>JASERS010000010.1:25726646-28126646 GCA_036711965.1 Onthophagus sagittarius | reverse complement strand
TCACAAAAACGAATAAAGATTTTCTAATTTGGTTTTCACCGTGACAAAATAGACACTAGCTTCTATAAATCTTGAATGGTTCATTAAAATATCTCGAGAATTCAATTTTTGGTGATTTTTAATTAACATGAGATAGCCACAAATGTACACGATGAATTTAATGATTTATATCTCAAAACCGAATAAATATTTTCAAGATCCGGTTTCATCACGAGAAAATAGACACTTTCCTCTATAAATCGTGAATAGTTCATTAAGATATCTTAAGAATTCAATTTTTCGTGATTTTTTAAAACAAGATTATTAACTTTAAACAAATCATAAAAAAATAAGTTAACTTAAATAATCTTTATCTCAAAAACGAATAAAGATTTTCTAATTTATTCTATTATTATAATGAATCATCAAAGGTGAGTTTGGTTAATGTCTAGAATTTTTATAATATGGGTATTTGGATGAACTTGAAATTGATAGAATCGACCTGAATTCTTTTGAGATACAATTCTTTGAGACGTTCGAATTTTACCTAATATATGTAATTATATTTTTGCCAAATTTTATCTTCCTTCCTGGAGTTTTTGTTTCTTTCCATGTTAGAAAGTAGTCAAAACGCAGAAGTCCTAAAATGCCCGTGAATTTATCAAGAAACATTTCCTCCCACAGATAGTTCTTGTTTTCGAGTAATACCCAGAAACGTCCAGTAATTGGTAAAATCCCAAAAAATTCCTGCAATTCAAATAAAGGGATTCATTAATATTTTTTCCAATTCCTTCTTCAAATATTGTAACATTTCCAATACAGATATTGTATAAAACTACACATGCAGAATTTGAAATTAATACCGTCCTACGTTTTAATCGCATTCTCATCGATAGGCAAGAAAGTCTCCTTTTTAGAATATCAAAATTATGCACTATGTTTCAAAACCGGCCATAAATCTTTCAAAATTGATAATTTTTTCATTGTTTTTCATGTCATTGCCATGGAAATAAATCATTTGATAGAGATAAAACCGTCAACTTGATGAATACCATATCATATACTTGTGTAGTTTTTAATAAGTGTAAGTTTTTTTTTTAAATAAACATTAAAGAGTACGTGTTTTTGGGACATTATAAAATCTTTTTCATCTCAAAAGGAAGAATAGGATCTAATTTGAATTTCCGATAAATGGTCTAGATGAATAGAGATCGATGCGCCCCGGAGGCTATTTCCAACCGAAATGAAAAAAAAAACTTCTAACATAACGGGGGCGAGGACGAGTTCGGCGCGCAAAGAAAGAAGAATCCCAGATTTTACATCCTGCGGTAAGACACATTCGGACGACTTCCTCCTGGGAATTAGGTCCCCGATGCGGGCCGTTTACAAAAGAAACGAGGGGAAAATTGAAAAATCAATTCGCCCAAAATTAAAATAAAAATTGAATCCCCAAAAAAAAATGTACTTACGTTGAAGTACATGAAGGTTACAAGGATGTGATGTGGTGGGTTTAAGCCCCGTAGCGATATTTCACCTTTCTTTTTACAATTTCTTTTTTAATCTCACGGATTTCCGGATCGTCTCCTACGCGACGACGGCAGAAGCTTTTCGTTTTGGCCTCTTTTACTCGTTTCCTATTACTTTTTCCCCTTATTATTTATTTTTCTGGTCGGCGTCGAGTGGAAAAATCCTTCGGGGGAAAATGTTTATGTGTCATTCATCTTCGTTATTTATCACCTTTCTACTGTTTGATACTTTAATGATGAATTATAAGAAAAGTGGTATGATGTATTGTTGGATTTGTTCTTAAAAAAATATAAAATCAAGGTCTCATCAGTTAATACAATTTTTTTCTTGAGTCCTTCAATTGATTGAATTCTTGAATTTCTCCTCACAAAAATTCTTCTTTATTTTTCGTACTTTTCTTAGTATCTTTCCAAGCTGTTTAAAGTTTATTTAGCTTCTTTTTGGAAGAATGATCATAAAATTTCCTAATATCTATAGGGTGGGCAAATTTAAGTGTTGGTATAGACCGGAGGTTGGGAATGTGCGGCCTCCGTGACTTTCTTGTGCGGCCTCCATAAAATTTCTTGGATCAATTAATATTTCGTTATAGTATAAAGAATTAAATATTGAACGGTATGTTTCAGTACTGGTGGTAGCGACATCACGTACATTAGAGAACAGGAGAGCAGCTTTGCTTGCAGATTTGGTAAACTCTAACATACCGGGCAATCCCCTTTATACAACGGAGTATGCAATACCAGTGTTGTTATCTAATATTGTGAAAATTTACTGTTTAGTTTACTCTATGTGTTTACATCTTGAAAAATCTACATTTTTCGGTTATAATAAAGTCAGTAAGTTTACATCGTTTTTCGATTATAATAAGATTATAATAATTCGTTGATTATTTTGAATTTATTCTTGAGTAGTTCTTGAGTAATTCTTGATTAGTGTAATTAATAAAGTCGAAGAAAGAAACAAGGTACATCCTTTATCGCGGTGGTCCTTTGAATTCACGACACCCGACATTTCAACAGTTTTTCAAGTTGTAAAAAATAGAAAATTAAATAAAGAAAACAGAAAGTTTAATGTGAACATGGAGCTAGATTTTTTCTTTACTTCTCTAAAAGATAAAATGGTGTGTTTGTTGTGTAATAAAGTTTTAACTATTTCGAAAAAAGTTTATGCAAATAAACACTATTTGACTCAGAAAGAGCATAAATATTTTAACTTAGAAGGTAAATCTCGACGAGCTATACTTCAAAAATTAAGAAATGAGACATCATCAACAAGCATAACAAAATAGACACTTGCCTCTATAAATTTTAAATGTATCATTAAAGTATCTCAAGAATTCGAATTTTGGTGATTTTTAATTAACTTGAGATAGCCATAAATGTTCACGTTGAATTTAATGATTTATATCTCAAAAACGAAAAAATATTTTCAAGATCCGGTTTCGTCACAAGAAAATAGACACTTTCCTCTATAAATCATGAATAGTTCATTAAGATATCTTAGGAATTCGAGAGAGAAACAAAATTTATTTATGCCAACAATATAAATATATAAATATAGTGTACAATAAAACAAAATAAATGAATATATATATATATATATATCAGAAAAAAATAATAAAAAAAATATGTTGGAATAAAAGAGCTATCGACCGTAGCCTTTCTGCCCGGGAAGTCTTCGGTGGAGTCTTGTTCTTGAAGTTAGTTCCGTTCTAATTTACGAAGAAGATGAAGGGAGTCGTGCGATGATTGGCTAGTGATAAATAAGTTTTCCAATAAGTTTAAAGGGAAGTTGGTGGCAGCATTATGGCAAAGAGATTTAAGGCGGGATTTAATTGGTGGGATCTCGGTAAGATGATACAGAAGCTCGTTGCTAGGGTTGAAGAGTATGTTTTGAGGGTGTCGGATTCGAGTAATGCATCTAAGGGCAGATCTTTCGGCTACTTCCAGATGGTATAGGGTTCCTCTAGGTGCGTCGGCCAGAATCAGCGGTGCATATTCCACTATCGGTCTGCAGATGGTTTTGTAGATGTGAGCTGCGCATTTGGTTGATATGCCGCGTCCCTGGTATGTTAAACATCTGAACTGCTTTGCGCGATTTGTCGCTTTCATCTTAATTTTGATAGCATGTTCGGAAAATTTTAATCTTCTATCTATCGAGATTCCCAGATATTTGCAGTTTATAAACGGAGTTATAACTAAAAGTGGATTGGATGGTTACGGTGGGAGAAGGAGCGTTTATGGAGAGAAATGGGATGAAAAATTGAGTTCTGTGTGGATTGAGTTGGATTCTCCATTTTCTCGGCCAACTCTCCGTGGATTGGATTAGCGTCTGTAGTTTTTGGACTGCTGATGTGATATTTGCTCCGTGTGCCACCAAAGCTATGTCGTCAGCTTACAGTAAAGTGTAAGAATCTAAGTTAAAGATATCTGGGTTGGGATTATAGATGTCTCCACAAAATAAATTATAAAGTGTTGGAGAGAGAGGAAACCCTTGCGGAAGGCCTTGCTGGGGGGAGATTTTGCCGGAGAAGTGTTTTTTTAACCTTACAACTGAGGAGCGGTTCGAAAGAAATTGATTAAGTAGGTTAAGCAAGTAAGATGGGATGTTCCATTTATGAAGTTTGTATAAGAGACCTCGATGCCACACCGAGTCGAATGCTTTATGGATATCCAGGAACACTGCCGTAGAATGGTGCTTTTGGAAACGTGTCACTTGGAAATTGGATATGAGCACTGCTAGAGCGTGGGACGTCGTCCTACCAGATTGAAAACCAAACTGATAATTCGGTATTCTTTTGGAGACGGTTTCCATTAGTTTGTTCTTAATGTGGGTTTCTAAAATTTTGCCGATGACGGGAAGAAGGGAGATAGGCTCATAGTTGGATGGGTTGGATAGCGATGAATTTTTTTTGGGAACGCAAATTATTACAGACGACTTCCAATCTTCAGGGAAATGTTGATTGATGAGGCAGTAGTTTAGATATGTTTTATAATATAGGCATGGGAGGGAGGGTTTAGTTTCCTTAGTATATTTTTGGTGACATGATCGTATCCAGGGGCGGTGCTTTTTCCGGTGTTAAGGATTAGGTAGTATTCGTCCTCAACGATCAGAGCGTGTTCGGGAGTGACAGCCTGGGTGGGAAAAGCAGATTCATACCAGTCGACAATTCTCGCTTTGTTGACGGAGCAGAAGGAAGCATCCTCTGAGAGTGAAAACACACTCTGAAGGTAAGCGCTGTGGATATTAACAATTCCTTCTGGATCAGTGTGTGAGATGCCATCCGAGGGGTCAATAAGTTCGCGGGTTTCAGAGGACTTTTGGTATGTGGATAATTTCCGAATTTCTTGTCAGTACCTTTTGCCTTTGGACTTGTTAGTATTGTCACAGGCTTCCATATATTTTTCGCTTTTGAATTGTTTGATTAGAGCTTGGATATGCTTGTTGAGTTCGTTGAATTTCTTTTTTTTTAATCTCCGACATTCTAAAGTCGCGATATAGGCGTCTCTTTTCCTTGATTAACCTTTCGATGAACTTTGGAAATGGAAAATTGTAAAATTTTTCGTGTTTGTTTGGGCTGGCTTTGGCAATTAATTCTCTAAGGTGTTCGTTAAATTGAGATATAGTATCGGCAGTGATTAGAGAGTTCGAGTTGATAAATTCTGAGATGCCCGAATTCACCGCTTCAATGTTACAGAGACTAAAATTCTTTATGGTTTTTGGAACAGGTCTAAAAATGGGAGTCGTCAACTGCAGATGGATTAGAATTCCTAGGTGGTCGGAGCACAGATCGGGAGTGACTGCAATATGGGTTATCAGGGATCTTATACTTCGCGTGCAGAACAGCATGTCTGGAGTGGAACTTTGATTGGTTATCATGATAAACGTTGGGGGAGTTTTAATGCGTTCAAAATCAGTCGAAGATACAAAACGGTTGATCTGCTTGGATTTAGCCGGATTTAGATTAAAGTCACCAATAATCAAACAATTACTATGTAATGAAGCCATGTTGAATACTGACTCCAACCTACCCAGGATCAACTGTGAGTTAAACAACGCTCTACATTTTACTATCACGATCGGCACAGAAGCACTTCACATATTTTTGGTCTACGCACATCCTCATAGCAGAATCGAAGAGTAGGAATTCGAGAGAGAGAAAACAAATTTTATTCTAAACCCCCATGCAACAATATAATATGTGTACAATAAATATATAATAAAAATAAATAAATAAAAATAAAAATAAAATGAATGGGGCGAGAATAGGGCTATCGACCCTGGGTCTTTCTGCCCGTGATTCTTCTAGTTGACGGCTTGATTTAGTCTTCTCTGACTGCAAGGAGTTTTTGAAAGAGAAACGTTGGATTGTTGATGGGGTGGAGTATTGGAGGCGATATTAGCATATGTTGGAGAGCTTTGATAGGTAAATTAATGAAATATTTATCTGACAAATGTTGGAGGCGAGTATCGATGGGGAGGATATCTGTAAGCTGATATAGAAGCTGATTGCTTGGGTTAAAGAGGGGGTTACGGGGGATAGGAATTCGATTTTTCGTGATTTTTTAAAATAAGGTTATTAATTTCAAAAATCATAAAAAAGTAGGTTAACTTAAATAATCTTTATCTCAAAAACAAATAAATCTTTTCTCATAAATTTTGAATATATCATTAAAATATCTCAAGAATTCGATTTTTGGTGATTTTTAATTAACTTGAGATAGCCATAAATGTTCACGTTGAATTTAATGATTTATATCTCAAAAACGAATAAATATTTTCAAGATCCGCTTTCATTACAAGAAAATAGACGCTTTCCTCTATAAATCGAGAATAGTTCATTAAGATATCTTAGGAATTCGATTTTTCGTGATTTTTTAAAACAAGGTTACTAATTTCAAAAAATCATAAAAAATTAGGTTAAATTAAATACTCTTTATCTCAAAAACGAATTTGGTTTTCACCGTGACAAAGTAGACAATAGCTTCTATTAATTTTGAATGTTTCATTGACATATCTCAAAAATTCGATTCTTGGTGATTTTTAATAAACTTGAGATAGCCATAAATGTTCATGTTGAATTTAATGATTTATATCTAAAAAACGAATAAATATTTTCAAGATCCGCTTTCATAACCAGAAAAAAGACACTTTTTAATTTAATTTTCACCATGACAAAATAGACACTTGCCTCTATAAATCTTGAATATATCATTAAGATATCTTAAGAATTCGATTTTTCGTGATTTTTTAAAACAAGATTCAAAAAAAATCATAAAAAATTAGGTTAACTTAAATAATCTTTATCTCATAAATGAATAAAGATTTTCTAATTTGGTTCTCATCATAACAAAATAGACACTTGCCTCTATAAATTTTGAATATATCATTAAAATATCTTAAGAATTCGATTTTTGGTGATTTTTAATTAACTTGAGTGTAATTAATAAAGACGAAGAAAGAAACAAGGTACATCCTGTATCGCGGTGATCCTTTGAATTCACGACGCTCGACATCAAACAGTTTCTTTTCTACGTCATGGCAAGTTGTAAAAAAGAAAATTAAATAATGAAAACAGAATGTTTAATGTGGACATGGAGCTAGATTTTGTGTAAAATGGTCTGTTTGTTGTGTAATACAGTTTTAACTAATTTGAAAAAAGTTTAAATAAAGACTATTTGACTCATAAAGAGCATAAATATTTTAACTTAGAAGGTGAATTTCTACGAGCTATACTTCAAAAATTAAAAACATCGTCAACAAGCGTCAGTTAGTGCTTTTGTAAAGAAAAGTACCACTGTAATTGATGTTACTTATAAAATTGCTCTTAGACTTGGAAAAAGGGGCAAACCGTTGCCGACGTAGAAATAATTAAAGAATGTATTGTTGAATCAGTAGGTATGTTAGATCCAGAAAATGTTGCTAAATATAAACAATTGCCTCTTTCAAGAAGAACTATAGCAGACTGGCAGCACGATTTAGTTCAAAATGTATCAGAGCAACTTCGTATAATTATACAAAATAAAGACGTTTATTTTTCAATTGCTGTGGATGATAGATCTGACTCGGCGCAAGTTTTATATTTTATTCGTGCTCTAACTAAACATTTTCAGTGTTATGAAGAACTTCTTGCGCTAGGTACACTAACTATAAGAACTCGTGGAATCGACATTTTTGAAAACTTCAGAGGAATATGTCATCGCTTACAATTAAATATCAATAACTTATTAAGTGTCTGCACCGATGGCGCACCTTCTATGAGAGGTAAAAAAGAAGAATTTGTTGCATTATTACAAAAGGAGAACTTAAACTTGAAAAAATTAATATCGTTTCACTATATTTTGCATCAGCAAAATTTGTGCGCAAAATCCACCGTTTTGTAAGACACTCTACGTAGAACTATTGGGATTGTCAACTATATGCGCATTAATGTAAATGTTAATGGGTCATCATTAATTTCGACAGATGCTAACTGTAGACGAGAATATTGCAAGGTTCGCTGGCTAACAACAGGGCAAGTTTTGGTAAAGATTTTAATTTTAAGATGACACATTTTAAATTTTTATCGAGAAAAAAGAAAACTATGTGATCTTTCAGATGAAGTATTTTGCAGAAACATTAAATTTTTGTCTGATATTATAACAAAATAAAACAATTTAAATATTTCTCTACAACATCCAGGCGTTTCGAAAAAAAAAATATTTTTTAAAACATTGCTCTCGCTTACTCAGATATATCTGCAGAACACTTTCCGGAGCCAACAAAAATGTACAGTGAGCAGAAATGTGAAAATAAAATATTTGTTGAATATAAAGAAGTCTTGGATTCTTTATTAGAAAAATATACTAAAAGATTTGCAGATATTGATGACCACTCTTGCTTTGAAATTGATATTTGAACCACATTTAGTAAATATATCCGATGCTGCTACCGAATTACAAAGGGAGTTATTCGAATTGGCAGAAGATAATCAAATTTCTTAACACCGGGTTTCACGACCGGTGTTAATTGAACTAAAATTAGAACTAACACTAACACTAGCACTAACACTATCAATAACACTAGAACTATCACTAGAACGACCACTAGGACTAACACTGCATCTAAAACTAGAAACCAAGGTCCGTAAACCGTATTGTACCATGTTGGCCAGAGACTGAAAAACGCGTTTTGAAGAATAAGGAGGGGGGTGAGTTAGGTCCATTACTATCATCATTTAGTTAAACTTATCTTACAGATAAATCCATCCACTAGCCAATCATAATGCGTAAAATAGCTGTAACCATGGTAATAATTCCTTAGATATCTTAATCAGAAGATGGTAGTAATGAGCCTTACTATCTCAAGTTATACAATTATTACAAAAAAACCCATGAGATATCCAAAGACTCTAATGATATTTGGGTAAAATTTTTAAATTGGTAACCATATAGTCAAAAGGCCTAATATTTTGACATTTTAAACTAATTTTAACCACAAATGACATCGCTGAACTTAATTGAGATTTTTCTAATATTTTGTATAAATTTAAAAATTCTTTAAAAATCGGTGTTTTGGAAAATTGTTACGAAATTACTTTCAATTACTAATTGAACCATCTACAATCCGAAAATGAAGTCAATTTTAAAATTTCTCACTTAGTTCTCAAGATATAAGATGTTGAACTTAATTTGGATCTTTCCAATATTTTGTATAAATTATTCCAATTATTATTTTATAATAATTTTATCCAATTATTAATTGGACCATCTAATTTCTAAAAGTGACGTCAACTTGAAAATATCTCAATTAATTCTTGAGATATAAGCTGCTGAGCTTAATTGGGATTTTTCCAGTGTTTTGTATAAATTTAAAAATTCCTGAAAATTCGATTTTTTGAGAAATTTTTATAAAATTACTTTCAATTCTGCTTAGTGCAGAAGATGGTAGTAAACGAACCTTAGAAGTTGAATCAATTTAATTTATCTTCTATTATGTACTGCTTTCTTAATGTTGATTGTGAAAGAAATGTGTTATAATTTTTATTATTTAATTAAACAAAATACGTATGTTTGAAATCAGTAAAATATTAGAAATGAATAAAAAATATGTGGATAATTTAAAAAACACATTTGTATAATATATGACAATGAAAAAGTTTTGCAATAAAAATCATCAATTATGGTGTTTTAGAGATTTTGACGTTAAACTGTAATAACCAAATTCTAATCCGGTCTGGATTTTTAGTGTGTATTTCGAAAATGTTCTCTTTATTCCCGCAATCTTGTCATATCTAGGTTGTAACTGATTACAGATTATGTTTTTCTGGTTCACTATTACAGAACGAAAAAAAACTGTTAAACAATTTTCGTTTAATTGGGCTTTCTACAACTTGTTTTTTGAGATATGGTCGATTTTTGCTAAATGATATGAATGAAAAAGAGGAATCTTCAAAATAGATCTTCAAAACTGCCAAGGTATTGAATAATCTTTAAAATAATAAAACCAAAATTAAAAAACTTCTAAAATCTTGTCCATTCAAAGCAAATTCTTGGCCAAAGGGTTAAAGGAAAGATTCAAAAAGCCAAAATAAGTAGTTTTTCTTTTTCTTTTAATAGAAATTATATTATCGTTTATTTTATCATGCCATTTTACTTTATGCAAATCTTTTTCTAAAAATTATATGAAAAATTTCAAAATTTAAACAAAATTCTCTTTTGAAAACTGAAATAACACCTACTTTTTTTCTTCTTATATCTTTTTTAAATATTTTTATAGGTTATTCTAAAGGTTATTCTAAAGAAGAGCCAAAGGAAACCAAAGCTATGGCTCCGATATGTGGACGATACGTTTGTGGTATGGCAACATGGTAGAGAACGCCTCTTTGAATTTCTAGGTTATCTAAACGCTCAACATCCCATGATCAAATTAACCATGGAAACGGAGTCCGCTAAGCAGTTGCCCTTCTTAGATGTATTGGTCACTAGAACAACAAATGGTGACATGGAACTGGGGGTATATAAAAAGAAAACCCACACTAATAGGTATTTAGAGGCAACATCTAAAGATAATAGAATATGTAAGAATATAAATACACAAGAATATGTAAAGAAGACAACCTAAAGAAGGAGGGGTTTCTACGGAACGTACTACAGAAAAATGGATATAGTTTAAAGGACATCAACCGAGCCACCAAGCAGCGGAAGCAAGGAGAAGAAGCTCCAGCAAGTACAGAACCAGCTGGATTCATCTGTCTTCCTTACGTTTCCGGTGTAACGGAACGAATTGCAAGACACCTCAAGAAAAACGACATCGTGGTGCGATACGGAACGGTCACCAAAATTCGGAATCACTCCCGATAGCTAAGGACAAGCTACCTCTTTTAAAAGGAGCGGGTGTCTATCGGCTGTCATGCAGTTGTGGAAATTTTTACGTTAGCCAAACCGGACGACATATCGAATGCCGTATCAAGGAAAACGAGAGGGATGTGAGGCTGACGAAGATTCAACAGTCGCCGGTTGCGGAACATTGCCACTCAGAGGGACACCGAATAAACTTCGACAAAACAAAGGTTCTGGCTAAGACTAATAAATATCATCAACGGCTGACAAGAGAAGCCATAGAAATCCGCCGACACAGAGAAGATTGCTGGAAACTCAGCAGAACATGGAAGATGGTGGTGAAGACGAACAGAACTCCCAAACCGGACGCAGTAATTCGTTAGTAATTAGCTTGTAATTATATATACTATATATTGTTTTACAATTCCCGATTTTGTCATTTCGAAATCCGAAAGTTTCTAGTTTTAGATCCAGTGTTAGTCCTAGTGATAGTTCTAGTGTTAGTGCTAATGTTAGTTCTAATTTTAGTTCAAATTTCTTTTTGACGCTAAAAAAGACCCCTTAGAAATCTAGAAAAATGTTTTGGAAGCAATTACTACGGCGAGTCAACATTTTCTATCATGACAAAAATCAAAACAAATTTGAGAACGCAAAAAATTTTTAAAAAGGACATATCCTTGCCTATGTGCCTCGATGAGAATGCGATTAAAACGTAGGACGACATTACTTTCAATTTTTGCATGTTTAGTTTTATACTATATCTGCATTAAAAATGTTGCTATATTTGAAGAAGGAATTATGGAAAATATTAATGAATCCCTTATTAAATCCCTTTGAATCTTTTAAAATTAAAGGCATTTTTTGTGACTTTACTAATTACTGGACGTTTCCGGGTATTACACGAAAACAAGAACTATCTGTGGGAGGAAATGTTTCTCGATAAATTCACAGGCATTTTAGGACTTCTGGGTTTAATTGATTTCTAATCCGAAAAGAAACAAAAAATCCTGGAAGGAAGATAAAATTTGACAAAAATACAATTCATCTTCTGAGAACATCTTCTCACAGAATTGAATCTCCAAAGAATTCAGGTCGATTTTATTAATTTCAAGTTCATCCAAACACCCATATTATAAAAATTCTAGACATTAACCAAACTCACCTATGATGATTTATTATAATGATAACACTTTATCATGTTGAGAACCGAATTAGAAAAACTATCATTTTTGAGATAAAGATTATTTAAATTAACCCATTTTTTTATGATGTTTTCAAATTAATAATCTTGTTTTAAAAAATCACGAAAAATCGAATTCTTAAGATGCATTATTCATGATTTATTGAGGAAAGTGTCTACTTTCTTGTGGTGAAACCGGATCTTGAAAATATTTATTCGTCTTTGAGATATAAATCATTAAATTCAACGTGAACACTTATGGCTATCTCAAGTTAATTAAAAATCACCAAAAATCGAATTCTTGAGATATTTTAATGATATATTCAAAATTTATAGAGGCAAGTGTCTTTTGTCATGGTGAGGACCCAATTAGAAAATCTTTATTCCTTTTTGAGATAAAGATTATTTAAGCTAACATAATTTTTTATGATTTTTGGAAATTAATAATCTTGTTTTAAAAAATTACGAAAAATCTAATTTTTTCGTAAAAATTAATTATTTAATGAACTATTCAGGATTTATACAGGAAAGTGTCTATTTTCTCGTGATGAAAGCGGATCTTGAAAATATTTATTCGTTTTTGAGATATAAATCATTAAATTCAATGTGAACATTTATGGCTATCTCAAGTTAAGTAAAAATCACCAAAAATCGAATTCTTAAGATATTTTAAAGATGTATTCAAAATTTATAGAGGCAAGTGTTTATTTTGTCATGGTGAGGACCAAATTAGAAAATCTTTATCCGTTTTTAAGACAAAGATTATTTAAGTTAACCTATTTTTTTATGATTTTTTTGGAAATTAATCATCTTGTTTTAAAAAATCAGGAAAAATCGAATTCCTAAGATATCTTAATGAACTATTTATGATTTATAGAGGAAAGTGTCTATTTTCTGGTGATGAAAGCGGATCTTGAAAATATTCATTCGTTTTTGAGATATAAATCATTAAATTCAATGCGAATATATATGGTTATCTCAAGTTGACTAAAAATCACCAAAAATCGAATTCCTAAAATATCTATCTTAATGAACTATTCATGATTTATAGAGGAAAGTGTCTATTTTCTTGTGATGAAACCGGATTTTGAAAATCTGGTACTAATACTAACTAATTTTAGTTGAATAAAAGATGTCTGCAGTCCATGATGAGTGCTCATTATTGTTTGGATCACAGAAATTAACACTAATCCTTGAACTAACAATCCTTCGTCTCTTAAGACGGCTAAACCCGGCCGTTTCTAGTTCTTGGGCGAGTGTTAGTTTTAGTGGCAGTTCTAGGTAACGTTAGTTAAGTTCTCAGTTTTGCAATATTATTGAGCTAAAACTCGAACATCTTTGTTAGTTCTAGTTTTAACTGTTATTTATCTTTAGGTTACCACAAATGTTTGTATACATATTAAATTTCACTAATTATTTCGTGTCTCAGTTTCTGAGATAATCCACCCTGTACATATCAATAAATTTTTTAAAGACCTCTTTGTATGGAAACCAAAGTCTTAAAATTATTTTATTAAATATCAAACAAAATTAAAGTGATCTAAAATTATCCAACTCAACTGTACTTTATATGGACTTCCAAAAATGAGAATCATATTTGTCTTCAACGTGGGGGACCATGAACTGAGGCAACATCTTCTCATTCTCCATGGTCATCCTTCGTTCAAACTCCCGGAATACTCCTTCAAATACATATTCAGAGAGAGGAGAAAACCTCTCTCATCCCCGGGTGTTTTGTCTCTGGTGCGCAGAACCGGGGGTCGGCCATTTCTAACGGCATACGAACCTCCTGCTGCCGCATAGCGCATTTCCAGCAGGCAACTAGCCCATTCGCGAGTCAGCCGGCCTCCAGTTCGCACCTGGAGCCGTCGTCTCGGCCAAACCGACAAAGAATTTTGAACATACATCAAATTAAAGAAAAATCTTTTCAAAAAAATAGTAATTATAAAAGACATTTACCGTTAATTTAACAGAATAATACAAAAAGAAGCCAGAAAAAAAGAAAAACAAGAAACAAGAAGGGAAAATAGAATCCGGGGTGGTGTTGCTGGTAAGCTTCTTCATCGCCGATTTTCGAGGATGGAGGGTGTTAACGGGGTTCAAGACACCGGTCCTCCGCCTCCTAGTCCACTAACCGGATGCTATCTGCTTATTGTGATCGGGGAACCCCATAGTCAAGAGCACAAGAATATTATTTTACAGAAGATTACTAAAGGTCAGTATTTTAATAATGTTGTTTTGTAAAAAAAATTGATCTGAAGAATTAAATCAATTCGAATTGGGATTGAACGAATTTCCTTCATTAGATAACGAAAAATTTAGTTAAAAAAGGTTGTGGAATTAAAGAAGAAGATTAGATTATCGCATATCGACTGGATGGAAAGCGCTTGCGCGTTTTCGGCGACTCGATATTCCTGCTGTTGCGGCAGGATGGAGCTTTTTCCTTAAAAAATCGTTGAAACTAAGATTTCGATTTTTGATCCATAAATTTCTTTATAATCATTAAATATCAAAACCCTTTTTTAATTTTAATTTTAACTTTAGTGACCGCTTTAATAATTTAATAACCTCATTAATTCGAATTCCTAATTAGTAATTCTTCTAATATGCGAGTTTCGTTCATGTCTGGTTAACCCGGTAGATATATAAAGAATAATTTCAAATTAAACTCGATTTAAATTCGTGTTATTTTTAGATTTAACTAAAAAAAGTTACATACTTGTTTTAGTTTGTTCAACTTCCGGGACTAAATTCCAATTTGAGTTCGGGTTGAGTTAATTGCACGCGGGGGACCAGGATTTCTGATTGAATTATGTTGTAATTGGAAAACATAACATTTACATGAAAGTGGGTCGTCGTTGTCGTCCACTTCGTTTTAGTTTTCCCCGGAGTCGTAACTTAACTCGACGAATTTTCAAACTCCTGCAAAGAAACAAATCCTGTTAAAGATAACAGCAATAAATCTAAATTTTGACACAAAAATAAACATACATATCCTTCTTTGATAATCGTTGATGTTAAAAACGAAAAACTAACGAGGTTTAAGGGGTTAAAGTGTTAAAATGTTGAAGTAGAAATGAGGATGTAGGTGACAGTCTCTGTAGGGTTAACGATCCCCGAAAATGCGATGACAAAACGAGGAAAGAGAAAAAAAACTGTTATAAACGGGGCTACGGGGTCCGTTTTGGGGGGGTTCGTTTCGCAATCCTGGTGTTTCTCCAGAATTGGGGTAAAAAGAGGGCTGACTGCGCACGTTTCACTCCCTCTCTCTTTCTCCTTTTGCTTTTGGGTTATGTGTGGGGCTCCGCCCGTGACCGATCAATAAAACCTGGCGAATAACGAAGACGGTTTTCCTACTTGTTCTCGGAAAATGAGTTAAAAGAAAACGTCAAATATTTAATTGGAGTTAATCATAAACTCGGCCATAAGAAAATCTTAGATTTTTTTTTAAAGAACATCTTTGTTAACAAAGAAAAAGCTTTCTCAGCAATCTTTTTCATAAAAGATCCTTGAATGGCAATTTTTGGTACTCAACCTTGAACTGGATCTAGATCTAAAAAGAAATTCGAAAATACTTTTATAATTGATTAATAATTTTTATTCGAATCACGAAAAGAGAAATAAAATAAATTTGTTTTTGGAACCATTTTTGGTTCGACCACAAATAATTTCTTGACCACGAACATATTTTTTGTAAGAGTCATATCTGATAATGAGTCGGTGAGAGTGCAAACGCCTCGCTACGATTAGTTTTTTTTATGAATAAAACATGGGCCGTTTAACGTCTGGAAAGGAAGCGGTACCGTTGTTGCTATTTTGCTATGAACTATGTGGATCGAGATTGTTCGTCCGATGAGAGAAATTTTTGCCATAAATTCCAATTATAAACTAATAGGCGTTTTCCATTAAAAAATTATAATTTATTTCATTCCACATTTTTGACATATGCAACCCAGAAAAACGAAAATGTTACGTTTTATACTTTCCTATTTGATTATAAAGTTTATTATTGACTAATTAATTGTTATTTCATTAAAATAATTAAATTTATTAATCCAAGTTGAGATGTTTCGGTTTGTTTCGGTCACTTTGTGTTTAGCTTAACACGATTTAAGTTAGTTTTATAGTTGAGATTTTTTCAATTATATTTTCTTTGATATCTTTGAAGAAAATCTTATCATATCATTTCAACATCACCACTGACTTGCCTCAATTCGATACAACCCAATTCAACCTACATCTCTTAAAATTATATCTTGATCTGCCTCAATATCTCGCTCATCATATACATATCAAATGTGAAGTCCGACAATAATAAGTTAAGTTGGATTGAATTTCAGTTTTCAGGTTGCGTTGGATTATTATCCGTGCCAAAAGTCAAGGCCCCTCACTTCGGAGATCGATATCTTCGAAATCGCTCGATCAATAAAATTGCGGTAAAGTTTATTGCAACCAATGAACATTTCCGAGTATCATAGGTTAATTTGGAAATTTTCGGAACCGCGATTTTCCACTAAACTGTACGGAATATTGTTAAAATAAAATATGTGTCACATTGAAAAGTTTAGACACTGAAAATCGGGTACTTTTTTCAATTAACTCGCGATAAAAGAAAAACCGCACATTCGAATGTTTCCAAATTAAACTATGTTACGCAGAAATATTCATTGAATACGATAATCTTTGGCACATTTTCTTTTGTCGATTGGTTACGAAGATATCGATCTCTAAAGTGAGGGGCCTTGACTTTTGGCACGTATAAAAGTTTGTAGTAATGAAAATTTCTGTGTATCATAGGTTAATTTGGAAATTTTCTGAACGATTTTCCACGAAATTGTAGGAAATATTGTTAAAATAAAATGTGTCCCACATTGAGAAGTTGAGACGCTGAAGTAGATAAAGTTGTCGTCACTCTCAAAAATCGGGTACTTCTTTTAATTAACTTGCGATAAAAAAGAAACCGTAGCTCCGAATTTTTCCAAATCAAACTATGATACGCAGAAATATTCATTGATTACAATAATCTTTGGCACATTTTCTTTTGTCGATTGGTTACGAAGATATCGATCTCTAAAGTGAGGTGTCTTAACTTCTGGCACGTATAAAAGTTTGTAGTAATGAAAATTTCTGTGTATCATAGGTCAATTTTGAAATTTTCGGGATCGTGATTTTCCACGAAACTGTACGGAATATTGTTAGAGTTAAATTTGCCCCACATTGAGAGGTTGAGACAATGAAGTAGATAAAATTGTTGCCATTCTCAAAAATCGGATACTTTTTCAATTAACTCGCGATAAAAAAAACCGCAGCCCCGAATTTTTCAAAATTAAACTATGATACGTAGAAATATTCATTGATTACAATAATCTTTGGCACATTTTCTTTTGTCGATTTGTTACGAAGATATCGATCTCTAAAGTGAGGGGCCTTGACTTTTGGCACTTATAAAAGTTTGAGGGAATGAAAATTTCTGTGTATCATAGGTTAATTTGGAAATTTTCGGAACCGCGATTTTCCACGGAACTTTACGGAATATTGTTAAAATAAAATATGCCCCACATTGAGTAGTTAAGACACTGAAGTAGATAAAGTTGTCGCCACTCTCAAAAATCGGGTATTTCTTTTAATTAACTTGCGATAAAAAAGAAACCGTAGCTCCGAATTTTTCCAAATTAAACTATTATACTCAGAAATATTCTTGATTACAGTAATCTTTGGCACATTTTCTTTTGTCGATTGATTACGAAGATATCGATCTATAAAATGAGGGGCCTTGACTTCTGGCACATATAAAAGTTTGTAGTAATGAAAATTTCTGTGTATCATAGGTTAATTTGGAAATTTTCGGAACCGCGATTTTCCACGAAACTGTACGGAATATTGTTAAAATGAAATATGCCCCACATTGAGTAGTTGAGACACTGAAGTAGATAAAGTTGTCGCCACTCTTAAAAATCGGGTACTTCTTTTAATTAATTTGCGATAAAAAAGAAACCGTAGCTCCGAATTTTTCCAAATTAAACTATTATACGCAGAAATATTCTTGATTACAATAATCTTTGGCACATTTTCTTCTGTCGATTGGTTACGAAGATAATGATCTCTAAAGTGAGGGGCCTTGACTTTTGGCACTTATAAAAGTTTGTAGTAATGAAAATTTCTGTGTATCATAGGTTAATTTGGAAATTTTCGGAACCGCGATTTTCCACGAAATTGTACGAAATATTGTTAAAATAAAATGTGCCCCACGTTGAGAAGTTGAGTCACTGAAGTAGATAACGTTGTCGCCACTCTCAAAAATCTTTTTCAATTAACTCGCGATAAATGAACAACCGCAGATCCAAAATTTTCAAAATTAAACTACGATATGCAGAAATGTTCACTGATTACAATAATCTTTGGCACATTTTCTTTTATCGATTGGTAACGAAGATATCGATCTCTAAAGTGAGGGGCCTTGACTTTTGGCACGGTAAAGGTTTGTACTGATTGTGTTATATTATGTCCTTTTTAAATCACGGTTTTGTAGGATCGATTTCAGGTTAGCTTACCTTGGTAATAAGTAATTGTCAATTAAACTGGATTAGATTACTTTGTCGTTCAGTTGGCTTCCCCAAATTGATTTTGTAGTTGTATTTGGGCTTTTGAGTTGGATTGGATTACTTCGTAGTCATGTTACTTTATCATTGAGTGTCGCTGAGGTATGTTAGCTTGTTTGGGAATTGTATAAACACGAGCTATACTTTGTAGACATTATGTTTCATTGTGCTTGATTTAATTTAACAATAAAACTTGCAGATTGATATTTTATGGCATTATAAAGCATATTCAGATTCAGATCTTTACACTTTTTATGAAATCTTCGATGTCGTTTTGAATTCCGTCCTTGAACTCGAAGTAAAGTCACTTTGGCGCCCCAAGGCAGGGAAACGAGTGCGCCCCTTTTCATACAAAATTAAGAAAAAGATTCTAGGTCTAGGTCTAGTGTTAGTTCTAGTTTTACTTCAATTCACATGTATAGGGTTGCCAAATTAGTTTGTAAAGTACTCTATTTCTAAAATTAATCATTGTGCATTGCTAAAAAGTGAAATTCAACTCTGTAGATTAGCCGACATGAGAGATGTAGGGCTAAACCCGAATGTTTCTAGTACTATATTTAGAGTTAAATCTGATGATATAAAACTAGAACTAACACTAGACCTAGAAGTGGAATGATTCGGGTTTAGCCGTGCGTCTGAAGGCCTAGCCAAACCCCCATATTTGTATTGAAGAAAAACTAGAACTAAGACTAGACCTAGAAGTAGAAAGATTTGGGTTTAGTAGTGCACCTTTAGATGCAGGGCTAAACCCAACCTTAAGATATCTTAATGAACTATTCATGATTTATAGAGGAAAGCGTCTATTATCTGGTGATGAAAGCTGATCTTGAATATATTTATTCGTTTTTGAGATATAAATCATTAAATTAATAGTGAACATTTATGACTATCTCAAGTTAATTAAAAATCACCAAAAATCGAATTCTAGAAATATTTTAATGAAACATTCAAAATGTATAGAGGCAAGTGTCTATTTTGTCATGGTGAGAACCAAATTAGAAAACCTTTATTCGTTTTTGAGATAAAGATTATTTAAGTTAACCTATTTTTTTACGATTTTTTTAAAATTATTCATTTTGTTTTAAAAAATCACGAAAAATCGAATTCTAAAGATATCTTTTTTTTATGATTTTATTGAAGTTAATAATCTTGTTTTAAAAAATCACGAAAAATTGAATTCTTAAGGTATCTTAATGAACTATTTATGATTTATAGAGGAAAGTGTCTATTTTCTCGTGATGAAACCGGATCTTGAAAATATTTATTCGTTTTTGAGAAATAAATCATTAAATTCAACGTGAACATTTATGGCTATCTCAAGTTAAGTAACAATCACCAAAAATCGAATTCTTGAGAAATTTTAATGAAACATTAAAAATTTATAGAAGCTAGTGAAAAGAAAAAAGCGAGTCCGTAAAAAAATGTCTTTAAATGTACGGCCAAATCAAAAAAATTCAGATAATAGAATCGTCCGGGTTTAGCCATTTTGAGATATATATGGCTAACACCAAATGTTTACAGTTCTAGATCTAGAGTTAGACTAATTCATATAAAACTAGAACTAACACTAGACCTAGAAGACCTGTTAAGATTCGGGTTGGTCTGAAGACGCACGGCTAGTTCTAGTTTTACATCGAATTAAATATGCAGTGTTGCCAAATTAGTTTGTAAAGTATTCTATTTCAAAAAAATAGAGGTCTCCGTTAAAAATTGTCTTCAGATGCATAACTCAACCCCGGCGCCTGGCTAGGTTGGACGAACGAAACTAGTGTACTCCGTTTCATACTAAAATCAAAGCCAAAAGATTTGCACCAAAAAGGGGTCATTAGGTACACTTATAATGGAGACACTATGCATTTAATTGCAAAAACAGGCGATCTCATGAGATAGGTTTAAGACGACGCCGCCATCAAAACCAGTTGACATCGGAAATTCGCAAGATGATTCATTTCAGAAATGGATGATTTCACATGTGGCGTAACAAATCGTAACATCCTCCTGAAACCACATATCTCCCAGAATCATACCCTCTACATAAGGCAACAAGAAGCACTTTAACGATCTAAAATTCTTGGAGTAATGAGTGTCCATAATAATAACTCGTTGTTCCTTTGTTGAACCCTCCACAATTAATAAACAGAACAACTGCAGCTGACAGCAAATTTTAGTGCAGTAAATTTAAATCCGGTACTAGTATTAAGACACCTTATAATTTTCACAAAATTAACTTGGTTGAGTTGGTTTGAAATTAATTTAACTTAATTTGCAGTCGACTTGTAGTAAGTTTGAAGTTATATTGCTACGTAATTAAGTATCTTTGTGATTTTATTGCCTTATTTGGGAATTGTATCAATTTGCAGTCGACATCTTAGCATGGTATTAACTTGGGTTGGTTTGAAGTTGACTTAACTTGGTTTGTGGTCGAATTGGAGCATCTTTGAAGTTGTATTGCTTTGTTTATTGGCTTATTAGGGAGTTGTATCATTTTGTAGTTGAGATCCTGGCATGGAATTAGCTTGGGTTGGTATTACTTTGACTTGAGTTCCCAGTATGGAATTTTCTTGGGATTCTACTTCATTTTCGAATTATTATCATATAAAATTAAAACCATCATATAATAATAATAATAATAATAATAATAAATTATTACCATCATATATGATTAGACTTCAAAATCATGTATGTAAAAAAAATTGTGAAAATCGTTGTAACCTAAAGTAAAATTTTTGTTTAGGAAGAGATAAATAAGTTTTTCCTATGAAATTCCGGGTTTAATAAACGACCGTCTCGACAAATAAAACTTTTGGTTCCAGTCTGCGTGTCTTTTGGCACGTTTCCAATCCCCATTTTATTCTTACAATATCATCCCTAAGAAACATCAACATCCTTTCTGTCTAAAACTAGTAAAACTACAAAATCTAAAATAAACCATTAAGATGCATCATATCGATAAAAATCTTGAAAGATGCCAATATCACGGTTTATTACCCCCTTATCGAAAATGCAGATTGAAAAATTCCGCAGCAATCATTTTGATCGAAATAACCCAAAAAAATCAAATAAAAAAAAGTATAAACAAAATAAACATCATTTTGCCATTAAATTAATCGAAAAAACTATGATCGTAAAGTTTGTGATTTTACGAGCACTTATAAAACCGAATGGGGAAAACCTGGGCTATTGATCAAGCAGTTTCAAACTCGGCCAAAACTCGTGGGGGGGTTAGTATCTTCTCTAAAAACCTTCCTATTTGTTGCCATCATCGATTCGTCTCGTCATTGCGGAATTTACAGGATTACGACCTCAAATTGGTTGAAACACACCTTCAAATCGAAATACGTACCGAGGAAAAAAAATGGAGAACTGCACAATGAAATGGGACGAGAAAAAATGTTTTGTTTCTATTCTTCTTCATTAAACAATGGTGGTGGGGATACAAAAGGTGCGCTTTTTTGGAGTTGAACCGAGAAGTCGGATTTTATTGTTACACTTTGAAAATGTGGGCTAAATTATTAAAAAAATTAAAATCAATACCTTTCTTTTTTAACGTTTTGAATTAAAATGCACAAAAAGGGGGTTGCGTTCTATTTTTGGATTTAAACTGTGCGAGGTCGACACAATGTCTGACTCGTTTCGTTTCGTTTCGTTCGGTTGCAACGTGTTTCGAACCCTATACGCGTTTCCATTGCACGAGAGTTCCGGTTATTGATCCGCGTAAACCTTCCCCTAAACGAAAACCGAGGTTCACATCATGTGGTTCATTGTAACTTCATCACGTGATCCTCCCTTTCATTATCGACAACATTCTCAAAGTGATTGTCATCGAAGAATTTCCTTCCTCAAGCTTCGAATGCCGCAAGTTGTAATCGTTCCGATGTTTCAAATTGTTCTATTAATACGCTTAAAAATATCCGAGTACAATCGATCCTCTCCTGTTAAATATTAAATAAATAAATGGAGTTAAAATAATATAAAATAAAATGGTGAATGCGCCGGAAAAATAAACATATTTTAATTTTTGCAATAACAAAAATGAGAATGAATTCGAACGCTGTGAAGATGGAACGAACGTCGACGCCGTAACTCTCTTAAGCTCTAAATAGTTCATTACACTTTCTATTTATGTTTGGGCTTTTCGTTCTTCGCTTTCGTCTTGGAAAGGCGCGCCTTATGTCTTGAAACTGTGAGGTTTATAATAGGAACAGACAAAATAAGATTTAAGGAATTTTCCTCTACAAAAAAAATCGAACCTCTAAATTAATTATTGCT
Organism: Onthophagus sagittarius; assembly: GCA_036711965.1. NCBI lineage: Eukaryota > Metazoa > Arthropoda > Insecta > Coleoptera > Scarabaeidae > Onthophagus > Onthophagus sagittarius. Next base: position 28,103,775 of record JASERS010000010.1, on the reverse strand, counting down.
TTCACATCAAAACACGTTTGGTTTGAAAGAGCAATACGGTTTTGAAAGTTCCTCTTGAAAGATCGATACATAAAAGACAAATAGATAAAGATTAGGAAAACTTTGAAGTGTAAAAAAGGGGTGAAGGGAGAAAGGGGTTATCGATGGTTAAAGGTCAGTTAACACGACGGGCGATTTGTAGTTTTATAGCGAAATGTGATAAATGACCTATTTATTTTTTGATTTTTTTATATCCTTTGATCTTTATGTTGTTCACGTTTTAATTTCTGATTCTTAAATTTGAAACCGCGCCAACATAATCTTAACCTTTATTCGAATTACATCGAATCGTATCGAATTTATTGTTGTTTCCGTTCTGCTTTAACGATTTAATACGCTTTATGTTCTCTTAAAGCGAATAATTGTTTTCTTGTATCGAATTAAATAATCGGATTTAATTGTAATTTTAAAAATAGTTACTTACGATTAGATGATTTTCAAAATTCATTAATCACTCAATTTAACGACTAAATTCACGACTTATTTTAACAACCTGTTTATCATTCCCTGATTGCAATTACGCCCCCCTCCCATGTACAAGTTAACACCAACATTTATGGCTATCTTCAGTTAATTAAAAATCACCAAAAATCGCATTCTTGAGATATTTTAATGATATATTCAAAATTTATAGAGACAAATGTTTATTTTATCATGCTGAGAACCAAATTTGAAAATCTTTATTCGTTCTTCAGATACAGATTATTTAAGTTAACCAAATTTTTTATGATTTTTTTAAATTAATAATCTTGTTTAAATAGTCACGAAAAATCAAATTCTTGAGATATCTTAATGAATTATTCATGATATATAAAGGAAAGTGTATATTTTCTCGTGATGAGAGCGGATCTTGAAAATATTTATTCGTCTTTGAGATATAAATCATTAAATTCAACGTGAACATTTATGGCTATCTCACATTAATTAAAAACCACCAAAAATCGCATTCTTGAGATATCTTAATGAACTATCCATGATTTATAGAGGAAAGGTCTATTTTCTAGTAATGAAAGCGGGTCTTGAAAATATTTATTCGTTTTTGAGATTTAAATCGTTAAATTCAACATGAACATTTATGGCTATCTCAAGTTAATTAAACATCACCAATAATCGAATTCTTGAGATATGTTAATGATACATTCAAAATTTATAGGGGCAAGTGTCTATTTTGTCATGGTGAGAAACAAATTAGAAAATCTTTGTTGATTTTGAGATAAAGATTATTTAAGGTAACCTATTTTTTTATGATTTTTTGAAATTAATAACCTTTTTTTAAAAATCACCAAAAATCGAATTCTTAAGATATCTTAATGAACTATCCATGATTTATAGAGGAAAGTGTCTATTTTCTAGTAATGAAAGCAGGTCTTGAAAATATTTATTCGTTTTTGAGATATAAATCATTAAATTCAACGTGAACATTTATGGCTATCTCAAGTTAATTAAAAATCACCAAAAATCGAATTCTTAAGATATCTTAATGAACTATCCATGATTTATAGAGGAAAGTGTCTATTTTCTAGTAATGAAAGCGGGTCTTGAAAATATTTATTCGTTTTTGAGATTTAAATCGTTAAATTCAACGTGAACATTTATGGCTATCTCAAGTAAATTAAAAGTCACCAATAATCGAATTCTTGAGATATGTTATTGATACATTCAAAATTTATAGGGGCAAGTGTCTATCTTGTCATGGTGAGAAACAAATTAGAAAATCTTTGTTGATTTTTGAGATAAAGATTATTTAAATTAACCTATTTTTTATGATTTTTGAAATTAATAACCTTTTTTAGAAATCACCAAAAATCGAATTCTTAAGATATCTTAATGAACTATCCATGATTTATAGACGAAAGTGCCTATTTTCTTGTAATGAAATCGGATCTTGAAAATATTTATTCGTTTTTGATATATAAATCATTAAATTCAACGTGAACATTTATGGCTATCTCAAGTTAATTAAAATTCACCAAAAATCGTATTCTTGAGATATTTTGATGATACATTCGAAATTTATAGAGGTAAGTGTCTATTTTGTCGTGGTGAGAACCAAATTAGAAAATTTTTATTCGTTTTTGAGATAAAGATTATTTAAATTAACCTATTTTTTATGATTTTTGAAATTAATAACCTTTTTTTAGAAATCACCAAAAATCGAATTCTTAAGATATCTTAATGAACTGTCCATGATTTATAGAGAAAAGTGCCTATTTTCTTGTAATGAAATCGGATCTTGAAAATATTTATTCGTTTTTGATATATAAATCATTAAATTCAACGTGAACATTTATGGCTATCTCAAGTTAATTAAAATTCACCAAAAATCGAATTCTTGAGATATTTTAATGATACATTCAAAATTTATAGAGACAAGTGTCTATTTTGTCGTGGTGAGAACCAAATTAGAAAATTTTTATTCGTTTTTGAGATAAAGATTATTTAAATTAACCTATATTTTATGATTTTTGAAATTAATAACCTTTTTTTAGAAATCACCAAAAATCGAATTCTTAAGATATCTTAATGAACTATCCATGATTTATAGAGAAAAGTGCCTATTTTCTTGTAATGAAATCGGATCTTGAAAATATTTATTCGTTTTTGATATATAAATCATTAAATTCAACGTGAACATTTATGGCTATCTCAAGTTAATTAAAATTCACCAAAAATCGAATTCTTGAGATATTTTAATGATACATTCAAAATTTATAGAGGCAAGTGTCTATTTTGTCGTGGTGAGAACCAAATTAGAAAATTTTTATTCGTTTTTGAGATAAAGATTATTTAAGTTAATCTATTCTTTTGCGATTTTTATGAAATTAATAATCTTGTTTTAAAAGATCACGAAAAATCGAATTCTTAAGATATCTCAACGAACAATTCATGATTTATATAGGAAAGTGTCTACTTTCTGGTGATGAAAGCGAATCTTGAAAATATTTATTCGTTTTTGAGATTTAAGTCGTTAAATTCAACGTGAACATTTATGGCTATCTCAAGTTAATTAAAAATTACCAAAAATCGAATTCTTGAGATATTGTGATGATATATTCAAAATTTATAGAGGCAAGTGTCTATTTTGTCATGGTAAGGACCAAATTAGAAAAATGTATTCGCTTTTGAGATAAAGATTATTTAAGTTAACCTGATTTTTTATAATTTTTGTATATTAATAATAAATATAATTTACCTACAACTGTTCTCTGTGTAATTGAGCCTTTAAGATGTTTTCTTATTTGTTAATTATGTTTTTTTACTAATAATTTTCGTTATTATTTGATTTTCTTGTGTTAATTTTCATTGTTATAAATTTCTTGTTCAGCAATTTTTTATTTTTGTTAAGAAATTAGTTGTTTATGTTATTTATTGTGATTTATTACTGGATGCTTCGCCGGGCTTTCCAGTTTTCATCTCAAATATAATAAATTATTTTACGAATTGTTATTCAAAATTTTTACCGCCACCTTTCGACGGGAATAAACAAATAAGTCGTTAAATTACTTAAGCTAATAACTTAAAATTAATACTTAAAAATAAGTAAATAACGTTATCATTATCTTCCAAATTTGATTATTGAGTTTATTTACTCGATCCAATTAATTAAATAACTCTTATTTATTGCAACAAATAATTGTTATAAACAAATATGACGTATCATATATATACATTTCTTCTAACATTCAAATGAACCAAACGGCGTTTTATCTAACAAAATGTTTTTAAAATATTAAAACGGAAATAAAGTCTTAATTTATTTATATTTATTGCAAGTATAAATAAGTTTTCTTCATCAATTAATAATAAATTTGCGAAATATTTCTTTATATTTTTTAGCGTCATTTTTAAACTTTAAACTGTCATTTTTTAAATATAAATTACATTTTTGCTGTTAACTTAACTAATAAAAGAAATTGAATTGCTAATCTTAAGTGTAAGCAAACAACATTCTCTAGGGGTCGTCTTAAAACTGTTCTCAACGAAGAGGAGGAAAGCATAAACGGAGCTTGGTGCTGTTAGTTATAAATAAGCACGTCTTATTTCTAGTCTCACCGGGTGTCAACCTAACATAACGTCTCTTCTGTTGGGTTCAAGTTAATAATAAACAAGACTCAAGGCTGCACGTGACCAAAACCGACGCACGAATCTCTTTAAATTATCGAGAACGTCTTTTAAGAAAAAGAATTTTTTTTTTGATTTAATGAATCTAAAACGTCGTTCCAAATTGGATTTCGTTAAGGTTGGGTTGCGATTGATTTTTTAACAGTAATTAAACCACGTAGGTGGCATACAAAATTGAAACCAGGCGTGGAATTTTTAAATATTAATAAACATTTTTCAAAAATAATTAGAAAAGTGTCTAATAAAGGTGGAAATGAGCCTCAATTAAACGGTAGAATGGCGTGCTTAAACCATTAAATTACACGGTGTTTATGTGTGTGTGTGTGTGTATTGCGAACATAAACACACGTTGTAACGGGGAAGAGAGAAAATTGGATCGGGGTTTTAATAAATTCGTAATAAAGATTCGTTTATAAATTAGGTTAATCTATTTAGGCTTAGTTAATTACTTTGATTAAACTATGTTTTTAAATCCCTCTCATAATGATATACAGTAGAATTTCGATAATCCGAAAATAAAATTAGGGGATTTTATTTTTTGCTTAGTTTGCGACTGAAGATTATTTTAAAACTTGCAGCGAATAAAAGAATTGGGACAACCATTCAAACGAATATTTAAAATTATTTTCATCCTATTAACTAAAAATGTGTGAATATGTACTACTATCCTTGCCAAAGGTCGAGGCCCTTCACTTTAGAGAACGATATTTTTGAAATCGCTCGATGAAAAAAATTGCGGTAAAGTTTATTGTAAAAGAAATGTGAACATTTTAATTTTATCTTTAATTTATAATTCTTACTTCGTTTCTTACTAAACCGCGATTTTCGGCGGAACTACTTCGAATATCAATAAAATCAAATATGTCTCACATTAAGAACACGTCGAGTAATCGCCAATTCAAATTTGAAGTTTTTTCGTCGAATAGTTTTTCAGAAAAAAAATCACAATGTTGACAAAGTTGCCGGCACTCTCAAAAATTGGGTACTTTTTCACTTAATTTGCGATAAAAGGAAAACTAAAAAATAAATTCACTGAAATCCGCAAATTAACATATGATACGCAGAAATGTTCACTGATTATGATAATCTTTGGCACATTTTTTTTGTCGATTGGTTACGAAGATATCGATCTCTAAAAAGGGAGGGACCTTGACATTTGGCACGGGCTATAGAATTGTGCAAATTACGTGAGTCTCGCCGGATCACGATGGGTCCCACCGTGAGAGGGCATTAATTGTTGTACCACTCACGTGAACGTACGTGATCGTGAGCATATTTGGTTTTGACGGAACCCGGCGTTACCCGGTTGGAACAATTTGGGTAGTTAGGAAAGAAAAGATACTAGAACCGTAGATCTAGTACTAGAAAATTTTGGTTTAGACGTACATCTGAAGGCGCACGGCTGAACATAAATCTTTGTTTAGTTTGACTTTGATACAAGTATATCACAATTTAAGATATTTTTTTAACGAGGTCGGGAAAAATCTGCTAACAGACATCTGACCTAGGATGATGGGCGGCCAGATAGTGTGGGGTTGAGGTCAAAGACCCCGACCCACTAAAAATCCCTTTCCTCGACTTCGTCTCTTCCTTTTGGCAGCCCGGACCCGCTTACAGCATTACTGCAGACTACCTAAGACGGAAAATTGCTGGTTGATATAGCTTGTTTTTTCTTCTTCTCTTTAAATTCCTCGGCAACGTAAAGCAAAATTATCGCATTAATTTTTTGAACAACATTTGCAACACGACTCACACGGTCGAGGGGCGAGAGACGCCCCATCATCCTCTTCTCTTCATAGTCGATGACGTCTATGAAGTTTTGGCTCCCAGATGATGCTGATCGAAAACCTATGTCGGCAAACGCTCCATTTGAAGTTTTATTAAAAATAAAATAAAAAATCTTATTAATTTTTACAATAATACAGTGTGTTAACTAATTATCGTACCCGAAATCTAGGCAACCAATATCACAGTATTGGTATTGTAACGAGACGTATATTCTTATTATTTGAAATAATTTTTTCGAAATATGCTATTAAAAGTTCACTTTTGTATAGCAATTAACGACTTTGAAAACGTGTTTCCTATGTTTAAAAGCGGCATAATCAACGTTGATATCTGGGAAACGTTGGTTGAATTGTTGTATACAGCTTTGTAAGGAATAAACCCAACTATCGTCCGCATTCTGCGTACCGCTTCGATAATGTGCCATTAAAATAAAGGCATCATGTTCTGATGTGAACGTCATAACGAAAGAAATAAAAATCTGAAAGAAATTCTCATTGAACGTTTTCGTTATTTTAATTTGTTTATTGACTTACCGCTTAAATCAATCGCTAGAAACAACGATAGCTCTAAGAAGAACTGTTTGGAGAAATATAAACGCAGCAAAAAATGGTTAAAGAATAAAGAAAATCCGGAAACACGCAAAGCATACGACAATCGCGACAATAATAACCTAATAACGTTCGATCTGCTGTCAACATCTGGTTAAAATCTGGTTACTAATTTAAAAATATCGCCGTTACCACTACACAATGAGATAGATAACCAACATTACAACGTGACGTAGGTTACGATAATTATTTAACACAGTGTACATGTATAATATCATACCCGAAAGGGGGGCATAAGTGCCCCATTCTTTTCCTCTTCTTTGCACACATATCTTTCTTCCTGTCTTTTCTTTTCCTTCCTTTCCTTTATCATCATTATCTTTCTTAAAAACTTCATTAGTTCTTCACGTTGATTTTCATCTACTATGAGAAGGTCAGCTATATTTTTTTCCTCCACTGTCTGTTTTAATAGAATTAAAATTCCATTTGTTTCTTTCTTATTTGAACCTATCGCATTTAAAAATTGTGTGCTGTGGAGTATCCACCTCCCCACACCCAAACCAGCAATAATCCGAATCTATTTTCTTTATTTCTCTAAGGTATGCTGCAAAAATTCCATGTCCGCTGATAGCCTGCGTGGTGTAATAATCTACCTGGGGTCCTTTTTCCTTCCATTCTTGGACATTTTTTATAAAAACCTTTGCGCATCCATCATATAAATTCCACCTCCGATATAGAGAATCCCTATTTTCTTCCGCTCTTACGCCCTTTTTTTTCGTATCTGCTTTGCCTCCATACCAATAAGTCCATAGGTGGGTTTTCCGCCATCACCCAACTGCATCTGTGGATACCGTTCTATAAGCTGCTGTAATGTTTATTGATACTCTTCTCTCGATGGATCTTAATAACTTTCTGTATTTTTTGTATTTCAAAGCATCCTCCCAGCACGGAGACGTATCTCACAACGGAACCCAATAATTGTCTCTTTACTTGGCTTGGACCTCCAATTCGTTTCATAATACGTGAAAGCGTATTCTGGATCTATGTGGCTTTTTCTGCAACATTCTTTATGTGGGTAGTCATTCGTAGATCTTTGTCAATGTGTACACCGAGATACTTCACAGGATCAATGCTTCTTATTCTCTTCCCACCTATTTGTAATTCTATATCTGACATAGTTCTTCTCCCCTCTAACACGACAATCTCCGTCTTTTCAGTTGCCAATTCAAGACCCATTTGATGAAGAGTTTTCGCAATTTGACTTAAACAATATTCAGTTTTATGCATAATTCGCTGTTTTGTGGATTCTTGGACTACAACTGCAATGTCGTCTGAATATGCTATGATGGTAATTCCTTTTTCAGTGTTCATAGACACTATCTCTTCATAAAATATATTCCAGAGTGTACCTCCAAGTACCGATCCTTGAGGCACACCACATGTTATTCGCCTTTCCCAGCTTCCAGGCAAAATAATCGACCTCTTCGACAGATATGTCCTTATTAGCCTTGTAATACTAAAAGATATATTTGCTTTTCTTATCGCAGATATTATCTTGCTCCATGGAACGGAATTAAAAGCATTTTTTATGTCCAGGAGTATCATTATTGCGTATCCTCTATTTCCAAATGAAATTCTTTCTCTTTCCTTTACCCTCCGTACAGACGACATAATTGCATCTATTGTCCCCATTCCTTTTCTATAACCATACTAGGTCTTGCTTATCACGTTTTTCTCTTCCAATTCCTGGACCAGTCTGTTGTTGATTAAACGCTCCAACATTTTACCTACAACACTTAACAAACATATCGGTCTATATGTTCTTTTTTCATCCAAATTCTTTTTTGGTTTATCGATGAGCACCAATAAAGCTCTTCGCCATATTTCTGGAAAATCTCCATCTTCCAAGCATCTATTATATACCAACAAAAAAATACTACAGTTCGCTCAATACAAGTTTTAATAATTTCTTTGAATTTAATGCTTTCTTTGTTTTTAGCTGCTTCATACACATCATTATTCCTTGTTTTGTAAAAGGGTCTATTGAGTGCTCAAGTTCTTCCTCCTCCTCCTCTTCTTCCTTCTCATCCTGTATTGGAAACAGTAATTTATCGATCTCCTCTCTTCTTCTTCCCCCTAATCTTTGTGTCACTATCTGGAATGCGGTACCCCAGACATCTTGTTCCAGTTCTTCGCACAGCATCTTCCATTTTTTTTTCTTTACTCTTCTTTATTAATAACGTAAGTTCTTTAATTTTGTTCTTGTAATTTTCGGTACTCTTCTTTATGACTTCTTCGGGTGCTTTTCTTTTCTTATTTCTTTGAAAAATTCTTTGTTTTCTTATACTCTTCCTTCTGACTTCAGCGATTTCATCCGTCCACCAGTATTTAGGTTCCCGATTGTGATTGTGGTATTTCCTTTTTAAACATTTTTCACATGCCTGTTGTATATTTTTTATAAGTTCACTTGGAGTGATATCCTGGTAATCTTTCGTAATTTCTTTAAAGTAACTCCTTAATTTCATCATTCCTTTTCATGGTAATTTCCATCCCACTATCTTATTTAATTGTTTTATTTTTCGGCTCGTTGTTGTTATTTCAAAGGTAATCATGTTGTGATCGCTCAATACCTCTTCTTCTTCTTCTACATTCCATTTCTGGATTTTTGCTACAATTCCCTCACTTGCTATTGTCAGGTCGATCATTGAGGATCTTCTAGAACAACTATACGTTGGAGTTTTCCCGTTATTTACAAGAATAAGTCTGTTTTTTTAGCATCCACTCCTCTGTTATCCTTCCTCTTTTATTTGTAATATTATCTCCAGTTACAACTGTCCTTGCATTAAAGTCTCCGCAAATTACTACTGCCTTTCTCTTTCGTCCAATTTCTCTTTCTATGGAGTCCAAAAGACATTTAAAATCGTTGTGTAGGATGGAACCCAATTCAACCCAACCCAACGTAGCTTCAGAACTAACACTAAACTTAGAACTAGAAACATTAGTCCTTACATTAGTACCAAGGATTAGTCCATCCTTATGTTTCCAGTTCTAGGTCTAGTGTCAATACTACAGATAGGTTGTAGGTCTAGTATCAATTATACTTTGTGCGTCTTCAGACTCTAGTGTTAATTTTAGTTTTACTTTGCTATAAGTACACAACAATTTAAAACTGAAAAATAACGAAAAATAGAGTTGTTATTCTCTTTCAGCATCCATTCTCGTCGGAATTTTTTGAAAATTTTTTGCTGATTTTGTTTGTCATTCTGATTTGTTTTTAGAAAATAATGCTAGATATTACGTTATTACATTTCGGCAACTAAATGTTAAAGTCAAAATTCTAATCAATTTTTAAGTTAACGAAGTGAAAATTGGTTGTAAAAAAAACGTTCTATAAACTAATGAAATTGAACAAAATTTAAATCAAATTTATGATGAATGAAGAAAGAACTTCAGAAAAACCATTTTGTCAAGCACCATTAATTCATAATCAAATTAACAAGTAATCAAGCATGATTCATATATTTAATCACCTGATCGTGCGTGAGCCACATGAATTGACTTGAGTCACGTGATTCATGAATGATATTCACGTGAGTGGCGTGCGTAACACACATGGGTCTAAACCGTGAGCGGGAATTTCTAGTATGTACATACTCTACACTGCACGAGTACATAAAAAGTAATCGGAGAAATAATCGGCGAAAATAATGAGAAATAATGCGAGCACATACCCGGCATCGTTCGGCAATGCATCGCCGATTACATTTTCTATCTGATTATGAGTAATAATCATCGGAACTGCATCGTATCATCGAGTATCGTGACGAGTACACATCGTGAATAATCGTTGAATTTTACATGTTTTGGGTCAGCATATCATACACTAGTTGTCAAAAATAGCAAGTAGAGATTCTTTATTATGGGGGCATATATTTAATATATGGAAAAATAGCTGCGTCCTTATGGCTCGAATATAAACAAAATTGGTTTTTGAAAGGTAAAACATGTGACGAAATGTATAGGTATTGTAAAGGACGACTAAAATTGTATTCTCGAAAATTTTAAAAAATTTTCTGTCACTGTTTCATCTTCTTGTGATTTCGACTTGGATCTTCCTTCGAAAGGTGTAGCTGGAAATCGTGCCAGAAACATTATCGCTGTAGTACCTCCAGCCATCTTTGATCCGTCAATGATGAATCGAGGTGATGTTGCTTTAGGGTACCGTCTCAATACCAAAATGTGGCTTTCTTAAGAAAGTAGGTGCGATGCAGTATGTGTGAGTTTCAAAGAGGGGTTGTTTATGTATAGCCTCGCCATAGAGTTCGTTCGGGACTATTTTATTTTATTTCGGGACTTATTTTAACAACCTGTTTATCATTCCCTGATCGCAATTACGGCCCCCTCACATGTACAAGTTAACACCAACATTTATGGCTATCTTCAGTTAATTAAAAATCATCAAAAATCGAATTCTTGAGATATTTTAATGAAATATTCAAAATTTATAGAGGCAAGTGTCTCGATAAAAGACATCGATCCAATAACCGTCGCTCCGATATCTACTATACTATAACGTACGAGAAACCGGGCATTAGTCTTCTGCAAGCAGTATCTAGACTTGCTGAAGCAATGTGAAGTCGTGTGGAAGCAATTCTGGAAACAGTATCAAGCCCCCTAGGAAGTAGTATGTAGAGTTGTGGAACCAATCTACAATTCTATACAAATAATCGTCTATAGACAGTATGTAATACAGTCTTAAATTAAAAAAGAAAGTGGTTCTTGAAGCTCACACAGACTACATCACTTCTAGTTTCTTACATACCTACCATACTATGTATTACTACCTATTTCATTACATATATTACCTTTCAGAGACCAATGTTGTTTATATTCGGGACAAATTACGAAGCTATTTTTTCACTAACGCTGGGACCTACAATCCAGCTTTAGAACTAACACTAGACCTAGAACTAGAAACATTATGGTTTAGTCGTACGTCTCTTAAGACGGCTAAACGCTAATATTTCTAGGTTTAGGTTTATTGTTAACTTTAGTGTATTAGCTCTAATTTAGATATTATTTGGTTTTAGATTGTTGTATACTTGTTAGGTAGACCTAGAACTAGAACGATTCAGACGCACGGCTAAGCCGAAACTTTCTAGTTCTAGGTCTAGTGTTAGTTCTAGTTTTATTTTTTGTCTCTGGTTTCATATCAGATGTGCTAGTACCGACGAGATAACGGAGAGTTCCATATCGATACAGGATGGAACCTGGAAATGTCCGAAGTGGAGATCGTCTGTAAGAAGAGGTTATTCTCGAACATCTCCTGGGACCGCTCAAATAACTCCATCCAGTTCTGGGATCACCCTGAAGTCGGTTTATGATATGGTTAGCGATATGCGCTCGGAAATGCGATCAAGGAACAGTGAATTTCTTGATTCAGTCGACTTTTGTAGCAATCGTATATCTGATTTTGAAAAGGTTATGAATGAGTTAAATGATCTGGAGCAGTATTCCCGCCGCAATAATTTAGAGATACAGGGTGTTCCACAGCGAAACGGCGAGAATTTGTTGAATGTGCTGGATGCTGTTGCCGCGCATGTTGGCGTTTCTGTTTCACATGCGGAAGTTGATCCCATCCATCGGGTTCCTCATTACAATCGTCAGAATCCTGCACCTAGGTCAATAGTGATGCGTTTCTGTTGTCGTTTTAAATGGGATTCGTTTCTCGCAGCCTGTATCCAGAAAAGAAGATCCCTACCCTCTGGCTCTCTACCGGGTATGAAGATTGATGGCGTTGGTGAAAGGTGTTTTGTGAATGAACATCTTACTTCTAAAAACAAGACGCTCTTTTCACGTGCTAGAAAGATATGTAAAGAAGAAAACTACAAACCGACGGCTCCCTCCTGATTCAGATAGGGATTGAGAAGGATATTTCACGTATCTAACTTGTGCACGATTGGGTCAATTTTACTGTAACTCGTCATGCGCAATGCATTCTTTTTCTATTTATTATAAGAATGTACGCGGTATTCGTGGTATCTGCTTAGCGGAAACTTGGCTTCTCATCCCGACATATTTTTTATCTAACTCATATGTTGTCTATAGACGGGATTGTATCTCCGCCACAACTCTCTTGTTTGGGGTGATGGAGTACTAGTTGGTATCTCGACCTCTATTTCTAGCGCTCCGAATGCACTGACTGGTTTCCGGGTGTGGAGGCAATTTGCGTAATACTACATCTTGATGTTAGTAGATTACACGTCCATTGCATCTACGTTCCACCCAACGACAATGCTGCCTTTTCTTTCTTCTCGGAGAGTCTAATTAACATTATTTCTTATAACCTGGAAGATCGATTTATTTTTTGCGGCGACTTTAATTTGCCTGAAATACGCTGGATTACAAGCCATTCTCTGAACTTGTTCCTCAGATTGTTGCTGCTCACGGTCGGTCTGCTGACTTTTTGGATGCCGTAGCGTTGGGCGAGCTGGATCAGCGTAATCATTTTTTAATCGCCCATAATCATACGCTCGATCTGATTTTTAGTCGCTTTGTGAATGTGACGGAACTCTATTTGAGTAATGCACCGTTGATTTTTGAGGATGCAGCTCATTCAACGCTTGAGTTTGTTTGTGATGTGCCTCGAGAAGCCAACGTTACTCCCGCACTCCCCACTGTTAGTCATAGTTATTACAAAGCCTCTTTTAATGAAATCAACAATTTTATTGATAATGTGAATTGGTCTGAATTATTTGAAAATGTTACTGTGGATTTATTGTATTGTTATCTATATGTTGCCATCTCGAGATACAATTAATACGTTACGTGATAAGAAGCATGTGCATAGGAAATGGATACAGGTCTCGCCTTGATTACCTTACTTTTTCATTGCTAAGACGTCGTTCAAAAGAATGGTGGACCCGTCTGTTGTTCAACTAAATGGCGTATCAACTAAAGATCATAAAAAAATTTGTGCTTTTTTCTCTGAATATTTTGTCTCAGTTTTCGCTAAGCCTGTGATTGGGGTATATTCTGAGGGGATTCAATATTCAAATGTTGCCTTTGTTAAAAAATTGGAATTGTCAGAAGTTGAACAGGCGCTTCATGAAGTTAACATCTCAAAGGGACCAGGCCCTGATAATATTCCATCAATTTTCATTCGAGACTGCTTCAGAGCGCTTTCTAGACCTTTACAATTAATTTTTAATATATCCTTACATTTTGGCGTCTTTCCTTCAGCATGGAAACAAGCTAAAATTACCCCAATTTTTAATTTTTAAGTGGCTAATTATCGGCTCATATCTATTTTGCCAATAATGGGAAAAATTTGAGAAAAATGTGTTTATAATAGATTATTTTTTCAAATCCAATCTACCATCAATGAGGTACAGCATGGTTTTTATCCTGGTCGTTCCGTTTGTACCAACCTATTAGAATATACGGATTTTCTTCACTCTACCATTCATGAGAACGTTTAGGTGGATGCTATTTACACGGACTTCAGCAAAGCCTTTGATAAAGTAGATCATAATTTATTGTTTATAAAGTTAGAGCGTGTCGGTGTTGCCGGTGTCCTATTGAGCTGGCTTCGTTCCTATCTTTTCAATCGAACTCAGGTTGTTAATCTCACCCTGTTATATTAACATCTGGTGTGCCACAAGGTAGTCATCTGGGACCATTATTATTTTTAATCTACGTAAATGACATTTCTAAATCCCTAAATAATTCAAAATGCCTTATGTATGCTGATGACATCAAAATATTTCGTCCAATAACTGATGATGCTGACTGTCTCGCTCTTCAGAATGACTTAGAAAATCTATATGACTACTTATAAAATAATAAGTATTATTATTAATAATACTTATTAAGCAACAACTTTTTGGGAGACGATTTTCACGCATCGTGCCTGTTGCACCGTAACCTCTTTCCTTCATATACTTCATCAGATTTACACTAGTAAATAAGTTATTGAAAAAAAAATTGCTTCCCACGATTCTTTATTCAGTTGGTATTTCGTTTAACATTGGAACAAACGGCTCTGTAGGCTTTCCAAAAAGGTTTTTTGAAAGTTTTCAACGGTTTTCGGAGATTTTCCTTGATAAAGATCAACAAAGTTCACTAAATAACCAGATGATGTTTTGAGCGACCACATCTTGAAACCAAAGCGAATTGGTTTACCCCGTATGAACTGTTTACAACCATGATGTCCAAAATATTTCACCATGGTCTCATCGTAGCACAGATGCTCTTCAAGTACATAGTGTTCTATACATTTATTTTTCAATTTACCCGATATGGGTCTAATCTTCCAAGCCTTATCATTCAGATGACAATCGTTATAATCGGCACAGTGAAGAAATTGCAGAATAGTGAAAAACCTATTGCGCCTCATTGATTCTGATATCATAGAATTTTGCATGTCAGTATTTGGGTCCCAATAAAAACGTTTACCGGGTAGTTTGTTGTACCCACTTAAAATTAATATTGCAATTGCACATCTAATTTCGTCAGAGGTAACGGTATAATCGGGACGATTTTTGAATGCAGCATATAGTTTTGATTGTTCGACTAAGTATTCAATTATTTCGTCATTAATGAATAGTTCAAAAACTTCTATGATGGATTTACCAATGATATTGCCATAATCATGCGTTGGAAACGTTGATATTGCAGCTTCTAAATCTCCATCTATTCAAGAAAACTTTGAACATGCGACGAATTCGTGATCCTCCATTTCATTGTTTTCCTTCTCGTTATCATCTATATCTTCATTTTCTTCAGTTTCTGCATCACTATTTCTTGGCAGGTTGAGGACAATTTCAGCAGCGGCGGTCAGTTGATTTCCGCTTAGATGATTTATGTTGGATCGATATATATACCGCCTACGTTTAAGTCGTCCTCATCTATTATTGCTAACGCTTCCTCTAATGTTATACCACTGAAAGGAAAAAGATTGAAAATTAGGATACTTAATGGCCTAGTGTTACCATATGGTAACATATGACTTTCAATTTTTCCATTTTCCGAAAGCTAAAAGTTAGGTTATATTTTCGAGTATCATCTGAAAGGTACATCATTTTGCAATACATGACAATAATTTGAATTAAGTACTTTAAATACTTCATATCAAAATTCTACTTACACTAGACGAAAATCCAACGATTCTGCCATTTTTCTGTCAACAGTTTTGAGAGCACCGATTAACACATATACACTAACTTGTCTACAACCAAAAATGTCGTACTTATAAAATGGACGATAAATTTCATTCCTATATACTATCTAGTAGTTTACATTAATAACTAAGCGGTAGTAGCAGTTAAACGACACCTATACTTACATTACTATATGGTTACGCTGGGCTGTAACGGGTTAAAACTGCGGATTGCTTACCAATTGATTTAGAATGCATTATTACCAAAATTTACTTATTTATATTTATAGTGTATGCATTGAAACTCTAAAAGCATAGAATGTTTTTAGAATAGATATGGAATAGAATAAATAGAATGCTTGGTAGGTATAGAGTATAAAAAAATGTTGGGTTACAGTAAATCTAAATGGCCTGCACTTAAAGAGTGCTTAAAATGTTTGTGAGGTTACAAAACTATTTTAGATTGCTAATCTAAGAAAATAGTCTTCTAATAGCCATTCATCCTAATAGTTATTCTTCTAACAGTTAGTCATCTAATACCCGAACATATTGAAGTTGTTTTTTGACAATCCCAGCTCCGAATGCTGGTTATGTTTTGTGCACGCCCAAGAAGTTGGTTTTCACCAAACCGCTTGAAATACCGAAGGACAAAATATATCAGCAATGTAACAAACCGTTTAAAAGATAACTTGCCTTTAGAAAAAAATTCAGTTTTTATCCCACACGTTACACGAATTTTATTAGCAAAATTAATCAAAATTAGAGCAGGGCTAACTGCTTGAAAAAAATAGTCCATTATAACTACTAACTATTTCCACGAAAATAGAAGCATAGAATAATTACAGCAATTTTAATTAGTAGTTAAATATCTAATTACAGTAAAACTTCGCTAATTCGAATCAATGAAAACCAGTTGAATTCAGATGAAGGAAGTATAACATTACACTGCTATACAAGGTTTTGGACTGGAGCAACCAAATAGTGTTTTTAAGGTAATTTGGTGCGCTGAATTCGAATCTGTAACTGGTTTTTCTCTATCAGGTCAGGTTTGTGAGATACAAAATATTATTGTTTTCGTATGTTTTTAATAAAAAATCGTTAATTTATAAAAAATAAAAGAAATTTCAAAAGTAAATGGCGATGTTTGAACGTCGTTTGTATTTCTCTGGATCAGTTTCACGTATTAGAGTCCAGCAATAATCTTCCAGCATTGTTTTGTCCCAAAATCCTTGATAATTTCTTTCAATTTTCATTAAATCTTGATGACCACGTTCTCCTTGTTCATCACTCACCGCACCCAGGTTTTGTGGGAAAAAGTTCAAATGTGAATGCAAAAAATGCATTTTGAACGACATCCGTGCACCTAATTCACAATAATGATTCAATAATTCAGTAACAACTTGTTTTTTGTAGTTATCACTTTTTTTTGTTTCCAACGAAACCATCTACGATGCTTTTGAAACATTGCCAGGCTACAGATTCTTTCTCCAATAACCATTGTGAAAAATAATCACCATTCAATAACTTCTTGATCTGAGGACCAACAAATATGCCTTCTTTAATTTTAGCATATGAAATTTTAGGAGAAATGCTAACAAATGTTTAAAAGCAGCACCATCTTTATTCAGAGCCTTGACAAAGCTTTTGAAAAGACCTAGTTTTATATGCAGTGATGGAAGTAGAACGTCATTTGGATTAATTAATAGTTTATTTGAAATGTTTTCTTTTTGGCCACTCTGTTCTGGTGTAATGATGACTTGTAGCTCGACTATCCCATAAACAAAGGAAACAATAAAATTTTGTGAAACCACCTTGCATGCAAGTTAACAAACCTATGACCTAAATCAATGTGATTTAATTAAAACTTGGAATTTACAATATACATACAACATTCAATTGGATACCTTTAAATCTCCACATATCTTCCATTTATCATCATCGTATTTGAGTAAAGCTAAAATTTCAGACATTGATTCGTAATTAAGTATTAACAGCATGAGCGGATTGGTACGGATGGTTTTTTATTTCCATTGTGTAAAAGAAGAAAGGCTCTTCTTCTTCTAAGCTGTACTTAGAGCCGTCAATGAATGATCTCCATTCATTTTTTTCAAATGGTTGGTTCATTGTTTTAAATAAACCTTGAATGTCGTTGCAGTAGAGAATAGTGTTTTTCTTCTCAAAATATGCAGCCAATCCCAAGCTTCTTTCTCTATAAACTGTTACTTTTGTCCCAACTGCAAGATGTTTCCATTGTTGCATACGTGAAGCCAATAATTCTGCGTCTTGCTTTGATAAATGTAAATCACGAACTAGATCATTTAGTTCAGCTTGAGTCACTAAGTGGCATTCATTACCACTACCACTGCTGGGAACAATGTCATTGAAAGATGATTCCGAATCACTGCTTTTAGTACTAGGAACGACTGGCAATGGATCATTTGGTAAACGTTGAACTGGTTTTAAAACAGATGGAACATTTGCGTATTGCACACTTTTTCGATTTTTCATATTGATCCCAACAACTTTTGAAAAACAAAAATAACAATCGGTTTGGTGATTACCTTGCTCTCTCCATATTAGTGGAACTGAAAAGTCGAAATATTTCTTCTCACCAGTCGACCACTTGTATAAAACAGTTCTGCAACTATTGCAAAATATTGTCGGCGTCCACGTTTTGTCTAAATTTCTGACAGCAAAACCAAAGTAATGTAAATATGTATATTTTAATGGTTCTGTTATTGCATATCCTTTTCTTCCAACCATATGTTTACCACAGACAAAACAAAAATAGCTTGAATTAGTAACACACGATTTATTTGACATATTTAAGCACTTTAGAGTATTCTGCAAATTGTAGAGCAATCTACAAATTGAAAAAAATATTATCTGCTGTTTATCTTCAACACATATATTACATTAAAAGTTTTATTAACTTCCTCACTTTTAATTCAGTTATCCCAGTATCTTCACGGAGAAACTGCCTTATTTGTTGCAGCATAACACAGAATTTTTTAAATTGTTGAATGGGCACTAGAATGCTGCGCCATCAGGTTCTTCTTCCTTAGCTAATTATCAAAATACACATCTCTACAAATTTGATAATAAATTACAAGGATTTGCAAATCTTAGTAAGTTTGGATTCAGCATTTTTGATAGAAATGCTCTTCAGAGTTTTCGAATTATCGTCTTTCTCTGCAGATAGAACGAATAGTCTTTTCCGATTAGCGAATCTTCTACCAATTTGGATTACCAGGGAATTCTGATTTGGGGACGAATTAGCAAAGCTTTGCTGTACTTCTTTAACTACATAATAAGATGCAGTTGTTTTTTTATATTATTTATTTTTAAATTAATACTGGTCTAACTAGACCAACCATTAATGTATCTCTATTTACTGGACAATAAAACAAACAACAATTACAAAACAGACAACAAATAGTTACCCCAGTCCAGTCCAATGACTTCACTTAGTGGTTTCTTATATTATACTAAATATTACTTGCACAATACTCTGCTATTTCACTTTACTCTACACTAGCTCATATGGTTTAATTCTTCTTAATTTTCGATATAGTTGGTGATTATCTAGCAATTGAAGCACTTCCACATTTACATGTTGATGTAGTCGAACTTCATGCTTTTTAGCGTACCGTTGAATTTCGTCCTTCGCCGTTGGGATGTTCAGATCTCTGTGTATATCGTCGTTCCTTACGTACCATGGGGCGTTTACCATGGCACCTAGTACTTTATGTTGGTCTGTTTGTATTATTTTGATATGAGTATCCTTCGCACATCCCCAGATTTGTATACCATATAGCCACGTGGGTTTTAAGACCTGATTGTACACTACAGTCAACAGTGATTGTTATATAATCACAAGTTCGAGTGTCGTCCTAATAACCATTTATATAATCGAAACCTTATATTCATTTCTTGCTTCTTCTTTTTAACATGAACCTTCAATCTTAACTTGGCGTCAATTGTCATGCCTAAGTATTTAGCACTGTTTTCGTAGGGAACTATAGTTCCGTTAATATTCAGCGATGGAGGGTTATGTAGTTTTTTGTTTGTAAAATTGATGTGTGTCGATTTTGATTCATTCAACTTTATGTTCCACGTTTTGGTC
Organism: Onthophagus sagittarius; assembly: GCA_036711965.1. Taxonomy (NCBI): domain Eukaryota; kingdom Metazoa; phylum Arthropoda; class Insecta; order Coleoptera; family Scarabaeidae; genus Onthophagus; species Onthophagus sagittarius. Next base: position 28,083,992 of record JASERS010000010.1, on the reverse strand, counting down.
CATTCGTATATATTATCGCTAGCCGATTGCGGTGCTTGACTAGAAGTTGTCACGATTGGTCCCACTGCAAGCAGTGCTGTGTTATCCGCGAACGTAGCTAATGTGATCTCCTGTAAGTCTGGTATGTCGCTTGTGTACAAGACATATAGTATTGGCCCAAGAAGAAGTACTCCTGCTTGGACTTCCTTTAGGTCTGAGTATGCATCCTCTTCTTTAACTCTAAATAGCTTGTTGGTTATATACGATGATAAGACTTTATCAAATACTTGTGCTACGTCTAGGAATAGTGCAGAACAGGCTTGTTTTTCTTCGAGTGCCTTCTCTATGAACCTGTAATGCGATGTACTTGATCAATTGTTGAATGTTTCTGTCTAAAACTAAACTGGTGATTACGGATTAGGTTATTTGCATGTATAATTGGTTTAATTTGCGTTTTAATCTTTGTTTTATTATTTACTATAGCCTTGTCTTTTGGGTGTCGACTTTGTTGCCAACTTCTTCTTGCTGCTCTTTTCTCTTTGACTAGGACGCGTATTTCTTGTGGATAACACTAGTTTGCAAGAAAAATTTCAAAGACTACGATATTTTTTTTATAATGTAGAATATTATGTTGATTCTGAAACTATCTTCAGTTTTTCTCCATCACGTCTAGTTTTCGAGATATGCCCAAAAATGTGGAAAATGGTACATTAAAAAACACAGTAACGGTTCATGTTCAGTATATTTGTTATTTTGCAAAGTGTGCTTCTGTAGCTATATGGACATGAAAGTGGAGATCCATCATGGTCAAATGTATATTACCAGAGATATCGTTAATTTACGACAATCGTGCAAAATTTCATTTTTTGTCATTTTCACTCTATTGTTGAAACATTACTACGGATATTTTTTTAAAAATAAAGATGTACTTTAACTGTTCCTGGCACTAACTATAAATATTAAATTCATTAATATCAATATTATTATTTTTACACCAATTCAGTATAACGCATTTGAATGGAAAGTTTCTGTAGATTTAAAAGTAGTTGCCCCAGTAAAGAAATGTACTAACTTCTTCTTTTTAAGTATTAACTTCTATGATTTTTAGGTAATAGTGGTGGTTACAGGCTTACAAGGCGATTTTACAAAATATTGCTGTTTTATTTATTTGAGGGATAGCTGAGAGAGAGAGCATCATGATGTGTGCAAAGATTAGCCTTCTAGAGAACATTACGATGCGGGTGCTTTCAATGTCTTAAATAAACCTCTGGTGAGACCAGCATTTGTCATATTGACATCAAACTGGGTTTAATGAAAAACTTTAATATTTAGTATTTAGCCTAGTATTTAAATATCTCGCCCAGTTCTTTCCACAAATATCGTACGCTCAACTAAAACAAGACATATTTGTTGCCCATCAAATAGAAAAATTAATAAATGACAACGAATTTATGTCAACATTGACAACAAAAGAAGCAAGGCGTGGATTAGCTTCAAACAAACCGTTCATGGATTGTTGGAAAACCATAAGGATGAGAATACTCGCAAAATGATTTCTGCAATTTCTAATTTATTGTACGATTATCATGCCATAAATGCAAAGATGTCGTTCAAAATCCATTTTCTCCATTCGTACTTACATTTCTTTTCATGTAATCTTGGAGCGTAACGTGACGAACAAGGCGAGCGGTTCAATCAAGATTTAATGACATTGGAAATATGTTATCAAGGTTACTGGGACGTAGAGATGATGGGAGATTATCTCTGGAATGTTATTAGAGAAATCAACCCAAAGCCACACAAAAAGTTGTCGCAAAGTAATCATATCCCGCATTATACTAACAATAAGTAAAGTAGTATACATTAAATATTAAATTTATTTCCATAAAAGTCCTGTAATATAAACCTAGACAACATAAATAAAAAGACAAAGAAAGGTATTGTTTGTAAGATCACCAGAGTGCACGTAGTGGAAGTCTGCCAAAATCAAATCCTCCTGACCAATTATGCTTAATGTTCAACATTTAAAACAGGTAAAATGACATTGATTTTAGTGAATTTAATGTTTATATTTAGTGCCTCCAACGTTTAAAATACTTCCTTATCAAAAAAAAATTGTCTGTGTAATGTTTCAACAATAGAGTAAAATGGCAAAAAATGAAATTTTGCACGATTGTCGTAAATTAACGATATCTCTGGTAATATCGACCATGATGTTCAATGCCTCGAAATTTAGAGAATTAAATCTTCTACAGTATAGAATAGCTAACTATTTTATTCATATATAATTCTTTTTCGTTACGGTGCGATGAAGTGAAAAAAAATTGGGAAAAATGCCAAAAAATTTGATTTTGTTGAGATGTTTTAGACTGTAGCAAAATAACGGAGAGTTCGATTTATGCCATAAATATCTCTAAATGTTCGTCTGGATCTCCACTTTCATGTTCATATAGCTACAGAAGCACACTTTGCAAATAACAAATATACCGAACATGAACCATTACTGTGTTTTTAATTTACCATTTTTCACATTTTTGGGTATATCTCGAAAACTGGACGTGATGGAGAAAAACTGAAGACAGTTTCAGAATCAGCACAACATCCCTCATTATAAAAAAGATTGACTAAAATTTGTAAACTAGTGTAATTGTTTCCTTTCGTAATATACTCTATTTCTTTGGTGTTATGATAAGCAGCTGTTTGTAGTAATTTGGTGAAATATTCTGTTTGTATGTCCAATTCCTCAGTAGTTTTTAGACTGACCTTTAAATTTATTTCTGTTTGCAGTTCAATTCTAAAACTTTCCCAGTCCGTAGTTTTATTCACCAAAGTTGGTTTAGCTTCTTTTTTAATGATTCTTTCATTTAGTGTTAAGACAACAGCTGAGTGGTCAGAATCCAAGTCAAAATTTTCTTCAACTTCTATAAAATTTGTTGCAACTTTCTTTGTAATAAAGAAGTCTACCAGATCCGGAATCATATGCTTATCAGTAGCAAAGATTTGCTGTACTTCTTTAAGTACATAATAAAATGCTGTTGTAATGCTTAAAAGGGATTGGCTTGCACTCTCCAAAAAAAGTCTGGTAAAACAAGCAATGTTTTATAAGCAGTATCTTGTCTTTAATTGGCAGTTTTTAAACACTTTTCAGTTTTTAGCTTTTAGCAGATATGATGATGTTGTATTTTGACAACAGTATTTGATATTTTGGAAGGAAAATTAAATTTTATTAATAGTCCTTCGCTTTTTACCATAAAAATATCTTCTGCCAGCAGTATTTAACCTTTAATTAACAGTTTATGAACTCCTTACATAAAGATTGTGCATTTTGTTCAATAGTATTTAATATTTTCAAAGCATAGTCAATTGGTTCATCAACAATATCCGGTTTTTACAAACAGTTTTACAGGTAGTATCGAGTCCTTTGGAAGCATTAAAATCTTCCAAGGACAGTATCAAATTTTCTGAAAGTAGTATTAATTGATATCTAAAAGCGATATCAAGACTTCCGGAAGTAGCATCAAGTTTTCTAAAAGCATTTCAAGTCTTTTGGAGCACTAACAAGCCATCTAGTAGCAGTTCAAATCTTCTGGAAGCAATATTATGTCTTCTAGAAGCAATATCAAAACTTCTGGAAGTAGTATCAAGTTTTCTAGAAGCATTCCAAGTCCTATGAAAGCAATATCAAGTTTGCTAAAAGCATTTCAAGTCTTCTGGAAGTAGTATTAAGTTTGCTGTAAGCATAATTAAGTCCTCTGGAAGTAGTGTCAAACTTTCTAGAAACATTTTAAGTCTTCTAAAAGTATTTCAAGTCGTCTGAGATCATTTCAAGTCTTCTGAAAGCAATATCAAGACTTCTAGCAACAATAACAAGTCTTCTGGAAGCATTGCAAGTCCTTAGGAAACAGCATCCAATTTTGTAGAAGCTGTATCAAGGCTAAGTTAAAAACAAATTTTAATAATTTTAGATTGCACATGATTATCAACAAAAGTACCTAGGGTTGTCCCGTTTGTAGTCGAAATAAAAACGGTCACGTTGTGCTTACATAAATAGGTTGGAAAAAGTACAAATAAAGTTTGTAAAGTATTTAATGTACAAATCTCATCGACCATACACAGATTATCAGTCCGCCTGCCAAGCTTATAATATACCTACTCTTCAACAGCGCAAATTATGTAGTGATGCCATTTTTTATGTATAATATGGTGAATGGTAACTGTCATTCTCCTAATCTTTCACAAGAAAGTGATTCAGATAGCCGTAGCTTCCATGTTTCTTATTGCACACTGCTAATTTCGCTAATTTCCACTTTTTCTTATAGATTGTATACATATATGGTATTTGTATCTATTGTGTATATAATTATTGCTGTTATTGACTTTTTTTTGAAAATAATTGTCATTACTAGTAAGAATATTACTAATTTTTAGTTATACGTTCTTCGTTGTTATTTACTTGTTATTGAGGATGAATACTAATAAAACATACATAAACCTTTGTTTCCTTCATTGTCACATGCAAATTGAAACTTGAATATTTAACTTTTACATCTTCCACCCGATTCAATATCTCCCTTGATACAAGCGAGCAAGAGTAAAGCTTTTAAACTGGGCTGGGAAATTTTTGTTCAATTTATCAAGTCATTTTGATGTGTGTAATGAATCCATTAGCTTAAATATTGACCCCATCCATTGTTCTGTTAACATGTTGATACATTTCAACCCAACTCAGTTAAATGATTATAATTAATTCAATTTAACGACTGAAACTCACCTCAAACTACCTGGAACGAGGCCAATTTAAACGTTTTCGTTTAAACGGTTGAGTTTAAACTGGTTTAGCTGATTCTGGCTGGTAGAGTTGGGAAAACGTTTGGGGTGGGTCGCGGTTTCAACAAACAAGAAATGAAGGGCGGGGAAAATACAAAAGAGGCGGCATGCGAAAACATGCCCACTTTCTCAACCCCGTTTTAAAGGGGGCTATTATGTAAATATCACCCATAAACTCCTTCTTGTTGTATATACATGATGCCCTGCATTTTCCACCCACTTCAATAATATTTTTTTACATCCCCTTTTTTATTTCTCTCTAATTTCCTCGTCCTCAAAGAAAGGGTCCGTAGAAAAATAAAAACAATATTTTATTAATCGTTTAATAACACGTAATTTTTATTTTTTTTAGGTTTATTATCATGGGACATCAACGACTGCTTGATAGATTTAGAAAAAGAACTAGCTATTATAACAGAACAAGCACCAGAAGGAGAAGAAGCTAGATACGGTGAGTTAAAACGTTTATTTTTTGATTAAAGATAAGAAACTTTTTGACCTAAATAAGTCAAGTTCGTTTTAATTTGTATTGTCAGATTGAGGAGTCCTTTACCAAAAAGTTTTTATCGTAACGATGTAATTACTTTTAGTTTTAATGAACAAAGTTTATACCGCAAAGTTAGTATCTCCTATTTAAAATTTTTGAGTAATTCGGGTCTGTTTTTATAAAGATTGATTCGCTAAATCCTTCAAACTCTCTTTTTTTATCGACTTATCTAAAACTTTATTTAGATTAAGTAATCATTTTTATACTCTACTTATTAGATTAAGATAGATTGCGAATTAATAAGACAAAAACTTCTTACTCTAAAACAGAGTATGAAAATGATTGAAATAAAGATAAACAATATTGTTTGAAGGTAAAAACTGATAATTCAAATAGTGAATACAAGTTACTGCAAAATTAACTTGTGATACAATGAAATTTGGATCACTGGATAAGAAGATACCAAAAAAGATATCGTAGAAGTCAAAATTGAAGTTACCAAAGAAGAACCTAAACAAGATCTTACAGGAGACGTTAAAATTGATGCTAAGGAAGTTGCGATAGAAATTGCCACAGAAAATACCAAAGAAGAAATCTTAGACGACGTCAAAATTGATGCTAAAGAAGGCGGGTCAAAAATTACCAAAGAAGATGACAAAGAAATTAGCAAAGATGATGCCAAAATCAATACCAAAGAAGATAAGCGGGAAATCATCGAAGAAGATGTTAAAAAGGTATCGTTTGTGATATCATAATAGAAGCTAAAGATGTGACAGAAATTGCAAAAGAGGATAGCAAAGAAATCAGTAAAGTTGAAGAAGAAATCACGGGCGAAGACAAAATTGACGTTAAAGAAGTTGCAATTGAAATTGGCAAAGATGATGTTAAAGTGGATGTCAAGGAAGTTGTAACTGAAATTAGTAAAGAAATTAACAAAGAAGATGAAAAAGTAATTAGTAAGGACGATGTGAAAGTCGATACCAAAGAAGTTGTGACAGAAATTAATAAAGAAGATGCTAAAAATGATGTTATAGGCGATGTTAAAACTGATGCTAAAGAAGCTGAGGTAGAAATTACCAAAAAAGTGAAAAGAGATGAAACAGAAATTAACGAAAAAGATGACAAAGTAATTAGTAAAGATGACGTTAAATTCGATACCAAGGGTAATATCAAAGAGGATGTACGAGAAGATGATGCAAACCTTGTTGGCATTGTCAAAGATGATGGCGAAATCGATGTGAAAGAAGATGGCCCAGAAATTAGCAAAGAGCATGATGAAAAAATTATCAAGGAAGATGACAAAGAAACTGCCAAGTGTTTGTGGAAAGGAAGATACAAAGGAGGTTAGTAAAGAAGACAGCAAAGAAGTTGTTGAAGGAATTGTTAAAATTGATGTAAGTGGCGCAATAATTGATAAAGAAGATGGCGACAAAAAAGATGCCAAAGATGACAAAGAGGAAATTAAAGGAGTTGGCAAAAGATGAAGACGAAATTGAGAGTAAAGCTATTGTTACAAAAAATGCCAAGAAAGAAACATCTATAGAAAATATCAAAAAGGATATTGGTGATGTCTCAAAAGCTGCTAAGAAAGATGAAAAAGAAATTAGCATCGAAGATGTCAAAAAGGATATTAAAGTCGATGTTACAAAAGATGCTAAGATAGATGAGAAGGAAATTAGTATAGAAGATATCAAAAAAGATGAGAAGGACGATGCTATAAAAGACACCCCACACAAGAAGCATTCTGTACAAAGTCAGCAGAAACCGCTAAAATTACGTAAGCCACCCCCAGTGATCTTAAGCAATGTGGATGATTATCAGGTAATTAAGAATTCTCTTTTAGCACAAAAAATAAATTTTAATGCTACTTTCATGAATAATAAACAAATGAAATTAAACGTGGAGAATGGGGAAGAATATCGTGAACTAACTAATATGTTAAATAAATCAAAGCAATAATGGCATACATATGAGAACAAACAAGAAAGGCCGTTAAGGGTTGTTGAAATCTATAAGGGTTGTCTAGAAATCTACACCCCTCATGTCAGAGAGAAGAAATCAAAGCTGAACTTGTACAAAAATGTCTTAAAATATTGTCTGTTGAAAACAAACTCAAAAAGCTCAAAGAAAATGGAGTTTATAAGTACATAAAGCTACCATTATTTATACTTACATTTGATAAAACAGAAGATATAAAGAAAGTGTACGGGATTAAATACCTAGCCAACATGAAAATAAGCATAGAAGCGTTTGAAACAGGAAAATTAATTCCGCAATGTAAAAAGTGTCAAACCTTCGGACATACTCAAAAATTTTGTAGCCGTAACTCTGCATGTGTTAAATTTGCAGGAAATCGCCTAACTGCTATATGCACAAAGCCAAAAGAGCAAGCACCAAAATGTGCAAATTGTGCCGGAGCGCAGCCAGCAAGTTATAGGAGTTGCGATATTGCCAAACTATTACAAAAAAGAAGAGAACAACAACAACAAGAGAAAGGAAAAGAATTGCTTTGTCCTAAAAAGTTTATGTCGAATAAAACGACTAACCAATTAACTTTTGCTGATGCAGTAATAAAAAAAATAAATAAATAACTAAATTACAACAAGGCGAAGCAAATGATACTAACTATCAAGAAATGATGCTCCAAATGATGGATAGGAGGGATCAATTCAATAAAAGATTAGACCGCCTAGAAGCAAGGTGGACTGGTACAACTCCAAAACGAGCTTAATGGCCCAAAAAGGTCTTAGGATTCACACATGGAATGCCAATGGCATTACCAATAAAAAATTTGAATTAGAAGCATTCCTAACTACATAACATGTTGATGTATGCCTGATTTCCGAAACACATCTAACGAACCAAACATCCTTTAAGATGCAAGGGTACAAATCGTACCATACTACCCACCCAGACAATAAAGCGAGTTCATAATGAGGATGCTATCACTCATTATGAAGACCATTTAATGCAAAGTAATGAAGTTCAACTTCAAACAAAAATTAGGAATTGGAGAAATTCACTGCCCTCCAAAATACAACCTAAAAAAAGATAGTTATAAAACATTTTTGTATCACATGGAGGAAAGATTTGTAATGGGTGGTGACTTCAATGCCAAGCATACTGATTGGGGAGCGAGGCTAACTACTACCAAAGAAAAAGAGCTGAGGGAAGTCATAGGAGAAATAGGAGGAAATTTTCATTCCACAGGTAAACCAACATACTGGCCTACTGATTAGCATAAGATTCCGGATTTGCTAGACTTCTTTATTATAAAGAAAGTTGTAACAAATTTTATAGAAGTTGAAGAAAATTTTGACTTGGATTCCGACCACTCAGCTGTTGTCTTAACACTAAGTGAAAAAATCTTTAAAAAGAAGCTAAACCAACTCTGGTGAATAAAACTACGGACTGGGAAAGTTTTAGAATTGAACAGCAAACAGAAATAAATTTAAAGGTCAGTCTAAAAACTACTGAGGAATTTGACATACAAACAGAGTATTCCACCAAATTACTACAAACAGCTGCTTATCATAACACCAGAGAAATAAAGTATATTACGAAAGGAAACAATTATCCAAAAGAAATGCGCGTCCTAGTCAAAGAAAAAAGAGCAGCAAGAAGACATTGGCAAGAAAGTCGAGACCCAAAAGACAAGGCTATAGTAAATAATAAAACACAAAGATTAAAACGCGAAATTCGCAAACCAAAAGAAGACTCTATGAATTCGTTTTTATCTAAACTAACAAGTGGGGAAGAGAATGATTATTTGTTATGGAAATCCACTAAACGCATTAAAAGGCCAATTACGTCAGTCCCTCCCATAAGGAAAGATTTAGGTAAATGGGCAAGAGATAATAAACAGAACGCTGACATCTTCGCACAACATCTAGCAGACGTCTTTACACCGAATATAATCCAACATAGTAAGCTGCAAGTTATAGATAATTTAAAGTCAACAAAAACTGCTCCAGTTACTCCGAAATAAGTAGCTGTAGAGATAAAATCTAATCTACATCCTAAAAAAGCACCGGGCTTCGACCAAATTACTGGGCAAATACTTAAACAGCTTCCAAAAAGGTATAGTGATGTTAACCTACATATTCAATGCAGCTATTAGATTAAACTACATACCTGCAAGTTGGAAAGCTGCAGAAATTATTATGATACCCAAGCCAGGTAAGCCATTGCATGACGTCAAATCATATAGACCTATATCGGTTCTGCCAATAGTTTCTAAACTATTTGAAAAGCTGCTGTTAAAACGAATTAAACCAATTATACATGCAAATAACCTAATCCCTAATCACCAGTTTGGCTTTGGACAGAAGCATTCAACAATTGATCAAGCACATCAGATTACAGACGTCATAGAGAAAGCAATCGAAGAAAAACAAGTCTGTTGTGCACTATTCCTAGACGTAGCACAAGCATTTGATAAAGTTTGGCACGAAGGACTGATTTATAAGTTGAACAAATTCTTGCCAAAGTAATAAGTAGAAATCTTATTATCGTATCTAACCAACAGGTTATTTAGGGTTAAACAAGAGGATGCATACTTAGACTTAAAGGAATTCCAGGCAGGAGTACCTAAGGCAGTGTTCTTGGGCCAATACTATATGTCTTGTACACAAGCGACATACCAGACCTACAGGAGATCACATTAGCTACGTTCGTGGATAACACAGACTGCTTGCAGTGGGACCAACTGTGACAACTTCTAGTCAAGCACTGCAAACGGCTAGCGATACTATATACGAATGGACCAAAACCTGGAACGTAAAGTTGAATGAATCAAAATCGACACATATCAATTTTACAAACAAAATACTACATAACCCTCCATCGCTGAACATTAACGGAACTATAGTTCCCTACGAAAACAGTGCTAAATACTTAGGCATGACACTTGACGCCAAGTTAAGATGGAAGGTTCATGTCAAAAAGAAGAAGCAAGAAATGAATATAAGGTTTCGATCATATAAATGACTATTAGGACGACACTCGAACTTGTCATTATATAACAAGACTGTAGTGTACAATCAGGTCTTAAAACCCACGTGGTTATATGGTATACAAATCTGGGGATGTGCGAAGGATACTCGTATCATAATAATACAAACAATCCAAAATAAAGTACTACGTGCCATTGTAAACGCCCCATGATACGTAAGGAACGACGATGTACACAGAGATCTGAATATCCCAACGATGAAGGACGAAATTCAACGGTACGCTAAAAAGCATGAATATCGACTACATCAACATGTGAATGTGGAAGTACTTCAATTGCTAAATAATCACCAACTATATCGAAGATTAAGAAGAATTAAACCATATGAGCTAAGAAACCACTAAGTGAAGTCATTGTACTGGACTGGTGTAAATATTTGTTGTCTGTTTTGTAATTGTTGTTTGTTTTGTTGTCTAGTAAATAGAGATATATTAATGGTTGGTCTAGTTAGACCAGTTTTAATTTAAAATAAAAAAAAAACTAAGAAAAAAAAAGCAAAAGATGCAAAGGTAGATGAGAGAGAAATCAGCATAGAATATTAAAGACATAGATGTCAAAAAGGATATTAAAGATGATGTTGCAAAAGATGTTAAGTTAGATGAAGAGGAAATTAGTATAAAAGATATAAAAAAAATGTGAAAGACGATGTTACAAAAGATGCAAAGGTAGATGAGAACGAAATTAGCACAGAAGATATTAAAAAAGATGTGAAAGACGATGTTACAAAAGATGCCAAGGTAGATGAGAACGAAATTAGCACAGAAGATATCAGAAAAGATGTGAAAGACGATGTTACAAAAGATGCAAAGGTAGATGAGAAAGAAATTAGTATAAAAGATATCAAAAGAGATGAGAAAGCCGATGTTACAAAAGACGCGAAGGTAGATGAGAAACAAGTTAGCATAGGAGATATTAAAAAAGATGTGAAAGACGATGTTACAAAAGATGTAAAGGTAGATGAGAAAGAAATTAGCATAGAAAAAGGATGGGAAAGACGATGTTGCAAAAGATGCCAATGTAAATGAAAAGATATAAGACGTCAAAAAAGATGCGAAAGGAATTGGCAAAGATGATGTTAAAGAAATAATTAAAAAAGATGTCAAAACGGATGGCAAAGATTCTGACATAGAAATTACAGAAGATGATGTCAAAGATGATATTAAAGAAGATACGACTAAAATTAGCAAAGGAAATGTGAAGGCAGACATCATGAGCTATGCCAAAGAAAGTGAAACTGAAATGATCAAGGACGGAAGACGGAAGATGTAATAGAAATTAGTAAACAAGACATCAAAAAAGATGTCGTGGATGATGTCAAAATTGATGCTAGGGAAAGTGTGGTGGAAATTACCAAGGAAGATGACAAAAAAGATGATAAAGGAATTAAAAAGGAAGATACTATAAAAGTAGTCAAAGAGGATGGCGAAAAATAGCTAGCAAAGATGATGGCGTCAAATCAGAAATAAAGAAAGATGATAAAGTTGATTCTAAATTAGATGCTGAAAGCATTGATGAAATGAAAACAAAGAAAGGTGAGGATTTAGATGCAAAAGATAAGATTGTGCAAGAACAAATACTTCCAAAAGACACAGTAAGTGATGTAAAGGAAGAAATTAAAGAATCATTTAGTAAAGACATCAAAGATGTGAAAACAGACATTGATAGCAAAATTGAGATTGAGAAATCAAAAGCTACCGAAAGTAAAGAAGAAATTAAGGCAGTTAAAGATGACATTAAAGACGTAAAAGATGAGGTTAATGAGGTGATTAAAGATGCCAAAGAAATTAAAGAAAAAGTTGATGAGAAGAAAGATGATGAAAAAATCGTTGTTGATGAGCCAGAAGAAGAACAAAAAGAAGAAAAAGAAAAAATAATTATATCAGAAAAGCCGATATCTCCTACACTAATCAAAGAGGAACCTCACCTTGTCGAAAAACTCCGAGAGCTCTGGAAAATCAACTCCCGACATCAAAACATCCGATTATGAAAAATCACAAGTCGAAGTGAGCGAGAAAAAGATTCTGAAATCAGAACAATCAAGAATATCTCCAGACAAATCAGAACAATCAAGTTCGGAGGATAAAGAGAAATCGCTATCGCCAGATTCTGGTTTAACAGAAACAATTAAAGATAAAAAATAGGATCATCAGAACCAGAAAGCAAAGAAATCGCTGATTCTGGAAGATCAACCCCCAAAATAGACGACGCTAAAAATTTGGTTACATTAGAAGCTCCCCACGTAAAAGCGGCTTCAGATTCAGGAAGATCAACCCCCGACAATAAAAGCTTAGAAGAAGCCAAACAAATCGATGAAGAAACAAAACCGCCAACTCAAGTTTTAGCCCAAGACTACGAAAACATGCGAGGTTCAATCACCGAAATATCAGAAACCCTAACATCGATAACCGAATTGAAAGATAAATCTTCGAGCAAGGACGATTCTTCAACGCCTTGCAAGAAAATCTCTAATCAATCAATAATGTCTGGCAAATTAACCCCTGATATGAAAATGGAAGACTCGAAATGTTCAACTCCCGATTTGAAAGAGTTTGTAAGTTCCGGACAATCGTTGAAAGACGAACTGAAAGAGGCAGTCGAACGAAAGGATTCGTTCTCGACGAAATCAGACGAAATCCCACCTTCTTGTGATTCTTGTCAAATCAAAGATAAAGGAGATGAGAGAACTGAAAAGACTGATGAGGTGCAAATAACCGAAGATACGATTGAAACGTCTGAGCGTGATTTGAAGGAGAACCAAAATGAAACGTTACTTTTGAAAGATAAAGTGGATAATATTATTAAACCAAATAAAGATAAATCACGAACTCCATTCCCTAGTTTGCAAGAAGATGATTTAGAGAGGAAATCATCTATTAGTACGAAAGTTGAAGAAAGGAGATCATCAATTTGTGGCGAGATGGATAAAAAGGAAGAAATGAAAAAATAAACACCAGAAAGGAAGGATTCGGTAGATGACGTTGAAAAGAAACTTTTCATTGCCGAATTGAAAAATGAGAAGTCGAGGAGTCCATCTCCTGGTTTGCCGAAAGATGAAAGTCTAGAGAAGAAAGATTCCATAACTCAACCAAAAGGTTCTAGTGATGAGGCGAAAGATGGAAAAGATTTAATGCAATCAGAAAAGATGTCAAGAAGTCCATCTCCTGGTTTGCAGAAAGATGGTGGATCAAATAAAAAAGATTCTATAACTGAAGAAACACTTATTGCTGAAAAGATAGATGAAGTATCAAAAAGTCCATCTCCCGATTTCTAGAAAGATGGGAGAAAACTTTCCATTGGTGAAGCGAAAGATGGAATGCCAGAAAAATTTGAAATTAGCGAAAAAGTACAGTCCATAACTGATGAGAAATCAAGTTCAATTCAACGACAAAAAGAAAAGACAAGAAAGGATCCATTTCTGTATCTAATATGAAAGATGTAGTGTCGAAAACATCATCTCCTAGATAACAAAAAGATGATAAGCTATAAAAGATGGAAGTTGCGGAGAAAAGATTATCTGTAAGTGATGGAAAGTCAAGAAGTCCATCTCCTGATTTATCAAAAGATGAAAGTCAAGAAAGCAAAGATTCCATAATTGAGTCTAAACTTACCAGTAGTGAGACGAAAGATGAAGCGTTAAGAACTACATCTCCGGGATTACAAAAAGATGGAGTGTCAGAAAAGATAGAAACTGCAGAGAAAAGGTTATCCGTTAGTGATGATACAGGAAAAAGCCCATCAAAAACGGCTATATGTACGATAAGTTGGATCAGTTCTTGAAACAACTTTGAACAAAGATTAGTTAAAATATTTATAAAATTCCCTTTCTAAATTCCCATAATTGAATTAATGTTAATTGTTTCTGAACTCTACTCGCCATAAACCGTTATAACTAACCCAATTATCGCAGGTATGTTCCGTATAACTATGAGTTACCACTCCTTACGGGTTTTAACCGACACATTCTCCATTAATAAATGGATTAAGCCTTTCTAAATTAAAATAGCAACCTAATTTTAATCAAACTAAAATTAGAATTATCGCTAAAAGCGTGACCTTAATCAATTTTTGTTTTAATCTTGTTAAAGGTGAAAGATTGATACAATACGCCTCAGAAAATTTAGTAACTGAAGTCCTCATTCATCCGGCAGTTAGCACCTTAGCTCAATGCATCAGAAATCTTCTAAGCAGCTTCACCAGACACAGACACATCATTCATGCTGGATATACTTTCGCTGCAAATGGTTCTTGGATTTTACAAGTAATTATGGTGTGATTTTTTTTTGGCGTTTTTATTTATGTTGTTAATTTTTAGGATGGTACATTCTCCTTAGTAGATTTTTCCGAAGCCTTCCAAGAGATTGAAGTCCAAAGAGTTGTCCGAGCTTATGAAAACAGTATAAGCGTGGACGTTCATTGCGCCCCAGAAGGCGATTGGATCAAACTGCCCAAAGAATCGTTCTCCAAGCACTGTAAAGTTCGCTTAAATCCAGTGGATGTGCTGACATCCGGGAGCCCTTCAATCAACAACTTCCTAAATTACCTCTCTCCGTTCTTAGTACCTGCCGATGTTGAATCATTATTAGAATGTTCAGACGTTGTCGGAAACATAAGATTTTCGCATCCGACGTTGTATATTTTTCCTGGAGGGCAAGGAGACGCCGCACTTTTTGGAATAAACGGCTTCAACATGTTGCTCGATGGAGGATTTTCGCGGAAAGCTTGCTTTTGGGACTTCGTTAGGCATTTAGACCGATTAGACGCGGTTCTTATGACTAGACTTAACAACGGAAATATTTCCGGGTTAAGCGCCGTTCTTAAAAGAAAGATGCAAAACGCTTTATATCCCCAAATAGGACATTTCTTCTGCAACATACAGGAAAGAAAATCGCTTTTGAGTCCGGACGGGGATAAAGATAAGGACCCTCTTTTAATAAATCTCCTCGATGAAGGTCAAGACATCATTACTAACTTAAAAAAGTTGAATCTTTCACCGCAGGTGTGTTATAGAGACTCAGAGCCGATTAACCTTTATCACAAAGTGGGTCATGGTACTTTGGACATGTACGTTTTAAGCCCTTCGAGAGATTCAAAGGAAGTCAAAGAGTTTCTTTATAAATGGAATAGTAATGATCAGAAGCTGTTCGCAACAATTCATAAATCGACCAGTAAAGAGTTCCAATTTCCTTTACAAAATCTTGTCTCGATTTGTTGCTTGCTCGTTTGGCAGCCGGCTAACCCGGAAGATAACATCACGAGGATTCTTTATCCGGGATCTAGTCCTCAACATAAGATCTTTGAGGGTTTGGATAAGTTAAAAACGTTGGAGTATATTAAACACCCGGTTTGTAGTGAGAATAAATTGGTTTCAAGTTCCTCGATAATCGGTTTGAAAGGGAAGCAATTAAAAGACTCTTCATTGGAGAAAATTATTCAGGAGCCGAAGAAGATTGAAAAACCCAAAGAAAAAGCGAAACCAAAAATCGAAAATAAAGAGATTGAGAAGCAGGAAATCAATGGAACTATTTCGGAAGAAGATAAAACGGTGAAGAAATCTGATTCAACTGATAGTGATAAAAGCCAAAAGGTTGAGAAGAAAAAACCTGATGATAAACCAACGAAGCCGAAACGAGAAGAAAAACCAAAACCGAAACCCAAAGAAAAGCCGACAGAAAAAAGAAAACAACCTCCCCCAACTATCGAAAAGAAAGTATCCCCCACTACGCCAAAGAAATCCATCGAAACGAAACTAAATGGTGACGCTAAACTGAAGCCGAAAATATCTCCAAGCGCAACCCCAGCGAAAAGTGCTAAAGAAGCAACGAATCGTAAAGTGATAGAGTCGAAAAAACAAGCCAAAAAAGATGCGCCAAAACCGAAAGAAGTCGAAAAACCCAAAGATTCAAAACCGGAAAGAAAACCAATTTCAAGACGACCAAAAGCCGCATCTCCAAACGCGCGTCAAGTTGGTAGTCCTCAAAAGAAAATGAACGGCGTGCAAAAACCGGATAGCATAATCAAGAAGGCTAAATTAGATAAAGAGGGTACCACAGATTCAAGCACGGTCAGTACACCATCGGCTGATCAAGTTAAAGATTTAACGAAATTAACCCCAGAAGAAATAGAACAATTAAAAGCACAAGAACTCGCCGATTTAAAAGAGGAACAAGAAGTCGTTAAGGAAATTGAAGCCGTTTTTCGAAAAAGCGAAGGTGAAGAAGACAACGACACCGAATTAAGAAAAATCAAAGATATCTCGATCGACGATAAAACGGAACCCGAAGAATATCTCATCATCGAAAAAGAAGAAGTTGATTCTTTGGAGATAAAAGAGGATGAAACTCAAAAGCACGCTCGGGATAGCGAAGAATCCGAGAAGCAAAGGAGATTAAGCGATGAAGAAATCAAGGAGAAGATTGATGAGGGAAAGATTGAAAAAGGGAAAGAAGAAACCAAAGAAAAAATTGAGGAAGAAATTAAGTTAAAATCAAAATCTGATGAGATCGATGAAAAGATTGAAGTTAAAAAAGAAGATACTTTAAAAGAAGGATCGATAACGAGCCCGGAAAAAATTCCTGATGTCGACCAAGAACAAAACGTCGCGTTAGAATCGCAACCCGACGAAAAATTCTCAACCACAATTGAATCTGGAGCCACGACTGCCCCAACACTTCCCGAAGACGAACGAATCCCATTAGATGAAATCAAAGAAGACGATCAAATCGAAGAAAAACACGTCAAAGAAGACACAAAAGAAAAAGACGTTCCAATCATCGAATTACCACCCAAATCAACCGACATCGAAGGATCCCCAAAAATTCCCCCCGCCATCGGAGGAATCAAATTAGAAAAACAAATAATAAGAGACATCGTCAAAACTCCTGATGAAGTCGCCGATCTTCCAATGCACGAAGAAGCCGATATCGACCAATACCCCATCGACGTCATGAAAACTAGCCTAAAAGGAGATGAATTTAAAATTGACGCGAAAAAAGACGAAATCGATAATGATAAAAAGAAATTAGGTGATGTAACGAAAGATGTGGTTAAGGAAGTTCAAATGGAGGCTAAAGAAGTTTCTAAAAACGAAGTTGAGTTTCAAAAATTGGTCGATAGACAAGGGGATGAAAATAGATTGAGCGATGAGATTAAAGAAATTAAAGATAAAGTTCGTGAAAGTAATTTGAAGGAATTGGAAGGGATTTTAAAAGATTCCGACGAAATTAAAGATGAATTAAAAGACGTACAAGATATTGGGAAAGAGAAAGAAGGAGGGAAAGAATTAGACGATGAGTCTAAAGAGGAAGATGAGTTGAAAGATGAAATTAATGAAAAGGATTTAATGAAAGAAGAAATTAAAGATGTTGAAGTTGCGACAAAAGATGATAAAGAAGATATTGGAGAAGATGGCAAAGAAATTGTTAAAAAAGATGAGGATATTGTTAAATTGGATGGAAAAGAGGCGAAAGAAATCAGTAAAGATAGTGCTAAAATTGATACTGAAGAAATTTCCAAAGAAGATGTCAAAAAAATTAGTGAAGATGATGTCCAAGTAGACGCAAAAATTGAGTTAGAAAGCACCAAAGATGATGATAAAAAGGAAATTTGTGATACCAAAATTGATTTTAAAGACGATGTGATTAAAACTGCCAAAGAAGAAATCAGCAAAGATGATGTCAAAAAAGATGTCAAAGACGATGAAGCAGAAATTGCTAAAGATACCAAAAAAGATATCGTGGAAGAGGTCAAAATTAAGGCTGAAGAAGACGAAACAGAAATTGGTAAAGAAATAAGCAAAGACGACGTCGAACAGGAAGTCAAACAGGGTGAGATTGAAATAATCAAAGAAGATGTTGCCAAAAAGGATATATATGATATTAAAAAGGATGCTAAAGAAGATGGAAAAGAAATTGTTAAAGAAGATGGAAAAGAAATTGTTAAAGAAGATGGAAAAGAAATTATTAAAGAAGATGGAAAAGAAATTATTAAAGATGATGGAAAAGAAGTTATTAAAGAAGATGGAAAAGAAATTATTAAAGATGATGGAAAAGAAATTATTAAAGAAGATGGAAAAGAAATTAGCAAAGAAGATGGAAAAGAAATGATTAAAGAAGATGGAAAAGAAATTAGTAAAGATGATGGAAAAGAAATTATTAAAGAAGTTGGAAAAGAAATTATTAAAGATGATGGAAAAAAAATTATTAAAGAAGATGGAAAAGAAATTATTAAAGAAGATGGAAAACAAATTATTAAAGATGATGGAAAAGAAATGATTAAAGAAGATGGAAAAGAAATTATTAAAGATGATGGAAAAAAAAATATTAAAGATGATGAAAAAGAAGTTATTAAAGATGATGGAAAAGAAATTAGTAAAGATTCCAAAGAAGATGAGACAAAAGTTATTAAAATAGATGCCAAAGAAGATGCAACAGAAATAACCAAAGAAGATACCAAAAAAGATATCGTAGAAGATATTAAAATTGTTGCCAAAGATGTTGTGGAGGAAGTTACCAAAGAAGATGCCGAAAAAGAAGTCAAAATTGAAGTTACCAAAGAAGAACCTAAACAAGATCTTACAGTGGACGTTAAAATTGATGCTAAGGAAGTTGTGATGGAAATTGCCACAAAAGATACCAAAGAAGAAATCTTAGACGACGTCAAACTTGATGCCAAAGAAGATGGGTCAAAAATTACCAAAGAAGATGACAAAGAAATTAGCAAAGATGATGTCAAAATCAATACCAAAGAAGATAAGCCAGAAATCATCGAAGATGATGTTAAAAAGGATATCGTTTGTGATATCAAAATAGAAGCTAAAGATGTGGCAGAAATTGCGAAAGAGGATAGCAAAGAAATGAGTAAAGTTGAAAAAGATGTCACGAGCGAAGACAAAATTGACGTTAAAGAAGTTGCAATTGAAATTGGTAAAGATGATGTTAAAGTGGATGCCAAAGAAGTTGTAACTGAAATTAGTAAAGAAATTAACAAAGAAGATGAAAAAGTAATTAGTAAGGACGATGTCAAAGTCGATACCAAAGAAGTTGTTGCTGAAATTAGTAAAGAAGATGCTAAAAAGGATGTTATAGGCGATGTTACAATTGACGATAAAGAAGCTGAGGTAGAAATTACCAAAGTAGATGTGAAAAAAGATGAAACAGAAATTAAGGAAAAAGATGACAAAGTAATTAGCAAAGATGACGTTAAACCTGATACCAAGGATGATATCAAAGAGGATGTACAAAAAGATGATGCAAAACTTGTTGGCGATGTCAAAGATGATGGCAAAATCGATGTGAAAGAAGATATCCCAGAAATTAGTAAAGAGCATGATGAAAAAATTATCAAGGAAGGTGACAAAGAAACTGCCAAAGATGTTAAAAGCGTTTGTGGAAAGGAAGATACAAAGGAAGTTAGTAAAGGAGATAGCAAAGAAATTGTTGAAGGAATTGTTAAAATTGATGTAAGTGACGCAATAATTGATAAAGAAGATGGCGACAAAAAAGATGCCAAAGATGACAAAGAGGAAATTAAAGGAGTTGGCAAAGATGAAGACGAAATGGAGAGTAAAGCTGTTGCCACAAAAGATGCCAAGGAAGATGAGAAAGAAGGTAGCATAGAAGATATCAAAAAGGAAATTAAAGACGATGTCACAAAAGGTGCCAAGGAAGATGAGAAAGAAATTAGCATCGAAGATGTCAAAAAGGATATTAAAGATGATGTTGCAAAAGATGCTAAGGTAGATGAGAAGGAAATTAGTATAGAAGATATCAAAAAAGATGTGAAGGACGATGCTGCAAAAGATGCAAAGGTAGATGAGAAAGCAGTTAGCAAAGAAGATGTCAAAAAGGATATTGAAGATGATGTTGCAAAAGATGTTAAAGTAGATGAAAAGGAAATTAGTATAAAAGATGTCAAAAAAGATGTAAAAGACGATGCTGCAAAAGATACCAAGAAAGATGAGAAAGAAATTAGCATAGAAGATACAAAAAGCGATGAAAAAGACGATGTTACAAAAGATGCCAAGGTAGATGAGAAGGAAATTAGCACAGAAGATATCAAAAAAGATGTGAAAGACGATATTACAAAAGATGCAAAGGTAGATGAGAAAGAAGTTAGCACAGAAGGTATCAAAAAGGATGTTAAAGATGATGTTGCAAAAGAGGCTAAGGTAGATGAACAGGAAATTAGTGTCAAAAAAGATGTAAAAGATGATGCTATAAAAGATGCCGAGGTAGATCAGAAAGAAATTAGCATAGAAGATACAAAACAAGATGAAAAATATGATGTTACAAAAGATGCAAAGGTAGATGAGAAAGAAGTTAGCACAGAAGATATTAAAAAAGATGTGAAAGACGATGTTACAAAAGATGCAAAGTTAGATGAAAAAGAAATTAGTATAAAAGATATCAAAAAAGATGAGAAAGACGATGTTACAATAGACGCAAAGGTAGATGAGAAAGAAGTTAGCATAGAAGATATTAAAAAAGATGTGAAAGACGATGTTACAAAAGATGCAAAGGTAGATGAGAAAGAAATTGGCATAAAAGATACCAAAAAAGATGAGAAAGACGATGTTACAAAAGATACCAAGGTAGATGAAAAGATAGAAGACGTCAAAAAAGATGCGAAAGAAATTGGTAAAGATGATGTTAAAGAAATAATTAAAAAAGATGTCAAAACGGATGGCAAAGATTCTGACATAGAAATTACAGAAGTTGATGTCAAAGATGATGTTAAAGAAGATGCGACTAAAATTAGCAAAGAAGATGTGAAGGCAGACATCATGGGCTATGCCAAAGAAAGTGAAACTGAAATTATCAGGGATGACATCATCAAAAAGGAGGTCAAAGTCGATATCAAAATGGATGACAAAAAAGTTGTAACAGAAATTAGTAAACCAGATATCAAAAAAGATGTCGCGGATGATGTCAAAATTGATGCTAAAGAAAGTGTGGTGGAAATTACCAAGGAAGATGACAAAAAAGATGATAAAGAAAATAAAAAGGAAGATACTATAAAAGAGATCAAAGAAGATGGCGAAAAAATAGCTAGCAAAGATGATGGCGTCAAATCAGAAATAAAGAAAGATGATAAAGTTGAGTCTAAATTAGAAGAAACGCAAGAAATCAAAGATCAAAAAGACCAAGAAGAAAAATTACATACTGAAAGCATTGATGTAATGAAAACAAAGAAAGTTGAGGATTTAGATGCAAAAGATAAGATTGTGCAAGAACAAATACTTCCAAAAGATACAGTAAGTGATGTAAAAGAAGAAATGAAAGAATCATTTAGCAAAGACATCGAAGATGTCAAAACAGACATCGACACCAAAACTGAGATTGAAACACCAAAAGCTACCGAAAGTAAGGAAGAAATTAAAGCAGTTAAAGATGACATTAAAGACGTAAAAGATGAAGTTAATGAGGTGATTAAAGATGCCAAAGAAATTAAAGAAAAAGTTGATGAGAAGAAAGATGATGAAAAAATCGTTGTTGATGAGCCAAAAGATGAACATAAAGAAGAAAAAGAAAAAATAATTATGTCAGAAAAGCCGAAATCTCCTACACTAATCAAAGAAGAAGAAGCAAAATCAGAACTTGCGAAAGATGAAAAAATTACTGAATCAGAAAAAAGTATTCCTCTTCAAACTAGCTCTATGGCTTCCTCTACTGAAGATGTAATCCAAATAAAAACTGAAAAACTGGAATTAGAAAAAAGTGAATCAAAAGATGTCCAAAAAATTGATTCAAAAGAAGCGCTGGGTATAAAGGATCATGAAGATAGCAGATCGGGTTCTTTAACAGAATCGCCCGAAATGTCTTCTGAACACACTGTTCAAACATACCGGGAAGCTGAAATAATTGATAAAATTGATTTAGGGAGGAAGTCTCCCAAAGAACGGGAAGAAGACGTCGCAAAAATAGTCGCGAGTGTAGCTGAGGTGCTAAAATCTGACGCCCCATTAGAAGAGTTTGAAGGAAAAATTCCATTAAATATAACACCATTCCCTCAATACACCACCTCTTACACTACGGAGTTAAGAGAAACCCACATTACAACGTTAGATTCCCCAATTACAGAATCGAAAATAATCAAAGAAGTTATTCATGAAGTTGATGAAGAGAGAAGAGATTCAAAAGCTTCAGATTTAATAAAAGAATCCCAAGAATTAATGGCAGCCACTTCACGGATGATTAAAGATATTAAAACTAAAAGTGACGACTTAGAGGGATCTTCTGATTCAGGGACTGTTCATAGAATGTTGGTTACCGCTTCTAGTGAAGATGGAGGTGAAGAAACCGAAATTTGTCCGAAAGGATCCATCAACTTCTCGAAAAGCTCCGAGAGCTCCGGAAAATCAACCCCCGACATCAAAATATCCGATTATGAAAAATCAGAAGTCGAAGTGAGTGAGAAAAAGATTATGAAATCAGAACAATCAAGAATATCTCCAGACAAATCAGAAAAATCAAGTTCTGGGGATAAAGAGAAATCGCCATCGCCAGATTCTGGTTTAACAGAAACAATTAAAGATAAAAAAATAGGATCGTCAGAACCAGAAAGCAAAGAAATCGCTGATTCTGGAAGATCAACCCCCGAAATAGACGACGCTAAAAATTTGGTTACATTAGAAGCTCCCCACATAAAAGCGGCTTCAGATTCAGGAAGATCAACCCCCGACACCAAAAGCTTAGAAGAAACCAAACAAATCGATGAAGAAACAAAACCGCCATCTCAAGTTTTGCCCCAAGACCACGAGAAAATGCGAGGTTCAATCACCGAAATATCAGAAACCCTAACATCGATAACCGAATTGAAAGATAAATCTTCGAGCAAGGACGATTCTTCAACGTCTTGCGAGAAAATCTCCGACCAATTCGAAAAGTCAGGGAAATCAACACCGGACGTAACTCAATCGATAATGTCTGGGAAATCAACCCCTGATATGAAAATGGAAGACTCGAAATGTTCAACTCCCGATTTGAAAGAGTTTGTAAGTTCCGGGCAATCTTTGAAAGACGAACTGAAAGAGGCAGGCGAACGAAAGGATTCGTTCTCGACGAAATCAGACGAAATCCCACCTTCTTATGATTCTTGTCAAATCAAAGATAAAGGAGATGAGAAAACTGAAAAGACTGATGAGGTTCAAGCAACCGAAGATACGATTGAAAAGTCTGAGCGTGATTTGAAAGAGGACCAAAATGAAAGGTTACTTTTGAAAGATAAAGAGGATAATATTCTTAAACCTATTAAAGATGAATTACGAAAAGATGAAATTAAAGAAGATAAAACTAGAAGTCCATCCCCTAGTTTGCAAGAAGATGATTTAGAGAGGAAATCATCTATTAGTACGAAGGTTGAAGATAGTAGATCATCAATTTGTGGCGAGGTGGATAAAAAGGAAGAAATGAAAAAAGATAAACCTCAAACACCAGAAAGGAAGGATTCGGTGGATGACGTTGAAACGAAATTTTCCATCGCCGAATTGAAAGATGAAAAGTCGAGGAGTCCATCTCCTGGTTTGGTGAAAGATGAAAGTCTAGAGAAAAAAGCTTCCACAACTCAACCAAAAGTTTCTAGTGATGAGGCGAAAGATGGAAAAGATTTAATACAATCAGAAAAGGAGGAGATTGCCGAGAAAAGATTATCGATAAGTGAAGAGAAGTCAAGAAGTCCATCTCCTGGTTTGCAGAAAGATGGGAGATCAGATAAAAAAGATTCTATAACTGAAGAAACACTTATTTCTGAGAAGAAAGATGAAGTATCAAAAAGTCCATCTCCCGATTTCCAGAAAGATGAGAGAAAACTTTCCATTGGTGAAGCGAAAGATGGATTGCCAGAAAAAATTGAAATTGGCGAAAAAATACAGTCCATAACTGATGAGAAATCAAGTTCAATTCAAGAAGACAAAAAAGGATCCATTTCTATATCTGATATGAAAGATGTAGTGTCGAAAACATCATCTCCTGGATTACAAGAAGATGATAAGCTAGAAAAGATGCAAGTTGCGGAGAAAAGATTATCTGTAAGTGATGAAAAGTCAAGAAGTCCATCTCCTGGTTTATCAAAAGATGAGAGTCCAGAAAGGAAAGATTCCATAATTGAGTCTAAACTTACCAGTAGTGAGACGAAAGATGAAACATTAAGAACTACATCTCCGGGATTACAAAAAGATGGAGTGTCAGAAAAGATAGAAACTGCAGAGAAGAGGTTATCCGTTAGTGATGATACAGAAAAATGCCCATCTCCTGGTTTGCAAAAGGATAAGAGTCCAGAAAGAAAAGATTCCGTAACTGAACGAAGACTTTCAATTTCTGAGATGAAAGATGATCAAGTGTCAAAAAGATCATCACCTGTATTACAAGAAGATGGAAAGTCTGAAAAGATGGAAATTGCCGAAAAAAGGTTATCTGTAACTGATGAAAAATCGAGAAGCCCAACTCCGGGTTTGCAAAAGGATGGGAGTCCAGAAAGAAAAGATTCTGTAATTGAATCAAAACTATCGTGTGATGAATCGAAGGATTCATCTAGAATACAAACAGATGAAACATCAGAAAAGATGGAAATTGCTGAGAAAAGATTATCCGTAAGTGATGAAAAGTCAAGAAGCCCATCTCCTGGTTTGCCAAAAGATGGATGTCCAAAAAGGAAAGATTCTATAACTGAACCAGGACTTTCCGGTGGTGAGACAAAAGATGAAGTGTCAAAAATATCATCTCTTGGATTACAAGAAGATGGAAAGTTAGAAAAGATGCAAGATATCGAGAAAAGGTTATCCGCAAGTGATGAAAAGTCGAGAGAGAAAGAGTCCCAGAAAGATGGGAGTTCAGAAAGGAAAGATTCTATCGCTGAGACAAAAGAAAATGTGGCAATAGGATCATCTCCAGGATTACATAAAGATGGAATGTCAGAAAAGATGGAAATTGCTGAGAGAAGATTGTCCATAGCTGATGAAAAAGCAAAAAGTCCACCCGATTTGCAAAAGGATGAAAGTCCAGAAGAAAAAGATTCCATAACTGAACGAAGACTTTCAATCACTGAATTGAAAGATGACGTTGGAAAATCAGAGAAGATAGAAGTTGCTGAGAAAAGGTTATCTACAAGTGAGGAAAAGTCGCGAAGTCCATCTCCAGGTTTGCAGAAAGATGGAACACCAGACAGGAAAGATTCTATCGTTGAAAGGAAGCTTTCCATCGCCGAATTAAGAGATGAAAAGTCAAGAAGTCCATCTCCCGGGTTACAAAAAGATGAAGTCGGAAAAATAGACAAAAATGAAGTAGCCGAAGAAAAATCAAAAACCCCCTCACCACCTATCCCTAAATCAGATCTTTCCATCTCTGAAGAAAAATCCGTTCTGAAAGAAGAAAATCCTATACAAGATAAACAAGATGGTTCACCTGGTGTTCAACAAAGTGCAACAATAATTAAAGAAACATCGAAAGTTGAAGAAGAAATTTTTGAAAAATTATCAACATCGTCGTCTTCTGAATCAAAAGATGAAAAGTCTACAACATCAACAGAAGAGTCAGTTTTTTCTGAAAAAATCAAATGTGGAATTGAAGATAAAGGTGTAAAGGAAATTAAAGATGTTAAGGAAATTAAAGATGTTAAGAAAAATAAAGATGTTAAGGAAATTAAAGATATTAAAGAAGATAAAGATAGTTCCTTATCACGTGTTGAGGTTGATGGAAAAGAAGAACAATCAGCACAACCTGATTTAAAAATAGAAGAGAAATCGGAAAAAAGTATAAAAATAGAATCTAGTCTAAAAAGTGATATTATATCATCCCCAGTTCCTCAAATAATTTCTAAAGACCAACCTAAGGAAATAAAATCAACAAGTGCAATCCTAAACATTGTTGAAGATACATTAAATGAATTAGATGGACTAATTGAGCATACAGAAACAATAAAAAAGGAAGAAGTTAAGATTGAAGAATTAAAAATGATTGAAACTGAAGCCAAATCGTCTGTGATAGTAGAAGGGTTAGGAAAGGAAGAAAAGAAGACTGAAGAAGACTCAGGTTTAAAGACTGGCTTAGATGATTTAAAGAAAAAAGATCCGATAACTGTGACAACGGATTTTCTAACGACTGAAATAGCGAAAATGCAGAAAGAGTTGGGTTACGCGGGAACTTCGAAAGACGAAACGTTGAGTTTGAGCGGAAAATCAACACCGGATATCGCCGATGTTGAACGGAACAAAGAGATACAAGAAACGTTGAAATACGAGAAACATATCCCGGGTCATTCTACGCCGCCCACAGTGCCTGTTAGCCCGATCGTTAAAGATTTATCACAACAGGTTGAACAAAAACCAATTTCTGAAGGAAAATTTAAAGAAGATTTAAGAAGTTCAACTCCCGGTAGTGATGACTTCGAGCAAAGCGATTTCAGTTCGAGTCAAATGTCCAGGGTACCAAACTTATTAGAAGATAGAGATAGCGAAGACGAAGATATTTTAGGATCTCCAACTTCCGTTACATCCCAATTGGGGCATTCCCCCCAATACGAATTCGAATCCGACAAAAAAGATCAAATGACCTCCTCGTTTTATGGAAGTCTCCCACCTGGAAGATTTCTAGAAGACGCCGATTTAGATTTTGAGAAAGCCATGCAAGACCACCGACAAGCTCGCGGCGAAGATTTGGCCGCGACATCTTTCGATAAACCGAAAATCGTTAAGAAAGAGGAAAGTTTGATGACATCGAGTTTTATCGGGGAATTACCGACCCATAAAGAAGAAGAGAAAAAGGACGAAAAGAAGGATGGGAAAGACGAAAAAAAGAAGGATCCGATTGAATCGTGGGGGAAACCGTTGGGGTTGCCGAGCCCTGCCCCCCCATCCGACAACAAAGGAACGCCGAAAAAAGAAAAGAAACTCCCCCCTAACGTTACAGCCAAAAACAAATTGAACGATGATAAAAAACGGTCGGAATCGCCATCGAAATATGATAAAAAGAAAAAATTAAATCCGATTTATGTTGATTTAACGTACGTTCCTCATCATGGAAACTCCAATTATTCTTACGTTGATTTCTTTAAGCGAATTCGTGCAAGATATTACGTCTTTTCGGGTATCGAACCCAGCAAAGAGGTTTATAATGCTTTGTTAGAAGCGAAACAAAGTTGGGAAGATAAAGAATTGGGTAAGAATTTTTTTTATTGCAACATAACTTGTGCCTCAACCAACTCATTTCTTTGCCTTAACCCAAAACTCAAGATCATCATGCATTAAGGCTGCGTTAAACGTTATGAAAATCAGGTACTTAAATATGAGTGCAGTAGTTCCAAGTTTTAGGGCATAAAAAAGGAATTAATGCAAGAATTTTACCATAGGGTTAAAATGGACATATAGGGGTTCGTAGTGAATATCGCCAAAGACAGATATTTCTATTGTCATTAATGAAAAAAGAAGTTAAAAAGTTGGGTGTATTTTTGGCCACATTGCATCGTTTATACCGAGTAAATTAATTCACAAATCACTTCGAAAATACACTCACTGTGAGCAGAACATTCCCCAGAAATAGTTTAAGATCAGAACGACACCCCCTATTACGTTAATTTCTAGAAAACTTGGAATTACGTGCTTACATGTAAACTATATCGGATAATAAATAAACCGGAATTTAGGCAACCGTACAACTTAATCATATATTTGATTAAAAAAATAATCGATTTAAAAAAATCGTATCTCAAGATCTAATTGAGATATCGCAATGAAATAAAAAGCAATTTAAAGCAAATTTATTCATTATTGAGATCCCCGAAGATGGTTATTTCGAATCCATAAATCTCAAAGTTACGATTTTTTTATTTAAACTTAACCATATATGTATTTGATTAAAAAAATAATCGATTTAAAAAAATCGTATCTCAAGATCTAATTGAGATATCACAATGAAATAAAAAGCAATTTGAAGCAAATTTATTCATTATTTAGATCCCCAAAGATGGTTATTTCAAATCTTTAAATCTCAAAGTTGCGATTTTTTGATTTAAACTTAATCATATATTTAATTAAAAAAAATAATCGATTTAAAAAAATCGTATCTCAAGATCTAATTGAGATATCGCAATGATATAAAAACCAATTTGAACCAAATTTATACATTATTTAGATCCCCAAAGATGGTTATTTCGAATCCTTAAATCTCAAAGTTGCGATTTTTTATTTAAACTTAATCATATATTTGATTAAAAAAATAATCGATTTCAAAAAATCTTATCTCAAGATCTAATTGAGATATCGCAATGAAACAAAAAGCAATTTGAAGCAAATTTATTCATTATTTAGATCCCCAAAGATTGTTATTTCAAATCCTTAAATCGCAAAGTTACGATTTTTTTATTTCAACTTAATCATATATGTATTTGATTAAAAAAATAATCGATTTAAAAAAATCGTATCTCAAGATCTAATTGAAATATCGCTATGAAATAAAAACCAAATTGAAGCAAATTTATTCATTATTTAGATCCCCAAAGATGGTTATTTCGAATCCTTAAATCTCAAAGATGCGATTTTTTGATTTAAACTTAATCATAGATTTAATTTAAAAAAATAATCGATTTAAAAAAATCGTATTTCAAGATCTAATTCAGATATCGCAATGAAATAAAAAGCAATTTGAAGCAAATGTATTCATTATTTAGATTCCCTAAGATGGTTATTTCGAATCCTTAAATCTCGAAGTTACGATTATTTAATTAAAACTTAATCATATACTTGATTAAAAAAATAATCGATTTAAAAAATCGTATCTCAAGATCTAATTGAGATATCGCAATGAAATAAAAAGCAATTTGAAGCAAATGTATTCATTATTTATATTCCCTAAGATGGTTATTTCGAATCCTTAAATCTTGAAGTTACGATTATTTGATTAAAACTTAATCATATACTTGATTAAAAAAATAATCGATTTATAAAATCGTATCTCAAGATCTAATTGAGATATCGCAATGAAATAAAAAACAATTTAAAGCAAATTTATTCATTATTTAGATCCCCAAAGATGGTTATTTCGAATTAAATCTCAATGTTACGATTGTTACGTTCAACGTTTAACGCGGCCCTTAAATTAATACCCTATCAATATCACTCCTCATGTCAACCCAACTCAACCATCATTTTCGACACATTTCCAACCTGATGATGGTTTATTCCGAAACCGGTGTCCATTTTTTACTCTATTTATTGATAATTTGTTTTTGTTACAGAAGTAACAATAATTCCGACGTACGATACTGACGTGCTTGGTTATTGGGTAGCAGAAAACGAAGAGCTTCTAACGAAATACAAAATAGATTTGTCTCCATCGGCCAGTCGTTGCACCATCAATTTGCAAGATCACGAGACATCGTGTTCGGCTTATAGATTGGAATTTTAAGATGTAAAGAAAAAATCGAGATAAACAACGATATGAAAAGAATTACAGTAACATCAAAAAAAACTATATGTTTGAGATAAAAATTCTAAAAATTATTCCAGAAAAAATATCATCCAAAAAATTCAACGTCCTTCTTATTAAAAAACAAGTTTATAAAGAAAAAAAGTTTTTAAAAAACTTAAAACACGTCCATTTTTTCTTTTTTAAGAACATCCGAAGTATACAAAAGGAAATGTAACTTTTAAAAAGAAATTTAAGACAAAAAAAATGCAGTAAACTCTTCCCACATTTCAAAAATAATCTCTTCACTCTAATAACGTAATAAATAATAAGATAAGAAGATGAAAAAAGAAAAACATGATAACTTAAACGTATAAAAAAATGTAGGATAAGAATTAGTCTTTATAGAGTTTTTAGGAAAGGTGTGATGATGGAAAAAGGACGAGCTTCGAGGAAACTTAGAATTGATGAGATCAACTAGCGAAGAAAAATCCTTAGGATGAAAGAAAAATCCAAAACGTATAAATTTGATTGGTGCCATTCAAGACGAGATTAAAGTCGTACCGACAATCCGAAAAACATCAAAATAAAAATGAACAAATTGATTCTGTTTGGCATCAATCGGTTTTTTAATCTTTTTATGTATTCGAGATTAAAAATAAACCAAAAAAAATATATTACATAAAGATGTGATACCCAAGTTTAGGTGTGTTAGTGTGTTCTAGCAACAAAAAAATCAACCAAAAAATGTAAGCGATTGAAGAAAAATAAGAAAATGCCCCCAAAAATCTTTATTAATTAATTAATTAATTAGTGTTTGTTAATTTTCTATAAATTTTTTTGCATGTAAGAAATGAGAATTAAGGAAAGCTATTGCTAGATTAAAAAATATATCCGCTCGTTTAGAAATTTTTTGATACCCCGCTTAATTAATTTAAGGCCTATATTATATTATAAATCTAAATATACAGGGTGAGATATTAATCTCACCCTATATTTTTAAAAAAATGCTAAGTTTGGAATGTTTAATCATTATTGTTATGATTCGTACGACTCGTAGTACTTCTTTATAATTAAGAGTTTTAACTTAAAATTTATCTTAAAATTTATCTTAAAACAATTGTTGTATAATGAGCCGAGGATTTCTTAAAAAAAAATGAGTACAGTTTTTTTTGATGATCGCTTCCGTTTCGCAATAATAATTTGGCAATATTCCATCAATCATTTCTTTGATTTTTTTAATAAAATTAAAAAAAAAACTGGACTCAAACAACATTGGATATCCATTCGTGTCTCAACAACTAAGAAACCTTTGAGCTTGAACTTAGTACACAATAAAACGATTAAAATTAAAAAAATGATTATGATGATTAAAGAAATGATTAAGATTTTATTGTTAACTATTGTATTAGTATGGTGCTATGAATGCCTTGGAAAAGAAAGTAAAAAAAAGATGGAATAAAACAAAAAGGAGGGAGGTTTGCATATTTATGTTTTTCTTCCAAAAAAAAATTAATCGTAAAAAATCTAAGACCCCCACAAAAAAAAATTAAACAATAATAATTTCTTACAAATTTTTCGTTTAAACGCACACTCCAATTATCGAAACGAGAATGAAAATAATAATAAAATTAAAAAGATTTTTTACGATTTAATTTTATCTTTAACTTTATCTTTATTTAAACGTTTGACGAAAATAAATTGGGAAAATCTAAATAAATCGGATACGAAAAATGAAATTATTATAAAAAAAGAATACTCCTTTGTGCAAGATTCACCTTAAATTATATATTGATATTAACATAGCTTCTAGTCAAGATGAATTGAGAACGTGACGACCCTTTAGCTTACGAATAAAATGTTAAACTTACATTATATATTCAATCGCAAAACCAAAAAAAAATAACAACTTATGTATGGGATATGTATGAGACTTAAAAATAAATATTAAAAAAAATTATAAAAAAAGTTACATTTTTCGTTTTATTTTGATTAATTAATTTAATTAACTCAATTTGGTATGAATTAAGATGCTATCTCAAAATAGATGTCGCTCAAACAGGAAAGGTTCGTTGATGTTTCGAGTTTGAAACTTGGAAAAGAGATGTCGTGGTATACATCATATTAGTATTAAGGTCGCCGTTCAATGATGTTCGTAAAAGTGCATAAAAAATTTATATAGTTCCGTAGTTGGTTAAGAGATCGGGCTGAGCTCAATTCAGTTATTCATAGCGATGCTTTTTTATATCTCCTTACAATTAGTCATCCTACCGTTGAAAATTTTATTTTCGTTGGAGAACATATTTTATATTTGGCGAAATGTTAATATTATTATAGTCCTATATAACTCAAAATTTTCAAAAAAAGATTTACCCCCATCAAATTTGGAATATTTCGATGTCACGATTCATAACAATAATCAGTAGAGCTCGGCGGTGGACTACTAAAACTCCGCTCAGAATTTCGAATTTCTAAAACAAATTTCTCAGTACATATAGTCCTTTTATTTTATTATAGAGGGGATTAGGAAATCTGTAAACAGACACCTGACCGAAGATATCATGTGGCCAGATAGTGACGGGTTGAAGCAAACATCAAGTAAACTTCGACCGTCTAAAACCCTTCCCCCTCTATTCCCGGAACCACCCGCCAAGGTACTAGCTTCAGGGAATATTAATAATAAACAATTTATTATTCTTCAATGTTGTTTTCCACAACATTCTCCAAATTCTCATCCTCACCATTTTCAATTCCTTCTAAGAATCTTTCATGGCTTTCCTTCACTTTCATTATTTTCATAACCATTTCTTGTACAATGTTCCATAATTCTTCACATTCTAACATCACTTTCACTATGTTGTCTTGATTTAATAATCGACCACACTTCCTTTCACAAATATGCCTTTCACCACTAAACTTTTCACATACAAATAGTGTATGTTCCACTGTGTCTATACTATCACAGAACCAACAGACCTCACTTTCCGACTTTTTAATTTTAAAAAGATACTTTTTAAAAACTCCATGACCCGACAAAACCTGAGATAAGTAGAAATCTACCTCGCCCCACTTCCTATCAAACCATGGTTCTATTTCCGGGATAAGGATTCTTGTCCATCCCTCATATAGATCCCATCTTTCCTGCCAGGCCTTCAATAAACTTACTCTACATTCACGTTTTGCTTCTTTACCTCTCCTATATAACGCTGTTCTTTCTTCAGCAAGTAAGTCCAGCGGAGGCATACCAGCAATAACCCGAATCCCTTCAGCAGAAACCGTTCGATATGCGGAACAAATTCCTATTGCAAGTTTTCGATTTACTCTCGTCAACATATCACGGTACCTTTTAAATTTAAGGGCTCTTTGCCAAATAGGTGCGGCATAAAGTACAACTGACTTCACCGTCAATGCAAGAAGTTTCCTACTTCTTGATCTTGGTCCACCTAAGTTCGGCATCAACCTTAAAAGTAAATTGCTCATGAATGTTGCCTTACTTGTTATCTCTTCAATATGTTTCGTCATAGTCATGTCTTTATTGATAAAAACTCCGAGATACTTGACCCTTTCAGCACTTTCAATTACAGACCCATTTACTTCAAGGTTAAGAGATCTTATCTTTCTTCTCCCTTGAAGTAAAACCATTTCTGTTTTCTGTGCAGCTATGTCAAGACCCATCTCCTCCAGTTTATCAATAATCTGTTTAACCGCATACGACGCCTTGTCTTGCAGTTCACTCTCATCCCGACCAATGACCAACAATGCCAGATCATCAGCATAACCAATGATCTCTACTTCGGACTCCAATTCCACTCTTAGAATTCTATCATAATATAGATTCCATAAAAGTGGACCTAATAGAGATCCTTGAGGCACTCCACAAGACATGTCGTAAACTTTCCCATTCGGAGCTATGATGTTTCTCTCCGACAAGTAACTTCTTATCATTTCTACCAGATAGGGACTTATATTTCCACTAACTAAGGATCCGATTATTTCCTTCCACGGTGCAGAATTAAAAGCATTTTTGATGTCCAAAAGTAGTAAGGCACAGAATTTTCTATTCTTTAATGCTTTTCCTTTATCTTATCAATGCTTTTCTGCACTTTTTCAATCGCTTGTACAGTGGATCTTCCCTTCCTAAATCCATATTGGTTTTCATGTAGAAGGTTATTCTCCTCCGCTTCTACAACCAATCGCATTCTCAGTAATCCTTCCAAAAGTTTCCCCGTCGTATCCAATAGACATAGAGGTCTATACGCCAAAGATTGTCCTGCTTTTTTCGGCTTCTCAATAAGTACAAGTCTTGCACTTTTCCAGATTTTCGGAAATATGCCTTTAGACACACAGTCATTGTATACCTCTAAAAAATCCTTTGAATACTTCGATGCCAACAATCCAACTATTTCAGATGGAATGGCATCCCGTCCCGGGGCTTTCTTTTTTCTTAAATTACTTACCGCCACTGACAGTTCCTCCACTGTAAAGGGAATTGAGTTTAGTGGACCATCCCTAGCCTCCCATGTAAAAGCTTCATGTTTAGGAAACAGTTTACTGACTTGTTCGTCCACCGTCTTATCCTCAATACCATTTCTGTTTTTCAGTTTCAATCTTTTGGTAATTATTTGGTATGCCTTTCCCCAGACATCTTCTTCAAGATCTGAACATAGTTGGTTCCATTTATCTTTCTTACTCTTGCCAATGAGTTTTTTAAGTTCTTTTCTTTTGTTTTTTAGTTCTAACTTCAAATTTTCAATTAATTCCAAATCAAAAATAGCCCTCCCTCTACTTCGTGTTAAGCTTCTTCTTATTCTATTGCATTCTTTTCTTTTTTCTGCAATTTCATCGTTCCACCAGTATACTGGTTTGTGGCTAAAATTTCCTATATTTCCTAATAGTCCTGCTAGTTATACACCTTACCTCATATAGATATTATATATTTTAGTGTAATGAACCATCAATTATCGGTTGAGAGGGAAAGTGTGAGTGCCCTAAAACGAAAATTACATGGTAATAGGATAGTAGATATACATTTCTTTTCTGAATGTTTATTAAAGGTTCAATATGAGCAGCATTTAAAAAAATTTACGTTTGGAAAACTAACTGTAGAAAACGAAAAGCGCGATAGATTATCGACTGATGTTATATTGACCTGTGAGGCATGTAACAAAAAACTCGTGTGTTCTACATTCAAAAAAAGAAACACTATCACCAAATGGGTCGTTAGTATGGGGTACTATTGTGAATGAGGGGTACTTATACACAAACCGACCACTTATTATCCACATTAGAAGTCCCCATGTTAACGAAGTATAAATTTTGTAAAGTTCAACAAAAATTAAGTGCTTCATGAGAGGAACAGCTGTGGTTGTTAATGGAGGCAGCAGGTAGTGAAGAATAGTACAGAAAGTCATAAAGAAACTGTTTCCAGAAGGAAGTGGGGTGTGTTTTCAGAAGGAAAACTATAACAGAGAAACGAAAAACATACAAAAGGCCACAGAAGAAGAAGTGTTAGCACTTACAAAAAGATCAAAAAACGGGAAGGCCCCTGGTTTGGATGGGATCACACCTGAGATAATGAAAGATGCAATAGATGTAGTCAAGCATAAATTGACGGAATTATACAATAATCTAATCAGAGAAAACATCTTTCCGAATACCTGGAAAACTGGTAAACTAGTACTAGTAGAGAAGCCGGGGGATGCCAAAAGTTACAGACCTCTGTGTCTCCTAAGTAGTTATGGTAAGCTTTATGAAATTCTTATCAAAAACAGATTGGAAGAGGAAATAGCAGTAGGGGGTGGGCTGCCGAAGAATCAGTATGGTTTCACGAAAGGGAAGTCGACCGTGAATGCCATAGAGGCAGTAGTTGAAGAGGCCAAGAAAACGGATCGGTTTAATAGAGGCAAGAGAAGGAAATGCATACTAATTACGCTTGATGTTAGAAATGCTTTCGGCTCGGCCCCATGGGAACATATAATTGAAGCGTTACGTAGAAAGAAAATTTCCAAATAAATGCAGAACATCATAAAATCATATCTAAGCAGAAGAACGATCGAATATTATGGTGATACGTACATGATAAATAGAGGAGTTCCACAAGGTTCTGTACTGGACCCTATATTGTGGAATATTTTCTTTGACCAGATCCTGGAATTGGAGGCAGATAACAGGAGAGTAAAACTCATCGCGTATGCCGACGACCGGGCAGATGTAGTAAGCGGATCTCCCATCCGCTTACGCATCGAGGATACTGAACGAACTGCCCAATTAGTACTTGACAAAATTGTGGAGAAGATGAAAGAACTGGATTTAGAGGTGGCTCCGGAGAAAACAGAAGCCGTACTGATAAGGAGCAGGAAATGCGGCAGAGAGGCTCTAGTCAGAGTTAAAGATCAAGTTGTGCAATACAAAGATTCCCTTAAATACCTTGGCGTGATAATTGGAAGAGACTTAAAGTGGAGAGCGCATATAGAATATATTGAAGGGAAAACGAATAGAACGGTGAATGCTCTGAATCGAATCATGGGAGTGACATATGGACCGAGGGCACAGAAGAGGATGATGATAGCCACAGTAATATATTCACAGATCTTTTATGCATCGAAGGCATGGATCGAAGCTTTTAAAATTAAAAATATGTAGAGAGACTCACAAGAATCCAAAGAAGAATACTTATTAGAATCACTAGTGCGTACAGAACCACATCGACAGAAGCACTACAGGTGATGGGTGGTACATATCCAGTAGACTTGATGTACCAAAGGAGAAAGGCGGCAATGGAAGATGACATTAAGAAGAGCGAGATAACACAGCAACTTAATCGCGAATGGGAATGTAGATGGTCTGTAGACACCGGAAAAGCCCGATGGACAAAAAGATTATTGCCACAGATCACACCATGGGTTACAAGACGCTGGGGAGAGATGAATTATAGTTTGAACCAGTTTTTCAGTGGTCACGGGTGCTTCAAAGCATATCTATATCTACATAAAAGAAAGGATGACGAAAAATGCGCTTATTGTGAAAGGAGGGATGATGTTGAACACACATTCTTTGAGTGCGAAAGGTGGAGAGACATAAGAGGCACAACAAATGAGAA
The DNA here is from genome assembly GCA_036711965.1 of Onthophagus sagittarius. Classification (NCBI taxonomy): domain Eukaryota; kingdom Metazoa; phylum Arthropoda; class Insecta; order Coleoptera; family Scarabaeidae; genus Onthophagus; species Onthophagus sagittarius. The sequence goes on along the minus strand of JASERS010000010.1, from coordinate 28,047,195 downwards.
ACTGGGAAAGACCATGACACCAGATAATTGCATATCAATTATGCTACAGAGTGAGAGTGAATGGAAGGGATGGTGGAGGACTGGTGGAGGAGATGATTAACGAAATTGTGAGGATCAAGGAAAAGGAAGAGAGAGAGTGTGAGGAAGGGACTTGGGAGGGGAGAGGAGGAGTATCTAGGCGTCCCTCCACTGATCGGTGACTGAGCCAGGGAAAACCGACGATGGCCCGAGAGGGTGATTCCGGTGAAGACGAGGAAAGGGGTTTTTGGTGGGTCGGAGATCCAAAGATGGACTCCAACCCTACACTATCTGGCCGCTCAAGAACTTCAGGCCGTATGTCTGTTTAGCAGATTTTCCCCAACCTCGTAAAAAAAAAGACAGAGAAGAATGTCTCTATGGAAGAAGGTACTCCATGGATAACCGTATACTGCGATGGTGGCTGGAGCAAAAGATCGTATGGCCATAACTATAACGCAGCATCTGGTGTGGTATCCTTACTCACAACTACTACCTTTGAAACTAACTACCTGAAACAGGGTGTCATTATTGGCAAGCCCAATGGCCAATTACTGTTTTTAGGAGTAAGAAACAAATATTGTTCTATTTGTGCACGTGCCCATTATAGAAATAATATTACACCTACGCATCATTGCTTCAAAAACTGGGAAGGGTCTTCATCAACAATGGAAGCCGACATTATCGTTGAGGAATTTTCGCAAAGTCTTAAAATGCATGGGGTGAAGTATTTGAAATTTGTTGCTGGTGGGGATCTAGTGTATTTTTTCAAATTCAAAAAAAAAGCTCCATATGGAAATGATGTAGAAAAAATTGAATACAGTAACCACGCCATTAAAAATTATGGAAAGTCTCTCTACAAAATAAAGAAAGGCACATCTATAAATATACACGGACGAAAACACCTTACCTTACACACGTTCATTATAAAAGAACTTCAAAGGAGTGCTCAGAAGGTCGTCTACAATTGTAAGGGGGATGTGGCACGGCATCAACAAGAGATATTGAACTCTATCGATCATGTTTTCAAAGACCACGTGTTGTGTTCTGAATCATGTAATGATAGAGGTAAAGTAAATCCTGACGTAATCCATCATTTGAGGTCAACAGGTATATTATACCACGTTAGGAGTTTGACAACACCAATAAAACGTTGTATTAGCTTTAGAACTTTTGTCTGAATGCAGGTACAATGGAGAATTTATTGAGAAAATCTCATAAACTGGTGAATAATGAAACCTTAAAATAACATAATTTAGTATACATATGAATTAATTTTTATTCTGCAGGTTATAGATGGTAAACGCATTGTCTACAGAAGGCTGGTGGTGATCAGGTTGACAATCGGTTTCTTCAATATATTGATAAATATGAGAAGATTAGATGCCGAAAAACGTCAAAGAAAAAAAAAAGTTTTACAAGGCAAGTTTTCTCCAGCAGAGATAGCTTCGGAATCTAAAAGAATCTTAGTTTCGTTGCAGGTCTTGTATACTTATTTAAAAAATTTTTTTTTCAGGTGATACTAGTATTATTGAAGTTCTTTTGTATTGTAGATTTTTTTATTTAGTAAGTAGTATGTGTATTGTTAAGTATCGTTTTATTAAGTCAACAGGTCTCGCATTGATAATCAATAAAGGTAGGTATGCGTCATAATGGTATTTTATTGTTATTCAGTATTTTCATATGTTGATATGTGACTAACTTAATTTTTTAATAGGAACTAATACCTTAACAACTCTTTTGTACAAGTAGCGCTAAATAGTATAATTACAACTGTAAGTATGTACGTAGCTGAATACATCATTTTTTCTTATGTACTACAAATATATAATAAGTTATTTTTCTGGTAGGACTAATAAACGACGATGCAATCCTATCGATTGTACAAAAATAATTTGTTAGTATTATGTTTTTAAAATTTTAAATCAAATATATGTTTAATTTATGTAAGTACTTAGTTATCTTTTATCCTAAAATAAGATATATTTGTAATTATTAAGTTTCTGAAAAAATATATATTTTATGGAAACCGATAAAACAGTTTTATACTTTTTTTCTTTTATTACCCAAGTATATAATAGCTTTGTTCCAACAAGCGTAGGAACTCATCAGTTACAGTCGCACCTGTCAAATAATATAATGAAATCTAATGAAATATAACTGCATTATTGACGTGTGTGAATAATGGAACAATGCTAATATATTAATAAAACAAAATATAAATAATGGTGAAAATGAATTAAGAAGACTTGAAGAATTCTATTTTTTGTATCCACTTGAACAATAGTGGATGTATTGGATATTCATCACGAAACTGTTGAAATAATAAAGCAATATTTTATTTTCTAAATATTGCCATCTATAAGACGATTGCCAAAATACCAAAGTTAAGTTGTTCAGCAGATTCCCTTACATATTTCAATAATTACGTGAAAATTGCACATTTCTACATAAAATACAATCCTGAGATAACAACAAATCTATTATACTTGCACAGTCCCGGAATCTCTTCTTATATTCCATATCTAGTGAACGAAGCATTGTCACCTCATTTGAGTGCTTAATTTGTCACAAAAATCTGTTTTTATTATGCCCTTTTTATGACAAAGTTTAGTAATTTATTATTGTTAATATAACAACTATTTTACAAAATAAATTATGTTATTCACTACTAAAATATGTGTACTTCAATCCTATGTATTTACTTCTTTGTAATAATTTGATATAAAGCCATAATTGTGTTAGAAAGTAACCTCTATCGGCCTGTAAGAGTCCATATAAAAATGGCCATTGAACAGCGACCTTAAGATTTAATATTAATAATTGATTGTGGGTTTTGTCCACAATAAAGAATAATTTGTTTTAAATTAATATTTATATTAACACAATTGCTGTGAATGACACAATTATTAATAACTAAATTTTGTTAGCAACATCACTATCCATGTCGTGTGCACAGCATGCTACAGCCACTTCCCCTCCTATAAAGATTAATAAAAAGAGGAATATGGTAATCAGAGAATAATTAAAATTTTAAAATTGAAAGTAACTTTCTTTTGAATTTTATTTGTTTTAAAATTAATCTCGCTGTGGTGACATGTTGAATTTTCGTTTAAAAGAAATGCTGGTTTAAGGTTGTCGATGTTTATTGCCAATTCCTTGTTGTTTTTGAAAATTAGAAAATATTTCGGAAATTGTTTTATTACCTTAAATGGCCCTTCGTATCTTGGTGATAAAGATGGTCTAATCCCATTAATTTTGATAAAAACAAATTTTGAAGAAAATAAATCTTTATGAATAAAAGGTTTTTGTTTTGAATGAAAAGCTGTATAAATACAGCTTTCAGGTTTCAAACAAGAGAATGTTTCTCGTAAACTGGACAGCAATGGATCAGTTTCTGAAGGGTTTTTAGAATTAACAAAAAATTCTCCAGGAAGTGTAAGTGGTTGACCGTATACAAGTTCGGCGGACGAACAACCTAGATCTTCCTTAAGAGATGATCTGAGGCCAAGGAGAATTAAGCGAAGATCATTGTTCCACCTCGTAGTGTTGCCTCTGGCAGTTAACGCTGTTTTTAAGGAACGGTGAAATCTTTCTAAAATTCCATTGCTTTGGGGATGGAAGGTGGATGTATGAATTTGACGCGTTCCTAAAAGAGTGTGAAATTTTGCGAAAAGTTTTGATTCGAATTGTCGCCCCTGATCATGGGTGATAGTGCTAGGAATGCCAAATCGGCTGAAATAATGCCGAAATAATGTATCCGCTATTGTATTAGTATTAATATCTTTGAGAGAAAAAACCTCTGGCCAACGTGTGAACCGATCTATTACGGTGAGCACATATGAGCATCCAAGGGATGGAGTGAGAGGCCCGACCAAATCAATGTAAATATAATCAAATCTTAATTTTGGAATCGGAATTTTGCCAATAGGTGATTTTGTGTGTTTGTAAACTTTTGTTTGTTGACATTGCAAACAGGTTTTTGTCCATAACTGAATGTGTTTTGTCATGTGTGGCCAAAAGAATCGTGATTTGATGCTGTGTGTAGTAGCGCGAATACGTGGATGTGTTAAATTATGAAATTTGTTGAAAATTGTTTTCCGAAATTTTTGTGGTATATATATTCGAGGATTATCTGTAGAAATGTCGCACCAAAGCTTTACATCTGAATGTGGTGTTGATTGTTGCGAAAGGTTATATTTAATAGTTTATTTAGTAAATGAGTTAATTCTGTGTCATTAAGTTGTGAGTTTTTTAAAGTTTGTGTGTCAGGGTATTGTGAGTTTAGAGAATCAATATTTGTTCTGAACACAATGTTTGATTCTCCTTTAATGTACCTGATATCTGATGTGAATTGTGTTATGTAACTAAGATATCGTGTCTGACGTGGAGTTTTTTCTGTGTTAGAAAAAAATGTTTTGATTAGTAGTTTGTGATCAGTATAAACTATAAATTGATGTCCATGTAAAAACTGTTTAAAGAATTTGATACTAGAGTAAATTGCTAATAATTCTCTGTCAAAAGTTGAGTAATTTATTTGTTTTGATGATAATTTTTGGGACAAAAATGCTAAAGGTTGTGTTTTGTTGTCTATAGTCTGCGATAAAACTGCTCCTATACCTTTACTTGAGGCATCTGTCGTTAGTGAAAGAGTTGCTTGTAGTGATGGATGTGCAAGTGAAACGGATTTTGATAAAAGTTCTTTAGCTGTAGTGAAAGAAATGTCGTGATCATGTGTCCAAAAAATGATTGATTTAAGTTTTTGTGAATAAAGTGTTTTTGATAAATGCTGTAAAGGAGCTAAAATGTTTGAAATGTTTGGTAAAAATCTGTGGTAAAAGTTGATCATTCCTAAGAATCGTTGTAACTGTTTAAGTGTGGTTGGTTTGGGAAATTCAATTATGGCATTAACCTTAGATTGCGAAGGGTGAATACCATCAGCAGATATTTGATGACCTAGGAAATTTAAAACTGAAACTCCAAAAATACATTTTGTTGGTTGTATATTGATATTATAGGAGCTTAACCTCTCAAATAATTGTTGTAAATGAAAATAATGTTCTTCTTCATTGTGACTGGCTACTAGAATATCATCTAGATACACGAAAAGGAAATCTAAACCAGAAAGAACTTCGTTAATAAACCTTTGAAAGGTTTGTGCAGCATTACGTAAACCGAAAGGCATTGTTGTGAATTCGAACAGACCAAACGGTGTAGTGATAGCCGTTTTAGGAATATCGTCTTCTTCTACAGGGATTTGGTGATAAGCCCTTACCAGATCTAGCTTTGAAAAAAATTTACAATTGTGTAAATGTAGATTAAAATCTTGAATGTGCGGAAGAGGATAACGATCTGGTACTGTGATGTTGTTGAGCTGTCGGTAATCTCCACATGGTCTCCAATCGTTGGAATCTTTTTTAGGAAGCATGTGAAGAGGCGACGCTGTAGAAGAAGAAGAGGGTCGGCAACTTCGTAATGCCACCATCTGTTCGAATTCTTTTTTTGCAATGTTGTGTTTGTGCACATCTAAACGTCGGGGACGACAAAACGGTAAGTGTGAGTTGGTAACTATTTTATGTTTAACGTTATGTCCAACTGGTTTTGTAATGTCCGGTGTAGAAGTTAATTTTGGAAATTTTTTCAAAAGTGTTGTGTATTTGGTTTCAAAAAAAACACATTTTACGGGTTGGAATGGTGCTTTTGACAATGGAACCGATTGAAAATAAATTAGTTTTTGAGTCTACCAACCGTTTCTTTTTAATATCCACCAAAATACCAAATGCATGAAGGAAATCTGCACCAATGATTGGGGTACTAACATTAGCTATGGTAAATACGAATGGGAAATTCCTTCTTAGATTTAATGAAACAGTATTTTTTTACCGTATGTAGCAATTGCTGTACCATTAGCGGCAGAAAGGTTGGGTTGGTATCTTGGTTACGTTTCGGATATAATTTGTGAGGTAGAACCGATATGTCAGCTCCAGTGTCGATTAACAAATTTAGGTTATTTTGTTTGTCAAAAATGAATAGTCGGGAACTGACAGAATTTATCGAAAATTGAGGTTGATTTTTTGTCAAAGTTTTGAATTTTGAAAAATTTTGTTTTTCTTTTGAAACTTTTACTAGTTTTTTTGATGTCGATGGGAAATTTTTGTTTTTGTCGGTGAAGGAATTGTAAAATTTGGAAGATATTCCTTCACATTAACAAATAGTCGAATAACTCGGAGAATTAGACTTATTTCGCGAGTGTCGTGACGAAGAACGATGTCTATCTCTAGAACTGTCAAAACAATTGCAATTACAGTTCTTTGACGTATTTGTTGGTATATTTTGAAATTTTCTAGTTAAAAAGTTTATCTGGTCTTCTAAATGTTTTGTTCTGTTGTCCTGTTGTTGTTGTTGTTGTGAAATGGAAGTCACAAGTGCTTGACAGGTTAATATCAGATTTTGAATTGTTGCCAGTAATTCGTCGTGTGGTGGCGTTGTTGTAGTGCAATATTTCTGAATTTCTGAGAGGTGTGTTGAGGTCGACGTCAAATTCATTAATTCCCACACCTTGTCAGCAACGGAAAGAATATCAACCACGTCCTCTTTTCCAGAAGCGAGGAGTGCCACCGAAACAACACGAGGAAGTCTCCTTTGCCATAATTTTAACAATAAATTTGGACTGTCCACCTAAGAACCACCAACCGTGGTCAACATCGTTCGATAAAAATCTGATGGTTTTTAATCTCCCATTTGAGAACCTGTCAGAAGATCGTCCAGACGTTTTTCTTCATTCAATGATAATCTTTCAATTAGTAACCTTCTGAGTGAAGAATATGGTTTCGCATCTGGAGGATTCTGTATGAGATCAACCACGATGGAGATGATCTCAGTGGGTAAATTTGCCAAAAGAACATTAAATTTGGTTTTATCATTGCTAATCCTATTTAATGCAAACTGTGCCTCTACTTGCCGAAAAATATGTCGGGATTAGAAGGCCAAAATGGTGGTAATTTCAATTTCGAAATATTTTGTAATTCACGCGTAAAATTGTCATCATCAGCGGAATCTATCATTTTTAATAAAAGATTGTTTTTTTTTTTAAATTCGGTTTTGTTATTTAAAAAAAATTTAAAATTGTGTAAAAATGTGATAAAATTTTCGATTCCTCCTTATATTAACCCTTACAGGAATGAAAATTGGCTACTTACTGGCACACATGTGTACTTTTTGACGTCAATTTCAGGTGTCAGGTGTCGGTTCCAAAATTTTTGTCGGAGGCAGGTTAAAAATTTTCGTCGAAGGCAGGTATCACGTCGCAGGTTTTCTTATCACGTCGCAGGTTTCTGATCACGTCGAGGGTTTCTGATCACGTTGAGGGTTTCTGATCACGTCGGGGGTTTCTGATCACGTCGGGGATTTTTGATCACGCCGGGGATTTTTGATCACGTCGAAGGTTTTTGATTACGTCGGGGATTTTTGATCACGTCGGGGATTTTTGATCACGTCGGGGATTTTTGATCACGTCGGGGATTTTTGATCACGTCGGGGATTTTTGATCACGTCGGGGATTTTTGATCACGTCGGGGATTTTTGATCACGTCGGGGATTTCTGATCACGTCGGGGTCACCAATTTGTGGGTTTTGTCCACAATAAAGAATAATTTGTTTTAAATTAATATTTATATTAACACAATTGCTGTGAATGACACAATTATTAATAACTAAATTTTGTTAGCAACATCACTATCCATGTCGTGTGCACAGCATGCTACATTGATATTAGAAGAGGGAGTAAAAACTCTCTCTTCTTGATCCGCTTACAGAATTTATGTTGCCTGGGATTGCTTAGCGTAACTTCAAGAAACCTACGGAAAGTTGTTAATTACAATGCCTTTCATTCTGATGGCTGCTTTTCATCATACTCTTTCACTCTCATAATTCTAGACAACAGTTCCATTACAGCCGCTCCAATCTCTTCTGTCTCCACGAGGGTCTCAGCAATCGACTCCAATGCTTACTTTTCTTCCTATTTTTTCTTTAGTTTCTCTACACCAAGAGGAAAACTTTTTACACTCAAATATTGTGTGTTGTGGTGTATCTTCAGTATTACATCCATACCAGCACATATGTGTCTGTTTCATTGAACAGCTCAAAGTTTGCTTTATAATTGTTGATAGTTTGGAGTTCATTTATTAAGGATTCGATTTTAGCCGAATTTTTTAAAACATCGCAACAAATTTTCATCCTTAATAAGTGATAAGATATTGTTGCATTTTTCTGCATTTTCTCTCAAAAACTAAAAGATATTTTGAAAATCGGCTGTTTTCACAAAAATGTTGAATCTTTTGTTTATAATTTCCAAAAATTTGCTTTGCGATATCTTAAATAATCGATTTTTTGCGATTTTTTAAAAACTATCAAAAATTGAGCTTATATTAAAAAATAACGATGAAATTTGGAATTTGAAATCTCAAAAACTATATGATTTTTTAAAAACCTGTCTATTTTATTGAAAAGCTCAAAGTTTGTTTTATAATTGCTGATAGTTTCAGGTCCATTTATTAAGGATTTGATTTTAGCCGAATTTTTTAAAACATCGCAACAAATTTTCATCTTTAATAAGCGATAAGACATTGTTGCATTTTTCTGCATTTTCTCTCAAAAACTAAAAGATATTTTGAAAATCGGCTGTTTCCACAAAAATGTAGAATCTTTTGTTTACAATTTCCAAAAATTTGCTTTCCTATATCTTAAATAATCGATTTTTTGCGATTTTTTAAAAACTATCAAAAATTGAGCTTATATTAAAAAATAACGATGAAATTTGGAATTTGAAATCTCAAAAAATTTATGATTTTTTAAAAATCTGTCTACTTTATTGAAAAGCTCAAAGTTTGTTTTATAATTGCTGATAGTTTCAGGTCCATTTATTAAGGATTTGATTTTAGCCGAATTTTTAAAATATCGCAACAAATTTTGATCCTTAATAAGTGATAAGACATCGTTGCATTTTTCTCTCAAAAATTAAAAGATATTTTGAAAATCGGCTGTTTTCACAAAAATATAGAATCTTTTGTTTACAATTTCCAAAAATTTGCTTTGCGATATCTTAAATAATCGATTTTTTGCAATTTTTTAAGAACTATTAAAACTTGAATTTATTTTAAAAAAATGGTGAAGTTTGTGACTTGATATCTCAAAAACCATATTTTTTAAAAACCTGTCTATTTCATTGAAATGCTCAAAATTGGCTTCATAATTGCTGATAATTTCTAGTCCATTTATTAAGGATTCAATTTCAGCCGAATTTTTTAAAACATCGCAACACATTTTCATCCTTAATAAGTGATAAGACATTGTTGTTGCATTTTCTGCATTTTCTCTCAAAAATTAAAAGATATTTTGAAAATCGGCTATTTTCACAAAAATGTAGAATGTTTTGTTTACAATTTCCAAAAATTTGCTTTGCGATATCTTAAATAATCGATTTTTTGCATTTTTTTAAGAACTATTAAAATTTGAATTTATTTTAAAAAAATTATAAAGTTTGTGACTTGATATCTCAAAAACTATATTTTTTAAAAACCTATTTCGTTGAAATGCTCTAAATTGGCTTCATAATTGCTGATAATTTCTAGTCCATTTATTAAGGATTCAATTTCAGCCAAATTTTTTAAAACATCGCAACAAATTTTCATCCTTAATAAGTGATAAGATATTGTTACATTTTTCTGCATTTTCTCTCAAAAACTAAAATATAATTTGAAAATCGGCTGTTTTCACAAAAATGTAGAATCTTTTGTTTAGAATTTCCAAAAATTTGCTTTGCGATATCTTAAATAATCGATTTTTTGCGATTTTTTAAAAACTATCAAAAATTGAGCTTATATTAAAAAATAACGATGAAGTTTGAATTTGAAATCTCAAAAACTATATGATTTTTTAAAAACCTGTCTATTTTATTGAATAGCTCAAAGTGTGTTTTATAATTGCTGATAGTTTTAAAATTTCGCAACAAATTTTGATCCTTAATAAGTGATAAGACATCGTTGCATTTTTCAGCATTTTTTTCTTAAAAATTAAAAGATATTTTGAAAGCTTTTTTCGCAAAAATGTAAAATTTGTTGTTTACAATTTCCCAAAATTTTCAATGCGATGCCTTGTATTATCGATTTTTGCGATTTTTTAAAAATAATCAAAAATTGAGTATATATTTAAAGTAACGGTGGAGTTTGGAACTTGATATTTCAAACACATCATGATTTTTTGAAAAGCAGTCTGTTTCATTGATAAACTTAAAGATATCTTGATAAAAGTTGATAGCTTTGAGCCGATTCATTAAAAAGTCGACTTTTGTCGATTTTCTGAAACCATCACAATAAATCCTCATCCTTTCTCAAAAACAAAAAGGTATTTTCAAAATCGGCTATTTTCATGAAAATATCAAAGCTTATTTCTACATTTTCCAAAAATTTACATTGCGACCTCTTAACTAATCGATCTTTTGCGATTTTCTAAAAACTATGAAAAATTGAGTTTATTTAAGAAAACGAAATGATGAAGTATGAAATTTAATATCTCAAAAACTACATAATTTTCTGAAAAACAATCTGTTTTATTGAAAAGATCAAAGTTTTCTTTATAATTGCTTATAATTTCGAGTCAATTCATTGAAAATTCGACTTTAGCCGATTTTCTGAAAACATCATAATACATTTTCATTCTTAAAAAATAATAAGACATCGTGGCGTTTGTATTTTTTTTTTTTTCAAAAACTAAAAGTTATTTTCAAAATCGGCATTTTCTATAAAAATGTCGAACCTATTGTCTATAATTTCCAAAAATATGCAATGCAATGTCTTAAATTATCAATTTTTCGCGATTTTTAAAAAATGATTAGAAATTGAATTTTTATTTAAAAAAATGATGAAGTTTGGAACTTGATATCTCAAAAACAATATAATCTTTTGAAAAACAGTCTGTTTTATTGAAAAGATGAAAGTTTTCTTTATAATTGCTGATAATTTCTAGTCAATTCATGAAAAATTCGACTTTAGCCGATTTTCTGAAAACATCGCAACACATTTACATCCTTAAAAAATAATAAAACATCAAGGCGTTTGCATTTTTTTTTTTTTCAAAAACTATAATATATTTTCAAAATCGGCTATTTTCATGAAAATGTCGAATCTTTTGTAAACAATTTCCAAAAAATTTGCAATGCGATGTCTTAAATTATTGATTTTTTCGCGATTTTTTTAAAATGATTAAAAATTGAGTTTATACAAAAAAATGATGAAGTTTGGAACTTGGTATCTCAAAAACTATATGATTTTTTGAAAACCAGTCTATTTTGTTGAAAAGCTCAAAGCTTTTTTATAATTGCTGATAATTTCGAGTCAATTCATTAAAAATTCGACTTTAGCCAATTTTCTGAAAACATCGCAACACATTTTCATCCTTCAAGAATAATAAGACATTTGTGTGCATACATTTACATTTGGGGACGAATTAGCAAAGCTTTGCTGTACTTCTTTAACTACATAATAAGATGCAGTTGTAATGCTTAAAAGGGATTAGCTTGCACTCTCCAAAAAAGTCTGATAAAACAAGCAAAGTTTTATAAGCAGTATCTAGTCTTTAATTGGCAGTTTTTAAACTTTTTTCAGTTTTTAGCTTTTAGCAGATATGATGATGTTGTATTTTGACAACAGTATTTGATATTTTGGAAGGAAAATTAAATTTTATTAATAGTCCTTCGCTTTTTACCATAAAAGTATCTTCTGCCAGCAGTATTTAACCCTCAATTAACAGTTTATGGACTACTTTCGTAAAGCTTGTGCATTTTGTTCAATAGTATTTAATATTTTCAAAGCATAACCAATTGGTTCATCAACAGTATCCGGTTTTTACAAACAGTTTTACAAGTAGTATCAAGTCCTTTGGAAGCATTTCAAGTCTTTCAAGGCAGTATCAAATTTTCTGGAAACAGTATTAATTGATATCTAAAAGCAATATCAACACTTCCGGAATACTACATCAAGTTTTCTAAATGCTTTTCAAGTCTTTTGGAAGCAATAACAACGCATCTAGTAGCAGTTCAAATCTTCTGGAAGCAATATTATGTCTTCTAGAAGCAATATCAAAACTTCTGGAAGTAGTATCAGGTTTCTTAGAAGCATTCCAAGTCATCAAAAATCATTTCAATTCTTCTGGGAGCATTTCAAATCTTTTGAAAGTAATAACAAGCCATCTAGTAGTTGACATCTTCTGAAGGCTATATCAAGTTTTTTCGAAGCATTTCAAGTCCTATGAAAGCTCTCAAGTCTTCTGGAAGCTTCTCAAGTCTCCAGGAAGTAGTATTAAGTTTTCTGTAAACAATATTAAGTCCTCTGGAAGCAGTGTCAAACTTTCTAGAAACATTTTAAGTCTTCTAAAAGTATTTCAAGTCGTCTGAGATCATTTCAAGTCTTCTGAAAGCAATATCAAGACTTCTAGCAACAATAACAAGTCTTCTGGAAGCATTGCAAGTTCTTAGGAAACAGCATCAAATTTTGTAGAAGCTGTATCAAGTCTAACTTAAAAACAAATTTTAATAATTTTAGATTGCACCTGATTATCAACAAAAGTGCCTAGAGTTGTCCCGTTTGTAGTCGAAATAAAAACGGTCACGTTGGTTATGCAGGGTTTGCAAAACAGTTTGTAAAGTACACTATTTCAGAATCTATTCACTATAAAGGCCTCCGTAAAATAATATCTTCAGATGCATGGCTAAACCCAACGCAACCCAACAATGTATATTTGAACTGAAGTAACACTAGACCAAGAACTAGAATCATCCGGATTTAGCCATCTTGCGATATGTACTGCTAAAACCAACTGTTTCTAGTTGTAGATCTAGAGTTTGATCTAAATCCAAACTTTCCAGTTCTAGGTCTAGGTTAGTTCTAGTTTTACTTCAATTCAAATATACAGGTTGCCAAATCAGTTGGTAAAATAGTATTTAGAAGTTGGTCCTATTTGTATCCCAGTTATAGCACATAAAGAAATTAAGGACGGTTGACATATGGAAATTTGGAAATTGACGTTTGTTAAAAAAAGGTAATGTTAAAGAATTATTTTTTGATGTAAAGTAATATCATCTTGCCCTATTATTATTATTAATCACATGTACGGTCCTCAAAATCATCCTGAATTAAATTAATACCACGATTGACATCTTGAATGATCATTTCACAAGCTGAATCCTCATCTCTTGCATCAAATAACTTTGATTATCGTCTATCAACTTCCAATATTTCCTGACCAAGTAGGTTTCTTGGTTTGTGTTTTTACGTTGGTACATCCTATCAACCCATAATTTAATTTCATCATCATTAATAATTTTATAGAAGAAACAATCTCGCCCTAAGTAACTTTATGATATAAAAAATAATCTCACTATAACACGAAATCGACCGAAATTACTTTTAATATTACAAAGTAACTTGGAGAAATTGTATCTTCTCCTGCTTCAATTCTATGAAATAAATCAATTAAACTCAAGTATCAAAGCTTAGTATGTCGGCCATATTAGCAAATTAACATTTGTTGAGAAAGAAGTTAAGCTTAAAGTAGTATTTTAAAGATTTTGATAAAAAGTGAATCATTTAACATAACTATTATTACATGTGCAGATTTCGTTGTAATTTAAACAACAAGGAACATCCAAAGAGCTTTTTTCAGATTTACCAAATGTCTCAAGAATTTTATCACAGTATTTTAGTATTTTCCAACACATTATTAAGAGTATTAAGATCATTAGGATATATTACTTCCCTGATAGTTTACTGAAACGAGAGAATTAAAGACATGGACACTCATATAGCAAAAAGATATGAGATTTTATAATCAAATTCTATGGATCAATCGGATGAATATGAGATGATACTAAGCTTGTGAAATGATCATTTGTTGAAAAAAAACAAACTTCAAGAAGATTTTAATTCTAAGTAATTTTAGATTTGATTGTGCTGAAATTCTTATTTTAAGCCTTTTCGCCACGGTTGTGGTAAAATAGGTCATAGTATCATAATAGACCTACTATCTCATATAACTATTATCACACTTGTGATCTGCACTTGCAGATTTTGTTGTAATTTAAGCAACAAGGAGCATCTAAAGAGCTTTTTTTAGATTTACTAAATGTCTCAAGAATTTTATCACGGTACAGCACGTTTGACTTTGCAACACGTTATTAAGAGTATTAAGACCATTAGGATATATTGCTTCCCTGATAGTTTACTGGAACGGGAGAAGCTTTGCTAATTTGTCCCCAAATCCGAATTCCCTGGTAATTTGAACAAAATTGAAAAACGTAACATTTGCATTATGTCCCTTGTAATCCGAATTGGTAAAAGATTCGCTAATCGGAAAACACTATTCGTTCTATCTGCAGAGAAAGACCATAATTCGAAAACTTTGAAGAGCATTTCTATCAAGAATGCTGAATCCATACTTTCTAAGGTTTGCAAATCCTTGTAATATATTAGCAAAATTGTAGAGATGTGTAGTTCGACAATTAGCTAAGGAAGAAAAACCTGATGGCGCACCATTCCAGTGTCCATTCAACAATTTAAAAAATTCTGTATTATGCTGCAGCAAATAAGGCAGTTTCTCCACGAAGATACTGGGATAACCCAATTAAAAGTGAGGACGTTAGTAAAAGTTTTAGTGTATTATATGTAAAGACCGGATTAAAAGGCAGAAAAATTAGAAATCGAAAAAATTGCTATACCTAATTAATAATGTATTTTAATAACGTTTTCATTAAAAAATACATCGTTAAACTAAACAGTCATATATAATTATTAAACCACTAATCACGAAAACAACTAATTATTAAATGCTGTTATAAATGTTCCATTGTGAAGTTGTGTCTACTCTCACTTAACGTATTCTTGTAAGCCGAAAAACTTCTCTCCACGTCCACACTTGTAATTGGTGCATACTTGAACTTTGTAATTAATGCGGGATCCATAATAAATTCAATAACAATTTCACCACTTAAAATTGATGCAATTTTTTGTAATGTGGCAAATCCTTCATTTTTACACAGAATTTCATTAAATTTATTCGTAATTATTTGACCAATATGTCCTGGTACGCTATGCGTGCTGTCTTGAAACTTTTTAATCATTTCTACTGCAATCACTAAAGGTAAATCCTGTTTTTCAAGTGATTTTATAGATTCACATATATAACTGTAATTGCTTTTTATAAATGCCAAATTATTTTGTAGCTCCACTTCTTTTAGGACGGCCTGGCAATCTTGTATTGCTTTACTACTTGTAGCCGGAAATTCATTTATTGTTTAAAATGATCTAAGGTAGTATATAGCGGCATCTAGCCATGTTCCCCATCTTGTTAGAACTGGTTGTGGTGGTAATGGGGTATTTGGTAACCTCTCTCTAAACAATTCTACACTTAAAGGGGCTTTAACAAATATTTGTTTATCGCTTTTTATTAATTTATTAACTAATGGGAACTGTAACCTTATCTGTTACTCGATTAAGCCCGTGTGCTAAGCAATACAATGAATTAAATTAGGGTAAAAAATCTTCATATTAGACGCAGCTTTTATGCCGCTACGTCTGACAACATCAGTAAAATTTTTCATTCGGTACCGGCTCCGATAAGAAAAAATGCGTTAATTCGTCGTGAATAAATCTTGTTACCGTATTATTATTTGTTTTACTTAATTCTTTGGTACTTATTAGAAAACTTTTTGACGAATTTTCATCACTTAATACTCCAAGTATTAAGTTTGCCACGTATCGTCCACATACATCAGTTGTTTCGTCTACACTTATCCAAATATAATTATTTCCAATAATATTTTTTATTTCTTGAATAACTTCTTTGTAGACTGAAGTAATATAATTTTTGCGGAGATGGCTTTCATCGGGAATATGCATTGTACAATATGTTTGTAAAAAAGTTTTGAAATATTTATTTGTCACTTTATAGATTGGTATGTTTGCTTTTATCAAAGCTTTGCAAAGATCAAAATTGAATTTTGATTGTTGAGTGTAGCCGGATGTTGGTGCCACAGATTGTATAGCTGTACCTATAGTTTGTTGTTTTTTGGATTGGCTTTTAGTCAGTTGTAATTTTTCCTGATGCAATGATGTTTTGACATGCTGAGTTATGTAGTGTTTCTTGTCACAATTAATCTGTTAACAGTAATTTAGTAACGTCAGTAGTTTATAATATCTTCCATAATTATTAAACAATCAATATATTGTTCTATTAATTTTAGTGATCGAAGTACTACATTGAATCAATAGTGAATTTTATTTGTAGTGAATTTTGGGACATGCTATTCTTTATAATTTCCAATTTTTACCGTAAAAAGATTTAAATTTCGGTTTTAAAAATTTAAAAATCTTTGGTATTATACATAATTTAATCATCATTTAAAAATATAATTAATATAATTAATTGTTTTTACTCGATTAACTCCATCAACACTTACGATTTTTGAACAGGCTTGGCAATGTAAACGATTGCGTTCATATTTCAATTCCTTGTAATCTTTAATCCATTCTTCTACGGTTGGCTTCGGCATTGGTTTCGGCATTGTACTACGCAAGAACTTCAGACTGTCACTCGAGTAACTTTAATACAACTAAATGAATTGAAGACTCGACGCAAGTCAAACCACATACGGGGAATCCTGTGTAAGACGGCACGGCACAACGGGGAATTCCAAAGCTTAAATTCGGATCGATGAAAAACGCGGATTTTACGTGAGACGGCACCGTTGTGCCGTGGAAATGTACAGAGGCACAGCGAAATATTTTTTCATAATTCAACCAATTTTTGGGGAAAAGACGCCAAAAAGTTGGAAAAAGGCTTTAAATAGGCATAAAAAAAATAATAGGCATGAAAATTCAAAAAAGGCAAAAAAGGCATAACTATCCTGGTCTTATTTCACTTATTTTTAACTGATTCGTAAAGTTATTTAAATATATTTGTAACGCCTTTAATTTTGAGCATAAGCATATTTTCTATAAATCCGGTCTTTAATAATAAACTTTCTAAAAATGTGTTTGATACTTTTAAGCACTTATACAATCGCTGCAATCTAATATATATATATATATATATCGGTTCCTTACTGGTATGGTAAGCACAAGTTAAATAATAAGATTTATGATCATAATCGCCAAATGTTTAATTATTTTAAAAATAAAATAAAAAATACAGGTTGCTTTGTTGATGCAAATACTTTTATAAATACGACTGATAAAACTAGAAATGGTCTTCATTTAAATGTAAAAGGCAAACGAAAGCTATTTGAGCACATTGGTGATGTTATCAAGTATCAGGACTCTAAGTTAAGTAGGTATTATAATTTGAAATCGATTCAATGTAATGATGCGAATTTTCTCAGTGCTGCATCAATATTGAAAATTGTATAGTTGACAATAACTGTAGTGTTAAGTGTATGAGGTCGGTCGCTTCTAATCGGTGTAGCTATAATGTTGGTAACACAGTAAGTCAACGTAATGCCCAAATACTCAGTATACTAAATATAAATATTCAATCATTAAGAAACAAAATGAATCAACTGGATGCATACTTATATAACATACAGATTCATGTTATTGTTATAACCGAACATTGGTTGCTTGATGCTGAAATAGAGTCATTTGTATTTAGTAATTTTATACCTATATCTTTTTTTTTGTCGTAAAAACAACAAAGGAGGAGGTTCCCTCATAATGATCAAAAAAGACATAACGTTTACCAAGAAAACGGCAATTGAGTTCATGTCTATAGAAAAAGATTGTGAATTAAGTAGTGTGACGCCAAATCATTTTGATTTGACTATTCTATCAGTCTACAGGTCACCCTCCGGAAATTTTGTAAAATTTTTAAACGTATTAGAGGAGGTCTTGAGTACAATTTCTACTAAAAAAGTGGTACTTGCAGGAGATTTCAATATCGTTTTCGGATCTAATAGCAGTGAGTGTGTTCGCTTCTTAGACGTGGTGAAATCGTTTAACGTTGAATGTATGTTTTTGAGCCTAGTAGGCAAGCTAATTGTATCGATAACATATTGCTAAACTTTTCTGCTGTGTGCACGGCAAAGAGATTGAATACAAATTTATCTGATCATTTTGGTCAACTGTTGAAACTGCTCAATTTTTATAATCTTCTTGATGGTTGCTCATGGGGATTTATTAATTCAGATAACACTGAGGTGAATGATAAGTTTCAATGCTTCATGAGGATTCTGAGCGATAAATACAAGGATTCTTTTCCATTTAAAAAATATTCCACCAATGTCAATAACTCACTTAACCATTACTAGTTTTCGAGTGAACTAAGAACAATGAGAGAACAACTTCATCTTTTAAATGACTTATGTAAGAATCATCCTAATAGTCAACATTTTAATAGTCATAGAACTCGATTACTAAAAACGTATGAATCTGCAATTAAAGATAGTAAAGTTTTGTTTGATGACTTGCGAATCAAGAAGTCAAATGCTCCAATAAAAACAATGTGGGACATTATTAACACCAATAGAGTAGCAAAATATAATAGGATCTCTTGTACACTACCTCCAAGTGAAATGAATCATATTACAATGGCAAGTCACATTGTAATATGAATGGTTATGTATGTAATCCATCTGGATTTCATATCAGTAAAGATGTTCGATTCAATTTTCAACCAGTTTCATACAATACAGTGAGAGCTTGTATAAACTCACTGAGAAATTCAAATGCTCGTGATGTCTATGGTCTTACAGTAAAAATTGTGAAACGCACCAGGGATATCCTTATAATCCCTATTACCAAATTGTTAAACATGTGCATTGCTTCCTCAGTATTTCTGGATATGCTTAAAGAAGCGATAGTTGTACCTATTTTTGAAATAGGTGATCCTGATGAGTTTAATAGCTATCGCTCTATATCACTTCTGCCTATTATATCTAAAATCTATGAACAAATTTTAGCTAACCAAATTAGTAAATATTTTGAAGATAATAACTTGCTATCCCAATCTCAATATGGGATATATATATTGCATAAATTTAATGAGGCCCAATCGGGAGTGTTGGAATGGTTTCGTGTGAACAATCTTACACTAAATTCTGATAAGACTATAATTATGATGTTTTCCTTATGCCCCTATGGCGATGAAATTGAACAACTCCCTTTGTCTGATAGTACTAAATTTCTCGGAGTATACTTTGACAAAAAATTAACATGGAATTGTCATGTCGAGGCAATGGCTTCTAAATTGTCGCAAAACATTTATATTTTGCGAAATCTATCCAACTCCGTTTCGGTAGCTGTACTTAGAAGTGCATATTTTGCATTATGCCACTCCCTATTTTCATATGCAATTTTAGTATGGGGTCAGGCAGCTGACTGGACAAGATTGTTTGCCCTTCAACGAAGGGCTGTTAGAATAATTGGTGGCTTAAAATTTAGAGATGACTGTAGGAACATCTTCATTCAAAAGAAAATATTAACTTTTCCGTGTATATACATATATGAGGCACTTCTGTATTGTAAAGTAAATCAAATGACTTTCCTAAACAATTCAGATCACCAGTATGAAATCAGGAATTGATGTGCCATGAGACCTCCTCTGTACCGATTGACAAAATCACAAAAAAATATTACATTTTTAGCACCTAAATTCTACAACAAATTGCCTGAAAACTTACGCGCTCTCAATTTAGATAACTTTAAAAAACAAATCAAAATGTTTCTGATGCAACAGGCATTTTACTCATATGATGACTATTATAATTATAAATTTACATGACTAGCACAGCACCCGATTAGATTGTAAACGTTTTTCAGTTTTAGTTTGTTACAATTGTTTGATTTTGCTACTGTAACACTGTTCTCTGTTTTGTGCTCTTTGTATTTTGTCTCATACTTGTGTACTAAATGTACTAAATGTACACAAATATCTGACGTATGTAAACACTTTCTGTGTAATAACATCAATAAAGATTATTATTATTAATCGCAAAACCAAAAAAAAATAACAACTTATGTGTGGGATATGTATGAGACTTAAAAATAAATATTAAAAAAAAATTATAAAAAAAGTTACATTTTTCGTTTTATTTTGATTAATTAATTTAATTAACTCAATTTAATGTGAATTAAGATACTATCTCAAAATAGATGTTGCTAAAACAGGAAGCTTGCGTTGATGTTTCGAGTTTGAAACTTGGAAAAGAGATGTCGTGGTATACCTCAACTTAGTATTAAGATTTAAAATTAAATATTGATATTGTTAATTTGTGTTGTTAGGGAAGTAATGGATAAATCTTGGAAATAATTAAAATGAAGTTTTTTGAGGTTGTAAATTATTCTATTTTAGAAACTATTAAATTGTAGAGGCTTTCGTTAAAAAAATGTCTTTAGATGCATAGCTAATCCCAACCCAACCCTTAAGTAAAACTTCAAGTAATATTCTAGATCTACAGTTAGATCTAATGATAACGACTAATCTAGTACTCTTGTTATGAAGCTATTAAGTGTAGAGGTCTCCGTAAAAACTGACTTCAGATGCACGGCTAAGCCCAACCCTATATGTTTGAACTAATTCTTTATATATAATAATTGATTCGGGTTATATCGGAAAAGACTATTCGTTCTATCTGCAGAGAAAGACGATAATTCCAGAACCCTGAAGAGCATTTGTATCAAAAATGCTGAATCCATACTTTCTAAGGTTTGCAAATCCTTGTAATTTATTAGCAAAATTGTAGAGATGTGTATTTCGACAATTAGCTAAGGAAGAAGGACCTGATGGCGCAGCATTTTCCACTTCTAGGTCTAGTGTTAGTTCTAGTTTTACTTCAATTATGTAGGGTTTGTAAAACAGTTTGTAAAGTACTCTATTTCAGAAACTATTCACTATAAATAAAAGAACACCAATTTCATGCAACAAAAAACACAACATTACTTCAGAAGAAAAACAAAAGTAACCTTTTGGAAATACTTGAACTATATGAAATAAGAAAATTTAAACATAATCATCCACACATTTTATGCTTGAATAACCAAATAATCTACATAGAAAAACCATAAATAAATATTATATAGATCTTTATAAATATTTTAATTTATTCAAGACGAAAAAACAATCCTTTAACAATACGAACAAGGTTGGTACGACCTATAATTTATACAACTTTAGAGAGCTACATCTCAAACTAATATTTGAACTACAACATATATCTTTTTTGAAAACCTGTCTAGAAGAAAATTTAAAATCTAAATTCACAAAACACAAATATCCCAACAACATGACAAAGAATCAAGTGCAAGTTATAAAGAAGACAATTAAAACAGAAATTAAGAAATATTACAAGAAAATTGACAAAATTAATCTTGAGACATATTACGTCTAACAAGAATTAGCAAAGACCTACCACAATATAGAAATCCAAGAAATAATGAACAACAAAACCACTTGGAATAAAGATAAAATCAATCAAGAATGGACATTAAAACAGGGGAAATTAGACAACCTTAGAAATGAAAAGAAAACACAGATAATAAAAGAAAATGGAAAGATAACTAAAGACTACAACATGAAACATCATGTATTTCATAAACGGATAACTAATCTAATGGTGGATTCATGCAACGTGTTTTAGTTTTAGTCGTAGTCTTAGTCGCAACCGTTTGCGTTAGTTTTAGTTGTAAGGGAAGGTATTGGTTCATGCAATATTTAAGCATAGCACATTAAAGCAAAATTTGTACATATAGCCAAATTAGAAATACAAAAAGAAATCTGGAGTAAACCCATAATAACCAATTGTTATGAATCCGGAATTTGTCATTGATCAATGTTGGTCAAAAAGTATCGAAAATCTCCAACAAAAAACAAAACTCTTCAGAAATATGTAAAAGAAGAACATGGAAAAGAACTGAAACTCCAACTTGACTACAAAAGAAGATGAAATAGCCTTTTAATTATGTTAAAGCAATATGACAGTCTAAAGCACTGTATGATATACATTAATGACAGCGAGATTCAAGTTATGAGAAGTTGGTTTGACTTTTAGATCGAGTCAAAGTGACTGTTGGAGGTATTTGTCATCGAGACATGAATCTTAATAAAGCAGATATTGCTTTAGAATGCATGCTGCAAGAAAATGCAGCATCCATCCACACTTGAAAGTAGATAAACCAAAAACACTTGAAAACCAATCTCGAAATCAATCCCGGGATCCCGGCTTCATAAAGATTAATTTATTTTTATGATCTTTGTGTGCTGTATCATAGAGATATAAGTATCATAAAGATATTGGTACTCTTGTACCAATTCCATTAATTTGGAATCAATTTGATCTGGGTATGATTCAATTAAATTCAAAGTTGGAAAAATATGCTTCCTTTTCATTTTAAACAAAATACATCCTTTTTTCATTGTTTTAAACGTTTTAGATCGTTTAGAAATGACGTTAAGGAACGGTCATTACTTGATCAATATACTAAAACGTCGATTTTGAGGAGCAAATATTAATCGGGGACAATTAGATAGTGCAATTGAATATGTAGAAATGAATTATCTAGAAACATAGACTGTGTGACAATGCTTCCAAAAGACTTGATACTGTCCATAGAAAACTTAATAATGCTTCTAGAGGACCTGGTACTGCTTCCAAACGATTTGAAATGTGTCCAGAATACTTGTAATGTCTCAGAAGACTTGAAATGCTTCCAGAAAACTTGATATTGCCTTTGGAAGACTAGAAATGCTTCCAGAAATGTTCATACTGGTTTTCGAAGACTTAGTACTACTTTCAGAAGACTTGATATTACCTCCAAACGACTTACTACAGCCCCTGGATGACTTGAAATGCTTCTAGAAGACTTGATACTGCGTTTGAAAAGGCTTGATCTTGCTCTTAGATCTTATGAAATGCTTTTAGAAGATTTGATGTAGCTGCCAGAAGACATGTAATGACTTGCAATAGTCACAAAAGACTTAAATTGCTTCCAGAAAATTTGATATGCCCATAGCAGATTTAATACTGTTTCTAAAGAGCCTAATACTGCTTCCAAAAGACGTGAAATGTTCAGAATACTTGTAATGCTTTAAAAGATTTAACACTGCTTCTAGAAGGCTTGAAGTTCTTCCAGAAAACTTGATGTTGCTTTTGGAAGACTTGAAATGCTTTTAGAAGGCACTTCTTCTAGAAAAGCGTATATAGCCTCTGAAAGACTTGATACTGGTTTTAAAAAAATTGAAATGCTTCCAGAAGACTTGATATTGTTTTTAAAACTTCTGGCAGAAAACATTTGCATTGCAAAAAATACGATATTATTGAGTTTCCTTCGAAAATATTAAATACTATTAGACAAAATGCAAAATCTTGACTAGCAGATTGATCTTTTTTTTATCTCTTTTGATGCTTATATTAAAATTATTTTAATAGCTACATCCGATGTAGTAACATCATCTGCCAATATTAAGTGACTTTTACTTCCTAGGACTTAATACGATCTACTTTAAGCAATAGATTAGGAATTGATAAAGCAGCAAAAACAGTTTGCATATTTCAACAGTTAAATGGAGTAAATGATGCATCTAGCGGAAACGGGTAACGATTTTTTTTTAAGTTTTGCGTAAGTTTTTAATCATATATTAAGTTTTTGTTATAATGTAGGTTTGGCGATAAACATACATAAACAAAATGTTCTATTTTCCTGCTAATTTTTAAACAAAAGTATTCTTTTAAAAAACATTCCATGTTTTAAATCACCTTTTTAACTCCACTTTAACGGAGCTTTTTAAAGTCCATCTGGCCAATAGATGAAAACTAATACCAAATTCTTATTCATCATCTTAAAAAATGCTAAAGTACCAATTTTCATGATCATAATGTAAGAGAAAATGAAATAATTCAATAATTCGCCTTTCTTTAAGCATCTGTATCTTCGTTATTATTAACAATTGGACTAATATAAATTGGGTTAAATTATAAAATCATTACGATAAGGAATTCACTGTTGCTCTGTGTCCCATTAGTAACGGACCACCTGTATACTCAACATTATCATTTGCTTCACAATACCCAACCTAACTTTAAAACACTTTAAGTTGTAGGAATTAAGTAGGACTAAAAACTTTACTAGCAACTGACTTGGAGTTTTCAAAAAGAAACTGATTTAAACTGACATCTATTGGCAGTTTTTGAATCAAGTTGAGAAATGATACTTTTTGTGGTTATAATAATAATAATAAATAATAATAATAATAATAATAATAATAATAATAATAATAATAATCTTTATTATCCCAACGGATTACAATCTGTGTCTTATTACATAGACAATCAATGTCTATGTAATAATCATATAAAAATAACAGAAACGATCGACAAAAAGAAAAAGGGAAAAAGAAAAACAAGAATAAAGTGATTTTCAACTGAATTTGCCGCACGCATTAGTTTGTTTATTGGTTAGTTTAGACCCATATTAGTGTTAGCGCGCCTATAATCGCGCTAACACTTGAGGCATATAGGCACATTGAAGCATATAGGCACTATAAACTCGCGTATTTATCCGCGGCACCCTTACATTTAATTGAGCTAAAACTTCCGATATAACTAGCACACCCGACATCACATCTTGCACAAACCTTGCAGACAGCAATCTTCTACGCTCTTCAAGGCTCTACAGGCCGTAACGCTGTAGTAGATTCGTATAATTAACTTCCCTTCTATGTGGATAATATCCAAAATCGAGGTAGTAGATAAACTTAACGAATTTTTTCTGTACTTTCTCGATGGTGATGATGTGTTAAATAAGATGGGGTCCACACAATGCAGCAATATTCAAGTACTACGCACCAGCGTAAAATAAAGATCTATAATTGTTTTCAAGTTACTGAACTCCAAAGTATTTCTTCTAATAAATCCTAACGTTCTGAGGGCACCAACCGATGTGTTCATTACACGACAAAGTGCTATCAAACCATACCCCGAGATCTTTTATTATTGAAATACGTGATAAGTGCTTCATTCCAAGCATATAATCAAAAGGTATGGTATTGCGTTTATGGCTGTATGTCATCACTTGACATTTGAGAATGTTTAGAGTTAACTTGTCAAAACACCATACATAAAGTTTGTCCAAATCTATCTGGAGTGACGCACACTGCTGCTCACAATTTACAGATCTAAATAGTTTCAGGTTGTCTGCAAATAGAAGTGAATTAGTGTTGAAAATCGTTGGCAAATTATTTATGTAGATGTTGAACCGCAAAGGGCCAAGTATAGATCCTTGGGGCACGCCACTAGTAACATGAATTTGCCTAGACTTCAAACCACTTAACTCGATGTTTTGCCTGCGATCCGTTATATACGAAACCAGAAGTCGCGTGAGAAACTGATCACATCCAAATCTCTTTAACTTTTCACGCAACAAACCGTAGTCCAAGCAATCAAAAACACGAGAAAAGTCAGTATATATCACATCCACCTGCCCTCGACAGTCTAGTACATTCGATACGTACTGAGTGAAAGTAGGTAGGTTGGTTGCTGTGGATTTACCTTTGCATAACCCATGCTGTTGGTCAGATATGCGAGCTTTAGTATAAAATTCGATTTTGCGTGATTTTGTGAGAAATTATTTATGATGGCTATAGGGCGATAATTGGTTACGCAGCACCTATTCTTTTCTATATTATACCTTGCTTTTACTATTATTATTTCTTTTACTATTATTCTTCAGGGAATTCAGCATATTTGATTATTAGGTTGAAAATATGCTGCAGAGGCTGTAATAATACAGGCGCACAGTCTTTGACTATACATGTGATGATACCATCTGGACCAGTCGTAGTTTTTGCCTTAAATTTCTTAAATGCCTCCATCATCTCATTATTATTAACTTCTGAGATGCCGAAAGAGACACTATCCCAGCCATTTCCAATTTGAGCATTATCAAGATTAACACCTGAACCATGAAAGTACATTCCTTCAAAATGATCGGCAAACATATTGACCATAGTCTGTAGATCAGAAATAATTTCGTCATCGTGTTTAAGAATATTTGGCGAGACAGTACTATTTCTTGTCGTATTAATGAATCTCCAAAAACTCTTTGGGTCTACTTTTATATTCTGCTCCAGGAACCTTACGTATTTATATTGTTATTGATTTACAGTCTCGGCGGAGCCGAATATATCTTGTTCGATAAAAAGAATTAGTTTCGTTTAGACATTTTGTGGTAATGTTTTTTTTAGTTTAAGCATTCGTTTTAGATTAGGAGAGTACCACAAAGAGAGAGTACCACATATTTAGTCTTTATGTGTTTTCCTTTGGTTTTTGGAACATAATTATTTAATACGCTATATAATGTTGTATAGAAAACATCATAGGAGACTTCAACTGATGACAAAGATAGCAAGTAATTCCAGTTTACATTTAACATTGCAGTGTATAGATCGGTTATAAATAAATGAGGTTGTAAGTACTCTATTTTAAAAATTATTCAAAGTAGATTCATGTGAACTGAAGTAAAACTAGACCTAATTGTAAGACTAAACCTAGAACTAGAATCATTCGGGTTTAGCCGTCTTGAGAGATGCACGGCTAAACCCGAAAGTTTCTAGATCTAGAGTAGATTTAAAATTAGAACTAACACTACATATAGAAGTGAAAAGATTCGGGTTGATCTGAAGATATACGGTTAAACCAAACTCAACCCAACCGAACCCTATATATTTGAACTGAAGTAAAACTAGAATTAACACTAGACCAAGAACTAGAATCATCCGAGTTTAGCCCTCTTGAGAGATGTACGAGATGTAATGATATCTAATGATATAAAACTAAAACTAACACTAAACCTAGAAGTGGAAAAATCCGGGTTCTAGGTTTAGTGTTAGTTCTAGTTTTACTTCAATTCATACATACAGGGTTACTAAATCAGTTTGTAAAGTACTCTATTTCAAAAACTATTTATTGTAGAGGTCTTCGCTAAAAAATATCCTCAGATGGATGTCTGAACCCAACACAACCGAACAAAAAAATATATACTACTATAAAAAATTGATACAAATTAAGATACTAAAATTTGAAGAAACAAATTGACATCTATTGACAGTTTTTTTGAGTTTTATTGACATAATGTAAGATTTATTCAACATCATCCTTTAATTCAGAAAACGCACGGCTAAACCCTTTTTTTTACGAGGTCGGGGAAAATCTGCGAGCAGACATCCTGCCTGGAGTTCTTGGGCGGCCGGATAGTGTGGGGTTGGGGTTTATTATAGACCCCGACCCACTAAAAACCCCTTTCCTCGTCTTCTCTGGAACCGCCGGTAGGCACATCTTCAGAGTATAAAAAAACAAAAACGCTCTTCCTTCATGGTCTCGATATCGCTCCCGTTGTCTCGTTGCCCCTGACATTGGTACAGATAAAAAAGAAAAACAAACCTCTAAACTTTTTGAAAAGCTACAAGCTTTTTACATACCCAGGCTTGGGGAACCTCGGTGGTCCCCCTCCTCTTTCTTCGTGCCCTGGCTCCTAGACAAAACCACTGGGGCACTCAAGATCCCCAACAAGGAAAAAAACAAAACAAAAACCATACGTTTACTTTTAGAAATAAACTTTTCGCAGAACATACTTGGCTAGGAGGGGCGAGCTCATGCCCCCCCGTATCTTCCCCTACGCTGTTGCCCCTGGTTTAGGTGTTCTCTTTCCAGTTCCCTTTCATGCTTCTGCTTTACTTGCATCACCTCTCTAATCATTTCCGCAATGGCCGTCCATTTTTCTTCCGTCTCCAGCATTTGTCCCATGATGTTCTCCTTGGTCAGACCCATTCCACATCTTTCCTCGCATCTTGTTCTGCAGTAAAAAATCTGTACTCTAGGATTGTATGTGCGGCGCTGTCTCTTTCTGTGCAAAACCAGCAAACCTCAGATTCCGCTTTCCTAATTTTGTAAAGATACGCTTTAAAGATCCCATGTCCGGTCAGGAATTGCGTAAGGAAGTGGTCCGGCTCCCCCCACCTTCTATTCAACCATTTAGTGATGTCAGGAATCAGCTTTCTTGTCCAGCTTGTTCTCTGGTTCCATCTTTCCTGTCAGCACTGCATCAGGCTCTCTCTGTTTGCCTGTTTACTTTGCGTGCCCTCTCTATATGTCCTGCCTCTCTCCCTTATTTGCAGATCAATCGGTGGCAATCCTGCGATAACTTCCAACTCTTCTGTTGTTGCTGTTCGGTAGGCAGATATTATACCTACAGCTAACTTCCTGTTAACGCTTGTTAGCATATTTCTGTACTTTTTATATTTCAGCACACTCTCCCACGTGGGCGCCGCATACAAAATTACGGAAGTTGCCGCAGTAGCGATTGTTCGTCTCTTGGTGGCTATCGCGCCTATGTTTGGCATTAGGCGCATAAGTCTATTTGTCATTTCTGTTGCTTTTTTTGTTATCTCCGCCACGTGTTTCGTCATCTTTGTATCTTTGTCCAAAACTACTCCTAGATACTTCACCTCTTTGGTGCTACTTATCATGGTGTCTGTGTCTAAGTGGACACTTAGGTTCTCTACTGTGCGACGCCCCTGAAGGAGAACCATTTCGGTTTTCTGCTTCGCTACCTGCAACCCCATCTTCTTTAATTTCCTTATAATTACTTGTAGCGCATATGCCGTTTTGTCCTGCAAAAGTACTTTGTCTCGCGCGCGAACCACTACCGCCAAGTCGTCAGCAAAAGCAATTAGCGTCACTTCCTCCTCCACCCTTATGCGCAGTACTTGATCGTAGAACAGGTTCCACAAGAGAGGACCCAAAAGGGACCTTTGTGGAACTCCACACGTAACTTTATATTCTTTTTCGTTTGGAGCCGTAATGCGTCTGTTCGACAGGTAGCTCTTTACCATCCGAACCAGATCCGGACTGATATTTCCTTCTTCTAAGGCTGCTATCACCCCATCCGACGGGGCAGAGTTAAAAGCATTTTTAATATCACCATTGCACATATTTCCCTATGTGTTAGAGACTTCATCTTTATGTTTTCCACAATTTCCTGCACCTTCGTTATTGCATCCGCTGTAGATCTGCCCTTTCTATAGCCGAACTGCATTTCGCTTATCAGCTTCCTTTTCTCCACTTCCTTTTGCAGTGTGCATCTTATCAAGCCTTCAAGCAGCTTTCCTGCCATGTCAAGTAGACAGATTGGACGAAAAGCTGAGTTAATTTTTTCTTTATTCTTCTTTGGCTTCCCTATGAGGGTGAGTCTAGCCCTTTTCCAGATGGTGGGGAAGCTTCCTTTGACCAGGCAGTTGTTGTACACTGCTAGTATATCGTTAGGGAAATTTTCTACAAAAATCTTTAAAATTTCAGGAGTGGTCCCATCCAAGCCAGGAGTTTTCTTCTTCTTGATTTTGCTGGCTTCGCACTCTAGCTCCTCTCTAATAAATAGTGGGATATCCTAAATCCACCTCAACCACGGCTAAACCCAACTCAACCCAACCCAACCCAACCCTGTATATTTGAACTAAAGTAAAACTAAAATTAATACTAGACCAAGAACTTGAATCATCCGAGTTTAGCCATCTTGAGAGATGTATGGCTAAACCAGCATGTTTCTAGATCTATAGTTAGTTCTAGTTTTACTTCAATTCATACATACAGGGTTGCTAAATCAGATTGTAAAGTACTTTATTTAAAAAATTATTCATTGCAGAGGCCTTTGCTAAAAAACATCTTCAGAAGAGCGCCTAAACCTAACCCAACCTAACAAGAAAAATATACTACTATAAAAAATTGAAACAATTAAGATACAAAAATTATTAGAAAATACATTTCATAGAAAGTTTTCAAACAAATCTGATTCAAATTGACATCTATTGATTATTTTATTGACATAATATAATAATACTCAACATCATTCTTTACTTCAGAATATCCAACCCAACTCAACTTAACTAAACTAGAAAAATTTGAAGTTGCAGAAATCGAAGTGTATAACCGATTATAGAGGCACCAAAAACTCTTTTAGCAATTAACTTGGAGTTTCTATTAATTGTTGTATCATTGCGAGAAGTTTCGCGCTTGAACCAACCGTAACACATCGTGTAATGAAGTTATCTATATCTCAAGAGATACAATCGTAAAGATATACCAACAATATCAATCGAAAATAGTGAAAGAAAAAAAGAAAACAATTCTCGTGTCTATATCTATTAAAAACAACGCCTTATTTGTAGTTATGATATTTCTTTTAATAACTCATCTCGATTAATTGATTTAGTACGCTTCAACTTTTAATAAAGGACTTTTTTTTAATTTAAAAAATTTGAAAATTTGAAATTTTGAAATGCGTACACAATGAGAAGATAAATATTCTAAATTTAAAGCATGGGTGTGCGTATCGTGTAGATTTGGCCTTGTTTTTCGCATTTGCGTCCAGACGCTCGTCGTCGTCTTAAAAATAACTATTGTTTTCCTGAATGCTGGGGGGTTTATACTACGCCGACGGCGACGGCGACGGCTTCATAACGCCGGTTACATATTCCCGAATATTTTGGCAACGATCGTCCAAGGTCGCGAGGAAATGATTTTAAGCGGGGAGAATTTGCACACGCCTTAAAAAAATCTTTTTTTGGGAAAAGATGAAAAGTAGAAAATTATTCCTCTCCATTTTGAGACGTCCCCGGACAAAAACAAATTTCTTCACGTACTCCGATTGGCGATTGTATTAAAGTCGATTCACGTTGTTTAAAAATTCAATTATTACTATCTATATGTGGCGATATTAATACATTATCGGCATTAATTTTTATTTGGGTGACGCACTACGAATAGGTTTTTCTTCATTCAAACCGCGACTTCGTTTATAGTCGTGATGCGAATTATTTTAATTCTATGCCCTTAATTTGTTTAGTATTTCCGGACGATGCGTGTGGGTGCTTCTAATTAATTCTTTTTTATATCCATTCAATTTCATTTAATCGTTTCGTTTTTCGCTTTACACGCCGAAAACAAACGTTCTAAACGATACAACCTTCTTCTTCCGCGGCGTAGGCCGATCATTTGCAATCTTGCACGTCCTGCTTTGACTATATCGGCTTCGAATAATCATATTTACTGTTATTTTTCGCACTCGATCACTTTATATGGCCTCCAATGCGTAGTTTTCTTTAATAACCTTTTTTTATTCATCATAAACGATTCAATTTCATCATCTAATGTAATAACAATGTTTCGGGTACAAGATCTGGTATAAATTAGTTTTAGTTTAAGAAAATTATGCAATAAAAAGCAATAAAGAGGGAAGTCATTAAATATCAAGTGCTTAGATATTACTTCCAGAACAGAATTACTGCTTGTATAAGATTAAGTAGTAATGGCAAATTAATTTGATTTGAAAAGACTAGATATTGCCGATAGAGGTCTAAATATTACTTACAAAACTCATTTATTGCTTGCACAACGTTTAGCAGAAATGGCAGATGACTAAACGTGATTTGAGAAGACTAGATATTGTCCTAAGATATTCGGTACCAGTCTTCATACAACATTAAAAAAATCTAAGAAACTATTTTGCTCACAGTGGGTCATGCGTGACCCACCGTGAGCGGGCATGAATATTTGAACCATTCACGCGACCGTGCATAATCGTGAGCAACTTTGGTTTCGACTGGACCCGGCGTGATCTGACTGGATCAATTTTTTAATAATATTTTACCGAACGCCAGACGGACAGGTATATCCAACGCGATAGTTTTTATTTCCACTACAAACAGGACAACTCTAGGTACTTTTGTTGATAATCAGGTGCAATCTAAAATTATTAAAATTTGTTTTTAAGTTAGACTACAAAATTTGATGCTGTTTCCTAAGGACCAGAAGACTTGTTATTGTTGCTAGAAGTCTTGATATTGCTTTCAGAAGACTTGAAATGACCTCAGACCACTTAAAATACTTTTAGAAGACTTAAAATGTTTCCAGAAAGTTTGATACTACTTCCAGAGGACTTAATATTGCTTACAGAAAACTTAATACCACTTCAAGGAGACTTGAAAAGCTTCCAGAAGACTTGAGATGCTTTCATAGGACTTGAAATGCTTCTAGAAAACTTGATATTGCCTTCAGAAGATTTCAACTACTAGATGGCTTGTTATTACTTTCAAAAGACTTGAAATGCTCCCAGAAGCCTTGAAATGATTTTCGAAAACTTGGAATGCTTCTAAGAAACCTGATACTACGTCGAGAAGTTTTGATATTGCTTCTAGAAGACATAATATTGCTTCCAGAAGATTTGAACTGCTACTAGATGGCTTGTTATTGCTTCCAAAAGACTTGAAATGCTTTTAGAAAACTTGATACTACTTAAAGAAGTCTTGATATTGCTTTTAGATATCAATTAATACTACTTCCAGAAAATTTTATACTGCCCTTGGAAGACTTGAAATGGTTCCAAAGGACTTGATACTACTTGTAAAACTGTTTGTAAAAACCGGATATTGTTGATGAACCAATTAACTGTGCTTTGAAAATATTAGATACTATTGAACAAAATGCACAATCTTTACATAAGGAGTCCATAAACTGTTAATTAAAGGTTAAATACTGGTGGCAGAATACAGTTTTATGGTAAAAATCGAAGGACTATTAATAAAATTTAATTTTCTTTCCAAAATATCAAATACTGTTGTCAAAATACAACATCATCATATCTGCTAAAAGCTAAAAACTGAAAAAAGTTTAAAAACTGCCAATTAAAGACTAGATACTGCTTATAAAACTTTGCTTGTTTTATCAGACTTTTTTGGAGAGTGCAAGCCAACCCCTTTTAAGAACTACAACTGCATCTTATTATGTAGTTAAAGAAGTACAGCAAAGCTTTGCTAATTCGTCCCCAAATCCGAATTCCCTGGTAATCTGAACAAAATTGAAAAACGTAAAATTTGCATTATGTCCCTTGTAATCCGAAGTGGTAAAAGCTTCGATAATCGGAAAAGACTATTCGTTCTATCTGCAGAGAAAGACGATAATTCGAAAACTCTCAAGAGCATTTCTATCAGAAAATGCTGAATCCATACTTTCTAAGGTTTGCAAATCCTTGTAATTTATTAGCAAAACTGTAGAGATGTGTATTTCGACAATTATCTAAGAAAGAAGAACCTGATGGCGCAGCATTCTAGTGTCCATTCAACAATTTGAAAAATTCTGTACTATGCTGCAGCAAATAAGGCAGTTTATCCATGAAGATACTGGGATAACCGAATTAAAAGTGAGGAAGTTAGTAAAAGTTTTAGTGTATTATATGTATTGCCAGATAAACAGCAGATAACGTTATGCTTCCATCATCTGAATTCAACTGGTTTTCATTGTTTCGAATTAGCGAAGCTTTACTGTTATTAGATATTTAACTACTAATTGAAGTAGCTGTAATTACTCTATGCTTCTATTTTCGTGAAAATAGTTAGTAGTTATATTCGACTACTTTTCTCAAGCAGTTAGCCCATCTCTAATTTTAATTAATTTTGCTAATAAATTTCGTGTAACGTGTGGGATAAAAACTGATTTTTTTTCTAAAAACAAGTTACCTTTAAACGGTTTGTAACATTCACATCCATTGCTGATATATTTTGTCCTTCGGTATTTCAAGCGGCTTGGTGAAAACCAACTTCTTGGGCGTCCACAAAACATAATCAGCATTCGGAGCTGGAATTGTCAAAAAACAACTTCAATATATTCGGGCATTAGATGACTAACTGTTAGTAGAATAACTATTAGAATGAATAGCTATTAGAAGACTATTCTCTTAGATTAGCAATCTAAAATAGTTTTCTAATCTCACAAACATTTCAAGCACTCTTCAAGTGCAGGCAAGTATTGACGTGCTTGATGTCGCGCTTTAATCTGATAATATATGTTTTTTTTGATTTTAGATGTTGTTCAATATACACTTACATTTAGGCATTTTTTGTATAAGTACACCCTGTATAATTATGGACTGCAGGGTAAAGTTTAGTTTTGTTTGTTGCAAGAATGGATATCAAGAATATTTATATATTGTTGAAAATTAGTATAATTAATTAATATTGCATTATATATACCGTACTGTTTAAAGATTTACTTTATCAACTTCGTTTTGTTTCTATAAAACTTGTTGATTCAGGGAAAATTTTTTAGGTTTTTCTGTTGGCGTTACCAAGGATCCGAATAAAATTTCCGATGTTTTCGGGATTAGAAAAATTTTAGTTATTAACTGTTGAGGTCAAAATTCGAATCAATTTTTAAGTAAATACGATTTTAGCGAAGTGAAAAATTTAACTTAAATTTATAACAAATGGAAGAAGAGCTTTAAAACCACGTGCAGTGGGAGTTAGGTACATTACTATCATCTTTTAGTTAAATTAATCTTTTAGATAAATAATCCCACTAGCCAATCAGAATGCGTAAAATAGCGATAACTATGGTAATAATTCCTTACATATCTTAATCAGAAGATTGTAGTAACGATATCTCAAGTTACAGATAAAAAAATCCCTGAGATATCCAAAGACTCTAATAATTTATGGGTTAAATTTTTAAATTGGTAAACATATAGTCAAAAAGTCTAATACTTTGACATTTTAACTAATTTTAACCACAAACGCCATCGCTGAACTTAATTGAAATTTTTCTAATATTTTGTATAAATTTCAAAATTCCTGAAAAATCGATTTTTTTTTAAATTGTTATGAAATTACTTTCAATTATTAATTGGAATCTGCTTTCTAAAAGTGAAGTCAATTTGAAAATATCTCAGTTAGTTGTTGAGATCCTGTCAACTTGATTTGGATTTTTCCAATATTTTGTATAAATTTAAATATTCTTGAAAAAACGATTATTTAGGAAAATTATTACGAAATTACTTTCAATTACTAATTGGAGCATCTAATTTCTAAAATTGAAGTCAATTTGTCCATTTGAAAATATCTCACTTAGTTCTTGACATATAAACTACTGAACTTAATTGGGATTCTTCCGATATTTTGTATAAATTTAAAAATTCCTGAAAAATCTATTCTTTGAAAAATTGTTATGAAATTACTTTTAATTACTAATTGGAGCATCTACTTTCTAAAAGTGAAGTCAATTTGAAAATATCTCAGTTAGTTCTTGAGATATAAGTTGCTCAGCTTAATTGGAATTTTTCCAGTATTTTGTATAAATTTAAAAATTCTTGAAAAATCTATTTTTTGAAAAATTTTTATAAAATTACTTTCAATTACTGTTTGGAGTAACTACTTTCTAAAAGTGAAGTCAATTTGAAAATATCTCACTTAGTTCTTGAGATATAAGCTACTGAGCTTAATTGGAATTTTTCCAGTATTTTGTATAAATTTAAAAATTCTTGAAAAATCTATTTTTTGAAAAATTTTTATAAAATTACTTTCAATTACTAATTGGAGCATCTACTTTCTAAAAGTGAAGTCAATTTGAAAATATCTCAGTTAGTTCATGATATGTAATCTTCTGAACTTGATTGGGATTTTTCTAATATTTTGTATAAATTTAAATATTCTTTAAAAAATGATTATATAGGAAAATTGTTACGAAATTACTTTCAATTACTAACTGGAGCATCTAATTTCTAAAATTGAAGTCAGTTTGAAAAAATCTCACTTAATTCTTGAGATATAAACTGCTGAACTTAATTGGGATTCTTCCGATATTTTGTATAAATTTAAAAATTCCTGAAAAATCTATTCTTTGAAAAATTGTTATGAAATTACTTTTAATTACTAATTGGAGCATCTACTTTCTAAAAGTGACGTCAATTTGAAAATATTTCGGTTAGTTCTTGAGATATAAGCTGCTGAGCTTAATTGGAATTTTTCCAGTATTTTGTATAAATTTAAAAATTCTTGAAAAATCTATTTTTTGAAAAATTTTTATAAAATACTTTCAATTACTAATTGGAGCATCTACTTTCTAAAAGTGAAGTCAATTTGAAAATATCTCAGTTAGTTCTTGAGATGTAATCTTCTGAACTTGATTGGGATTTTTCTAATATTTTGTATAAATTTAAATATTAAAAAAAAACGATTATATAGGAAAATTGTTACGAAATTACTTTCAATTACTAAATGGAGCATCTAATTTCTAAAATTGAAGTCAGTTTGAAAAAATCTCACTTAATTCTTGAGATATAAACTGCTGAACTTAATTAGGATTCTTCCAATATTTTGTATAAATTTAAAAATTCCTGAAAAATCTACTTTTTGAAAAATTGTTATGAAAGTATTTTCAATTACTAATTGGAGCATTTACTTTCTAAAAGTGAAGTCAATTTGAAAATATCTCAGTTAGTTCTCGAGATATAAGCTGCTGAGCTTAATTGGAATTTTTCCAGTATTTTGTATAAATTTAAAAATTCTTGAAAAATCTATTTTTTGAAAAATTTTTATAAAATTACTTTCAATTACTAATTGGAGCATCTACTTTCTAAAAGTGAAGTCAATTTGAAAATATCTCAGTTAGTTCTTGATATGTAATCTTCTGAACTAGATTGGGATTTTTCTAATATTTTGTATAAATTTAAATATTCTTTAAAAAATGATTATAAAGGAAAATTGTTACGAAATTACTTTCAATTACTAACTGGAGCATCTAATTTCTAAAATTGAAGTCAGTTTGAAAAAATCTCACTTAATTCTTGAGATATAAACTGCTGAACTTAATTGGGATTCTTCCGATATTTTGTATAAATTTAAAAATTCCTGAAAAATCTATTCTTTGAAAAATTGTTATGAAATTACTTTTAATTACTAATTGAAGCATCTACTTTCTAAAAGTGATGTCAATTTGAAAATATTTCAGTTAGTTCTTGAGATATAAGCTGCTGAGCTTAATTGGAATTTTTCCAGTGTTTTGTATAAATTTAAAAATTCTTGATAAATCTATTTTTTGAAAAATTTTTATAAAATTACTTTCAATTACTAATTGGAGCATCTACTTTCTAAAAGTGAAGTCAATTTGAAAATATCTCAGTTAGTTCTTGAGATGTAATCTTCTGAACTTGATCGGGATTTTTCTAATATTTTGTATAAATTTAAATATTTAAAAAAAAAACGATTATATAGGAAAATTGTTACGAAATTACTTTCAATTACTAAATGGAGCATCTAATTTCTAAAATTGAAGTCAGTTTGAAAAAATCTTACTTAATTCTTGAGATATAAACTGCTGAACTTAATTAGGATTCTTCCAATATTTTGTATAAATTTAAAAATTCCTGAAAAATCTGCTTTTTGAAAAATTGTTATGAAAGTATTTTCAATTACTAATTGGAGCATTTACTTTCTAAAAGTGAAGTCAATTTGAAAATATCTCAGTTAGTTCTCGAGATATAAGCTGCTGAGCTTAATTGGAATTTTTCCAGTATTTTGTATAAATTTAAAAATTCTTGAAAAATCTATTTTTCGAAAAATTTTTATAAAATTACTTTCAATTACTAATTGGAGCATCTACTTTCTAAAAGTGAAGTCAATTTGAAAATATCTCAGTTTGTTCTTGAGATGTAATCTTCTGAACTTGATTGGGATTTTTCTAATATTTTGTATAAATTTAAATATTCTTTAAAAAACGATTATACAGGAAAATTGTTACGAAGTTACTTTCTTTATTACTATTACTATTACTTTTTTCTTTATTACTTTTTAAAATTGAAGTCAGTTTGAAAAAATCTCACTTAATTCTTAAGATATAAACTGCTGAACTTAATTGGGATTCTTCCGATATTGTGTATAAATTTAAAAATTCCTGAAAAATCTATTCTTTGAAAAATTGTTATGAAATTACTTTCAATTACTAATTGGAGCATCTACTTTCTAAAAGTGAAGTCAATTTGAAAATATTTCAGTTAGTTCTTGAGATATAAGCTGCTGAGCTTAATTGGAATTTTTCCAGTATTTTGTATAAATTTAAATATTTAAAAAAAACGATTATATAGGAAAATTGTTACGAAATTACTTTCAATTACTAACTGGAGCATCTAATTTCTAAAATTGAAGTCAGTTTGAAAAATCTCACTTAATTCTTGAGATATAAACTGCTGAACTTAATTGGGATTCTTCCGATATTTTACATAAATTTAAAAATTCCCGAAAAATCTATTTTTTGAAAAATTGTTATGGAATTACTTTCAATTACTAATTGGAGCATCTACTTTCTAAAAGTGAAGTCAATTTGAAAATATCTCAGTTAATTCTTGAGATATAAGCTGCTGAGCTTAATTGGAATTTTTCCAGTATTTTGTATAAATTTAAAAATTCTTGAAAAATCTATGTTTTGAAAAATTTTTATAAAGTTACTTTCAATTACTAATTGGAGCATCTACTTTCTAAAAGTGAAGTCAATTTGAAAATATCTCAGTTAGTTCTTGAGATATAAACTACTGAACTTAATTGGGATTCTTCCGGTGTTTTGTATAAATTTAAAAATTCCTGAAAAATCAATTTTTTGAAAAATTGTTACGAAATTACTTTCTATTACTAATCGGAGCATCTAGTTTCTAAAAGTGAAGTCCATTTGAAAATATCTCCCTTAGTTGGTGAGATATAAGCTGCTGAGCTTAATTTGAATTTTTCCAGTATTTGGTATAAATTTAAAAATTCCTGAAAAATCGATTTTTTGAAAAATAGTTATGAAATTAGTTTAAATTACTAATTGGAGCATCTACTTTCTAAAATTGAAGTCATTTTGAAAATGTCTCATTTAGTTCTTGAGATATAAGCTGCTGAGCTTAATTGGAATTTTTCCAGTATTTTGTATAAATTTAAAAATTTCTGAAAAATCGATTTTTTTAAAGATTTTTATAAAATTACTTTCATTTACTAAGCAGAAGGTGGTAGTAAACGAGCCTTAGAAGTTGAATCAATTTAATTTATCTTCTATTATGTACTGCTTTTTTAATGTTGATTGTGAAAGATACGTTTTTTGATTTAATTAGACAAAATACGTAAGTTTGAAACCAGTAAAATATTAGAAATGAATTAAAAATATGTAGATAATTTAAAAAACACAATTTTGTAATATTAGACAATTTTCTCTTAAAAACTCTTAAATGATGACGTTGATAGAGTTTCAATGCGTACACTATAAATATAAAAAAAAGTAAATTTTGGTAATAACGCATTCTAAATCAATTGGTAATCAATCGGCAGTTTTAATTGCATTGTGGACATTATGAGCTTCACAACCAATCCCTATTAGTTATTGTTACAACAATGTGCTCGGTTTTGTATAAATATTGCTTACACTTTTTCTATTTACACCCCTTCAAGTATCAAAAAATTAAGTATTTACGCGCTTGATGTCGCGCTTTAATCTGATAATATATGTTTTTTTGATTTTAAATGTTGTTCAATGTACACTTACGTTTAGGCATTTTTTGTATAAGTCTCGCAAACAAAGAAACGAAATATTACTAATAAAAAGAAGCTGTGTAAAAACAGCTAGATACTTAATGAGATTTATACACTTATGTGATTATGAAAACGGGAAGTTTTAGAGTTTATTCGGGACAATGGGACTACTAACAGAAGAACGGGACAATCCCGTTCAAAACGAGACGTATGGTCACATAAGGTATATCTGTTCCGTGTTAACTAATAGATACCTCATTTCGTTTTATTCGCACTTACGTTCATTCTCTATCTGTAGGTTGTTGGCGATCAGTCTGCATGGTCTAGTATAAGACGATTTTATTCTTATTCCACCGAGGTCGTTTACGACCGAGGCGTTACAATTTTCCAAAATGGACGATTTTTTGTTGATATTATAAATCGAAGCCTCGCCCGCAAGCGACCTCGGTTATTTGAGACGAAATCGTTCCTTGTATATCTTAGCAAACCGATAAAGTCTCCTATAAGTCTGTGTAATTCTGTTGATATTTCAAATACAGTGGCTTAACCCAACATTCCGTAACAGAAGTAGCTCTTTATACAAGTACGTAACTTAAGCTTGAGATGTAAATTATGCACTTTAAGTACAAAATTGATAATATTGATGGGTTATAAGGTAGTCTCAGTTTAAATGCCCGACCCGGTAAATATACGATCGTATTTTCAGAACAATCCAAACGATTTCATCGAAAAAACATTAAAATATACAAGAAAGGACAATTTTTTTTCTTTTGGCATAACAATAATGTGAAAGCTTCTTTTAACTGTTGAAACCGGTCGATTTTCCAACGAGTGAGAATCATCCAATCGTTCGGTACACACGGTATAAATAAAACGGGAATAAAAAGAAACTTGTACCGGTAAGTGGTACATGTTATTAATAAAGCCCAATCTCAAATATTTTTCCGGGGTCCTCACGAGATTCTCTCATATGAATTATGTATGGGGACGATCGCTGAGAATTGTCACTTTGCGGGGGCCCCACGTCTCGTCCCCAACATTCAATCTCCTATAATCGATCGAAAATCACCATGAAAATCCGTTAACTCATTTTTTTATTTAATTTTTCTTGTGTTGATTAATTTTTAACTTTAAAAGTCTCATTTCTTCGACGCCGTTGTTGTCGACGTTCCATTTCTTATATGGTCGTTTCCGGCAGGTTGTCCTATTTGGGATTTGCCGTCGCCATCGCGGTCGAGA
Source organism: Onthophagus sagittarius (assembly GCA_036711965.1). Lineage (NCBI taxonomy): Eukaryota > Metazoa > Arthropoda > Insecta > Coleoptera > Scarabaeidae > Onthophagus > Onthophagus sagittarius. Next base: position 28,006,530 of record JASERS010000010.1, on the reverse strand, counting down.
TCGCGTGGCTTCGAACGTGTGGCGAAAAAGAAAGAGGAAAAAAAAAGAAAAAGAGGGAGCAGAAACAACAAACAAAAAAAATTAAATAAATTAAAAAAAGAACCGACGCGTCTCGCATTTTTGCACGCATTGTCCTCCGTTTTGTGGTGGTTAATGGCGTCGCCATCGTCCCCCCGAACTTGTTAACCGACTTGGAAAAGAAGAGTATTTCGACATTTCGAAATCGATCGATTGATCGATCTACTGATCTTTTTGTACGTAAGCGAAAGAAAAGTTGATGGCTGTTTCGAAAAAGATGTTAAAATAAGAACGAAAAAAAAATGGATTTCGAAATGTTATTTGTAAGACAAACACGTTTTGAAAAGTTATATAAAGCGTCATGTGCGTAAATAAAATTCACCGCGGTGTGTCATAAAGGAAATTCGATTTAAATACAATAGTCTATGTATGATTTCATTAATTATCACGTCAATGAATTAATCGTTTTAATAAATTAATGTGAAAATCATTCTTTAATGATTAATAAACTAAAATCATAAAAAAGCTGATTTTGTAAATTGAAGTATTAAGAAGTTGGGTGGAAATAGCAGAAATAGACTAAGAATGAGCGAGATTAAAACAAGGTTGGTACCTAAGATAAAAGATATACAGAAGAAAGAGTTTAGAGAGAGATTAATAAGCTAAGAAGGAGGCTGATAATAGAAGAAAGAAGAAGAACATAGACTAGAAAGACAAGAATATGTCTGGGTAGAAAGCAGGAAGACTAAAACGAGATTATTAATACAAGAAACGGATGATACAGAGAAGAAAAAAATTAGAAAGGGATTGGTGAGACAAGAAAGAGTTTAAACAAAGACTAATAAGCTAATAAGGAGGCTGATAATAGAAGAAAGACGAACATAGACTAGAAAGACAAGAATATGTCTGGGTAGAAAGCAGGAAGACTAAAACGAGATTATAAAGACAAGAAACGGATGATACCGAGAAGAGAAAAATTAGAACGGGATTGGTGATATAAGAAAGAGTTTAAACAAAGACTAATAAGCTAAGAAGGAGGCTGATAATAGAAGAAAGATGCAGAACATAGACTAGAAAGACAAGAATATGTCTGGATAGAAAGCAGAAAGAGTAAAACGAGATTATAAAGACAAGAAACGGATGATACAGATAAGAGAAAAATTAGAAAGGGATTGGTGATACAAGAAAGAGTTTAAACAAAGACTACTAAGCTAAGAAGGAGGCTGATAATAGAAGAAAGAAGCAGAACACAGACTAGAAAGAAAAGAATATGTCTGGGTAGAAAGCAGAAAGAGTAAAACGAGATTATAAAGACAAGAAACGGATGATACAGAGAAGAAAAAAATTTGAAAGTGATTGGTGAGACAAGAAAGAGTTTAAACAAAAACTAATAAGCTAATAAGGAGGCTGATAATAGAAGAAAGACGAACATAGACTAGAAAGACAAGAATATGTCTGGGTAGAAAGCAGAAAGACTAAAACGAAATTATAAAGACCAGAAACGGATGATACAGAAAGGAAAATAATTAGAAAGGGATTGGTGTTACAAGAAACAGTTTAAACAAAGACTACTAAGCTAAGAAGGAGGCTGATAATAGAAGAAAGATGCAGAACATAGACTAGAAAGACAAGAATGTATCTGGGTAAAAAGCAGGAAGAGTAAAACCAGATTATAACGACAAGAAACGGGTGATACAGAGAAGAGAAAAATTAGAACGGGATTGGTGATACAAGAAAGAGTTTAAATAAAGACTAAGAAGAAAGAAGAAGAATATCGACTAGAAAGACAAGAATATGTCTGGGTAGAAAGCAGAAAGACTAAAACGAGATTATAAAGACAAGAAACGGATGATACAGAGAAGAAAAAAATTAGAAAGGGATTGGTGAGACAAGAAAGAGTTTAAACAAAGACTAATAAGCTAATAAGGAGGCTGATAATAGAGGAGAGACGAACATAGACTATAAAGACAAGAATATGTCTGGGTAGAAAGCAGGAAGAGTAAAACCAGATTATAAAGACAAGAAACGGGTGATACAGAGAGGAGAAAAATTAGAACGGGATTGGTGATACAAGAAAGAGTTTAAATAAAGACTAATAAACTAAAAAGGAGGCTGATAATAGAAGAAAGAAGAAGAATATAGACTAGAAAGACAAGAATATGTCTGGGTAGAAAGCAGAAAGACTAAAACGAGATTGTTAAGACAAGAAACGGACGATACAGAGAAGAAAAAAATTAGAAAGAGATTAGTGAGACAAGAAAGAGTTTAAACAAAGACTAATAAGCTAATAAGGAGGCTGATAATAGAAGAAAGAAGAACATAGACTATAAAGACAAGAATATGTCTGGGTAGAAATCAGGAAGAGTAAAACCAGATTATAAAGACAAGAAACGGATGATACAGAGAAGAGAAAAATTAGAAAGGTATTGGTGATACAAGAAAGAGTTTAAACAAAGACTAATAAGCTAAGAAGGAGGCTGATAATAGAAGAAAGAAGCAGAACATAGACTAGAAAGACAAGAATATGTCTGGGTAGAAAGCAGAAAGAGTAAAACGAGATTATAAAGACAAGAAACGGATGATACAGAGAAGAGAAAAATTAGAAAGGTATTGGTGATACAAGAAAGAGTTTAAACAAAGACTACTGAGCTAAGAAGGAGGCTAATAATAGAAGAAAGAAGCAGAACACAGACTAGAAAGACTAGAATATGTCCGGGTAGAAAGCAGAAAGAGTAAAACGAGATTATAAAGACAAGAAACGGATGATACAGAGAAGAGAAAAATTAGAAAGGGATTGGTGACACAAGAAAGAGTTTAAACAAAGACTAATAAGCTAAGAAAGAGGCTGATAATAGAAGAAAGGAGAACATAGACTAGAAAGACAAGAATATGACTGGGTAGAAAGTAGGAAGACTATATCGAGATTATAAAGACAAGAAACGGATGATACAGAGAAGAGAAAAATTAAAAAGGGATTGGTAATATAAGAAAGAGTTTAAACAAAGACTAATAAACTAAGAAGGAGGCTGATAATAGAAGAAAGAAGCAGAACATAGACTAGAAAGACAAGAATATGTCTGGGTAGAAAGCAGGAAGACTAAAACGAGATTATAAAGACTAGAAACGGATGATACCGAGAAGAGAATAATTAGAACGGGATTGGTGATATAAGAAAGAGTTTAAATAAAGACTAATAAACTAAAAAGGAGGCTGATAATAGAAGAAAGAAGAAGAACATAGACTAGAAAGACAAGAATATGTCTGGGTAGAAAGCAGAAAGAGTAAAACGAGATTATAAAGACAAGAAACGGATGATTCAGAGAAGGAAAAAAATAGAAAGGAATTGGTGAGACAAGAAAGAGTTTAAACAAAGACTAATAAGCTAATAAGGAGGCTGATAATAGAGGAAAGACGAACATAGACTAGAAAGACAAGAATATGTCTGGGTAGTAAGCAGGAAGACTAAAACGAGATTATAAAGACAAGAAACGGATGATACAGAGAAGAGAAAAATTAGAAAGGGATTGGTGACACAAGAAAGAGTTTAAACAAAAACTAATAAGCTAAGAAGGAGGCTGATAATAGAAGAAAGATGCAGAACATAGACTAGAAAGACAAGAATATGTCTGGGTAGAAATCAGAAAGACTAAAACGAAATTATAAAGACCAGAAACGGATGATACAGAGAGGAAAAAAAATTAGAAAGGGATTGGTGTTACAAGAAAGAGTTTAAACAAAGACTAATAAGCTAAGAAGGAGGCTGATAATAGAAGAAAGGAGAACATAGACTAGAAAGACAAGAATATGACTGGGTAGAAAGTAGGAAGACTAAATCGAGATTATAAAGACAAGAAACGGATGATACAGAGAAGAGAAAAATTAAAATGGGATTGGTAATATAAGAAAGAGTTTAAACAAAGACTAATAAACTAAGAAGGAGGCTGATAATAGAAGAAAGAAGCAGAACATAGACTAGAAAGACAAGAATATGTCTGGGTAGAAAGCAGGAAGACTAAAACGAGATTATAAAGACAAGAAACGGATGATACCGAGAAGAGAAAAATTAGAACGGGATTGGTGATATAAGAAAGAGTTTAAACAAAGACTAATAAGCTAAGAAGGAGGCTGATAATAGAAGAAAGATGTAGAACATAGACTAGAAAGACAAGAATATGTCTGGGTAGAAAGCAGAAAGAGTAAAACGAGATTATAAAGACAAGAAACGGATGATACAGATAAGAGAAAAATTAGAAAGGGATTGGTGATACAAGAAAGAGTTTAAACAAAGATTAATAAGCTAAGAAGGAGGCTCATAATAGAAGAAAGAAGAAGAACATAGACTAGAAAGACAAGAATATGTTTGGGTAGAAAGCAGGAAGACTAAAGCGAAATTATAAAGACAAGAAACGGATGATACAGAGAAGAGAAAAATTAGAAAGGGATTGGTGATACAAGAAAGAGTTTAAACAAAGACTAATAAGCTAAGAAGGAGGCTCATAATAGAAGAAAGAAGAAGAACATAGACTAGAAGGACAAGAATATGTTTGGGTAGAAAGCAGGAAGACTAAAACGATATTATAAAGACAAGAAACGGATGATACAAAGAAGAGAAAAATTAGAAAGGGATTGGTGATACAAGAAAGAGTTTAAACAAAGACTAATAAGCTAGGAAGGAGGCTGATAATAGAAGAAAGAAGCAGAACATAGACTAGAAAGACAAGAATATGTTTGGGTAGAAAGCAGGAAGACTAAAACGAAATTATAAAGACAAGAAACGGATGATACAGAGAAGAGAAAAATTAGAAAGGGATTGGTGATACAAGAAAGAGTTTAAGCAAAGACTAATAAGCTAGGAAGGAGGCTGATAATGGAAGAAAGAAGCAGAACATAGACTAGAAAGACAAGAATATGTTTGGGTAGAAAGCAGAAAGACTAAAACGAAATTATAAAGACAAGAAACGGATGATACAGAGAAGAGAAAAATTAGAAAGGGATTGGTGATACAAGAAACAGTTTAAACAAAGACTAATAAGCTAAAAAGGAGGCAAAAAAGAGAGTGGAAACACAAGGAAAAAATTCTGGGCAGAGGCAGGAAGACTAAAGGGTGACAATGAATGCAAAAGAATGGATTATACAGAGACGAAGAAAGAAGTGGAAAAATGAATGTTGTTTTCAGGAGTACTCCTGCTGCTGCTAAAAGGTACCTCTGGTAGAATACTAAACAGTGCAATCAGAAATCAATAAAAGACTTAGATACTGTTGGTTCGATTATAGACACTGATTGCCGAAGACTAATAACTTTTATTAGAAGAACAAATCTTGTTTATGGTACCCTATATATCACAGACTGAAAACTAGATATTGTTTGCAAAAGTCTTCCTAATGATTACAGGAGTTACTGCTGCTAGAAGAGTTGATTCTGCTGGTACAAAACCAGATACTGATTGCTGAAGACTAATAACTTTTATTAGAAGAACAAATCTTGTTAATGGTACCCTATATATCACAGACTGAAAACTAGGTACTGTTTGCAAAAGTCTTCCTAATGATTACAGCAGTTACTGCTGCTAGAAGAGTTGATTCTGCTGGTACAAAACCAGACACTGATTGCTGAAGACTATGTAGTGTTGTCAACACAAGAAACCCTGCATGGAGAAGTCTTCTTAGTGGTTGTTGAAGATGTTATTGGTAGGTGACCCGATACTGTTTGTAAAAGACTTGATACTACTTATACACAACTAGATATTTCTTGCTAAAGATTATTAGTGTTAGAAGACCAAAACTTAAAGGGACGACTAAATATTATTATAAGCGCCGGTTTATGAAAATACGTATGGGTGCTGGGTTCTGAAAAAAACTGATTCTAAAAAGTTTCAAACTATAAATGACCTTGAAATCATCAAATACTGTCTGAAATATGTCTCAATTGTCTATAATTGTCTAAGGTTGTTCAAAATCATCAATTGTCTACAAGTTAAAATCACGCAACGTTATCTAAATTAATTCAATTGTCTAAACTTGTCTAAAATATGTGTCTGATAGTCTATAATTATCTTACGTTGTGTAAAATCATCCACAAATTGTTTGAAAATCATCCTAAATTTGTCTAATATTCTCCAAAACTTGCCAAACAAAACTCTAATAGTTAATAATTGTTTAAAGTTGTCTAAAATTATCCGAAATTAGTTTCGAATCATCCAACGATATCTCAATTAATCCAGTTGTCCAACCTTGTCTAGTCTTTGCCTAGTCATAGAAGAAAGAAGCAAAGGAGAATGAAAAACAAGAAAAAGAAGTCTGAGCAGAGACTATAATGGCAACTCCCAAAACAGATTAGACAATAAAGAAGAATTAACTGATTCCTTGAGAAAATATATTATAACGTTTTGTTAACTTAAGTTTTAACTTAAGTTAGAACCAATATTTTAAAAATACGAAAGTTTAAATCAGCTTGTCTTATAGTAGTACATAAATATGTTGCCCATTTGAAATAATCAAAGAAATATTCGAATAAATCGTAATGATTTCCAAAGAAATAAATAAAATAAAATAAATCGAGCAACACAACGCAACGTTCAAAAGACTACGTAATCTTTCAAAGAATCCAGTTAGCCTCTTAAAAGTTAAACGATTTTCAGAAACGAAACCGATCACGAACTCGAATACAAGGAGGAAACCGAGGTTCCTTTCTTAACACAAAGTTTTCCGTCTCCTCTAACACCTTGAGTTTGAAAGAAAAATGGTTCTCCCGATGACATTTCTATAAAATTGTCGCCGTTTAACCCGTCGGGAATTGGATGTTTCGCGTGCCTTTCAAACTTTTTTTTCCCCTCTTTTTCTAAGTAGTACAAAACTTAGCCAACACTGAAACTCGCGTTAATGACACAAAAACGCACCTGCTTAGGCAAACGGGAATTAGAATTATCGTTTTATCGACTGCGCACTCTTAAAATGGTATACCGGATCAATGTTATCCAGGTGTTGATGCTTTGTTCCGAGGCTCAACTCGACATTGAACGAAAGAATTTTAGTTGCACAGATAATTTACCTCGAACTAAATTGTTTATGCTTGGTACGTTGCTAGAATTTCAAAATTTTCTCAACGCAACAAACAAATTTTAAAGGTTACTTTTTTATGGCGCGAAAAAAACGTCTTTTTAGAATCCGACTCGCAAAAGATTATTTGCAAATCTAAGAATTCCAAGTATTAGTTTCAGTCCCGCACCGAGTGCGTTCAGTGCGAAGAATTCGAATTTATAATGCAAGATAGTGTATCTACGCCGGGAGACGTTCCGTTTCTTTCGTTCCTCTAGCTATAAATTGCTAATATTTGTTGGGAGACAAGATACAAGGAGATACACAAAATTTATTTAAAAAAAATTAAATTGTTACTAATAAAATTGTTTTAATTAAAATGTAACTCCGAATAGCAATTAAAATTAGAACTAGAAACACTAAAGTTCCTAATAATAGGATAATATAGGTTTCTATTTGTAATAATTAGTATTCACAAATCACTTTTAGTCTTCTGCCATAATTACTTAATCTTATGCAAGAGATTAATGTGTTTTGAAAGCAATATCTGACTTCTATATCTAACAGTTTTTAGTAAACACTCTTTTCCTTCTATCACCAGCTTTTTGCATTCTTATCAAGTAGCAAATGCTCAAGCAACAAATTCCGTTGGCAATAACTTGTATTCTCAAATCACCTTTAGTCTTCTGCCATCAGTTCTTGCATTCTTATGCAAGCAACAAACGTCCTTTAGATGTAATGTAGGCATTTTTAGATATTTTATTAATGAAGACATCTAAAATGAATAGTTTGTGAAGTAGAATACCTTACAAACTAATTTGGCAACACTGTATATATGAGTTGAAGTAAAACTAGAACTAACACTAGACCTAGAAGTGGAAAGTTTTGGGTTTAGCCGTGCGTTTAAGACGCACGGCTAAAATAGCAATTTTTCAAAAAATCGATTTTTCAGGAATTTTTAAATTTATACAAAATACTGGAAAAATTCCAATTAAGCTCAGTAGCTTACATCTCAAGAAATAAGTGAGATATTTTCAAATTGACTTCACTTTTAGAAAGTAGATGCTCCGATAAGTAATTGAAAGTAATTTCATAACAATTTTCCTAGAAAATCGGTTTTTCAAGAATATTTAAATTTACACAAAATATTGGAAAAATCCCAATCAGGTTCAAGATTACATCTCAAGAACTAAATGAGATGTTTCAAAATTTGCTTCACTTTTGGAAAGTAGATGCTTCAATTAATAATTGAAACTAATTTCGTAACAATTTTCCAAAAAATCGATATTTCAAAAATTTTTAAACTTATTCAAAATATTGGAAACATACCAATTAAGTTCAGCAGTTAATACCTCAAAAACTAAGTGAGATATTTTCAAATTGACTTCACTTTTAGAAAGTAGATGCTCCAATTAGTAATTGAAAGTAATTTCATAACAATTTTTCAAAAAATCGATTTTTCAGGAATTTTTAAATTTATGCAAAATATCGGAAGAATCCCAATTAAGTTCAGCCGCTTATATCTCAAGAACTAAGTGAGATATTTTCAAATTGACTTCACATTTAGAAAGTAGATGCCCCAATTAGTAAATGAAAGTAATTTTATAACAATTGTTCAAAAAATCGAGTTTTCAGGAAGTTTTAAATTTATACAAAATATTGGAAAAATTTAAATTAAGTTCAACATCTTATTTCTTAAGAACTAAGAGAAATTTTAAATTTGACTTAATTTTCGTAAGGTTGATGCTTCAATTAGTAATTGAAAGCAATTTCGCAACAATTTTCCAAAAAACCGATTTTTAAACAATTTTAATTAAGTAATTAGGCCTTTTGACTATATGGTTACCAATTTAAAAATTTAACCCAATATTTGGGTTAATTAGATTCTTTGGATATCTCAAGGACTTTTTATCTGTGAGATAATTTGAGACACTAAGGCTCGTTACTACCATTTTCTGATTAAGATATCTAAGGAATTATTGCCATAGTTACCGCTATTTTACGCATTCGATGGATTTATCCAAAAGATAAATTTAACTAAAAGATGATAGTAATGGATCTAACTCCCACTCCACTTGGTTTTAAAGATCTTTCTCCATTCATTATAAATTTAAATTAAATTTTTCACTTCGCTAAAATCGTATTTACTTAAAAATTAATTCGAATTGTGACCTCAACATTTCATAACTAAAATTTTTCTAATCCTGAAAACATCAGAAATTTTATTCGGATCCTTGGTAACGCCAACAGAAAAGCCTACAAAATTTTCCCGGAATCGACAAGTTTTATAGAAACAAAACGAAGTTGATAAAGTAAATCTTTAAAAAGTACGGTATATACAATGTAATATTAATTAATTATACTAATTTTCAACAATTGCAATTAAAACTGACGATTGCTTACCAATTGATTTAGAATGCATTATTATCAAAATTTTCTTTTTTTTATATTTACAGTGTACGCATTGAAACTCTAAAAGCATAGAATTCTTTTAGAATAGATATAGAATAGAATAGATAGAATACTTGCTAGGTATAGAGTACAGAAGAATATTGGGTTACAGTAAATCTAAATGGCCTGCACTTGAAGAGTGCTTAAAATGTTTGTGAGATTAGAAAACTATTTTAGATTGCTAATCTAAGAGAATAGTCTTCCAATAGCCCTTCATTCTAATAGTTATTCTTCTAACAGTTAGTTACCTAATGCCGGAATAGATTGAAGTTATTTTTTGACAATCCCAGCTCCGAATGCTGGATATGTTTTGTGCACGCCCAAGAAGTTGGTTTTCAGCAAGCCGCTTGAAATACTGAAGGACAAAATATATCAGCAATGGATGGGAATGTAACAAACCGTTTAAAAGATAACTTGTCTTTAGAAAAAAAATCAGTTTTTATCCCTAGCAAAATTAATCAAAATTAGACATGGGCTAACTGGTTGAAAAAAGTAGTCGAGCATAACTATTAACTATATCCACGAAAATAGAAGCATAGAATAATTACAGCTACTTCAATTAGTAGTTAAATATCCAATTACAGTAAAGCTTCGCTAATTCGAATCAATGAAAACCAGTAGAATTCAGATGATGGAAGCATAACATTATCTGCTGTTTATCTTGCAATACATATAATACACTAAAACTTTTACTAACTTCCTCACTTTTAATCCGGTTATCCCAGTATCTTCATGGAGAACCTGCCTTATTTGCTGCAGCATAAAACAGAATTTTTTAAATTGTTGAATGGATACTGGTGTTTTTAAACTTTTTTCAGTTTTTAGCTTTTAGCAGATATGATGATGTTGTATTTTGACAACAGTATTTGATATTTTGGAAGGAAAATTAAATTTTATTAATAGTCCTTTGCTTTTTACTATAAAAATGTCTTCTGCCACCAGTATATAAACTTTAATTAACAGTTTATGGACTCCTTACGTAGAGATTGTGCATTTTGTTCAATAATATTTAATATTTTCAAAGCATATTCAATTGGTTCATCAACAGTATCCGATTTTTACAAACAGTTTTACAAGTAGTATTGAGTCCCTTGGAAGCATTTCAAGTCTTCCAAGGGCAGTATAAAATTTTCTGGAAGTAGTATTAATTGATATCTAAAAGCAATATCAAGACTTCCGGAATACTACATCAAGTTTTCTAAATGCATTTCAAGTCTTTTAGAAGCAATAACAAGACATCTAGTAGCAGTTCAAATATTCTGGAAGCAATATTATGTCTTCCAGAAGCAATATCAAAACTTCTGGAAGTAGTATCTGGTTTGTTAGAAGCATTCCAAGTCTTCAAAAATCATTTCAAGTCTTCTGGGAGCATTTCAAGTCTCTTGAAAGTAATAACAAGCCATCTAGTAGTTGAAATCTTCTGAAGGCAAATCAAGTTTTCTAGAAGCATTTCAAGTTCTAGGAAAGCAGTATCAAGAGTTCTAAAAGCATCTCAAGTCTTCTGGAAGCTTTTCAAGTCTCCTTGAAGTAGTATTAAGTTTTCTGTAAGCAATATTAAGTCCTCTGGAAGTAGTGTCAAACTTTCTAGAAATATTTTAAGTCTTCTAAAAGTATTTCAAATCGTCTGAGATTATTTCAAGTCTTCTGAAGGCAATATCAAGACTTCCAGCAACAATAACAAGTCTTCTGGAAGCATTGCAAGTCCTTAGGAAATAGCATCAAATTTTGTAGAAACTGTATCAAGTCTAACTTAAAAACAAATTTTAATAATTTTAGATTGCACCTGATTATCAACAAAAGTACTTAGAGCTGTCCCGTTTGCAGTCGAAATAAAAACGGTCACGTTGCTTGTAACCCATCAATATTATCAATTTTGTACTTGTAGTGCATAATTTATATCTCCAGCCTAAGTTATGTACTCGTATAAATCGATACTGCTGTTACGGAATGTTGGGTTAGATCACTGTATTTGAAACATCAACAGAATTACACAGACTTATAGAAGACTTTATCGGTTTACTAAGATATACAAGGAACGATTTCTTGTCAAATCACCGAGGTCGCTTGCGGGCGAGGCACTGTGTTTGCAATATCAACAGAAAATTGTCCATTTTGGAAGATTGGGGAGCCTCGCCCGCGAGCGACCTCGGCGAAGTGAGTATAAAATCGTCTTATAGGAGACTAAATATTTACTAAGATATACAAGGAACGATTTCGCCTCAAATCACCGAGGTCGCTTGCGGGCGAGGCACTGTCTATGCAATATCAACAGAAAATTGTCCATTTTGGAAGATTGGGAGGCCTCGCCCGCAAGCGACCTCGACGAAGTGAGTATAAAATCGTCTTATAGGAGACTAAATATTTACTAAGATATACAAGGAACGATTTCGCCTCAAATCACTGAGGTCGCTTACGAGCGAGACACTGTCTTTGCAATATCAACAGAAAATTGTCCATTTTGGAAGAATGGGCTAGAATGCTTTAAAATTGAAGATTTAGTGTGGCTATATAAAAATTAGACTATTCTAAGTCCTGCGCTTGAAAGATTTCAACTTGTTTTAAATTAGTGCTCATAATCATTTAACGAATATTCATGGTATGCGTTTATATCAGCTGAAACTATATGAAAGTACAAATTATTAATTGGGATGTAGTTATTCCATGGTTAATCTTCTTAATTTATAAATCATAACAGCAAAAAAGTTTGACCTATATGAGGTGATGCGCAACAACTGCCATCTGTCACAACCGCCTTAATATTTCTAGCCTATTTTGAAAAATTTTTAAATAAAAATTATATATTTTGTCATGGGAAATAGCGAAATGATAAAAAAAAAACGACTTACAAATTGAAACCGTTTCGTTTTTTAATGAACATCCCATTCATAAATTTAGCCGACGTCGAGTTGCATTTAAAGGCGGCGTTTTACTCACCACCATATACGAGGGGTTTTACCAAATAGACCATCACCTCTATATACATTATCGTGTCTATATGGACACAACGCCCAGCGTAACTGTACCGTTTGTACGCTTAGACCTTTTAGCGTTCGCTCTTTTTGGCTTTGACCATTTTAAAAGTGATTCCGAGTGTGTACCATTATTCAGCGATTCCAATTTGGAATTTATTGAACGAAAAAATAAATAAATAAAAGAAACGACGCGAAAAAAAAAGAAAAAGGGGAATTGATTTATTGGAACAAATTGATCGATAAGAAAAAATGATGTTATTGATGAGGAGATTGTTTCGAAGATTCCCCCTAATAATTTAACACTTATAAAACGACTTCCTTTCCTTATGAATTTACAGCATGAAATCTTGGCTGCATATTAAAGTGATGGTGGACGCGTGCTTCGAATCGGTTTTCGGACGACTTCATTTTGAACAATTCCGGTTACTGAATATGGATTTCGATCTTTCTTTTATATTTTGGCGAGATCGCCAAAAGCATCAAGTTTAACCCGCCTTTTTAATTTTAATTGATACCATAACGATTATTAAATAATTAAATGAATAAAAAGCAGGTGGACGGTGCATTTTTTGTTTAAATAATTTTACGCCTCGTTAATATTTAGCGTATAATGAGGGTCCGTGGGAAAAGGGTGTTGGTGCTAAATGGTCGTCGCTCATTTCGCAGTTAATTTCCAATAATCGGCTGTTTATCGTGCGCGTTTATAAATTTTTAATCGCGTAAATCCCGCTTGTTGGACCACCGCCCCTCGGGGAAAACGATGCGTATCGCTTATAACCTCGTCCTTTTCATTCGGTTTAGGTTCAATGATTTTAACCTTAACATCCAATTTTACCTAATATTAATTTTCTATTTTAACACGTTACTGTAAAAATTTTCTTTCCATTCACTTATATTATACAACGAAAATTACGACCCCTAGAAACAAAATAAATCTTTTGTACCATAGTTGTGTTACCATAGAAGAGATCTATGGTAAAAAAATCAGAACCCCATAACCACTTATTTCAAGTTAATCCTCAAAGGCTTACCAATATTAAAGTTACTAGGTCAGTTGAGGTATCCTCTGGATCAGATATATTACGATGTACAACACACTATTCTGAAGCATTTTTTTAAATTTTTCTTTCATATTGTTTCTAATAACCGCACGAGAACTGTTTAAAAACGTCCAACAGTGATTTTGGGGAAACGACTGCGGAGATCGTAAATCAATTTCAGGTAATCGGTCCAACACGCATTTATTTCTTTTAAGAACTTGTTTATTGATTTTTCTGTTTGTAACGTTCATGATTTAATTGTTGTGATAAGATACATACTATTAAAAGTTAAGGGAATAAAACTGACCATGTTTCAAATTTATAATTACAATAATTCCATAAATTTTTTGCTACAAACATGTAAAAGCGAAATAAACACTTCGGTGTGGTTATTATAAACAATATGAGAAAATTTATTAGATCATTTACAAGCTTCTAAGGAAAAGTTGTTCTCTATATGTCATAATAAGTATACAAAGCTTCCTATAAGAACCTTTTACTGACATCACTCCGCCGAGGTCGCCTGCGGGCGAGGCGCTGGAATTTGCTTATGGCTTGAATATAAAGCAACACTGAATCTTCAACTTTAAAACATTCTAGGTTCTCGCTTATAAGCGTTTAAGGAAAAATTGTAAAAAGTGGCATGCCATCATTAAAGGTAACGTCACAAGTTCGTGATGTTAATATTGAAAAGAAGGAAAGTCTCTGTATCTTTGGATTGAGGATCATGGTCGCAAAAATATACCATTAACTAGGGCTAGATTAATAAATAAAGCCAAGGAACTTTATCAACATTTTTGCATTTTTTTAACTGTGCTGAAAATGATTAAAATTTTAAGTCAGCAGAGGATGGTTCGGAAGATTCAAAATGACTCTGCACAAAGTGCAAGTGAAGTTGATGAGGCAATAGACAGAGCTGTCCTTTCTGCATGGTTGCTAGCAGGAGATGATTTTCAAAACATTGTACCAGCTGATATCGAATCTCTCGTCAATGATCAAGAGGAAGAGTTGTCCAGTGCAGACTTAGAAGCGCTACTAATAGAAAATGTTTCAGGAACGAATGAAGAAGATAATAGTAATTCCATATGTAATAAATTAACGTTGAAGGAACTTAATTTATTTATAAAAACAAAGACCTTCAAAAGAATATTATATTTATTATTAAAGAAGTCATTAAAAAAATGTTTTTTAACGCCATTTCTTACAAAGCATGGCTTACACTTAAATTTTAAAGGTAAACAGCATTAGACAACATTTGATTCGAAAAATTAATCCTATACTGGTTCAAAATCCTCATATTAATCTGCGTAATCTCGTACTAGTTAGATCATTCGATACTTACCTTGCCATCCATTTACTTATTGAAGTGTTTGTAATATGTGAAGACTAATATGAGCCGTTTTGAAATGCCCACTCATGAATATAACACCCGTGGTAGAGATAATCTGGCTCTCTCTCAACATGCGAATGTTGAGGCCTTACTGTATTGTTTTTCTGCTTTGTTGCTATGGCAATGAACATTGATATTTTAAATTGGATGCATATGTTTTTTTTTGCATATTTTGGTAGAACATAAATCCCTCTACACAACGAACATATCATCTTATCGAATCATATGATTAGAGAATAAAAAATCGAAAAGGTTCATTTTCTGGAAATATTAAATCAGCTTAAATACAGCTTAAATAGATTTCGTTAAATAACAAAAAACTATGTAAACAAACAAATTATTTATACAGAATAATTAATACAGAAACTTTTATTTGAAACATTTTTCTTTAAAACCACTAATGGCGTTATTGGCTATATTTCAGACATTTGATACATCCTGTTTATCGTGATAATACAAAGCAAACATCTAAGAATAATTTTGCCGACATCAGTTCGCTTATGGGCAGTGCCGTCCTAAGATATTTGGTACCTTAGGGTTGGGTTGGACAAACAAAACAATCACCCTTTTCATACAGAATTAAAAAACTAAAATTCTCGTTCTGATTTTATTTCGATTCAAGTATACAGGCTTGCCAAATCAGTTTGTAAAGTACTCTATTTTAGAAACTATTCATTACAGAAGCCTTCACTACCAAAATATCTTCGGATGTACATTTAAACTAGTGATGGGCACTATCGAATGAATCTGACTATCGAATAAATAGTAAATGATTTGAACTATCGAATAATTCATTCGAATAAATTCATTCATTCGAATTCGGTGAGGATATCTAATAATGCGCAATATATGCCGGGTTTATAGTGTTTATACAGAATTTAGCTGTAAATTTAAAATTTTAGAAGTTAGTTTTAAAAGTTAAATTTAATGTTATATCTTAACAGCTTTGCATACACAATATATGAAGTTTCAATACGCTTAACTTTTAAAGTTAAATTCTTAAATTTAATTTAGAAATTCTTCTCTGTAGAACCCACTGCTTGACTTTTAATACACAAAAATCGGGGAATTACCGAAACCTTGCATTGTAATTCTCGCGTGTGAATATCGTATATGGACTCGTTGTTTGTTATTGTAGTGAAGTTGTGCTATTTATTTTATAAAAATGGCTTCTAGTAAGAAACGGTCAGCTGTATGCGATTATTTGTAAAAGATTCAGTTAGTGCAGCAACTTGCGAAATTTGTAAAAAACAATTCAAATTTAGTGGTAACACATCCAACATCCGCGACCATTTAAGGCGCAAACACCCTGAGTATTTTGAATTAGATAAATTAAATAAACAAGACGAATTCCAACAATTCGAAGATCGATATAATAATGAGCCGTCAACATCAACTCGAGATCAGCAACTACCATCCACATTACTGCAGTCTCAACTTCAAGAACAAAGCAGCAAATCCACATCTACAATAGACTCCATTAATTGCAAAAAATGAAGTCAATAAATGAAACTGTGTGTTACGAATAAAAAAACCGAGTTGTCGGAAATTGAAAATGACCAAATAGATCAAGTTTAATTAAAATGATAGTAATTGATTACCACCCTTTATCAATTGTAGAAAATCCTGGGTTTTTGGAATATTCTACAAAGTTACAGCCACTATACAAACCACTATCTAGAAAACTGTTATCTTCGAAAATATTACCTAACACATATGTATAATCAAATTTGCAAAAAAGTAAAAATATTGTTAGCAAAAGTTGATCATGTCGCTGTAACTACTGATATATGGACTTCGGACAGCAATAAAGCGTAGTTGACAGTAACTAGTCACTTTTTTTGCGACGACTTTATACATAATACTGTTTTGCAACTAAAGAAATACCGGAAGCCCATTGGTGTAAACATTGCGTCTGCTTTGTCAGAAATGTTTGATGTTTGGGAAATTGACTATAAAAAATTAGCATTGTTAGTGACAACAGTGCTAATATACAAAACGCCATAATTGGGCAGCTTAAAAAAGAATACCATCCATGTATTGCGCATACTTTAAATTTATGTGTTACGATGCTCTAAAGTCAACCGAACCAGTAATGCGATTAATAAAAAAAATTTAGAGTATTGGTAGCTCATTTTAAGCACAGCACAGTGGCATGTGAAAAATTAAAAATCATGCAAGAACAAATGCTATACCCTGAATTAAAAGTAAAACAAGATGTATCTACTAGATGGAACTCTACATTAAATATGGCGAAAGACTATTAGCGATTAAAGACCCATTATCAACCGCCATGACATCGCTACCAAAAGCTCCAGAATTTATTACAGCAACAGAATGGGATCTGTTGATAGATGTGGTATCCAATTTGAAGCCATTTGAAAAAATAACTATTGAATTATCAGGCGAAAAATATATAACAATGTCTTTAATTATTCCTCTTATAAGATATCTACAGCATTCGCTAAAAAACCGCATTCCTAAAATGACCAGTGCAGAATCTTTAAAACTTGTTTTACAAGATAATGTTAGAACACGACTTGGAATCTTAGAAATAAATTTACTTTGCTCAAAAGCAACGTTTTTAGATCCTAGATTTAAAAAAGCAACATTTAGTGTTGCAGAAAATGGTGACATAGTTCAAAATTTAATTATTTAAATCTTCTATTTTACAAAATATTCATGAGACAATTGAAAACCAGACCATAGAAACTACAACTGACAATACTGATGATAAAGAAAACATTTGGTCATACTTTGATCAAGAAATTGTCACTTTGAAAAGTATTTCAACACCAAGGACGACTGCAGCATTGATGGTTACACAATATTTAGAGATCTCGTTTGTAGCACGAACTCAAAATCCGATTGAATTTTGGAAGCGCTACAAAAGTGTACTTCCTGAAATATATCAACTGCATAAAAGATATTCATGCATTCCAGCTACCTCAGTTCCTTTAGAACGAGTATTTTCCAAAGCTGGACAAATTATAAATGAACGCCGAAGCAGACTGTCTGGGAAAAACCTCGACATTAGTATTTTTTGTACTATTTATAAAAGTAATTATTACTGAATTATAGTGTACGCCAAAATCCTTATTATGTCTATGTTAACTCCATAGTTTCTCTCACATGATTCAACTGATTACTTTGAGTCTCAGTCGGCTGTTCATTGTATGATCAGCGATTCTGCTAGAACAGCTGAATGAATAACTTGCATCCGATTAAAATGAAACTAATTATAATTTAATTTTATTTATTCGTTTGCTTGATAATATGTTCCAGAACTCAACGAATATTATGATATTTATTCAAATATTCGAATAAATTCTATAACATCGATGTATTCGAATACTTCACAACAATCAAATTGTTCTAAAGTGTTCATATCTAATCGAATATTCGAAAATGATTGGAGAAGAAGAAATAAAGCTGTCAGCTGAGAACGGAAAGAGAAGAGGGTAGATTAAATCAGGAAACAGTCCGAGATAACTGTTGTGACAACAGGCGATCTTTAAGCGATGCTCTGAATACGGAAAAACTGCTGGCTTCCCGCAACTCAGTGGGTAAGTTATTCCAGAAAGTTATAGCTTGCACTGTGTATGACCCATGACATATTTCGGTACGATGAATCGGAAACATGAGTGAGACATCAGATTGTACTCTAGTAGGAAGACCGCAAGAGGCCATGAACTGAAATGCAGTGAACAGATAGATTGGAGACTGAGAGGATAGAATCTTGTATAAGGTAGTTAGTATGCAGAAAGATCTACGGTTCTCAACGGTATGCATTTCGAGGTGATTACGATAAGGTGTAACATGTTTATATTTTCTCAGGTCGAAGATAAAGCGCATACAATTATTTTGTAACCTCTCCAATTTGTTACGAAGACCAATCGAAAGGTCCAGGTATACGGTATCGGCATAGTCCAAATGTGGAAGAATTAAAGAGTAACAGAGGTTACGACGAACAATAGGTGGAAGGAAATAACCAAGCTTACGTAGGGAGTAGAAACAGAAATAGACCTTCCTACAGATAGACTGAATCTGAGGCTGCCAGGACAATGCAGAATCCATCATCACACCCAAGTTTTTAACAGTTCGAGAGAATTGTATAATATTACCGTCAAGTGACAAATAAGTATTGTTAAGGGAGTAAAATTTTGTTACCAGAGGCCTTGATCCAAAGGTAATAGCCTGAGTCTTTGCTACATTTAAACCCAAGCCTTGGCATCTAGACCAGTCCAGAACGCTAGCAAGATCCCTATTAAGCCGCATCACCGCTGCTGGAACTTCATCCACAGCTGCAGTTGTATAAATTTGGAGGTCATCTGCATATAGGTGAAAGTTGCAATTAATTATTTTAGAAATGGAGTTTATAAATACTGAAAATAGAAGTGGACCCAAGACACTGCCCTGAGGCACACCACAGTGGCTTGTAACTACAGACGAAGATGATGAGGAGTCACGTACACACAACGAACGATTAGAAAGGTACGATTGAAACACACAGAAGAAAGAATTGAGAAGATCATCGAGAGTAATGGGAGGTTCGGCAAAACAATTAACGAGAGAATCACAATCAAAACCACCATGATAAGAAGGTGATTCAACTACACCAAGAGAACACATAGTTTTCCAGAAAGTGTTAGGGGTAGCATAAGACAATTTCAGATAAATATACAATTTTCTTAAGTTCTTACAACAGCAGTTATGCAAGACACGGTAGGTTTCCCAGTTAGCATTGGATGGATGTCTTCGAAGAAGAGTTTTTGCAGCATTGCGTCTGCGCATAAGATCTTTAACTTCACCATTGAGCCAGGGTGCGGGTAAGTGCTTTGTTTTGCGTGGAAGCAAAGGGGCATGACAATCATACAATTCCCCGAGTTGCGTATTGAAGTAGTTACATTTTTCGTTGATATCCGACATGCGGTATAACTTAAACCAATCGATCGCTGAAGCATCAGACATCAATGCCTCGCTGTTGATGCCACTGTAGTTTCGAGTGACCCTATACCAGACCTTATACTTTTGAAGTGAAGCACAATTAGTACTAACACTAGACCTGTCTTGAGAGATATACGGCTAAACTCGCATATTTTCAGTTCTAAATCTAGAGTTAGATCTACTGATATAAAACTAGAACTAACACCGAGAGCCGTCCTAAGATATTCGGCACCACAGGGCTATAGCCCTACTAACTCTTAGGTTTAGGATGACGCTACTTATGGGCGAGGTACTACAATTTTTCAAAATCAAAACGAACAATGTTGTGTTAATATATCAAAACCATTGCCTCGCCCGCAAGCGACCTCGGCTATTTGTAACGCAATCGTTTCTTATAGTCAAGTATTGTATAATAAAATGATAAATCAGAGCAACTCTAAGCTAATCAACTTTAGATCAAGCGTATTGTCTGTTTCCACATTTTAAATTTGGAAAAGATTGCTTCCGGGGTCTTGCAAGAAATATTCTAATGTCTAAACCATGACGATACAATATAAACTAAATAGAAATACAGTTTTATTCAAAACAGAGATTCACTTTGATATTTTTTTAATGGAATTCAAGAAAAAAAATGGCTAAAATGAAAACGGCTAAACATGAAGGAGATTTCCGTCGGTTCGTGTTATAGCAAAAATAGCTTTCGACCAAAAATAGTGCACCGGGAGACTCGTTTGGCCAACTCGGGCTGAAGAATGTTAGCCTAATCTCGCGCGAGCCACGCCGCCGCGCCGGTCCGAACTAAATTTACTTTTGTTAGATGTTTTAATAGAATTTGGCGCCGAACCGCGGCCCCCCCGCGCCTCCGGCCGCACGCCCAAAAGCCTTTAACCCAATTAGACCAGAAATCGTATATCCTAGTTCCGATCGGTTAATTTTAACTTTAACCCAACGTTTTACATCCATCTCGCGTCCGAACCATTAGCAAACGTTGCTCTTTACATATTTATTTCGTTCTTTCTTTTTTATTTCTCTTTATCGTCTTAAAAATCGCCTTTGGAATACTAATAAAGAAAAAGGAATTGTTTCGTATTCCAAAAACGATTCATTTTTTCTTTTGGTGAAAAATGGGTATCTCACACTCTCGAAGCGGTTGAGATCGCTATTTAAATAAATAGAGGAAGATGTAGTTTTGTAAAGATAATTTAAATCGAATACCATAAAGCGCCACGAACGATTGTGTTACGATGTTATGGTTTCCTCTTCATCTCTAAAATAATAAAAGGAAAACCGTGTCGGGTTGGTCTTAGCGATTTCTCATAAGACACGTGCGTATCAATAATCGCTATTCCGAGGCTTAGGTTGTGTATTTAAAGAAAAGAGGAGTTCGCTGTGCGAATACCGAGAGTGTAACGTTAACTTCTCTCTTCTCTTCTGGAAATATCTCGCACCGAGAGACAAGAATATTATTAATCGTGGCGCTGCGTGGCTGCCGCACGCTGAAATTCTCCAACTTTTCGAGCTATGCTATTCCTGTCATTGCTCGCGAGCGCATATAAATTTCCAATTTATAATTACACGATGCGATATAAATCTTTTAGAATGTTTTGCCCGATAATTTCTATATTAACTCGTTTTAATCATTAAAATTACTTACCCAACAATCGGCAAATCGGGAAATTAGGATAGGATTTATTGGAGCGGAAAATTAACCTACAACAAAATTTAAAAAAATAGGAAAATTAATGGAATCAACCAAGTTACAACGTCCGTAATAAAATTTATTCATCTCATTAATATGGCACATTTAAAAAGTAAAATTAAATATATAAATAAAAAGCTTATTCTGAGATGATTTTTCCTTATTCTTATTGTTAACTTAAATTAAGGATTATATACAATATACATCAATCACTATTATTTATTTAAATAAATGTCGGGTTATTGCTCAATTTAATGTCGGTTGTTAATTAAAAATTAATTCGTTTAGATGTGAGTATTTTACGTTTTTGTTTGAAATGGAATGCTCTTTATTAAATAATGAGATTCTCCACAAAAAATTGTATTGACTTATATTTTTTGGATTGGTATGCTACGCATTTGGTAGTATAAAGATGCGTTATGTTTTAAAAAATTGTTTTTTTAATTGTTTCAAATCATTTTGTATTACTCATTTTGTTTTAAGCGACCTCCTGTAACACGATTTCACATAACACGACACTTTCTAGGAACCTATCTACCGTGTTATAGGAGGGTTACCTATACTTCATAAATTATTTTGGCAACCCTGTATATTCAAATTGAAGTAAAACTAGAACTAACACTAGACCTAGAAGTGGAAAGTTATGGGTTTTGCCGTGTATCTTCAGACTTTATAAGGGAGTCTAAGCGATAACCGATGCGTTGGCTTTGGAGCTGGAATCCATACCAACTCCAAAGCCAACGCAACCCAACCCTGCACATTTGAATTAAAGTAAAACTAGAACTACTGTAATTGTTCGAATCCAAGACGCACTATTTTTGTCAGACAGATGTTCCTAATAATGGAGTACGTCTTAGAATCAAGCGCTTTTTAGGTTCGGACCTATTTCCATTACTAACTCAAAACTACAAAATATGGTAGAAAATTAATTATAATAATTATATCAGCTCATAGGAGCCAGTTTTTGACAATATCAAATATTAAGTCCTCAGAAAATATTTCAAGTCAAATATCTCTTCAAGAGGCAACTTCTAAGTCTAATGTTAGTTCTAGTTTTATATCATTAGATCTAACTCTAGATCTAGAACTAGAAACATTCGGGATTAGCCGTATATCTATCAAGATGGCTAAACCCGGGTGATTCTAGTTCTTGGTCTAGAGTTAGCTTCAGTTTTACTTCAAGCCTCTACTATGAATAGTTTCTAAAATAGAGTACAAAATGATTTGGCAACCCTGTATATTTGAATTGAAGTTGAATATAGTTAAAATATAATATACAGGTTGTGGTACTTAAGACGCCTCGAATCATAGCTCCTTTACGATAAACGCTATTGAAAAAAATCTAAGAGCAAAGTAATGCATAATTACCGTCGCTATGTTTCAAAAATATTTCTAATCATCAGTGGCGTTACGGCACGCCACTGATGATTAGAAATATTTTTCCAGTGGCGTACCAAACTTATGTTTTTTTTAATGGAATGTCCTATTTTTTATTGCAGATTTGGAAAGTGCTCGAAGAGTACTGCTTTTCTTATCTAACATGTTATACCTTTAACATTACCGGTTTCGCTGTTATAACCCAATAAAAATGGGGCATTTTGACATTTTTTTTGTAGAGAAACTAATTGACGCCGGCGCCTAAATTTTGAATTGAGGGACAGCTTAAGACCTCGTATACCTTAAAATAATTCTTTTCCGGATAATTTATGGAAACAAAATAATTTTTGATTGAATTTGTTCCGATCTGAAGAGGAAATGGTTGACATTATAATTATTCTTGGAAAATATAATAAGAATTGTTTCTTAGAGTCACGAATGTACGCTGCGAGATATCCTCACAGGACACATCCAAATGAACGTGCGTTTAAAAAAGTGTTGGATAGATTTACTACTACGGGAAGTGTGAAACGGCCAAGGAGAGTTAGAAAAAAGGCAGTTTTGACCGAAAATAATGAACTGCAAGTTCTGGAGGCAGCTATTGAAGATCCTCATACCAGTATCCGTGATATTAGTAGGAATCACGATATTTCAACGCGATCTGTACATCGTGTTCTTAAAAACTACAAATTCCGTCCGTTTAAGATTCAACTGCACCAAGAATTGCAACCTCTAGATTTTCATGCCAGGTAAGATTTCTTCACGTGGGCTGTCAACAAAATTGAGCAGGAGGAATCATTTCTTATGCGAGTATTATTTTCTGATGAAGCGACGTTCCGTAGAACCATTATTACGCCGATGAAAACCCACGCGCCATGAGAATGATAAACCACCAGCAAAAATGGTCGCTGAATGTTTGGGGAGGCATACTTGGAGAACACCTTTTGGATCCTTATTTCATCGAGGGGCACCTGAATGGCAACAGTAATTTGAGGTTCCTTCGCGACGACTTGGATGATCTCTTGGAAAATGTCCCTTTAGCCGCTCTACGACAGATAGTTTTCCAGTACGATGGAGCTCCTGCACATAATAGCAGTGTCGTTCAGGAATTTCTCATGAAACGTTTCCGGACTCTTGGATTGGTCGTGGGGATACTGTGAGGGGGTCGCCAAGATCACCAAATCTCACTCCCTTTGACTTCTTCCTTTGGAGCCATATCAAAGACGAGGTTTACAGGGTTCGGCCGTATATCACCAGAAGTCCTCAAGGCAGTGTCTAGAGTATGTGAGTCGAGGTTGCGATTATGCCTCCAGCAGGAAGGTCGTCATTTATTGATTTTATAATATGTTTTCCACATATGTAGATTCGGCTGATGATGGCTAATTATTTATAGCCGAAACCGGTACCGAGGAAATTTAAAATAAAGAGCAAGAAGGAAGTTATTTGTTTTATTGAAAATTTTGAATTATTATTTAAAAAAAGAAGTATTCTTCGAGCACTTTCCAAATCTGCAATAAAAATAGGGCATTCCATTAAAAAAAAAAAAGTTTGGTACGTCACTGGAATACGGCACGCCATTGATGATTAGAAATATTTTTGAAACATAGCGACGGTAGTTATGCACCACTTTGCCCTGAGATTTTTTTCGATAGCTTTTATCATAAAGGAGCTATGGTTAGAGGCGTCTTAAGTACCACACCCTGTATAAATTGCTTGCGGATGAGGCGCTACATTTTATATGTAAACACGAAATTGTCAGATTTAGAAGATTTTAGTTAATAAGAGAATGTTTATTTTAGACGTCAAGTTTATTTTCAACAATGATGGATTAAAACTGTCAGCCCATATTATTATTTGAAAAATTTATAAATACGTACAAAATATACGTATTAAGGGGTTATACCTAGTTGGAATTTTCAAAAAACGGATTTTTTTTGCACTTCCGTAATGTATACATATTTAAGTATATTCTCTGAAACTTTTAAATTTATCCGGAAAATACTTATAAAGATAAACGCATAACGACGCGGCGTCTCCGCGAGTATTTAAAATGTAAATCGTGTAATGAAATATAACAACTTAATTGGTTTTTATCCAATATTTTGAAAAAGTTTAAAAATTCGTGAAAAATCGATTTTTTTGGAAAACGGTTGTCAAATTACTTTCAATTATTAATTGGAGCATCTACTATAAAAAAATGAAATCAATCTTGAGATATCTCTCTTAGTTCTTGAGATATGTGCTGCTGAACTTAATTAGGACTTTTCAATATTTCGAATAAATTTAAAAATTCTTGAAAAAAATCTATTTTATTGGAATATTGTTACGAAATTATTTTCAATTACTAATTGGAGTATCTGCTTTTCAAGAGTGAAGTCAATTTTGAGATATCTCACTTAGTTCTTGAGATATAAACTGTTGAACTTAATTGGTTTTATCCAATATTTTGAATAAATTTAAAAATTCGTAAAAAATCGATTTTTTTGAAAATGGTTGTCAAATTACTTTCAATTAGTAATTGGAGCATCTACTATAAAAAAATGAAATCAATTTTGAAATTTTTCAATATTTTAAATAAATTTAAAAATTCTTGAAAAAATCGATTTTTTTGGAAAATTATTACGAAATTACTTTCAATTACTAATTGGAGTATCTACTTTTCAAGAGTGAAGTCAATTTTGAGATATCTCACTTAGTTCTTGAGATATAAAATGTTGAACTTAATTAGTTTTTATCCAATATTTTGAATACATTTAAAAATTCGTGAAAAATCAATTTTTTGGAAAACGGTTGTCAAATTACCTTCAATTATTAATTGGAGCATCTACTATAAAAAAATGAAATCAATTTTGAGATTTTTCAGTATTTTGAATAAATTTTAAAATTCTTGAAAAAATCGATTTTTTTGGAAAATTTCTAAAAACGGACACCAGGGTTTGAAAGTATAAGAAATTATCTATATTTACATGTTATGTATATATATATTAAACGAAAGGTCTTTTAAAAAAAAATATTAAAAAAAACACATATTTTTGTATAACCGCTTAACAAAAAGGTTAGGAGTAAATTAAATATTAGTTTCCACCACAAATAGGCATAAAATTTTTCAAGATAAACAACAATTAACATCCGACTTTAAAATGAAACAATAACACCTCCAATTTTCAGTATTATTTTGAGCTCATATTGTATTCTTAATCCGTATTTATAAAAACTAAATGATCGATTAGGCGAAAAGACACACAAAAACCTATTATAATACTATTAGATAAATATTTGGCAGCATTCATTTTCATTTAAGATTAAAAAGTATTTTGATACAAAGTGGATATGAAAAATCTACCGAAGGCACTATTATTTATTATTAAATTTACCACTTATTATTATTATTATTATTAAGGTATAAACCGTGTTTATAAAGTTTTAATTAATTTTCGTTCGGCGCCTAAAAATAGAAGCTCATTTTGTATACAAATATAGTTATAAAAAAAATTGCACGATCCAAATAAAAAGACAAAACGTTTTTTTTTCTTTTCAAGCACCACTTTTTCTTCACCTTTCCAAACCAAAAATATGACTAGAAAATGATAAAACGAAAAATGTTGATTATAAAACGAAAACGAGTCAGTCTGTTTTTACATTTATATAAGTACATTTATGCGTGGTTTTATTTGAAATCAAGCACTTTTTATTGTTCCAAAAAAAAATCAACATTTCCATCGCTCAAAAAAAGGGTAAAAAAGAACAGGTTTGAGTTGTAAAATAGGACGGTTCGATTCGAAGAAGCGCATCTGGTGTAAATAAGGAAGAACGAAGAACTCTACCGTGTCCGTTGAATGTCAAATAGGAAGAGGAGAGGACGTTTGTACCTTCCGCATGACGTGACGTTGCAAGCAAAGCAATGTCCTAACGGGGTTTCTCTCTCGACTTTTGGTTATATAGGACGAGGAAGACACGTTCCCGAACAGGAAGAAGGAACAGCAAGTAGGATGCGACGTGTGCGTGATCGACGTCATTTCCTCCACTACTCTTTTAATTTAATTTAATTAAATTAATTAACACTTTTAATTTCTTCTAATTTTAATGATCAAGTAATAAAAAAGTTAACAAAGTGCTTGATTTCTTTTTATTAAAACAAAACCACTTTGAAAAAAAGAAATCGTTAATTTCTAAACCGTTTATAACGGTTCAATATTTTTGTTTAACCGGAAGGAATATTAAACTTTTCGTCACTTCCTTTTAGAGAGGTCGAGCTCACCCTGACCGTTCGTCGCCATAACGGATAACGGTATCAATAGTTGTGACCCGTGAGGAAGATTTTGATCGTTGGCCCTTGCTAAACCAAAGATTACATTTCCGTTTGATGGCGCTGCGTACATTAAACCGTGCGGTGTTTGGTAAACAACACCGGAAGAGGTGATGGGTTGCGAAGATATCGGGGCGGTTGTCGTTGAGGGTTTTGATGAATTTGTGGAATTTGTCGAGGAAATTGTAGACGAAATTGTAGAGGAAATTGTAGAGGAAGAAGATAAAGAAAAAGAAGTGGGTATACCTTGGGTTGTTGTTGTCGTCGATGGGGATAATTGATGTTGGGACGATTTTGATGTGGGGAAATTGGCCGGGATTATAATCGACGGGGAATTTTCTTTTAAATCCTCCGTTACTTCGCCATCGCTGCTATCCCCGGTTGAGTCACCTCCAGACATATTATCATCCTGAAAATAAACAAGATTTATTATTATTACTTATTAAAACGTTGAATATCGTGTTCGTTTTTGCATAAAACAAATTATTAAGAGCCAAGAAAGTGATATTGCTAGTTCCCGTTTGATTAGCATAACGAAATGGTCATAAATTAGCGATAGAACGAAACGTGTGTCGCGTCGGGTAAAGTAAAGAAGAAGAACTCTTCGGGAGTTGTCCGGTTTGCAGCGATGCCTTGGTCCGGGCCGAAGCAGCAGCAGCAGCAGCGCGGTAGACAGATAGCGGTTCTCTTCTCGTCTTTTCCTGACCCTGCGCCCGGCTCTCTTGTGCTACAGGTTCAAGATGCTTCGTTCGCGTTTCTTTTGATCTTAATCGGGCCGACGGCGGCAACATATGGCCGGAAAAGGGCCTCCCGGTGCCCGAAATCGCGCCCCATTCGACAAAACGCCGATACCTTTCACAATAACACGCGAAAATAAACGAATTTCATTCGAAAAATCGAAATCAAAAATGTCACTACTAAAGAATTTTACTATTATAGCGTCCTACTACGAAACTACGACGACGTCTCGTAATTTGGTTTCGGACGAAAATAGATTTATAATGCGGGACTATTTTCGGAACGGGTTAACAGCGTAGGTAAAACGGATAACGACTCGCTGTTTAAGACATTTCGTGATGAGTCAAAGAAGAATTTTTGGAAAAATTTTTTATTAAATGAAAATTTATAGGACGAGTACTTCGTAAGCGACAAATACGACATTTTACGAATGTTCTCCTTTGATAAACGGTCCGAACACGGCGATCCGTCAATTCGTTCTTAACCGCAAGTAAAAAAACCGCCTTCTTTTCTCTTCGCCTCTCCGCCTAACTCCATGAGTAACCTGAAGTAGAAGCAAGATTTTTAACTTGAAGAGTCTCGTTGTCGCAACGACGAGCATGAGGGGTTTTTTCCCTTGAACTCTCCATTTGGCGATGAATTCTCTCTTCCAGATGTGCGGCTTTTCCCCCCTTCAACACTTCTCTCTTCTCAACTCTTCGATTTCTTCTTCTTCTTCTTCTTCCTTCCTTCGGCGTGTCTTCGATCTTCGGGTCGGGACGATAACAGAAAGAGGCTATAATAGGCATCGGCAAAGCCGCGCAGTCTGCCGATGTTATGCTCAACGGCGACCGGTCTCCTCGTCCCTGCGACTCTTCCGATCTCTTCGTCCTTTTCAAATTTGGTATCTAGACGACGACGAGAAGAACGACGGCAGAAGCGTAAATCTACGTGTGCGACCAGACTACTAATTAGACGAATTAATCCTGGAAATCGGAACGGGAGATTTATATGTGCGACGGTCTTTTTAGAAACCGTAAAAATAACTCGCGTTCTTTGCGTTTTCTCAACGCGCTTCAAACCTATTTTAGACATCAAACTAACAAATACCTATGATATTATCTATCACCATATTCATTATTTAAATTTTTGCTAACTTCATCAAATCAAATTATGCATATTTTGTAACGGCAAAATAAAGAGCTTGGTTCAGGTTTCGATGTGGATACATTGTTATGTCTTACGTGATTTGGATAGTATCTGCTTTGATTTGGAGAAGTTTGATTTGGGTTGGGCAATGCCGTCTTAAAGATAACGTCTTGATGATGGGACCTATGTTTGCAATAAAGTGTCCCCAACATACATGTACTCAGCGTCCCACGTTCCTCTGAGGAATTTTGTATGCAAAAGGGGAGCACCGAATATCTTAGGACTGCTCTGGTACAAATATACCAGGTTGGGTTTTGTTTGGTTTAACCATCTCAAGACATTTTTTAACAAAGGCCTCTGCAATTAATAGTTTCTGAAATAAAGTGCTTTACAATCTAATTTGGCAACCTGTATATTAATATAATAAATAAAATTAGAAATAACACTAGACCTAGTGTGGAAAGTTTTGGGTTAAGCCGTGCGTCTTCAAACGCAGTTAGTTAGTTTTAGTTTTATATCAATCAGTAATAAATCAGTAATCAACCTGATATTTGTCAGTGAAAGTATTGCAGACAAGATTAGGGAGTGGAGAGTGGAAGAAGGAATAGAGACATTAAGTGATCATAATCCAGCTATGTATAAAATAGTGCCTAAGAGGGGCGGAAACTGTGAAAGGTATGAGACGGATACGAGAGGATGGACAACTAATAGGGAAGGAATGGTCACTCTTCGCAGAGGCAACTAATGAACAAAGTAATTACGATGCGGAGCAGCTGGCAAAAATAATAATAGACACAAGTGACAAGACATTCAAAAAGAGGAGTCAAGAAACCGGAGAGAAAAAACGAGTTAATTGGTGGGATAACACAGTGGCTGAGGCGAAAACACAGTGCATCAGAAGGAGGAGAGTGTTGCAGAGAGTTACGGCAAAGAAACATAGGATGGAGCAATACGAGAGAGAATACGGACGTTTGGGTAACGGCCTACCAAATAGCAACAAAGAGGATGAAAATCAGGGCCAAGGAAAAGATAGACGTAGAGACCATTAAGAAGCAATTTAAGAAAAAGTTTCCAGTTATAAATGAGGAAGAGAGGAGAGCAGATGAGGAGACTGACGATGAAATAGTTGAACTCTTTACGAAACAAGAACTTGAAAATGCTTTAAGCCAGTTGAAGATAAGAAGAGCACCTGGACAAGATGGCATAACAAATGGAATAGTTAAAGTATGTATAGATTCAAACAGCGATATCTTCTTGAAAATGTGCTAGGGTAGAGTGTCTAGGGAAAGGTTAATAAACCAAAGAATGATAATAGAGACAGAAGAGAAAAGATTATTGAGCCAGGAACAGTATGGATATAGAAAAGGAAGGATGCTATAGTGACTGTCATACAGCAAAAAAAGGACCAACAGAAAATTTCCTTAACGCATAGAGACTTAGCGAGAATGGTGATGCTCGATATAAAAAATGCTTTCAATTCAGCGCCAAGGGGAAAAATAATGGAGGCAATTGAAAAGGGAGGATTTTAATTAGGAATAAGGAAGATAGTAAGAAAGTACCTGTCGGAGAGGAGTGTAATACTTCCGAACGAAAGAGAAGAAAACATGACGTGCGGTGTACCTCAGAGTTCAGTCACGTTATGGAACGTGTTTTACGATAGTGTTCTGAGAGTGGAGTTGGAAGAAGGTGTCTCTATGATTGCGTATGCAGATGACTTGGCGATAATAGTGAAGGCCAAAACAAAGGAGAGGATAAAAGATAAGGCAGAGTACTGTATACAAAGAATAGCAAAAAGCAGTAGAAATTGAGAGGAAAAAGGCAAGCATACGAGCGAGAATAGACGAATTATGGAACAGAAATGGCAAGAAGGATGGGAGAATTATTCAGGGTGGGCAAGGAATTTTATTAGTGATGTTAGAGAGTGGCAATTGAAAGGACCGCAGCTAGATTATTATACGACACAAGCTATAACGGGTCATGGCATATTTGCAACATATTTAAAAAAGATAAAAAGGGTGGGTCAGATGAATGCTGGTTCGGACGCGGGAAGCAGGATACCCCAGAGCATACGATATTTCAATGTGCGAAATTTGAGAGAGATCGTAAAGACACTGAGGCTAAGATCGGAAGAACGATGAAGAGGGAGAATGTCGCCACATTCTGCTGACTTGGGATGAAGAGGAGGAAATCTTTTTCGAAAGATCATGGTCGGAAAGGAAGCAGAGGAGAGAAGAAGAGAGGAAGAAAGCGGGGAGAGTGGTGGATGGAAGACGGGAAAGAGAGGTAGAGTATGAGATGACTGGTGGGGAGAGGAGAGAGAGAATGGGGTGGAGGAGGAAGGAGGAAAGAGGGAGGCACGCCGCTTCCCCGAACCGGGTATGTGAGTAAGCAAATGAAAGTATGAAAAATTGATGGAAAATGTTGTGTTTTTGTTGCAACCTACCCGTGATGGAGAATCAGAAAAGGATGGAATGAGACAGAAGAGGAAAGGGGAGGCACATCGCCTCCCTGAACCGGGTATGTGAGTAAACAAATGAAAATATGAAAAATTAGTAGGAAATGTTTTGTTTTTATTGCAACCTGCCCGTGATGGAGAAGAAGAGGAAGAATAAACTGGATATGTTCAGGGGGGGTGAAGAATGTTAGGAAATGGGAATTACTACCCAAGGTCCATGGTCTCCGATGGTATGCGCAAGCAGTTCCGGAGAGGGAAAAAGACGAGGAAAAGGGTTTTTAGTTATTAGGCATTTAGCCCCAACCCCACACTATCCGGCTGCTCAAGATCTTAGGCCGGATGTCTGTTCGCAGATTTTCCCCAACCCAGTTAAAAAAAAATTTTTAGTTTCATATCATTCGATCTAACTCTAGATATAGAAATATTCGAGTTTAGCCGTATATCTCTCAAGACGGCTGAAAATTGGCGCAAACGTTTCGTTCGTTCAACCCTGTTCTGGGGCGACAAATAGAGGACGGCACTGGGGTTGGGTTTATTTTAATTGTACATAGATTCGTAAAAATTTTGGATAGTTTAGGCTTGAGTTAGTTTTCGGTTGAGTATGAATGAGCACAATTTTGTTTGGATTGAATTGAGCTAGATCTACTTTCGTTATGAATGGATGCTCAATTTTCCATGATTTGGATTGGGTGAGGCATGCTTCGATTGAGCTGGAGTTAGATAGAATCTGTTAAATTTGCGAGATTTTGATTATATTTGACTATGATTGAACACAATTCGAATTGGGTTGAACTGAAATTGGATTAGTTATGGATAGAGAATCTTAGATTTGAGAAATTACTTGATTTGTAAAGTATCTACTTGGATTGTGGATAAGAACTGTTTGATTTGGGTTGGTTTTGGTTCTACAATGAATAGTTTCTGAAATAAAGTGCTTTACAAACTGATTTGGCAACCTGTATATTTCAACTGAAGCAAAACTAGAACTAACGCTTGACCTAGAAGTGGAAAGTTTTGATATACAATACTTGACTATAAGAAACGATTTCGTTACAAATAGCCGAGTTCGCTTGCGAGCGAGGCATTGATATATTAAGACGACATTGTTTTTGATTTTGAAAAATTGTAGTACCTCGCCATAAGTAGCGTCGTCCTAAACCTAAGGACTTCAAATACACTAAGTTGTAGGGTTTCCAATCCCGGGATCCCGGAATCCCGAATCCCGGGATCCCGATGTTTTTGCAATCCAGAAATCCCGAAAAAATCCCGAAATCCCGATTCAATCCCGAAATTTTTATACCTTTAATATTAGGACAATATTATTTTAAGGATGTATGGTTAAGCTATTAACGAAATATTTCAATTTTTTATAGAGTACGAAACGATCGACATTATGCGTACGTGCAGTTTGGTATTGGTATCGTGTTTCAGTAATATGGGATTCACCGGTGAACTCTGCGGTAAATCCCCCAATGCCGGACCCGATCGATAATCGTATTTTGTGTCAGTAGTTTGGAGAGCGAAGGTATTTACACAACTTCATACTGTCTTCATTCTCGTAGCGATTAATAAGGAAAAAAGAGTTTAAAGCTATTATGAGTTGTGAGTTATAGTGTTAAAATAGTGTATAGCGTTAATCAATTGTGTGTTAGTAATTTGTGGTTGCAGAATTAGGCATTTAGTTTTAACCTATAGAATACAGATATAGCTCTTAACTGTTCGTTTTAACAAGATTTCATATCTTTTTAAATTCTTTGCAGTTGTTTTATACCGCTGTTAAATAATACGTATTACGAAAATGGTTGGAGATGATGAGGAATATGTCACTTACCCTAAGAAATATGACGAAAAATCTTCTATGTGGCAACATTTTTTAATTTCAACAAATAAACAAAGTTTAACCACGAAATGTAAATACTTTAACAAAATAATTGGTATTAAGAGAGGTTCTACCAAAGGCCTGCATGTTCATTATAATTCAAAACATTCACCCCAAGAAGGACAGGGTTCGTCATCTTCAAAACAATCAACTACAAAAACATATTTAACTTCCAGTACTGTGGCCACAAAGCGCGGCTAGAACTGCTGATGACACGAGTATACCACCTAAGAGACAGAAAAAGATGAATGACTATTTCATTTCTCCACCCGATAATGACTCTATGTATTTATTACTTCGGTAGACCTTAGATTAGGCCTTCATGCTAGAGGATTTAGGGATGACGATAAACCCAAATCTGTAGCATCGATCCGAAACCGAACGTTAGCCTACCACAAAAAAATGTTGAATTATTATGTTCACCAATTTCAGACCATAAAGAAGAATGGTGGATATTTGAACTTGTCATTAGACGAGTGGACATCTTCAGCAAACAAGAGATACTTGAATGTTAATGTACACAGCTTTGATGAAAAGGCAAAATTTTGGAATTTAGGTTTAGCTAAAATAAAATGTTCTTTACCTGCGAAGAGCTGCGAGCTGTGTCGACCAATTGAAAATGAAACTTAAAGAGTTTAATATTTCTTTGGATAATGATGTGGTATGCGTCACCAATGATGGTGCAAGTATAATGAAGAAATTTGGAAAGCTCATAAAATCTCAATAACAATTATGATTCGCACACGCCATTCATTTGGCAGTATTAGATGTCCTGTATTCCAAAGATTCGATGAGTAATGAAGAAAAGAAACAAAATGAAGACGATGAGGATGATTGTGACGAGTATTATGATGAGGATGAATTAGATGAATGTAATGAGGAGGACTATTTGAAAGTGACAATGAGAAAAGAGAAACAAACAAGATAGAGCTTACAAATAACTATGATATTGTGTTAATAGTTGCCAAAATACGAAAGATTTTTCTATTTAGACGTTCCCCTGTGAAAAATTCACTTTTACAAAATTATATTAAAGACAAACATAGTAAAGAACTTTCGTTAATTTTAGATTGTCCAAAAAGGTGGAACAACTTACTAAATATGTTAGATCGATTTGTTCAACTAAAAGATTGTATCAGAAAAGCTTTGATCGATTTAGAGAGCCCAATAATATTCACAAATTCAGAGACAAATTCAGTCTATTTCTTAGAACCAGTTAAACTAACTGTAGAAGGTATATGCCGACGAGATGCTAATCTTGCTACTAAGTTTTAAATTTCTGTGTCGGAAGCTACGTGAACTAAAGTTAAGCATTGACCTGGAAGAGTCTTTAAGAAAGCGAATATCAGAGCGAAGAACCATAATGTCTGGAGTCATGGATTATCTCCAAACTCCCAATAAGCAAGACAGCGAGGATGCTTTTTTAATTTGCCCCCTACCGACATAATTGCAAATTTCGTTAAAAATATTTCAGAAAATTTATCAGGAACCGTTCTCAGCGACCAAGCTGAAGCAACTACAATAAATCTTGACGAGGACGGTTTCGACTCTAAAATGACCCAATCAGCCAATTGAAAGGAGATGAAAATTTAAGTCCCAAAAACAAGGCTATAATAAATGCAATAAAACCGGAACAACAACCATTGAAAGGAAAATCTATTAATGTTTTAAAGGTGGTGCCATAAGAAATGGCCCTCTTAGAATATGGTGGATTGCGTGGTTTACATTTGCAGCGGTGCTTTGAATGCTTGCTTATAGTTCAACCCCCCACTGTGGAATTGGAACGAGCTTTTTTTTCTGCGTCATCGCTTGCCACAAAAATAAGATCACGATTAGCCAATTCTACCTTAGATGCTCAGAATGATGCTCAGATTTGGATTGGGTAAGGTATGCTTCAATTGAGTTGGAGTTAGAAACTGTTAAATTTGCGAGATTTTCATTCGATTTGGTTAGGATTCAACTCAGCTCGAATTAGGTTGAGCTGAAATTGGATTCGTTATGGATAGAGCCTCTTAGATTTGGGAAATTACGTGATTTGGATAGTATTTACTCGGATTGTGGATAAGAACTGTTTGATTTGGGTTGGTTTTGGTTTAACTATGATTGAGCATAACTTTATTTAGGTTAGGTTGAGGAAAAACTGGTTTCGATGAGGGTAGATAATCAGTTAAGCATGATTTGAGTCCTAGTAAATGGATTCAATAAAATTTGGGCGATTTGAGTTAGAGTTGCAATAAATTTGGTTCCGCTGTGATAAAGTTTCTCAAAAGAGAGGAAACTTAATTACGATGAAGTAAAAAGACAAAGTTTAGAAGTTTACAAGAACTTGACAACTTTATGTCAAGGTAGTGGACAATAAGCATACTTTTCAGTCTTCAATCCAAACCCAACCCAATCCATCTCAACATTCTTCTACTTGTACGTTATTTTTTTTTGTCTCGCATCACTTGTAGCAAATTTTCGTTCATTACTCCCCAATATCTAGTCAGTCTATAATCAGATAAGCATGATTTGGATCCTAGTAAATAGATTCAATAAAATTTGGGCGATTTGAGTTAGAGTTGCAATAAATTTGATCCCGCTGTGATAAAGTTTCTCAAAAAAGAGGAAACTTAATTACGACGAAGTAAGAAGACAAAGTTCAGAAGCTTACAAGAACTTGACAACTTTACGTCAAGGTAGTGGACAATAAGCATACTTTTCAGTCTTCAATCCAAGCCCAACCTAATCCAACTCAACATTCTTCTACTTGTACGTTATTTTTTTTGTCTCCCATCACTCAAATTGCAAATTTTCGTTCATTATTCCCCAATATCTAGTCAATCTTCTTTAACATTTACAACTCCCTTTTCCGAGGTATTCTTTCAAAGCCATTTCTTCCATTTTTAATCTTTACCCAATCTCCTTCTTCTCTTTTCAGTCTGTATCCAGTGTTATCCTTATACTTGTATTGTAATTTCTACCCCTTTCTTTGAATACAACTCATCATGTATTCACTCTTATCTCTCTGTTAAAAGTCATTTCTTCCTTTTTTTAATCTTTACCCAGTCTCCTTCTTCTCTTTTCAGTCTGCATCCAGTGCTATCCTTATACATTTATCGTAATTTCTACCCCTTTCTTTGAATACAACTCATCTTGTATTCACTCTTATCTCTCTATTAAAAGTTATTTCTTCCATTTTTAATCTTT
The DNA here is from genome assembly GCA_036711965.1 of Onthophagus sagittarius. Classification (NCBI taxonomy): domain Eukaryota; kingdom Metazoa; phylum Arthropoda; class Insecta; order Coleoptera; family Scarabaeidae; genus Onthophagus; species Onthophagus sagittarius. Next base: position 27,969,906 of record JASERS010000010.1, on the reverse strand, counting down.
ACCCAGTCTCCTTCTTCTCTTTTCAATCTGTATCCAGTGTTATCCTTATACTTATATCGTAATTTCTACCCCTTTCTTTGAATACAACTCATCTTGTATTCACTCTTATCTCTCTGTTAAAAGTCATTTCTTACATTTTTAATCTTTACCCAGTCTCCTTCTTCTCTTTTCAGTCTGCATCCAGTGCTATCCTTATACATTTATCGTAATTTCTACCCCTTTCTTTGAATACAACTCATCTTGTATTCACTCTTATCTCTCTATTAAAAGTCATTTCTTCCATTTTTAATCTTTACCCATTCTCCTTCTTCTCTTTTCAATCTGTATCCAGTGTTATCCTTATACTTGTATCGTAATTTCTACCCCTTTCTTTGAATACAACTCATCTTATATTCACTCTTATCTCTCTGTTGAAAGTCATTTCTTTCTTTTTTTAATCTTTACCCAGTCTCCTTCTTCTCTTTTCAGTCTGTATCCAGTGTTATCCTTATACTTGTATCGTAATTTCTACCCCTTTCTTTGAATACAATTTATCTTGTATTCACTCTTATCTCTCTGTTAAAAGTCATTTCTTCCTTTTTTTAATCTTTACCCAGTCTCCTTCTTCTCTTTTCAGTCTATATTCAGTGTTATCCTTATACTTTTATCGTAATTTCTACCCCTTTCTTTGAATAAAACTCATCTTGTATTCAGTCTTATCTCTCTGTTAAAGGTAATTTCTTCCTTTTTTAATCTTTACGCAGTTTCGTTCTTCTCTTTACAGTTTGTGTTCAACCTTATTTTCTGAGTATTTCTTTTCTGGTGCGCAATAAGATTAAATTATATTATATAAATTTTTCTTGTAGCTATTAAAAATTACATCAAGCACCGACACAAGAATAAGGTAATTCTTCGGTGATTCACCGACCAGAAAAAAATTTTATTACGGTTTCTTCGTCGCAACCCCGTCGGCTCGTTCGCGCGCAAAATCGTCCAATAAAATAATTTCCCGCACCGAATGTAAATCGTATTGTTTCGCCCTCGGACACGCTCTTTGTACTACTACTGGTCTTGCTTCTTGCTACGATTCGCGTGTGTGCGTATTCTTTTAACGCCGCCAATGGCCGAACCGTCCGAGGGCTGTTGAAATCGAACAATGAGCTCCGGTGGAAACTATCAACACATTTAATATTTATTCGCCAATTGTTGTTGCGGGCGCAGCACATCGAGAGCAAAGTGCTTGGTTGTTGTTGTTGTTGTTGAAAAAAAGTTTATTGAAACAATAAAATAAGATAAAAGACACCTGTTAGTATTTGGGATTAACACGAGGAGTGTACGAAAAGAAAGATAAAATGTGAAGGGGAATTAAGATGAAAAGTAACAGAAGGAGATGATGATGATGATGAAGAAGAGAAGATGAAGAGAAGGTGGAGTAGGAGGAGATGGCTACCAGCCAACGACGACGACGACGTCAAGTGTTTTAGGCGCCGCCGGACTCGGTCTCTTTGATCAATTCGGCTATTGACCCTACAGTTTGGTTATAGGGGTCAAGAAGCAGGAACGCTACGACTCGGAGGCTGCGAAGACCATCTGAACCCCTTTTAGCCCAAAAAGGGATCGTCTCTAAATATTATTCACTCAAAAATTATCCCATCACATCCGCGATTCTTAAACAATTCCAACGATATGCGGAAGTAATAGGAAAGTCGATATAATAAAAAGGAGTCTATATTAGATTATTAACACACACATTGAGTATTTAAATTAGAAATAGCCAGTTGCCAAATCGAGTATCTAAAGAACACATAATAGATAATTTTAGCATTAGGTAGGTAGGTGACATCGACCTAATAAGGTCAACGATATAATGAGCTTATCCATTCATTCTCTCTTCAATGCAACCGATGATTTTTTTTTCTTTCGATGTTAGTCTGACGTAACCCGATAATGTCCAATAACAAAGCCAGTCGAGAACTGACCGTGGCCTCGCCAATTTTCCGCCCAAACGGCCTAAATAGGAAATTTCCACGCCCACACGTACCGCGTTCTCTCTAAAAACCATCATCGTTTACCGACATCCACGCGTTTTACGGAACTCGAACCCAAACACTCACACACATACACACAAAAACACAAAACAGACATGGTCAAAAAGGAGAAATTTGTTTCAACTTCACTGCGAGTAAAATGACTCACTTTCAATTGTCCTAAATTTACTTTAAATTTATTTATTTATTATTAAGATTTTGATAAAACTGATGAAGCGAATTCTGATGATCATATAGAAACTCGATTCAGACACCGATCATGATTTGAGTGATGAATTATATGACCATACGTCCCGGTTTGAACGGGATTGTCCCGTTCTTCTGTTAGTAGTCCCATCGTTCGGAATAAACTCTAAAACTTCCCATTTTCATAATCACATAAGTGCATAAATCTCATTAAGTATCTAGCTGTATTTACACAGCTTTTTTTATTAGTAATATTTCGTTTCTTTGTTTGCGAGACTTATACAAAAAATGCCTAAATGTACGTGTACATTGAACAACATTTAAAATCAAAAAAACATATATTATCAGATTAAAGCGCGACATCAAGCACGTAAATACTTAATTTTTTGATACTTGAAGGGGTGTAAATAGAAAAAGTGTAAGCAATATTTATACAAAACCGAGCACATTGTTGTAACGAGAACTAATAGGGATTCGCAGTGAAGCTCATAATGTCCACAATGCAATTAAAACTGCCGATTGCTTACCAATCGATTTAGAATGCATTATTACCAAAATTTACTTTTTTTTTGTATTTATAGTGTACGCATTGAATCTCTATCAACACCATCATTTAAGACTTATTAAAAGAAAATTGCCTAATATTACACAATTGTGTTTCTTAAATTATCTACATATTTTTGATTCATTTCTAATATTTTAGGGTTTCAAACTTACGTATTTTGTTTAATTAAATAATAAAAATCAAAACACGTATCTTTCACAATCAACATTTTGAAAGCAGTACATAATAGAAGATAAATTAAATTGATTCAACTTCTAAGGCTCGTTTACTACCATCTTTCGCTTAGTAATTGAAGTAATTTTATAACAATCTTTCAAAAAATCGATTTTTCAAGAATTTTTAAATTTATTCAGAACACGGGAAAAATTCCAATCAACCTCAACAGCTTATATCTCAAGAACTAAATGAGATATTTTCAAAATGACTTCACGTTTAGAAAGTAGACGCTCGAATTAGTAACTGAAACTAATTTCATAACAATTTTTCAAAAAATCGATTTTTCAGGAATTTTTAAATTTATACAAAATATTGGAAAAATCCCAATCAAGTTCTGAAGATTACATCTCAAGAACTAAATAAGATATCTCAAAATTTACTTCACTTTTGGAAACTAGATGCTTCAATTAGTAAATGAAAGTATTTTCATAACAATCTTTCAAAAAATCGATTTTTCAAGAATTTTTAAATTTATACAAAATACTGGAAAAATTCCAATTAAGCTCAGCAGCTTATATCTTAAGAACTAAATGAGATATTTTCAATCTGACTTCACTTTTAGGAAGTAGATGCTCTAAATAGTAATTGAAATTAATTTCATAACAATTTTTCAAAAAATCGATTTTTCAGGAATTTTTAAATTTATACAACATATCGGAAGAATCCCAATTAAGTTCTGCTGTTTATATCTCAAGAACTAAGTGAGATATTTTCCAATTGACTTCACTTTTAGAAAGTAGATGCTCCAATTAGTAATTGAAAGTAATTTCATCACAATTTAAAAAAAATCGATTTTTCAGGTTTTTTTAAATTTATACAAGATATCGGAAGAATCCCAGTTAAGTTCAGCAGTTTATATCTCAAGAACTAAGTGAGATATTTTCAAATTGACTTCAGTTTTAGAAAATAGATACTCTAATTAGTATGTGAATGAATGTTGAGAATGAAAACATAGAAGAACTTTGCTCAATCATTAAATTTATCTGTAAACAAAACTATTTCATTTTTAATAACAAATTTTTCTCTATGTCAGATGGGCTTCCTATGGGATCCCCAATTTCGGGTATAATCGCCGACATTTTCGTCAACAACCTTGAAAATAAACTTTTTTCTAATAAATACCTTCACATCACTAAGGATGTCAAATTTTATGGCAGATATGTCGATGATATTTTCATCATATACTCGGGTAATCGAGCCAAACTTAGAGCCTTGTTTAATGTTCTCAACACCATCAGCAATCTTGAATTCACCTTAGAAATAGAAGAGAATAACCGCATCAATTTTTTAGATCTTACTATAATCAAAAATATACAGGAGGGTTCTATCAACTTCGACATCTATAGGAAGTCTACTACTACTGATTGTGTCATCCCTTTTAACTCCTACAACTGTACAGCTCACAAAAAAGCTGCTTTCAATTTTTTATTTAATAGACTTTATAATGTACCTCTCAGTAAAGACTGTTTCAGTATTGAAGTTAACAACATCATAAAAATAGGCATTAATAACGGTTATAGTATCAAATTTCTTCAAAATATTATTAATAATATTCATAAAAATAACATTAAAAAATTAGTATATCCTAACTTTCAATTTAAAAAATTAGCGTGGGTGGTTAAAAATAAGGTAATTTCAATTTTCTTTTTCATTAATTTTACACTTGACCTATTTGAATATAGTTTTCAGGCTCAAATTTGTAAGATCAAGCTTTTCCAATGTATATCTCTAAAATGTCCTTTCCGCTGTTCATGTACTCAACACAACAACGTGTCCATTGACGGTAATAATTATAAATAATTTAACGATTTTATATTTTAACATAATTTTCTCTCTTTTATAAACGTAGTCGTGCCTGTCGATGCCGTTACTGGCGAAACACGTGTCGCACTGAAGATTTGATTGAATAATTTAAATACATCGTTTTAAGCCATACCAAAGCTTTTTCTTTTTATATATTTCCTACGATGTTGTTGGAAAAAACTTTATCAACTCTAATTAGTAGTTGAAAGTAATTTCATAACAATTTTCCTAAAAAATCGTTTTTTCAAGAATTTTTAAATTTATACAAAATACCGGAAAAATTCCAATTAAGCTCAGCAGTTTATACCTCAAGAACTAAGTGAGATATTTTCAAATTGACTTCACTTTTAGAAAGTAGATGCTCTAATTAGTAATTAAGTTTTGGGTTGTTTACACTGTTAAATTTTCAAATATTGTTTTAACGTTCTGTATTAATTTTTTAACTAATGTCACATAATAACGTTTGATATTTTGAAAAATCTAAAAAATCTAATCTACTGAGAAAAATCTACTGAGGAATTGCACATACAAATAGAGTATTTCACCAAATTACTACAAACAGCTGTAAAAACCAGTTTGGTTTTAGACAGAAGCATTCAACAATTGATCAAGTACATCGGATTACAGACGTCATAGAGAAGGCACTCGAAGAAAAACAAGTTTGTTCTGCATTATTCCTAGACGTAGCACAAGCATTTGATAAAGTTTGGCACAAAGGCCTGATTTATACGTTGAACAAATTCTTGCCAAAGCAATATGTAGAAATCTTATCATCGTATATAACCAACAGGCTATTTAGAGTTAAACAAGAGGATGCATACTCAGACCTAAAGGAAGTCCAAGCAGGAGTACCTCTTCTTGGGCCAATACTATATGTCTTGCACACAAGCGACATACCAGACCTACAGGAGATCACATTAACTACGTTCGCGGATGACACAGCACTGCTTGCAGTGGGACCAAACGTGACAATTTCTAGTCAAGCACTGCAAACGGCTAGCGATAATATATACGAATGGACCAAAACGTGGAACATAAAGTTGAATGAATCAAAATCGACACACATCAATTTTACAAACAAAAAACTACATAACCCTCCATCGCTGAACATTAACTGAACTATAGTTCCCTACGAAAACAGTGCTAAATACTTAGGCATGACACTTGACGCCAAGTTAAGATGGAAGGTTCATGTTAAAAAGAAGAAGCAAGAAATGAATATAAGGTTTCGATCATATAAATGGCTATTAGGACGACACTCGAACTTGTCATTATATAACAAGACTGTAGTGTACAATCAAGTCTTAAAACCCACGTGGTTATATGGTATACAAATCTGGGGATGTGCGAAGGATACTCATATCAAAATAAAACAAACAGTCCAAAATAAAATACTACGTGTCATGGCAAACGCCCCATGGTACGTAAGGAACAACGATATACACAGAGATCTGAACATCCCAACGGTGAAGGACGAAATTCAACGGTATGCTAAAAAGCATGAAGATTGACTACATCAACATGTGCTAGTGTAGAGTAAAGTGAAATAGCAGAGTATTGGCGAGTAACATTGTGTATAATATGAGAAACCACTAAGTGAAATCATTGGACTCGATTGGTGTAAATATTTGTTGTCTGCTTTGTAATGGATGTTATTTAATTTAATTTTTCAGAAGTAAATTTTTTAAAAAACCCCTATAAAGAAATGTTTTGTGAAATATCTTTGAAAATAATTAAAGCGTAGAATTGCGGAGTGAGGTAAAATATGCATAGAAGAGGTCCCCGGACACAATCGACAAAGCTTAAATGGGCGGGCGAATAGTTTATTAGAAGAGCAATGCTAGAATCCTTTGTCGGAGAATATATGGTACGCTTAATGGCGCATTCTCTTACGATCGCGCTCCTGTACTACCTCGATTGTTCCATTAATAATGGGGCAAAAACCATCTGATTTATCTATTTAATCAAAACGAAAAATGTAATTAAAAATATGTTAACAAGATGATTAATATTCCGAATGTTGTACTCAATTAAATTAATGAAATAATAAAAACAATAAAATCATAAAATAAATTCCAATCCTATCCACGTTTCCCTTTTAAGAATTTATACAAAGTAACTTAACGATGGAAAACAAACCGCGTACAAACACAAAAGGTCACCGTCGCTAATAAATCCCCGCATATTTTCCCCGGTTAGAAACAGTCGTTCAATTATCGTTCAATAAATAGGTGATAGTAATCTAAGAAAAATGGGGATCCGTTCTATCGGTGGTACCTTTTCGTTTCATCGATGGTAATCGTGCTCCCACCTGAACCCTCCTCTCCTCTTTTCTTCTTTCTTTCGGGTTCTCCTTTCTTCTTACTCTAACTAATGGCCGTCCGTCCCACAATTACGCCAAAACAATGGCTATTATATTGTTATCGGGGCGGGCGTTCTCCCGCAAAAATATTGACTTATTATATGCAAGCCAACATCTATTCAGCGCTCCCGTGTGGTGCCGTTTCGCCGTTGTCTTCTCTCGCAGTGTCTGCCCCCGGCTTCTTCTTCTTCTCCTTCTTCTTCTTCTTCCTTTGGTGTAGGTGGCAAAGTAAACATTTAATGCACCAACTGTATTAAGCACGTGCTCCTCAATCCCTTTTTATTCAAATAAAAAGAATGAAAGCAAAGTATTTTAGTTCAATACATATCAGGAATTGCTTTGATTCTTCAACTCCAAGACAAGAGACTTGTCCTTTCTCATTTAGTCGATGGCGAGATTTTTCTTCTCCACCAATACGTCCAAAAGAAAAAGAAAGAAAAAAATCGAAAGCCAGCTGCTATGACGGTCTCGCACCGTCGCCGGTTTTACACCGCGAATTTTGCCACGTTTTCCGGTAGACGACGTGGCGACCGACGACGGTGAAATTTCCAGCGCCCAGAATGGCCGTAATTGGCTCGCGGTTCGGCCTCATAAGGGGTGGTAGGTAGTGCTACTGGTGAGCACAGGCAAACCGAGCAAGCGCGCGCACGCTCGCGCTCTAAAAGAAAAGATATCTTCGACAACAACGAGAGAAAAAGAAAAAAAAATGGAAAAAGAAACGGCCATCAATTAACGGCCGGTTTATGGCGGTTATGGGCATCGCCATCTCTGTACATAGTCACTGTCTTCTGACTCCGTCGGATCAAATTCGTTGTTTCTACTCGGTACCAACCACAACCACCTGTGTATGTATGTAACAGACGAAAGGAAACTTTTAAGATCATGTCGAAAATTACTTCCTAAAAAGTATATTTTAGAAAGTGCACTTGGTCATGTATTGAAAAGCACTTCATTGAGTGATAATTTATGTAAAATGCGCACCGAATTGAAATCTCGTATTGAGAATGGTGAAAAAGACTTCTTTAATAGATATCCTCGAATTGTTAAAAGAAAAAACTAGCTATCTCCCAACGAATACAGTATGCGCTTTACTATCAGAACACTCGGTTTAAACACTAAAATTAAAGACTTTTTATATCAGTTGATGCCTCAGATTTCGACGTTTCTTAGTGCAACATGGCTCAAAGAGACTGTTTTTAACCACGAGCTTTTCCCGCACAGATACGATGTTTTTAGATGTGATCGACCTCATCGTAAGGGTGGCGGAGTTTTGCTGGCCATTGACTCTGATATTGCAATCTCAAAGGTTGTGTTGACCTCTTGCCCAATTGAAATAATTGATTTGATAGCCGCAAGAATTGAATTTAAAAAAATCTAAATATGTACTGAATGTTGTTGTTTGCTACATCCCGCTTAGCACACCTAGAGAAATGTGTGGTCGTACATTCGATCATATTGAATCATTACTACTAAGTGACTTTAATATTCCATCACTTGCTACCATAAACGAAGAACGAGCTGCTAATCTTCGTAACTTTCTTAATTTTAACAATCTTGTACAATTGAATAACGTCGGTAATAAACAACACACTTATTCGGAGCTGGGATTGTCAAAAAACAACTTCAATATATTCGGGCATTAGATGACTAACTGTTAGAAGAATAGCTATTAGAATGAATGGCTATTTGAAGACTATTCTCTTAGATTAGCAATCTAAAATAGTTTTCTAATCTCACAAACATTTTAAGCACTCTTCAAGTGTAGGCAAAAAAGCCAATACCACAACCGATGGTGCACCCTGTATAATTGCAAAATAACTTTAAAAAAAAGTTCAGATCGAACTATATGCGGTTCTTGAATATCGATTTTTCTTTGAGTTAATTTTAAATACCCGTAAACTTTAAAAATAAATAGCGTTTCTTAGAAGGGCCATTGGACCAAAATCTCTGGTAAAACTGATACATATTCAATACAAATTCACCACAAAAAGTTACATCCAAATTCGTGAAGAGTCAATTGCGATGTCTCCTTGTAAGTAATGAATTAAATGAATTGTTTCATATTGTTTTATACTTTTTTTAAATGCATAACTCCATATAAAATTGACCGAATTTGTAAAGACCCACCTTTACAAACGGAAGATGCCAACAAAATGTTTACAGACGAAGGGTTAAAACAAGGCCGTTTAAGTTGACATCATTAATCTCATAATATCTTTAATAACTTTCAAAATGTAATGCGTCGGCCATAAGTGACCTCTACTATACTTTATACGTCAATATTTGCAAAGTAATACTCAATAATTTTGAAAAGCCTATGTCTCGGCCGCAAGCAATCTCGGTTAAATCTTCATTATATGTGACTTGGGATGCGAAAAGGGACCTATCGTGCGAAAACAACAATTCGAGATAATGGCCGTTAAAGTATTCAAGGTCATTGTGCGCGGCATTCATAAAAAATTAAGGTTATAAAGTAAACATTCAGTTTCGCGCTAGAAAAAAATGTCTTTGGACGACGAATTAAACAGTGTTGAACAAAAGTATTTTGGTAGTGACTTATCAGTTGATCACGCTGACCCTATAAGTAGTTCTTCAAGTGAAGAAGAATACGAAAAAGAAGGAACAAATAATGGTTCAGTTAAATTGTTAAGTTTAACGCCAAGTACAGGTAAATTTCCTGCAACACGATTCAATACAGTTTCATTGCAGCACGCTAATGAAAATGAATTTTAAGACACTAACGATTTTCCCTTTCATACTTTACCTATCTTTCAAAAATTTGGATCAACTTAAACAAAATGTTACAGGGTTCGCTTAAAGGAATTAAGAAACTGTTTCGCATCAAATTAAGGCTAAAACCTTCCCATTTGTAACAAAATGATCAAATTTCTTTTAAGAGTGGTTGAAAAATGCCTAAGAATGATAAAGACTTTTTAACAAGGTAATTAATTACCTTAGTTACCTTATTTGACCCAACTTTAGGACAACTTTAGAAATTCGTACACAATTTTATTTATAAGAGGTTAAAAACCTGTTCTAACGCTCTAATAATCCATGTAGAAGCAGAGAGCATTACTACAGAGTGTACTTCATCAGTGCCTCATGACTTATCGGTTCAAGACGTGAAGAATGAAGAAATTGTATCAGCATTTATAAACACCAAACACCTAATAGTAAAGTCCAGAAATAATTTCCTAGAATTAACAACAGCTAAACAAGACCTGATTATTTTAAGCAAGATCGAGACCGGAAAAACGTACAATGAACTAGATAAAGTTTACACTAAAATATCACAGAGAAAAAATATGGAATAAGAAAAGATAAACCTCTTACAAAGGGTAACGTAGCCTACATGTTTTGTAACCTGCATATATGTCGTAAGTTGTTTTTGTTCATTCATGACTGCGGAATAAAACGTTAGAAGAATTTGTCGAAGCATTACAATACCTACGGCGTGGCAGCACATGGTTTAGCTCATAAACCATCCACAAATCGTGTTGCCTTAAAGCAAAATGAAATTCACCAAATTGTTGACTTTATTTCTACCACAGCTGAAACCATGGCGATCCCCTTGCCAGGTAGACTTCCAAAATTCAAAGATTTCAGGGTGATGAAGTTGCCATCTTCAGAAAATAAGTCAACAATTTGCAGGTTATATATCTCTTCATTTGGAAGTGAAGACCAAAAAATAGGTTATGATGCTTTTCGTAAAATTTGGACCAAATATATCCCTTATGTTACTATCATGAAACCAGCGGATGATTTATGTGATATTTGCAGAAAAAAATTATTAGCTATTTTGGAAACAAGGAATTGTAAAGATGTGGATAAGGAGCAACAATTAAATAATGCTATAAATCATCTGCATAAAGCTAAAAGTCAAAGACTTCAGTATCAGAATTGCTGTAGTAACACCGATGACTCGACTACAGTATTATCGTTTGATTTTGCACAAAATGTTCATTATCCCCACAGCCCTCAGCAACCAAGTTCAGCTTATTTTAAAGCTACAAGAAAATGTGCTGTTTTTGGCATAACAAATGAGAACCTTAGACTACAACTGTGTTATAAGTTTACTGCACAATTATTTGGAGACTTCTCAACCAATAGAAACCCTCATCATATTTGCGGATAATTGCGTGGGCCAAAATAAAAATAATGCTATGTTGTATTATTTGATGTGGAGAGTAGAAAAAGGTAAAAACAATGCAATTTTCCTAAATTTTCTACTGACAGGACATAAAAAATTTTCACCTGATAGATATTTTGGTATCTTTAAGTCTAAATACGCAAATACCGATGTAGACACTCATGACGATTTAATTATTTGTGTGATTGCTTCATCGCCTAGCGGTCATAATAAAGCCATCTCTTCCAGGGATGTAACTTGGTATCGATGGGATACACTTTTGAAGCAATTCCCTTTTTGTATCAAATTACAAGCCTAGTGACAGACTTTTCTAAGGTAGATATGGTTGCACCCAAACCTAACACAAAATTGCCTAAAAAACGAAGGTATGATGCTACTTAACTTTTTCCAATTTATTTTTTTCGCTGTTTTTGTATAAACTCAATTGTAAATTTATTATTTTTGACATTTCATATAATAAATATTATGAAAACGACTCATTTTTGTTACTATCATTGCTAAATGTTTCCTTAATATTAAAAATGAATTAGAATGAAAAGTAAGCACACCACAGATGGGAGGATACTCTCAATAGAAAGACCGTCCTTTTTCCTTCAGTAATTACGATAAAAGTAAAAATCGATATTTTGACAAGATAGGTCCCTTTTCGCATCCGAAGTCACGTATCATTATTTGCAAGTTTATAACGTATAACTTTGAAAACCTAATGCCTCGGCTGTAAGCGATCTCGGTTAACTTTTTAATAACTCATAATTTGCAAATTTATCTTTAATAATTTTGAAAAAATGATGCCTCGGCCGCAAGCGACCTCGGCTAAGTCTTCAATATATCATTATTTGCAAGTTTAAAACCTATAACTTTAAAAATCTAATGCCTCGGCCGCAAGCGACCACGGCCAACTTTCTAATAACTCGCAATTTGCAAATTTATCTTTAATAATTTTGAAAAAATGATGCCTCGGCCGCAAGCGACCTCGGCTAAGTCTTTATTATATCATTATTTGCAAGTTTATAACCTATAACCTTAAAAACCTAATGCCTCGGTCGCAAGCCACCTCGGCCAACTTTTTAATAACTCATAGTTTGCAAATTTATCTTTAATAATTTTGAAAAAATGATGCCTCAGCCGCAAGCGACCTCGGCTAAGTTTTTATTATATCATTATTTGCAAGTTTATAACCTATAACCTTAAAAAACTAATGCCTCGGCCGCAAGCCACCTCGGCCAACTTTTTAATAACTCATAGTTTGCAAATTTATCTTTAATAATTTTGAAAAAATGATGCCTCGGCCGCAAGCGACCTCGGCTAAGTCTTTATTATATCATTATTTGCAAGTTTATAACATATAACTTTAAAAATCTAATGCCTCGGCCGCAAGCGACCTCGGCCAACTTTTTAACAACTCGTAATTTGCAAATTTATCTTTAATAATTTTGAAAAAATGATGCCTCAGCCGCAAGCGACCTCGGCTAAGTCTTCATTGTATCAGTATTTGCAAGTTTATAACCTATAACTTTAAGAATCTAATGCCTCGGCCGCACGGGACCTCAGCCAACTTTTTAATAACTCGTAATTTGCAAATTTATCTTTAATAATTTTGAAAAAATGATGCCTCGGCCGCAAGCGACCTCGGCCAACTTTTTAACAACTCGTAATTTGCAAATTTATCTTTAATAATTTTGAAAAAATTATGCCTCGGCCGCAAGCGACCTCGGCCAACTTTTTAACAACTCGTAATTTGCAAATTTATCTTTAATAATTTTGATAAAATTATGCCTCGGCCGCAAGCGAACTCGGCTAAGTCTTTATTATATCATTATTTGCAAGTTTATAACATATAACTTTAAAAATCTAATGCCTCGGCCGCAAGCGACCTCGGCCAACTTTTTAATAACTCGTAATTTGCAAATTTGTCTTTAATAATTTTGAAAAAATGATGCCTCGGCCGCAAGCGACCTCGGCTAAGTCTTCATTATATCATTATTTGCAAGTTTATAACTTATAACTTTAAAAACCTAATGCCTCGGCCGCAAGCGACCTCGGCCAACTTTTTAATATCTCATAATTTGCAAATTTATATTTAATAACTTTAAAAAATGAAGCCTCGGCCGCAAGCGACCTCGGCTAAGTCTTCATTATATCATTATTTGCAAGTTTATAACCTATAACTTTAAAAACCTAATGCCTCGGTCGCAAGCGACCTCGGCCAACTTTTTAATATCTCATAATTTGCAAATTTATCTTTAATAACTTTAAAAAATGAAGCCTCGGCCGCGAGCGACCTCGGCTAAGTCTTCATTATATCATTATTTGCAAATTTATAACTTACAACTTTAAAAACCTAATGCCTCGGCCGCAAACGACCTCGGTTAAGTTTTTAATAACTCATAATTTGCAAATTTATCTTTAATAATTTTGAAAAAATGATGCCCCGGCCGCAAGCGAATTCGGCCAACTTTTTAATAATTCATAATTTGCAAGTTTATCTTTAATAATTTTTTAAAAAATGATGCCTCGGCCGCAAGAGACCTTGGCTAAGTCATTATTAATTCATAGTTTACAAATTTAATCTAACAATGTTTCGGTCACAAGCGACCTCAATTACAATTGCTAGTTAGATTAAAAATATGAAATATCAAATTTATTTAAGAGTTTATTAACGAAAGGTACTAAAAATGTTATTCACTTATAGTTAATTGGTGCAAGTTGACGCGATTTTCTTGTAGTATTTTTGTAACGTCGTCGCCGTTTTAATGTTACAAAGAGATGAAGGATAGGATCGGGTTTGCGGGGCCCGGTTCGGGCATTTATCGAGTCACGCGGGCAAAATGCGGTCTAATTAATATATTAAATGGGCCTTTTCATAACCGGGATGCAGCGGGCCGATTAAAAACGCGTGCAACCGCCGTCGGTGCCGCCGAAAAATCCGCCGCTAATTGCGTTATTTATGGGATTTTAATTTGTTATCCGCGACGCCCCCATTAATAATCCATCAATTCCACGATAAACCAACATCAATTCCTTCAAAATTCATTTAGAAAATTATCAATATCATATATCTTGAGAAAATTGCCCGGTTCTAATTAAAAATTAAAACTGGCGTTGGTTTAAAAAAACTATTTCAACTTGAAAGTAAATCTGTGTAATTAACTTTTCAATATACCCGGTGTGGACAGTAAAAGATTGGGCAAATATTGTCGGGTTCTATTTACGTTGGTTTCTTAGCAAGGCTTAAATTTGCACGCGATTTGTCCGCGAAGATAAACGTAGTATTAATTTTCAATTTCCCCGTGAAAAATGAGTTAAAACGACGCCGAGAAGCTGTCGTTGTGGTTACCAAGCGTTAAGAAGACTATAAATTCTACAATTATCATAGGGGAAAATTAGTTTGCACAGGGATGGATTTAAAAGAAAATTTAATTTCGATCATTTTATAATAAAAAAATTAACTCAAATTAAATCTTTTAGAAACGCACGCTATTAATATTATTTTTAAACAGTTTAATTTTTAAAATGAATCAATTTCCTTTCAAATTTCCAATTCAAAATCCAACCCTGCTCACTCGATAAACCAATGTGTACGTCGTGCTCATTAAAACGATTAATCTTTGCAATCAAAGACTCGGATGCGCCTAGTTTATTAGCATAATTCACGTTCTACACCGATTATTTATGAATATCGATCGAACCCTTTAACTAAGAACGAATTAAGAAAGAGAACTTTTTTCCCTAGAAAAATCGAAACTTGTCTATGAGGATTTAAACTCGTAACTCTTTAGTTGCTGTTATTATTTATTTACTCGCCCGACTTATTTATGACTTATTTATGTGGTCGATTTCCTTTTATTTTTATTCGTTGAAATGAGCAAAACGGACCATTTTAAAGATACACTTGTCAGATATGCGATACGCTTGAAATTATCTCATTCGCAATTCGATACAACGGAATTTTGTTGCATCTAACCGCGAGATAACATAAATATCCTTCGTGGTTGCGCTTTCGTTATAATTCTTTATTAATAAAGTTATTTTTTTAATGAAAATATAAAAAGGCGAGATGCTACAATCTCAAGGTCAATCTAAATCGTATCAAATTAATTTTCTTCTTTACTTTTTTTTAATTAAAAATCACGAAAAATTGAATTCTTAAGATATCTTAATAAATTATTCATGATTTATAGAGAAAAGTGTCTATTTTCTCGTGATTAAACCGGATATATATAAATCGTTAAATTTAACGTGAACATTTATGGCTATCTCAAGTTGATTAAAAATCACCAAAAATCGAATTCTTGGGATATTTTAATGAAACATTCAAAATTTATAGAAGCTAGTGTCTATTTTGTCATGGTGAAAACCAAATTAGAAAATCTTTATTCATTTATCAGATAAAGATTATTTAAGTTAACCTAATTTTTTATGATTTTTTGAAATTAATAACCTTGTTTTAATAATCACGAAAAATCGAATTCCTAAGTTATCTTAATGAACTATTCATGATTTATAGAGGAAAGTGTCTATTTTCTCGTGATGAAAGCGGATCTTGAAAATATTTGTTCGTTTTTGAGATATGAATCATTAAATTCAACGTGAACATTTATGGCTATCTCAAGTTAAATAAAAATCACCAAAAATCGAATTCTTGAGATATTTTAATGATACACTCAAAATGTATAGAGGCAAGTGTCTATTTTGTAATGGTGAGAACCAAATTAGAAAATATTTGTTTTTGAGATACAGATTATTTAAGTCAACCTATTTTTTTATAATTTTTTTGAAATTAATGATCTTATTTTAAAAAAAATCACGAAAAATTGAATTCTTAAGATATCTTAATGAACTATTCATGATTTATAGAGGAAAGTGTCTAATTTTTGGCAATGAAAGCCGATCTAGAAAATATTTATTCATTTTTGAGATATAAATCATTAAATTCAACGTGAACATTTATGGCTATCTCAAGTTGATTAATAATCACCAAAAATCGAATTCTTGAAATATTTTAATGATATCTTCAAAATTTGTAGAGGCAAGTGTCTATTTTGTCAAGGTGAGAACAAATTAGAAAATCTTTATTCGTTTTTGAGATAAAGATTATTTAAGTTAACCTAATTCTTTATGATTTTTTGAAATTAATAATCTTGTTTTATAAAATCACGAAAAATCGAATTCTTAAGATATATTAATGAACTATTCGTGATTTACAGAGGAAAGTGTCTATTTTCTTGTAATGAAAGCGGATCTTGAAAATATTTATTATTTTTTGAGATATAAATCATTAAATTGAACGAGAACATTTATGGCTATCTCAAGTTAATTAAAAATCACCAAAAATCGAATTCTTGAGATATTTTAATAAAACATTCAAATTTTATAGAGGTAAGTGTCTATTTTGTCATGGTGAAAACCAAATTAGAAAATCTTTATTCGTTTTTGAGATAAAGATTATTTCAGTTAACCTAATGTTTCATGATTTTTTGAAATTAATGACCTTGTTTTAAAAAATCACGAAAAATCGAATTCTTAAAATATCTTAATGAACTATTCATGATATATAGAGGAAAGTGTCTATTTTCTGGTGATGAAAGCGGATCTTGAAAATATTTATTCGTTGTTGAGACATAAATCATTAAATTTAACGTGAACATTTATGACTATCTCAAGTTAATTAAAAATCACCAAAAATCGAATTCTTGAGATATTTTAATGATATATTCAAGATTTATAGAGGCTAGTGTCTATTTTGCCATGGTGGGAAGCAAATTAGAAAATCCATATTCGTTTTTGAAATAAAGATTATTTAAGTTAACCTATTTTTTATGATTTTTTTGAAGTTAATAATCTTGTTTTAAAAAATCACGAAAAATCGAATTCTTAGGATATCTTAATGAACTATTCATGATTTATAGAGGAAAGTGTCTAATTTTTGGTGATATAAGCGGATCTCGAAAATATTTATTCGTTTTTGAGATATAAATCATTAAATTTAACGTGAACATTTATGGCTATCTCAAGTTAATTAAAAATCACCAAAAATCGAATTCTTGAGATATTTTAATGATATATTCAAAATTTGTGGAGGCAAGTGTCTATTTTGTCAAGGTAAGAACAAATTAGAAAATCTTTATTCGATTTTGAGATAAAGATTATTTAAGTTAACCTAATTCTTTATGATTTTTTGAAATTAATAATCTTGTTTTAAAAAAATCACGAAAAATCGAATTCTTAAGATATCTTAATGAACTATTCGTGATTTACAGAGGAAAGTGTCTATTTTCTTGTAATGAAAGCGGATCTTGAAAATATTTATTCGATTTTGAGATATAAATTAAATTCAACGTGAACATTTATGGTTATCTTAAGTAAATTAAAAATCACGAAAAATCGAATTCTTAGGATATCTTAATGAACTATTCACGATTTATAGAGGAAAGTGTCTAATTTTTGGTGATATAAGCGGATCTCGAAAATATTTATTCGTTTTTGAGATATAAATCATTAAATTCAACGTGAACATTTATGGCTATCTCAAGTTAATTAAAAATCACCAAAAATCGAATTCTTGAGATATTTTAATGATATATTCAAAATTTGTAGAGGCAAGTGTCTATTTTGTCAAGGTAAGAACAAATTAGAAAATCTTTATTCGATTTTGATATAAAGATTATTTAAGTTAACCTAATTCTTTATGATTTTTTGAAATTAATAATCTTGTTTTAAAAAAATCACGAAAAATCGAATTCTTAAGATATCTTAATGAAACTATTCGTGATTTATAGAGGAAAGTGTCTATTTTCTTGTAATGAAAGCGGATCTTGAAAATATTTATTCATTTTTGAGATATAAATCATTAAATTGAACGAGAACATTTATGGCTATCTCAAGTTAATTAAAAATTGAAAAAACTTTTCAAAAAATATAACATAAATCTAACATTCAAAACTACACACACTATTCAAAATATTCTTGATAATAGTAAAGACAAATTTCATATCTTACAAGAAAGCGGTGTATACCAAATAGAATGCAATAGTTGTCAAGCTACATATATCGGAGAGACCGGACGTAATTTCAAAACAAGGATCAAAGAACATTTAACGAAAGAAAATTCGGCATTTGGAAAACACTTACTTTTTAACAACCACGAATTTAATATAGAAAAAAATACAAAAATATTACATAAGAAAAATAAAGGCTATTTATCAGAAATACTCGAAATGTATGAAATAACTAAATTTAAAAAACAAAATCCGGATAAAATAGCATTAAATGAACAAATAAACCATATTACCCCTCCATTATATAATAATTAAAAAAATCCTTTCAAAAATCTTTAAAACCACTTTCCATCTCTATATTCTTTAAAAACAAGTTTTAGTTGTCCTCGTGATACCACGGTGATGTTGTATTGTAAGAAATATATGTTTGTGAATACTTAAAATGTATTGTGATTATTTCAACTTTTAATTTGTAAACTGACGTAAGTTTTAAAGTAGATATAAAATTCTCTTTTATTTTTAATATGTGAATATAGATGTTCTTCTGAAGATGGTAATGTAATTACCGAAACCGGTAAAGACGTAAATAAAAAATTTTAAATATCACTTAGTATATGATAATATTTTATATTTCTATAACATATTAGTGATAATGGATAAAAACGTAACCAAATATTAATTAAAAATCACCAAAAATCGAATTCTTGAGATATTTTAATAAAACATTCAAAATTTATAGAGGTAAGTGTCTATTTTGTCATGGTGAAAACCAAATTAGAAAATCTTTATTCGTTTTTGAGATAAAGATTATTTAAGTTAACCTAATTTTTTTATGATTTTTTGAAATTAATAAACTTGTTTTAAAAAATCACGAAAAATCGAATTCTTAAAATATCTTAATGAACTATTCATGATTTATAGAGGAAAGCGTCTATTTTTTTGTGATGAAAGCGGATCTTGAAAATATTTATTCGTTTTTGAGATATAAATCATTAAATTCAACGTGAACATTTGTGGCTATCTCAAGTTGATTAAAAATCACAAAAAATCGAATGTGTTTTGCCTTGTTATGTGATATTTGAACTGGTAATCCTAGATATTTTTAAGTTGAGCTCTTCCCGAAATGCATGATGTTTATTTTCTAGTTGCGATAATATGGTTAAGCCAAAGAGTGATGTTTGGTGGTACTACGATCTTCAAGATAAAGACAACTATTTCTGTAAATATCGTAAAAACTCCTTTAAAAGAAATGCTACCAGACAATTTGAACATTTGCTAAAATGTGTCAAAATACTTGAAAATGTAGTACAAATTCTTAAAAAAGTGAAATTGCCTATAATAAATGTTTCCAGCAGTAACAACAACACCACGCCAAGCTCTATCGAGGTGTTAAAAGATAATGATGATACTGATACTACCTGTTTAGACTCAGAAATTGCTTCACTAGTCGGACCGGTGCCTCCATCAGCTAATTCATCATTTTCAAGTACTTCTAAAGCATCAAAGGGTACAATTTCTTTGTATTTTGATAACATGTCCTCTCAGAAAACAATAAGTTTGATGAAATACTCGCAAGGGCTATTTATGTCTCAGGAGCCCCCTTAGATATGACAACGAAAAAAATATGGTTAGATGTATTCAAAGTAATGAGATGCATATATAAACCAGTTGTCAAATTCACTCTTCGAATCCGAGTACACTAGAGTTAAAAGCTGCAGTTTCTTTAAAAATTAGTGAAGCATCTGTCTTAAGCCTACTTATGGATGGATGGTCAAATTGCAGAAATGACTCTAATTTTGTTATTAATACACCTTCTGCGGTATTTTACAAATCGGCACAAAGTCGTGGTGTGCCTGAGGGGATTATAATCCACTACCTCAATATGCTTTGGACACTATTGAACCAATATACCAGGATCTTAGCAAAGAGTTATTATCAAGATGTGTTGGTGGTTTCAATCAAAATAACAATGAGAGTTACAACCAACTAATTTGGAAAATATCTCCTACAATAATTCCAAGTGGATTGAAGACAGTTGAACTTGTTGTGCATAGTTCTGTCTGTGTTTTCAACAAAACGTTCAGAAGCTTTACTGCAACTGTATTTGCACCATATATTTTTTTTGCATATTCTGACTAACTGCCTTCAATGTTGTTAATCATTTTGTAAAAAAAATGTTTAAAATTTATGTAGTTACTTAAAATAGATATCACAATACAATTTGTGATAATTATAAAAGAAATCTTCAGCATTTCAATTATAGAAGTCGCAATTCAATGTATCATTTAATTGTTGAGACAAAAATTCTTAAACAACATCATAGTTTTTAAGAAAAAATTAATGCGATCATATTCAAAAAATCGTATCTCAAGAATTAATTGAGATATCACTTTAAAATAAGGAGCAATTTGAAGCAAATTTAGTGAGTATTTAATGTACTTTAGATCGTTTCTTCATATCTTTAAATCTCCGAGTTATGATTTTTTATTAAATCTTTGCAAAAACGTAATCATATGTGTTTGATAAAAATCAAGCAATTTTCAAAGAATTGTATCTCAAGCACTAATTGAGATGTCGCATTGAAATAAGAGACAATTTGAAGCAAATTAAGTTAGTATTTAATGTGTCTAAGATCGTTTCTCCAAACCTTTAAATCTCCGAGTTATGATTTTTTGATTAAAACTCTGCAAAATGTAATTATATGTGTCTGATAAAAATCACGAAATTTTCAAAGAATCGTATCCCAAGAACTAATTGAGATATCCCTCTGAAACAAAGAGCAACTTGAAACAAATTTTGTTGATATTTAACGTGCTTAAAATCGTTTTTCCAAATCATTAAATCTCTGAGTTATGATTTTTTGATTAAAGGTTGGCGAAAACGTAATTATATAAGTTTGTTAAAAATCAAGAAATTTTCAAAAATTCATATCTCAAGAACTAATTGAGATATCACTTTGAAGTAAGGAGCAATTTGAAGCAATTTTAATTAGTATTTAACGTGCTTGAGCTGCTTTTTTCAAATCTTTGAATCTTCAAGTTATAATTTTTTTATTAAAACTTTGCACAAACATAATCATATGTTTTTGATAAAAATCAAGCAATTTTCAAAGAATTGTATCTCAAGAATTAATTGAGATGTTGCATTAAAATAAGAGACAATTTGAAGTAAATTAAGTTAGTATTTAATGTGTCTAAGATCGTTTCTCCAAACCTTTAAATCTCCGAGTTATGATTTTTTGATTAAAACTCTGCAAAACGTGTTTAATAAAAATCAAGAAATTTTCAAAAATTCGTATCTTATGAACTAATTGAGATATCACTTTGAAATAAGGAGCGATTTGAAGCAAATTTAATTAGTATTTAGCGTGCTTGAGATCTTTTCTTCAAATCTTTAAATCTCCGAGTAATGATTTTTTTATTAAAACTCTGCAAAAACCTAACATTATTTTTTCACAAGAAATGAATTATGAAAAAGACAATTTTAAACAAAAGTAAGTGAGTTTTAATTAAGTAAAAGATGAAAAACTACACACCTGTGCATGTTCAGTTAAAAAACTAGAATGTGTATAAGTTATTATTATTAAGCGATGTGTTCCATTTAAAATAACAAAGTTATGATTCCACAAACGTCGCGTAAATTAACCGGTTTTGGTAACCACTCTGTAAAATGATATCCAATAGTATTAGTGGTGGTCGAAGGGCCCAAACTTTATTTATCGATATGATAAATTGAAATCTTCAAGGCTTAATGGTACTACCATCAAAAACTTTAAAAAATTTGAAAGATATTCCAAACTTAATTGTTATAGGAGATGTAATTGGTATATATACAAGCATACAGTCTAAACAGCCAATTGTGTATACATACTGTATGTACAAATAGCCAATTACATATACATACTGTATGTGTCTAGAAGTCTAGAATCTTTCCGGTTTGTTTTCTTGCTTCCTAGTTCTAAGTCGAGTATTAATTCTAGTCACAATGCTAACGCTTGAACTAGCAACAGTTGAGTCTCTTAAAGCGAGTAAACCCGAATGTTTCTCGTTTTAGGTTGATGACCTAAATATTCGAAATTCGATGATTTTAATTCTATATATCAAATTAGCGCCTCGCTCGCAAGCGACCTCGACGAATTAAGGCAAAATGATACTTGTATATCTTATTAAATATGTAAACGATTTCGTGTTTATAATTCAAATATCTATCGTGGTATTAACAAAGCTTTTTAACAAGAATATAAAAAAGCCGAGATGCTACAATTTCAAGGTCAATCTAAATGAAACCAAATTAATCTAGTTGTAATGTGGTGCTCTGAAATGAATGCGTTTCGAAATGTAAGAAAATTGATAGAGTTTCTCTTTTAGTTTCGATATAACACGGTTGCGATTGGGTATGTATGTAGTAATTTCCTTCGTAGGAGACACATCTCACATGCGCGTTGGTTTTTCACGCGGTTCCTTGGTAATATACGACGGGCGGAGACGCAACACACACCCATTTCGCATAGTTACCGGTACCGCTATTAGTTATATCCGCGATATTATACATTTTAACGTACGGCTTGGACGTCTTTCTCTCTTTCTCGCGCACCCTTCGGCCGGCTCATTCGTTCGAATATAAGAAAGAAAACGAAAATGAAAAGAAAAAAATCGGCAAGCGTCTCTCGTACGCATTCTGCGAGCTCCGCGGTCCAACGAACAGGCAGGCGGAGGTTTAAATTCTCGAATAGTTCGCGCCATGGTTTATGGGGGAACTGCTCTCTTGAGGGGAATTTTTACGGGGCGGCCGTAGATTAGCGCCGCGCGGATGAAAGGGACCCCAACAACGTTTCGATTTATATATCGGAAGGCAATGTGTGTGTGTACATAAATTCGGGGCGGATCCGCGAGAAATACGGTAAAATCCAAAGACGCTCGTTCGTTTCTTCGATGTGGTTATTTATTGTCGGCGCTATTGTAATAACCGCCGGTAGTCTTTGTACGCTCGAGAACCCCTTTTTTATTTCCTTTATTTTCCTTTTTTTTCTTTTTTTATTTCGGTTTCAACAAGAAAACAGGGGCCAGTTAGGTCGCTCCTTACAAAGAAAATGGATCTTGATTAATGGAATTGACCCGGTTTTTAAATTTCATTTTTGTTATTGTTTGTAATTTCACTCAAATTAAATCCCATATTATTTTTTTATAACTCATTTCTACACTGAAATGCGTTTCCTTACAAAGTCACATATTTTAATGAGTCATCAAATTGTTGATTATTTTTATACGCTTCCAGTCGTTTAACATCTCATAACACGACAACAGAATTCGCTATTAGGTAATGAATCAATATAATCGCTAGAAAACATAACAATGTATGCTCAGACTCAGCTACTAAAAATGTAATAGAAAAAATTATATATTCCTTTTAAATTGATGCTCAATATAATTTTATTTCAATCTAATTTTAGCAAAGTTTCAAGATTAACAAATTATCTCCGAATCTTATTTCGACTACAAACGGGATAACTCTAGATACTTTTGTTCATAATCAGGTGCAATCTAAAATTATTAAAATTTGTTTTTAAGTTAGACTTGATACAGCTTCTAAAAAATTTGATGCAGTTTCCTAAGGACTAGCAATGCTTCCAGAAGACTTGTTATTATAGCTAGAAGTCTTGATATTGCTTTCGGAAGACTTGAAATGATCTCAGACGACTTGAAATACTTTTAGAAGACTTAAAATGTTTCTAAAAAGTTTGACACTACTTCCAGAGGACTTAATATTGCTTACAGAAAACTTAATACTACTTCAAAGAGACTTGAAAAGCTTCCAGAAGACTTGAGATGCTTTTAGAAAACTTGATACTGCTTTCATAGGACTTGAAATGCTTTTGGAAAACTTAATATTGCCTTCAGAAGATTTCAACTACTAGATGGCTTGTTATTACTTTCAAAAGACTTGAAATGCTCCCAGAAGACTTGAAATGATTTTGGAAGACTTGGAATGCGTCTAAGAAGCCTGACACTACTACGAGAAATTTTGATATTGCTTCTAGAAGACATAATATTGTTTCAAGAAGATTTGAACTGCTACTAGATGGGTTGTTATTGCTTCCAAAAGACTTGAAATGCTTTTAGAAAACTTGATACTACTTTCGGAAATTTTGATATTGCTTTTAGATATCAATTAATACTACTTCCAGAAAATTTGATACTGCCCTTGGAAAACTTGAAATGTTTCTAAAGGACTTGATACTACTTGTAAAATTGAATGTAAAAACCGGAAACTGTTGATGAACCAATTGACTATGCTTTGAAAATATTAAATACTATTGAACAAAATGCACAATCTTTACGTAAGGAGTCCATAAACTGTTAATTAAAGGTTAAATACTGCTGGCAGAAGACATTTTTATGATAAAAAGCGAAGGAATATTAATAAAATTTAATTTTCCTTCCAAAATATCAAATACTGTTGTCAAAATACATCATCATATCTGCTAAAAGCTAAAAACTGAAAAAAGTTTAAAAACTGTCAATTAAAGACTAGCTACTGCTTATAAAACTTTGCTTGTTTTATCAGACTTTTTTTTGAAGAGTGCAAGCCAATCCCTTTTAAGCATTACAACTGCATCTTATTATGTAGTAAAGGAAGTACAACAAAACTTTGCTACTGATAGGCATAAGATTACGGATTTGCTGGACTTCTTTACTACAAAGAAAGTTGCAACAAATTTTATAGAAGTTGAAAAAAATTTTGACTTGAATTCCGACCATTCAGCTGTTGTCTTAACACTAAGTGAAAGAATAATTAAAAAAGAAGCTAAACCAACTCTGGTGAATAAAACTAAGGACTGGGAAAGTTTTAGAATTGAACTGCTAACAAAAATAAATTTAAAGGTCAGTCTAAAAACTACTGAGGAATTGGACATACAAACAGAGTATTTCACCAAATTACTACAAACAGCTGCTTATCATAACACCAGAGAAGTAAAGTATATTATGAAAGGAAACAATTATCCAAAAGAAATACGCGTCCTAGTCAAAGAAAAAAGAGCAGCAAGAAGACATTGACAACAAAGTCGAGTCCCAAAAGACAAGGCTATAGTAAATAATAAAAGACGAAGATTAAAACGCGAAATTCGCAAACTAAAAGAAGACTCTATGAATTCGTTTTTATCTAAACTAACAAGTGGGGAAGAGAATGATTATTCGTTATGGAAATCCACTAAACGCCTTAAAAGGCCAATTACGTCAGTCCCTCCCATAAGGAAAGATTTAGGTAAATGGGCGAGAGTTATAGATAATTTAAAGTCAACCAAAGTTGCTCCAGTTACTCCGAAAGAAGTAGCTGTAGAGATAAAATCTGATCTACATCCTAAAAGAGCACCGGGATGCGACCTAATTACTGGGCAAATACTTAAACAGCCTCCAAAAAAAGGTTAACCTACATATTTAATGCAGCTATTAGATTAAATTACATACCTGCAAGTTGGACAGTTGCAGAAATTATTATGATACCTAAGCCAGGAAAACCTAAACCACTGCATGACGTCGAATCATATAGACCTATATCGCTTTTGCCAATAGTTTCTAAACTATTTGAAAAGCTGCTGTTAAAACGAATTAAACCAATTATATATGCAAATAACATAATCCCTAATCACCAGTTTGGCTTTAGACAGAAGCATTCAACAATTGATCAAGTACATCGGATTACAGACGTCATAGAGCACTCGAAGAAAAACAAGTCTGTTCTGCACTATTCCTAGACGTAGCACAAGCATTTGATAAAGTTTGGCACGAAGGCTTCATTTATAAATTGAACAAATTATTGCCAAAGCAATATGTAGAGATGTTACAAGAGGATGCTACTCAGATCTAAAGGAAGTCCAAGCATGAGTACCTCTTCTTGGGCCAATACTATATGTCTTGTACACAAGCGACATACCAGACCTACAGGAGATCACATTAGCTACGTTTGCGGATGACACAGCACTGCTTGCAGTGGGACCAAACGTGACAACTTCTAGTCAAGCACTGCAAACGGCTAGCGATAATATATAGGAATGGAGCAAAACGTGGAACATAAAGTTGAATGAATCAAAATCGACACACATCAATTTTACAAACAAAAAACTACATAATCCTCCATCGCTGAACATTAACGGAACTATAGTTGCCTACGAAAACAGTGCTAAATACTTAGGCATGACACTTGAAGCCAAGTTAAGATGGAAGGTTCAAGTTAAAAAAAAGAAGCAAGAAATGAATATAAGGTTTCGATCATCTAAATGGCTATTAGGACGACACTCGAACTTATCATTATATAACCAGACTGTAGTGTACAATCAGGTCTTAAAACCCACGTGGTTATATGGTATACAAATCTGGGGATGTGCGAAGGATACTCATATCAAAATAATACAAACAGTCCAAAATGAAGTACTACGTGCCATGGTAAACCCCCAATGGTACGTAAGGAACGACGATATACACAGAGATCTGAACATCCCAACGGTGAAAGACGAAATTCAACGGTACGGTAAAAAGCATGAAGATCGACTACATCAACATGTGAATGTGGAAGTGCTTCAATTGCTAGATAATCACCAACTATATCGAAGATTAAGAAGAATTAAACCATATGAGCTAGAGTTGGGTAAAGTGAAATAGCAGAGTATTGTGTGAGTAACATTGTGTATAATATAAGAAGAGCATTTCTATCAAAAATACTGAATCCATACTTTCTAAGGTTTGCAAATCCTTGTAATTTATTAGCAAAATTGTAGAGATGTGTATTTCGACAATTAGCTAAGGAAGAAGAACCTGACGGCGCAGCATTCCAGTGTCCATTCAACAATTTAAAAAATTCTGTATTATGCTGCAGCAAATAAGGCAGTTTCTCCATGAAGATACTGGGATAACCGAATTAAAAGTGAGAAAGTTTGTAATAGTTTTAGTGCATTATATGTATTGCAAGATAAACAGCAGATAATGTTATGCTTCCACCATCTGAATTCAACTGGTTTTCATTGATGAGAATTAGCGAAGCTTTAGTGTAATTAGATATTACAGATTGTAATTACAGATAATTTAGAGGAACAAAAACAGGTTTTGATATGTACCGTTGAAGAAACGAAAAATCAACTCGAAGAACTTGAATCTAAATGTGAATCGCTCAAGCCTGAATTAAAAACTCGCGAAAATATAATTGTCGATTTGGAATTCGAACTTTTCTCGTTATCCCAGGGAGTAACGTGCGAATCTTTAGGAATGGGGGAGAAGTCTGATATTGGTAACGAAAAGCCAGCCTCGTTTTTCATCAAAGAACTGGAAGAGAAAGACCGCGAGATCGAAAAGCTCGAATCGGAACTTAAAAAACGCACCTGCGATCTTTAAGGAATCGTCAACAAAAAACTTTGGGAGAAGAATCGAGAAATTAAGAAATTAACGAAACGTTACAACGAAATCATCGAGGTCAAAGATCAAGAATTGAATCAACTCGAAGGAGATTTGTCATCTAAAACTCAACAATTGGAGATATTAACCGATCAAATATCCGAATTGGGGATAATAGTGAGACACCAAGACGATTCTTTCGAAATAATCAAAAAAGAAAGTCTCGAATTGTGTATATTGGAGTTGAAACTGAACGATTCGATTAAGGAACGCGATTTTTATCGAACGCAATTGGTTGAATACGATAATAAACTCAAAGCCACTGAAAAAGCCATCGTCGATTCGCAAAAATTATCGTAGTTAGAGAATGACTTGCGATTGATCAGAGAAGAAAGTGAGAAGTGTGAAAATCTTCGACAGGAGGCCGTGGAGGTATGCTCGATCCTTTCAAGACGCCTGGAAGAGTTGGCTTACTTCTTGGACTCTTTGGTTAAGCAGAAATCTGTTTTGGGCTTTTTGAGGTCGAAACAAAACGAGAAACTTCGACAACTTATTAATCAAAGCTTAGATATATCTCAAAGCCTGATGCAACTTTCCAACCTCTCAGCTCTTTTAAATACAACGAATGCGATCGAATATGATGAAACTGATATTATTCTATGCTTCTAATTTCGTAGAAATAGTTAGTAGTTATACTCGACTACTTTTTTCAAGCAGTTAGCCCAGCTCTAATTCTGATTAATTTTGCTAATAAATTTCGTGTAACGTGTGGAATAAAAACTGAATTTTTTCTAAGACAAGGTATCTTTTAAACGGTTTGTTACATTCTAATCCATTGCTGATATATTTTGTCCTTCGGTATTTCAAGCGGCTTGGTGAAAACCAACTTCTGGTCTTGCACAAAACATAACCAGCATTCGGCGCTAGGATTGTCAAAAACCAACTTCAATATAATCGGGCATTAGATGACTAACTGTTAGAAGAATAACTATTAGAATGAATGGCTATTAGAAGACTATTCTCTTAGATTAGCAATCTAAAATAGTTTTCTAATCTCATAAACATTTTAAGCACTCTTCAAGTGCAGGCCATTTAGATTTACTGTAACCAAACATTCTTTTATACTCTGTACCTACCAAGTATTCTATCTATTCTATTCTATATCTATTCTAAAAGAATTCTATGGTTTTGGAGTTTCAATGCGTACACTATAAATATAAAAAAAAGTAAATTTTGGTAATAATGCATTCTAAATCAATTGGTAAGCAATCAGCAGTTTTAATTGCATTGTGGACATTATGAGCTTCACAGCCAATCCCTATTCGTTCTTGTTACAACAATGTGCTCGGTTTTGTATAAATATTGCTTACACTTTTTCTATTTACACCCCTTCAAGTCAAGGAAAGAAAATGGAAAGATCTGTGTGAGGAGCTGGAGGAGGACGTTTGGGTTAACGGCCTACCAAATAGCAACAAAGAGGATGAAAATCAGGGCCAAGGAGAAGATAGACGTAGAGATCATAGAGAAGCAATTTAAGAAACTGTTTCCAGTTATAAATGAGAAAGAGAGAAGAGCAGAGGAGGAGACTGACGATGAAATAATTGAACCCTTTACGACACAAGAACTTGAAAATGCTTTAAGCCAGTTGAAGATAAGAAGACCACTTGGAGATGATGGTATAACAAATGAAATAGTTAAAGTATGTATAGAGGCAAACAACAATATCTTCTTGAGAATGGAAGAGAGGCATACTCCCAGTAATATGGAAGAGAGCGATATTGGTATTGATCGAAAAAGCAAGTAAAGAGACAGCGGAAAGATCATATAGACCACTCTGCCTGCCGAGTGTCCTGGGAAAGGTTTTGGAGAGCTTAATAAACCAAAGAATGATAATAGAGATAGAAGAGAAAAGAATATTAAGCCAGGAACAGCATGGATATAGAAAAGGAAAGGGAACTGTGGATGCTATAATGACTATCATACAGCAAAAAAAGGACCAACAGAAGATTTCCCTAACGCATAGAGGCTTAGCGATAATGGTGATGCTCGATATAAAATATGCTTTCAATTCAGCGCCATGGGGAAAAATAATGGAAGCGATTGAAAAGGGAGGATTTTCATTAGGAATAAGGAAGATAGTAAGATCGTACCTGTCGGAGAGGAGTGTAATACTTCCTCAGGGTTCAGTCATAGGAGCGACGCTATGGAACGTGTTTTGCGATATTATTCTGAGAATGGAGTTGGAAGAAGGTGTCTCTATGATGCAGATGACTTGGCGATAATAGTGAAGGCTAAAACAAAGGAGAGGATAAAAGATAAGCCAGAGTACTGTATACAAAGCATAGCAAAAAGGATCAGATTTGGGATTGGAGTTGGCAGAGGAGATGACGGAGGTTCTAACAAGCAGTCAAATACCTGAGAGTATACTTGGATAAGGATCTCCGTATGACAACACATATCAGAAAAACAGCGGAGAAAGCGAACCTAGCACATAAGAATTTGATACGTTTAATGCCAAAAAAAGGACTGTTGCGTTCCATAACTCTATAGGCAGCTCCAGTATGGCAAGTTGCGATGAAACATAAGAAATATGTAAAAGTGATAAAAGCAATAGAGAGAAAGTCTTCCATTAGCATAACATCCGCGTATAGAACGGTCTTTATAGAAGCAGCGAAGCATTCTCCGATGGATCTGCTAGCTTGGGAACGCAGTAGAAATTTTAGGAAAAAGGCAAGCATACGAACGAGAATAGACGAATTATGGAACAGAAGTGGAAACAAAGATGGGAGAATTATTCAAGGTGGGCAAAGAATTTTATTAGTGACGTTAAAGAGTGGCAATTGAAAGGGCCGCAGCTAGATTATTATATGACACAAGCTATAACGGGTCACGGAATATTTGCAACATATTTAAAAAAGATAAAAAGGTTGGGATCAGATGAATGCTGGTTCGGATGCGGGAAGCAGGATACCCCAAAGCATACGATATTTGAATGTGCGAAATTTGAGAGAGATCGTAAAGACACTGAGGCTAAGATCGGAAGAACGATGAAGAGGGAGAATGTGGCGGAGTTGCTGATTGGGGATGAAGAGGAGAAAGATGCGGTAATAAATCGTTTTCGAAAGATCATGGTCGAAAAGGAAGCAGAGGAGAGAGAAGAGAGGAAGAAAGCGGGGAGAGTAGTGGATGGAAGACCAGAAAGAGAGGTAGAGTATGAGACGACTGGTGGGGAGATGAGAGAGAGAATGGGGCAGATGAGGAAGGAGGAAAGAGGGAGGCACGCCGCCTCCCCGAACCGGGAATGTGAGTAAGCAAATGAAAGTATGAAAAATTAATAGGAAATGTTTTGTTTTTGTTGCAACCTGCCCGTGATGGAGAAGAAGATAAAGAATAAACTAGATATGTCCAGGGAGTGTGAAGAATGTTAGAAAACGGGAATTACTACCCATGGTCGCAGATTTTCCCCGACCTCTTTAAAAAAAAAGTCTAATGGCTATTAGAACTGGAATTTATGCAACGGATGGGCAAAAACTTTTATAAAAAATATCCAAGAATGGATAGAAAAAGGACCCCGTGTAGATAAACAAAATAGATTCAGATTATTTTAGTTTGGGTTTGAAGAAATAGGTAGTCCACACCACACAATTTTCATGTGTGCTCGGTTCAAAGAAGAGAGAAAAGAAATGGAAACAGAAATAAAACAGACGGTGAAAGAAAGAAATATAGCTAATCTGCTCATAAGAGATGAAAAACAAAGTGAAGCAGTAATGAAATTTTTAAAAACGGTAACGATGAAAAAGGAATGTAAAGAAAAGAGACGACAAGAAGAAACATAAATGCGCCAAGAAGAGGAAAAGAGGAGCTTAAGTGCCCCTCTTTCGGGTATGAGATTGTATAAATGTTATTGTAAAAAATTAGTAAGAATATTTGTTTTAATTTTCATCAAATTTCAAATTGCGCCGAGACTTCACAAACTTTAACGTGTAACTTGTATTAGAAAAGCTTATTAAAAAATTAAATCCATAATTTTTTCTGTGTTATAAAACGTTTGTTGTCTTTTTTTTGTGTACTTTATTTAAAGATTGGTATATAAAACTATTTTCGTTCAACCGGTTTCGATCTCTATTAGATCATCATCAGGAATTCCGAGAACACGTCTGATATCGATATCAGAGTATTTCATGTAATCTTTCTATTTTATCTGAAACTTATTTATTAATTACTGCCTGTTAACTATCTTCGAAATTGTCTCTCTGTTCAACATGTTGAACAGAGTTCCTGATGATGATCTAATAGATATCGAAAGCGGTTGAACAGGTTGTCAAATCATTTTGTAAAGTACTCTATTTCAGAAACTATTCATTTTAGAGACTTTCATTGAAAAAATTTTTTCAGATACACGGCCAAACCCAACCCAACCCAACCCTGTATATTTAAACCATCCTAAGATGTTCGGTGCCTTAGGGCTGGGTTGGACGAACGAAACGAGTTTTTATACAAAATTCAATGCCAAAAAAAGATCCAGGAAAAAGTCTGGATCAAATTTCCAATAATTCATTGAATCTTTATCATCGAGATGACTCCATAAAAGCCTACACCAGCCTCAAGTTGACATCTCCTAACATATCTACGTTCAATCTTGTTATATCAAGAGTCATGAATTCTTAAAATCCAACATCTTTATTCAATTTTGACCAATAATCTAAAGTCTGCATCAAATTAATCATCAAGATAACTCTATACAAAGTCTCGCCCATCTCTATATAAAATTCCTATCAAGAGAAAATCTTTATACTTTTCTCCTCTCTTAATCCATATAGCAAATTTCTTAAACAGTGTATGAAGTTGTTTTGAGAAGATTTAACTTCTTCTTAAGAAATAAAACTGAAAAATTGAAGTAAACCTAATCGTTTAATATCTTAATTTCGCGAAGAAAATAAAAAAAAATAATCAGAAATTCTTCAAACACTATTATTCGATTCCAACTAACTGAAACCCATCCATCCCGTACTTAAGTGATACTCGTGCGCCCCTTCTTGTAAAAGACCAAAAACCAAGAGAAAAAAATCCAACATTCCACGGCGTGGGCCAAAAATCGCCGGGAACCTCCTCTCATCAGACCGCGTGCAGAGAAACAATAGCACGCGTCGACGTTCGTCTTTTTTCGCCGTTTTCGATTTTGTTTTTTGGTTTTTCTTTTTTTTTGTTCTTGCGTTCGGGTGCCGTTGTTTTTTTATCTTTTCTTGTCGTTTTTTTTTGAAACCCTCCGCGGTGGCCGCGGCCTAAAGCCCGGTAGCGGCCGCGCTACAATAAGTCTGACTTAAAAGGGGACTGTCCCATTATGGGCAAAGCTCGCTTAGGCCTCGGTAGGAGTCGCTGCTGCTCCTGCTGCCGCTCGCCGTCGCCGTTGAGACAAGCAGCGAATAACGCGCGACAGTCTTCTTCAGTTCGCTGCGATGTAGACGCCACCTTCCTTCTTCACTCCGTGGAGAACTTTTTATATCAACTCGATTCCAACTTCAAATCCAAATCCAACAGGTGAGTTTACTTAAAATTATTTTAAACTAACTTTTTTTTAATTTAAGGTGGTTCAAAAAAAAATTTTTTTTTTTTTATTAAAAATAATTTAAAAAAATTTTTTTGAAACACCTCAACTTAAAAATTAATTTACAAAAAGTTAAAAATAATTAATTTTTTAAAATTAATAATTAAATTTACAAAAAATTTTTTGGTCAAGATTAATTTTTTAACTTTAAATTAATTTTTCTTAATAATTTTCGAAGAAAATGTTAAATCTAACAATAGAAAAAGGCGAATTTCAACTCAGATGTTCGGGGAAAAGATGTTCTCCTCGCAGATTCGAAACTTGGCTCACATCTGTTGGGTTTTTTCGAATTTTCGAGGGAAAATCGATCGAAATT
Organism: Onthophagus sagittarius; assembly: GCA_036711965.1. NCBI lineage: Eukaryota > Metazoa > Arthropoda > Insecta > Coleoptera > Scarabaeidae > Onthophagus > Onthophagus sagittarius. The sequence continues at coordinate 27,936,295 of JASERS010000010.1, read as the reverse complement.
CGACTTTTTTTGTACGAGTACTCGAAGTACACGCAAAAACGGGATGGGGGTGCGAAAATTGACCGATTCGGGGCGAAATTTTAGAATCCCGGGGGTTAAAAGTTAACAGGTGTGCGCACAGAGCAGAGAGAGTAGTCCCCCCTTCTTCACTCCGACCTCTCTCACTCTATCTCTTTGGATGTTAAACAGAAAGAGAGAGAACTCGAACGCGGTTTTAGCCACAATTTATTTATGAAAAAAAGATTGTTTTTTTTTGTACGACTTTTTTTTAATTTTTACAATTATTTTTAATAATTTAATTAATTTTATAAAAATTCTCGCTTAAATAAAATTGAATCAAATAAATTATTAAATTAATATTGACATTAACGACTTGTTTTGTTGTTATTGTATATCTATATCTATGTCTCTATAATCGTGTTTCTTTGTGTGTGTGTTGTAGACAAAGCGTGGGCGACCATGGACAACTTGACAGACAGCTTAGATCGAAGATAACCCGAAGAATCGTTAAGGTTGAGTCACACTTTGCAAACCACCCACGAAATAGAGATGGAGGAAAAATTAGATTTAATAAAAATTTGTACGATTAAGTTAGGATTAAAAATGAAGACTGATTAGTTAAGGGAAATAAATTTTTTTGATACGGTGCCATATAAAATTAAAAATTGACGTAGCTTTTAAGTTTTTAGAATAGTATCTAGATTAAGTGATTAAGTTCGTAGATAAAGAAAAAGTCAATCATTTTTGACGTGAAGAAAAAAGATTTGATGGACCACAAAATTTGTAATTATAAATTAAAATTAGATTAGATCTAGAATAATTTTTATAAATCTTAGTCGTAATTAGTTCGTAAATATTATATAATTTAATTTTAAAAAAATTGATAAAAAAATCAACGAAATAGCTGGTCGAGCTTTAATTTTTTATCTTAATAAGTTTTATAAAAAATAAAATGATAACCTAAATCATAATCCTTAATTATTTTTTATTCATAATTTTTTAAATAATAAATAAATAAATTTTTAAGTAATAAATAAATAAATTTTTAATAACCCCCAACAAATTTAGTTTCAATTTTCGATTAAAATAAAAACCCTCAATCTAACCGTAACAATTTAGAAATGTGGAACGAGTCATTTTAAATTTCCACATCGCATTAATTGGCGTTTTTTTTATCCACGACAACAAAATAAGTCTTAATTGGCCTTTCCATCGAAAATGTCACCAAGAGGTATATAAGTAGTTGTAGTAAAAGTGCGGCTCATATAAAAAAGTCGTACATTAAAAAACATGTTTATTATCACAATAAGGAAACAAATATTGGACGGAGAGTAATACGAGAGAAATGAAGAAGGTGGGAGGAATCGTTTAAATAATAAAAAACGTATAAAATACAATTAAATTAAAAAAAAAACACTGGCATTGAATTAATTAAGGAGTCAAAATCGATTATTTTTTTTAAATTAAAGGGGATTAAAAAAATTATAAAACAGAATAAAAAATAAATAACAAGTAAATAAATATAAATATATCGATCTATAAAACATGTTTTTGATTAATTTAAGTTGAAAAAAAATTCTACAAAGCGAATACATAAAAATTAAATTAACCAGTGTCAAAAAAAAATATAAACAAACATAATCTTAAAAAACTATTTCGTATATAAGTACGTAGATTTCGATTTTTTTGTTCTTGAAGTAATCTTTGTACATAGAGACGATTAACCAATAACATCATCAAAGAGTGTATTTACAAGTTTAACTTACATATTTATATAAATTAATTTAATTAAAAAAATCTTGATCAAACTAGTTACATGTACTTTTAATATATTAACTCACCCCATCTCGCGATTCTTTTAACTTTACATAAAAAAAAATAATTTAATAAAGAAACGATACGAAAATAATGAGGATAAGCACTAAAAAATAATAACTCAGTTCAAAAAAAATCGTTTTAATTAATTAAGATGGCACGATTAAGTGCTTAACTTCATCTTCGAAATTAATTTCGTATCATTCCGAGTTATGCTATAATAATTTGATTCCCACGTTTCGTTAAACCCAACTTGTAAAAATACAATACCGGTCGATAAAACTTGAATTTTTCGATTTCGTGGGCGGAAAAACGAGATGTGCGGGGTGTTATTTTATATTTTGACACCTACATTCAGGGTTATTTATTAAAAAAAATTTGTAGGAAACTCAAATTTATATTAAAAAAAAAACGTGATATAATAAAATGTTGCGAAATAATAATTTGATTGGTACAAAGAAAATTAATACCAATAGAATTAATTTTTTGAGATATTCTTCGACAATTTTATTTATACTTGTTCAAAAATTAAAATCAAATTTTTCTTTTTGTGTAATCCAAATTAAATAACATAATCAAATAAAATTTTCTGTTAATGTTACTAAATTTTATCAAAAGTTCCAATAATATGACAAATATAAAGAAAACTTTTACGAATAGAATTAATTTCTTGAAATATTCTTCGACAAATATTTGTTGATATATATAAAAATTTAATATTAGATGTACTTGTTCAAAAATTAAAATTAAGGTTGTACCGATTAATCGGCTCATTAAACAATAAAACCGATTAGTCGGCGTTTATTATAATGCTCAAAAAATATACCAACGAAAAATAAAATAAGAATAATGTTATGTATTTATTTATTATATAGTGAAAAATGATTAATTTTTGAATATTGGTGTACTTTAAAGTACCCATACACGCAATTTCTTTCTCAGCAGATATGTTGATGATATTTTTGCGATTTATAAAGAAAAGTAAGTATTTTACTCGGAATAAAACCAAACTTGATTATCTCATTTCGTTTTTGAGATATCAGCTTTTGAAAGCAACCTAAATTTGTAGCATTTTACAAAATTTGGAATTTCCTTTTTCCAAAATCGTGAAAAATCGAATTCTTAAGATATCTTGATGAAATTTTTGTGACTAATACAGGAAAGTATGTACTTTACTCGGAACAAACCGAAACTTGATTATCTCATTTTGTTTTTGAGATATCAGCTTTTGAACACAACCTAAATTTGTAGCATTTTACAAAATTTGGAATTTCCTTTTTCCAAAATCGTGAAATATCGAATTCTTAAGATATCTTGATGAAATTTTTGTGACTAATACAGGAAGATATGTACTTTACTCGGAACAAAACGAAACTTGATTATCTCATTTCGTTTTTGAGATATAAGCTTTTGAACACAACCTAAATTTGTAGCATTTTACAAAATTTGGAATTTCCTTCATTATTTTAAAAAATCGTGACAAATCGAATTCTTAAGATATCTTGATGATATTTTTTTGTGATTTATAAAAAACAGTATGTACTTTTTCGAGAAGAAAGCTATTCTTGAATATATCAATTCGTTTTTGAGATGTCAATGTTTGAACTCAACCTAAATTTGCACCATTTCATAAAACGAACAATTCTCTTAACAATCTTTCAAAAATCGTAAAAAATCGAATTTTTAAGATATTTTGATAAAATATTTTGCCATTTATTAAGAAAAGTATGTATTTTTCCAAGAAAAATAACATCTTTGAATATCTCAATTCGTTTTTGAGATATCAGCTTTTGGAGTCAACCAAAATTTGTAAAATTTTCTTTAACAATTTTTAGAAAATCATAAAAAATCGAATTCTTAAGATATCTTGATGAACTATTCATGATTTATAGAGGAAAGTGTCTAGTTCATTGTGATGAAAGCAGATCTTGAAAATATTTATTCTTTTTTGAGACATAAATCAATAAATTGAACGTGAACATTTCTGGCTATCTCAAGTTAATTAAAAATCACCAAAAATCGAATACTTGAGATATTTTAATGATATATTCAAAATTTTGAGATAAAGATTATTTAAGTTAACCTAATGTTTTTATGAATTTTTGAAATTAATAATCTTCTTTTAAAAAATCACAAAAAATCAAATTCCAAGAACAATAGTGTCGATATGAGTAAAGTCTTGTTACAAAATGGATTCCGAAGTTGTGCTACGATACGCAAAATTAAAAGTCTTCCTGCATGTTTACTAAATGCAAATTAAAAAAAAAAGTGAATCTATGTTTCGTCGTCGATATTCCTTTACAATGCTGGCAATCAAAAAGACCAGTTCGAATGATATGGTATCGAAGTATCAAAAGTATCGAAGTAAGAAAAGTATTGTAATATCGAAATTGTCGAAATATTGCAACTTGTTTGATGTATACAGTAAATTGAGCTTATATTTAAGATCAATATACATCAGATCAAGATCTGCCCTAAAATACTTCAAGAGAGCTAATATACTTTGAAGATGACAGTCAATATGTGGTTATTCCTTATTATTTCAATTCCTGTTACAATTAATAACTCGAAATTTTACGTATATTCTTGTTTTTTCGCGATGAGTACGATAATCAAGGAAAATTATTAACAACATATTGAATCCATATGTTCTTAATAAGAGTTGAAGTGCGTAATTTATTTCTCTTTTATTTTGTCTTTATTATTTCCATCACTTTAACTCCAAAATTAAAATCTACGAAGGAAAATATATAAAAAATGTGCTTATTATATACTCTATTTTATTATTAAAATATTATTTCCAATAATTCGGTACATTCGATACTTTGAATAGTATCGCTACCACAAAGATATTAATACTCTATATCTTATTTATGCTACAGCCCAGCCCTAGTAGGTACTAAAGAGAAATGGAAAATTAATGGAAAAACAGCACATATTAACATGTCTGTGATTAACTAGTCATTGGACGGCTTCTTTCCGAGATGCAGCTGATAGGTAAAATATTAGCATAAGTTCCCTACAGCCTGTAATTCAACGAAAAATTTATTTTATCAACAACCTATTAGACGAAGTAAAGAGAGACGTACTGAGACAATGAAAGGAGATGCAGAAAGACAGTTTCGTACAAATTAATATCCTAAAATGATCTGATGTGATCATCTCTCAACCTTCATTTTGTTTTTTTATTTCTACTGTTCTAGCTGTGGCAAAATACGGTGCTAGGTCGCAATTAATTGTCCATAAGAAATCATATTTTTTTTATAAGTTGATACGTAATTCTCTGTTGCAATAAACCTACTGTAAACAAGTTAGCAGACTACAAAGTGATGAGTAGGAGCTTTAAGGCATAATAGCTCATGATATATGAAGCCTTTAAGATAATGAACATTATTTGCATCAGTAATGGCTCATGTTATAAATAAGTTAGCAGACTTCAAACCGATGAGCAAGATTTTGGAGACATAATAGCTCACCCTGTCAACAAGTTGGCAGTCCTTCAAATAATATATAGTCTATGAAATAGAATTGACTCATGCTATCAACAAGTTTGCAGACTTTAAGCTGATGAGCATATTTGAGATAATGTACAATGTTTAGAACAGGAATAACTCATGGCATCATCAAGTTGGCAGACTTCAAACTGAGGAGCAGGACTTTGGAGACATAAGTCTTTAAGATAATGTATAGTGTTTGGAATAATAATAGCTTAAAAATCAAAATAATATATAGTTTGTGGAATGGTAATAGCTTATGCTGTTAACAAGTTTGAAGACTTCAAAGTGATGAGCAGGACTTTGGAAATATAACAGCTCATGCTGCCAACAAGTTGGCAGACCTCAAGTTGCCAAAAATGATTCTGAAGACATAATAGGTCATGCTGCCAATAAGGTAGTAGTCTTTAAGAGAATGTATAGTGTTTTGAACTGTAAAAAGGTGGTATACAGGTGTCCGGTATCTTCCGGATCAGAGGTATGTAGCGATGTAGAGCACATTATTTTGAGACGATTTGTCTAATAAAATTTCTTCACATTGCTCATAACAACCGCACGGGAACTGTTTAAAGATGTCCAATAGCGATCCTGGAAAACGACTGAAGAGGTCACCTTATCACTCCTCTCCTACGTATTTATTGTGCTTTTACATATTATGACACATAACCTATTGAATTATTGTAATTAAAAAATTGAAACATATTAATTTTTATTCCCTTAACCTTTAATGATATGTATCTTATCAGAACAATTGAATTATGAATGTTTCAAAGAGAAAAATCAATAAACAAATTCTTATGAGAAATAAACGCGTAAGAAACGGATGATAGGCGGGGAGTTGGACCGATTTCCTGAGTTTAATTTACGACCTTCTCTGTCGTTTCCCAGAGTTGCTATTAGACGTCTTTTAAACAGTTCTCGTGCAGTTGTTATAAACAATATGAAAAAAATTTATTAGAAAAAACGTCTCAAAATAATGTACTCTACATCGCTGTATACGTCTGATCCGGAAAATACCGGACAGCTTGTATAATCGGTGGAACAAGATTATGTTGCCAATAAGTCGGCAGTCATTAAGATATGACATATAGTCAGAGATACAGTAATAGCTCGTGCTGCCAACAAGTCTGATGAGAAGGACAATAGAGACATAAAACTCATGCTGCCAACAAGTTGACAGTTGATAAAATAACATATAGTTTGTAGAACAGTAATAGCTCATGCTGTCAAGTTGGCAGTCTACGATAATACATAGTCTGTGGAATAGTAATAGATCATGCTGCCAATATGTTGGCAGACTTCAAGCTGACGAGCAAAACTATGGAGAACAAGCACCCATAGTATACAGTGTTTGAAACAGTAATAGTTCATGCTGCCAATAAGCTGACAAATTTCAAATTGATGAGCATGGCTTTGGAGACATAATAACTCATGCTGCCAACAAGTTAGCAGTTGTTAAAATACTGTGCAGTGTTTGGAACAGTTCTAATTCATGTTCCTAGCAGGTTAACAGACTTCCAAATGATGAGCAGGACTTTGGAGATATAAACACTCACACTGCCAACATGTTGGCCGTCATTAAGATAACGTACAGTATCCAAAAGTAAAATCTAGGAAGAAAATACATAAGAAATATGCTTATTATGCACTACTATTACTAATAATTCGATGCTTTCGATAATTTCGATACTTTTGATACTTCGATACTTTCAATACTTCGATATTTTCGATACTTTGAATAGTATCGATACCACGAAGGTATCGATACTCAATAACTCATTTAAAATATCTCCCAGCCCTAGTTACAACAAGATACGTCGTAACTTTGGAATAATCGGCCGACTAATCGACCTTTTTAAGGCCGATTAGTCGGATAGTCGTTAGTCGGCCAAAATCATAGTCGGCCCAACCTTAATTAAAATTAAATCAGAAGAAAACTCAAATTTTTCTTTTTGTGTAATCTAAATTAAATAATATAATCAAATAAAATTTTCTGTTAATGTTGGTATTAAATTTTATCAAATGATCCGTTAATATGACAAATTAAAGAAAATTTGTACGAATAGAATTAATTTCTTGAAATATCCTTTGAGAAATATTTGTTGATATCTACAAATATTCAATATTTTTGATACATGCACAAACATTAAAAACGGATCAGAAGTAAATTTGGATCTTTCTTCAAATTGAAACATCATTTTGACTTGAAACGTGTAAATGTAAAAAAAATCCCTGTTAATGTTGCCAATTTTTGCCAAATTTTACCAAACGTTTCAACATTATGACAAATCCAGAGAAATTACTACGAATTTCGAATTGTACGAACATTCTATTTTTTTAATACTGGTGCAAAAATTGAAATGGAATTAGAAAGAATAATGGTTATGATCTCAAATGAAGGATTTATCAAAAATTTCATTTTCTATTAGATTTAGTAACTTTAATTCTTAAAGAATAAAAATTAAAGTTATAATCACTGCCAAAACTAAGTCAAATATACGGTGTATATAAAGGATGTCTAAACGCAATGATTTACTTAAATCTGCCCAAGTTATGCCAAACAAGAAACAGAATTGAACTGGAAAAAAATTGCAACCCAACCTATATAATTTTGGAGAAGATACAAAATCTTTTTTTAAATATTTTTCACTCAAACTGCCTAAAGATAACAATTTTTTAACAACAAATCAAATATTGCGCCTCGCCCGCAAGCGACCTCGGCGATTTGAAGAAAAAAGTTTTCTAATAAGAGATTTTGTATTTTCTTCTTTTATTCTCTTTAAACCGAAAAAATAAGTTGATATTAATTTCAGCACCTCGTCTATAAGCAACCTCGGCGATTGGGTCAGAAATATCTTCTGATAAGAAACTTTGTATCTTCAGCAAAATTTTGCTTCAAATTGCCGAGATGGCTTGCAAACGAGATTTTGTATTTTCTTTTTCTATCTTAAATTACTCGAATATGTTTAAAAACATATTCGCTTTAATCCGAAAAAATAAAGACAAAGTGATGACAAAATTGATGAAGATGACAAAATTTGCCGAAGAAAATCTTTCAAAATTAATTATTAATAATAACCCTTTTATTAATATAGGTGTCTAAATACAAAGTACCCTAAATTTTATCTGCACTATTATTTCGATTAATTATATTTTGTACCACATAAATTCATGTACTACAAAAAAATAATAAAGTTAAAAGTTAATTAATTATTATTAAAGATAATTAATTAAAAATGAGGTGAGCTATTTTTGCTAGAAGACTCGAAACAAAAAAAAAAGAGATTAAAATATATATTTTTTTAATTTTATAGTGCGATATCTTTTTAATAACTAATTTTTTTATTAATTTAAAAATAGGGTTCTTTTTAATTTTTTTTAAAAACATTTTTTATAAATTTTTTTATTCATTCGTAACTAATTAATTTATTTTTTTCTCAGCGCGTTTCATTCTAAATAAACCCCTGAGTTCAGTCAGTGCATTATTTCATGCCGAGCAAAACTTCCAACAACCAACAACAATCAACAAAAAAAAATCACCACCAAAAATCGTATTATTACATAAATAAAAAAAATTTAAAGCTTTTTTTTATGTTTGAAGCGTCGCATCGGATTCCAAGTTTAATTTCATTTTAAAACTAAAATTTTGCGAATAAAAATTTTAATAATTCAAATAAATTGTGAGCAAACCCATCGTGGGTAGACTCCAATTCTTTGTGTAGGACGAAGACTCACTCGTAATTACGTTATGAACTTTGCAAAACAACCTTGCAAACAACCGATCGGGTTTACCGTTTGCTTGCTTTTAGTCGAATCCTTTTTCGGTAACAAACGTCGTCGTAAAAAAAAATTTATTCAAAAAAAAATCATTTTAATTCGTGTAAAGTTCCACATCTTAACATCCATGAAAACTTTAACACATTACGAAATTAGTCACAATAAAACGTGCAATAACTGATTTACGAACGTTAATTTGATATATTTACAGTCACTTGTGCTCGCATGAGTTGCCCTCAGTGCATAATTTACGTCCCAGGACTAAGTTATGTACTCGTATAAAGAGTTACTTCTCTCGCGGAATGTTGGGTTAGGTTATTTACTATCACTTTTCAAAACTAAGTCACAAGTAAATTGGTATATTCAAAATTTTAGGTCAAAATTGATTAATATTGTAATACTCGATCTAGAACTAGAAACAGATCTTTTAAGGCAACTAAACCCGAAATATTCTAGATTTTGGGTTATTATTAGATCAATGTAGAGAAATTGTGATAAATTAACGATAAATAACAACTAAAAGTAGAACTAACACTAGATCTAGAACTAGAAGTTCGGCTAAGCCGGAATCTATCTTGTTCTAGATCTAGTGTTAGTTTTAGCTCAATAATATCTCAAAATTGAGAACTAATGAGTGCTAACTACCGCTACCTAGAACTATCACTAGAATTAACACTCGCCCCGAAAGTAGAAATAGTCGGGTTTAACCGTCTTAAGAGACGATGGGCTAAACCTGAATCTATCTAGTTCTATATCTAGTGTTAGTGCTAGCTTTAGCTCAATAATGTTGCAAAACCGAGAATTAATCAATGCTAACTAGCGTTCCCTAGCACTAGAACTAGAAAACTACCTACAAGAAAATCATTAGAACTAACGATCGCCCTAGAACCAGAAACAGTCAGATTTAGCCATCTTAAAAGACGAGGGCTAATAAAAGTAAAGAGGATAAATAAAAAGAGCTATGTTCTGATCTGGATAACGACATGTGGGGTAAGGCATATCAAATAGTAATGAGGAAGCTGAAATTATGAAAGAGGTCCTCCATAAGCATTGAACACTTACGAAAACAAATGGATAAGCTCTTTCCCATACACGATAAAATCGCATGGATCCACAGAAATGTGGAACTAGATATACCTCAATTTACTAACGAAGGGCTGGAAGTTGCAATTACAAAGACCCGAAAGAAGAGGGCTCCTAGACCAGATAGCATTACGTCAGAAATCCTAATAACCACGGTGGAGGGAAATGAGGATTTCCCTCCATTTCACATTTCTTAAAATATATAATGACTGCTTAACAAACAACTTGGTTACTAACTTGGTATTGGTCGAGAAACCAAGCAAAGGCACGGACGGTCAGGTCTCTTATAGACCGATCTGCCTGGAGGACACTATGGGGAAGCTATAAGAACTGCTGCTAAGAGCACGGCTTAAAACAGAAATTGAAAAAAAAAACAATATGCTGCACAAAGACCAGTACGGGTTTCGAGAGAGGAGGTCGACCGTTGACGCCATTAGTAGAGTCCAAAAAATTATAAACGGTATTAAACAAAAAGCTTATCAACATCAGAAACTGCTTTCAACTCGGCCCCATGGCTGGGCATTGTTAGAGCGTAGAAGAGGGAAGCGTTAGCGAGTACCTTACTCGAATCTTAAAATCATACCTCTCTAAAAGAGAGGTAGTGGCACAAAAGGAGGACAGAAAGGAGATAACCTGCGGTGTGCCCATACTTGGACCGATATTGTGAAATGTCTCCTATGGCAAAATTCTAAGGACTCAGATGAAAGAAGGGATTGACTTGATACCGTATGCCGACGACCTGGCAGTAGTCATCACCGGAAAAACTAAGGCAGCTGTTGAAGATAAAGCTAGCATGCAGTACGGAGGGTAGTAGAAAGGTTAGAATGGATGGGAATAACAGTTGCTCCTAGTAAGACCGAGGCAGTCGTGCTGCAGGGAAAGAGAAAGGTCCGGAAAATGACAATAACCATAGGAGACAGGTAGGTGGAGAGCAAGCAGATGATTAAATATCTGGGAGTCTTCCTTGATTAGGATATGAAAATGACGTCACATATAAGACAAGTAGTGCAGAAAAGTACAAGGATGACTAATATGTTACGACAAATTATGCCGAATATCGGGGGACAAAGAAGCAGTAAAAGAAAGCTTATAGCATACAGTCATATCAGCAGTACTCTATGCTGCACCAACGTGGAGGTCTGGACTAATAGAAAGTGGGGGAAGGTGGACCATTTCATGACCCAGGCTATTACCGGGCATGGCATCTTTGGCACCTATCTGCAAAAAATTAAGAAGGCGGAGTTTGCAGAATGCTGGTTTTGTGATCAGGAGGATTCCCCCGAGCATACAGTTTTTATATGTAAAAAAATTAGCGACGAGAGGGAAGTATGCCAGAATATGTGCGGAGAAGTTCTAACAAAGCGGAACGTGAGCCGATTACTATTTTAAAGGAAGAGTGCTGGGCAGCATTTAAAACACTCTGCAGGGAAATCTTCATTATAAAACAAGGGGAAGAGCAAGAAAGGGAGAGAAGAACCCAACATGACCACAAGGCGATGAGGAACCAGTAAGAGGGTAACCAACGACTCATCGGGCTCATCCTCCCCTCATCCAGGTATACGATAAGTTTTGAGAGTAAGACAAAAAGTAAGTGGAATGTTTCGTTTACATGTCAACCCTGGATGAGGATGGGTGAGGATGAAGGATGAAGCAATCGACGGAAGGGAGGAGGAGGTACGAAGGGAGGACCCATCCTCCCCTCATTCAGGTAAATGGTTATTTATGTAATTCAGACAAAAAGTAGGAAGAATGTTTTTTTTGTTGTATGTAAGACCGAGCTATGCAGCATAACGAGGTATCTGACGTAGCGGCAGAAGGGGAACGGAAGTAGAAGGGAGCACTCTGAAGTAATCCTATGGCGGTTCCGGAGAAGATGAGGAAAGGGGTTTTTTAGTGGGTCGGGGTCTGTGATCCCAACCACACAATATCTGGCCGTCCATTACCACAGGCCAGATGTCTGCTCGCAGATTTTTTTTTCAAACAAAAGACGAGGGCTAAATCCGACTCTTGCTAGTTCAAATCTTAGTGTCAGTTCCTGTGATTCCAACAATAATGAGCATTCACCATTAACTTCAGGCATCTTAAAAACCAATTAGGACTGAAGTAAAACTAGTTTTTGTCATTAGATCTACTTCCATTTAGCACTGGGAACATTGGGATATAGCCATACATCCCTCCAGATGACTAAATCGGAATGATTCTAGTTCTTTTACTTCAGTTCAAGTTTTACTTCAGTTCAAATATACAAGATTGGCTTGGATTGGGTTTAGTCGTGCATCTGAAGACATTTTTTCAACGCAGGTCTCTACAATGCATAATTTCTAAAATAGAGTTTTATAGAAACTCATTTGGCAACCCTTTATATTTGAATTGACGTAAAACTGGAACTAACACTAGACTTAGAAGTGGAAAAATTCGAAACTTTCCACCTGTGTTAGTTAAATTAGCTCAATAATATCCCAAAATTGAGAACTAATGAATCCTAACTAGCTCTATCTAGAACTGTCACCAGAATTAACACTCGTCCTGGAAGTAGAAATAGACGGGTTTAGCCGTCTTAAGAGACGAACGGCTCTGGTGGACGAAACAAATAGCAGAAGTAAGAAGGGAATGTGTAAGAAGAAGAAGAGAGATAGCAAAGGGGAAAGAGAGGAAAAGCGGATGGAGATGAAAACAGAGAGAGAAAAGAGCGATACAAGAAAGCAAAGAATGACCTATCAGTGAAGATTAAGAGGCTTGGCTTAGGTTGGGTTGACTTTAAATCATTTTGCATACATTTGGGTTGTTTCTAAACATTTCCATCCTAGCTGAATTCATTTTGATTAATTTTGCAGCGTTATATTCATATTTTGGTCTACATTAGATGCTGTTTGAATAATTTTCAACAACATGGCTTAGGTTGGGTTGGCTATAAATCATTTTGCATACATTTGGGTTGTTTCTAAACATTTCCATCCAAGTTGAATTCACTTTGATTAATTTTGTAGCGTTGTATTCATATTTCGGTCTACATTAGATGCTGTTTGTATTATTTCAACAACTTGGCTAAGGTTGGGTTGGCTATAAATCATTTTGCATACATTTGTGCTGTTTCTAAACATTTCCATCTAAGCTGAATTCATTTTGATTAATTTTGTAGCGTTATATTCATATTTTGGTCTACATTAGATGCTGTTTGTATGATTTTCAACAACTTGGCTTAGGTTGGGTTGGCTATAAATCATTTTGCATACATTTGGGTTGTTTCTAAACATTTCCATCCATGCTGAATTGGTTTTGATTAATTTTGTAGCGTTACATAAATATTTTGGTCTACATTTTGCGAGAGGGGTTTTTTACATACCCCTCGACCAGGTATGTAAAAAACAAGGTAAATTTTAAAAAGTTAAGGGAGTATTACTTTAAGCAAAAGTATTTTTAATTCTTAAGATATTTTCATGACATTTTTTGTGATTTATAAAGGAAGGTGTGGATTTTTCTAAGAATGAAACCATTCGTGAGTATCTCAAATCACTTTTGAGAGATCAACTTTTGAACTAACCCAAATTTGTGGAATTTCATAAAATTAAAAATTTTCTATCTGCTATTTGTAAAATCGTAAATCAAAGAATTCTTAAGATATTTTCATGACATTTTTTGTGTTTTATAAAGCAAGGTGTGGACTTTTCTAAGAATGAAACCATTCGTGAGTATCTCAAATCACTTTTGAGAGATCAACTTTTGAACTCAACCCAAATTTGTGGAATTTCATAAAATTAAAAATTTGCTTACTGCTATTTGTAAAATCGTAAATCATCAAATTCTTAAGATATTTTCATGACATTTTTTTGATTTATAAAGGAAGGTGTGGACTTTTCTAAGAACGAAACCATTCGTGAGTATCTCAAATCATTTTTGAGAGATCAAGTTTTGAACTCAACCCAAATTTGTGGAATTTCATAAAATAAAAAATTTCCTTAATTATTCCTAAAAAATCGTAAAAAATCAAATTCTTAAGATATCTTGCTGTCATTTTTTGTAATTGATAAAGAAAAGTATGCAATTTTTCAAGAATGAAACTATTCATGAGTATCTCAAATCATTTTTGAGAGATCAAGTTTTAAACTCAACCGAGATTTGTGGAATTTTATAAAATTAAAAAGTTTCGTAACTATTTTCCAAAAATCGTAAAACATCAAATTCTTAAGATATCATGATGTCTTTTTTGTAATTTATAACGAAAAGTAGGCTATTTTCCAAGAATGAAACCATTCATGAGTATCTAAAATCATTTTTGAGAGATCAAGTTTTGAACTCAACCTACATTTCATAAAATTAAAAATTTCCTTAAACATTTTTGAAAAATCGTAAAAATCAAATTCTTAAGATATCTTAATGTCATTTTTTGTAATTTATATTGAAAAATATGCAATTTTCTCAACCTAATTTTGTGGAATTTCATAAAATTAAAATTTTTCTTAATCATTTTTGAAAAATCATAAAAGAAGTAAAAAAAAACAACGAAATTAAAAAAGAAAAGTAAAAAAAAAGTATACTTTATTTAAAGTGATGTAATGTTTTTTTTCTTTGAATGCGCCTGTGAGTGGAAAGAGAGAAGTTAGGAGGGTGAAGGTCAAGTGAGATTAACTCTGAAGAAATGCCTAACGGCGGTTCCAGAGAAGACGAGGAAAGGGGTTTTTAGTGGGTTTTAGTAACCTCACACTATCTGGCCGCCCATCATCCCAGGCCAAATGTCTGTTTAGCAGATTTTTCCCGACCTCATAAAAACACCTAACAGTACCACTCGACTATTAAACCCAACTGTTGCTAGTTCAAGGGTTAGTATTATTTCCTATGATTCGAACACTCACCATTGAGCACTCAACTTGGCCATCTTTTATTTCTAGTTCTAAATTTATTATTAGTTAAACTTGACGTAAATTACGTGAGGTCCTCTAATTTTTTCAAAAATTTCTGTTTGACGACGACGTCGACGACACCGAAAGAGAACCCAATGAATAATTCAATATCGTAGTCTGCTTTAGCGATTCGGCGTCTATCGAGCGATTTTTGACAGCTTCAGATCGACCGTGGCCTACTGCTAATTGGTCGCGGCGGTCATCGCAAAAAGGGGCCCCCGCCGACCGAGAAAAACCCCCTAACAAACGATCGATTGTCTTCGACGGGACCGCGCTTCTTCTTCTTTTTGATTCCTTCTTTTCTCGACGCACAACATCATCGTTCTCTTCTTTCGACTCTTTCGATCGGGACGCTCTTTTCTTCCGACTCCCTCTTCGCCTTCGACGTATCTTTGTCTTTTCACCCGAGCAATATCCGACAAGAAAAAATTTTAAAACAACCCGACTCTGTTTTTCAACCAGACCAAATTGACTTTTTCAAGCCATCGACACCGTTTAAAGTAATTTTTTTTTCATTTTCGAATCTTTTCGAAAAAAAATGTTCGAGTTTAAAGGATCGAAAACGATAAAAAGAGGCGAATAAGAAAGGAATTAAACTTCTTTTTAAATAAATCCTTTCAAGCTTAAAGTAAGAATTATTTTTTTACAGACAATTTTTTTTGTTGGAATGCGGTTTCTTTATTTTTTTGTTTTAATATGTTTTAATTTGAATTTGTAATCGATCTAAATCCGGTTATGAATAAATATGTACTCATATTTCATTAAAATTACCCTACAAACGACCTTGAAACTAGTCGCAACACGTTTCATTCTCCCCACCCCGTAATCATTCGACCGAAAACATACGAACATACTCGAAGCTTAACCGTCAAGTTTTCATTGACGTATTTCCTAGAATTTACAAGATTCTGATTGAAAAATTGTCTTTTTACACATTCAACAATCGAAATCAACCGGAATCGACGCACGAACATCGAAGTCAAGTTAAAAATAACTTGGCTCTACAATTCTGTTTTAATTAAATAAAACTTATCGTTGCGAATGAGCATGAGCCATATGGGTGTGGTGCGGGTGTTGGGGATGACCGTAAGGTTGATGGGGTGGCGGTAACGGGCTCGGACACGCCTGCGAATAGGCGCCGTGTTGCGGCGACCCGCCCAGACCCAGATGGCTTTGCTCCAGATGGCCGTAATGTTGGCTTTGTAGCGCATGCGAGTGCGTGTGCGGCGAACCGTAGACCATTTGCCTTACTTTTGAATCCTCGTCACTAATGTTGTACGTCAGTTCCGTTTCCTCGAACCCTGTCGCCGACATCCGCTGATCGCCCGACGAAGAACCCGCCGGCGGATCGGGCGAGTTTAGACACGTTTGGATCAGCGCCTTTCCCGCGTCGCTGGTTATCATCGGTTGAAGTTTTCTCGTTGCGAACGTGTACACGTGACCGGTTTCAGAAGCCACCAGCAGCATCACTTGGGTCCCAGTTAACGTTGACAGTTCATAAGCCTGCAATAAAAAAAATTAAAAATCAAAAATGAGAAAACAATAAAAATCTATAATTAGCACTTTTATAATCATACTTAACAGAAAAGATTCTTGAATGAAGATTAATTTTAGTACAAGTTATTTCAAAAACAATATCCCATTAAATGGTTATTAAACGGTTTAGGTTAATGTTACGATGATGATGTAATAGGGAAATTAATTAGAAAACGCCGTATTGTTTATTCATTCTTTATTCATTATCTGTTGGTGCGGTAAAAATGTTTGGGAACATTTTAAACTTTGAACGAAAGCGACGTTGTCGTTGAGTAATCAACTTTCGAGGATTATGGTGGATGCGCCGGATAAAGTATTTATTATTTTTTATATTATTTATACATATGAGAACAAACAGGATAGGCCGTTAAGGGTTGTTGCTAAAAATCTACACCCCTCATGTCACACACAAGAAATCAAATCTGAACTTGTACAAAAAGGTCTTAAAATATTGCCTGTTGAAAACAAACTCAAAAAGCTCAAAGAAAATGGAGTTAGTACCAAAATTGCAAGTTTTGAACCATTTATTATAAAAGCCTTTAAAATCGATTTATTAATGAGTCCTTTTTTGAAATTAATTGTAGTTGTGTGTGATTTTTAAAATGGTTGAAACGTTTTGGAAAATCTCAATTCCTTTTTGAAATAGGATCTTTTAAATTTGACTGAAATTTTAAAAATTACCAAAATTCCAAGTTTTTAACCATTAATTATAAAAGTCTTTAAAATCGATTTATTAATGAACCTTTTTTTGAAATTAATTCTACTTATAAAGAGAAGTGTGGTTTTTGAAATGGTTGAGACTGTTTTAAAAAATCTCAATTCGTTCTTGAGATAGGATCTTTTAAACTTGATTAAAATTTTTAAAATTACCAAAATTCCAAGTTTTTAACCATTAATTATAAAAATCTTTAAAATCGATTTATTAATGAACCTTTTTTTGAAATTAATTGAACTTATAAAGAGAAGTGTGGTTTTTGAAATGGTTGAGACTGTTTTAAAAAATCTCAATTCGTTCTTGAGATAGGATCTTTTAAACTGGATTAAAATTTTTAAAATTACCAAAATTCCAAGTTTTGAACCATTTATTATAAAAGTCTTTAAAATCGATTTATTAATGAGTCTTTTTTTGAAATTAACAGTACTTATAAAGATAAGTGTGATTTTTAAAATGGTTGAAACGTTTTGGAAAATCTCAATTCCTTTTTGAAATAGGATCTTTTAAATTTGAATGAAATTTTTAAAATTACCAAAATTCCAAGTTTTTAACCATTAATTATAAAAGTCTTTAAAATCGATTTATTAATGAACCTTTTTTTGAAATTAATTATACTTATAAAGAGAAGTGTGGTTTTTGAAATGGTTGAGACTGTTTTAAAAAATCTCAATTCGTTCTTGAGATAGGATCTTTTAAACTTGATTAAAATTTTTAAAATTACCAAAATTCCAAGTTTTGAACCATTTATTATAAAAGTCTTTAAAATCGATTTATTAATGAGTCTTTTTTTGAAATTAACAGTACTTATAAAGATAAGTGTGATTTTTAAAATGGTTGAAACGTTTTGGAAAATCTCAATTCCTTTTTGAAATAGGATCTTTTAAATTTAACTGAAATTTTTAAAATTACCAAAATTCCAAGTTTTTAACCATTAATTATAAAAGTCTTTAAAATCGATTTATTAATGAACCTTTTTTTGAAATTAATTGTACTTATAAAGAGAAGTGTAGTTTTTGAAATGTTTGAGACTGTTTTAAAAAATCCCAATTCGTTCTTGAGATAGGATCTTTTAAACTTGATTAAAATTTTTAAAATTACCAAAATTCCAAGTTTTGAACCATTTATTATAAAAGTCTTTAAAATCGATTTATTGATGAGTCCTTTTTTGAAATTAATTGTACTTATAAAGATAAGTATGATTTTTAAAATGGTTGAAACGTTTTGGAAAATCTCAATTCCTTTTTGAAATAGGATCTTTTAAATTTGAATGAAATTTTTAAAATTACCAAAATTCCAAGTTTTTAACCATTAATTATAAAAATCTTTAAAATCGATTTATTAATGAATCTTTTTTTGAAATTAATTGTACTTATAAAGAGAAGTGTGGTTTTTGAAATGGTTAAGACTGTTTTCAAAAATCTCAATTCGTTCTTGAGATAGGATCTTTTAAACTTGATTAAAATTTTTAAAATTACCAAAATTCCAAGTTTTGAACCATTAATTATAAAAATTTGTGAAAAATCGATTTATTAATAAATCTTTTTTGAAATTAATTCTACTTATAAAGAGAAGTGTGATTTTTAAAATGGTTGAAACTGCTTTAAAGGATCCCAATTTATGCTTGAGATAGAATCTTTAAAACTTGATTGAAATTTTTAAAATTAACGAAATTACAAATTCGGTTTCATTGATTTTAAAAATTTTTGTGAGAAATTGATTTATTAATGATTTTTTTTAATTAATTCTGCTTATAAAGAAAAGTGCGACTTTTAAGATGGTTGAAAACGTTTTGAAAAATCTCAATTCGTTCCTGAGATAGGATCTTCTAAACTTGATTGAAATTTTTAAGATTACTAAAATTGCATGTTTTAGACTATTAATTATAAAAATTCTTGAAAAATGGATTTATTAATGAATCTTTTTTGAAATTAATTCTACTTATAAAGGGAAGTGTTCTTGAGATAGAATCTTTTAAAGTTGATTCAATAGAATGAATGAAGTTGATTAACAATAGAAAGAACTTAAGAGCTTTAAGAAATAGCAAGAAATCGTTTATAGATTATATTTCTGTCTTTTATTATGAACAATTTTTATTCATCCACAGTATCATTATCATCCACAACTTTTAATGTTTGAGTACAAAATAATATTGTTATTAAATACGTCAAATTTTTAGTGTTTAATATATTAAATCCGTTAGGTTGGTAATAAGCAAACTTAAATTCATAGAAGTGTCTCCTACCCATTTATAATTTTTGAATTATGTCACAGTTTATCATTCAAAACCGGCAAAAATATTTATATATATATATACAGGGTGATTTAAAAAACACACTTTTACCGCAAATAATACATAAAAATTAAGATGAATAGTCTTAATATACATGGATTTGCAAATACCTGTTTAACGAGATATAAATTCTTTTAAATGTAAAAATTATCTGCAATAAAAAATAATTTTTTAAAAATATTTTCTATGCCAATGCCAATTTTATCACACAGGCAGAATTTTTGGGTAAAGTGTCATCGATTATCTCTCAAATCGTTTACAAATGTTTGATTAAAGCAACAGTTTTTGAGTTATTCACGGTTTTCCAAGCATCTATATGATGACTCTAAAGTCCGTGCAAAAAGTCAAGGCCCCTCAATTTATAGACAATATCTTCCTAACCGCGTGATGAAAAGAATTAGGTTTTTGAAAGAATTGGAAATTTATCATGTTTCTTGTCATTTTTTTCTAGAATGATGGAATCATCAAAATATATCCCAATTCTTAGACCGCCAAGCATCTTCTTATTGAGTTTTGGAAAGACCTTCGGACATTTTTATCAAAATAAAAAAATTAAGTTAAAATGTGGGATGTTATAAAGTTACATGTAAATCAACCAGAAAAAAATGTGCATATAAAGAGATGCTTATGATGCTTATTAATTTATATTTAATAAAGTTAAAGTTTATCATTTTATTTACATATAATTCATGATTTATTTTTATTACTTAATAAAATCATGCTCAAATATTTTGCCAACTTAAATTTCTTGTATTTCATATAAATAACAAATTTTTTAATAATTTTAAAAAAATCTTAAAAATCGAATTCTTAAGATATTTTTTATAATTTATAAAGGAAAGTATGTATTTTCATCAGAACAAAACGATACTTGAATATCTTAGTTCATTTTTGAGATATCAAGTTCTGAACTCAACCTAAATTTCTAGCATTTCTTAAAAATAATAATTTTTTTTTTTATTAATTTTTGAAAAATCGTAAAAAATCGAATTCTTAAGATATCCTAACGAAATTTTCTATAATTTATAAAGGAAAGTATGTATTTTCATCAAAACAAAACGATACTTGAATATCTCAGTTCATTTTTTAGATATCAAGTTCTGAACTCAACCTAAATTTATAGCTTTTCTCAAAAATAATTATTTATTTATAATTTTTGAAAACTCGTAAAAATCGAATTCTTCAGATATCTTAATGAAATTGTTTGTGATTTATAAAGGAAAGTATGTATTTTCATCAAAACAAAACGATACTTGAATATTTCAGTTCGGTTTTAAGATATCAAGTTTTGAATTTAGCCTAAATTTGTAGGATTTCTTAAACATATATATATATTTTTTTAAATTATATTTGAAAAATCGTGAAAAATCAAATTTTTAAGATATCTTAATGAAATTTTTTATAATTTATAAATGAAAGTATGTATTTTATTCAGAACAAAACGATACTTGAATATCTCAGTTCGTTTTTGAGATATCAAGTTATGAACTCAACCTAAATTTATAGCATTTCTTCAAAATAACATTTTTTTTAATAATTTTTGAAAAATCGTAAAAAAATCGGATACTTAAGATATCTTAACGAAATTTTTTATAATTTATAAAGAAAAGTATGTATTTTCCTCAGAACAAAACGATACTTAAATATCTCAGTTCGGTTTTGAGATATCAAGTTCTGAACTCAACCTAAATTTATAGCAATTCTCATAAAAATAATAATTTTTAAGAAATCGTAAAAAATCGAATTCTTAAGATATCTTGAGTGAGCTTTTGATGATTAATAAAGTATGTAATTTCGTCAAATCAAAACCATATTTGAACATCTCAATTCGTTTTTAACCAATTTTTCTTTTTTTTTGAATCGTTGAAGTAAATTGAAGAGAAAAAATAATTTAAAAAGGAAATAAAGGGTTTTTTAGAATTAGTTGAAAAATTTAATCGATTATGACATAATAGACATAATAGATATTAAGTACATAAAGCTACCATTATTTATACTTACATTTGATAAAACAGAAGATATAAAGAAAGTGTACGGGATTAAATGCCTAGCCAACATGAAAATAAACATAAAAGCGTTTAAAACAGGAAAATTAATTCCGCAATGTAAAAAGGGTCAAACCTTCGGACATACTCAAAAATTTTGTAGTCGTAACCCTGTATGTGTTAAATGTGCAGGAAATCACCTAACTGCTAAATGCACAAAGCCAAAACAACAAGCACCAAAATGTGCAAATTGTGCCGGAGCGCACCCAGCAAGTTATAGGGGTTGCGATATTGCCAAACTATTACAAAAAAGAAGAGAACAACAACAAGAGAAAGGAAAAGAAATGCTTCGTCCTTAACCAATTAACTTTTGCTGATGCAGTACAAGCAGATAAAAGCGAACAAATAACTAAATTACAACAAGGCGAAGCAAATAATAAGAAAACCATACAAAAAATGATTCTCCAAATGATGGATAGAATGGATCAATTCAATAAAAGATTAGACCGCCTAGAAGCAAGGTGGACTGGTACAATTCCAAAACGAGCTTAAAGGCCCAAAAAGATCTTAGGATTGCCACATGGAATGCCAATGGCATTCCAATAAAAAATTTGAATTAAAAGCATTCCTAACTACACAACATGTTGATGTATGCCTGATTTCCGAAACACATCTAACGAAACAAACATCCTTTAAGATGCAAGGATACAAATCGTACCATACTATCCACCCAGACAATAAAGCGAGTTCATAATGAGGATGCTATCACTCATTATGAAGACCATTCAATGCAAAGTAATGAAGTCCAACTTACTAAAATAGTCATCAATTCAATGAAACAAAAATTAGGAATTGGAGTAATTTACTGCCCTCCAAAATACAACCTAAAAAAAGATATATGGGGGAAAGATTTATAATGGGTGGTGACTTCAATGCCAAGCATACTGATTGGGAACAATATAGACCTGGAGTTAGCTCCGAAGAAAACGGAAATAGTTTTGCTTAAGAGCAGAAGAAACAAAAGGGAAATAGAAGTCAGGGTGAAAGACGTAGTAACTAGGTTCAGACTCACTAAAATATTTGGGAGTTATGATAGGGAAAGATCTCAGATGGAAAAACCACATAGAATACATTACTGGTAAGGCGCAAAAAACAGTTCAGGCGTTGTACAGGATAATGGGATCAACCTACGGCCCAAAAACCGAAAAACGAAGATACCATCAGTCATATATTCCCAACTATTATATGCTTGTAAGGCATGGAAGGGAGCAATTGAAACGAAAAAGAACATAGGAAAACTCCACAGTGTGCAAAGAGGAATATTAATCCGAATAGTAAGTGCGTATAAAACCACCTCGACGGAGGCCTTACAGGTACTCCACCATAGACTTAATAATAAAAAAAAGATCAGGGGAAAATAACGAAGGAGAAGCAGAGGGGATGTCAGAAACGATGGGACAGCAACACACAAAAGGCAGGATGGACGAAGAGTTTGGTTGAAGCACAAGTGGGGAGAAAGTAATTACCAAATCAGCCAATTCATTGGAGGACACGGATGCTTCCGGAAATACCTGGCCAAGTTCAAAAGGGTTACAGACGATAGATGCTGTTACTGTGGTGAAGTGGACGACGTGGAGCACACCTTCTTTCAGTGTTACAGGTGGGAGGTGATGAGAGTCGCTGTGGAGAGGAAGGTGGGACGTCGTCTGAGCCCAGAAAATTCTATCCAGGCGATGTTGGAGAGCAAAGAGAATTGGGTGGCCATGGAGGAGTTCATTAGAGAGGTGGTGACAACGAAGGAGAGAGAAGAAAGAGGAAAGTAGGTCAAGGGGTATGTCATAGTAAGCAATGGAGAAGAGGACAAGAGGGCAAGCCCGCTCCATCGGGACCGACCAATCCAACGGGAAATGGGAGGAGTAATTAGACCTCTGAGTGGAAGGAGAAAGGGACCGGTTTCCGGGACGAAGACTTAAAGAGTGGTATTATTGTTTATGTTCGACAAACAACGAATGGAGAAGATAGCAGCCGAGAGGAAGAAGAGGGATCATTCAGAGACCAGCCTGGAGACAAGCAGCCAAGAGGGAGAAACAGGCAAGGGAGAGAAGTGCTACCAAAACCCAGGGTCTTTCCGGGAGGCTGTTTAGAAGAGGAAGGAGACAGGAGCAGGATGGTACCGACGAAAGCCCGAGATGGTGATTCCGGGAAAACGAGGAAAGGAGCTTTTAGTGGGTCGGATATCCAAAGATGGACTCCACACTATCCTGTCGTTCAAGAACTCCAGGCAGAGAGACATCCGGTCTGTTTAACAGATTTTCCCCGACCTCCTAAAAAGAAAAAATACTGATTGGGGAGCGAGGCTAACTACTACCAAAAGAAAAGAACTGAGGAAAGCCATAGGAGGAATGGGAAGAAATTTTCATTCTACAGGTAAACCAACATACTGGCCTACTGATAAGCATAAGATTCCGGATCTGCTAGACTTCTTTATTACAAAGAAAGTTGCAACAAATTTTATAGAAAATTTTGATTTGGATTCCGACCACTCAGCTGTTGTCTTAACACTAAGTGAAAGAATCATTAAAAAAAAATCTAAACCAACTCTGGTGAATAAAACTACGGATTGGGAAAGTTTTAGAATTGAACTGCAAACAGAAATAAATTTAAAGGTCAGTCTAAAAACTACTGAGGAATTGGACATACAAACAGAGTATTTCACCAAATTACAACAAACAGCTGCTTAAAATAACACCAGAGATATAAAGTATATTACGAAAGGAAACAATTATCCAAAAGAAATACGCGTCCTAGTCAAAGAAAAAAGAGCAGCAAGAGGACATTGGCAACAAAGTCGAGACCCAAAAGACAAGGCTATAGTAAATAATAAAACACAAAGATTAAAACACGAAATTCGCAAACTAAAAGAAGACTCTATGAATTCGTTTTTATCTAAACTAACAAGTGGGGAAGAGAATGATTATTCGTTATGGAAATCCACTAAACGCATTAAAAGCCCAATTACGTCAGTCCCTCCCATAAGGAAAGATTTAAGTAAATGGGCAAGAGATAATAAACAGAAAGCTGACATCTTTGCACAAGATCTAGCAGATGTCTTTACACCGAATATAATCCAACATAGTAAGCTGCAAGTTATAGATAATTTAAAGTCAACCAAAATTGCTCCAGTTACTCCGAAAGAAGTAGCTGTAGAGATAAAATCTAATCTACACCCTAAAAAAGCACCAGGATTCGAACTAATTACTGGGCACATACTTAAACAGCTTCCAAAAAAAGGTTAACCTACATATTCAATGCAGCTATTAGATTAAATTACATACCTGCAAGTTGGAAAGTTGCAGAAATTATTATGATACCTAACCCAGGTAAACGACTGCATAACGTCAAATCATATAGACCTATATATTCTGCCAATAGTTTCTAAACTATTTGAAAATCTTCTGTTAAAACGAATTAAACCAATTATACATGCAAATAACCTAATCCCTAATCACCAGTTTGGCTTTAGACAGAAGCATTCGATTGATCAAGTACATCGGATTACAGACGTCATAGAGAAAGCACTTGAAGAAAAACAAGTCTATTCTGCACTATTCTTAGACGTAGCACAAGCATTTGATAAAGTTTGGCACGAAGGACTGATTTATAAGTTAAACAAATTCTTGCCAAAGCAATATGTAGCAATCTTATCATCGTATATAACCAACAGGCTATTTAGAGTTAAACAAGAGGATCCATACTCAGACCTAAAGGAAGTCCAAGCAGGAGTACCTCAGGGCAGTGTTCTTGGGCCAATACTATATTAGATCAGTTCAATTAATTTATATTACTGGTTTTGTTTTTCGTTTTTATTATTGTTGCCTGACTAGTTTCGGCATAGGAACCATCATGGGAGGCCTACAAACAATTAACATGGTTGTGCATTTCACAACATGTTAACATTGTTTTTTATTTTATTCATTTAATAAAATATATATATAAATAAGTAAAATAAAAATTAGCGAATATCAAATATAGTTAATTCTTAAAGAGAAAAATACTCGCATCGTCAGTAATAAATTGGTTGATGATTTTCGCCAATTTGTGGGTGCTCGAACCAATAGAAGAAATGATCGGTCTAATAGGATTATCAGGTTTATGTAATTTGATAAGAAAATAAAGAGTGGGACATCTTGGGTTCATTGGTAATATGTTAGATAATTTAATGTTATATTTATCTAGGAATGATTTGGAGTTAGTGAAAGCTTTTTTGGTTTTAATTTGTAGTGTGTTAACAGGCTTATTTTTTATTTCGATAAAATCTTTTGTCTTTTGTCGATTCAGTCTTTTGTTTATAGATGTTCTTATGTATAATAACCATTCCTGCTTTTTTTATCTGCTTTTGTGATTACGATGTCATATATTTTTAATTTTTCTTTAATGGATTTGATGGTTCTTATTTCTTGGTTAACAACAACGTTATCGCTGGTTTTATGTTGTGAATGTTTTTCTGCTTTTCTTATGAAATCAGTGAGGTCGAGTCGCAGGTCCTTTTCGTAGAAGTTATATCTTGTTGCTGCCTCCAGTTCTCTGGTCAGGTGACTTAGTGTAGGTATCTTTGGTATTGCGTGTTTGTATCCTTTGTTGAGGAGTTTTTCTTCTTGAGATGTGAAAACAATGTCGCTACGTTCGCGGATGACACAGAACTGCTTGCAGTGGGACCAAACGTGACAACTTCTAGTCAAGCACTGCAAACGGCTAGCGATAATATATACGAATGGACCAAATCGTGGAACATAAAGTTGAATGAATCAAAATCGACACACATCAATTTTACAAACAAAAAACTACATAATCCTCCATCGCTGAACATTAACGGAACTATAGTTCCCTACGAAAACAGTGCTAAATACTTAGGCATGACACTTCACGCCAAGTTAAGATGGAAGGTTCATGTTAAAAAGAAGAAACAAGAAATGAATATAAGGTTCCGATCATATAAATGGCTATTAGGACGATACTCGAACTTGTCATTATATAGCAAGACTGTAGTGTACAATCAGGTCTTAAAACCCACGTGGTTATATGGTATACAAATCTGGGGATGTGCGAAGGATACTCATATCAAAATAATACAGACAGTCCAAAATAAAGTACTACGTGCCATGGTAAACGCCCCATGGTACGTAAGGAACGACGATATACACAGAGATCTGAACATCCCAACGACGAAGGACGAAATTCAACGGTACGCTAAAAAGCATGAAGATCGACTTCATCAACATGTGAATGTGGAAGTGCTTCAATTGCTAGATAATCACCAACTATATCGAAGATTAAGGAGAATTAAACCATATGAGCTAGTGTAGAGTAAAGTGAAATAGCAGAGTATTGTGCGAGTAACAATGTGTATAATATAAGAAACCACTAAGTGAAGTCATTGGACTGAACTCATCCAAATTGGCATAAATATGTTTTTGATACTTTAATATTAATGATAATCCTGATTATCTTGACTCGTTTCCAAGATAGCAAATGAAAGTTGTTTCTTTTTTTGGTAAATAATCAAAAGTGTCCCGAAGTATATTCTAAGAGTCAAGTACAAATTGCAAGTTTTAGCAAGTCTATAGTTTCAGATTCTTGAAAATGTGAATCGTAAGATTCAAAATTTGATATATTTTACTCTACCATAAAAGCTAATATTGATATGGGGTGCACCAATTCTCAGATTAATGCAGTTTTAAGTTCTTAATAGATGTTTTAGAAAAACTTTATTAGTGTGATTCGAACTTTAGAAAAAATCTCTTTTAGAATACTTAATTTTATTAAAGCGGTTTTAAGAGATTAACAATATTTTTAAGATACTTGAGGAGTGGACATAATCCATCCGAACCCAACCCAACCCAAACCAGTCTAACTCAGTACTAGACTCAATAGAAAAGAGAATCTTCACTCCAAAATTAAAATACTTTTTGCACAATATCTTTAAATATTCCTCTTGCATCGTATCCACCCTCAACCTAATTTTGACGCTTTTTGAAGTTGTTCCAAATGTGTCAATAAACAGAAAAAAGTTAGTTTTTTTACACGATATTTTTTAACACGATTTTGAAATAACACGGTTCACCAATAAATTTTTTTAGACGATTTTTTTTTCGGATTCGTGCTATAACCAACGTGACCGTTTTTATTTCGACTACAAACGGGACAACTCTAGGTACTTTTGTTGATAATCAGGTACAATCCAAAATTATTAAAATTTGTTTTTAACTTAGACTTGATACAGCTTCTGCGAAATTTGGTGCTCTTTCCGAAGGACTTGCAATGCTTCCAGAAGTCTTGTATATGTTGCTAGAAGTCTTGATATTGCTTTCAGATGACTTGAAATGATCTCAGAGGACTTGAAATACTTTTAAAAGACTTAAAATGTTTCTAGAAAGTTTGACACTACTTCCAGCGGACTTAATATTGCTTACAGAAAACTTAATACTACTTCAAGGAGACTTGAAAAGCTTGCAGAAGACTTGAGATGCTTTTAGAAAACTTGATACTGCTTTCATATGACTTAAAATGCTTCTAGAAAACTTGATATTGCCTTCAGAAGATTTAGAACTACTAGATGGCTTGTTATTACTTTCAAAAGACTTGAAATGCTCCAAGAAGACTTGAAATGATTTTTAAAGACTTGGAATGCTTCTAAGAAACCTGATACTACTTCAAGAAGTTTTGATTGTTTCTAGAAGACATAATATTGCTTCCAGAAGATTTGAACTGCTACTAAATGGCTTGTTATTGCTTCCAAAAGACTTGAAATGCTTTTAGAAAACTTGATACTACTTCCGGAAGTCTTGATATTGCTTTTAGATATCAATTTATACTACTTCCAGAAAATTTGATACTGCCCTTGGAAGACTTGAAATGCTTCCAAAGGACTCGATACTACTTGTAAAACTGTTTGTAAAAACCTGATACTGTTAATGAATCAATTGACTATGCTTTGAAAATATTAAATATTATTGAACAAAATGCACAATCTTTACGTAAGGAGTCCATAAACTATTAATTAATGGTTAAATACTGCTGGCAGAAGATACTTTTATGGTAAAAAGCGAAGGACTATTAATAAAATTTAATTTTCCGTCCAAAATATCAAATAGTGTTGTCAAAATACATCATCATATCTGCTAAAAGCTAAAAACTGAAAAAAGTTTAAAAACCGCCAATTAAAGACTAGATACTGCTTATAAAACTTTGCTTGTTTTATCAGACTTGTTTGGAGAGTGCAAATATCCCTTTTAAGCATTACAACTGTATCTTATTATGTAGTTAAAAAAGAACAGCAAAACTTTGCTAATTCGTCCCCAAATCCGAATTCCCTGGTAATCTGAACAAAATTGAAAAACGTATAATTTGTATTATGTCCCTTATACTCCGAATTGGTAAAAGATTCGCTGATCGGAAAAGACTATTCGTTATATCTGCAGAGGAAGACGAGAATTCCAAAACTCTGAAGAGCTTTTGTATCAAAAATGCTGAATCCATACTTTCTAAGGTTTGCAAATCCTTGTAATTTATTAGCAAAATTGTAGAGATGTGTATTTCGACAATTAGCTAAGGAAGAAGAACCTGATGGCGCAGCATTCCAGTGCCCATTCAACAGTTTAAAAAATTCTGTATTATGCTGCAGCAAATAAGGCAGTTTCTCCGTGAAGATACTGGGATAACTGAATTAAAAGTGAGGAAGTTAGTAAAACTTTTAGTGTAATATATGTGTTGAAGATAAACAGCAGATAACATTGCTCTACAAATTTAAAAAAATATTTTGACTGAAAAGAGGAGGACGTTTTTTAAGTAATTTGGGTGCGTAGAATTCAAATTTACCGTCAGAATTACGCTATTAGGTCTAGTTCTTTTTATGTCGCATGGTGGCGCTACTGTAAAGTAATTTGACAGAAACCCACATTTCTTCTCTATCTTCATAATAATAGTGATGCAATATGTCAAGTAAATCGTGTGTTAATATAATGAGTAGACTAATTCAAGCTATTTCTGCTTTGTCTGTGGTAAACATATGGTTGGAAGAAAAGGATATGCAATAACAGAACCATTAAAATATGCATATTTACATTACTTTGGTTTCGCTGTCAGAAATTTAGACAAAACGTGGACACCGACAATGTTTTGCAATAGTTGCAGAACTATTTTATACAAGTGGTCGAGAAATATTTCGACTTTTCAGTTCCAGTAATATGGAGAGAGCAAAGTAACCACCAAACCGATTGTTATTTTTGTTTATCAAAAGTTGTTGGGATCAATACGAAAAATCGAAAAAGTGTGCAATACGCAAATGTTCCATCTGTTTCAAAACCAGTTCAACGTTTACCAAATGATCCATTGCCAGTCGTTCCTAGTACTAAAAGCAGTGATTCGGAATCATCTTTCAATGACATTGTTTCCAGCAGTGGTAGTTCGTATGAGCCTGATGATGAATGCCATTTAGTGACTTAAGCTGAACTGAATGATCTAGTTCGTGATTTACTTTTATCTTGCTTTGACGCAGAATTATTGGCTTTATGTATGCAACAATGGAAACATCTTGCAGTTGGGACAAAAGTAACAGTTTATAGAGAAAGAAGCTTGGGATTGGCTGCATATTTTGAGAAGAGAAACACTATTCTCTACTGCAACGACATTCAAGGTTTATTTAAAACAATGAACCAACCATTTGAAAAAATGAATGGAGATTATTCATTGACGGCTCTAAGTACAGTTTAAAGGCTCTTCTTTTACACAATGGAAATAAAAAACCATCCGTACCAATTGCTCATGCTGTTAATACTAAGGAAAATTACGAATCAATGTCTGAAATTTTAACTTTACTCATATACGAAGATCATAAATGGAAGATATGTGGTGATTTAAAGGTATCCGATTGAATGTTGTATGTATATTGTAAATTCATTAATCCAAATGACGTTCTACTTTCATCACTGCTTATAAAACTAAGTCTTTTCAAAAACTTTGTCAAGGCTCTGAATAAAGGTGGTGCTGCTTTTAAACATTTGTTAGCAGATTTTCCTAAAATTTCATATGCTAAAATTAAAGAAGGCATATTTGTTGGTCCTCAGATCAGGAAGTTATTGAATGATGATTATTTTTCACAATGTTTATTGGAGAAAGAATCTGCAGCCTGGCAATCTTTCAACAGCATCGTAGATGGTTTCATTGGAAACAAGAAAAGTGATAACTACAAACAAATCGTTATTGAATTATTGAATAATTATTGTGAATGAAGTGCACGGATGTCGCTCAAATGCATTTTTTGCATTCACATTTGAACTTTTTCCCACAAAACCTGGGTGCGGTGAGTGATGAACCAGGAGAACGTGCTAATCAAGATTTAATGACAATTGAAAGAAATTATCAACGATTTTGGGACAAAACCATGCTGGGCGATTATTGCTGGACTCTAATACGTGAAACTGACCCAGAGAAATACAAACGACCTTCAAACACTGCCATTCACTTTTGAAATTTCTTTTATTTTTTATAAATTAACGATTTTTTATTAAAAGCATACGAAAACGATAATGTTTTGTATCTCAAAAACCTGACCTGATAGAAAAAAACCAGTTACAGATTCGAATTCAGCGCACCAAATTACCTTAAAAACACTATTTGGTTGCTCCAGTCCAAAACCCTGTATACCAGTGTAATGTTATGCTTCCATCATCTGAATTCAACTGGTTTTCATTGATTCGAATTAGCGAAGCTTTACTGTAATTAGATATTTAACTACTAATTGAAGTAGCTGTAATTATTCTATGCTTCTATTTTGGTGGAAATAGTTAGTAGTTATACTCGACTACTTTTTTCAAGCAGTTAGCCCAGTTCTAATTTTGATTAATTTTGAAAGACAAGTTATCTTTTAAACGGTTTGTTACATTGCTGATATATTTTGTCCTTCGGTATTTCAAGCGGCTTGGTGAAAACAAACTTCTTGGGCTTGCACAAAACATAACCAGCATTCGGAGCTGAGATTGCCAAAAAAACAACTTCAATAAATTCGGGCATTAGATGACTAACTGTTAGAAGAATAACTATTAGAATGAATGGCTATTAGAAGACTATTGTCTTAGATTAGCAATCTAAAATAGTTTTTTAATCTCACAAACATTTTAAGCACTCTTCAAGTGCAGGCCATTTAGATTTAATGTAACCCAACATTCTTTTATACTCTATACCTACAAAGTATTCTATCTATTCTATTCTATATATATTCTAAAAGAATTCTATGCTTTTAGAGTTTCAATGCGTACACTATAACTATAAAAAAAGTAAATTTTGGTAATAATGCATTCTAAATCAATTGGTAAGCAATCGGCAGTTTTAATTGCAATTGTTGAAAATTAGTATAATTAATTAATATTACATTATATATATCGTACTTTTTAAAGATTTACTTCAACTTCGTTTTGTTTCTATAAAACTTGTTGATTCTGGGAAAATTTTTTAGGCTTTTCTGTTGGCGTTACCAAGGATTCGAATAAAATTTCTGATGTTTTCAGAATTAGAAAAATTTTAGTTATTAAATGTTGAGGTCAAAATTCGAATCAATTTTTGAGTAAATACGATTTTAGCGAAGTGCAAAACTTAATTTAAATTTATAATGAATGGAGGAAGATCTTTAAAACCAAGTACAATGGGAGTTAGGTCCATTACCATCATCTTTTAGTTAAATTTATCTTATAGATAAATCCACCCACCAGCCAATCAGAATGCGTAAAATAGCGGTAACTATGGTAATAATTCCTTAGATATCCTAATCAGACAATGGTAGTAACGATATTTCAAGTTATCTCACAGATAAAAAATCCCTGAGATATCCAAAGACTCTAATGATATTTGGGTTAAATTTTTAAATTGGTAACCATATAGTCAAAAGGCCTAATAATTTGGCATTTTAACTAATTTTAACTACAAATGACATCGCTGAACTTAATTGAGATTTTTTTAATATTTTGTATAAATTTCAAAATTCTTTAAAAATCGGTTTTTTGAAAAATTACTAATTGAAGCATCTACCTTCCGAAAATGAAGTCAATTTTAAAATTTCTCGCTTAGTTCTTAAGATATAAGATGTTGAACTTAATTTGGATTTTTCCAATATTTTGTATAAATTTAAAACTTCCTGAAAAATCGATTTTTTGAACAATTGTTATGAAATTACTTTCAATTACTAATTGGAGCATCTACTTTCTAAAAGTGAAGTCAATTTGAAAATATCTCACTTAGTTCTTGAGATATAAACTGCTGAACTTAATTGGGATTCTTCCGATATTTTATATAAATTTATAAATTCCTGAAAAATCGATTTTTTGAACAATTGCTATGAAATTACTTTCAATTACTAATCGGAGCATCTACTTTCTAAAAGTGAAGTCAATTTGAAAATATCTCACTTAGTTCTTGAGATATAAGCTGCTGAGCGTAACTGAAATTTTTCCAGTATTTTGTATAAATTTAAAAATTCCTGAAAAATCGATTTTTTGAACAATGGTTATGAAATTACTTTCAATTACTAATTGGAGCATCTACTTTCTAAAAGTGAAGTCAATTTGAAAATATCTCACTTAGTTCTTGAGATATAAGCTGCTCAGCTTAATTGGAATTTTTCCAGAATATTGTATAAATTTAAAAATTCCTGAAAAATCGATTTTTTGAACAATTGTTATGAAATTACTTTCAATTACTAATTGGAGCATCTACTTTCTAAAAGTGAAGTCAATTTGAAAATATCTCAGTTAGTTCTTGAGATATAAGCTGCTGAGCTTAGTTGGAATTTTTCCAGTATATTGTATAAATATAAAAATTCCTGAAAAATCGATTTTTTGGGGCAGAAAGACTAAGGTCGATAGCCCTTTTAGGCCAATTATTCATTATGTATTATATGTATTTATTTCATTTATTTATTTTTTTTTTCTGTTGTATTGTTCTGTTTGGCTTGAATAAATTTTGTTTTCTCTCTCTCGATTTTTTGAACAATTGTTATGAAATTACTTTCAATTACTAATTGGAGCATCTACTTTCTAAAAGTGAAGTCAATTTGAAAATATCTCACTTAATTCTCGAATTATAAACTACTGAACTTAGTTGGGATTTTTCTGATATTTGGTAAAAATTTAAAAATTCCTGAAAAATCGATTTTTTGAACAATGGTTATGAAATTACTTTCAATTACTAATTGCAGCATCTACTTTCTAAAAGTGAAGTCAATTTGAAAATATCTCACTTAGTTCTTGAGATATAAGCTGCTGAGCGTAACTGGAATTTTTCCAGTATTTTGTATAAATTTAAAAATTCTTGAAAAATCGATTTTTTGAACAATGGTTATGAAATTACTTTCAATTACTAATTGGAGCATCTACTTTCTAAAAGTGAAGTCAATTTGAAAATATCTCACTTAGTTCTTGAGATATAAGCTGCTCAGCTTAATTGGAATTTTTCCAGAATATTGTATAAATTTAAAAATTCCTGAAAAATCGATTTTTTGAACAATTGTTATGAAATTACTTTCAATTACTAATTGGAGCATCTACTTTCTAAAAGTGAAGTCAATTTGAAAATATCTCAGTTAGTTCTTGAGATATAAGCTGCTGAGCTTAATTGGAATTTTTCCAGTATATTGTATAAATTTAAAAATTCTTGAAAAATCGATTTTTTGAAAAATTATTATGAAATTACTTTCAATTACTAATCGGAGCATCTACTTTCTAAAAGTGAAGTCAATTTGAAAATATCTCACTTAGTTCTTGAGATATAAGCTGCTGAGCGTAACTGGAATTTTTCCAGAAAATTGTATAAATTTAAAAATTCCTGAAAAATCGATTTTTTGAACAATGGTTATGAAATTACTTTCAATTACTAATTGGAGCATCTACTTTCTAAAAGTGAAGTCAATTTGAAAATATCTCACTTAGTTCTTGAGATATAAGCTGCTCAGCTTAATTGGAATTTTTCCAGAATATTGTATAAATTTAAAAATTCCTGAAAAATCGATTTTTTGAACAATTGTTATGAAATTACTTTCAATTACTAATTGGAGCATCTACTTTCTAAAAGTGAAGTCAATTTGAAAATATCTCAGTTAGTTCTTGAGATATAAGCTGCTGAGCTTAATTGGAATTTTTCCAGAAAATTGTATAAATTTAAAAATTCCTGAAAAATCGATTTTTTGAACAATGGTTATGAAATTACTTTCAATTACTAATTGGAGCATCTACTTTCTAAAAGTGAAGTCAATTTGAAAATATCTCACTTAGTTCTTGAGATATAAGCTGCTCAGCTTAATTGGAATTTTTCCAGAATATTGTATAAATTTAAAAATTCCTGAAAAATCGATTTTTTGAACAATTGTTATGAAATTACTTTCAATTACTAATTGGAGCATCTACTTTCTAAAAGTGAAGTCAATTTGAAAATATCTCACTTAGTTCTTGAGATATAAGCTGCTGAGCTTAATTGGAATTTTTCCAGTATATTGTATAAATTTAAAAATTCCTGAAAAATCGATTTTTTGAACAATTGTTATGAAATTACTTTCAATTACTAATCGGAGCATCTACTTTCTAAAAGTGAAGTCAATTTGAAAATATCTCACTTAGTTCTTGAGATATAAGCTGCTGAGCGTAACTGGAATTTTTCCAGTATTTTGTATAAATTTAAAAATTCTTGAAAAATCGATTTTTTGAACAATGGTTATGAAATTACTTTCAATTACTAATTGGAGCATCTACTTTCTAAAAGTGAAGTCAATTTGAAAATATCTCACTTAGTTCTTGAGATATAAGCAGCTGAGCGTAACTGGAATTTTTCCAGTATTTTGTATAAATTTAAAAATTCCTGAAAAATCGATTTTTTGAACAATGGTTATGAAATTACTTTCAATTACTAATTGGAGCATCTACTTTCTAAAAGTGAAGTCAATTTGAAAATATCTCACTTAGTTCTTGAGATATAAGCAGCTGAGCGTAACTGGAATTTTTCCAGTATTTTGTATAAATTTAAAAATTCCTGAAAAATCGATTTTTTGAACAATGGTTATGAAATTACTTTCAATTACTAATTGGAGCATCTACTTTCTAAAAGTGAAGTTAATTTGAAAATATCTCACTTAGTTCTTGAGATATAAGCTGCTCAGCTTAATTGGAATTTTTCCAGTATATTGTATAAATTTAAAAATTCTTGAAAAATCGATTTTTTGAAAAATTATTATGAAATTACTTTCAATTACTAATCGGAGCATCTACTTTCTAAAAGTGAAGTCAATTTGAAAATATCTCACTTAGTTCTTGAGATATAAGCTGCTGAGCTTAATTGGAATTTTTCCAGTATATTGTAGAAATTTAAAAATTCCTGAAAAATCGATTTTTTGAACAATTGTTATGAAATTACTTTCAATTACTAATTGGAGCATCTACTTTCTAAAAGTGAAGTCAATTTGAAAATATCTCACTTAGTTCTTGAGATATAAGCTGCTCAGCTTAATTGGAATTTTTCCAGAATATTGTATAAATTTAAAAATTCCTGAAAAATCGATTTTTTGAACAATTGTTATGAAATTACTTTCAATTACTAATTGGAGCATCTACTTTCTAAAAGTGAAGTCAATTTAAAAATATCTCACTTAGTTCTTGAGATATAAATTGCTGAGCTTAATTGGAATTTTTCCAGTATTTTGTATAAATTTAAAAATTCTTGAAAAA
Source organism: Onthophagus sagittarius (assembly GCA_036711965.1). Lineage (NCBI taxonomy): Eukaryota > Metazoa > Arthropoda > Insecta > Coleoptera > Scarabaeidae > Onthophagus > Onthophagus sagittarius. Next base: position 27,899,943 of record JASERS010000010.1, on the reverse strand, counting down.
TCGATTTTTTGAACAATTGTTATGAAATTACTTTCAATTACTAATCGGAGCATCTACTTTCTAAAAGTGAAGTTAATTTGAAAATATCTCACTTAGTTCTTGAGATATAAGCTGCTGAGCGTAACTGGAATTTTTCCAGTATTTTGTATAAATTTAAAAATTCCTGAAAAATCGATTTTTTGAACAATGGTTATGAAATTACTTTCAATTACTAATTGGAGCATCTACTTTCTAAAAGTGAAGTCAATTTGAAAATATCTCACTTAGTTCTTGAGATATAAGCTGCTCAGCTTAATTGGAATTTTTCCAGAATATTGTATAAATTTAAAAATTCCTGAAAAATCGATTTTTTGAACAATTGTTATGAAATTACTTTCAATTACTAATTGGAGCATCTACTTTCTAAAAGTGAAGTCAATTTGAAAATATCTCAGTTAGTTCTTGAGATATAAGCTGCTGAGCTTAATTGGAATTTTTCCAGTATATTGTATAAATTTAAAAATTCTTGAAAAATCGATTTTTTGAAAAATTATTATGAAATTACTTTCAATTACTAATCGGAGTATCTACTTTCTAAAAGTGAAGTCAATTTGAAAATATCTCCCTTAGTTCTTGAGATATAAGCTGCTGAGCTTAATTGGAATTTTTTAAGAATATTGTATAAATTTAAAAATTCCTGAAAAATCGATTTTTTGAACAATTGTTATGAAATTACTTTCAATTACTAATTGGAGCATCTATTTTCTAAAAGTGAAGTCAATTTGAAAATATCTCACTTAGTTCTTGAGATATAGCTGTTGAGCGTAACTGGAATTTTTCCAGTATTTTGTATAAATTTAAAAATTCCTGAAAAATCGATTTTTTGAACAATTGTTATGAAATTACTTTCAATTACTAATTGGAGCATCTATTTTCTAAAAGTGAAGTCAATTTGAAAATATCTCACTTAGTTCTTGAGATATAGCTGTTGAGCGTAACTGGAATTTTTCCAGTATTTTGTATAAATTTAAAAATTCCTGAAAAATCGATTTTTTGAACAATTGTTATGAAATTACTTTCAATTACTAATTGGAGCATCTACTTTCTAAAAGTGAAGTCAATTTGAAAATATCTCACTTAATTCTCGAATTATAAACTACTGAACTTAGTTGGGATTTTTCTGATATTTGGTAAAAATTTAAAAATTCCTGAAAAATCGATTTTTTGAAAAATTGTTATGAAATTAGTTTCAATTACTAATTGGAGCATCTACTTTCTAAAACTGAAGTCGCAAGCAGAAGATGGTAGTAAACGAGCCTTGGAAGTTGAATCAATTTAATTTATCTTCTATTCTGTACTGCTTTCATAATGTTGATTGTGAAAGGTACGTGTTTTGATTTTTATTATTTAATTAAACAAAACACGTAAGTTTGAAACCAGTAAAATAATAGAAATGAATCAAAAATATATAGATAATTTAAAAAACGCAATTGTGTAATATTAGACAATTTTCTTTTAGAAACTCTTAAATGATGGCGTTGATAGTTTCAATGCGAACACTATAAATATAAAAAAAAGTAAATTTTGGTAATAATGCATTCTAAATCAATTGGTAAGCAATCGGCAGTTTTAATTGCATTGTGGACATTATGAGCTTCACAACCAATCCCTATTAGTTCTTGTTACAACAATGTGCTCGATTTTGTATAAATATTGCTTACACTTTTTCTATTTACACCTCTGCAAGTATCAAAAAATGAAGTCAATACTTCATTTTTTACGTGCTTGATGTCGCGCTTTAAACTGATAATATATGTTTTTTTGATTTCAAATGTTATTCAATGTACACTTACATTTAGGCAATTTTTGTATAAGTCTCGCAAACAAAGAAACGAAATATTACTAATAAAAAAAGCTGTGTAAATACAGCTAGATACTTAATGAGACTACTAACAGAAGAACGGCACAATCCCGTTCAAAACGGGACGTATGGTCACATAAGCTATAACAAAAAATTCATGTAAAATAATTTATTGGTGAACCGAGTTATTTCAAAATCGTGTTAAACAAGACCGTGTAAAAAAGGGTTGTGTGTATATGCCAAAGTGGTTCTAATCAATTAAAAACTTGTCCAGATTACTTGGAAAAGAATTAAAAGAAATGGATAAAACTCAGTATCTTTAAATCTTGATTCGAATTCTATTTTTAACTCCACTCAACTTTAAAAGTATCAAAAATCGCAAAAAAAAATAAAATACGAATTCGGTTAAAAGTTATTTTTGATCATTTCATATCCATTTTAGTATTATTCTATAGTCTATTTAGTAATAAACTTAATTATTATTATTATTGCAAGGTGCGGCCAAATAACTTCAATCTTTTTCCAAGCTCTTTACGGTTCAAACTTAGTTAATAATCTCGAAAACATTTATTTACGTTCTACAACGTTCTATCTGAATAATCCCGATTTATTTCGTCCTCTATATTCCAACAATTTTAATTAGCACATACTAAAACTAAAGCTGCCACTTCAAATGCACATCTTCGGCACGCACCTGGCGCTTAAAAGAAGATTAAAAACCGAGAAGTGCGGCGTTTATTAGTTCAAGAAGCTGGTTCGAACAACCTCCTTCAGGTGTAATGGAATACTCTACCGCTTTATGTGTATATATAGAACACTCCCGCTATACGCACACACATGTTCGCATTTTACAAGTTGTTTGTCGATAATTTATAAGCGGTTGAACGTGTCTTATTTATAGATATTCCAGATTTATTCCTTTTAAGTGGACTTTTTTTTATTCGTTTTTTCTATTTCTTAATTATTTATTATTTATTTTTTTCTTGTTTATCGTGTTCCGCCTTGTTAAGTTCATTGGATTTACCTTTGCATTATGCAAATTTAAGAGATTACCATTGGCCCAATTCGACCCACATTTCGACTACGTAATTAAATACATAAACAAACACAATTTTAAACGTACAATAACAACATTCGTTTCATTACGTTTTTCGTTATCATTTCCGATGTACTCGAAGATATCGATAATTATTATTTTAATCAATATTCGTTTTAAAATTCATAACAACTTTACTCGGTTATAATTAAGTACGGAAACCTTTAACCTTTCAATGGGAGAGGCTCGAAACCACATCCGGGTTTGTAAACAACGTTTTTATTAAATTTATTTTAAACGAGATTTTATGCATGGAAAATTAGCTTATAAGAACTTATAAAATTGCTACAACTAAGTCCAAATTAGGATGTTTAATTCTTTGTTTTGGTATTTTTGAAAATTATATTGCTTGCTCATCGCCAATAAGCAATATCAACTTAAAGATAACCCAACTAATCCCCACTGGTGGAGGCATACCAAAGCGGGAAGAAATAATTGTAGATTGTAAATTTTACAAACATTGGGTCGGATTAAAAATCTAAAATGTAGCTGATTTAATACAATGTAACGTCCAATCAGAGATGACTATGCAAGAGACATGAAGACCAAAAAAATTTTGAATATTACGCGCATTGAAATGTTGAACGTACATTGAATTAAAAGTTGCATACCTCTCTATCAAAATCCTTGAGTATTGATATAACGCCTCAATTGCAAGTTAAGCTGAGACTAAGAAATTCCGAAAATACGTTTATTATATTGTGACATTTCAAATTTTGGAATACTTGGTACATTTGGTTCTTTTGAAAATGTTTTCAAAGCCATTATTTTTACAGCATAAGAAGTGGATTTTTACCTTAGCCATCACTGTCTTAAGCTGGATTCATTCTGATTTCCGGCTATGAGAATAAAAATAGTGTCCGAACAAAATTTCGGTTTTGGCCTAAAATTTCGGTGAAGTTTGGTGTATTTTGGCCGAAATCGAAACTACGCCCATAAAAATTAATTTCGATCTATTTGAACCAAAACTTCAGTGGTATGCCGATATACACTCATATTGTATTGTACCGTATTTTGCGATAAATTGCATTAAAATATCTCTTTTTACCACCTTCAGTTTGCTAGAATTTTTGTCTAACTAAGATACTAACGCAAGGTTTTGTTCTCGCTGAATGCAAACGTTTCTGTATAAATTAAAAAAATAAGTCTGGAAGTAGTTATCATACTCTCCTAGAAGCAGTATTAAGCATTCTAGAAGCATTTCAAGTCTTTTGAAAGCAATATCAAGTTTTCTGGTAGCAGATCAAGTCATCTAGCCTCAGTATCACATTTTCAGGAAGCATTCCAAGACTTTTGGGAGCAGTATCAAGCCGTCTAAACGCAGTATCAAATCTTCTCAGAGCAGACCAAGTTTTCTAGAAGCAGTGTTAAGTCTTCTGGAAGCATTTCATATCTTATGGAAATAGTACTAAGTCTTCTAGAAACAATATCAAGTGTCCAAGATGCAGTATCAAGTCCTCTAGAAGGATTTCAAATCTTTTGAAAGCGATATCAAGTATTCTGGTAGCAGATCAAGTCATCTAGTCTCATTATCACATCTTCTGGAAGTATTTCAAGTCTTTTGGGAGCAGTATGAAGTCGTCTAAACGCAGTATCAAGCCTTCTCAAAGTAGACCAAGTTTTCTAGAAGCAGTATCAAGTCTTCTGGAAGCATTTCATGTCTTGTGGAAACAGTACCAAGTCTTCTAGAAACAGTATCAAGTGTCCAAGATGCAGAATCAAGTCTTCTAGAAGGGTTTTAAATCTTTTGAAAGCGATATCAAGTATTCTGGTAGCAGATCAAGTCATCTAGTCTCATTATCACATCTTCTGGAAGTATTTCAAGTCTTTTGGGAGCAGTATGAAGTCGTCTAAACGCAGTATCAAGCCTTCTCAAAGTAGACCAAGTTTTCTAGAAGCAGTATCACATCTTCTGGAAGTATTTCAAGTCTTTTGGGAGCAGTATGAAGTCGTCTAAACGCAGTATCAAGCCTTCTCAAAGTAGACCAAGTTTTCTAGAAGCAGTATCAAGTCTTCTGGAAGCATTTCATGTCTTGTGGAAACAGTACCAAGTCTTCTAGAAACAGTATCAAGTGTCCAAGATGCAGAATCAAGTCTTCTAGAAGGGTTTTAAATCTTTTGAAAGCGATATCAAGTATTCTGGTAGCAGATCAAATGATCTACTCTCATTGTCACAACTTCTGGAAGTATTTCAAGTCTTTTGGGAGCAGTATCAAGTTGTCCAAACGCAGCATCAAGTCTTCTCATAACAGACCAAGTTTTCTAGAAACAGTATCAAGTCTTCTGGAAGCATTTCCTGTCTTGTGGAAATAGTACCAAGTCTTCTAGATGCAGTATTAAATGTCCAAGATACTGTATCAAGTAATCTAAAACGATTCCAAACCATTTGGAAGCATTATCAAGTCATTTAGACGCCATATCAAGTCTCTCAGAACAGTAACAAAGTCCTCCAGAGGCAGTATTATATTCTAGAAGCAGTATCAAGTGTCCAAGATGCAGTATCAAGTCTTCTAAAAGCATTTCAAGTCTTTTGAAAGCAATATCAAGTCTTCTGATAGTAAATCAAGTTATCTAAAGCATCACGGCTAAACCTGAATCTTTCTAGTTCTAGGTCTAGTGTTAGTTCTAGTTTTAGTTGGATGCAAGTATGCAATAATCTATACTACACTTGACAGTAGACGTAGAACTAAAACCATTTGGGTTCAACCGCACGTCTCTTAGAGTGGTTAAACCGAAATATTTAACTTAAAAGGTTTCAATTTCGAAAAAGTTCAGTTTTTACATAAAAATAAGGACCTCTGCTAGACTTAGACCTACCCTACTAGACCTACAACTCTCGTTCTATGTTTAATATTATATTTTGAAACTAGGTTGGGTTGGATTCGGTTTTGTCTTAAGAGATGATTAAAAAACGTAAGTCTAACTCTACTGTTTTCTTAGTTCTACGTCTAGTGATAGTTCTGAAGCAAGATTGTAACCTAGATTAGTTATAGTTTTGGTTCCAGAAGAATTTAAAACAATCTAGAGCTAAACAAAAAATAGACTAGAACTAACAATAGACCTAGAAATTGTTGTTATTTGACTTTTTGTTTTCATCGTGTTTCGTTATGGATGGATATAAAAGAAATTTTTTCGTACTTAACGATGAAATATATTTTATTTTTAATTTTCGGTTTCTACCAGTTTCAGTTTTTCGCCATCATCAGGATTCATCGTCAGTTTATTTTTGTCCTTTTCCACCGCTACTATTATTTTCTGTATTTGTTTTTGATTTTGTTTGTTTTTCTTTATAATTAACGGTTTTGTTGAAGACGCGAATTCTTGTTCTTTTGAGGATAGGTTTATATGGAATATATTCAAGTTGGCATATTTGTAAAATACTATTGTTAAAATAATTTTTAAATCTTTTCTTTTTTCTAAGGCAATATTTGAGATCATCAAAATAATATAAGGGGAATGGAATAAGAAAAGAATAAATTTAAGGGATGTTGATAGGAGCAAGGGAAAATTGAATATGAAGGAATGGTAGCCAAAGGATCCAGATTGGTGCAACACTCAGTTTCATACCGTGTTCTCAGTTTCATCGTTCATCTGAGGGTTTTTTATTTGGTAGGGTGAAACTGAATTGTAGGTACATGTAGATAGATTTTGTTGTAGTTTGAGTTTGTTCGTTCAGGCATTCTCTTTGTGGATGGTTATGTTTAAATTAATTTATTTCATTATTTTCTAGTATCTCAAGTATGTTGCCTTTATTTCTGTGGCATTTTCATTGGATTGTAATCCGTTGGGATAATAAAGATTATTATTATTATAAGTAGTATTACATTTTACTGTTAGTTGTATTTTCTGAAAGTTTTCTTTAACTTTTTGAAGAAGTTACCTTGATATTTTATGCTTAAAGCATACTTCTTTAAATTCGAGAAATCTATATAACGTAAGTTTTTCTTGGACAAATTTTAGGAAATAAAAATAGGTTAAATTTAACAAGTATAACGTAAAATATTTAATTTATATGTAAACAGGTGGTTTCCTGATGATGGCGAAAAGTTGAAACCGGTAAGAAACGAAAATTAAAAATAAAATTTATTTCATCGTTATGTACAGAAAAATTTCTTTTACATCCCTCCATAGAACTAGAAAGAGTCTAGTCTTAAAAGGTTAAACGAAAATATTTAATTGAAAAACATTTTAATTAAAAAAAAGTGTAGTGTTTACATAAAAATTGAAAAAGTTTGGCTCAAAATTAAGTTTCATTCGGACACTAGATACAAATCTTATATAATCTAAGAGAAATATATCTAAGAGATATCTAAGAAAAATCAAATATTTAGTCTTCTCTAAAAAAATGTCTTTTCTTCAATACTTTACAAAATGTATACAAATTTAACATTGGTTAGAATAAATGATGGACTTTAAGGAACTGGAAACGTGAAGAAAAGAAAATTAGAGGTTGAATAGTCTATAAATACAATACAATAAAATTGTGTCAAAAAAGATTTTAACACCAAATAAATATGCCAAAACTGATGTAGAAACAAATAGATTTTAACTTTGTGTATAAAATTCTTTAAAAAAATTGTTCAGATCGATCATAAAGATAAATAAAAAGACGCCAAAGATTTTGAAATCGAAAACTGACCAATTTCTGCAACTCGAAACTAAAATTCAAATTCATATTTGAGTTTAGCACTCTTAGAAGAACCCATACACAAATATTTGCGAAGGGGTGTTTTCATTTAAGGGAGAAAAAATTTCCAAAATTATGAATATCACCTGCGCCATATACTGTTCTGTTAAAATCGAAAAATGCGCAATTTCTGCAACTCGAAACTAAAATTAAAATTCATATTTGAGTTTAGCACTCTTACAAGAACCCCTACACAAAAATTTGCGAGGGGGTGTTTTCATTTAAGGGAGAAAAAAATTCCCAAAGTTATGAATATCACGTGCGCGATATACTATTGTGTTAAAATCGAAAAATGACCAATTTTTGTTACTCGAAACTAAAATTAAAATTCATATTTGAGTTTAGCACTTTTAGAAGAACTCCTACACAAAAATTTGCGAGGGGGTGTTTTCATTTAAGGGAGAAAAAAATTCCCAAAGTTATGAATATCATGTGCGCGATATACTGTTGTGTTAAAATAGAAAAATGACCAATTTCTGTTACTCGAAACTTAAATTAAAATTCATATTTGAGTTTAGCACTCTTAGAAGAACCCATACAGAAAAATTTGAGAGGTGGTCTTTTCATTTAGGGGAGAAAAAAACTCCCAAAGTTATGAATATCACGTGCGTCATATACTGTTCCGCTAAAATCGAAAAGTGAACAATTTCTGCAACTCGAAACTAAAATTAAAATTCATATTTGAGTTTAGCACTCTTAGAAGAACTCCTACACAAAAATTTGCGAGGGGGTGTTTTCATTTAAGGCAGAAAAAAATTCTCAAAGTTATGAATATCACGTGCGTCATATACTGTTCCGCTAAAATCGAAAAGTGACCAATTTCTGCAACTCGAAACTAAATTTAAAATTCATATTTCAGTTTAGTACTCTTAGAAGAACCCATACAGAAAAATTTGAGAGGTGGTCTTTTCATTTAGGGGAGAAAAAAATTCCCAAAGTTATGAATATCACGTGCGTCATATACTGTTCCGCTAAAATCGAAAAGTGAACAATTTCTGCAACTCGAAACTAAAATTAAAATTCATATTTGAGTTTAGCACTCTTAGAAGAACTCCTACACAAAAATTTGCGAGGGGGTGTTTTCATTTAAGGCAGAAAAAAATTCTCAAAGTTATGAATATCACGTGCGTCATATACTGTTCCGCTAAAATCGAAAAGTGACCAATTTCTGCAACTCGAAACTAAATTTAAAATTCATATTTCAGTTTAGTACTCTTAGAAGAACCCATACAGAAAAATTTGAGAGGTGGTCTTTTCATTTAGGGGAGAAAAAAATTCCCAAAGTTATGAATATCACGTGCGTCATATACTGTTCCGCTAAAATCGAAAAGTGAACAATTTCTGCAACTCGAAACTAAAATTAAAATTCATATTTGAGTTTAACACTCTTAGAAGAGCCCCTACACAAAAATTTGCGAGGGGGTGTTTTCATTTAAAGGAGAAAAAAATTGCCGAAGTTATGAATATCACGTGCGGCATATACAGTTCTGTTAGAACCAGTTTCTGAAGAAGGTTGCAACATGGCATCCGAAACGTCAAACATTTTTTCAAAAAACGCACGGCGAAACCCGAAAGTTTCTAGTTTTAGATCTAGTGTTAGTCCTAGTGATAGTTCTAGTGATAGTTCTAGTGTTAATGCTAGTGTTAGTTCTAATTTTAGTTCAAATAATAACCATACTTTACTTAATGACCAAATTTAAAATGTTTATAAACCTATTTTCAAATATTTAAAACTTGAATCATAATTTTGCCGTCGACTATTTCCCATCTTTTATTTCCTGTTTTCTTTCTTTTTCCAAATCAAGTTTTACATTAAATTTCGATTTTTGCTTCAGTCTCGCCTCTTCTCATCACGTTAACACAACTTTAATATGATCTTAAAGTTTTTTATTTCATTGTTCTAATTAATTTCGTAAGTAATTTTCTACTTTAAACATTTTTAATAGTCATCTTTTTAATCTATAATTTTCTATTTCTAAATATTTCAACTTTACTTTTTTCTTTCATCTACAGGTTTCATATTCGCAACAACGCCATTAAAACTTTTTTGCAATCTTCATTTAGTTTATCCATCAGATTACAAAATGCTTCACTTTATTAATTATTCCAATCTACGTCTTTCGTAGCTCTTTTGACTGTAAGTATTTTTTGAATTTTGGTATTTTTTCATGTTTTTCCACGTTTTCCATTTTCCACATGGTCATTCTCAATTTTGAATCATAAATTTAAAATTTTTTTTAAACATTTGTTAAACTTAAACGCTTGTTCTTGCCTCGATGAATGTTTTATACATATGTTTTTTTACTGTTTTTTTTGCTATTTTTTTAAATGATTTTACGTTTGTAGTTGTCGCGGATGATGGGGTAACCCGAAACTAGTAAGACTATACATAAATAAACGCAAGTTAGAAGTTTTTTTTTATGATTTTTATTTGATCATTAATCTTGCAACATGGATCATTCCTTCAAGTATTCATTTAAGGGAGAAAAAAAATCCCAAAGTTATGAATATCACGTGCGCCATATACTGTTCCGTTAAAATCGAAAAATGACCAATTTCTGCAACTCGAAACTAAAATTAAAATTCATATTTGAGTTTAGCACTCTTAGAAGAACCGCTACATAAAAATTTGCGAGGGGGTGTTTTCATTTAAGGCAGAAAAAAATTCTCAAAGTTATGAATATCACGTGCACGATATACTGTTGTGTTAAAATCGAAAAAGACCAATTTCTGCAACTCAAAACTAAAATTAAAATTCATATTTGAGTTTAGCACTCTTAGAAGAACCCATACAGAAAAATTTGAGAGGTGGTCTTTTCATTTAGGGGAGAAAAAATTCCCAAAGTTATGAATATCACGTGCGTCATATACTGTTCCGCTAAAATCGAAAAGTGAACAATTTCTGCAACTCGAAACTAAAATTAAAATTTATATTTGAGTTTAACACTCTTAGAAGAACCCCTACACAAAATTTTGCGAGAGGGTGTTTTCATTTAAGGGAGAAAAAAAATTCCAAAGTTATGAATATCACGTGCGTCATATACTGTTCTGCTAAAATCGAAAAGTGAACAATTTCTGCAACTCGAAACTAAAATTAAAATTTATATTTGAGTTTAACACTCTTAGAAGAACCCCTACACAAAAATTTGCGAGAGGGTGTTTTCATTTAAGGGAGAAAAAAAATTCCAAAGTTATGAATGTCACGTGCGCCATATACTGTTATGTTAAAATCGAAAAATGACCAATTTCTGTTACTCGAAACTAAAATTAAAATTCATATTTGAGTTTAGCACTCTTAGAAGAACCCATACACAAAAATTTGCGAGGGGGTGTTTTCGTTTAAGGGAGAAAAAAATTCCCAAAGTTATGAATATCACGTGCGCCATATACTGTTCCGTTAAAATCGAAAAATGACTAATTTCTGCAACTCGAATCTAAAATTATAATTCATATTTGAATTTAGCACTTTTAGAAGAACCCCTACACAAAAATTTGCGAAATTGAGAAAAAATGTGTGATATTCATAACTTTGGGAATTTTTTTCTCCCTTAAATGAAAACACCCCTTCGTAAATTTTTGTGTAAGAGTTCTTTTAAGAGTGCTAAACTCAAATATAAATTTTAATTGAAATTTCGAGTTACAGAAATTGCTCATTTTTCGATTTAAAAATCTATGGCTAACTTAACAACCGCAATAAAAAGAAGAATCCCCAAAAAATGACGAGTCAAGACACCTCCGGGTGTTTCGCAATCTAAGAAGCCCAAAATTTCCCGACCATATGTCTTCCACGGTAAGATCAACTGACCAGTTGGTGCAGTTACCGTACGGACCCCGACGTAATTATCGGTCACGTGTTACGAACGGAAGCGTTTATGCGCGTTTCCCGTTCATTTCCTAAACGCGAAACGCGTCCACCCGCGGTTTTCGACCGTGATAAACCGTTCCCTGGAGGTACGACACCGGAAAATCACTCAGTATTCGAGAAATCGCCCGTTTTAGAACAGATGTTTATCTGTTGTCATTTTTTGTATAGCGGTCCAAGAAGCGCTGCGCGCGCAACTCTTTACATGTGTTGATGAAACGTGTATATTTACTTAATTCTAATAATTAAAAATTATTGCAAAAAGATTGATTATTTTAAATAAAAAGGAAATTATTTGACGTTTAAATTGTCAATTTTTATGGTGGTGGTAAAGAAGGAAACTGTAATTTTAATTTTTAGCTATCTAAGGGATTATTACCATGGTTACCGATATTTTACGCATTCTGATTGGCTAATGGGTTTATCTATAAGATAAATTTAACTAAAAGATTGTAGTGATTGTTATTTTTGGGTTATTTCGAAATTTCGTGTTAATTTTTTTAGATTATTCTTCAAATCCTGTAAAATAGCAATTATTTTTTTTAAATCTACCTTTTTCATAATTCCAGTCTTTCGCTTTGAAAATGTCGTATACCGTCTTAATTTGTTCTCGATATATTCCATTTTGATTTTAACACGTCCTTTGGTTTTCTTGCCATTACTCGGCGGGGATTTCTTAGGGGGCAATTGTGAGTTGTACGGATCTTCGGGCATATCATTGACGATTCCGTCTAAGCCCATCGTTTGCGATGGCAAACCCCTTTCATCGTAAGAATCCGCTTTCATACCACGATGAGAAGAAAAATTGGATGTCATATGACGTGGTGAAGCCGGTTGTAAGCTCGTACTTGGCCATCCTCCTGACACTAGATCCATGTTGTAGTTGAGGTTAAGACGGGATTCTCTCCCACCAGGGGGCTCCATGCTGCACCACAGTTTGATTGATTTTTCCGTTTTACGGCACCGCGTCAAACTTTTTTCTCGGCTTGTTTATAAAAAACACGTCTCTCGGTTAATCGGGACAAGAAATGTTTATGGTAAAATAAATAATAAATGAAAATAAAAGGGGAAAATGGGAGAACGCGACGCACCTTCACTAAGAAAAACGCGTTCAATGCTCGCACTTCAACTGTTGTCGAGCAACTGTTTTAACGTGTCGCGCCTCCACTCGGCCAATTGATAAACTACTTATACGCAAGCGCGGATACAAACGTTAAACATAACCTTATTTTCCCCCTTCTACTTTTTGTACTCAAATTTTGTTTCATATACAGGTGGTTTTTTTAATTATAAATTCAATAAAATTAATTAACCAATTCAATTAATAAACATTATTTTATTTAACTAATTTTTTTTGACAAATTTATTTTAACTAAACTCTAATTTAATTCCAATACAAACAATTTATATAATTATTTGCTTATTATTTAAAAAGTCCAACTAAAAATTCTAATCGTATTAATTCTTCATTTGTAAAAAATTTAAAGTTGATTGTAAAGATAGGTGGGGAAAGAAGGAGCACGTGGTTCACGTGGGGACCTCCCTTCGGAGACGTTTTTACCGTAAATGGCATCGAGCTAAGCTAAATATGGCACTGGGCTGAGTCTGTAATCCCACCTTTATTGCCAACGATCGTTGGTGGGAGACCAATTTCGGTTTAGGTTGGTTGGTATCTCCTCAAACTTTCCAATTTAATAACAATCACATGAAATACCCATAAAAGACCCAAAAAAAAATACTATAAATAAAACATAAATTAATTCATAAATATTATGCGATTAAACGGCTCATTAAACGATAAAACCGATTATGGTGGGTTCATGTAACGTGTTTTAGTTTTAGTTGTAGTTTTAGTCTTAAACGTTTGCGTTAGCTTTAGTTGCAAGCAAAGGTATTGATTCATGCAATATTTAAGCACAACATATTAAAGCAAAATTGTGACATATAAACAGTCGTGCCAAATTAAATATACAAAAAGAAATCTGGGGGATCAAAAGTGAAGCCGTTTTGTTTTTTAAAAATATTTTGTTTCTAATATTATTTGATAGTGATTATAGTGATTTAATATGAATAAAAAGAAAATTGTTATCGCTGCTAATGCAATATGTTTGAATGCAGCATTATTAATCGCACAAAGATTGAAGAATAATAGACGACGGCGTTTTGGTAGAAGGCCCATCAATAAGAATCGAGAATTAGAGGGGAGTTATGCCACTCTTATTAGAGCATAGAGACATAGAAGAGGACGCTTTACAATTTTCTAAATATGTCCGCATATCATTCGAGGAGTTTAAACAATTGTTAAAACTGGTTACACTTTTTTTATCAAATACACCAAATAAAGGTGCAGTTTCACCATCTGAAAGGTTGATTATAACCCTACTGTAAGTTTTTATTTAAACCGTGTGCATTAGCTTTAGTTGTAAAAAAAAAGGTATTGGTTCATGCAATATTTAAGCAAGCACATTCAAGTAAAATTTGGACACATAAAGTCGTGCGAAATTAGAAATACAAAAAGAAATCTGAGTGAAAAACGGAAGAAAAGAAAACGGACTGAAACCGTTTTGTTTATTAGAAACATTATGTTTCTAACACATTCTAACATTATTTAATATGAGTAAGAATAAAATTGTTATCGCTGCTAGCGTAATGCATTTAAATTAGGGATTACAATCTCGGGATATCGGAATCCCTGCATCCCGGGATATAATGATTATAATTGGACTATAATAACCAATTTCTTTGAATCTGGGATTTAAATGTCGTTGATCAATGATGGTCAGAAAATAACAAAAATTACCAACAAAAAACCAAGTTCATTAATGTCATCATTAATCACAGTGAGTTTCAAATTATGAGAAGTTAGTTTGACTTTTAGATCGGGTCTTATTTGTCATCGAGACATAAATCTTAATAAAGCAGATATTGCATCCAAAAGACTTGATACTGTCCATAGAAATCTTAATACTGCTTATAGAGGACCTGATACTGCTTAAAAAGGATTTGAAATGTGTCCAGAATACTTCAAAGAAATGCTTCCAGAAAACTGGACATTGCCTTTGGAAGACTAAAAATGCTTCCAGAAAATTTCATACTACTTTTCGAAAACTTTCAAAAGACTTGATATTGCCTCGAAACGACTTAATACTGCTACTGGACGACTTGAAATGCTTCCAGAAGACTTGATACTGCATTCAAGAGATTTGATGTCGCTTCCAGCAGACATGGATTGCTTCTAGAAGGCTTGGTACTGCTCGTTGAAGACTTAATACTGTTCTTCTTTTGCTTACAAAAGACTTACACTGTTTCTAAAAGATTTGATAGGCCCATAGCAGACGTAATACTATTTCTAAAGAACCTGATATTGCTTCCAAAAGACTTGTCAAAATAGAAAGAAGAAATGTTCAAATACTTGTAATGCTTTAAATGATTTAATACTGCTTCTAGAAGATTTGAAGTTCTTCCAGAAAACTTGATATTGCTTTTGGAAGACTTGAAATGCTTGATGAAAAAACTTGATATGTTTCTAGAATGCTTGAACTTCTTCTGTATAGCTTCTGAAAGCCTTGATATATTATATTCTATAGCCCAAAAGACTTGATATTGGTTCCAGAAGATTTGATATTGTTTTTAAAACTTCTGACAAAAAAACATTTTCATTGCAAAAACAACACGATATTGTTGATAAACTATTTGAGTTATCTTGACTGGCAGATTGATCTAGGCAATTTTGAACTGTAGATTTTTTTTAACTCTTTGGATACTATTACATAAAAATTATTTTAATAGCTACATCCGATGTGGTAGCAACCAATACTAAGCGACTTTTTCTTCCTAAGATTTAATACAATTTACTTTAAGTAATAGATTGGGAATTGATAAAGCAGCAAACACAGTCTGCATATTTCAAGAGTAAAATGGAGTAAATATTGCATCTAGCAGAAACGAGTAATGATTTTTTATTACTCGTTTTATTATTTTTTATTTTTTTAGTTGTAATGTAAGTTGGGCTATAGAAACATACGTAAAGGGAAGCTAAAGCATTCTAATTTTTAAACAAAACTGTTCTTTCAAAAAAACACCCCATGTTTTAAATCACCTTTTGAACTGTTTGAATATTTTAAAACATATCATATAGTTTTAGAAATGTTTGTTTTAAACACTTTATTTAAAATATAACAACCCTGATTGAAATTATTATTGTAATTGAGGCGCTGATGCATTTTTTATTAATTTGAATATTTACGATTTGTTCTATCTAACAATTATATTAAGTTTGCCCTTCTTTCCCTTCAAAAATTGAATATCACTCAAAATCGTACAAACGGCAAACATTAACCACCGGTTTCATTTTGGATTATGAATAATAAATAAATTTGTTTATTGTATTGAATCAAATCGAATAATCTTTTTTTTTAAGTAATTAAAGTCTGTCTTTGGTGAAAAGTAATGTCTTTGGTAATGATACAAAATATCAAAGTATTAAAAACTTTTAAATAACGTTAGGTAGTTTATTTAGAAAAAACTGAAAACTGCCGGATTTGAGTTGATTTTTTACCTGATAACTAAAAAATGATTATTAATAAACATTTATTTTGAAAAATTCGTCCTTATGCAAAATATCAAAAACAGGGATTTCTCAAAATTATACTTTGTTGAATTCACCCTTTCTATTCTCAACGCCTCAATTGTACTATAATAAAATAAAAAGTTAACCAATTTAACTTTTATTTATAAAATAAAACGAAACACTGCCATTAAAGGCACGAATGAGAAAAGTACGCATGCGTTAAGTTGCGACCGAGGGTTTTAGCTTTAAGAAGTTAAAAGTTGGGAACTCTTGTGACTAGGACAAAAACCGTTTTAGTCGTAAGATGTTGCATGAACAGT
Organism: Onthophagus sagittarius; assembly: GCA_036711965.1. Taxonomy (NCBI): domain Eukaryota; kingdom Metazoa; phylum Arthropoda; class Insecta; order Coleoptera; family Scarabaeidae; genus Onthophagus; species Onthophagus sagittarius. Next base: position 27,883,568 of record JASERS010000010.1, on the reverse strand, counting down.
ACTACTATAACACAATACCTTAACTTTTCACTCTTATGACTATAACTACGACTAAAACTAAAACATGTTGCATGAACCCACCATTAGTCTTAACCGTTTGCGTTAGGTTTAGTTGTAAGGAAAGATATTGATTGGTTCGTGCAATATTTAGGCATAGCACATTAAAGCAAAATTTGAACATATATACAATAGTGTCAAATTAGAAATAGAAATCTGGAGTGAAACAAATTTCAAATTTGTTTCTAACATTATTTAATATGAATAAAAAGAAAATTGTTCGGGATCCCTGGATCCCGGAATTGTTCCCATAATAATCAAGTACCGAAAATCTCCAACAAAAAACAAAGATCTTCAAAAATATGTAAAAGAAGAACATGGAAAAGAACTGAAACTTCAACTTGACTGAAAAAGAAGATGAAATAGCCTTTTAATCATGTTAAAGCAATATGACAGTCTAAAGTACTGTATTATATACATTAATGACAGAGAGTTTCAAATTATGAGAAGTTGGTTTGACTTTTAGATCGGGTCAAAGTAACTGTTGAAGGTATTTGTCATCGAGATAATAATCTTAATAAAGCAGATATTGCTTTAGAATGCATGCTGCAAGAAATTTAAAAAAAGTGATGCTCCTTTAGAAAAGACCTTTGAAGATTGTTTGATTTCGATGATTTAACAGTATAAGACTATATTCGTCTTCGTTCAGCATTTTTAAAATTCCGGTAACGACAACCCTTTCCTCGATAAAACTAACAATAATATGGGTACAAGAAACGTATAGACGAAAGAAATTAAAATATAATAGAAAGATTTAGAGGAAATAAAGGTAAAAATGACAAAGTCGACCATGAAGAAAAATGCGATATTTCGCCGCCTTTCTGGAGAAGAAAGTTGACCAGGAGAAACCGAAGTCTTTTAAAGAAACACTTGAAAACAGATAAACCAATCTCGAAATCAATCCCGGGATCCCGGCTTCATAAAATGTAATCCCGAGACTGTGTATTTGCTTCGGAATTGTAATCGCTAACTTGAATACAGCTTTATTAATCGCACAAATACAAAACATAAAGATTAATTTATTTTTATGATCTTTGTGTGCTGTATCATAGAGATATAAGTATCATAAAGATATTGGTACTCTTGTACCAATTCAATTAATTTTGAATCAATTTGATCTGGGTTTGATTCCATTAAAATCAAAGCTGGAAAAACATGTTTTCTTTTTAGACCGTTTAGAAATGACGTTAACAAACGGTCATTACTTGATCAATATACTAAAACGTCGATTTTGAGGAGCAAATATTAATCGGGTACAATTACATAGTGCAATTGAATATGTAGAAATAAATTATCTATAAGCATAGCTTGTCAATGCTTTCAAAAGACTTGATACTGTAGATAGAAAACTTAATACTGCTTCTAGAAGACCTGATACTGCTTCCAAAAGATTTGAAATGTGTCCAGAATACTTGTAATGCCTCAGAAAACTTGAAATGCTTCCACAAAACTTGATATTGCCTTTGAGAAACTAGAAATGCTTCCAGAAATTTTCACTGGTTTTTGAAGACTTAGTACTACTTTCAGAAGACTTGATATTACCTCCAAACGACTTACTACTGCCCCTGGACGACTTGAAATGCTTCTAGAAGACTTGATACTGCATTTGAAAAGGCTTGATCTTGCTCTCAGACGATATGAAATGCTTTTAGAAGATTTGATGTAGCTGCCAGAAGACAAGTAATGACTTGCAATAGTGACAAAAGACTTAAACTGCTTCCAGAAAATTTGATATGCCCATAGCAGATTTAATACTATTTCTAAAGAACCTGATATTGCTTCAAAAAGACGTGAAATGTTCAGAATACTTGTTAATGCTTTAAAAGATTTAATACTGCTTCTTGAAGTTCTTCCAGAAAACTTAATATTGCTTTTGGAAGACTTGAAATGCTTTTAGAAGGCACTTCTTCTAGAAAAGCGTATATAGCATCTGAAAGATTTGATACTGGTTTTAAAAAAAATGAAATGCTTCCAGAAGACTTGATATTGTTTTTAAAACTTCTGGCAGAAAACATTTTCATTGCAAAAAATACGATATTATTGAGTTTCCTTCGAAAATATTAAATACTATTAGACAAAATGCAAAATCTTGACTGGCAGATTGATCTTTTTTTTTATCTCTTTTGATGCTATTATATTAAAATTATTTTAATAGCTACATCCGATGTAGTAACATCATTTGCCAATATTAAGTGACTTTTACTTCCTAGGACTTAATACGATCTACTTTAAGCAATAGATTAGGAATTGATAAAGCAGCAAAAACAGTTTACATATTTCAACAGTTAAATGGAGTGAATAATGCATCTAGCGGAAACGGGTAACGATTTTTTTTTAAGTTTTGCTTAAGTTTTTAATCATATATTAAGTTTTAATTATAATGTAGATCTGGCGATAAACATACATAAAGGAAAAGTTCTATTTTCCTATGTTTTAAATCACCTTTTGAAGTGTTTAAAACATATCATACAGTTTTAAAAATGCTTCAAACAGTTTGTTTTAAACACTTTCTTAAAAATATAACAACCCTGATTGAAATTATTCTTTTAATTTGTTTATAATTGTAATATAATAAAATCAAAAAGTTAATCAACTCAACCTTTATTTATAAAATAAAACGAAACACTGCCATTAAAGGCACGAAAGAGAAAATTGCGCGCATGCATTAAATTGCGACCGAAGGTTTTAGCTTTAAGAAGTTAAAAGTTGGGCAACTCTTGTGACTAAGACAAAAAACGTTTTAGTCAAAGGGTTGCATGAACAGTACTACTATAACACACTACCTTAACTTTTCACTCTTATGACTATGACTACGACTAAGACAAACAAGTTGCATGAACCCACCATTAAACGTTTGCGTTAGCTTTAATTGTAAGGAAAGGTATTGGTTCATGCAATATTTAAGCACAACATATTAAAGCAAAATTTTGACCTTTAAACAGTCGTGCAAAATTAAAAATACAAAAAGAAATCTGGGGGATCAGGAGTGAAACCGTTTTGTTTTTTAGAAATATTTTGTTTCTAATATTTGATAGTGATCATAGTGATTTAATATGAATAAAAAGAAAATTGTTGTCACTGCTAATGCAATGTGTTTGAATGCAGCATTATTAATCGCACAAAGATTGAAGAATAATAGACGACGGCGTTTTGTTAGAAGGCCCATCAATAAGAATCGAGAATTAGAGGGGAGTTATGCCACTCTTATTAGAAATATGTTAGAAAAGGAAGAGGACGATTTACAATTTTTTAAATATGTCTGTATGTCATTCGAAGAGTTTAAACAATTGTTAAAACTGGTTACACCTTTTTTATCAAAAACACCAAATAAAGGTGCAGTTTCACCATCTGAAAGGTTGATTATAACCCTACTGTAAGTTTTTATTTAAACCGTGTGCATTAGCTTTAGTTGTAAAAAAAAGGTATTGGTTCATGCAATATTTATGCAAGTACATTCAAGTATAATTTGGACATATAAAGTCGTGCATATAAAATGAAACCGTTTTGTTTATTAAAAACATTTTGTTTCTAACACATTCTAACATTATTTAATATGAATAAAAATAAAATTGTTGTCGCTGCTAGCGTAATGCGTATAAATTAGGGATTACAATCTCGGGATATCGGGATCCCTGCATCCCGGGATTGTTCCTATAATAACAAATTTTTCCGAATCTGGGATTAATATATGGTTGATCAATGATGGTCAGAAAATAAAGAAAATCTCCAACAAAAAACGAAGTTCATTAATGTCATCATTAATGACAATGAGTTTCAAATTAGGAGAAGTTAGTTTGACTTTTAGATCGGGTCTTATTTGTCATCGAGACATAAATCTTATTAAAGCAGATATTGCCTCCAAAAGACTAGATACTGTCCATAGAAAACTTAATACTGCTTATAGATTACCTGATATTGCTTAAAAAAGATTTGAAATGTGTCCAGAATACTTCATAGAAGTGTTTCCAGAAAACTTGACATTGCCTTTGGATGACTAGGAATACTTCCAGAAAATTTCATACTACTTTTCGAAGACTTAACGCTACTTTCAGAAGACTTGATATTGCCTCTAAACGATTTAATTCTGCTCCTGGATGACTTGAAATGCTTCCAGAAGACTTGATACTGCATTCAGGAGATTTGTTGTCGCTTTCAGAAGACATGGATTGCTTCTAGAAGGCTTGATGCTGCCCTTTGAAGACTACTACTGCTTTTCTTTTGCTTCCAAAACATTTGCAATAGCCCCAAAAGACTGACACTGCTCCCAGAAAATTTGATAGGCCCATAACAGACTTAATACTGCTTCTAAAGAACCTGATATTGCTTCCAAAAGACTTGTCAAAATAGAAAGAAGAAATGTTCAAAATACTTGTAATGCTTTAAAAGACTTAATACTGCTTCTAGAAGACTTGATATGTTTCTAGAATGCTTGAACTTCTTCCAGAAAAGTATATATAGCTATAAAACTGTTCTTTGAAAAAAACACCCTTGTAAATCACCTTTTCAACTGTTTGAACAGTTTAAAACATATCATACAGTTTTAGAAATGTTTGTTTTAAACACTTTATTTAAAATATAACAACCCTGATTGAAATTGTTATTATAATTGAGGCACTGATGCATTTTCATTAATTTGAATGTTTACGAATTGTTCTATCTAACAATTATATTAAGTTTGCCCTTCTTTCCCTTCAAAAATTGAATATCACTCAAAACCGATGTTTGATTTTAAACAATATCTAAGAGTACAATCGGCAAACATAATACGTCTAACCACCGGTTTCATTTTGGATTATGAATAATAAATAAATTTGTTAAATTTGTCTTTGGTAATGATAGAAAATATCAAAGTATTAAAAACTATTAGATAACGTTAGGTAGTTTATTAAAAAGACTGAAAACTGTCGGATTTGAGTTGATTTTTTACCTCATAACTAAAAAAATGATTATTAAAAAACATTTATTTTGTTGAATTCGACCTTATGCAAAATATCAAAAACAGATTTCTCAAAATCATGTTTTGTTGAATTCGCCCTTTCTATTCTCAAAGCCTCAATTGTAATATAATAAAATAAAAAGTTAACCAACTTAACCTTTATTTATAAAATAAAATGAAACACTGCCATTAAAGGCACGAAAGAGAAAAGTGCGCATGCGTTAAGTTGCGATCGAGGGTTTTAGCTTTAAGAAGTTAAAAGTTATGGTGGGTTCATGCGACGTGTTTTAGTTTTAGTCGTAGTCATAGTCATAAGAGTGAAAAGTTAAGGTATTGTGTTGTAGTAGTACTGTTCATGCAAAACCTTACGGCTAAAACGGTTTTTGTCGTAGTCACAAGAGTTGCCCAACTTTCAACTTCTTAAAGCTAAAACCCTCGGTCGCAACTTGACGCATGCGCACTTTTCTCCCTTCCTACATACAATGGCAGTGTTTTATTTTATTTTATAAATTAAGGTTAAATTGGTTAACTTTTGTATTTTATTATATTACAATTATAACAATAATTTCAATCAGGGTTGTTATGTTTTAAAGTGTTGAAAACAAACTATTTTAGACTTTTTAAAACTGTATGATATATTTTAAACAAAATTTGTTTTAAAAAGTTCAAAAAGTGTTTTAAAACATGGGGTGTTGTTAAAAGAACAGTTTTGTTTAAAAATTAGCATATTCTATTTTCCTTTATATATGTTTACCGCCAAACCTACATTACAACTAAAACTTAATATGTAATTAAAAACTAAAGCAAAATTTAAACAAAAATCGTTACTCCTTTCCGCTAGATGCACTACATACTTCATTTAACTCATCCAATTTGAAGACTATTTTTGCTGCTTTATCAATTCCTAATCTATTACTTAAAGGAGATTATAATTAAGTCTTAGGAAGAAAATGTCGCTTAATATTGGCATATGATGCTTTAATAGCACCATATGTAGCTATTAAAATAATTTTAATGTAATAGCATCCAAAGAATTAAAAAAAATCAAATGCAAAGATTGCTCAGATCAATCTGCCAGTCAAGATTTTGCATTGTATCGAATAGTATTTAATATTTTCGATGCAAACTCAAATAGTTGATCAACAATATCATGTTTTTTCCGATGAAAATGATTTCTGCCAGAAGTTTTAAAAACAATATCAAGTCTTCTGGAAGCAGTATTAGGTCTTTTGGAAGTATTCAATTCTTCTAAGAGTATTCAGAGGTAATATCAATTCTGGAAGAAGTTTAAACCTTCTAGAAGCATTTCAAGTTTTTTGGAAGCAATATCAAGTCTTCTGGAAGCACTTCAAGTCTTATAGAAGCAGTATTAAGTCTTTTGAAGCATTACAGTTATTCTGAACATTTTAAGCCTTTTAGAAGTAATAGAGCAACAGTTCCTTTTCAAGCAGTATTAAGTCTATTATTAAGCAGTAATAATTGAAGCAGTATTAAGTCTATGGGCAGTATCAAATCTCCTGAAAGCTATACTAAGTCTTCGAAAAGCAATATGAAATCTTCTGAAAGCATTTCTAGTCTTCCAAAGGCAATATTAAGTTTTCTGGAAGTATTTCAGGTATTCTGGTAACATTTCAAATCTTTTCAAACCAGTATCAGGTGCTCGAAAAGCACTATTAAGTTTTCTATGGACAGTATCAAGTCTTTTGGGAGCATGTCAAGTCTTGAACCCACCCAGTTTATGCTTCTGGATAATTCATTTCGACATACTCCATTGCAATATCTAATTGTCCCCGATTAATATTTGCTTCTCAAAATCGATATATATTGGCCAAGTAATGATCGAGTGTTAACGTCATTTGTAACTGGTCTTGATCTTTCTACACATCCATTTCGTTAAAATCATCATCAATATGTTCTTCTTTAAATAATTTTAGTAGTTTTAGTAATGTAAGTACGAAGGCTTTCACATTCGGTGTTAATTGAACTAAAATTAGAACTAACACTAGCACTAACACTAGAACTATTACTAGAACTAATACTAGATCTAAAACAAGTCGAAGCTGGTTCTAAATGGCTTCGATCCTGTTTCTGAAGAAAGCTGCAACATAGCATCCGGAACGTCAAACATTTTTTCAAAAGATGCGCAGTAAAAACCGAAAGTTCCTAGTTTTATAGGTTGAAAAGTTAAAAATATCCATTCTACCAGTATGTTAAGTTTGAAAAAATATAAATGATGATTCAGTACTTTTAACTGATTTTATTGTTTAAATTAAGACTAGTTTCGCTTTTTACAGCGAATCTTCAAAGACTACGTGTGAATGTTACAAAAGTCAAGTTATTTTTCATATTTTAAAACATGTGGATAATTAATTCCAATATTTAACTTTTTACTACATTGAACTAATTTAAGACTTAAAAGTTAAAATTTATAAAATATCTTTACATCACATTACCACGCTAAATTATCGGCTATTTTGGACTGCTTGCAGAAGCCAAAAAGCACTACATATGTGCTCTCACATATTTTTGAAAACTTCGTTTTTTGTTGAAGATTTTCTAAACTTTCTGACCATCATTGATCAACGACATATTAATCCCGGATTCGGAAAAATTGGTTATTATATGAACAATCCTGGGATCCAGGAATATCGAGAATGTAATCCCTGATTCAAGCACATTACTCTAGCAGCGACAACTTTTTTTTTTATTCATATTAAATAATGTTAGAAACAAAATATTTCTAATAAATAAAACGGTTTCATTCCAGGTTTCTTTTTGTATTTCTAATTTGGCACGACTATGTCCATTTCGCTTTAGTGTCCTTTGCTTAAATATTGCATGAACCAATATCTTTTCTTACAACTAAAGCTAATGCTAACGGTTAAGACTATGACTACGACTAAAACTAAAACACGTCGCATGAACCCACCATTACGTATATAACTCTTGTGACTAGGACAAAAACCGTTTTAGTCGTAAGATGTTGTATGAACAGTACTACTATAACACAATACCTTAACTTTTCACTCTTATGACTATAACTACGACTAAAACACATTGCATGAACCCACCATTAGTCGGCGTTTATTATAATGCTGTAAAAAATATACCAACGAAAAATAAAACAAGAATAATGTTATGTATTTATTTGTTACATAGTGAAAAATGATTAATTTTTGAATGTGGGTTTACTTTAAAGTACTCATACACGCAATTTTTTTCTCCGCCTTGTTCAGAAGATTAAAATTTTCTTTATAAAAATAACACTTTACCACAAATATCTGTATTACGAAAGAAAAACCTAATATACCGTGTTATATAATTATCGTGACCCACGTGAGTGCTGTAATTTTAGGTGCATTCCTCAATGTTTAGTGGCAGAATCGGTATTTCTTAATTAGTAACTAAACTGTAACCAAATGTTGATACCTGATCAATCGAATGTTGTTGTTGTGATTTTTTTAGTGCCTTTATGTTTCGAAATAGTTCTAGGAAACAGAATTATCGTTTATATAATAATATAATACTATTAAATAACAGAAATTTTCGTCGCGTCCAATACCAATCCTGTGAATTTTGGGTACATAATTATTTAACACTCTGTACATCTCGACATCATACTTGTTTCAATCAATGTTGAGCAAAGTGTCGGTACTTGTCGATGGTATCGATACCTACCTCAGTATCGATATTCGCTACCAGCAAAGTATTGAAATATCGAATGTGTCGAAGTATTGCAACTTGTTTTATGTATACTGGAAATTTAGATTAGAGTATATTTAAGATCGATATACAGTGCACTCCGCTTAATTGGGACACATCGGGTCTCATTTAATCTGTCCCAATTAAGCGGTTGTTCCAATTATCCAATAGTAAAAAATGGTTATAGAAAACAGTATAGAATTTACTACGTATTTTTAACTAAACGATAAAAAGTAATTATTGTTGAAAATAAAAAGTGAAAATATTAAAATAAACGTTTATTCTATATAAGAAAATATTAAATAAATAACAAAAATAATGATAAAGAAAACCACATTTTTTACTATAGGTAAAAAATACTTGTCCAAAGTACTTTGGTGTCCACGGTTCATAATTTTTTTATTTATATACTCTGCACATTTATCTAAAGATTCAATTGGAGACGAAATCTTCATTTTCTGTTTGCATAAAAAAAGTCTTAAAACTTCTTCTCTTCGTCGCTACTTTCTCGAACTTTATTATTGGAGATCAGTTTTGTAGATACAATTTCATCAACAATATCACTCTCGTAGTCTTCGGTATTATTGCAACACTCCAAATTTGCGTCTATTTCTAGAAAATCATTAACGTTGTCGACTTGCCGAAGTACAGCGTCATTTATGATTTCAGTTGAAGTGACCATTTGTTCAGAAAGTTGCATGTCACTGGGATCTTTGAAGGCACAATGGTTAAAATAATTGCGTATACATTCACTACTAACATTTTTCCAACTGTCTGCTATAAACTGTATAGAGTTTAGTATGTTCACTTTCGAGCTAACCTCTTTGGAGCTAGATGATGATGTCAAGGAAAATTCTTCTATTTTTTCAATGATGTGATGCACTAAAGCTTTACGATAGTGGAATTTAAAATTTTTGATAACACCCATGTCCATAGGTCGTATTAATGAAGTTGTGTTAGAAGGCAGGAATTCTGATTGTATATTTTTCAAATTGTTTATATGAGGATGAGCAGGGCAGTTATCGAGCAACAATGCAATTTTTCTACATTTTTTTTTTCAGTTGTTGGTCCCATTTCGTCAACCATTGTTTAAAAATATTTGCACTCATCCAGGCACTTTTATTTGAATGATACTCTACTGGCAGACTATTTATTGATATCCCTTTGAAACATCGAGGCTTTGTCGTTTTACCGATAGTCAAAAGTTTTCTCTTTTCAGTGCCGGACATATTGGCAGTGTCGGGCTCTTTTAAACCCGACTAATCTCTCATTCCTGTAACACAGTGATCCATCTGGTGTTGCACGGTAGAACATACCAGTTTCATGGGCATTAAATATGTTATCTGAACTGAACAACTTTTGCAGTTTTGGAAGTTTTTCCTTCTTGTCATTTATCAGCGGCGACCACATTTACGCTACCCTTCTCCCTATGTGTTTTTTTAAATTTTATGTTGCACCTTGCCTTCCACCGTGAAAACTAACCTTCCGTTGCTTTAAAATGTTCATGATCTAATTCTTTCGCCAATTCTTCTGCTTTTAATTTCAACGTTGGGCCACTAGCCCAACCAACCCAACCCCTTTTTGGGTTATCGCAGAAAACCAACGATTGAGAGCATCATCAACTTCTGGTTCTTTCCCCTTTCGCTTTCTTTTATGCAATTCCGCTTGGTTTTCAGCATTAATCCATTGTTTTTCAAGTTCATCTTTTTGTTTTATTAGTCGGCTGATAGTTGACTTTGGAAGGGCCACTGTTTTCTCTAATTGGCGTAGAGGCGTATTGGGTGGCTGGTTTTCAATTTGTCGGAGCACATTGATTTTTTCTTTTAATGTTAAGTCCTTGCGTGGCATTTTAGTGCTTAAGTCACTAAAATGCCTAGACTATCATTCTTTTTTACATTCTCTCAACTCCAATTTAAAAGGCTCGATCAGGGCTCAATACAGACACCAGAACTGAAGGTTACTGAAACGCCGACGAAATACAGCAAAGGTTCCGACAAAGCTGACGCTTCTGTATATAGCGCTAGGCGTAGTGCCTCAAAGACGCGACAAACTGGACCGATTAACCGGAGGATTGTCCCCAATAACCGGAGTAAAATTACATATGAAAAGTTGCGGGCTTTTAAATTTTGTCCCGATTAAGCGGTTGTAACTATTATCCGGTGTACCAATAAAGCGGAGTGCACTGTACGTCAGATCAAGATCTGTCCTAAAGTACTTCAAGAGAGCCAATATACTTTGAAGATGACAGTCAATATGTGGTTATTCTTTATTATTTCAATTCCTGTTACAATTAATAACTCGAAATTTTACGTATATTCTTGTTTTTTCGCGATGAGTACGATAATCAAAGAAAATTATTAAGAACATATGAAATAATTTCATATGTTTCATAAGTTCTTAGTTCTAATTTCTAATTTCATATGTTCTTAATAAGAGTTGAAGTGCGGAATTTATTTCTCTTTTATTTTGTTTTTATTATTTCCATCAATTTAACTTCAAAATTAAAATTTACGAAGGAAAATACATAAAAAATGTGCATATTATATACTTTATTTTATTATTAAAATATTATTTCCAATAATTCGATACTTTCGATACTTTAAATAGTATCGCTACCACAAAGGGATTAATACTCTGTATCTTATTTATGCTACTGCCCAACTGTAGTAGTTACTAAAGAGAAATGGAAAATTAATGGAAAAACAGCACATATTAACATGTCTGTGATTAACTAGTCATTGGACGGTTTCTTTCCGAGATGCAGCTGATAGGTGTAATATTAGCATAAGTTCCCTACAACCTGTAATTCAACGAAAAATTTATTTTATCAACAACCTATTAGACGAAGTAAAGAGAGACGTACTGAGACAATAAAAGGAGATGCAGAAAAACATTTTCGTACAAATTAATACCCTACAGTGATCAGATGTGATCATCTCTCATCCTTCATTTTGTTTTTTATTTCTAGTGTTCGAGCTGTGGCAAAATACGGTGCTAGTTCACAATTAATTGTCCATAAGAAATCATATTTTTTTTATAAATTGATACGTAATTCTCTGTTCGAATAAACCAACTGTAAACAAGTTAGCAGACTATAAAGTGATGAGTAGGAGCTTTAAGGCATAACAACTCATGATGTGTGAAGTCTTTAAGATAATGTACAATATTTGGATCAGTAATAGCTCATGTTATGAATAAATTAGCAGACTTCAAACTGATGAGCAAGATTTTGGAGACATAATAGCTCACCCTGTCAACCAGTTGGCAGACCTTCAAATAATATATAGTCTATGAAATAGAATTGACTCATGCTATCAACAAGTTTGCAGACTTTAAACTGATGAGCAAGCCTTTGGAGATATAATAGCTCTCAACAGTCTTTAAGATAATGTACAGTGTTTAGAACAGGAATAACTCATGGTGTCATCAAGTTGACAGACTTCAAACTGAGAAGCGAGACTTGGAGACATAAGTCTTTAAGATAATGTATAGTGTTTGGAATAATAATGGCTTACAAATCAAAATAATATATAGTCTGTGGAATGGTAGTAGCTTATGCTGTTAACAAGTTTCAAGACATCAAAATGATGAGCAGCACTTTGGAAATATAACAGCTCATGCTGTCAGCAAGTTGGCAGTCTAAGATAATACATAGTCTGTGGAAGAGTAATAGCTCATGCTGCCAATAAGTTGGCATACTTCAAGCTGACGAGCAGAACTATAGAACACAAGCACACATTGTGTACAGTGTTTGAAACGGTAATAGTTCATGCTGCCAATCATTGGACAAATTTCAAGTTGATGAGCATGACTTTGGAGACATAATAGCTCATGCTGCCAACAAGTTAGCAGTTGTTAAGATAATGTGCAATGTTTGGAACAGTTCTAACTCATGTTCCCAGCAGGTTAACAGACTTCCAAATGATGAGCAGGACTTTGGAGATATAAACACTCACACTGTCAACATGTTGGCCGTCATTAAGATAACGTACAGTATCCAAAAGTAAAATCTAAGAAGAAAATACATAACAAATATGCTTATTATGCACTACTATTACTAATAATTCGATGCTTTCGATATTTTCGATACTTTTGATACTTCGATACTTTCAATACTTCGATATTTTCGATGGTTTGAATAGTATCGATACCTCGAAGGTACTCAATAACTCATTTAAAGTATCTCCCAGCCCTAGTTACAACAAGATTATGTAACATATAAGCGCTTCCAAAAGTATTCGAACACGTCCTAACTTTGGAATGATCGGCAATGGCTGATTAATCGGCCGACTAATCGGCCCTTTTAAGGCCGATTAGTCGGATGGTCGTTAGTCGGCCAAAATCATAGTCGGACCAACCTTTATTATTATCGGATTCAAAAGATTTTACCCCTCACTTTGAAGGCCAATAAGAAAAAAACTACTCCACAGAAAAAATTGGGACTAGTTTTGTTTGACGCGTAATTTAATTCATTATAACGCATTTAATTTTCATTTTTATTTCTCACACTCGTATAGTAATTATCGTAGGTATAATGAAAAAATGTACCCGATTTCGGTTGATCTGAGAAGCTCGACTTTATTATTTTTTTTCTCAAAAACCGTTTGACAAAAAGAATTCCAATTTGAACTAGTAGTTACTTGATGTGTTCTTAACCCTAGAATACTAATATATCGTAATTTTTACGATGCTCTGGTTTCTTTGCTCGATATTAGCAAAGACCGAAAAAAGTATTTATTATTAAAACAACGTAATTGATAAATTTAATATTTATTTATTTCATCCTGACATGTTTCGACCTGGCAGACCTCAAGTTGCCAAAAATGATTCTGAAGACATAATAGGTCATGCTGCCTAATAATAAGGTAGAAGTCTTTAAGATAATGCACAGTGTTTTGAACAGTAAAAAGATAATATACAAGGTGTCCGGTATCTTCCGGATCAGAGGTATGTAGTGATGTAGAGCACATTATTCTGAGACGATTTGTCTAATAAAATTTCTTCATATTGCTTTTAAAAACCGCACGGGAACTGTTTAAAGACATCCAATAGCGATCCTGGAAAGCGACTGAAGAGGTCACCTTATCACTCCCCTCCTACGTATTTATTGTGCTTTTACATATTATGACACATAACTTATTGAATTATTGTAATTAAAAAATTGAAACATATTCATTTTTATTCCCTTAACCTTTAATGATATGTATCTTATCGCAACAATTGAATTATGAATGTTTCAAAGAGAAAAATCAATAAACAAATTCTTATGAGAAATAAACGCGTAAAAAACGGATGATAGGCGGGCAGTTGGACCGATTTCCTGAGTTTGATTTACGACTTTCTCTGTCGTTTCCCAGAGTTGCCATTAGACGTTTTTTAAACAGTTCTTGTGCAGTTGTTATGAACAATATGATATTGACGGCATAAATCGGACTTTCCGTTATTTTGCTACAGTTTAAAACAACTCAACAAAATCAAATTTTTGACATTTTTTCCATTTTCTTATCATTAAATCGCACCGTAACAAAAAATAATTATATATGAACAAGAAAGTTAACTATTCTGTCCTGTAGAACATTTAATTCTTTAAATTTTGAAGCATTGGACACCATGGTCGAATGTATATCACCAGAGATATCGTTAATTTACGACAATCGTGCAAAATTTAATTTTTTTACCATTTTTACTGTAGTGTTGAAACATTATTACGAACAATTCCTTTTTTAATGAAGAGGTATTTTAACTGTTGCAGGCACTAAGTATAAACATTAAATTCACTAAAATCAATATTATTTTTGCTGTTCTAAATATTGAACATTAGGCACAATTGGTCAGGAGGATTTGATTTCGGCAGTGTTCCATTATGTGCACTTGGGTGTTTGGCTGATCTTACAAGCAATACTTTTCTTTGTCTTTTTATTTATATTGTCTAGGTTTATATTACAGAACTTTTATGGAATTAAATTTTATATTTAATGTATACTACTTTACTTATTGTTAGTATAGTGCGGAATATGATTATTTTTCGAAAAATTTTTGTGTGTCTTTGGGACGATTTCTCTAATAACACCCCAGAGATAATCTCCCATCATCCCTATGTCCCAGTAACCTTGATAACATATTTCCAAAGTCATTAAATCTTGATGGAACCGCTCGCCTTGTTCGTCACTTTCCGCTCCAAGATTACATGGAAAGAAATCTAAGTGCAAATGGAGAAAATGGATTTTGAGCGATATGCTTGCATTTATAGCATGGTAATATAAGCATAGTAATATAAGTAAGAAATTGCAGAAATTATTTCGCGAGAATTCTCATCCTTATGGTTTTCTAAAAATCTAATCCACGCCTTGCTGCTTTTGTTGTCAATGTTGACATTAATTCGTTGTCATTTATTAATTTTCCTATTTGATGGCCAACAAATATGCCTTCTTTTAGTATAGCGTACGAAATTTGTGGAAAGAGCTGGGTGAAATATTTAAATACTGGGCCTTCTGGATTCAACGTTTTCTCAAAGTTTTTCATCAAATCCAGTATGATATGTAATGGAGGTAATATGACAGATGCTCGTCTCACCAGAGGTTTATTTAAGACATTGAAAGCATCAGCATCGTAATGTTCTCTAGAAGGCCAATATTTGCGCACATAATGATGCTCTCTCGCTCAGCTTCCCTCAAACAAAGAAAACAGCAATATTTTGTAAAATCGACTTGTAAGTCTGTAACCACCGCAATTACTTGAAAGTCATAGAAATGTTGACTTTCAAAGTCAACATTAAAAGCCGCAAAAAGTCATGAAAAGCCGATTCTTAAAAAGTAGAAATTATTAAATTTCTTTACTACGGCTATTACTTTTTCATCTACAGAATCTTACCATTCAAATGCGTTATACTGAATTAGTGTCAAAATAATAACATTGATTTCAATGAATTTGATGTTTATACTTAGTGCCTAGAACAGCTAAAATACCTCTTTATTAAAAAAAAATTGTTCGTAATAATGCTTCAACAATACAATGAAAATGGCAAAAAATGAAATTTTGCACGATTGTCGTAAATTAACGATATCTCTGGTAATATACATTCGACCATGGTGTCCAATCCTTAAAAATTTAGAGGATTAAATGTTCTACAAGATAGAACAGCTTTTAATTTACGATTTTCCACATTTTTGGGTATATCTCGAAAACTGGACGTGATGGCGAAAAACTGAAATCAGCACAACATTCTACATTATAAAAAAAATATTACAGTCTTTGAGATTTTTCTTGTAAACTAGTGTTATTTTTGTAGTTTTATTTAGACGATTGTTATTGCTTGTAATGTTTCAACCGGTTTCGGCCTTGTTTAGGCCATCTTCAGGAAATCCATCTTTCGAGAATTATTAATCTTATATTATTTAAAATTTATTAAAATTTGTTGTTTTATATTGGCGTTTTATTTTATGACGTGATTTATGACATGTTGTGTCAATGTGATAATTAAAATATGATTAAAATAAAATAAAATTAAAATTGAAATATTTCCCAACCAAAAGTTCAAATATCTAATATAAAGGAGGTAAAAAAGAAAATTTGAATTTGGGAAGGGAAATATGGAAAAATGTTATTGTGATTTGAGTTTATTGTATATGTTGAGGATTTTTTTAATTTTATTTTTAGGTGGAGTAAATGGATTCTTCAAATACATATATAGAGGTTTTTCTGTGTAGTTTATCTGGTCATTCAAGCATAAAATGTGTGGATGATTATGTTTAAATTTTCTTATTTCATATAGTTAAAGTATTTCGAAGAGGTTACTTTTGTTTTTCTTGTGAAGTAATGTTGTGTTTTTTGTTTCATGAAATTGGTGTTCTTTGTTAAATATTATACGTCTTCCAAAGTTTGATCTTTGTGGTGTTCTATGTTCTTTTATGCTAATTTTTAACCCTTATGTGACTGAAATAGTACCGGGGTACTAATTCCGTATTTAATATCTTATAACTTGTTTATTTATTATTCTTTGTACGCAAATCTGCGTGACATCTTGAAGTATATCATTGTCAAAATATTTTTGCATTTTTTAATTTTTGTTCGGTTAAAATCATGTTGAAAAATTTTAAATCTCTTAATGCGTGATCCAAGTATTAAGACATAAACAGAATATAGAAATACTATTTTATTGGCAACGATAAATAAATACTTTAGTAAACAATATTGACGTGAACAAATAAAACAGTAATAACAAATTTATTAATTAGCTCTATTATTGCACAAATCACACGCTGGTTTGGATATAGAATATTCGGCACAAATGGGTTTTGTGCAAGAACTGCATGCTTTTCGTGTTTTTCTTTGTCTTTTGAAAAATGACCGACAGACATAACAGTATCTAACACACTGGATACGTCCAGATTCATCCCTATTTACTACATCTTGTGTTGTATTGACTGCTTCTGTAATTTGACGATCTAAGGCCAATTCAATTGAGTTGCGTGTAAAATTATTTCCAATTACTTTAGGAATATTGCTTCGAGTAATAATAGCAGGCACACATAACTCATTTGCAAGAGTTTTGAGATATTTTCTTCTCTGATCGGTTGATTTATGTTGTGCGTTGTGTTCCTGATAGATAATATACGACGCCAAACCTGCAATATCAATAATATTGAAAAAGAAAGCCAACGGCCAACGGTTTGTACGTCGTTTCACTGTATATGCCGCAACATTTTATCCATTACATCAACTCCCCCTTTAGTTTTGTTATAATATTTTATTATTTCAGGTTTGACAACGTCAGTCTCCTCAACTTCTCCTGTCATATGCATTGATGAGAGAAGAATAACTGACATTTTTTTTTGGAACGTAT
The DNA here is from genome assembly GCA_036711965.1 of Onthophagus sagittarius. Taxonomy (NCBI): domain Eukaryota; kingdom Metazoa; phylum Arthropoda; class Insecta; order Coleoptera; family Scarabaeidae; genus Onthophagus; species Onthophagus sagittarius. Next base: position 27,866,031 of record JASERS010000010.1, on the reverse strand, counting down.
GAGCATATAGTTGCATTTTTGCTGTATGCAAAGTTTGTAGAATATGCAGATCTTTCTTTGGAGGCTTGCATGTTGAAGGGTATAAATGTCGTATTTTTCCTAACAGTTCCTACCACAGACATTTTTCAGGAATTGAAAGTCTGCACTAGCTGAAAACTTGTGAAAAAATTATCCGTTGTTACGTTTCTTCCAGAGTTCTTGTATATGGCCACCAAGTCTAATACAGTTCGTTCCCCAATATTTTTTTGTCGTATACCGTCTGACGGTTTTCCTGTATAAATTTGGCCTTGTAGAGGGTAACCATTCGACGCATCGCACGCCCAAAATACTTTTATTAAAATACTTTATCCATACTTCGCCGGCTTTGATGGAATATACTGTTTGTTTTTCTTGTGTGTCTTCGATAAAGAAACAGTTGTTCATCAACCGTTATGCATTCTTTTGGCATATAATATTCGTCCAAATTCTTATTTAGCATCATCCAAATGTCACGGATAGGAGCAGCTTTGTCCTTCTTAGCACGTTCAGCACGAGTAGTTTGGCTGTCAAAACGTAAAAGCCGTAGAAACATTTTGAACCGATCCCGAGACATCGCTGCTCGAAGAAGTGGCAAAGAATCGCATTTCCACATTTCGGTAATATGTTTGTTGTTCGACTTATGAACGCCAGCAGTTATGAGAATCCCCAAAAACGTATCCAATTCTTCTTGAGTAAATGGCTTAAAAACTTGTGGTTGCCTTTTAGTACAACCTTGATATTTTTCTAAAACATTTGTGTTATAATTTTCTGTTATCAGTTGGCCTTTTGCATTACTTTCTCGAAAAATTGTGGAACAGATGTCGATGGAGATGATAATTCTAAATAATTCCTTTGGTGTATACGTACAAGTTACTGCCGTTTTTTACTTCTCAAAATATTGCGGCTAATTGTTTGGGCCTGCCGTTGTGGTACAGTATTCCGTACAGTGCCATCTTTGCTTGTCAAAATAGTAGATTTTGAAGAGCACTCTAATTCCACTTCGTGTTCGTCGTAGTCACTTTCATCTGACGTATCACATTGTTCAATAAACGGTTGCTCTTCAATATCGAACGCTTCTAAATCTAAATTTTCGGGAACATATTCCTCTTCATCTGAAGGAATAAAAGGCTCCTCATCAGATGACTCGTCTAAAGACGCTCTAAGCTCGTTAGGTGTTAACCTTCAGTGGATATAATTATTATATTTATTATTTTATATTTACTATTTTCTTACCTTTTCCTTTGACATCTTAGCTTACGCAATTCAACGATAGTATCTGTCATTTTTTATCAACACCACAATACTATTATATAGCAAAATATTATAAACATTCATTTATACTATATTTATAATTGTTTCTTATAACTACACTTATTTACGATGCACCATGTCTCAGATGTTACGATAGAATAATGTAACCTGATATGACGAGTATTCGTTTCACGCGTATATCAGAATCAAGATCGAACATGTTTATAAACAGGTCTAAATACATAAATGCTTACTTATGATATGTTAACACAAGTATTTTTTAAATTCATTGGATTCTATATGTCATACAAAACGATTTCAATATCAAACATTAAGATTATCGGTATGTTTTACCGGTGTTTTATTTCTCAGTCACATAAAGGTTAAACAACCGCCTGTTTCACCAATATAAGTGGCTTTACATGTATCACATTCTAATTTGTAAACTCCATTATCGTTCATTTTATTAAATCTATCTTTGTTACAATTATATTGTGTTTCTTAACCCTCCGTCTGTCGGGTGTGGTCTACGAGTCCACGACAAAATGATTATGTGAAATATTTTTTAAATTATTTTGCTCAAAACTTCTACGGTAACAGTACCTTTCAAGTATTTGAATATCAACTGTTTTCGTTATAAAAAACTGTTTTTCAAAATTCCAAATAGTCGCTACATAATATTTTGTCCTGACAGACCCTTCCCGGGCAAATGTGTAACAATATTCGCAGATGTAATCTGTAAGAATCGTATTCCAGTTGAAACTCTATGCGTTCTTTTTGTGTTTGTAGGGGTATTACCGAGTTATAAAACTATACCTCGGAGTGATCGCAATATAGTTCGGTAGTTCCCTTAATAATTACTATATATACGGTTACCGCCACTTTACTATTGAACCCCATTTTGAGGCGTTATGTTATGTGTTATTTATTTTACAATTATAGAGAATAGAAAAGTGTATAAAATTTTTTTTATAACTAATATCAAATATCTAGTTAGCAATCTACAAATAGCATACTTACAAATAGGTAAGTAGTATCACACAATTTTCTGATATGATTTGATAAAATAATAAATGATTTATTATTTGATAACATTGTGATATGGATCCTTATGAAAAGGAGAGAGAAAGATTACAGAAACTGTATGAAGAAGTTAGCACGGGCAGTGAAATAGAAGAGTCTGACGATAGTTCGATATCAGATCCAGATTTTGTAAGTATCAGTGATCATGATACAGAAACCGAGCAGGAAAACGTAAATGAAGATGTAGATATTATGCATCAAGATGACGGCGAGGATGATGAAGATGAACAACCCGTGATTCGTGATAGATGCTCGTATTTTTTTGGTAAAGATGGAACTAAATGGAAAAAGGCTATCCCACCTAGAAATATTAGAACTCGCAACGAAAACATAGTGTCTCACCTGATCATCGGTGAAGCACTTGACGCATTATCTCCCATTCAATGCTGGATGTACATGTTTGGAAACTGCATTGATATTGTAGTTGAAAACACTAATTTATTTATTGATAAAATTTCTGTTAAATACCAAGATAAGACTGAGTGTAGACCTACCGACTCTGTAGAAATCCAAGCGCTGATGGGTTTGCTTTATTTAGCTGGGCTCCATCATGGATCAAGGACACATCTAGCAGAGTATTAGTCATCAGACGGTATGGGATATGAGATATTTCCTGCTACAATGGCAATACGGAGGTTCGTCTTTTTATTGAAATGCATTCGCTTAGACGATACCACAGCTAGCGGCCAAAGAAAAGAAATGGACAAACTAGCAGCAGTTCGTACTATTGTTGACAAGTTCAACGACAATTGTAAGAAAACTTATTCTGTGGGCGAGTATGTAACATTAGATGAAATGCTACTTACCTTCAGGGGTAGGTGCAGTTTCCGAATGTACATTCCAAGTAAACCAAACAAATACGGATTGAAAGTCTTCGCCGTTGTTGATGCCAAAACATTTTTCTCTTCACACATAGAAATTTACGCTGGTGTTCAACCCAATGGTCCATATAAAACTGACAACTCTACCGCTGCAGTAACTGAAAGAATGTGTTCACATTTATTAGGATCAGGAAGAAATGTTACAATAGATCGTTGGTTCACAGGATATTCATTTGTAAAGAAACTGCTAAGAGAGTACCGCCTTACTGTGGTTGGTACAATTAGAGCCAATAGAAGAGAACTACCTCTTAAAATAACACAAGTTAAAAACAGAAAAGTATATTCTTCGTTATTCGCATTTAGTAATGATATGACTGTAGTTTCATATCTACCCAAAAAAGGAAAGAATGTGCTTGTAGTTTCAACAATGCACCGAAACGATCATATTGATGAAGCTACCGGTGATCGGAAAAAGCCCGAAATAATTACTTTCTATAATAGCACAAAAAGTGGAGTAGATGTTGTTGATCGAATGATCACATCATACAATGTTGCAAGAAACACAAAGCGTTGGCTAATGGTAATTTTCTATAACCTCCTCAATATAGCAGCAATTAACGCTTTTCTTATCTACAAAGGCAACATACCAGATGATGAATTTGCTAAAACTCGCAGACTGTTTCAAAAAAATCTTGGTATGGAGTTAGTGTAAAATAACATGCAAAGAAGAGCCGTTGATAAGCACTTGACCAAAAGTGTGCGTACTTCTGCCTTGAGGCTCTCAGGTATTGAAGAGGAGATTATTCCAGAGCCACAACCAGGGAAAAGAAGAAACTGTAAATATTGCAAAAGACGAAAAACTCGTTATTTTTGCAAAATTTGTAAATGTTGGTTGTGCATGGAGCACATAACAGCGTGCTGCAACGATTGTTTGGGAAATATGGAGACCACAGTTTGAAGCCCTCCAGTTTGTGCATAGAATATTATTCTTTAGTTAAGACATTTTTTTTATAACACTTTATACATTTTTAAATAAATATTATTATAGATCGATTTTCTTTTCCTTTATTTAGGCGTTGTTTCCAAATTTTGAAAAATATGTGATTAAATTGTAAGCATTTTCTTTAAATCAAATTAACATAAAACGTGAGTTTGGAATTGGCCCTGTATTAGGCTATTATATAGTACAAGCATCATATAAAACATATTTATGAGAAATTAGCACTGGAGGACACGTTGGCGTCCTTTAGAGTTTTTTCTATATTGGACTCCACAGACCACACCCGATCGAAAGTGTTAAGAAAGCGCGCCCGACAGACGGAGGGTTAAAATTTTTTTTGATTTTATTGTGTATGTTGCCTTGATATTCTATTGTTCTATAAATATTGTTTGTGTTATTTGTTGTATTTGTAAGAGTGGTAAGTTTTATGTGATTCTGTTTGTTTCTGTATATGTCAATCATTTTGTTGATGATTTGTGGTTTATATCCGTTATTTTGGCCAATTTGTTTGATAATGGATATTTCTGTTCTTTTTCATTTTTTTTTTCATTAAGTTTTGTGTTGAAGGCACGGTGTATATATGTGTTGAAAGTTGCCATTTTAATGAGCATAATCATGAAAGGAATCATTTGGGATGATAGTATCCGTTTGTGTTGGTTTTCTAAAGATACTGTATTGAAGTCCGTCGTCTGTTTTTAAAATTGTTATGTCTAAAAAATTTATGCGGTTGTTATGTTTTATTTCGGTTGTAAATTTGATGTCTTTATGCAAATTATTAGTGTAGTTGTATAAGTTGGTTATTGTTTCTTGTTTGTCATTGTCGATAAAAACGATGATATCATCTACACATCTTAACCACGTTATGATGGCGTGTCTATGTGGGTTGTTCTAAGGTTCATTCTAAGTTCTTTTTCGAGTCACTCTAAGAACATATCAGCTAGTAATCCACTTAGTGGCCATCCCATTGGAAGGCCCTTATTGTAGGTGTAGTAAGTGTTTTCAAATTTACAAAAGTTTTGCTGTATAGGTTTGCGATGTCGAATGAGATCATTTTGTATTTGTCAGGAAGATTAATTTTTGTAAATTTATTAAATAAATCGTATCTGTTTTTTATGGTGTGTCTAGTTTCAAATCCTGTTGTATCTTTAAATATGTTGACCAAAAATTTTGCTGTTTACAAAAGAACCTTTTAGAAATACTTGAACTATATGAAATAAGAAAATTTAAACATAATCATCTACACATTTTATGCTTGAATGACCAGATAAACTACACAGAAAAACCTCTATATATGTATTTGAAGAATCCATTTACTCCACCTAAAAATAAAATTTAAAAAACCCACAACATATGCAATGAACTCAAATCACAATAACATTTTCCCATATTTCCCTTCCCAAATTCAAATTTCCTTTTTTACTTCCTTTACATTAGATATTTAAACTTTTGGTTGGGAAATATTTCACTTTTAATTTTATTTTATTTTAATCACATTTTGATTTTCATATTGACACAACATGTCTTAAATCACATCATAAAATAAAACGCCAATATAAAGCAACAAATTTTATTAAATTTTAAATAAGATCAACAATTCTCGAAAGATGGATTTCCTGAAGATGGCCTAAACAAGGCCGAAACCGGTTGAAACGTTGCAAGTAATAACAATCGTCTTAATAAAAGTACAAAAATAATTAAATAAATATTTCAATTTATTCAAGACGAAAAAACTCTCTGCGCTGGTACTTCCATGAGGCAACGATAGCAATGTCTCAAACAACTTTACTATATAATTAATAAGACCTTAATCATCACTCATTAATATTTGGTTTAACAATGTATATTATATTAATATAGGTGCAACACGTGTTTCGGTTTACATATAAACCGTCATCAGGCACGACTGTAAATGAATTGAAATTTGATAAATATAATTATAACTTGATACAAACAATTCTAAAATGTACAGTCAATTATGGAAATATAACATTTTCAAAACGAAGCGTCACAAAGTTTTCTACATAAAACAAGTATTTTACGTTGTATTTCTGTTAAAAAGGCAATAAACAAACAGATTAAAATTAATAATAATAATAAAAACATAGAATAACCTTGACAAACACGATTTTATTAACAATGGATACGTATTATTTAAAACTACAGAACCCTATCCAAAATGTAACTTTAAATAATATTAATAAAATCAAATTTGCTCCTCGCTTTACAAATTTGAGTAACTTCTCTCTATCAGATAACAACATAACTACTTTAAACCTTGGGCATAAATTTTCAATACCTACTAAAATCAAACTTATAGATTTTACCATTAAACTTGAATCCCAATTAACATTCAACCCCAACAGTAAAACTATTTTTGAAGATAATTCTGAAATAATTAAACAATTAGATAAGAGGAAAATTAAATGCAACCACACTATTTCAAGGTCGGTTAAAAAGCTGAGATAAATTAAAGAACGGAAACCTAATTCGAACATTAGCTGATAAGAATGCCGGTATGGTAATTCTGAACAAGGATACATATACATGTATATTGAAAAAACCACCAATTTTTTCAGAGATAATAACATTGCCGAAATTAAGTTAGGCCCCACCATAAAATACAACAATAAATTAAAGGAAATAATTAAAGATAATTACGATTTTCTTAAAAAATTTAATATTTCACAATACCAAGCCTAATCAAATTACACAAGCTAAAACATTGCATAAGACAGTGGTTCCCAAAGTGGTCCATATGGACCCCAAGGGGTCCCTAGGGTCATTCAAAGGGTTCTCGAAAAATTAAAATCCTATCCGACTAATCCGACTATCCGACTAATCGGCATTAAAAGGGCCGATTAAAAGTAATAATAAATCGGCAATGGCCGAATTGCCGATTAATACCAATCGGCAATGGCCGATTAATCGACAATAGCCGATTATTCCAAAGTTCGGACGTGTTCGAATACCTTTGGAAGCGCTTATATGCTACATAATCTAGTTGTAACTAGCTGGGAGATACTTTAAATGAGTTATTGAGTACCTTCGAGGTATCAATACTATTCAAAGTATCAAAAATATCGAAGTATTGAAAGTATCGAACTATCAAAAGTATCGAAAATATCGAAAGCATCGAATTATTAGAAATAATAGTGCATAATAAGCATATTTCTTATGCATTTTCTTCCTAGATTTTACTTTTGGATACTGTACGTTATCTTAATGACGGCCAACATGTAGGCAGTGTGAGTGTTTATATCTCCAAAGTCCTGCTCATCATTTGAATGTCTGTTAACCTGCTAGAAACATGAGTTAGAACTGTTCCAAACACTGCACATTATCTTAACAACTGCTAACTTGTTGGCAGCATGAGCTATTATGTCTCTAAAGTCATGCTCATCAATTTAAAATTTGTCAACTTATTGGCAGCATGAACTATTACTGTTTCAAATACTGTACACTATGAGTGCTTGTGTCTCCATAGTTCTGCTCGTTAGCTTGAAGTCTGCCAACTTGATGAGACCATGAGTTATTCCTGTACACTGTACAGTAACACTGTACATTATCTTAAAGACTGCTGAGAGCTGTTATATCTCCAAAGGCCTGCTCATCAGCTTAAAATCTGCAAACTTGTTGATAACATGAGTCAATTCTATTTCATAGTTAGGGTGGAAGTACTGGTTGCACTTGTTAATAATTGAGAGCGAATATTGAGAAATTCAACCAAGGCGGGGAAGAATTAAAAAAAAACCTCCTTTAACCATAAACCAAGCTTTCGATAATTATTTTTATCTTCTTCAGGGTATGCTACATACAGTAACAATTTTGATATAAAAACAGTAACTAACTTACATTTAGAAATCACTATGTATAACACTACATGATATTAAATTAAGAGTCCCCAAAAAACATCAGAGGTGGAAGCAATATATATTTCTCGTAAGATTTTTACACAAAAAGACAACACCAACAGATAGCGTGGTTGGGATCAGAGTCAATAAGGCGCGAAAAACAGGTCGAAACCAGGTGCGCCAACTCACATTGGGGAAAAAACTTTAAGGCGAAAAATCACCAGATGTATTTCACGAGAAGAAGAAGAGGAAGGTTCAGCAAACAAGGATGGATCAAGTTGTTGGCAAGGAAAGAGACTTTCAATTTGCTCTTAACCCCAAATCTAACCAAATGAATATGAAATTTGAAATTTTTATAAAACGACTAAAAACCAACGGCAGAAGGCCGACGTAAAGTTAAAGTTGGCTCTAGGGAACACAACATAGGACAATGTTATATATTAAACAAAATTAAAGGAATTAAAGTAGGGTATCAACTGTGTGATGTTAAAACCGAATAGATTCCCATGAGAGGTCTGACTAAACCGAGTTGTTGTTGGGTTTATTTGTCAATTCAATGAGGTGACAATAGATCTCACTTAACCCTTGTGAATCAGTCCTGAAGTTGACTGTGTTGTCTAAAGAGACAATGTGGAACATTTCCATAAATAATCTCCTACTATAAAACTTTTCTTTGCAAAGAATTTTTGTATCATCAAAATCAAAATTATGACCCGTGGTAACATGGTGTTGTGCGAGGGCGGTGCCGTCTGATTTCTTTGTGGCACAGTCTCTTAGATGTTGAGACGGACGAGACTTCAGATATTGAGAAGTAGTGTCCACATAGCAACTGTCACAACCCTTACAATCAATTCTGTAGACCAGATTTGATTGTAGAGGACGAGGTGTAGTGTCCTTCAGGGAGGAGAAGATATTTCTCATGGGTGTGCAGGTGTATTTAGCAAACTTTAAGGAACAATCCCGAAAGATCTTGATTAGATTATCAGTGAAACACAAAATATAGGGAACCTTAACGAATGTAGGTGGAAAATCAGGTAAAGAATCGTCTGGAGGATGTCATCGACCGGTCAAGAGGGGGTGTTGACGCAGCGACTGGCCGAATGGGAGAATCTTGATGGTAAATGATTCGAGTGACTAAAGATTTCGGGAAGCCATTATTACAGAAAATATCTGTTAGAGTCTTAAGGTTCTTATCACGAAAACTCTTATCCGTCAGGCGTAAGACCCTATTTTGCATCGCCCTAAAGGTGTTGATCTTCATTTGGGTAGGATGGCAAGAATAGACATTAATGAAACGACCTAAAAGAAAGTAGAGTACCAGTAATAATAAGGAAATTAATAACCACAGGCGTACCACAGGGGTCTGTGATAGGGAGAACTCTGTGGAACATGTACTATGAAACAATACTTAAAATGAAGACAGAGGAAGGCGTGAGCATGGTCGCCTACGCAGACGATCTAGCGGTGATAGTACAAGACAAAGAAGCGAGAGAAGTGACAGACAAAGCAGAATACTGTATAAAGAACATAAGTACAAGATTAGAAGAGACAGGACTAAGTATTGCACCGGAGAAAACAGATGTAGTGATATTAGAGGGTAGACAAGGACTGAAAGAGGTCGAAATAAAGGTTAACAACGTAAACATTAAGAGCGCAAAGTCTCCAAAGTATTTGGGCGTCCCTATGGGTAAAGACCTGCGTATGACGACCCATATACGCCAAATCACAGAAAAAGCGGTGAAAATCATTAACGCATTAACAGGAATTATGCCAAGAATAGGTGGGCCCAGCCAAGCGAAAAGGAAACTGACTGCTGGCCAAGGTAGTAGAGTCGACGACGTTGTATGCGGCTCCGGCATGGGAAGTGGCTTTAAGGCACAAGAAATATATAACTATGCTAAGATTAATAGAGCGAAAACAGCAATTCATGTAACAGAACATACATGTACAGAACTGCATCAACGGACGCTGTTGGAGTACTGGCAGGTTGCCCTCCGTACGACATACTGGTTTGGGAGGGAGCGCGAAATTGGGAATCGAGGGGGAAAGACAAGGGGAAGAATAAAGAGGAGGTATACAGAAAGTGGCAAGAGAGATGGGATGGATATACAGGTTGGGCAAGATTTTTTATAAAGGACGTGCAGGAGTGGCAGAAACGGGGACCGGAAACTAACTATTATGCTACACAAGCCATACTTGATCATGGAATCTTCGGAAGTTATCTGAAAAAGATAAAGAAGTTAACAAACGACATTTGTTGGTATGGCTGTGAGGCAGAGGACACCCCAAGACATGCTGTCTTCGAATGTAGATATTTTGAAGCATTGAGAAGGGAAGTAGGATGCAAAATCGGGAGACAACTAGACATAGGCAGTATCTCTGAACTACTCTTAGAGAGTGATGACCTAGCAAAGGAAGTGATCAATTTCCTAACTGCAGCGATGATGGCCAAGGAAGTTGAACAGAAGAGGAGGAACGAGAATGAAGCGGAACCGTGGAGCTGAGGGGGTACATCCCCCGCATCCAGGTACGAAAGAACTAAAACTTATTGCAAAAAGTTAATATTTAATATTTCCCCGCAATTCCAACGGTCACACGGGAGTGGACTAGAGATAGTCCCACACTCCCGGCCGAAACAGAAGCATCCAAGAAGACCACGGAAGGCGCCAACAGTAGGCCGGGGTGCATAACGTATTTTCCCCTCCACTGCGCAAAAAAAATGAAACGACCTGAATAGAGAGTATTAAATTCACAGTATTAAATTCCCTCTTAGTAAGAAGGAGTTTGTCATAAGGGACAGCACAAATGATGTCGTCTACATATTTATATATGAAGGGGAGGCTGAAAGGCCATCTGGGAATGCACACATCAAGAATCCAATCCATGACTATAGTAGCCAAAATCGGGCTAAGAGGACTACTCATAGGAGTACCAAACTTTTGTTTGTAGTAAACATCCCTAAAAGAGAATGTTGTGCAATCAAAAATGAATTTCACGATCTTGATGTAGAGATCATGGGGAATCCCAGTGGGAGGTTGGATCAAATCTCATTGAGAGCATAGCCTTCCAACCACCAATTCAAGAGGAATGTTGGTAAAAAGGGACACGACATCCAAAGAAACCAAGACATAATCATGTGGAAGAACAAAACCCTTCATCTCATCAGCGAAGGAGAAGGAATCAGAGATGTTGTATCTAGTTCTGTTTGCCAGGGCAGACGATAAAATTGTGGCTAAATAACTGGACAATCTATATGTGGGTGAGTCAACAAAGAAAATGATAGGTCTAAGTGGCGAGCCTTCCTTGTGAATCTTTGGTAACCCATAAAATTTAGGTGAGACACCATTATGGCAGACTAAGGTTCTATATACCTGTCTAGGAATGTAATCACAGTCCAATAAGTGTTTGCAAAGTTTATTCTGCCTTCTCTGGATGGACAAAGTCGGGTCAGATTTAAGGACCTGATATGTGTCTGTATCAGACAACAGAGAAAGAGACTTTTCCACATACTGAGACTGATTATGGACAACAGTGACTTGGCATTTGTCAGCAGGAACAACTAGAAGGGGGTCAGGCCTAGGTTCTTTTAAGAATCGGACAGTTTTTGATTTGATACGGGAGATCAGACCATTAAGGGGACAGGGAGTGTCCCTAACACTCATTAGGTTTGTAAGAAGATTGGTTACCCTGGCTCTCTTAGAATTTGAACCATTATCAGGTATAGACCTGAATATCGACTCTACATTTCCCAGGATTTGGGGGATAAGGGAGGTATCGACAGACACTGGTAAACCAAACTTAGGGCCCAGAGAGGGAAAGTTGGAAACATCTGGAGGCATGTTACAATCAGAGATGTTAGAGAACCATTTGGTGTTGTCACCGACTAACCTATTGAACGTAAATTCTTGAGAAAGTTCTTTAAATTTTTTGATATTACGGTTTTTAATGTAATTGAAATATTTATTATATCCCTTATCTAGGCGGTTTTCTTAATTCTAAATATATATAAGGGGGAATTGAGTCACTTACTACTTTTTTTAAACTATTGAACCGATTATATAAACTATTTAAGGTTAGAAATGTACTAGAGATTTCAAAATTTAAGAACTTAATTCCTAGCCTACGTATGCATCCATCGATCTTCTCCAACATTTGCTTGGATTCCCTATCGAAGTTGTTGTAATGATATCTCGAGTTGTCCTTGATGTGATGAGGAATGATGCCTGATCTTCGGCACTTAAGAAGGAAATGCTTCCGGTTGTTGAAACTGGCTAATTTTCTGTTAACCTTCATGAGTTTTTTGATGTTAGAGACAGTCCGGTCATCGTATGCGCTTCTGATGTTGTTTAGAAATCCTATCTGGAGTCTAAGTTAGGGTAGAAGTACTGGTTGCACTTGTTAAGAATTGAGAGCGAATATTGGGAAATTCAACCAAGGTGGGGATGAATTAAAAAAAACCTCCTTTAACCGTAAACCAAGCTTTCGATAATAAATGTTGTAGACTATATATTATTTGAAGGACTGCCAACTTGTTGACAGGGTGAGCTATTATGTCTCCAAAGTCTTGCTCATCAGTTTGAAGTGTGCTAACTTATTCATAACATGAGCTATTAATGATCCAAATATTGTACATTATCTTAAAGACGTCATACATTATGAGTTGTTATGCCTTAAAGGTCCTACTCATCACTTTGTAGTCTGCTAACTTGTTTACAGTTGGTTTATTCGAACAGAGAATTACGTATCAATTTATAAAAAAAATTATGATTTCTTATGGACAATTAATTGCGAACTAGGACCGTATTTACAGCTCGAGCAGTAGAAATAAAAAAACAAAATGAAGGATGAGAGATGATCACATCTGATCACTGTAGGATATTAATTTGTACGAAAATGTCCTTCTGCATCTCCTTTCATTGTCTCAGTCTGTCTCTCTTTACTTCGTCTAATAGGTTGCTTATAAAATAAATTTTTCGTTGAATTGCAGATTGTAGGGAACTTAAGTATCGAAAGTATCGAATTATTGGGAATAATATTTTAATAATAAAATAAAATATATAATAAGCACATTTTTTATATATTTTCCTTGGTAGAAAGGAAGTAGTAGATTTTAGTAGATTTTAATTTTGGAGTTAAAGGGATGGAAATAATAAAGACAAAATAAAAGAGAAATAAATTCCGCACTTCAACTCTTATTAAGAACATATGGATTCAATAATGGTTACCCAAAGAAGCTCCTTAACAAATTACTGTTTTTTACAAACTTACAACATAACGTAAATCAAAATCTTAACACATTCTAACAAATTCAACAATATAAAAAAATCGGACCATTTTTCATCGATGTATCGATGTATTAATTAAATTGGAATTAAAATGAATTTCGTCGTTTTTCAACTTTTAATCGATGTATTTATTATTTATTTTTTCGTCCCTTACATGTTTCCGATATTTTTAGCCATCATCAGAAGGTTTATCGTCAAATGTTGGAGAATCTTAAGGTTATATCTCCTCAAACTTTCCAATCTAATAACAATCAAATGAAATACCCATAAAAGACCCCCAAAAAAAATACTATAAATAAAACATAAATTAATTCATAAATATAATAATTGAGAGTTAATTTGAAGAATAACAAGATGTTTTAATAAGACTTGAACACCCTATTAAGATATAATTAAGACCGATTTCCTGTTGCAACTTTTTGATGTGATAGAAGAGTATCTTTCTTGTATGGTGATTGCCATAAACGTAAAAGATCTTTTCGTAATACAATCGTTATTTCAGCTGGTACACCTGGAAGATTGCAACAACATCGGTGAAGCAATCAAAAACCCCTCTCGTTATAAATCCCCATAAAGCGTTAAATTATTCACTTCTAAATCAGGCGAATGCGATTCTTATTATTTAATTCTTGATTGATTAAATGCGACAAAACAACACAATTTCCGGCCGAAACAATACCATAAACGAAAATTCGCTAAACTTAGCTTAGCCAATTAAGAAGGAATTTTCGATTTTTACTTATTTTTTTTAATCTCGTCGTTGTAATACATCGATACCTATGCCATATATAAAAGTAAACGCGGGTCGATATAATGTATACTGGGGAGTACATAAAATTTGCAGGGTGAATTTATTATGCCCGTATCGGGGGGCACAGTTTACACTGTACAATGGGGACGAATTTGCATCTCGATGCACGCCCCGCAGTCGACCTAATTGTTATAAATCGATTTCATAAACATCCTTTTTGTATTTTTGATTTTTATTTATTGCCCGACTCGATCAGAACAACCCTAATTAAAAGAGAATAAAAAATGACTAAAAAATGAATTATTTCATTGATTAGTTTAAGAAAATAAAAACATCTTGATTTTATATGCGGAGTTTAAGGGATGATTAAATCTTATTTAAAAATAATAAATTAAATTATACGTTTTAAATTTCTTATTTCAATTTCAATTTTAATCTTATGACGCTGTGTTATTGACAAAATAGAAGTCCAAGAAAGGCATGCGTTATGATAAAAAGCCATGTTGGTTTGGGTTCTGTCTTACTTATGTGACCATACGTCCCATTTTGAACGGGATTGTCCCGCTCTTCTGTTAGTAGTCTCATCGTCCCGAATAAACTCTAAAACTTCCCGTTTTCATAATCACATAAGCGCTATAAATCTCATTAAGTATCTAGCTGTATTTACACAGCTTTTTTTATTAGTAATATTTCGTTTCTTTGTTTGCGAGACTTATACAAAAACTGCCTAAATGTAAGTGTACATTGAACAAAATTTAAAATCAAAAAACATATATTTTGATACTTGAAGGGATGTCAATAGAAAAAGTGTAAGCAATATTTATACAAAACCGAGCACATTGTTATAACAAGAACTAATAGGGATTGGCTGTGAAGCTCATAATGTCCACAATGCAATTAAAACTGCCGATTGCTTACCAATTGATTTAGAATGCATTATTACTAGAGTTGTACCGATTAATCGTCGACTAATCGGAAGAGCCGATTATTCGGCCACTTTTTAGTCTGCGATTAGTCGGCGATTAATCGACTCATTAAACAATAAAACCGATTAGTCGGCGTTTATTATAATGCTCAAAAAATATACCAACGAAAAATAAAATAAGAATATGTAAGTTATGTAGGTATTTATTTATTACGTAGTGAAAAATGATTAATTTTTGAATGTGGGAGTACTTTAAAGTACTTTGCTCAGAAGATTAAAATTTTCTTTATAAAAATAACACTTTACCACTAATATCTGTATCACCAAAGAAAAACCGAATATACCGTGTTATATAATTATCGTGACCCACGTGAATCGGTATTTCTAAATTAGTAATTAGACTGGAACCAGATGTTGATACCTGATCAATCGAATGTTATTGTTGTGATTTTTTAGTGCCTTTATGTTTCGAAATAGTTCTAGGAAACAGAATTATTGTTTATATAATAATATAATACTATTAAATAACAGAAATTTTCGTCGCGTCCAATACCAATCCTGTGAATTTTGGGTACATAATTATTTAACACTCTGTACATCTCGACATCATACTTGTTACAATCAGTGTTGAGCAAAGTGTCGATACTTGGCGATTGTATCGATACCTACCTCAGTATCGATATTCGCTACCAGCAAAGTGTCGGTATCGCAGTATCAAAAGTATCGAAGAAGAGTATGAAAGTATTGAAATATCGAAAGTGTCGAAGTATTGTAACTTGTTTTATGTATACAGGAAATTGAGATTAAAGTATATAATAATAATAACTTTATTCAAGCTTCATCATATACAAAGAGTACTACCAAAAATATATTCCAATATATATCTGGTTATGACCTTAACGAATTTCAGAAGAAAAAAAAATATATGTATATATTTGAAGATGACAGGTAATACCTGTTCTACCACTCAAACCCAATCAAATACAGTAATAAACTAAAAAAAAGTTCAATGACAACTGAGCACCATTGGCTAGTATCGAACATGCACAATATTTTAAGTATTACATAGTATCACAAGTATTACATACTATGCCATAGAGCGCTCAAAAAACATCATACTAGCATCTCAACCCCTGAGGCCACCAAGCACGAGTCCGCAGTCATCCACCCAAAACCCAGTCCCGTATAGATTTCTTAAATCGGTTCAAGGGTAGACCCACTAAATATTTAGGAAGATTATTATAAACAGATGTAATTTGGTATGAAAAACATCTCTTAAAAAATTTCAAATGATGGGAAGGAGGAGTTAACCTACCCCTGAACCGGATATTGACATTGTGTACGTCCGTTTTGAAGTTAATTCGCTCGAATAGATAAGGGGGACTCCGCTCCGTTATAATCTTATAATAAAAGCATGGTTTATGAACATACCGACGCGACTTCATATTCATCCATTTAAGTTTCCTATAAGCAAAAGAGACATGATCATACTTTCTCAAGCCCAAGATCAGCCGGACACAAGAATTCTGGAGGTTTTGAATTTTCTGTTGATGACGGTAAAATGTGATAAGACGAGAGAATCACACAAGAGTTTTTTTAACAGAATTTGTAAGGCAATGTCGATTACTGAAAATCAACCTCAGAGAGCCATAAGCCCGCTTCAACAGCACATTAACATGTTCCCTAAACTTTAACGATTCATCAATAACTAGGCCAAGGTTCCTAACAGACCCAGTCAGAGGGAGTGGCACATCTCCCAACAAAATGTAATAGAATCTATCAATAAAGATTTTTTTTCAATTTAGTAGGACCAAATAGAATCATTTGAGTTTTCCTTTTATTAATTCTAAGACAGTATTCCTGAGCACCTCTGATGATATTAAAAATATCGCGTTTAAACTCATTAAGCCCTTCTTCAAAGTGGCTTTCAGGGAAGGACAGGTAGATCTGAATGTCATCAGCATAATAATGAATCTTGCAAAAATCGACAAAGCTGTTAAAATTTATAGTATAAATCTTAAACAAGGTGCGCCCCAATACCAAACCCTGCGGCACCCCAGACTTGATCTCTAATGGACCAGAGACGTTGCCCTCAATCTGATATACGATTGAGTTCTACCTATAAGGTAGTTGAAGAAAAAATTCAGCACGGCGGAGTCGGCACCAATATGCTTAAAAATAGACAGTAATAAATTATGGTTAAGTGTATCAAACGCCTTCGAGAAGTTCAGCAATTCTAACAGGGTCAACTTACTGGAGTCAGTAGCTATGACAATGTCATCAACTATGTTATTCAGAGCAGACTCACATCCATGACCCTCCCTGAAGCCTGATTGGTTCACCGGAATAATGCGCTCGGAGTCTAGGAAGTCTATTAACTGGCTGTTAACAATCTTTTCCAAGACCTTGGACAAAGAACACAATATACTTATGGGCCTCAAGGAAGAATAATCAGTGGGATTAGACACTTTAGGTATCGGAATGACAATCGATCCTTTCCATGCTGAAGGAAAAACACGTTCCAGCAGACAAGTATTAATTATGTTTACTATATGAGATAAAATTACAGGACAAGCCATTTTAATAAAATGAATTCCGATACCATCCGCACCAATAGCATTCGACCTTACACTCTGTAATACTTTCATGATAGAACTTTCTGAAATGAGACTAAATTTAAGAGTGTTAGGGCCAAACTTAGAGTTGTTGAAAATGTTATCAGATTATCAACCTTACAATCACCAAAGCACTGGGACTTCAAAAAATAGTCGTTTAGTTCAGAACAAGTTTTTTAAGATATTTGGCAAGGAATGATCCTGAAGTTTAAGTAGATCATTTCGACATAGCACTTTCCACGGATTAGCAGAATTTTGGATTTCATTAGTCATAAAGGCACGCTTCTTATTTTTAATAGAATTATTCACCAGATTCCTCAAATCCTTATAATAATTCCAATCGGCCAGATTCTTTGTTATTCTATATTTAGAAAAGGCTTTATTTCTTAAGTCCTGCATAAGCCGAACATTATCAGTAAGCCATGGGCAAGGGACGTGATCACCAGAAACCTTAACCACCGGGCCATAAATTTACTTTCTTATCGATATCAAGTAAGTGACTTCAAACTGATGAGCAAGATTTTGGAGACATAAAATTGACTAATGCTATCAACAAGTTTGCAGACTTTAAGCTGATGAGCAGGCCTTTGGAAATATACAGCTCATGCTGCCAACAAGTTGGTAGACCTCAAGTTGAAAAAATAATTCTGAAGACATAATAGGTCATGCTGCCAATCAGGTAGCAGTCTTTAAAATAATGTACAGTGTTTTGAGCAGTAAAACGGTAATATACCGGGGGTGTCCGGTATCTTCCAGATCAGAGGTATATAGCGATGTAGAGTACATTATTTTGTGACGTTTAATTACGTTTAATTTGTCTAATAAAATTTCTTTACATTGCTTATAACGACCGCACGGGAACTGTTTAAAGATGTCCAATAGCGATCTTGGAAAACGACTGAAGAGGTCACCTTATCACTCCCCTCCTACGTATTTATGTTGCTTTTACATATTATGACACATAACTTATTGAATTATTGTAATTAAAAAATTGAAACATATTCATTTTTATTCCCTTAACCTTTAATAATATGTATTTTATCAGAACAATTGAATTATGAATGTTTCAAAGAGAAAAATCAATAAACAAATTCTTATGAGAAATAAACGCGTAAGAAACGAATGATAGGAATTGGACCGATTTCCTGAGTTTGATTTACGACCCCCTTTGTCGTTTCCCAGAGTTGCTATTAGACGTTTTTTAAACAGTTCTTGTGCAGTTGTTATAAACAATATGAAAAAAATTTATTAGAAAAAACATCTCAAAATAATGTACAAGATTATATTACCAACAAGTCGGCAGTCATTAAGATAACATATAGTCTGTGGTACAGTAATAGCTCATGCTGCCAACAAGTCTGATGAGAAGGACTATAGAGACATAAAAGCTCATGTTGCCAACAAGTTGACAGTTGTTAAAATATAATATAGTCTGTGGAACAGTAATAGCTCATGCTGTTAGCAAATTGGCAGTCTAAGATAATACATAGTCTGTAGAATAGTAATAGCTCATGCTGCCAATATGTTGGCATCCTTCAAGCTGACGAGCAGAACAATGAAGACACAAGCACTCATAGTGTACAGTGTTTGAAACAGTAAGTTGACAAATTTCATATTGATGAGCATGACTTTGGAGACATAATAGCTCATGCTGCCAACAAGTTAGCAGTTGTTAAGATAATGTGCAGTGTTTGGAACAGTTCTAACTCATGTTCCTAGCAGGTTAACAGACTTCCAAATGAGGAGCAGGACTTTGGAGATATAAACACTCACACTGCCAACATGTTGGCCGTCATTAAGATAACGTACAGTATCCAAAAGTAAAATCTAGGAAGAAAATGCATAAGAAGTATGCTAATTATGCACTATTATTTCTTATAATTCGATGCTTTCAATATTTTTGATACTTTCAATACTTCGATATTTTCGATTTTGAATAGTATCGATACCTCGAAGGTACACAATAACTCATTTAAAGTATCTCCCAGCCCTAGTTACAATAAGATTATGTAGCATATAAGCGTTTCCAATAGTATTCGAACACGTCCTATCTTTGGAATGATCGGCAATGGCCGATTAATCGGCCGACTAATCGGCCCTTTTAAGGCCGATTAGTAATAGTAGCTTTTGGTAGCTTTTTACCATAAAAATGTCTTCTGCCAGCAGTATTTAATCTTTAATTAACAGTTTATTGACTCCTTACGTAAAGATTGTGCATTTTGTTCAATAGTATTTACTATTTTCAAAGCATAGTCAATTGGTTCATCAACAGTATTCGGTTTTTACAAACAGTTATACAAGTAGTGTCAAGTCCTTTGGAAGCATTCCAAGTCTTCCAAGGGCAGTATCAAATTTTCTGGAAGTAGTATTAATTGATATCTAAAAGCAATATCAAGACTTCCGGAAGTAGTATCAAGTTTTCTAAAAGCATTTCAAATCTTTTGAAGCAATAACAAGCCATCTAGTAGCAGTTCAAATCTTCTGGAAACAATATTATGTCTTTTAGAAGCAATATCAAAACTTCTCGAAGTAGTATCAGGTTTCTTAGACGCATTCCAAGTCTTCAAAAATCATTTCAAGTCTTCTGGGAGCATTTCAAGTTTTTGAAAGTAATAACAAGCCATCTAGTAGTTGAAATCTTCTGAAGGAAATATCAAGTTTTCTAGAAGCATTTCAAGTCCTATGAAAGCAGTATCAAGTTTTCTAAAAGCATCTCAAGTCTTCTGGAAACTTTTCAAGTCTCCTTGAAGTAGTATTAAGTTTTCTGTAAGCAATATTAAGTCCTCTGAAAGTACTGTCAAACTTTCTAGAAACATTTTAAATCTTCTTAAAGTATTTCAAGTCGTCTGAGATCATTTCAAGTCTTTTAAAAGCAATATCAAGACTTCTAGCAACAATAACAAGTCTTCTGGAAGCATTGCAAGTCCTTAGGAAACAGCATCAAATTTTGTATAAGCTGTATCAAGTCTAACTTAAAAACAAAATTTAATAATTTTAGATTGCACCTGATTATCAACAAAAGTACCTAGAGTTGTCCCGTTTGTAGTCGAAATAAAAACGGTCACGTTGTACATGAATCGCGTGGGTTACGCCAATTTGTGCCAAGCATCAATGTAACTCTCTGTTTACTGTACTTTCCTCCATGGCACTTCTGGTTTTTAAAAGTTAAGGTGTAATCTGGGAGTACTATAAATGGGGTAAAATATCTCGTTTCCATTTAGTACAATCCTCGTCACTCACATCACTGCTTTCTCAACATGCCTTTTTATGACACATGCTACATCTTAAATATGAAAAAGTAAACTTTTAAAACCTAATTTTTGTTATATGTATAGTTACATACTTTCGTTTCCAATTACCTAGCCAACCAGTGCTTGCCTTAAAGTTTGTTTGTCCCAGTTTTCGACTAAATTCTAACCCCTTTTCTTTAACTAACCTTTCAGATTTAGGCAAGTTCGGCCTCCTTGCCGATTTAAACCATTCTAAAACAGCTTTGTCTACATTTTCACACGTCGATTTAAAGAAAATGCTTACAATTTAATCACATATTTTTCAAAATTTGGAAACAACGCCTAAATAAAGGAAAAGAAAATCGATCTATAATAATATTTATTTAAAAATGTATAAAGTGTTATAAAAAAATGTCTTAACTAAAGAATAATATTCTATGCACAAATTGGAGGGCTTCAAACTGTGGTCTCCATATTTCCCAAACAATCGTTGCAGAACGCTGTTATGTGCTCCATGCACAACCAACATTTACAAATTTTGCAAAAATAACGAGTCTTTCGTCTTTTGCAATATTTACAGTTTCCTCTTTTTCCTGGTTGTGGCTCTGGAATAATCTCCTCTTCAATACCTGAGAGCCTCAAGGCAGAAGTACGCACACTTTGGTCAAGTGCTTATCAACGGCTCTTCTTTGCATGTTATTTTTCACTAACTCCATACCAAGATTTTTTTGAAACAGTCTGCGAGTTTTAGCAAATTCACCATCTGGTATGTTGTCTTTGTAGATAACAAAAGCGTTACTTGCTGCTATATTGAGAAGGTTATAGAAAATTACCATTGGCCAACGCTTTGTGTTTCTTGCAACATTGTATGATGTGATCATTCGATCAACAACATCTACTCCACTTTTTGTGCTATTATAGAAAGTAATTATTTCGGGCTTTTTCCGATCACCGGTAGCTTCATCGATATGATCGTCTCGGTGCATTGTTGAAACTACAAGCACATTCTTTCCCTTTTTGGGTATATATGAAACTGCAGTCATATCATTACTAAATGCGAATAACGAAGAATATACTTTCCTGTTTTTAACTTGTATTATTTCAAGAGGTAGTTCTCTTCTATTGGCTCTAATTGTAGCAACCACAGTAAGGTGGTACTCTCTTAGCAGTTTCTTTACAATTGAATATCCTGTGAACCAACGATCTATTGTAACATTTCTTCCTGATCCTAATAAATGTGAACACATTCTTTCAGTTACTGCAGCGGTAGAGTTGTCAGTTTTATATGGACCATTGGGTTGAACACCAGCGTAAATTTCTATGTGTGAAGTGAAAAATGTTTTGGCATCAACAACGGCGAAGACTTTCAATCCGTATTTGTTTGGTTTACTTGAAATGTACATTCAGAAACTGCACCTACCCCTAAAGGCAAGCAGCTTTTCATCTAATGTTACATACTCGCCCACAGAATAAGTTTTCTTACAATTATCGTTGAACTTGTCAACAATAGTACGAACTGCTGCTAGTTTGTCCATTTCTTTTCTTTGACCTCTAGTTGGGGTATCGTCTAAGCGAATGCATTTCAATAAGAAGACGAACCTCCATTTTGCCATTGTAGCAGGCAATATCTCATATCCCA
Organism: Onthophagus sagittarius; assembly: GCA_036711965.1. Lineage (NCBI taxonomy): Eukaryota > Metazoa > Arthropoda > Insecta > Coleoptera > Scarabaeidae > Onthophagus > Onthophagus sagittarius. The sequence continues at coordinate 27,843,562 of JASERS010000010.1, read as the reverse complement.
TACCGTCTGATGACCAATACTCTGCTAGATGTGTCCTTGATCCATGATGGAGCCCAGCTAAATAAAGCAAACCCATCAGCGCTTGGATTTCTACAGAGTCGGTAGGTCTACACTCAGTCTTATCTTGGTATTTAACAGAAATTTTATCAATAAATAAATTAGTGTTTTCAACTACAATATCAATGGAGTTTCCAAACATGTACATCCAGCATTGAATGGGAGATAATGCGTCACGTGCTTCACCGATGATCCCCGGCAGGTGAGACACTATGTTTTCGTTGCGAGTTCTAATATTTCTAGGTGGAACAGCCTTTTTCCATTTAGTTCCATCTTTACCAAAAAAATACGAGCATTTATCATGAATCACGGGTTGTTCATCTTCATCATCCTCGCCGTCATCCTGATGCATAATATCTGCATCTTCATGATCACTAATACTTACAAAATCTGGATCTGATATTGAACTATCGTCAGACTCTTCTATTTCACTGCCCGTGCTAACTTCTTCATACAGTTTCTGAAATCTTTCTCTCTCCTTTTCATAAGGATCCATATCACAATGCTATCAAATAATAAATCATTTATTATTTTATCAAATCATATCAGAAAATTGTGTGATACTACTTACCTATTTGTAAGTATGCTATTTGTAGATTGCTAACTAGATATTTGATATTAGTTATAAATAATTTTGTATGCACTTTTTTATTCTCTATATTTGTAAAATAAATAACACATAACACAACGCCTCAAAATGGGGTTCAATAGTAAAGTGGCGTGTCAACGATACGGTAACCGTATATATAGTAATTATTAAGGGAACTACCGAACTATATTGCGATCACTCCGAGGTATAGTTTTATAACTCGGTAATACCCCTACAAACACAAAAAGAACGCATAGAGTTCCAACTGGAATACGATTCTTACAGATTACATCTGCGAATATTGTTACACATTTGCCCGGGAAGGGTCTGTCAGGACAAAATATTATGTAGTGACTATTTGGAATTTTGAAAAACAGTTTTTTATTGCGAAAACAGTTGATATTCAGATACTTGAAAGGTACTGTGACTGTAGAAGTTTTGAGCAAAATAATTTAAAAAATATTTCACATAATCATTTTGTCGTGGATTCGTAGACCACACCCGACAGATGGAGGGTTAAAGTACGTTTTAATGACATATCAACAGCAATGAAAATGTCTTAAACGTGTTAAATCAAATAGGCACAGTATTTTCTTTGACTTAATAATAATTAATAAAGCATAGGTATGAACTTCAGTAGCGCAGAAACCGAACTGCTTCCATCATCATGTTATAAAAACATCTGTTACAAAATCACGTAATTAGGGGATCCCCCTAGAATTCGACTTATTGAAGCAGGCGCCAAATATTCTGTTCGAGTTATAAAGATATTCGAGTAATTGAAGTTCGAGTTATCAAGTAAAAATTACCCATAATTCTCACTCTTGGCGCTATTGCCAACCAGTTTGATTTTTGTGTTATCAAGAGAAGGAAAGAAATGGTAATAAGGATGGATGTTTGAAAATTTTTTTGTCGATCCGAATTCCACGGAGGATGTTATCCGGCGCCACCGTTCGAAATCAATAAATAACTATCCGAAATTCCCGACGGACGTGCCGTTGTCAATATCGATGAGGTCCGGACCGCGAGCATCGTCCTGCCCATATAAGGGCACGGGACGCCACCGCCGCGACTCCCGTAGTAAATTCCTTCCACTTGCCTTTCCGAACTTAAATCATTGTTATGTCGTAAAAAAATCGACCATTTCGTGGTCTTTACGTCGTAAACATAGCTCGACTCAATGCAATAAAGGTGCAATAGCCAAAAAGATCATCTTAAATGCGCTAAATCAGTCAATAAACAAATAATAAGAAATTAAAATCGACGGGAATAGAATAATAAAATTGCGAGTATTGTTTTGGTAAACCGTAGTTGCCGGTGTATTGACGTTGAAGAAAACGAGTTGAAAACCTACGCGATATCAAAACGAAAGTCGTTACTTCCTACGGCCGGGTTTTAAATGACCAAAGAAGGCGTCACCAACCGGATTGGAAGTATATAAAACGGGACGTTTCTATTTGCACAATCGATTCGATTTATGCAAATTGATTCGTTAATATATTTGACCTAGGTCGTTAAAATAAACGCAAGAGTTTTAATAAAAAGAATTCTGTATGGTATGGGCAACGAAACTTGACTCCAATTCCTTTTCTTTTTAATCAAATACAAATTAATTCTGTGATGTTAATTATTTCGTCCAATTACATGATGAAATATTCAATATCTCCTCAAGAGTTACTTATAAAGATGGGTATAGGTTTCCTATATCATATCGCCGTTTATGCATCAGAATCAATATATTGTCCTATATCAACACTGGGATATGGGACAACTTAATTTAACCTAAATCAACCCAACCCAACATGATTAACACCTGTTAATGTTATTGTTGATATATTTCAACACAAGTTAAACCAACTTAACATGTCTAACATCAACCTAATAAAATATAATCTCCCAAGACGGTTAATTTTTTATTGATACACTTATAATTAGTACCTTAGAATCACTCCGCCGAGGTCGCTTTGCGGGCGAGGCGCTGGTTTTAACATATCGATACCAAATTGACAATGTTGAGAGATTCTCTTCTATTAGGTTCGTATTACGTATGTTAGGTTGGTTTAAATAACATTGACCGGTTCAATCTCGTGCTGATACATAAAAACCAGTGCTTCGCCTGCAAAGCGACCTCGGCGATTTAAAATAAAATCGTTTTTTACACATCTTAGTAAAGACGTGAACTATTCAGCATACTTGTAAACAAACATTTAGAGTCACCCCGCCTAGGTCGCTTTGCGGGCGAGGTATTGATTTTATCATATCAATACCAAATTGGTAATGTTGGGAGACCTATTTTGTTAGGTTGAGTTGCCGTTAGGTACGTTGCGTGCGTTTAGGTTCTGTTGAAATGCATTAGTAATCACATTGACAGGTTTAACACCAATCTAACACAGTCAGAATATCTCAACATTGCCAATTTTGTATTGATACATTAATACCAGCGATTGCCCGCAAAGGGACCTCGGTGATTAAGGTCAAATCGTTCCTCATACATCTTAGTAAAGATGTGAAATATTCAACATACTTTTAAGGAAGTGTTTACACTCACTGCGCCGAGGTCGCTTGTGGGCGAGACGTTAGATTTAGACATAACGTACAATATAAATACGTACAACATAACATACTTGTGCTGATATGATTCGCTGATACGCAACAGATGTATATCTATCTTAAGAAGTTGAGATAAGTGGAGGTGATTACGTATTCTGTTATGTTGCATCGATATGTTATCAAATTAAAAGACTTGTGGCCGGTTTCTCGTACGCATTCACATGTCGATATCGAACTGATATTGTGCTGTTGATCGATAACTCGAGCGATATCCGTCCATTGGGTTTCTGAAAGGGCCGATATAAAGGGGTGATATCGGACCGATATCAAATCGATAACTATATCGCATGCAACAACTACCTATATCGGCTCGATAAGTGTGATTAATTATATTTAAACGATTATATTTATATAAATATTTACTTAATTAAACATACTGCATTATTTTGAAATTTTAAAAAGGAGATTTCCTTGCCTATCGATGAGAATGCGATTAAAACGTAAGACGATTTACTTTTACATCAATTTCTGCATGTGCTGGAAATGTTGCCATAGTTGAAAAAGGAATTGGGGAAAATATTAATGAATCCCTTTATTTGAATTGAAGGAACTTTTTGGGAAGATTACTAATTACTCGACGTTTCCGGGTATTACTCGGAAATAAGAACTATCTTTGGCAGAAAATGTTTCTTGATAAATTCACGGGCAGTTTAGGACTTCTGCACTTTGTAACATGGGAAGAAACAAAAACTCCAGGAAGGAAGATAAAATTTGGCAAAAATATATTTACATGTATTAGGTAAAATTCGAACATCTTCTCACTGAATTGTATCTCAAAAGAATTCAGGTCGATTCTATCAATTTCAAGTTCATCCAAACATATTATATAATGTAATCCATATTATAATCCATATTATTAAATTAATATGGATTATAATTAATCCATATTATAAAAATTCTAGACATTAACCAAACTCGCCTATGATGATTCATTATAATAATAGCCATTTTGTCTATTTTATCATGGTGATTCGAAAATCTTTATTCGTTTTTGAGATAAAAATTATTTAAGTTAACCTATTTTTTATGATTTTTTTGAAATTAATAATCTTGCTTTAAAAAATCACGAAAAATCGAATTCTTAAGATATCTTAATGAATTATTCATGATTTATAGAGGAAAGTGTCTATTTTCTGGTGATGTTATTCATTTTGAAGATATAAATCATTCAATTCAACGTGAACATTTATGGCTATCTCAAGTTAATTAAAAATCACCAAAAATCGAATTCTTGAGATATTTTAATGATACATTCAAAATTTATAGAGACATGTGTCTATTTTGTCATGGTGAGAACCAAATTAGAAAATCTTTATTCGTTTTTGAGATAAAGATTATTTAAGTTAACCTATTCTCTTATGATTTTTTTGAAGTTAATAATTTTGTTTTAAAAAATCACGAAAAATCGAATTCTTAAGATATCTTAATGAATTATTCATGATTTATAGAGGAAACTGTCTATTTTCTGGTGATGAAAGCGAATCTTGAAAATATTTATTCGTTTTGAAGATATAAATCATTCAATTCAACGTGAACATTTATGGCTATCTCAAGTTAAAATCACCAAAAATCGAATTCAAGGGCTAGTGTCTATTTTGTCATGGTGAGAACCTAGTTAGAAAATCTTTATTCGTTTTTGGGATAAAAATTATTTAAGTTAACCTATTTTTTATGATTTTGGTGCGAGAACGTGCGTGATTTTTTTATGATCACGCACGTTCACGTGAGTGGTACAAAAATTGATGCCCGTTCACGCATTTCTAAAATTTAAGACTGAATAGGAACTAAAAATAGAAATATCACCTACTAGATGTACGTAATTAAATACGATAATACCCAACGTGACCGTTTTTATTTCGACTACAAACGGGACAACTCTAGGTACTTTTGTTCATAATCAGGTGCAATCTAAAATTATTAAAATTTATTTCTAAGTTAGACTTGATGCAGCTTCTACAAAATTTGATGCTGTTTCCTAAGGGCTTACAATGCTTCCAGAAGACTTGTTGCTGTTGCTAGAAGTCTTGATATTGCTTTCAGAAGACTTGAAATGATCTCAGACGACTTGTAATACTTTTAGAAGACTTAAAATGTTTCTAGAAAGTTTGACACTACTTCCAGAGGACTTAATATTGTTTACAGAAAACTTAATACTACTCCAAGGAGACTTGAAAAGCTTCCAGAAGACTTGAGATGTTTTTAGAAAACTTGATATTGCGTTCAGAAGATTTTAACTACTAGATGGCTTGTTATTTCTTTCAAAAGACTTGAAATGCTCCCAGAAGACTTGAAATGATTTTTGAAGACTTGGAATGCTTCTAAGAAACCTCCTCTTCCAGAAGTTTTGGTATTGCTTCTAGAAGACATAATATTGCTTCCAGAAGATTTGAACTGCTACCAGATGGATTGTTATTGCTTCCAAAAGACTTAAAATGTTTTTAGAAAACTTGATACTACTTCCGGAAGTCTTGATATTGCTTTTAGATATCAATTAATACTACTTCCAGAAAATTTGATACTGCCTTTGGAGGACTTGAAATGCTTCCAAAGGACTTGATACTACTTATAAAACTGTTTGTAAAAACCGAATACTGTTGATGAACCAATTAACTATGCTTTAAAAATATTAAATACAATTGAACAAAATGCACAATCTTTACGTAAGGTGTCGATAAACTGTTAAGTAAAGGTTAAATACTGCTGGCAGGAGACATTTTTATGATAAAAAGCGAAGGACTATTAATAAAATTTAATTTTCCTTCCAAAATATCAAATACTGTTGTCAAAATACAACATCATCATATCTGCTAAAAGCTAAAAACTTAAAATAGTTTAAAAGCTGCCAATCAAAGACTAGATACTGCTTATAAAACTTTGCTTGTTTTATCAGACTTTTTTGGAGAGTCCAAGCCAATCCTTTTTAAGCATTACAACTGCATCTTATTGTGTAGTTAAAGAAGTACAGCAAAGCTTTGCTAATTTGTCCCCAAATCCAAATTCCCTGGTAATCTGAACAAAATTGAAAAACGTAAAATTTGCATTATGTCCCTTGTAATCCGAATTTGTAACAGATTCGCTAATCGGAAAAGATTATTGGTTCTATCTGCAGAGAAAGACGATAATTCGAAAACTCTGAAGAGCATTTCCATCAAAAATGCTGAATCCATACTTTCTAAGATTTGCAAATCTTTGTAATTTATTAGCAAAATTGTAGAGATATGTATTTCGACAATTAGCTAAGGACAAAGATGCGCCATCAGGATCTTTGTCCTGATTCACTGCATTCCAGTGTCACTGCATTCCAGTGTCCATTCAACAATTTAAAAAATTCTGTATTATGCTGCAGCAAATAAGGCACTTTCTTCATGAAGATACTGGGATAACCGAATTAAAAGTGAGGAAGTTAGTAAAAGTTTTAGTGTATTATATGTATTGCAAGATAAACAGCAAATAATGTTATGCTTCCATCATCTGAATTCGACTGGTTTCCATTGATTTGAATTAGCGAAGCTTTACTGTAATTCGATATTTAACTACTAATTGAAGTAGTTGTAATTGTTCTGTGCTTCTATTTTCGTGGAAATAGTTAGTAGTTATACTCGACTACTTTTTTCTAGCAGTTAGCCCATCTCTAATTTTGATTAATTTTGCTAATAAATTTCATGTATCGTGTGGGATAAAAACCGAATTTTTTTCTAAACACAAGTTATCTATTAAACGGTTTGTTACATTCACATCCATCACTGATATATTTTGTCTGATATATTTTGTATTTTGTGAAAACCAACTACTTGGACGTGCACAAAACATAACCAGTATTCGGAGCTGGGATTGTCAAAAGACAACTTCAATATATGGCGGTATATATTAAATTGATCGGGTATTAGATGACTAACTGTTAGAAGAATAACGATTAGAATGAATGGCTATTAGAAGACTATTCTCTTAGATTTGCAATCTAAAATAGTTTTTTAATCTCACAAACATTTTAAGCACTCTTCAAGTGCAGGACATTTAGTTTTACTGTAACCCAACATTCTTTTATACTCCATACCTACCATGTATTCTATCTATTGTAGTCTATATCTATTCTAAAAGAATTCTATGCTTTTAGAGTTTCAATGCGTACACTATAAATATAAAAAAAGTAAATTTTGGTAATAATACATTCTAAATCTATTGGTAAGCAATCGGTAGTTTAATTGCAATTATTGAAAATTAATATAGTTAATTAATATTACATTATATATACCGTACTTTTTAAAGATCTACTTTATCAACTTCGTTTTGTTTCTATAAAACTTGTTGATTCCGGGAAAACTTTTTAGGCTTTTCTGTTGGCGTTACCAAGGATCCAAATAAAATTTCTGAAGTTTTCAGGATTAGAAAGATTTTAGTTACTAAATGTTGAGGTTCCTTAAAAATTCCTGAAAAGTCGATTTTTTGAAAAATTGTTATGAAATTACTTTCAATTACTAATTAGAGCATCTACTTTTTAAAAGTGAAGTAAATTTGAAAATATTTTACTTAGTTCTTGAGATATAAACTGCTGAACTTAATTGGGATTCTTCTGATATTTTGTATAAATTAAAAAATTCCCGAAAAATCGATTTTTCGAAAAATTGTTATGAAATTACTTTCAATTAATAATTGGAACATCTACTTTCTAAAAGTGAAATCAATTTAAAAATATTTTACTTAGTTCTTGAGATATAAACTGCTGAACTTAATTGGGATTCTTCCGATATTTTGTATAAATTTAAAAATTCCTGAAAAATCGATTTTTCGAAAAATTGTTATGAAATTATTTTCAATTATTAATTGGAACATCTACTTTCTAAAAGTGAAGTCAATTTGAAAATATTTTACTTAGTTCTTGAGATATAAACTACTGAACTTAATTGGGATTCTTCTGATATTTTGTATAAATCTAAAAATTCCTGAAAAATCGATTTTTCGAAAAATTGTTATGAAATTACTTTCAATTATTAATTGGAACATCTACTTTCTAAAAGTGAAGTCAATTTAAAAATATTTCACTTAGTTCTTGAGATATAAGCTGCTGAACTTAATTGGGATTCTTCCGATATTTTGTATAAATTTAAAATTCCTGAAAAATCGATTTTTCGAAAAATTGTTATGAAATTATTTTCAACTACTAATTAGAGCATCTACTTTTTAAAACTGAAGTCAATTTGAAAATATCTCACTTAGTTCTTCAGACATAAACTGCTGAACTTAATTGGGATTCTTCCGATATTTTGTATAAATTTAAAAATTCAAAAAAAAACGATTTTGCGAAAAATTGTTATGAAATCACTTGCAATTATTAAATGGAATATCTACTATCTAAAAGTGAAGTCAATTTGAAACTATCTCACTTAGTTCTTGAGATATAAGCTGCTGAGCTTAATTGGAATTTTTTCAGTATTTTGTATAAATTTAAAATTTCTTGAAAAATCGATTTTTTTAAAAAGTGTTATGAAATTACTTGCAATTATTAATTGGAGCATCTAATTACTAAAAGTGAAGTCAATTTGAAAATATCTCACTTAGTTCTTGAGATATAAACTGCTGAGCTTAATTGGAATTTTTCCGGTATTTTGTATAAATGTAAAAATTCCTGAATAATTGATTTTTTGAAAAATTGTTATGAAATTACTTTCAATTACTGTTTAGAGCATCTACCTTCTAAAAGTGAAGTCAATTTCAAAATATCTCACTTAGTTCTTGAGATATAAACTGCTGAACTTATTGGGATTCTTCCAATATTTTGTATAAATTTAAAAACTCCTGAAAGATCGATTTTTTGAAAAATTGTTATGAAATTACTTTCAATTACTAATTGGAGCTTCTACTTTCTAAAAGTGAAGTCAATTTGAAAATATCTCACTCAGTTCTTGAGATATAGGCTGCTGAGCTTAATTGGAATTTTTCCAGTATTTTGTATAAATTTAAAAATTCATGAAAAATCGATTTTTTGAAAGATTGTTATAAAATTACTTTCAATTACTAAGCAGAAGATGGTAGTAAACGAGCCTTATGTAAACGAGCCTTATGTACTGCTTTCATAATGTTGATTGTGAAAGATATGTGCTTTGATTTTTATTGTTTAATTAAACAAAATACGTAAGTTTAAAACCAGTAAAATATTAGAAATGAATCAAAAATATGTAGATAATTTAAAAAACTCAATTGTGTAATATTAGACAATTTTTGTTTAGAAACTCTTAAATGATGGGTTGATAGAGTTTCAATGCGTGCGTACACTATAAATATAAAAAAAAGTAAATTTTGGTAATAATGCATTCTAAATCGATTGGTAAGTAATCGACAGTTTTAATTGCATTGTGGAAATTATGAGCTTTACAGCCAATCCCTATTAGTTCTTGTTACAACAATGTGCTCGGTTTTCTATAAATATTGCTTACACTTTTTCTATTTACACCTCTTCAAGTATCAAAAAATTAAGTATTGACGTGCTTGATGTCGTGCTTTAATCTGATAATATGTTTTTTTTTTTTGATTTTGATACTTAATGAGTTTTATGCATTTATATGATTATGAAAACGGGAAGTTTTAAAGTTTATTCGGAACGATATGACTACTAACAGAAGAACGGGACAATCCCGTTCAAAACGGGACGTATGGTCACATAAGTAACATAATACAGGATAACTTACCAAGTTGTGGTGGCTCAAGAACCAAACTGGGCATAATTTTACAAAGCACATCTTGCTCAAGTTGCAGTTAATGCACAATAATCTGATTTCGCATTGAGAAATGAAGTTCTTGACGCATATGTTACTTGCACGAAGTATTTATACTCGATCCTTGTTTGAAAGAAGTTAAAATCTTGTCCAATATAATTTCTTGTACAAATTCATTATAAATTGTTTTGAATAGAGCTGGAAAATGTTAAAGAGATATCGATAAATTTCAATTTATAGTACAAGGTGCATTGAGTGAGTTTAAAAGCGTAGTTAATGTTTGCATACGGGTATGGTTTATTGTTCGACGGGGACAAATAAACCAATAAATCGATCAGTGGTCGCCGATAATTATTGGAACCGATTGATTTAGCTAGTAGACTGTCGGTGCCAAGCTGTCTGCGCGGTCGTCGTCGGTGCTCAGTTCAATTTACCGCAAATGGACCGATTCCGGCTCTCTCGGCGAAGGCCCCGACGACCATTACGGGGCCCGTTTTGCCGCGGATACCAAGACGGCCGTATCTCTACCATTTGATATCGTATAAATCTTCTTCGGGAACGCGGCTATCGAATGGGAAACGCACAAAAAATACCACACCACTCTTGGTCTCTTTAGGAAATCGTATTAGAAACGTTTCGAAAAAAAAACTTTAATAAAACGTAATGAAAGAACAATTATTGTACGAACAAAAAAAGCAAAAATCTTTTTATGACGAATAAAAAGTATTGTTGAAGAAATCGTTGAAGGTTAGCAAAGAAAAAAGGAAATCCAGGTGTTTAAAAATTCCTTAAATGGATTCATTATTCTTGCCCTCACATGGCAAAGGACTCATTTCCTGATTAGATGTAAAAAATCGAATTATTTAGTCATTCCATTTATATAGGTAACTCAAGGATTTTTGATTTTGATGCTAAAACGAATGGATTCATCGTATTAGAAGATTAAAATGAATAAGGAATAATTGGAGTTATTTTTAGCTTCGTCGGAGGATCTCTTGGGGTTCCTTCTTCGTTGTCGCGATCGCGACAACAACCGGGGCGGCTTCTTCACATCGCAGAGGGGCGCCCAAATATGGCAAAACGCACACACGTCGAAAGAAGAACTCGGCTCGTTGAGTGGAGGAGAGGAAAGGAGATGAAGAAACGGGCATAAAATGCGCGTAAATTTGACGGACAAGGGGAGGTAAGCGTTTGACGATCGGACCAATCGCTTCTACCAGATGCCGTCGTCAACTCCGGGCAATAGAATAGAGCGGGAAAAGACCTAGGGGGGCGCCCCTCTTCTTCGTTGCCCACCTTTACCAACAAGTTCGTAAGACAAGACGTACGACCGCCGCCGTACAGCATTTCTGGAGTTCTTGCGCGCTCTCCTCAAAGACCATATTGGGTACCGGGCTTTTCTACCACCACCATCGGGGCAAATACTCTTTTTACAGAGGCGTATCTTAGATAAATCTAAAATGAAATCGAAAAAAAATTATTAATAAAAATGATTATCTTAATGAGGCTGTAGCGGATCTACATCATTTCATTTTCATTTTTTTATATAAAAAATATCATAATTGTTGTTAAAAAAAACAAAAAAATTAATATAAATAAATAAATATTAAATGATATCTTTCTTTCCATTTTTGTTTAATAAAAATACTAATGGTTTTTGCACTAAATGAATCTTATTTTATTTTTCTCTACTGGTTTCGCCTTCTACACGGCATCATCAGGAGAATACCTAATAAACATAAATTTTTACAATCTCAATCTTAAAATTAAAAGTTATATTACTGAGCGAAAAACTAAAAACAAAAACAAAGGTAACTAATCTTTATAAAACTTACGTCAAAAATCACAACAAAGATGCAACATAAACATTTTATACAGTATAATTATATATTCCACTCGAAAAGTTAACAAAAATTAAGATAATTGGAGAAGAAAACAATCGAACGGAAATAGTAAAACGTCTGTGTGTTGATAAGTTAGGAAAGGTGCGCTTTGATAACAACCATTGCATTGCTGCCACACACTTTTTCTTTTTTCTTGAAAATGGGGATATTTTAAATTTGAATTTATAAAGAATTTAGTAATCTATTATTAAAAATGTGGAAAATGGAAAGAGGTGCGGGTATAGGACAGGATATTGATGATGAGGGTGGGTGGAAAGGATGGGATGATGTCCATAGGACCCAGATCGGTGCGACCTCAAGATGACATCCTGTCTTGAAGTCCTCGTCTGTCTGGGGGTTTACGGGGTGGGGTGTAAGGTGTTTGAAGGTATGAATATAATGGCTTGTACGTAGTTTGGATTTGGTCATTTAGGCATGTCAAGTCAGGATTATTATTAATAAATTTCTTAATTTCATATCCTTCTAGGATTTCCATGAGGTGACCATTATTGACGTGATGTAAAATCCTTGTATTTTTATTTTCGTCGAATTCATGTTTCAGGTTGAAGTTTATATGTTTGCCAAAGTTGGAATTCTGTTTTAATTTATGTTCTTTTATTCGGAGTTTAAGAGCTCTGCCCGTCTCCCCGATGTATGTTGCATGACAAGTGTCGCATTTCAATTCATATACCCCATTGTCATCCAATTTGTTAATTTTGTCTTTGTTATTAATGAGTAGATTGTCCAAGGTTTTGTTAGGTTTATCTGTAATATGAATGTTGTATTGCCAATTATCCAAACTACGTACAAGCCATTATATTCATACCTTCAAACACCTTACACCCCACCCCGTAAACCCCCAGACAGACGAGGACTTCAAGACAAGATGTCATCTTGAGGTCGCACCGATCTGGGTCCTATGGACATCATCCCATCCTTTCCACCCACCCTTCATCATCAATATTCTGTCCATACCCGCAACTCTTTCCATTTTCCACATTTTTAATAATAGGCTACTAAATTCTTTATAAATTCAAATTTAAAATATCCCCATTTTCAAGAAAAAAGAAGAAAGTGTGTGGCGGCAATGCAATGGTTGTTATCAAAGCGCGCCTTTCCTAACCTATCAACATACAGACGTTTTACTATCTTCGTTCGATTGTTTTCTTCTCCAGTTATCTTAATATTTGTTAACATTTCGAGTGGAATATATAATTATACCGGATAAAATGTTTATGTTACATCTTTGTTGTGATTTTTGACGTAAGTTTTATGAAGATTAGTTACGTTTGTTTTTGTTTTTCGTTTTTCGTTAAGTAATATAACTTTTAATTTTAAATTAATTTTTTTATTTTTTTTATTTTTTTATTTTTTTCATGAGCTATTACTGATCCAAATATTGTACGTTATCTTAAAGACTTCATATATCATGAGCTATTATGCCTTAAAGCTCCTACTCATCACTTTGCAGTCTGCTAACTTGTTTACAGTTGGTTTATTCGAACAGAGAATTACGTATCAATTTATAAAAAAAAATATGATTTCTTATGGACAATTAATTGCGAAGTAGCACCGTATTTTGCCACAGCTCGAACAGTAGAAATAAAAAACAAAATGAAGGATGAGAGATGACCACATCTGATCACTGTAGGATATTAATTTGTACGAAAATGTCTTTCTGCATCTTCTTTCATTGTCTCAGTACGTCTTTCTTTACTTCGTATAATGGGTTGCTTATAAAATAAATTTTTCGTTGAATTAAAGTTTGTGGGGAACTTATGCTAATATTAAACCTATCAGCTGCATCTCGGAACAAAGCCATCCAATGACTAGTTAATCACAGACATGTTAATATGTGCTGTTTCTCCATTAATTTTCCATTTCTTTTTAGTAACTACTAGGGCTGGGCGGTAGCATAAATAAGATATAGAGTATTAATACTTTTGTGGTAGCGATACTATTCAAAGTATCGAAAGTATCGAATTATTGGAAATAATATTTTAATAATAAAATAACGTGTATAATAAGCACATTTTTATGTATTTTCCTTCGTAGATTTTAATTTTGGAGTTAAAGTGATGGAAATAATAAAGACAAAATAAAAGAGATATGATGTTCTCTTATTAAGAACATGTGGATTCAATATGTTCTTAATAATTTTCCTTGATTATCGTACTCATCGCGAAAAAAGAAGAAATAATAAGGAATACCACATATTGAATGTCATCTTCAAAGTATATTAGCTTTCTTGAAATACTTTAGGACAGATCTTGATCTGATGTATATATAATATTATAATAAATATAAATTAATTATAATAAATATAAAAATGAAGTACGAAACGAAATAAAGCGTGAAAAGCAATTGCAAAACGAAAATGAGATCTACAATGCATCAAACAAACAAAAGAAGGTATGGCAATTAATAAATAATGAATTAAAAGCAAGCAAGAACACGAAGGGCAAAATTGGTGTTAGATCTGAAGAGTTTAATGAACACATTCTAACAATTTTAAATCAAGTTAACTCAGATTTAGCAAACAGCTATATGAAGACTCTATCAATACAAAATAATGCGTCATGTTTTCTGCGACCCACTGATACTATAGAGATTATGTCCGTAGTAAAGAAATTTGCATAAAACAGAAGTGAGGACATATATGGAATGTCTATGGCTTTCTTTAAAAAAATATATATCAAGCCTATGTGTTCATTTAGTATACATCTTTAATATGGAATATTCTCTAAGGAATTAAAAGTTGCTAAAATAGTTCCTGTATATAAAAGGGGGACATAAGCAAACTGGAGAATTTCAGACCTGTCTCAATATTGTCTACAATTTCAAAACTACTAGAATACTTGATTGCAGATAGAATCTCGAATTTCTTTGAGAAAAATAAATTTCTTACTGACTACCAACATGGATACCGTAAGGTAGATCAATAAATCCTGCATTAGATAATACAATTCAAGATATCCTGAAGGCACTTGATCAAAGGAAATTTGTGGAACTAATGAGTGTGGATCTGCCCAGAGCATTTGATAATGTAAATCATGATCTCTTACTAAACAAGTTGGCTTTTTATGGTGTGCGCGGAATTGCATATTATATCCTGAAGTCTTATTTGCAGTTTAGAAAACAAGTAGTGGTAATCGATGAGAAAAAGTCACGAGAAGTCGAAGTTCATACTGGGCTTCCCCAGGGATCAATTATGGGCCCACTGCTATTTATAATTTTCATTAACGACATGCCTAACAACATAGCTAACAGTAGACTTTGTCTGCATGCCGATGATACTACCATAGTTACGGAGGGTGCTACGAACTTAGACTTGAAAAATACTTCAGATGAATCGGTGTGTAAGGTAAAACGATGGTTTCGCCACAATGGATTATTACTAAACGAGGACAAGACTCAATGTATTACTTTTCACAAAGAAATCGGCAGTTCACATGTCAGATCATTGAAGTTTCTGGGGATTCATCTTGACGGGGAACTAAAGTGGTCATCACATATTGAACATCTGTCGAAGAAACTTAATGGCGCGATCTACTACATTCGTAGAATACGTAGTATTAGTACCTTAGAAGCTGCTAAACTTACCTATTACACCAACTTCCATAGCTTAATCTCCTATGGTATCCTCTTTTGGGGAGCTTCTTCGGCAGGAGAAAGAGCATTTGTACTTCAGAGACGAGCGATAAGGGCATTGCTCAAGCTGGGAAGCAGAGAAAGTTGCAGAAGTTACTTTGCTCAGTATAAAATACTTACCTTACCTTCAATATATATATTCAATTGTATAAAGAATATTCACCAGAAATTATACCTTCTGCCAAAAAACTGTAATTCCTATAACTATCACAGTAGAAACAAGGAGGAACTGCGCATCCCTACACATCGTTTGTCTAAAACCCAAAATAATGGGGCATTAAAATGCCATCTATTGGGGCATTAAAGTACGAGATTTATTGGGTACGAGATTTGCCCTCCGCAAAAATGAGAAACGTTGTAAAGAACTACCTTGGTCAAAACGCCTTCTATACAATTCAAGAATATTTGGAGAAAATCTTCTTTAGAATAATATCTTTAATTTCGTATGATACAATTTATTATTATTATTATATCGATCTTAAATATACTGTAATCTCAATTTCCTGTATACAGAAAACAAGTTGCAATACTTCGACACTTTCGATGTTTCAATACTTTTCATACTTCGATACTTTTGATACTTCGATACCGATACTTTGCTTGTAGCGCATATCGATACTGAGGTAGGTATCGATACCATGATTGTACAAGTACTGATTGTAACAAGTATGATGTCGAGATGTACAGAGTGTTAAATAATTATGTACCCAAAATTCAGAGGATTGGTATTGGACGCGACGAAAATTTCTGTTATTTAATAGTATTATATTATTATATAAACGATAATTCTGTTTCGTAGAACTATTTCGAAACATAAAGGCACTAAAAAATCACAACAATAACATTCGATTTATCAGGTATCAACATCTGGTTCCAGTCTAGTTACTAATTTAGAAATACCGATTCTGCCACTAAACATTGAGATACGCACCTAAAATTACAGCACTCACGTGGGTCACGATTATTATATAACACGGTATATTCGGTTTTTCTTTCGTAACACAGATATTAGTGGTAAAGTGTTATTTTTATAAAGAAAATTTTAATCTTCTGAGCAAAGCTGAGAAAGAAATTTCAAAGCGCAGCAAAGCGTGTATGGGTACTTTAAAGTACACCCACATTCAAAAATTAATCATTTTTCACTATGTAATAAATAAATACATAACATTGTATAACTCTAGAAATAATATAAAATCCCCGAAGAAGAAAAACTGGACAATATAGAAATTCCGGACGAAGAAAAATGAAACAACATAAAAAGTTTCGACGTCGAAACACAAAATAAATAAATAAATTTTCGAAACCTGGAAACATCCGGATTTCAAGACCCGAATTTCAGGATTTCATATCATCATTTCCGTTTTGAGGTACGCGCACTTTTCCCCTTAAAAATTAAAGAAAGAACTATAAATATTAAATATAAAAAATTAAATTAATATCATTAAAAAAATAACGTTATTAATTATTGTCACCACCAACATTTTGTTCAACAAAATTATTATCATTGTTACACCAGATTTACTTATAAAATTATGGGAACGTCGCTTACCACAATCTATCCTTATCCCGTTTCTCTCCTCCAGGAAAAAAGATCTCCATGAGCTGATAATATTTGAGACATTACTTCTTTCTTTTTTTAGGTGATTAGTAATAAAACCTCTTTTCTCTGCGTTACTTTTAATTTAATTTACTTGGTACTAGTTTCGACTAATTAATAGTCATCCTCAGCCAAATCTGTAAAGGTACATGAATATAAAATAGAGACAAAACAACCCATTATAAAAACTTACAGTCTAAAAATCTATTTGTATGTGTTGTAATGGTTTCATCGAAAACTCACATAAAATTATTAACATTATTATCAAAAACAGGATAAAAACACTAGTATATACACAAAAACAAGTCTCTTTATCAAACGACACAATACAATACTGGAAATTTTCGAAAGTGCGGTTATAAATATGGCTAATGGAAAAAGTCAACTGGACGTTGGAAACCTGTTTATATATGTTAAATACGAATATAGCGGCTAACCCTCAAAATCTAATTGATCGTTAATAAGATTGACAAGGGGGTTGTTTTTACGTTTTTCAATTTCGTATCTCTCGAGGAGATCTAGTCATTTACCTTTTTTACACATATGCAATAACTTAATATGATCATAATCTATAACATATTTTGTTTCTGCGTTATGTTGATAGATGTTAGAAGAGCTTCTTAATTTGTGTTCGGCTATGCGTTTTCTTAACGTTCGTCCCGTTTGGCTAACATATAAACTATTACAGTCCCTGCATGAGATCGAATATACTCCACTTTTCTCCAGTACAGAATGTTTTTGTTTATAATTTGCCAGAAGATTAAAAGTTTGCTTCTTATTATTATATGATCGTATTTAATTAAATTTTTATATATTATGGAGTGGATGTGAGAAAGTGGATTTTTTTTGCTGTTGTAAGATCATAAAGAAAATGGATTTCTTTAAGTTTGGAATCGTAGTTTATAGGATAGTTAATTAGACGATAAACATAACTTTGAAAGGATGTTAATTTCTGTGATAGTGGATGCTGGGACTTAAAAGGGATGATGGTATTCAAAGATGTAAGCTTTCGAAAAATGTCTATTTTTAAATGATTTTGGATTTTGTTAATGGATACATCTAGGAAGTTTATTCTTGAGTTCGATTCAAATTCTATTGTGAATTTCAGTTTGTTATGGATATTGTTTATATAATTAAGCATGCATAGGGCTTCGTCTTTGGTCCCCTTCCATAAACAGAACACATCGTCCACATAACGGATCCATTCATTTACATGTTTTAGGTAAGGGTTGGTGTTATTCATGATAAATTGTTTCTCTATATAATCCATATAAATGTCTGCAAAAATTCCTGCAAACGATAAGCCCATAGGTAAACCGCATTGTAGCTTATAAAATTTATCGTTGACGAAAATGTATTCTGATCGACAAAATTTTTATGAGATTATTTGTTATCTCTTGATCTTTGAAATGTGTTAGAAAAAGGTGTTTAATAAGATTCATAGTAAAATCAGTGTCGATATTGTTATAAAGGTTTGTCACATCGAAAGATATAAGGGTATTATTAGAAGGGTTGAGATTTTTAATTTTATTTGTGAATTCGATGGAATTTATTACAGTATATTTAGGTTTAAAGTTGACATTACGAAAGATCTGCAACATAAAATGAACCAATTTTGATGTTAGTGAGGTGTAGAAAGCCGTAATTGGTCGGATAGGGTTATTGTGTTTATGAAGTTTTATCATCGCGTATTATTGTGGAATTGAGGGGTTCATAGCGATCAGGTTGTATGTTGAAAATCCCAGCTCTTTAATGTACCTTCCAAGAAATAGTGATGCAGAAACTGAAGAAGACGAAGATATAGATGATAACGAGAAGGAAAACAATGAAATGGAGGATCATGAATTCGTCATATGTTCAAAGTTAAACGAGGAGAATATTGTTCCTCTCTGGATAGAGAAAATGGTACGCTTGTGGTTCGATGGCTTGACAATAATTTTGCTACAGTAATCTCTAACCATTACGGTGTAGCTCCTATTGGATCCGTTAAGAGGTTTTCTCAAAACGAAAAAAAATTGTAATAATTCCTAGACCAAAAGTTATTGGACTTTATAATAAATATATGGGAGGAACGGATGTCATGGATGAGAATATAAATAGATATAGAATATCAATCCGAGCAAAAAAATAGTGGTGGTGTCTTTTCACTTGGATGTTGGACACAGCCATTCAAAATGATTGGGTTATATATAGAAAGGTACATCCATCTGTACAGCAATTACAATTTCGCAGAGAAATCGTCCAGGTATAAAAAATACGGAACCCCTAGTAAGGGAGGTGGGAGATCTTCAATACCTCCTTCGAGCATTTCACATAATCGAGTTAGTGATGCTATTCGATATGATCAAAGAAGTCACTTTCTGATTCCAACCGACAAAAGAAAGCGATGTGCAGGATATGGGTGTTCTTCAGTTGTTTGCAATAAATGCAATATTGGACTCTGCTTGAAATGTAACCTGATTTTTCATACTATGTAGTACCGTATATGTTATACTATAAGTTTTAGTTTCTTTTGTCATTTTTTGTTGGCAACAAATATTTTATTTTATCAAACTTATCAAACACTTTTTAATTTTCTACTGCACCTAACGAAATATTACTAATAAAAAAAGCTATGTAAATACAGTGAGATACTTAATGAGATTTATGCAC
Source organism: Onthophagus sagittarius (assembly GCA_036711965.1). Lineage (NCBI taxonomy): Eukaryota > Metazoa > Arthropoda > Insecta > Coleoptera > Scarabaeidae > Onthophagus > Onthophagus sagittarius. The sequence goes on along the minus strand of JASERS010000010.1, from coordinate 27,823,813 downwards.
TTGTGTGATTATGAAAACGGGAGTTTATTTGGGACCGTTCAAAACGGGACGTATGGTCACATAAGACGTGATGGAAAGGTTCCACAGAACCCTTAAATCAGCTATGATTTCATGGGGAAACACCAATCGATGGAACAACGATTTACCGCTCATACTTTTAGGCATAAGATCGTCCTTAAAAGAAGAATTTTGTATTCAAAGCTCATCTTATTCCAATTCATCATTCGCTGACCTTAAACCAATTCCGGCAATTACTTTTTGACTACTCATGGTAATCAAAAACCGTTTGTGCATAAAGAACTTTTTAAGACAAATTTCGTATTTATTAAAATTAATGGTATTAAACAGTCTCTTACTCCTAGATTTGAAAGTTCCTACCTTGTAATAGAAAGGAATGCAAAATATTTTAAAATTATTAAAAATAATAAAGATAAATAATAAAAATATTGTGGCTACAACAGCCACAGAGGCGATAAAAATAATAATAATGATGGGATGAATTTATGGATTAACACTTTGACGATTAAATCAGGAATAATTCAATGTGGCAAATTTAGATAACTTTTAAAAAAATGATATTAATTTAATTATAGCTTATATCTTAAAAACGAAATGAGATAATCAAGTTTGGTTTTGTTCTGAATAAAGTACATACTTTTCTTTATAAATCATTAAAAATATCACCAAGATATCTTAAGAATTCGATTTTTCACGATTTTTTAAAGTTAATGAAGGAAATTGGAAATTTTGTAAAATGCTACAAATTTAGGTTGTATTCAAAAGCTAATATCTCAAAAACGAAATGAGATAATCAAGTTTCGTTTTGTTCCGAGTAAAGTACATACTTTCCTGTATTAGTCGCAAAATTTCATCAAGATATCTTAAGAATTCGATTTTTCACGATTTTTTTAAATATAATGTAGGAAATTCCAAATTTTGTAAAATGCTACACGTTTAGGTTGTGTTCAAAAGCTGGTATCTCAAAAACGAAAAGAGATAGTCAAGTTTGGTTTTATTCTGAGTAAAGTACATACTTTTCTTTATAAATCATAAAAAATATCACCAAGATATCTTGAGAATTCGATTTTTCACGACTTGTTAAAGTTAATGAAGGAAATTGGAAATTTTGTAAAATGCTACAAATTTAGGTTGTATTCAAAAGCTTATATCTCAAAAACGAAATGAGATAATCAAGTTTCGTTTTGTTCCAAGTAAAGTACATACTTTTCTTTATAAATCATAAAATATATCACCAAGATATCTTAAGAATTCGATTTTTTAAAATAATGAAGAAAATTGCAAATTTTGTAAAATGCTACAAGTTTAGGTTGTGTTCAAAAGCTGATATCTCAAAAACGAAATGAGATAGTCAACTTTGGTTTTATTCTGAGTAAAGTACATACTTTTCTTTATAAATCATAAAAATATCACCAAGATATCTTAAGAATTCGATTTTTCACGGTTTTTTAAAGTTAATGAAGGAAATTGGAAATTTTGTAAAATGCTACAAATTTAGGTTGTGTTCAAAAGCTGATATCTCAAAAACGAAATGAGATAGTCAAGTTTGGTTTTATTCTGAGTAAAGTACATACTTTTCTTTATAAATCATAAAATATATCACCAAGATATCTTAAGAATTCGATTTTTTAAAATAATGAAGAAAATTGGAAATTTTGTAAAATGCTACAAGTTTAGGTTGTGTTCAAAAGCTGATATCTCAAAAACGAAATGGGGTAGTCAAGTTTGGTTTTATTCTGAGTAAAGTACATACTTTTCTCTATAAATCTTAAAATATATCATCAAGATATCTTAAGAATTCGATTCCTTAAAATAATGAAGAAAATTGCAAATTTTGTAAAATGCTACAAGTTTAAGTTGTGTTCAAAAGCTGGTATCTCAAAAACGAAATAAGATAATCAAGTTTGGTTTTATTCTGAGTAAAGTACATACTTTTCTTTATAAATCGCAGAAAATATCATCAAGACATCTTAACAATTCGATTTTTCACGATTTTTTAAAAATAATGAAGGAAATTCTAAATTTTGTAAAATACTAAAAATTTAGGTTGTGTTCAAAAGCTGATATCTCAAAAACGAAATGAGATAGTCAAGTTTGGTTTTATTCTGAGTAAAGTACATACTTTTCTTTATAAATCATAAAATATATCACCAAGATATTTTAAGAATTCGATTTTTTAAAATAATGAAAATTGCAAATTTTGTAAAATGCTACAAGTTTAGCTTGTGTTCAAAAGCTGATATCTCAAAAACGAAATGAGATAGTCAAGTTTGGTTTTATTCTGAGTAAAGTACATACTTTTCTTTATAAATCATAAAAATATCACCAAGATATCTTAAGAATTCGATTTTTCACGGTTTTTTAAAGTTAATGAAGGAAATTGGAAATTTTGTAAAATGCTACAAATTTAGGTTGTGTTCAAAAGCTGATATCTCAAAAACGAAATGAGATAGTCAAGTTTGGTTTTATTCTGAGTAAAGTACATACTTTTCTTTATAAATCATAAAATATATCACCAAGATATCTTAAGAATTCGATTTTTTAAAATAATGAAGAAAATTGGAAATTTTGTAAAATGCTACAAGTTTAGGTTGTGTTCAAAAGCTGATATCTCAAAAACGAAATGGGGTAGTCAAGTTTGGTTTTATTCTGAGTAAAGTACATACTTTTCTCTATAAATCTTAAAATATATCATCAAGATATCTTAAGAATTCGATTCCTTAAAATAATGAAGAAAATTGCAAATTTTGTAAAATGCTACAAGTTTAAGTTGTGTTCAAAAGCTGGTATCTCAAAAACGAAATAAGATAATCAAGTTTGGTTTTATTCTGAGTAAAGTACATACTTTTCTTTATAAATCGCAGAAAATATCATCAAGACATCTTAACAATTCGATTTTTCACGATTTTTTAAAAATAATGAAGGAAATTCTAAATTTTGTAAAATACTAAAAATTTAGGTTGTGTTCAAAAGCTGATATCTCAAAAACGAAATGAGATAGTCAAGTTTGGTTTTATTCTGAGTAAAGTACATACTTTTCTTTATAAATCATAAAAAATATCACCAAGATATCTTAAGAATTCGACTTTTCACGATTTTTAAAAATTAGTGAAGGAAATTGGAAATTTTGTAAAATGCTACAAATTTAGGTTGTGTTCAAAAGCTGATATCTCAAAAAACGAAATGAGATAGTCAAGTTTGGTTTTATTTTGAGTAAAGTACATACTTTTCTTTATAAATCATAAAATATATTACCAAGATATCTTAAGAATTCGATTTTTTAAAATAATGAAAATTGCAAATTTTGTAAAATGCTACAAGTTTAGGTTGTGTTCAAAAGCTGATATCTCAAAAACGAAATGAGATAGTCAAGTTTGGTTTTATTCTGAGTAAAGTACATACTTTTCTTTATAAATCATAAAAAATATCACCAAGATATCTTAAGAATTCGACTTTTCACGATTTTTAAAAATTAGTGAAGGAAATTGGAAATTTTGTAAAATGCTACAAATTTAGGTTGTGTTCAAAAGCTGATATCTCAAAAAACGAAATGAGATAGTCAAGTTTGGTTTTATTTTGAGTAAAGTACATACTTTTCTTTATAAATCATAAAATATATTACCAAGATATCTTAAGAATTCGATTTTTTAAAATAATGAAAATTGCAAATTTTGTAAAATGCTACAAGTTTAGGTTGTGTTCAAAAGCTGATATCTCAAAAACGAAATGAGATAGTCAAGTTTGGTTTTATTCTGAGTAAAGTACATACTTTTCTTTATAAATCATAAAAAATATCACCAAGATATCTTAAGAATTCGACTTTTCACGATTTTTAAAAATTAGTGAAGGAAATTGGAAATTTTGTAAAATGCTACAAATTTAGGTTGTGTTCAAAAGCTGATATCTCAAAAAACGAAATGAGATAGTCAAGTTTGGTTTTATTTTGAGTAAAGTACATACTTTTCTTTATAAATCATAAAATATATTACCAAGATATCTTAAGAATTCGATTTTTTAAAATAATGAAAATTGCAAATTTTGTAAAATGCTACAAGTTTAGGTTGTGTTCAAAAGCTGATATCTCAAAAACGAAATGAGATAGTCAAGTTTGGTTTTATTCTGAGTAAAGTACATACTTTTCTTTATAAATCATAAAAAATATCACCAAGATATCTTAAGAATTCGACTTTTCACGATTTTTAAAAATTAGTGAAGGAAATTGGAAATTTTGTAAAATGCTACAAATTTAGGTTGTCTTCAAAAGCTGATATCTCAAAAAACGAAATGAGATAGTCAAGTTTGGTTTTATTTTGAGTAAAGTACATACTTTTCTTTATAAATCATAAAATATATTACCAAGATATCTTAAGAATTCGATTTTTTAAAATAATGAAAATTGCAAATTTTGTAAAATGCTACAAGTTTAGGTTGTGTTCAAAAGCTGATATCTCAAAAACGAAATGAGATAGTCAAGTTTGGTTTTATTCTGAGTAAAGTACATACTTTTCTTTATAAATCATAAAAAATATCACCAAGATATCTTAAGAATTCGACTCTTCACGATTTTTAAAAATTAGTGAAGGAAATTGGAAATTTTGTAAAATGCTACAAATTTAGGTTGTGTTCAAAAGCTGATATCTCAAAAACGAAATGAGATAGTCAAGTTTGGTTTTATTCTGAGTAAAGTACATACTTTTCTTTATAAATCATAAAAAATATCACCAAGATATCTTAAGAATTCGACTTTTCACGATTTTTAAAAATTAGTGAAGGAAATTGGAAATTTTGTAAAATGCTACAAGTTTAGGTTGTGTTCAAAAGCTGATATCTCAAAAACGAAATGAGATAGTCAAGTTTGGTTTTATTCTGAGTAAAGTACATACTTTTCTTTATAAATCATAAAAAATATCACCAAGATATCTTAAGAATTCGACTTTTCACGATTTTTAAAAATTAGTGAAGGAAATTGGAAATTTTGTAAAATGCTACAAATTTAGGTTGTGTTCAAAAGCTGATATCTCAAAAAACGAAATGAGATAGTCAAGTTTGGTTTTATTTTGAGTAAAGTACATACTTTTCTTTATAAATCATAAAATATATTACCAAGATATCTTAAGAATTCGATTTTTTAAAATAATGAAAATTGCAAATTTTGTAAAATGCTACAAGTTTAGGTTGTGTTCAAAAGCTGATATCTCAAAAACGAAATGAGATAGTCAAGTTTGGTTTTATTCTGAGTAAAGTACATACTTTTCTTTATAAATCATAAAAAATATCACCAAGATATCTTAAGAATTCGACTTTTCACGATTTTTAAAAATTAGTGAAGGAAATTGGAAATTTTGTAAAATGCTACAAATTTAGGTTGTGTTCAAAAGCTGATATCTCAAAAAACGAAATGAGATAGTCAAGTTTGGTTTTATTTTGAGTAAAGTACATACTTTTCTTTATAAATCATAAAATATATTACCAAGATATCTTAAGAATTCGATTTTTTAAAATAATGAAAATTGCAAATTTTGTAAAATGCTACAAGTTTAGGTTGTGTTCAAAAGCTGATATCTCAAAAACGAAATGAGATAGTCAAGTTTGGTTTTATTCTGAGTAAAGTACATACTTTTCTTTATAAATCATAAAAAATATCACCAAGATATCTTAAGAATTCGACTTTTCACGATTTTTAAAAATTAGTGAAGGAAATTGGAAATTTTGTAAAATGCTACAAATTTAGGTTGTGTTCAAAAGCTGATATCTCAAAAAACGAAATGAGATAGTCAAGTTTGGTTTTATTTTGAGTAAAGTACATACTTTTCTTTATAAATCATAAAATATATTACCAAGATATCTTAAGAATTCGATTTTTTAAAATAATGAAGAAAATTGCAAATTTTGTAAAATGCTACAAGTTTAGGTTGTGTTCAAAAGCTGGTATCTCAAAAACGAAATGAGATAGTCAAGTTTGGTTTTATTCTGAGTAAAGTACATACTTTTCTTTATAAATCTTAAAATATATCATCAAGATATCTTAAGAATTCGATTCCATAAAATAATGAAGAAAATTGCAAATTTTGTAAAATGCTACAAGTTTAAGTTGTGTTCAAAAGCTGGTATCTCAAAAACGAAATAAGGTAATCAAGTTTGGTTTTATTCTGAGTAAAGTACATACTTTTCTTTATAAATCGCAGAAAATATCACCAAGACGTCTTAACAATTCGATTTTTCACGATTTTTTAAAAATAATGAAGGAAATTCTAAATTTTGTAAAATACTAAAAATTTAGGTTGTGTTCAAAAGCTGATATCTCAAAAACGAAATGAGATAGTCAAGTTTGGTTTTATTCTGAGTAAAGTACATACTTTTCTTTATAAATCTTAAAATATATCATCAAGATATCTTAAGAATTCGATTCCATAAAATAATGAAGAAAATTGCAAATTTTGTAAAATGCTACAAGTTTAAGTTGTGTTCAAAAGCTGGTATCTCAAAAACGAAATAAGGTAATCAAGTTTGGTTTTATTCTGAGTAAAGTACATACTTTTCTTTATAAATCGCAGAAAATATCACCAAGACGTCTTAACAATTCGATTTTTCACGATTTTTTAAAAATAATGAAGGAAATTCTAAATTTTGTAAAATACTAAAAATTTAGGTTGTGTTCAAAAGCTGATATCTCAAAAACGAAATGAGATAGTCAAGTTTGGTTTTATTCTGAGTAAAGTACATACTTTTCTTTATAAATCTTAAAATATATCATCAAGATATCTTAAGAATTCGATTCCATAAAATAATGAAGAAAATTGCAAATTTTGTAAAATGCTACAAGTTTAAGTTGTGTTCAAAAGCTGGTATCTCAAAAACGAAATAAGGTAATCAAGTTTGGTTTTATTCTGAGTAAAGTACATACTTTTCTTTATAAATCGCAGAAAATATCACCAAGACGTCTTAACAATTCGATTTTTCACGATTTTTAAAAAATAATGAAGGAAATTCTAAATTTTGTAAAATACTAAAAATTTAGGTTGTGTTCAAAAGCTGATATGTCAAATACGAAATGAGATAATCAAGTTTGGTTTTGTTCTGAGTAGAGTACATACTTTTCTTTATAAATCATAAAAAATATCATCAAGATATCTTAAGAATTCGATTTTTCACGATTTTTTAAAATAATGAAGAAAATTGCAAATTTTGTAAAATGCTACAAGTTTAGGTTGTGTTCAAAAGCTGATATCTCAAAAACGAAATGAGATAATCAAGTTTCGTTTTGTTCCGAGTAAAGTACATACTTTCCTGTATTAGTCGCAAAATTTCATCAAGATATCTTAAGAATTCGATTTTTCACGATTTTTTTAAATATAATGAAGGAAATTCCAAATTTTGTAAAATGCTACACGTTTAGGTTGTGTTCAAAAGCTGATATCTCAAAAACGAAATGAGATAGTCAAGTTTGGTTTTATTCTGAGTAAAGTACATACTTTTCTTTATAAATCATAAAAAATATCACCAAGATATCTTAAGAATTCGATTTTTCACGATTTTTTAAAGTTAATGAAGGAAATTGGAAATTTTGTAAAATGCTACAAATTTAGGTTGTATTCAAAAGCTGATATCTCAAAAACGAAATGAGATAATCAAGTTTCGTTTTGTTTCGAGTAAAGTACATACTTTCCTGTATTAGTCGCAAAATTTCATCAGGATATCTTAAGAATTCGATTTTTCACGATTTTTATAAATATAATGAAGGAAATTCCAAATTTTGTAAAATGCTACACGTTTAGGTTGTGTTCAAAAGCTGGTATCTCAAAAACGAAATGAGATAGTCAAGTTTGGTTTTATTTTGAGTAAAGTACATGCTTTTCTTTATAAATCATAAAAAATATCACCAAGATATCTTAAGAATTCGATTTTTCACGATTTTTTAAAGTTAATGAAGGAAATTGGAAATTTTGTAAAATGCTACAAATTTAGGTTGTATTCAAAAGCTGATATCTCAAAAACGAAATGAGATAATCAAGTTTCGTTTTGTTCCGAGTAAAGTACATACTTTTCTTTATAAATCATAAAAAATATCACCAAGATATCTTAAGAATTCGATTTTTCACGATTTTTTAAAGTTAATGAAGGAAATTGGAAATTTTGTAAAATGCTACAAATTTAGGTTGTATTCAAAAGCTGGTATCTCAAAAACGAAATGAGATAGTCAAGTTTGGTTTTATTCTGAGTAAAGCACATGCTTTTCTTTATAAATCATAAAAAATATCACCAAGATATCTTAAGAATTCGATTTTTCACGATTTTTTAAAGTTAATGAAGGAAATTGGAAATTTTGTAAAATGCTACAAATTTAGGTTGTATTCAAAAGCTGATATCTCAAAAACGAAATGAGATAATCAAGTTTCGTTTTGTTCCGAGTAAAGTACATACTTTCCTGTATTAGTCGCAAAATTTCACCAAGATATCTTAAGAATTCGATTTTTCATGATTTTTTATAATAATGAAGAAAATTGCAAATTTTGTAAAATGCTACAAGTTTAGGTTGCGTTCAAAACCTGATATCTCAAAACCGAAATACGATAATCAAGTTTGGGTTTGCTCTGAATAAAGTACATACTTTTCTTGATAAATCATAAAAAATATCATCAAGATATCTTAAGAATTCGATTTCTCACGATTTTTTAAAGATATTGAAGGAAATTCAAAATTTTGTAAAATGCTACAAATTTAGGTTGTGTTCAAAAGCTTATATCTCAAAAACGAAATGAGATAATCAAGTACCGGTGTGAAGATAGCAGTAAAATGTAGCAGTAGAAATTTCCGAAGATACCCGAACGTCCATAGACGTCCGTCATACCGGCAACTGGGGGTTCGCTTTTTTTCACACAAAAAGCATGAAACTAATACAGTAAGAGGCTAATATATTATGTTAGTTGCAATTAGACCAGATTAAAACATATTTAACATGGGGTAAACCACCCCTTTCAATATTTCAATAGGCTCTAGCACCCTTATTAGTTCGAAGATCCGAACCAAACTTTGCAAACGCTTTTTAGACATCCCAATGAAGAAGTTTCCATATAGAAACCTCACTTCGGATGGGTTCGCGGTGGTAAACCACCCCGCAGTAGATTATTATTTGGTCTACTATACCCTTATTAGTTCGAAGATCCGAACCAAACTTTGTATACACTTTCTAGACATCCCATCGAACAAGTTTCCGTATAGAAACCTCACTTCGGATGGGTCCGCGGGGGTAAACCACCCCGCAGTAGATTATTATTTGGTCTACTATACCCTTATTAACTCGAAGATCCGAACCAAACATTGTATACACTTTCTAGTCATCCCATCGAACAAGTTTCCGTATAGAAACCTCACTTCGGATGGGTCCGCGGGGGTAAACCACCCCGCAGTAGATTATTATTTGTTCTACTACCATTATTAGTTCGAAGATCCGAAGCAAACTTTGTATTCGCTTTCTAGACATCCCATCGAACAAGTTTCCGTATAGAAACCTCACTTCGGATGGGTCCGCGGGGGTAAACCACCCCGCAGTAGATTAGTATTTGGTCTACTATACCCTTATTAGTTCGAAGATCGGAACCAAACTTTGTATACGCTTTCTAGACATCCTAACTAACAAGATTACGTTTAGAAACTTCATTTCAGATGGGGTCCCCGGGGGTGAACAACCACTTTTAATACATTAATGCAGCACCCTTGTCCTAAATAAAATGTGTAAATTGCTTAAATGTAAGGCAAAGTAATATACATATATCAAATAAAATCGATCTGTTGAATAAACTGTTCACAGGAGCAATAAAATCCTGATCCTGAAGATTTAATATTTTATTTAGGATCTAATTTAATTTTTTTTTGTTTCAAGCTCACTTATACATTATTTTACTAATTATATATTTGTATAATTTACAATTAATATTTTATGGCCGCCTGTACTCCATCAATCAAAAAACCATGTTTAAAATTGGTTCGGCAAAGTGCTTTGAAATCTAAATAATGACTGCAAGATTGTTGTTTACTTAAGATTTGCTGTGCATAAATCGCTAATTCTTGTTAAGTCTACTTCATCACTAATACTTGTTACTGGACTACTCAAACAATTTTGATGAATCAATCTCTCGCAAACTGTCTATCTATAAGATATCTATCTATAAGGTAATCTATAAGATGCAGTAGTTGCGTCTCTATTGCAACAAAGGCAACGATTTTTTAAATTAGAGCTTTCAATTAAAATTGTGTGTTTTACTTCGCTTCTATGTTCATCCATATTTTTCGATGAATTCGGCTGTATCTATCCTGTTGTGTGATATGTTCGACAGTTACAATTTTCCAGTTGTTAAGTAAAACTTTATTATACTTATTTTTTAATGCCCATACATATAGAAATTTATACAAATATTTAACACTATTTTGATGTGATGATTTTAGCTATAAACTTCACTGAACAAACAATAAAAAAATCGAAACAAATACCACTTTAAGAAACCGAAAATAAAACTTATACACAAAGATGACAAGCTTTGTATCACAAATTTAATCAACAATAACAGATATGAGATAAATATACTGGATAACAGCCGACACACGTAATATAACAGATACAGAATAACACGAGTGTTACTTGCAATCAGGGTATTCTCCCGATCGTGTGCTGCAAATATGTAAAAACCGATTTTAAAACGTATTATAGTCAAGTTTTGTAATATTATTGTCAGTAGTAATTCAGTATAAACAACTTGTATACCACAAACCCAAGCTTCTTGTACCTTCGAATTAATAAGGGTCGTAGACCAAATCATAATCTACTGCGGGGTGGTTTACCCCCGCGGACCTATCCGAAGTGAGGTTTCTATACGGAAACTTGTTCGTTGGGATGTCTAGAAAGCATATACAATGTTTGGTTCGGATCTTCGAACTAATAAGGGTAGTAGAACAAATAATAATCTACTGCGGGGTAGTTTACCCCCGCGAACCTATGCGAAGTGAGGTTTCTATACGGAAACTTGTTCGATGGGATGTCTAGAAAGCGTATACAAAGTTTGGTTCGGATCTTCGAACTAATAAGGGTATAGTAGACCAAATACTAATCTACTGCGGGGTGGTTTACCCCCGCGGACCCATCCGAAGTGAGGTTTCTATACGGAAACTTGTTCGATGGGATGTCTAGAAAGCGTATACAAAGTTTGGTTCGGCTCTTCGAACTAATAAGGGTAGTAGAACAAATAATAATCTACTGCGGGGTGGTTTACCCCCGCGGACCCATCCGAAGTGAGGTTTCTATACGGAAACTTGTTCGATGGGATGTCTAGAAAGTGTATACAAAGTTTGTTTCGTATCTTCGAACTAATAAGGGTATAGTAGACCAAATAATAATCTACTGCGGGGTGGTTTACCCCCGCGGACCCATCCGAAGTGAGGTTTCTATACGGAAACTTATTCGATGATATGTCTAGAAAGTGTATACAAAGTTTGGTTCGGATCTTCGAACTAATAAGGGTATAGTAGACCAAATAATAATCTACTGCGGGGTGGTTTACCACCGCGGACCCATCCGAAGTGAGGTTTCTATATGGAAATTTCTTCGTTGGGATGTCTAAAAAGCGTTTGCAAAGTTTGGTTCGGATCTTCGAACTAATAAGGGTGCTAGAGCCTATTGAAGTATTGAAAGGGGTGGTTTACCCCATGTTAAATATGTTTTAATCTGGTCTAATTGCAACTAACATAATATATTAGCCTCTTACTGTATTAGTTTCATGCTTTTTGTGTGAAAAAAAGCGAACCCCCAGTTGCCGGTATGACGGACGTCTATGGACATTCGGGTATCTTCGGAAATTTCTACTGCTACATTTTACTGCTATCTTCACACCGGTTAATCAAGTTTGGTTTTGTTCTGAATAAAGTACATACTTTTCTTTATAAATCATGAAGTCATACTTTTAGGCATAAGATCGTCCTTAAAAGAAGATTTAGGTTGCTCACCTGCAGAATTGATTTTTGGTCAGCCTCTTAAACTTTCGGGAGAATTTTTTATTCAAAGCGATAAAAATCCAGAACATGAACCTTTTCTTTTAAATCTTCGTTTATCATTCGCTGACCTTAAACCAATTCCAGCAACTTCTCATGGTAGTCAAAAACCGTTTGTGCATAAAGAACTTTTTAAGACAAATTTCGTTTTTATTAAAATTAATGGTATTAAACAGTCCCTTACTTCTAGATTTGAAGGTCCCTACCCAGTAAAAGAAAGGAATGCAAAATATTTTAAAATTATTAATAAAAATATTGTGGCTACAACAGCCACAGAGGCGATAAAAATAACAATAATGATGGGGTGAATTTATGGATTAACACATTGACGATTAAATCATGAATAATTCAATGTGGCAAATTTAGATAACTTTTAAAAAAATGATATTAATTTAATTATAGTTAAAGATGATTTCTTAAAATAGATTCGTCCCTGTAAAATGTTAGTTCCTAGCAGACTGCCTGGCTCTGCCGGTTGTCTTATGCGCGGTGAGAGAGAGTTGACCGTTGAACGTTGCAGAAAACCGAAGAGACGGGGCCGATGGACGTCGGACGCGTCCTGCATATTGAGAGGCGCTCTCAAGACGTTTTATGGCATCGGTGATTGTGAGAACCGGCCTGAAAAACGACGGTCCGGACAGAAATTAACAGCCCCAACGTGCATTACCATTGTCTTCTTATTACCGCGAGAGGCCACTTCGTACTCCCGGAGTTATTTTTACAGGGGATACGCGATAGCGCGCCAATCGCGTCGGATAAATTTAAAACGAAACGACGACGAAAGAACGGAAAAGAAGAAAAAAACGCCTCGACGACGACGTCGACGACAATACATAAAAGAAATTACCACGGCGAGTTCTCACTCTCTTTCCGATCCGTGCGGACTTTCCCGGAATTCCCCGGACCTCCCCTTAACAACGTACAGAAAAATTTTCTAACTAAAATCCATTTCATTTACTCTTCATTATCGCATAAACCGAGACCACACAGCGATCAAGTCGAAATAAAACAAAGTTTCGGGCCCCCTTGAAATAATGTCAAAATTAAATTGGCGGTTCTTCGCCATTCGCGGCACGTTCATTTCACGTCGGGAACAATGATCGTTTCGGTTATCTGGCCGGCGACGATGTACATTTCGGATACGAATCGACCGTCGGATAAAAATTCGAGTCACATGCCGTTCCGGTGTAAATTTTTCGAATATGACGACCAGATGTACTATTTATCCGTCGGAGAGGCGCGGGGATCGACGCCGTCGGAATTCGAGACGCGAACACTCTTCCAGATGGTCAAACTCCGACAACTTTGCGGACTACGAGACGATCCGACGACGACGGACAAGAGACTTTAAGGAGACAACGTGATACTACGTTGAGAATTAAGATCGACTAAATTTCATTCTGTTGCAAATATTTTCTTCTAAATCTTGATTTTGTTTATTAACAAATAGACATTCTTGAATCATGTTGACATAATGAGCGAGTTGGGAGTGCATTGGGCAAAAACATAAAGACTATGAATCAAGCATCTAAATTGAAACTTGGATTAAATTAATTATGAAAACTAGGAACGTGACAAAACGAGACTAGGTTAGAAAAAGAACAAAATTTATATGCTAACGATTAACATCAAAGTGATAGTTATAAATAGATAGCATAAATCCAAGATAAAGATATTTTTATGATAAAGCTCTATGACAAAATAGCTGGACAAATGGTGCTTATAGTTCATGCAGTGTCGTCTTAATATAGTTATTTCCATCCTAAGAATGCAATCCATGATGATGTTTTTGCTTCATCTTCAGCTGTAGTTTTTCTGGAAAATTGTCTTCCCAATTCTTCTTCTCACTTTCTTTCCAAATCAATCCTAGTATCTGCTGCAAACGGTTTTTTAGAGAATACGTATTTTGAATTAATACTGTTTCTAGGAGACTTGATATTGCTTCCAGAAGACTTGAAATGGTTTCAGAAAAGTTGACACTGTTTCTAGAATACTTGATACTGCTTCCAGAAGACTTGAAATGGTTTCAGAAAAGTTGACACTGTTTCTAGAATACTTGATACTGCTTCCAGAAGATTTGATACTGCTTATAGATGACTTGATACTGCTCTTAAATGATTTGATACTATTTTTAGATGACTTGATACTGCTCTTAAATGATTTGATACTATTTTTAGATGACTTGATACTGCTCTTAAATGATTTGATACTACTTTTAGATGACTTGATACTGCTTCTAAAAGATTTGAAGTGCTTCCAAAAGATTTGCAATGCTCCCCGAAGACTTGACACTGCATCTAGAAGAGTTAAAATACTTCCAACAGACTTCATACTGCTTCTAGACGATTTGAAATACTTTCAGAAGGCTTGATATTGCCTCTAAAATACTTGAAATGGCTCCAAAAGAGTTGCAATGCTTCCAGCACACTTGATGCTGCAGCTAGAAGACTTAAAATACCTCCAAAAGACTTGATATTGCTTCCAGAAGACCTGAAATGGTTTCAGAAGAGTTGACACTGTTTCTAGAATACTTGATACTGCTTCCAGAAGACCTGATACTGCCTTTAGATGACTTGATACTGCTTTTAGATGACTTGATACTGTTTCCAAAAGATTTGAAGTGCTTCCAAAAGTTTTGCAATGCTCCCCGGAGACTGCATCTACACTGCATCTAGAAGAGTTAAAATACTTCCAAAAGACTTGATATTGCTTCCAGAAGACCTGAAATGGTTTCAGAAGAGTTGACACTGTTTCTAGAATATATGATACTGCGTCTAGAAGACTTGATACTGCCTTTAGATGACGATACTGCTTTTAGATGACTTGATACTGTTTCCTAAAGATTTGAAGTGCTTCCAAAAGTTTTACAATGCTCTCCGGAGACTGCATCTACACTGCATCTAGAAGAGTTAAAATACTTCCAAAAGACTTGATATTGCTTCCAGAAGACCTGAAATGGTTTCAGAAGAGTTGACACTGTTTCTAGAATATATGATACTGTTTCCAGAAGACTTGATACTACTTTTAGATGACTTGATACTGCTTCTAAAAGATTTGAACTGCTTCCAAAAGATTGGCAATGCTCCCCGAAGACTTTACACTGAATCTAGAAGAGTTAAAATACTTTCAACAGACTTCATACTGCTTCTAGACGATTTGAAATACTTTCAGAAGGCTTGATATTGCCTCTAAAATACTTGAAATGGTTCCAAAAGAGTTGCAATGCTTCCAGCACACTTGATGCTGCAGCTAGAAGACTTAATATACCTCCAAAAGACCTGATATTGCTTCCAGAAGATCTGAAATGGTTTCAGAAGAGTTGACACTGTTTCTAGAATACTTGATACTGCTTCCAGAAGACCTGATACTGCCTTTAGATGACTTGATACTGCTTTTAGATGACTTGATACTGTTTCCAAAAGATTTGAAGTGCTTCCAAAAGTTTTGCAATGCTCCCCGGAGACTGCATCTACACTGCATCTAGAAGAGTTAAAATACTTCAAAAAGACTTGATATAGCTTCCAGAAGACTTGAAATGGTTTCAGAAGAGTTAACACTGTTTCTAGAATACTTGATACTGCTTTTAGAAGACTTGATACTGCTTTTAGAAGACTTGATACTGCTTTTAGATGACTTGATACTGCTTCCAAAAGATTTGAAGTGCTTCCAAAAGATTTGCAATGCTCCCCGAAGACTTGACATTGCAATTAGAAGACTTAAAATACTTCCAAAAGACTTGATATTGCTTCTAGGAGACCTGAAATGATTTCAGAAGAGTTGACACTGTTTCTTGGATACTTGATACTGCTTCCAGAGGACTTGATACTGCTTTTAGATGACTTGATACTGTATCCAAAAGATTCGAAGTGCTTCCAAAAGATTTGCAATGCTACCCGAAAACTTGACACTGCATCTAGAAGAGTTAAAATACTTCCAGCAGACTTCATACTGCTTCTAGACGATTTGAAATACTTTCAGAAAACTTGATATTGCCTTTAAAATACATGAAATGGTTCCAAAAGACTTGCAATGCTTCCAGAATACTTGATACTGCAGCTAGAAGACTTGAAATACTTCCAAAAGACTTGATATTGCTTCCAAAGACCTGAAATGGTTTCAGAAGAGTTGACACTGTTTCTAGAATACTTGATACTGCTTTTAGATGACTTGATACTGCTTCCAAAAGAGTTGCAATGCTCCCCGAAGGCTTGACATTGCATCTAGAAGACTTAAAATACTTCCAAAAGACTTGATATTGCTTCCAGGAGACCTGAAATGATTTCAGAGGAGTTGACACTGTTTCTTGGATACTTGATACTGCTTCCAGAGGACTTGATACTGCTTTTAGATGACTTGATACTGTTTCCAAAATATTCAAAGTGCTTCCAAAAGATTTGCAATGCTACCCGAAAACTTGACACTGCATCTAGAAGAGTTAAAATACTTCCAACAGACTTCATACTGCTTCTAGACGATTTGAAATACTTTCAGAAAACTTGATATTGCCTCTAAAATACTTGAAACGGTTCCAAAAGACTTGCAATGCTTCCAGAATACTTGATACTGCAGCTAGAAGACTTGAAATACTTCCAAAAGACTTGATATTGCATCCAAAGACCTGAAATGGTTTCAGAAGAGTTGACACTGTTTCTAGAATACTTGATACTGCTTCCAGAAGATATAATACTGCTTTTAGATGACTTGATACTGTTTCCAAAAGATTTAAAGTGCTTCCAAAGGATTTGCAACGCCCCCCGAAGACTTGATACTGCATCTAGAAGAGGTAAAATACTTCCAACAGATTTCATACTGCTTCTAGACGATTTAAAACACTTTCAGAAGGCTTGATATTGCCTCTTAAATACTTGAAATGGTTTCAAAAGACTTGCAGCGCTTCCAGAACACTCGATACTGCAGCTAGAAGACTTGAAATACTTCCAAAAGACTTGATATTGCTTCCAGAAGACCTGAAATGGTTTCATAAGAGTTAACACTGTTTCTAGAATACTTGATACTGCTTCCAGAAGACTTGATACTGCTTTTAGATGACTTGATACTGCTTTTAAATGACGTGATACTGCTTTTAGATGACTTGATACTGCTTTTAGATGACTTGATACTGCTTTTAGATGACTTGATACTGTTTCCAAAAGATTTAAAGTGCTTTCAAAGGATTTGCAATGCTCCTCGAAGACTGCACCTACACTGCATCTAGAAGAGTTAAAATACTTCCAACAGACTTCATATTGCTTCTAGACGATTTAAAATACTTTGAGAAGGCTTGATATTACCTTTAAAATACTTGAAATGGTTCCAAAAGACTTGCAATGCTTCCAAAACATTTGATACTTCAGCTAGAAAACTTAAAATACTTCCAAAGACTTGATATTGCATCCGAAGACCTGAAATGGTTTCAGAAGGGTTGACACTGTTTCTAGAATACTTGATACTGCTACCAGAAGATTTGATACTGCTTTTAGATGATCTGATACTGCTTTTAAATGACTTGATACTGCTTCCAAAAGATTTGAAGTACTTCCAAAGAAGTTGATACTACTTTTAGATGACTTGATACTGCTTCCAAAAAATTTGAAGTGCTTGCAAAAGATTTGCAATGCTCCCCGAAGACTTGACACTGCATCTAGAAGAGTTAAAATACTTCCAACAGATTTCATACTGCTTTTCGACGATTTATAATACTTTCAGAAGGCTTGATATTGCCTCTAAAATACTTGAAATGGTTCCAAAAGAATTGCAATGCTTCCAGAACACTTGATTCTGCCGCCAGAAGACTTAAAATATTTCCAAAAGAGTTGATATTGCTTCCAGAAGACCTGAAATGGTTTCAGAAGAGTTGACACTGTTTCTAGAATACTTGATACTGCTTTTAGAAGACTTGATACTGCTTTTAGATGACTTGATACTGCTTTTAGATGATTTGATACTGCATCCAAAAGATTTGTAGTGCTTCCAAAAGATTTGCAATGCTTCCCGAAGACTTGACACTGCATCTAGAAGAATTAAAATACTTCCAACAGACTTCATACTGCTTCTAGACGATTTGAAATATTTTCAGAAGGCTTGATATTGCCTCTAAAATATTGAAATGGTTCCAAAACACTTGCAATGCTTCCAGAACATTTGATACTTTAGCTAAAAGACTTAAATTACTTCCAGAAGACTTGATATTGCTTTCAGAAGACCTGAAATGGTTTCCGAAAACTTGTTATTGCCTATGGACTACTTAAAATGTTTTCAGAAGGCTATAAATATTTCCAAACGAGCACCAACACAAAATTGTTAATGGTTTTATCTGGATTGAAGTTATCATTTTCAATTAATTTGTTAATTTGAATGTACTATTGAGCTTATTTTTCCGAATTCAGTGCCAGAAACTGATGCGATGGTTGTTTTGGAGGGCACATATGATATTTTGAGATGATATATGATATTTGAAAACGCAAATGTTTCAATATGTGCTAATCCAAAAGAAAAGTACTATTCTTCCAACTTCAGTGATCCTAAAAATAATACGATCAGTTTCTTCTGGGTGATAACAGACTTCAGAATTAACTCATAGCAGCACAAATATCCGATGACACCAAAACAAAAGTGTTTAGAGACTATCATAGGTGTATTGTAGAGTTAAGGACGATGTGGACAAACATTTTTTGAATGCCATCGATGGAGGAGGGAAAGAGAGGAGATGTATCAACTTGATCCGGAATCTGGAAAACTGTATAGGGGTGATGCTGGAGAGTAAAGACGGATGAAATGTCGTGGAGAACTTCGTCAGGGAGAAGTGGACAAGAATGGGAGCATCCTTAGGAAGAAGGGGATAATAATAAAAATAATTTAAAAATTAATCGATGCCTATGTTCTCGAACTGATAAATGGTAAACGATGTCTTGGCGGAGTACAGCTTTGGACGAGACGACAGGTAAATAACAATGAGACATGAGACATCACGGAGAACGGGGGGAGGGCTGTATTATCAGCCTCCCCCTGGCAGATATGTTTTTAAAGGCATTAAAATTTAAAAAAAGTTAATGATAATTGTGATTTTTGACTAGCTGAGAGAGAGGAGAAGAATTCAATGGGGCTATTTCATCTGGGACGTGGTGAGGAGAGAAGTGAGAGAAGAGATGGGGGGAATGCTGGAGAAGAGCTGGGAAAATGCAGAGGAGACGAGAGAAGATGAAGAGGAGTGCGATGGGGGTTTCCGGAGAGAACATCAAGGAAAACCGACGAAAGCCCGAGAGGGTGATTTCGGATCATACGAGGAAAGGGGTTTTTAGTGGGTCGGAGATCCAACCCCACAATATCCGGCTACTCGAGAACTTCAGGCCGGAAGTCTGGTTACAGATTTTCCCAGACCTCATTAAAAAAAATTAAATAAAAATTTGCCCAAAATTTCTGTCAAGTTCAACAGAAACGTACTGTAAATAAGACATAACAAAGGTAAGTTATTAACATTTAAGGTTCATCGGGAATTACTTTCAGATTATTTATGTGATGATGTTCTATTCCCACCATATCTTCTAATACATAAGTATTTTCAGATTGGTTTCTTTATATACGGCAAGGTCCTATATATTTTAATAACATCTTTGAAGCTATCCCTTTATTAGCATCCGACAACGCGAAATTTTTCTTTAAAGCCAACGTCCCCGGTTCTAACGTCATTTCCCTTCTGCGTAGGTTATATCTGTTTCCCGCTCTTTTCGTAGCTAACCTAATTCGTTCGTGGATCTCGCGGTACAATTGACCAAATTCGTTTTCGCGGTTTTTATTATATTTTCGTGTTAACGTTTCCCCAATTCCTTCGTGATAATTTCCGTCCAAGATCATTTCACGACCGTAGTTTACAAAATATGGTGAATGTCCCGTGGTTTAGTTCTTAGCAGTTTTTAACGCACATACGATTTTCGGTAAGAATAAATCCCATTTTCTATGATTATCAAAAACATAAGCTATTAACATGGTCTTTATAGTCTGATTTACCCTTTCCGTAGGATTTTACTGTGGATTATAAAATGAAGTACATTTGCTATGAACATTATAAAACCTCAGAAATCGTTCATAAGCGTTTGACCGAAATTGTCACACTCGAAATCTTCTAAATCTTTGCCAAGTTGCTGGCGCATTCGATAACCCAAATGGCATTCGAGTGAACTAATATAAACCTCTATTTGGGACTGTAAAAGCGGTAAAAGCTTTACTATTTTCTAACATTGCTATCTGCCAATAAGCAGACTTTATATCAATAGATGATAAATATTGGGCATCTCTCAACCTATCTAAAATCCATGATACTTTTGGTAACTGATATGCATCAAGACATATGACTTTGTTTAATTCTCTAAATCGATGCAAAATCTATGTGTACCGTCTGGTTTAGGCACTAGTATAATGGGGGAAGCCCAAGGACTATTTGACTTTTCAATAACCCCTAATTTAATCATTTCATCTAATTCTTTATCAATTATTTTCTGTACCGCGGGTGAAACAGGATAGTATCTTTGTTTAATTGGTGCGATATCTGACATAATCTTGATCCGATGTTCAACTAAATTAGCTTTTCCTAACTTTCCATCCCCTGAGCTATCAAAAACATTTTCTAATAATTTTTTTTAAAGCAAAATCGACCAAATGAATTATTTTATATTAATTTAAACAAAAAAAATATTAAAATTTTGAACTGTTAAACTACAAATTATTTTACCCCATATGCATCTCAAAATCATAAATCTTTATTAAAAGTTAGGAAAAGGAGTAAAGGAAAGTTCCCTCTAGATGGCTCTAAAACAAATCAAAAGAAAACCCGAACAAAACTTGCTATTCATGAACTTGCAATAAAAAAACGTAACAAACCACCGAAATCCAACTTGACTGTTAGAGAGAAGAAGGCGCTCCTGCCTATTAAAGAAAAGTCAGAAATCGTCGTGTTGCCAGTAGACAAGGGGAATACCACCGTTGTGATGCACAAGAAAGAATATGACGCCAAAATGATAGACCTACTGGACCCGGCCACATACGGGAAGATCAAGAAGGACCCTACAGACAAGATCGTAAGGAATATGAAGAGCCTTGTAAAATCCACCGGTATTCCACCAGAACATCAGAAAGGTTTGTTTGTACAGGCTCCGGTACCACCAAGAATTTATGGACTACCGAAGATCCATGAACAAGACATCCCCCTTCGTCCTATCGTCAGTGCCATCAATTCCCCAACGTACCTACTAGCCAAACATTTCGCGAAAATTCTCTCTCCCTTTATAGACAACACAGAATTATATGTTAGGGATTCGACACATTTCGTGGAATTGGTGAAAAATGTAAAGTTAGATGCTGAGGATATTTTGGTTAGTTCCGATGTAGAATCTCTTTTTACTAAGGTACCAATTAAGGATGCGGTAGAGGCCAAAAACTCATTCCGGAGGGACTGCCAGAATATGTGCCAGATTTAGTGGAATATTGTTTATCATCGACATATTTTAGTTGGAAAGGAGAGTTTTACGAACAATTTGAGGGGGCAGCCATGGGATCTCCTTTGTCGCCGGTGATAGTAAACTTTTACATGGAATTATTCGAAGAAAATGCTCTGAAGAAAAGTCAATGGAAACCGAAGCTATGGCTCCGATATGTGGACGACACGTTTGTTGTATGGCAACATGGTAGAGAACACCTCTTTGAATTTCTAGGTCATCTAAACGCTCAACATCCCATGATTAAATTTACCATGGAAACGGAATCCGCTAAGCAGTTGCCTTTCTTAGATTTATTGGTCACTAGGATAACAAATGGTGACTTGAAACTGGGGGTGTATCGAAAGAAAATCCACACTAATAGGTATTTAGAGGCAACATCACACCATCATCCCTAACAGAAGAGGTCGGTCATTCGCACTCTGTACCAGAGAGCAGCAAGAATATGTAAAGAAGACAACCTAAAGAAGGAGGAACGGTTCTACGGAACGTACCACAGAAAAATGGATATAGTTTAAAGGACATCAACCGAGCCACCAAGCAGCGGAAGCAGGGAGAAGAAGCTCCAGAAAGTACAGAACCAGCTGGATTCATCTGTCTTCCTTACGTTTCCGGTGTAACGGAACGAATTGCAAGACACCTAAAGAAAAACGACATCGTGGTGCGATACGGAACGGTCACCAAAATTTGGAATACACTCCCGATAGCCAAGGACAAGCTACCTCTTTTAAAAGGAGCGGGTGTCTATCGGCTATCATGCAGTTGTGGGAAGCTTTACGTTGGCCAAACCGGACGAAACATCGAATGCCGTATAAAGGAACACGAGAGGGATGTGAGGCTGAGGAAGATTCAACAGTCGGCGGTTGCGGAACATTGCCACTCAGAAGGTCACCGAATAAATTCGACAAAACAAATGTTCTGGCTAGGACTAATAAATATCATCACTACGACCACTCCAATGATTTGGATAAATAGTATTTAAATAATTTCGGACTCTTACATTGAAATGTGCTGGTTCACCATCGTGCATGTACCACATTTGACTTCTTACTGTTAAAGGAACATCCTCAAGCAACAAAGGCAATTGATGTTGAAGGAAATTCAAGTAAGATTGTCCATCGAGTCGTCCAGGGAGAAAGAATGGTCCAATTAAAAAATTGTCAAGGATTCCTGCCCTCACGTTAACTGAAAATTGGTGTTGGAAATGAGTTTCAGTCATGGCATGGGGATTTTCATCCGCTCAAATATCGTTGTTATGGAAATTTTGAATGGCATTTCTTGAAAAATTAGCTTCATCGGTGAACAAAATGTGAGATTTAAATTGCGGATTTTGGGCTACATTACCAAGATACCACTGAGAGAAAGTTATACGCTGCGGAAAATCTCTAGGAAGTAACGCCTGTACCCTTAAAATATGACAAGGATATAACAAAAAATCCACTAAAATTCTCCAAACGATCTTCCTCGTACTCGTTTCAGGATCATCAAATTGAAGGGGGAGTTCAAAAATATTTTTTATTTGGGAAAAAATCATTGGCGTAACATTTTTTTCTTTAAATATATTAGAGTCAGTGCTCGTACGCACGCCACTGTTAAAGATAGAGATTAGATTTGTAATGAAAGATATGCGTCCTTATAAATAATCACTATATGCCAAATTTCATAAAAATACCTAAAGCGATTCCGAAAATATTAATTAATATCCTTTTTTTTTAAAAAACTTTAATACCTTGTATTTTAATAACGGAACATTTTGGGACCATAGTTTACATAAAGGTCCGTAAAGCGTATTGAAAACGCGTTTTGAAGGGCAAGGAGGTCCATTATTATTATCTTTTAGTTAAATCTATCTTATAGATAAATTCATCCACTAGCCAAACAAAATGCGTAAAATAGCCGTAACCACGGTGATAATTCCTTAGATATCTTAATCAGAAAATGGTAGTAACGAGCCTTATTATCTCAAGTTCTCTCACAGATAAAAAATCCCTGAGATATCCAAAGACTCTAATAGTATTTGGGTTAAATTTTTAAATTGGTAACCATACATTTTAACAAATTTTAATTACAAATGATATCGCTGAACTTAATTGAGATTTTTCTAATATTTTGTATAAATTTAAATATTCTTTAAAAATCGGTTTTTTTGGAAAACTGTTATAAAATTACTTTCAGTTACTAATTGAAGCATCTACCTTCCGAAAATGAAATCAATTTTAACATTTCCCACTTAGTTCTTAAGATATAAGATGTTGAACTTAATTTGGATATTTCCAATATTTTGTATAAATTTAAAAATTCTTGAAAAATCGATTTTTGGAAAATTGTTATGAAATTACTATCAATTATTAATTAGAGAATCTCTTTTCGAAAGATGAAGTCAATTTAGAGATATCTCACCCGGAACTTGAGATATGGCTGTTGAATTTAATTGGGATTTTTCCAGTATTTTGTATAAATTTAAAAATTCCTAAAAACTCAATTTTTTGAAATATTGTTATAAAACTACTTTCAATTACTAATTGGAGCATCTAATTTCTAAAAGTGAAGTCAATTTGAAAATATCTCAGTTAGTTCTTGAGATATCAGCTGCTGAGCTTAATTAGGGTTTTTCCAATATTTTGTATAAATATAAAAATTCCTGAAAACTCGATTTTTTGAAAAAGGGTTATGAAATTACTTCCAATTACTAATTGGAGCATCTACTTTCTAAAAGTGAAGTCAATTTGAAAATATCTCACTTAGTTCTTGAGATATCAGCTGCTGAGCTTAATTAGGGTTTTTCCAATATTTTGTATAAATATAAAAATTCCTGAAAACTCGATTTTTCGAAAAGGGGTTATGAAATTACTTCCAATTACTAATTGGAGCATCTACTTTCTAAAAGTGAAGTCAATTTGAAAATATCTCAGTTAGTTCTTGAGATATCAGCTGCTGAGCTTAATTAGGGTTTTTCCAATATTTTGTATAAATTTAAAAATTCCTGAAAACACGATTTTTTGAAAAAGGGTTATGAAATTACTTCCAATTACTAATTGGAGCATCTACTTTCTAAAAGTGAAGTCAATTTGAAAATATCTCAGTTAGTTCTTGAGATATAAGCTGCTGAGCTTAATTGGGGTTTTTCCAATATTTTGTATAAATTTAAAAATTCCTGAAAACTCGATTTTTTGAAAAAGGGTTATGAAATCACTTCCAATTACTAATTGGAGCATCTACTTTCTAAAAGTGAAGTCAATTTGAAAATATCTCACTTAATTCTTGAGATATAATCTGCTGAGCTTAATTGGAGTTTTTCCAATATTTTGTATAGATTTAAAAATTCCTGAAAACTCGATTTTTCGAAAAGGGGTTATGAAATTACTTCCAATTACTAATTGGAGCATCTACTTTCTAAAAGTGAAGTCAATTTGAAAATATCTCACTTAGTTCTTGAGATATAAGCCGCTTAGCTTAATTGGGGTTTTTCCAATATTTTGTATAAATTTAAAAATTCCTGAAAACACGATTTTTTGAAAAAGGGTTATGAAATCACTTCCAATTACTAATTGGAGCATCTACTTTCTAAAAGTGAAGTCAATTTGCAAATATCTCACTTAGTTCTTGAGATATAAGCTGCTGAGCTTAATTGGAGTTTTTCCAATATTTTGTATAGATTTAAAAATTCCTGAAAACTCGATTTTTTGAAAAAGGGTTATGAAATTACTTCCAATTACTAATTGGAGCATCTACTTTCTAAAAGTGAAGTCAATTTGAAAATATCTCACTTAGTTCTTGAGATATAAGCCGCTTAGCTTAATTGAGGTTTTTCCAATATTTTGTATAAATTTAAAAATTCCTGAAAACTCGATTTTTTTGAAAAAGGGTTATGAAATCACTTCCAATTACTAATTGGAGCATCTACTTTCTAAAAGTGAAGTCAATTTGAAAATATCTCACTTAGTTCTTGAGATATAAGCCGCTTAGCTTAATTGGGGTTTTTCCAATATTTTGTATAAATTTAAAAATTCCTGAAAACTCGATTTTTTGAAAAAGGGTTATGTAATCACTTCCAATTACTAATTGGAGCATCTCATTTCTAAAAGTGAAGTCAATTTGAAAATATCTCAGTTAGTTCTTGAGATATAAGCTGCTGAGCTTAATTGGGGTTTTTCCAATATTTTGTATAAATTTAAAAATTCCTGAAAACTCGATTTTTTGAAAAAGGGTTATGAAATTACTTCCAATTACTAATTGGAGCATCTACTTTCTAAAAGTGAACTCAATTTGAAAATATCTCACTTAATTCTTGAGATATAAGCTGCTGAGCTTAATTGGAGTTTTTCCAATATTTTGTATAGATTTAAAAATTCCTGAAAACTCGATTTTTTGAAAAAGGGTTATGAAATTACTTCCAATTACTAATTGGAGCATCTACTTTCTAAAAGTGAAGTCAATTTGAAAATATCTCACTTAGTTCTTGAGATATAAGCTGCTGAGCTTAATTGGGGTTTTTCCAATATTTTGTATAAATTTAAAAATTCCTGAAAACTCAATTTTTTGAAAAAGGGTTATGAAATTGCTTCCAATTACTAATTGGAGCATCTACTTTCTAAAAGTGAAGTCAATTTGAAAATATCTCACGTAACTCTTGAGATATAAGCTGCTGAGCTTAATTGGGGTTTTTCCAATATTTTGTATAAATTTAAAAATTCCTGAAAACTCGATTTTTTGAAAAAGGGTTATGAAATTGCTTCCAATTACTAATTGGAGCATCTACTTTCTAAAAGTGAAGTCAATTTGAAAATATCTCACTTAGTTCTTGAGATATAAGCTGCTGAGCTTAATTGGGGTTTTCCAATATTTTGTATAAATTTAAAAATTCCTGAAAACTCGATTTTTTGAAAAACGGTTATAAAATTGCTTCCAATTGCTAATTGGAGCATCTACTTTCTAAAAGTGAAGTCAATTTGAAAATATCTCAGTTAGTTCTTGAGATATCAGCTGCTGAGCTTAATTAGAGTTTTTCCAATATTTTGTATAAATATAAAAATTCCTGAAAACTCGATTTTTTGAAAAAGGGTTATGAAATTACTTCCAATTACTAATTGGAGCAGCTACTTTCTAAAAGTGAAGTCAATTTGCAAATATCTCAGTTAGTTCTTGAGATATCAGCTGCTGAGCTTAATTAGGGTTTTTCCAATATTTTGTATAAATATAAAAATTCCTGAAAACTCGATTTTTTGAAAAAGGGTTATGAAATTACTTCCAATTACTAATTGGAGTATCTACTTTCTAAAAGTGAAGTCAATTTGAAAATATCTCAGTTAGTTCTTGAGATATCAGCTGCTGAGCTTAATTAGGGTTTTTCCAATATTTTGTATAAATATAAAAATTCCTGAAAACTCGATTTTTTGAAAAAGGGTTATGAAATTACTTCCAATTACTAATTGGAGCATCTACTTTCTAAAAGTGAAGTCAATTTGAAAATATCTCACTTAATTCTTGAGATATAAGCTGCTGAGCTTAATTGGAGTTTTTCCAATATTTTGTATAGATTTAAAAATTCCTGAAAACTCGATTTTTTGAAAAAGGGTTATGAAATTACTTCCAATTACTAATTGGAGCATCTACTTTCTAAAAGTGAAGTCAATTTGAAAATATCTCACTTAGTTCTTGAGATATAAGCCGCTTAGCTTAATTGGGGTTTTTCCAATATTTTGTATAAATTCAAAAATTCCTGAAAACTCAATTTTATGAAAAAGGGTTATGAAATTACTTCCAATTACTAATTGGAGCATCTACTTTCTAAAAGTGAAGTCAATTTGAAAATATCTCACTTAGTTCTTGAGATATAAACTGCTGAACTTAATTGGGATTTTCCGATATTTTGTATAAATGTATAAATTTCTGAAAAATCGATTTTTTGAAAAATTGTTATAAAATTACATTCAATTATTAAGCAGAAGATGGTAGTAAACAAGCCTTAGAACTTGAATCAACTTAATTTATCTTCTATTATGTACTGCTTTCTTAATGTTGATTGTAAACGATACGTGTTTTGATTTTTATAATTTAATTAAACAAAATACGTAAGTTTGAAACTAGTAAAATATTAGAAATGAACAAAAAATATGTGGATAATTTAAAAAACACTATTTTGTAATATTAGACAATTTTCTTTTAAAAACTCTTAAATGATGGCACTTTTGTAGATTTTTTAACAATTCCCCAGTTGTATATCTAGGTTATGAATTTAGTGTTTATAGTTCATTATCAACAATATTTATGCAAAAAGTATCTTTCTATCTATTTTAGGTTTTGAATTGTGATTAATTTTTGTATTGAAAATCCGAAATTATGATATTTTGAAGATATTTGCTGTATTCTTTTTAATTCTTTATTTTCAGTGTGTAACTGGTTATGAATTATGCTTTTGCACACCATTATGAACAATTTTCACGAATGAGGTCTTTGATCATCCATTTTGATTTTTGAATTATGAAAAAGTTTTGCAATAAAAATCATCAATTATGATGTTTTAGGGATTTTGACGTTAAACTGTAATAACTAAATTCTAATGCGTTCTGGATTTTTAGTGTTTTTTTGAAAATTTTTTCTTTA
Organism: Onthophagus sagittarius; assembly: GCA_036711965.1. Taxonomy (NCBI): domain Eukaryota; kingdom Metazoa; phylum Arthropoda; class Insecta; order Coleoptera; family Scarabaeidae; genus Onthophagus; species Onthophagus sagittarius. Next base: position 27,795,665 of record JASERS010000010.1, on the reverse strand, counting down.
TTCCCGCAATCTTCTCATAGTTAGGTTGTTGACTGATTACGAATCATACTTTTCTGGTTCACTAACTATTAAAGAACGAAAAGAAAAACCTATTAAACAATATTCGTTTAATAGACCTTGTTTATATAAGAAACTATCATTAATTTTCGATGTAGAATCACCCCCTTCAATATTCGCATATCATTACGCAACACCATGTATACTTAAGCGAGATAAATAAACATAAAATAATGATAATGCTCTTTTAAAATTTTTTTTTAATTGCTCTTTTATTTGATGTAGCTTATTCATTATAACAAAAAAATCGTACTCGCAATTGATTTTCAAGAGTATCTAAATAATAAAGGGAAAATGTATTAAATAATTAAACCAAAAATCATTTAAATTTAGCTAACCTGAGAACTTTTACTATAAATCTAAATATATTAGATATTTGACTTGTAACCATGTTTACTTAAACTCTTCCAATACTGTTTCAGGTTACAAAAAATATCTCAGTGTATTCAAAGCTGTTGGTCTGTAATTGGAAGTAAAAGGAATAATAAAAAAAAGTTGACCTACCGGATCGGGTTCGGTCTCTTTTCGAGAAATTCGTCTCAAAAAGAAGAAGAAAAATCGTTCGAGGTGTGTTTCCAGCATGTATATGACGAATTAATTAGCCGCGCGACGGTCTCGGTTCGATTCGAAAACTCTTTTTCGACGATCGTTGCGGTTGTCCCCCCGAAAAAAACGGGCATAAAGAATAAAAATAAAATAAATTAAAACGAACTAAACGGATTGAGACGTTCCGATGAAAAATTTCGGGAATTTCGTCGGCGTCGCCGTCGTTAATCGACCGTTTGTTTCGGTTTTTGTACATTTCTGTTAAAAACTAACCCGAAATGATTAAGTTTGAGTTCGTGAAGATACTTACTCCAGAAATAAATAAGGAAACGTGGTCGTTTTGGGAATTATAGGAACCTAAATAAAAAAAATTATTAATTATTAATAAATATAGTCAATTTAAAAACAATGGCACAAATAAATAGTTTGACAATTAAAACATAAAAGAATTTTACAAACTTCCGATATCATTAAATCTTTTAAGCTTCTCAGGAAACGGATCTTTATAAAGCACCGGATCCGCGCGAAATTCCACCGATTTTAGCGGCATTCGCCCAAAAGCTTTCGCGAATCGATCGACGCATTTTGAACGTTCGATCATGTGCCCTAAATCGGCCGATAACATCTCGTTATTAACACATTCGGGACATTTAAATTTTTTCCTTGGCGCCACCTAAAACCACCAAATTATTTAATAAATTCAAAATTTCATCTAATTTTAATGCCCCAACCTTAATTGGAGGTTTATTCGTAACATTAGCGACCAAAAAATTCATCGCGATATCCTCACAATTCATATGATCGTCAACCCAATCTTTAACTTCAGCGGGCATCGAAGTTGTGTATAAATAATGCCAATATTTATGTAAAAAAGCGGCTCCTGTTAACACCATTGATATTTCATTGGTCCATTCGGACTCGTATTTCCACGATAAGGTGGTGTTATCCCAAATGTGAGTTCTGGATGGATACCCTTAATAAAGTAAATTAATTGATGATGTGGATTAAGATTAATTAATTAGTACCGATTAATCTGTCGGGAAATTCTCGCCAAACTTCGTAACCGAACTCTAATTCATCAGCTGTTAACATTACGATATCGTCGTCTATGCTCAAGACTGCTTCCGTTTGGATTTCTTCGTAAGGATAAAATCGATTTGAAAGTTTATTCGCTCGCGTTTGAATCACTTTTATTGGCTTTTGTATTTGCGGGAATGATGATACTAAAATTAATATTATTAAACATTTTGAAATACAGGGTGATTCGCATAAGAAGTGGTACAGTCCAAGAACATGTAGAGGACTACAAATGAAGATAAATTAATCATTTCGAGGGCTGTATTAGGTTAATGGAGGAGAAATGATTTGGATAGAAGAAACTTGATCATCGGGTACATCATTTAGGAGTTATTACCATAGGCTACACAAAAGTTTCAATGAGTGTTTTGAGTATAAATATCACGTTATGAAAAATTTATTATCTCAAACAAGACATCTAATGAACGATTTCATCTTAAATCGCCGAGGTCGCTTGCGGGCGAGGCGCTAGAGATGATGTGTCAACACGAAATCGTCAATTCAAGTGTTGTAGCGCTTCTCCCGCAAGCGACCTCGGCGATTTGAGTATAAATATCACGTAATGAAAGATTTGGTATCTCAACCAAGACATCTAATGAACGATTTCATCTTAAATCGCCGAGGTCGCTTGCGGGCGAGGTGCTAGAGATGATATGTCAACATGAAATCGTCAATTCAAACGTTGTAGCACCTCGCCCGCAAGCGACTTCGGCGATTTTAGTATAAATATAATGTTAAGAAAGATTTGGTATCTCAACCAAGACATCTAATGAACGATTTCATCATAAATCGCCGAGATCGCTTGCGGGCGAGGCGCTAGGGATGATGTGTCAACACGAAATCGTCAATTCAAGTGTTGTAGCGCTTCTCCCGCAAGCGACCTCGGCGACTTGAGTATAAATATCACGTTATGAAAGATTTGGTATCTCAACCAAGACATCTAATGAACGATTTCATCTTAAATCGCCGAGGTCGCTTGCGGGCGAGGCGCTAGAGAGGATTCGTCAACACGAAATCGTCAATTCAAGTGTTGTAGCGCTTCTCCCACAAGCGACCTCGGCGACTTGAGTATAAATATCACGTTATGAAAGATTTGGTATCTCAACCAAGACATCTAATGAACGATTTCATCTTAAATCGCCGAGATCGCTTGCGGGCGAGGCGCTAGAGATGATGTGTCAACACGAAATCGTCAATTCAAGGGTTGTAGTGCCTCGCCCGCAAGCGACCTCGGCGATTTGAGTATAAATATCACGTTATGAAAGATTTGGTATCTTAACCAAAACATCTAATGAATGATTTCATCTTAAATCGCCGAGGTCGCTTGCGGGTGAGGCGCTAGAGATGATGTGTCAACACGAAATCGTCAATTCAAACGTTGTAGCACCTCGCCCGCAAGCGACTTCGGCGATTTTAGTATAAATATAATGTTAAGAAAGATTTGGTATCTCAACCAAGACATCTAATGAACGATTTCATCTTAAATCGCCGAGATCGCTTGCGGGCGAGGCGCTAGAGATGATGTGTCAACACGAAATCGTCAATTCAAGTGTTGTAGCGCTTCTCCCGCAAGCAACCTCGGCGACTTGAGTATAAATATCACGTTATGAAAGATTTGGTATCTCAACCAAGACATCTAATGAACGATTTCATCTTAAATCGCCGAGGTCGCTTGCGGGCGAGGCGCTAGAGAGGATGTGTCAACACGAAATCGTCAATTCAAGGCTTGTAGCGCCTCGCCCACAAGTGACCTCGGCGATTTGAGTATAAATATCACGTTATGAAAAATTTGGTATGTCAACCAAGACATCTAATGAGCGATTTCATCTTAAATCGCCGAGGTCGCTTGCGGGCGAGGCGCTAGAGATGATGTGTCAACACGAAATCGTCAATTCAAACGTTGTAGCACCTCGTCCACAAGCGACTTCGGCGATTTTAGTATAAATATAATGTGAAGAAAGATTTTGTATCTCAACCAAGACATCTAAAGAACGATTTCATCTTAAATCGCCGAGATCGCTTGCGGGCGAGGCGCTAGAGATGATGTGTCAACACGAAATCGTCAATTGAAGTGTTGTAGCGCTTCTCCCGCAAGCGACCTCGGCGATTTGAGTATAATTATCACGTTATGAAAGATTTGGTATCTCAACCAAGACATCTAATGAACGATTTCATCTTAAATCGCCGAGGTCGCTTGCGGGCGAGGCGCTAGAGATGATGTGTCAACACAAAATCATCAATTTAAGTGTTGTAGTGCCACGCCCGCAAGCGACCTCGTCGATTTGAGTATAAATACTATGTTATGCAAGATTTGGTATGTCAACCAAGACATCTAATGAACGATTTTCTCTGAAATCGCCGAGGTCGCTTGCGGGCGAGGCGCTAGAGATGATGTGTCAACACGAAATCGTCAATTCAAGGCTTGTAGCGCCTCGCCCGCGAGCGACCTCGGCAATTTGAGTATAAATATCCCGTTATGAAAGATTTAGTATCTCAACCAAGACATCTATGGAACGATTTCATCTTAAATCGCCGAGGTCGCTTGCGGGCGAGGCGCTAGAGATGATGTACCAACACGAAATCGTCAATTCAAGACTTGTAGCACCTTGCTCGCAAGTGACCTCGGCGATTTGAGTATAAATACTATGTTATGCAAGATTTGGTATGTCAACCAAGACATCTAATGAACGATTTTCTCTGAAATCGCCGAGGTCGCTTGCGATGATGTATCAACACGAAATCGTCAATTCAAGGGTTGTAGCGCCTCGTCGGCAAGCGACCTCGGCGATTTGAATATTAACAACGGGTATCCGGGTACCCTTCGAGTACCTGATACTCGAAGATTACCAGACACCCGGATATTACCCGATACCCGAATGTTAACCCAACCCGTTACCCTAAAGCAGTGTTATTCAAACTATGGGTCGCGAAAAGTTTTCTCGGGGTCGCAAGATGGATGAAATAATTCCAAATAAATTTAGTAGAATATATACAAATACAACATTTCCAACTTATTTGGGAAAAAATATTAGTTTCTAAAACGTGTAATTTCATTTTAAATTTTTGATAAATTATTGTACTTTTAAAATCAACAAATTTTGAACGAACTATATATGGTGTGGGAAAAGTCAAATAGCTGTTATTAATAATTTATTGACAATTAATTAATAATCAGTAATTTATTATAAATTTAGTCAAATTTAATTCTTTTCATTCATTTAATTTAATAAGTACAAATATTTTAATGCAATTTAATTTTTTTTATTAATATCGGTTAACTGACTTCTCGCACCTTGTGTATGGAACGACGTCGCGTACTTCGTTCTCGGGGAATCATATGACTTGCCAAACAAGTTCAGCGTGGTGCATTTGCGAATGTAGTTGTTATTTAGAAATAAAATTTTGTGTTTAACTTACAATTAATACTTGTAATAAATGAAATACTTAACATACATATTTCAAAATCATGGATAAGTGGCTAAAAACGGGTAAAATAATTGATAAAACAGACAGTGGAGAAACAAATATCGAGAAGAGTGCTTCGATTTCGGTTGATTTATCTTCCAAATACGTGCTGAAACTTCTGTTTCCTCAGCGTCGATAAATAAAGAAGTAAAAGCAAACAAACGGGTTCGTAAGTTCGATGATGAGTTTATAAAATATGGTTTCGTATCTACTGAAGATGATGAACCAGGGGCTAAATTCTGGCAGTGCTGCCAAACGAATCACTGAAACCAAATAAACTGCACAGACATCTACACTCGAAACACCCAGAATCCATAGGTAAACCCATTAAATTTTTTCAGAAAAAGTCGGTCATTTGAAATGTAAACAAAATTGTATGACTACTTTTACCGACGTTAACAAAAAAGCATTGAAGGCTTCATATCGAGTGAGCTATCGTATAACAAAATCTGGCAAACCGTACACAATTGCTGAAGAGTTAATTGCTCCAGCAGCCCAAGATATAGCAGCCATTATGTTTGACGAAAAGGAAAAGCAACAAATATCTCAAATACCACTCTCGGATACAACAGTAAACTGCAGAATATTTGAAATGGCAGACATTGAAATGGTGGAAAACGAAATTATAATGAGAATTCAAAAAAGGAAATTTTTTAGTCTACAATTGGATGAATCTACGGATTGCCAAATTCTGCACAACTAATTTGTTTTGCAAAATTAGCAATATATTGCAATAATATATATGCAAAATTGCAAAATATAAATACAAAAATGAAGTAGTTGACGACTTTCTTTTTTGTAAGGAACTACAAAGTACGAATGAAGAAATTTTTAAATGGGTAAACTCTTACATCATGGGAAACAATATTTCTTCGAAAAATTGTGTAGGTGTGTGCAATGATGGAACTCGTGCCATGTTTGGAAAACACAGCGGACTTCTAGCCCGAATCAAAGAAATTTCACCCAATGTAACATGGGTTCACTATATGATTCATAGAGAAGCATTTGTATCGAAAAACATGCCACCGAACTTAATGTCTGTCTTAGATACTGGACTTAAAATAATAAATTTTACAAAGGCGCGTCCTCTGAACTCAAGGATTTTTGCGCACATTTGCAAATAAATGGGTAGTGAGCATCAGCATCTTCATTTACATACAGAGGTTTGTTGGCTTTCGAGGGGTAGAGTTCTAACGAGACTATTTGAACTTAAAGAAAAATAAAAAGATATTAAAAAGAAATCCCTTGTAAATGTAAATTATCCAAAAATGTGTCATTTCATTTTAGTGAAAAACTAATTGAGTTATCGTCTGATGGCGAATTAAAATTAATTTTCAAAGAATTTGAATTGAGAATTTTTGGCTTAAAGTTTGAAATGAATATCCAGAACTGTCTGATAAAGCTGATGATGAATGTATTATTACCATTTGCGACATCTTATCTGTGCGACTTAGGATTTTCCCAATTCCTCTACCTAAAATCGAAATACCTAAACAAATTAGCAATAGAGCCACCTTTAAGACTCAAATTGAGCAAAATAGAGTCAGATATATCAGCACTTGTAAATAAGAAACAGGCTCACAGATCTTATTAAATATTTTTCTTTTGTATTGATATTTGATTAAGTTCTACGTGTACGCCATATTATAATTTTAATAGTTATAAACCGTTAAATGTTGATTTTGAACCTAATATTTGTTAATTGCAGAGTTGATATTCTGTTTATTCTAAGTACTTGTTTTAACATAATATATTTGCTATGTACGAAAAAGGAAAATAACAACAAATTAACATCTTCTTGATATAATACTTCTCCCAATTTTTGGAACAACTAGAATTAAATTGTTATTTTAAGTTTGGGTCGGCATGTCACCTCAGTGTACTATTTGGGGTCGTGCAGCCAAAATGTTTGAATACCACTGCCCTAAACCTATAACCCAAACATTAGAAAACTGCTAATCGCTATTATCGGTTGGCATCGGATTTGTTCCTGCGATGAGCTCAATGCCGCCCTGCTGCCTTTAGTCCTTAAGCTCAAATAGCTGGATAACAGGCGGTTCAGATAATAACGCGTTGATTCTGAACAATTCTGAAACGGGATCGGCAACGTATTAAAAACAAGTTACAAAATGCCGGAAAAACATAAGCGCTCGGCAGTGTGGGAAAGCTTCCGGTTCACTCCAAAGAAGTCTTACGTAACTAGTAATTTATGTGATGCTAAAATTATGTATGGTCGCTCAACAAGTTCAATGAACAAACATTTATCTGGTGTTCATTCTGTTCATAAGCGTGAAAGTGTAAGCATGGGAAGCACACAAAACCTAGGTAAAGAACAAACACAAAATAAATCCAGAGTCAGTACAATTTTCTTAGAGGGGAGGCACACCGGGTCCTATTTAGTGTTTGAAGTTAAAAATTCCATTTTAAATTGGCAGATTTACGAAAAGATTGTGATTATTGCTCACAACAACGTTTCTAATACAGTAGGGCCCCGACATTCGCGGCTTCAAATTACACGGATTCGCATATTCGCGTTTTAAATTTTGCTGCCTTTTTCAACATTCACGACTCGATTATTCGCGAATACATAGCAAGTATGTATGTCATTTTTTAAAAATTTAAAACGAAGTTTACCGTAGGTTTACTGTACAAGCAACCAGCTTCACATATGCGTTTCTCTGGGAATCCCTCATTTATGATCGATTTTAATGTTTGTGTTAGGTGCTTATTTTTGTGTTCTGTATTTCGTTCAGGTTAGTGTTTCGCCCGTTTTTTTACTATAATTTTATAAACAATAAATTAATCTCACAACAGTACTCAAAATGGGTACAAAAAGGCCTGCGATGGAAATAAATTTAATTGCCAAACGTGCAAAGTCAGTTATGACTCTAGAAAGAAAAATTCAAGTTCTTGATATGCTCCGGGAAGGGAAAAGAGCTACCGAAGTAGGCCGGGTCTTCGGTGTCAATGAATCTACGATAAGATCTATAAAGAAACAAGAAGAGGTAATTAGAAATAGCGTAAAAAGTGGCATACCGTCATCATTAAAGGTAACGTCACAAGTTCGTGATGTTAATATTGAAAAAATGGAGAAGTCTCTTTATCTTTGGATTGAGGACCATGGTCGCAAAAATATACCATTAACTAGGGCTAGATTAATGGATAAAGCCAAGGAACTTTATCAACATTTTTCGTGTGGAATGGACTGTGCTGAAGACGATTGTAAATTTAAAGCCAGCAGAGGATGGTTCGAAAGATTCAAAACTCTTTTAATCTCCATAACATTAAGTTGTGTGGAGAATCAGCTTCAGCAGATCATCAACAGGCTGCAAAATTTCCTGATGAAATAATAAAATTAATAGAAGAAAAAGGTTACCGTCCTGAACAAATATTTAATGCGGAAGAAACCGGGCTTTATTGGAAACAAATGCCCACACGAACATACATTTCAAAAAATGAAAAGACAGCACCTGGTTTTAAATCGGCTAAGGATAGAGTTACAGTTTTATTTTGTGCAAATGCACGCGAAGACTTTATTACAAAACCAATGTTAATATATCGAGCAGCTAATCCACGAGCGTTAAAGAACAAGGACAAAGAAGCTCTTCCGGTCTATTGGCGAGCTAATTCAAAAGCTTGGATGACTTCTCAGCTATTTATAGAGTGGTTTAAAGAGTGCTTTGTTAAAGAAGTGGAGCGTTACCTAAAATCTAAAAATTTAGCATTTCACGTTTTATTGATATTGGATAACGCCCCATCTCATCCAGTAGATGCTCTCAAATTAGCTCATCCATGTGTCGAGGTGGTATTTCTTCCGCCCAACACAACATCCTTATTACAACCTTTAGATCAAGGTGTTATAAAAGCTTTTAAAAGTCATTATATCCGGCACATGTTCGATTTTGTACATGAGAAAATACAAAATGATAGTGTTTTCTCAATAAAAGATGTGTGGAAATTATACAATATTGACCATGCGATTACATCTATAAAACTTGCTTTAAATGACATTAAGGTATCAACCGTAAGTAATGCATGGGAAAAACTGTTGAAAAAAGACACTGCGCAAAGTGTAAGAGAAATTGATGAGGCAATAGAGAGAGCTGTTCTTTCTGCACGGTTGCTACCGGGAGATGATTTTCATACCATTGTACCAGCTGATATCGAATCTCTCGTCAATGATCAAGAGGAAGAGTTGTCCAGTGCAGACTTAGAAGCGCTACTAATAGAAAATGTTTCAGGAACGGATGAAGAAGATAATAGTAATTCCCTATGTAATAAATTAACGTTGAAGGAACTTAATTTATTTATACAAGAAGCAAATAACCTTGCTGAAAAAATAGTAGAATATGATCCATCAACGGAACGAAGCACAAAATTTAAAAATGGTCTGAATACTCTTCTTGCTCCTTACAAAGAGCTTCAAAAGGATATGCAACACAAAGCATTGCAACCTACTATCCTTTCATTTTTTAAACCATCGTGTTCTAAAGCAATTATTATTGATGAGTAGAAATGTTAACTTTTATTTCTTTTTTTAGTTTATTTTGTTGCAGTTTGTTATTGCTATCGAGTTTAGGTTTTTTTATATTTTAAACAATTGTAATTATTTTAACATCTGTATTAGTTCCGAATACAAAAGCTTTAAGACCAGTCGTTTTATTTTGCAATTTTAAGCGTTTTATTTAGTATGTATAATTTATTAATTTTTGAAATTTTTAATTTTTAAAATTAAATTAAATGAAACTTTTGGCGTCGGTGACCATTTGGCGGTTAACGTGTTAAAAGAACATAGAAGTAGTAGTTTATCCTTCATAATATCTAGTGCTTCAATTTTCGCGGATTCAACATTCGCGGCGTATTTTTAGAACCTAACCCTCGCGAATGTTGGGGCCTTACTGTATTCGTATAGATGTACCCTGCGCTGCACATACCCTGTAACTGTGTGTTAAAGCAGCTATCGTATTGAATACTGTAGATTCTACAAATCCTATTGCCAAATGTATACATGCAGCTAGCAGATTAATCAGGCAATTCAATCGTAGTGTTTTGGCAACAAACGAGCTACTGAAACGATAGGAAACAATGCTTGAATGCCTAGAAAAACATTAACTGAAATTAATACTGCAAGACGCAGCAAGATCCAATATACTAGATCGACTAAATACTTTGCGATGGTGTGCTTGTGCTGTTTTGAATCACCCAAAGATAACAAAAAGAAGTGACACAATACATTTAGAACTGAAGAATGAGAAGTGGAAATTAATCGGTGACATCTAGCCTATTCTAAACTTGCTAAAAATTGCCAACAGAGTTTTCTGTGAAGAAAAGTATTGCAAAATTCCGGAGGCACTTTATTTTTACATAAATTAAAAAGTAAACTCAAGCCAAGTCAAGACGACTACGAATTACAAGGAGTAAAATTTTATGTAAAAGCAATGGTTATTGATCCAAGGTTTAAAAAGTCATTACTATTTGAATCACATGAAAGGGAGCAATTTTACAGTGAAATAGAAAAAGAAACGTTTGAAGTGCAAGATAGGGATGCAACTGTAGTAATGGAGACAGACTTACTTTGAGAACACAAGGACTCAAATAGCATTGGAAGTGAAAGCGAAGAAGATGAATGCAAAAATTCAAACAGTCCATTATTTGGAGATGACGATCTTTTAAGCGAACACAATCATGGTGGCATTATTCCATCGAATATAAAGAACGTTTCTTGAAAAAGAGGCAGTTGGAAGAGAAGAAAATGCCGTCGCGATCATAATCGTGGTGCGTTTATTGATGAATATAAAGAACATTATATTTTTCCTTAAAATGTTCAAAATCTTCTCAGAAGAAGATTTATCAATAATAGAAATCAATTTTATTAAACGAGGAAGACTGAAATATCTGGAATATCTGCTAGATTCTGACGATCTTTCATGTTGTCCGTCAGACAGTTACAGACACGTACAGACATGAACCGTACAGACAAAATATGTATTCCATCCGCGAATGGTCTGTGTCTGTCCGTGTTTGCCCGGTCGTGTTACCATACATATAAATACGTTCATATAAATTACGTAGAAGAATATTTTTTGTCTAGCACGTTTTGTGTCCGACACGTCCGATGTCTGTAGATATGAACGAACCTTTAGCTGGGAAAATAACGAAAACCTATATCCAAATTTAGCCAAACTAGCGAAATAATACTAGCGTATTTAGGTATACCTGATTCAGTTGCGAGTGAAAGACATTTTTCCGCTGCAGGACGACATATAACAAAGACCCGAAATAGACTAAAACCTTCCACAAACATTATCTTGTTATTTGTAAATGCGAACAGAAACAAGTACTATAAGTACGAAGGCTTTCACGACCTGTGTTAATTCAAGAAACAAATACTTTCTGCAACAATGAAGAAGTGTCATAGATCTTTTTTAATTTATATTTCATGAGCCTTTGAAAATTTAGATTTCATTAAAGTATTAACCTATTTAAATAATTCTGGCACTTTTACACATTACATTGCCTCTAAGTTTATTTCTGTCTATGTCAGCGTAGTAAATAGAGGAGTAACAGAACAGATAATGCATACGTTATAGCTAGCAACCTCGTCGATTTGAGTATAAATATTACGTTATGAAACATTTGGTATCTCAACCAAGACATCTAATGAACGATTTCATCTCAAATCGCCGAGGTCGCTTGCCGGCGAGGCCTGTCAATACGAAATCGTCAAATCAAAGATTGTAGCGCCTCGCCCGCAAGCAACTTCGTCGATTTGAGTATAAATATTATATTATGAAAGATTTGGTATCTTAACCGAGACATCTAATGAACGATATCATCTTAAATCGCCGAGATCGTTTGCGGGCGAGGCGCTAGAGATGATGTGTCAACACGAAATCGTCAATTTAAAAATTGTAGCGCCTCGCCCGCAAGTGACCTCGGCGATTTCACGTTATTTTTTTTCATAACGTGAATGAAAGATTTGGTATCTCAACATCATCTTATGAAAGATTTGGTATCTCCACCAAAACATCTAATGAACGATTTCATCTTAAATCGCCGAGATCGCTTGTGGGCGAGGCGCTAGAGATGATGTGTCAACACGAAATCGTCAATTCAAAGATTCAAGGCACGTGACCTTGGCGATTTGAGTATTTACATCATCTTAGAAAGATTTGGTATTTCAAACAAGACATCTAATGAATCATTTCGCTTCAAATCGCCAAGGTCGCTTGCGGATGAATAATCTATTAGATTGTTTTTATTATTTATATCGTTTAACTAGTGTTTTAACCCTCCAGTACACGCGCATTTTTTTTTTTGACGTGAGTGCTCGCACCGGACTGAGAGTCCGGGTTTCTTTACCAAATAAGAGATGGCGCTGATGTGTAATTTGTATTAAACTCCCTAGATTACTAAAGTACCGCGGTTCATGATATCTATGTATTCAAACGATTCGAGCCAAAATGGTGATTTGACAGCATGTCAGTAACCAGGTGTACGAATAGGGAGTTTATGTGTGAGAAAAACGTTTTGCTCCGCCGCCGATTCGAGACCATTATTAAACTTTTCACCTTTCGTTTCTTCGGTGGCTGATACTGCTTAAAACAAACTTGATAAGCTACCAGGAGCCTTGAACTGCTTTCAAAAATGTTGATACTACCTCTGGAAGACTTGATAATGCTTCTAGAAGCCTTAACATAGCTTTCAGAAGGCTTGAACTGCTTCCACAAGATTTTATGCTGCAGCTGAAAGACTTGATACTATTTCTAGAAGATTTTAAATGATTCCAAAAGACTTGATACCGTTTGTATAACTACTGGCAAAAAAATGTTTGAAAATGCAAAGTCTTAAAGAAGACATTTTTATTGCAAAAGGCACGAAATTGTTAATACAATTTGATTTTGCTTCCAAAATACCAAATACTGCTAGGATACAAAATGTTCATTTCAAAAGCTCAAAAAATTTCAATTATAGACCAAATATTGCTTGTGAAGGTGTAAGCACTGTTGATATAAGGCATTTCTATTGCAAATTAACCATAGGCGCCAGATACATGGACGTTTTTCATATCACTTTTGTTTTGAGAACAGTCATTCGTCGTTTGAATCTGAATGAAAACTGAATTGGGAAAACTGAATTGGGAAACCAATTCAGTTTTTTCACTATCCAGCACCCATACTTATTTTCAAAAACCGGCGCTTATGAAGCTACGAAGATTGTGTTAGATGTACCACTGACGATCTAAAGATAAATCAGTTAGATGCGGAATTCTTCGAATCCTCTATTTGGGCATCGTAAATCTTACACAAATTGCTGGTTCTGGTCCTAAAAACGCTTTAGCACTAGCTCATCTGCCGTTTCATTGGCAGCACTTCCAGAGTGACCTCAGTGTAATTAAAACGACGAACCGTTTGAGCTATCTGTATTTCCATATAAATTTTGATAATCCTCTACTTGATTTCGAGCTTTGTGGAGATGAGTTACTCAGCTTGTGTTCTCATTTAATCCCAAGATTATTCCTCACTTGCGCAATCAGTAATAAAATGTCCAATATAATTATATTTACAAACTCACTTCTACAGTATTATATATTTAGAAATCTGAAACTAGCAACTAACGCCATTAACAACGACAACATTCTGATCTGAAATAATACTTTGACGTCCTTCAACATCGGCAAATACAGAAAAAAGAGATTAACTAACTAGAAACTGACGAAATGACCTATTTACCTTTATTAGCTGTTTCCACCAAAACTTATTTTCGAAATTAAGTCCTTTTTTCGTAGACAAGAACGGATATATTAAAAAAAATGTTAACTTGAATGGTTGCGGTTCGCCGAACCAGCGGTTGCAAATTGCTAAAAGACTCTGTAAGTCGATAGTTAAACTTGCAGGAAAAGATTTTATTAATCATAAAAATATTGGCTAAGAGAAAATACTGGAAATTATTTGACAGCAGACTTGCAGGAAAAAAACTTTATGACTAAAGTGGCTAAGAGAAAATACAGGAAATTATTTTCAGGATTCTGAGATGACCGCTAGGAGGTGCAAATACCATCTTTAATGCCTTGAAATCTTAACAATTAAACAATTAGTCATCTTAGGAATGGTATCTCAATTTTAAGATACTTGTACATTTCAGTTTCAGTCCAGTCCCAGTATATTCCGGGTTCATCCGGGATTTCATGAAAGAAGATTTATCGTTTAGAAGTTTGGGAGCATTAAGAAAGATTTGCAATGAAAATACGATTGGCACCAAATAAATTAATTTTCTGGAAGCATTTCAAGCCTTATAGACGCAATGTTAAGTATTCTGACAGCAATATCAAATCTTTTGTTAGCATTCCAAATGTTTTGGAAGCAATTTAGATCTTCTAGAAGCAATATTAAGCCTACCTGAGCCAATATCGAGACTTTTGTAACCATTTTAAATCTTCTAGATGTAGTATCAAGTCTTCTGGAATCTTCTCGAGTCTTCTGAAAGCATTTCAAATCTTCCAGAAACAGTATAAAGTCTTACAGGGGCTATATCTAATCTTTTGGAAGCATTTTAAAATATCTAGAAGCAGTATCATGTCTTAATTATTAAAATCTTCTAGAAGCAGTATCAAGTCTTTTGGAAACTTCTCAAGTCTTCTGAAAGCATTTGAAATCTTCTGGAAGCAGTATAAAGTCTTACAGGGACAGTATCAAGCCTTTAGGAAGCATTTTAAAGCATCTAGAAGCAGTATCAAGACTTCTGGAATCTTCTCGAGTCTTCTGAAAGCATTTCAAATCTTCCAGAAACAGTATAAAGTCTTACAGGGGCTATATCTAATCTTTTGGAAGCATTTTAAAATATCTAGAAGCAGTATCATGTCTTAATTATTAAAATCTTCTAGAAGCAGTATCAAGTCTTTTGGAAACTTCTCAAGTCTTCTGAAAGCATTTGAAATCTTCTGGAAGCAGTATAAAGTCTTACAGGGACAGTATCAAGCCTTTAGGAAGCATTTTAAAGCATCTAGAAGCAGTATCAAGTCTTCTGGAATCTTCTCGAGTCTTCTGAAAGCATTTCAAATCTTCCAGAAATAGTATAAAGTCTTACAGGGGCTATATCTAATCTTTTGAAAGCATTTTAAAATATCTAGAAGCAGTATCGATTCTTAATTATTAAAATTTTCTAAAAGCAGTATCAAGTCTTTTGGAAATTTCTCAAGTCTTCTGAAAGCATTTGAAATCGTCAAGAAGCAGTATAAAGTCTTATAGGGGCAGTATCAAAGCTTTAGGAGGCATTTTAAAACATCTAGAAGCAGTATCAAGTCTTCTGGAAGTAGTATCCAGTCTTTTGGAAGCACTTCAAGTAATTTTGAAGTATTTCAAGTCTTCTAAAAGTAAGTATAAGGTCTTCTGGAAACATTGTAAGTCGTCTGGAAGTATTGTAAGTCATCTGTAAATATTTTAAGTCTTCTAGAAGCAGTATCAGTCTTCTGGAAACATTCCAAGTATTTTGGAAACCATATCAAGTTTCTTAGATACAATATCAAGTCTTCTGGAAGCATCTTCAGTCTTCTAACAGCGACATAAAGTACTTTGGAAGCATTGTAGGTCGTCTGGACACACTTCAAGTCCTCTAGATACAATATCAAGGCTTCTAAAAGCGTTGTAAGTCATCTGTAAGCATTGTAAGTCGTCTGGATGCATTGTAAGACATCTGTAAATTCATCATTTTAAGTCTTCTAGAAATATCAGCCTAGAAATTCAGGTCTTCTGAAAGCAATATAAAGTTTTCTTAAAACAGTATCAAATCATCTAGAGGTAACAACATCAAGTCTTCTGGAAACATTTTAAGTTTTCTAGATGCTATATCAAGTTATCTGAAAGCATTGTAAGTCGTCTGGAAGTATTTTAAATCCTCTAGAAGCAGTAACAGTCTTCTGGAAGCCGCGGTACTTTATAAATCTAGGGACTTTAATTTGTATTCTTTTTAAGACAATAATTTAAAAAATTTTTTTATTATCATAAAATTTGCGATAGGCAAATAAATGCCCGCGTTGAATACGCTGCACATTTTTCGGGGCATTTATGTTCTACAGCTTTCATTATCTTCTTCGTTTCTTCTAATCAGATAAGAAGCCATTTTGAACGGAAAAAAAACATCTTACCGTCTGCAAAACTTTTTGAAAAGCTTCAGTCTTCACCTTCAAAGAGTATTTTTCTTCGCTATCGTATTCATATTCGTATTTTACTGTGTTGTACACTAAGAAATTTTTGACACTAAAATGACATAATTATGTCGGTAAAAAAGTTGCCTTTCTGTTAAACAATAGAGGGTGCAGAACCCGGAGTGAGAGTCCGGTGCGTGTATCGAAAGGTTAAAGTAAAATTGATAATATGCCTGTCTTTAGGTGTTTAGGTTTGTCATCTAAATGTCAACTTCAACATCAAATTTGACAAATAAGTTATAGAGTTTGTCATTTAGACAAAAAAATATCTTCAAAAAATAGATAACTTTATAATTTATATCAAGTTAAATGCTAAGTTTGAAAAACATATTAAAATTGTCATTTAGATATAAAAATCTTCAAAAAACAGATTATTTTTATAATGTATTTGTCAAATGTGATGTCTACTTTGACAAATAAATTATAAAGCTTGTCATTTAGATAAAAATCTTCAAATGATTTGTCTCTACATGTCCCTGCTCTGTGTTTAAAGCTAAAACTAACAATTTGGCGGCGATTTCCTTTGATTATTCCATACAACAATAACCTTCATCAAACTAGGAACTTTACCCAATTTCTCAATAAGCACAAATAAACTTTGAACCCTATCATAAGTCAAAATAACCGCGGTGAATCCTTCATTTCTCGGAGCCGTTATCGGCAAAAACAAAGGATTCGTTAACTTCTCTTCAGGTGACATATTCCAATCATCATAAACCCGCCCCCATTGCGGATAAACCCGATCTTGAATCACATCCAAAACCGTCCCAACGATCTCTTTAATACCCCTAAAATAACTCTCGTACAAAAAAAGAACTTGTTTCCTCATTCTTAATCGCCTCTCTTCGGAAATATTCGCCAAAACGTCCATTAATCCCCGAATATGTTCCTCCATTATAAAAACGGCCGCTCGTTTCCAATCAATTACATTATGAAAGGGCATTACAACCCCGTCTTCGACGATAACGGGAACACAACCCGCGGCCATCGCTTCTAAAAGCACCAATTGCCCCATTCGTTCGCCGCGAAAAACCAAACAAAATTTGCTTTTTTGTAAAATCTGTGGGTAACGATATTTGTGTTGGGTTTCGATATCGCAACGGCGAGTGTAATTTTTGTCCTCTTTGCATTCGTCTAAAATGAGAAGATCGTTGGAGTGAAGTAGCTGAAGATCTTGGAGTTCTTGGGCAAAATATGGATCAATCGATATTTGAGTTGAAAGAACTAACCAGTCCCTAAAAAATAATTAGTTTTAGAATTCATATCTGTTTTAAATTAACATTATCAACTTTAATTTAATTATTTTATTCATTATTTATGGGTTAGAAAAGAGTGTTAATTTTACTAACGTAAAATTTTCATATTTATCTTGATATTTATGCATCTTAAAAAAAAAATGATAAAGAGTAATACTGTTATTAACAAAATTTGCCACAAGTTTTAATCTAAAAGATTTTTTATATCATACTCCGTTTCTTGAGTGTTACCAATGACAGTTCATAATTAATATTTATCTCGACGTCTATAAATCTGAGATTATAGATTATGAGAAAATAATCGATGATTACAAGAGCGGAATGTCACAAAAAATGATTTGTGACAAATACAAAGTGAAAAAATGGACCGTTTCAAGACTGTGCTCAAAATAGAGGTGGAAGACCACGGTCCACCACGTCAAGAGAGGACTCTATAATCGGCAGATGCATTCAGAAGGATCCTTCCAAATCTTCCTTCAAGGTGAAAACGGATTTACAGTTATCTGTATCGGACCGGACAATTATTCTCTAGACGCCCTGCGAAGAAACCTCTGATTTCACGTAGGAACCAGAAGAAAAGATTCCTATTTGCTCAATCTCATATTAGCTGGGATGTGCAGGAATGACGGACGGTTCTGTTCAGTGAAAACGCTTATATTCACGATACTGCCAGAAGACGGTGAAGCATGGCGGAGGCAATGTGATGGTGTGGGGATGTTTTTCTGCGAACGGCCTTGGTCCAATTGTACAATAACATCCTGAAAGATGTTATGCTGCCTTATGCTGAATGGAATATGCCATTAAAATGGATATTCCAACAAGATAACGATCCCAAACACAGAGTCAAAGTGGACAAACAGTGATTAAAGAATAACCAAATAATGGTGATGGACTGGCCGCCTCAATCTGCGTATCTGAACCCAATCGAGAATCTGCGAGAGATCGTGAATCAGCGCATTGATCGTGAAGGTGTTCGAAATAAGGATCAGTTGTTTGCACAAATCCAAAAGGCTTGGGCGGCAATTCCACAAAACTGATCACCTGATCAAGTCTATGCCTCGCAGATGCAAGGTCGTAATTGAAAACAAAGGATTCGCTACGAAAAAAGAGAGTTTAGTGTCAAAGATAACTCGAAGGTCCCTCACGCATTCGGATAGTTCGAGGATAGTTGAGCCAAGGGTACAATCAAAGACAACAGGATAGCGTTTGCGAGTAAATGTGATCTTACTGCATTTATCAAGATTTAAGAACAAGTTATTTCTTAAACAATATTGGTGGAAGCATACATGGGTATCGTTTATATAGAGTAGAAACAGAAGCGGTCCAAGATGACTACCCTGAGCGACACCAGAAGAAATATCCCTAAATGCAGAGCGATAGTAACCGATGCTAACGGCCTGCGATCTGCTGGAGATGTAAGATGAAACCCAGGAAATTAAACCAGCTGGAATGTTAAAATTGGTTAGTTTAGTTAAAAGGATTCCGTGATCAATTTTATCAAACGCCTTCCTATAATCAGTGTATATGGCGTCTACCTGGCAATTGTCATCAAGGCCTGTCTCGGTAGAAGCCATGCTGTTCAGGGATTATAAATGATTTAACGCTAAACATTACATGATCGTAAATAAGACGTTCAAAGACTTTAGAGGCAATTGAAAGAATGGAGATAGGTCTGTAGTTGCAAACTAAATCGCGTTCGCTATTTTTATGTATGGGAAGTATTATGCCCGGCTTCTCGTACGTTATAGTATTGAGTAGATATCGGAGCGACAGTTATTGGATCGATATCTTTTATCGAGTCGATATCGCCTATAGTCTGTACCACGAGAACTGAAAGTGGCTCATCGCCTAACAGTGTACGAAACAGACGTACGCACTAGAAATCATTCCACTCTAACACACGTCAACGCACGGACATAATATTTGAACGTATGCGAAAAATTGTTACAGAAATCGATGAGTCACTTTCACTTCTCGTGGTACAGACTATATTGGTGTTCTGGTAGGAACTGATCGACAGATATTGCACACAATTATTAATTTAATAAAAAAATCGATTACTTGTTTATTCCCGTTGATAGGTGGCGGTACAAATTCTGTATAACAATTCGTAAAATTATTTACTTATTATATTTGAGATGAAAACTGGAAAGCCCAGCGAAGCATCCAGTAATTAATTTAATAAAAAAGTCGATTAGTCGTTTATTCCCGTCGATAGGTGGCGGTAACAATTCTGAATAACAATTTGTAAAATTATTTATTTATTATATTTGAGATGAAAACTGGAAAACCCAGCGAAGCATCCAGTAATAAAACACAATAAATAACATAAACAAATCATTTCTGAACAAAAATAAAAAATTGCTGAACAAGAAATTAATAATAATGAAAATTAACAAAAGAAAATCAAATAATAACGAAAATGATTAGTAAAAGAACATAATTAATAAACAAGAAAACATTTTAAAGTCTCAATTACACAGAGAACAGTTGTTGGTAAATTATATTTATTATTAATTTTGCAAAATCATAAAAAAATACGTTAATTTAAATAATCTTTATCTCAAAAACGAATACAAATTTTCTAATTTGGTTCTCACCATGACAATCAACATTTTGGTGATTTTTAATTAACTTGAGATAGCCATAAATGTTCACGTTGAATTTAATGATTTATATCTCAAAAACGAATAAGTATTTTTAAGATCCGCTTTCATCACGAGAAAGTAGACACTTTTCTTTGTAAATCATGAATAATTCATTAAGATATCTTAAGAATTCGATTTTTTAAGATTTTTTTAAAACAAGTTTATTGATTTCAAAAAATCATAAAAAATTAGGTTAACTTAAATAATCTTTATCTCAAAAACGAATAAAGATTTTCTAATTTGGTTCTCACCATGACAAAATAGACACTTACCTCTATAAATTTTGAATGTATCATTAAAATATCTCAAGAATTCGATTTTTGGAGTTTTTAAATTAATTTGAGATAGCGATAAATGTTCACGTTGAATTTAATGATTTATATCTCAAAAACGAATAAATATTTTCAAGATCCGGTTTGATCACGAGAAAATAGACACTTTCCTCTATAAATCATGAATAGTTCATTAAGATATCTTATGAATTCGATTTTTCGTGTTTTTTTTTAATACAAGATTATTAATTTAAAAAATATGATAAAAAATTAGGTTAACTTAAATAATCTGTATCTCAAAAACGAATACATATTTTCAAGATCTGCTTTCATCACGAGAAAATTGACACATTCATTTATATATCATGCATAATTCATTAAGATATTTTAAAATAAGATTATTAATTTCAAAAAAGCATAAAAAAATAAGTTAACTTAAATAATCTTTATCTCAAAAACGAATAAAGATTTTCTAATTTGGTTCTCACCACGACAAAATAGCCACTTGCCTATATAAATCATGAATAACCCTTTAAGATATCTTAAGAATTCGATTTTTTAAGATTTTTTAAAACAAGATTATTAATTTCAAAAAATCATAAAAAATAGGTTAACTTAAATAATCTTTATCTCAAAAATGAATAAGGATTTTCTAATTTAGTTCTCACCAAGATAAAAGAGACACTTGCCTCTAGAAATTTTGAATATATATCATTAAAATATCTCAAGAATTCGATTTTTGGTGACTTTTAATCAACTTGAGAGAGCCATAAATGTTTACGTTGAATTTAATGATTTATATCTCAAAAACGAATAAATGTTTTCAAGATCCGGTTTGATCACGAGAAAATAAACACATTCCTCTATAAATCATGAATAGTTCATTAAGATATCTTAAGAATTCGATTTTTTAAGATTTTTTAAAACAAGATTATTAATTTCAAAAAATCATAAAAAATAGGTTAACTTAAATAATCTTTATCTCAAAAATGAATAAGGATTTTCTAATTTAGTTCTCACCAAGATAAAAGAGACACTTGCCTCTAGAAATTTTGAATATATATCATTAAAATATCTCAAGAATTCGATTTTTGGTGACTTTTAATCAACTTGAGAGAGCCATAAATGTTTACGTTGAATTTAATGATTTATATCTCAAAAACGAATAAATGTTTTCAAGATCCGGTTTGATCACGAGAAAATAAACACATTCCTCTATAAATCATGAATAGTTCATTAAGATATCTTAAGAATTCGATTTTTTAAGATTTTTTAAAACAGGATTATTAATTTCAAAAAATCATAGAAAACTAAGTTAACTTAAATAATCTTTATCTCAAAAAGGAATAAAGATTTTCTAATTTGGTTCTCACCATGACGAAATAGACACTTGCCTCTATAAATTTTGAATGTTTCATTAAAATATCTCAAGAATTCGATTTTTGGTGATTTTTAATTAACTTGAGATAACCATAAACGTTCACGTTGAATTTAATGCTTTATATCTCAAAAACGAGTAAATATTTTCAAGATCCGCTTTGATCACGAGAAAGTAGATACTTTCCTCTATAAATCATGAATAATTCATTAAGATATCTTAAAAGTTGGATTTTTCGTGATTTTTTTTAAAACAAGATTATTAATTTTAAAAATCATAAAAATTATAGTACACAGAAGTATACATGTGTGCATATTCAGTTCAAAAAAGACTAGAATTTTCAAAATGGGTATTAGAAAAAGATCAACAACTATGTAATTTTTGCAATAATCTTCTATACAGCAAATAAGGGATGTTTTGTAAAAATAACTATAACAACAGGTTAGCTTAAATAATCTTTATCTCAAAAACGAATAATGTTTTTCTAATTCGGTTCTCAACCTGATAAAATGTTATCATTATATTGAGTTATCATAGGTGAGTTTGGTTAATGTCTAGAATTATTAGAATGATTAACTTGAAATTGATAAACTCGACCTGAAGTCTTTGGAGATACAATTCTGGGGGAAGATGTTCTCAGAAGATGAATTATATTTTTGTATTATATTTTTATCTTCCTTCCAGGAATTTATCGAGAAACATTTCCTCCCACAGATAGTTCTTGTTTTGGAGTAATACAATATACAGGGTGAGTCAATAGTGCGGGGAGGGAAGATTGTGGCCTTACTGTTGAAAATAAACAAAATGTTTTTGTGTCATCATAAATTATAATCAAAGCTGCATCGATTCAAATTATTTTCAGCTATACAAGATGTTTCACTGTTTCAGGCCCGTACGTATTCAACTTCATTTTTTTTAAATGGAACCCTATGTATCTTTTCACATATGCAGATTAATTGTCTTAAATGCTATAAGTGCATAGCTTATTTTAAAATTTTGAATGCAAGGTTACCAAGTTGTTAATCATTTTGTGAAAGTTTTTGAAGAATCATGTGATCACTTAAAATTCGTTATCAGCATTATTATTAAATATTGAAGATTGTAATTTAGTATATCGATAAACAAAGCTTGGGTCTTTGGAACGCCACTATACTATTGGGTAATATTATACAGGATGGTTACTACAACCGGTTAATTTATGGAATGTTTGAGGGATTATAACTTTGTTATTTTAAATGGAACACCCTATATTCTTTCAATGCCTGAGAAGGCTTTATTAATTACCTTTCATTTTTGTTAAGCATATGGTATATCTAACATATGCACTTTTTGAGATAATTACACTAATTCAAAAAAGTCGGCATAAACTTGAATTTACAAGAAATTATCACAAGAAAATTATTTATCACAAGAAATAAAGTATGAAGAAGACATTTTTAAACAAATGCAAGGGCGTCTATTTTGTAAAAGATGAAGAAGTATACATGTGTGTATGTATATTCAGTTCAAAAAAGACTAGAATCTTCAAAACAGGTATTAGAAAAAGATCAACATCAATGTAATTTTTACAATAATCTTCTATACAGCAAATAAGCGATTTTTTGTAAAAATAACTATAACAACAGTAAATTTATACGAGAAGTAGCACACTAACAACAATGGTGCTAAACTATCTGGGCAGGGATTCTAGAATCTTATTTGATCAGATCGTATTTCTTTGAGGCAATCGTCAATGGATAATCTTTTTGAATTTCTTAGAAAATCAATTGCCAAAACTTTTAGAAGATGTTTTACGAGACGTTTGACAAAGAATGTGGTCTCAGCACGATGGTACACCTCTCCACTATGATAAGATTTTTCCAACATACTGAAATAGAATTTTTGGAAAATTATTTTCTTAATACTATTATCTGTGCACAGATCCATACTTTTCCATCTTTTACGAAATAAACATACTTGCGTTTGTATAAAAATGTTTTTTTCATAGTTTATTTCTTGTGAAAAATCAAGTTTATGTCGACATTTTTGAAATAGTGTAATTATCTCAAAAAGCACATATGTTAGATACACCGTATGCTTAACGAAAATGAAAGATGATTAATAAAACTTTCGAAGGCATTGAAAAAATATAGGGTGTTCCATTTAAAATAATAAAGTTATGGTCCATCAAACATATCATAAATTAACCGGTTCTGGTAACCGGTTAAGAAAGATAGGATAAGATGGTTTTCGGACCATCTCGGAATTGTTAGCGAATTTATTATACCACTACATAAACCACAAGTAAATATTAAAAGGGTGGTAAGACCTACAACAGTTGGTGGCCTACACAATTTTTATAATATCATATCTTCTGAAGATTTTGCTTTCATTTATACCAACGACACTGATGTAGCAAATAAAATGTCAGTTTTCATGACTATCCTAAAAAAAGCCGCTGTTACAGCTTTTCCCATTAAAACGATTTCTTTTGCGAAGAATGGGTCTTTATCTATATCGTAGTTTACTGATAAGCTTAGACATATGCGTGTTAAATTACAGGAGCTGAACGAACTTTATTATCATACCCAATGTCCGGAGTTGCGCACTTTGAGAAATGGTTTTCGTCACCAATACCATAAAGAATTAAAATCAGCTAAACGCAATGCAAATAATAAATTCATTTTATCCCACCAAAATTCTTCTCGCGCTGTATGGGATGTTATTACTTCCAACTCATGTAGTAAACGGGCGGGAGCGGTTTCCCATGAAATTAAAGCTGAAACATTTAATAATTACTTCTTGAGTGCTCCTTTGCTTATTTTAAGAAACGTGATATCTAAAGTTAATGCGATGAAGAGACTTCTTCATATTCATAGCCCTCCCTCTAAAACTTACTTTTCGTTCAGAGCTGTATCGCAAGTGGAAGTAAGGGATGCTATTGGCGGTTTGAAGCCGACTAAATGTTTAGACTTGTACGAATTAAATGCTACCATCGTAAAAAGAGCTACTGATGCTTTGGTGGGGCCATTAACAAAACTGTTAAATATAAAAAAATATAAAATTCGAAGAAAAAAAATTTTTTTTTATTTGCTCTCAACTACCGGTTTCGGAAAACTTTTCCGTCATCAGGTTGTCGCTACAAAACATGATTAAAAATTTTGTATATATATATCACAAAAACGTGAGATAATTATTTACCGTCAATTAATAGCGGCCACGTTGTATGAGATTTTTGACGTTAAAATACTTCTCTTATTTCCACATCATTAAATTGATTAATACGTCACAAAGAACTTACACGTTAAAACATTAAAATTTAAAAAATGAATAAATAACAAAATTGACTTATAATCACAGCTGTCGCTATATAACCAATTATATAGACACCAAGATTTTTTCAATATGAAAAAAGATTTATCAACAATTCTCAAAACTATAAAAAGAGATATAAACAGCTCAGTTAATAAAAAACATAAAAACCAAATGACAACCATTAAAAGCTTCAAAAAGAGAATGTTAACAAATAATGTCACTATTACACTTGGAGATAAAAACGCAGGAATAGTATTAATTGATAAGAAAGAATACATTAACAAAACCGAACAATTTTTTAAAGAAAATGATATAAACGTTATAAATAAAAATCCAATTGAAAGTTTTAATAGGAAAACAAAACAAATAGTCAAAGACTGTAAAGAAACCCTTTGTAAGTTTAACATAAATATAAACAAATTAAATAATATGAATCCGCAATCACCATTAATGTACAGTCTAATCAAACTACATAAACCGGACAGATCAATTAGACCCATAATTAGTAATATTAATACACCAACACAAAACATCGGAAAAGTTATTCATAACATAATTCAAGATCATTTTAAATTCGAATCAAAATATTCAATAAAGAACTCCCAACAATTACTAAATAACATAAAAAATATTGAAATTAATAATAAAACCCAATTAATATCGTTTGACATAAAAAATCTATACTCAAATGTACCAATCACAGAAACACTAAATATTACTAAACAATTCTTTCTAAATAAATATTCAGAGCTAGAATATCTTACAGAGCATGACATCGAAAATATACAATTAATGTTAGAACAAATAACAAAACAAAACTTTTTTAATTTTAACGAAAAAAACTTATAGAATGAACAATGGTCTACCCATGGGATCTTCATTATCAGGGTTACTGGCCGACATTTATGTAGATTCAATAGAGAAACAATTATTCTCAGAAAAATATAACATATTTACTAAAAATATCAGATACTACGGCAGATACGTTGATGACATTTTAATAATACATGAAGGCCCAAAATCAAACATTACAGCCATTTACAACATTTTAAATAACATTAGTGAATTAAAATTTACAATCGAAAATGAATTTAACAATACCATTCATTTTCTAGACTTAGTTTTGCAAAAGAATATCAACTTAAAAATAATAGAATTTAATGTGTACCACAAACCAACCACAACTGATGTTATTATTCCGAAAAGCTCTTACAACAGCAAGAATCATAAAGAGGCGGTTTTTAGACACATGATAGAGCTATCAATACACCTATGAACGAACATAATTTTAATGAAGAAATAAAATACATAATAAAGCTTGGTCTCAATAATGGTTATAACGTTGCATTTATACAAAATGTTTACAATAAGATTCAAAAACGTAATATAATGAAATACATCTATCCCGCATATAAGAACGACACATACTACCTAACAACAAATTATCACAATTCATTCAACAAAATTGAAAAAATTCTACAGAAATACGATATAAAATTAGCATACAGAAGTAACTTAAAACTATACAATCTAATTATTAACTCCAAGCAGAAGATCGAAGAAAAACAAAAGAGCGGTTTATACATAGTAAATTGCAACAGTTGTGAGAAAGTATACATAGGCCAGACGGGACGTAACCTCGACGTTAGAATCAGAGAACACATATCTAAAGAAACCTCTCCTGTATTTAAACACATGTCTGAGACAGGTCATAAACTCAACAAAAACTCAATAAAACTTATTAAACAACTTCCAAAATCAAAAAAATTAGATTTATATGAAGAAATGGAAATAGCTAAATATAATAATAACAACAAAGAATTATTAATGAACGAAGCTACGGATATAAATCCTCATCGATTGTCTATGCCATTTATAAATGCAAACATACTACATAAACCTATTTCCGAAAATCTCCCATTTTAGAACGATCCATAAGTTTCATTTACCAGTTCCTTTTCGACAGCTGTGATTATAAGTCAATTTTGTTATTTATTCATTTTTAAATTTTAATGTTTTAACGTGTAAGTTCTTTGTAACGTATTAATCAATTTAATGATGTGGAAAAAAGAGAGGTATTTTAACGTCAAAAATCTCATACAACGTGGCCGCTATTAATTGACGGTAAATAATTATCTCACGTTTTTGTGATATATATATACAAAATTTTTAATCATGTTTTGTAGCGACAACCTGATGACGGAAAAGTTTTTCGAAACCGGTAGTTGAGAGCAAATAAAAAAAAATTTTTTCTTCGAATTTTATATTTTTTTATATTTAACAATACTTACCGAAGTTAACAATGGAGTCCTTCATCAAACAAATTAACAAAACTGTTTAATTGCTGTATTGAGGAAGGCAACTTTCCGGCTGTTCTTAAAACAGCGCTTGTGCTGCCCATTTTTAAAAAGGGTGATTCTAAAGATCTAGGGAATTACAGACCTATAAGTATATTGCCTGTAATTTCCAAAATATTCGAGGTTCTGTTGAAAGATCAGTTGTTGCAGTATTTTGAAGTTAATAATTTATTAAACGACAGCCAGTGCGGTTTCAGACCTGGCAGATCAACAACAACAGTTCTTCTTCAGTTCGTTGATAACGTTATCGATTGTTTTGAAACTTCTCAATATTGTGAGGCAACCTTCGTTGATCTATCGAAAGCGTTCGATTGCGTTTCGCATGAAATCTTAATCAGTAAACCCTATGCGTACAATATTTCTCCGTTGAGTTGTAAACTTTTGAGTTCTTATCTGGTCGACAGGCTTCAGTCCGTCAAAGTGGGAAATGATCTGTCTAATCCCGGCCAGCTTCTTTGTGGGGTTCCTCAGGGTTCGATCATGGGACCCCTCCTTTTTTTAATTTACATTAACGACTTCCTGGTTCCCTGAATGATGGTGCGTCTGTGTTATACGCGGATGACACCACCCTGATATCGAAAGCTCCTACACGGGATGCCGCCATAGCACGGCAGTCCGACCTTACATCTAAGGCGGCAAAATGGTTCAATGATAATCGACTCGTACTGAACCAGTCAAAGACTATAAACATGACGTTCACCCTACGTACCAATGATTCCCCTACAGTCTCCAGTAGATTTCTTGGTGTTCTGATTGATTCAGAGCTAACTTGGCACAGCCACGTTGAATCACTCGGGAAACGCTTGAGATCGGTAGTTTTTCTGTTACGTCGTCTGTCCGGCGTGGTGTCCATGCACGTACTAAGGACATGCTATTTTTCATTTCTACAGTCTCAGCTTTTATATGGTTTGCTGCTTTGGGGTCACTCCCCTGCCTCTAAACTGTTGTTTGCCGTCCCGAGGAGGGCGATCCGTGTTATTGCTGGACTGAACTACGGAGATGACTGTAGACGGGCCTTCAGCCAGCTAAGGATTTTGACTTTACCTAGTATTTTTATTTTAG
Source organism: Onthophagus sagittarius (assembly GCA_036711965.1). Taxonomy (NCBI): domain Eukaryota; kingdom Metazoa; phylum Arthropoda; class Insecta; order Coleoptera; family Scarabaeidae; genus Onthophagus; species Onthophagus sagittarius. Next base: position 27,767,050 of record JASERS010000010.1, on the reverse strand, counting down.
AATCAGTCAAGTTTCGACACAGAAATAGAGAGGTTGCCGCGCGCGAGCTCGTCCACGCCTACGACACTCGTTTTGCAAATGATATTCGACCGAAATACCTAAGGCTGACAAGGTCTCGTTATGCGGTTAACCACCACAGCATTAGATTTTTCAATGCACTACCATGCAGCATTCGTGATCTACCTTACAACAAGTTTTGCGTGTTAATTAAAAATTATCTATTGGATAAAGCCTTTTATGATGCTGATGAGTTTATAGTGCACCCTCCCGACGGTCGACGATGATCCTTGTCCTTTTAGAGTGTATATATATTGCGTACTTTTTGTATGTTTGTATATTTCTAGTCTCACCACCTGTAATCACTTTATATGACTTGTGTAAACCAATTTGGTATTAACACTAATAAATATATATTAACCATCCTGTATAATATTATCCAAAAGTATTAGTGGGGTTTCAAACACCAAAACTTTGTTTATCGATATGCCAAATTGCAACTTCAATATTTAATAATAATGGTGATAATGAATTTTAAGTCACTACAAGATTTTTCAAAAATGTTCACAAAATGAAATAACTTGGCATCCTAGCATTCAAAATTTGAAAACAAGATACGCATTGATAGCATTTAAGACAGGTAATCAACATATCTAAAAAGATGTATAGGGTTCCATTTAAAAAAAAAAAAGTTGAGTAGGGTTCTGGAATTGTGAAACACCCTGTATAGTTGAAAATAATTTTAGTCGATGATTATAATCGATGATTATATTTGATTATAATCTATGATGACACAAAAACATTTTCTTTATTTTCAACAGTAAGGCCATAATCTTCTGTTCCCGCGTTATTGACTCACCCTGTATACGTATTTAAAGGACATAACAGCATAATACAGGATAATACCCGTTTTCAAATTTCAAAAACAAGTTCTCTCAATTCATTCTCAACAAGACCAGTCATTCTATATTCGTCATCTTTTTCGTTTGTGTAAAATGTCAATTTACAATAATTTTAAAATGTTGTGTTCGTCTTCTATACAATTTTAATAGTTTTATTAACTTGAGAGAAAGTTCATTTTATTTATATTTGTATTTATTTCATTTTATTTAATGTATTAACCAGTTTTTGCATAAGCAGATTCGGCTGATGATGGGAAAGTAGTTTTCTCAAAGCTAGTACGGTTAATATAAAAACATAACTACAAAGTAAGAAGTTTTATTTACAAAATCTAACATATATAAAAATTTTAACTTGCAACATGGATTCTCAAATTAATTTTTAAATTAACATCATAAACATTAATCTAATTATTTTACTCAATATTTATGAGTTAGAAAAAAGTGTTACTAACGTCAAATTGTCATATTTATCTTGATATTTATGCATTTTAGAAAAAAAATAATAAAGAGTAGTACTGTTATTAAAAAAATTTTATTATAATTTTTTTTATTATAATCGTTTTTGAGATATAAATCATTCAATTCAACGTGAACATTTACGGCTATCTCAAGTTAATTAAAAATCACCAAAAATCGAATTCTTGAGATATATTAATGATATATTCAAAATTTATAGAGGCAGGTGTCTATTTTGTTATGGTGTGAACCAAATTAGAAAAACTTTATTCGTTTTTGAAATAAAAATTATTTAAGTTAACCTAGTTTTTTATGATTTTTTGAAATTAATAATCTTGTTTTAAAAATCTTAAAAAATCGAATTCTTAAGATATATTAATGAACTATTCATGATTTATAGAGGAAAGTGTCTATTTTCTCGCGATGAAAACGGATCTTGAAAATAATTATTCGTTTTTGAGATATAAATTATTAAACTCAACGTGAACATTTATGGCTATCTCAAGTTAATTAAAAATCACCAAAAATCGAATTCTTGAAATATTTTAATGAAACATTCAAAATTTATAGAGGCAAGAGTCAATTTTGTCATGGTGAGAACCAAATTAGAAAATCTTTATTCGTTTGTGAAATAAAGATTATTTAAGTTAACCTAGTTTTTATGATTTTTTGAAATTAATAATCTTGTTTTAAAAATCTTAAAAAATCGAATTCTTAAGATATATTAATGAACTATTCATGATTTATAGAGGAAAGTGTCTATTTTCTCGTGATGAAAACGGATCTTGAAAATAATTATTCGTTTTTGAGATATAAATTATTAAACTGAACGTGAACATTTACGGCCATCTCAAGTTAATTAAAAACCACCAAAAATCGAATTCTTGAGATATTTTAATGAAACATTCAAAATTTGTAGAGGCAAGAGTCAATTTTGTCATGGTGAGAACCAAATTAGAAAATCTTTATTCGTTTTTGAAATAAAGATTATTTAAGTTAACCTAGTTTTTATGATTTTTTGAAATTAATAATCTTATTTTAAAAATCTTAAAAAATCGAATTCTTAAGATATATTAATGAACGATTCATGATTTATAGAGGAAAGTGTCTATTTTGTCGTGATGAAAACGGATCTTGAAAATAATTATTCGTTTTTGAGATATAAATTATTAAACTCAACGTGAACATTTACGGCTATCTCAAGATAATTAAAAACCACCAAAAATCGAATTCTTGAGATATTTTAATGAAACATTCAAAATTTATAGAGGCAAGAGTCAATTTTGTCATGATTAGAACCAAATTAGAAAATCTTTATTTCTTTTTGAAATAAAGATTATTTATGTTAACCTAGTTTTTTATGATTTTTTGAAATTAATAATCTTGTTTTAAAAAATCACGAAAAATCGAATTCTTAAGATATCTTGATGAATTATTCATGATTTATAGAAGAAAGTATCTACTTTCTCGTGATGAAAGCGGATCTTGAAAATAATTATTCGCTTTTGAGATATAAATGATTAAACTCAACGTGAACATTTACGGCTATCTCAAGTTAATTAAAAATCACCAAAAATCGAATTCTTGAGATATTTTAATGAAACATTCAAAATTTACAGAGGCAGAGTCAATTTTGTCATGATGAGAACCAAATTAGAAAATCTTTATTTCTTTTTGAAATAAAGATTATTTATGTTAACCTAGTTTTTTATGATTTTTTGAAATTAATAATCTTGTTTTAAAAAATCACGAAAAATCGAATTCTTAAGATATCTTAATAAATTATTCATGATTTATAGAAGAAAGTATCTACTTTCTCGTGATGAAAGTGGATCTTGAAGATACTTATTCGTTTTTGAGATATAAATCATTAAATTCAACGTGAACATTTATGGCTATCTCAAGTTAATTAAAAATCACCAAAAATCGAATTCTTGAGATATTTTAATGAAACATTCAAAATTTGTAGAGGTAAGTGTCTATTTTGTCTTGGTGAGAACCAAATTAAAAAAATTTATTCGTTTTTAAGATAAAGATTATTGAAGTTGACCAGATTTTTTATGATTTTTTGAAATTAATAATAGTTCTCTGTGTAATTGAGCCTTTAAAATGTTATCTTATTTATTAATTATGTTCTTTCACTAATAATTTTCGTTATTATTTGATTTTCTTTTGTTAATTTTCATTATTATTAATCTTGTTGAGCAATTTTTTATTTTTTTAAAGAAATTATTTGGTTATGTTATTTATTGTGATTTATTACTGGATGCTTCGCTGGGGTTTCCAGTTTTCATCTAAAATATAATAAATAGATAATTTTACGAATTGTTATTCAAAATTTTTACCGCCACTGTGCAATATCATTAGGGTTAGTTAAAGTTATGTTAAAAATTTTATCTCAACTATTTCCTTAAAATATTTATTGCAAAATTAGCTGTACTTTTTTCCTACAGTATAAATAGCACAATAATTTCACACAATAACCATTCGATAAGGAAAAATGAAAAGTTTAATCGTTTTCCTGGTTATAACCTTATCGATGGGTTTAATTTGCGGAGGTAATTTATCGATTTTAATAGTATTAATAAAATCTAATTTACTTTGTAGAGGAATGCATAAATAATCGGACGAAAAAAAATAATTGTTACGAATGTATGTGTCTTGGAGGACATTGGGCCTGCTCAAGAAATATGTGCCCATCAAGTACAACACCAACGACGACTACATTATCGACAACAACAGGAAGTAAGATCGTTAATTTTCTTATCGGATTTATATTTATTAATTTGTTTGTGATTATTCAGAGAGATTTTGCACCCCGGGAAAATCTTACAAAGACAAATGTAACACATGTTATTGTAACGCCGATGGTACAAATGCTGTATGCACTATGATGGTATGTTGAAAAGAAAATTAATGTCAAATAATGAAATAAATCAAGTCTCAAAAAATAATAATAAGAAAAATTAATACCCTAATAATCTCTGGTGAAAATAAATGAAATATTTAAGAATATTTTTAAACCAAAAATCGAAACCTTCCGTCCAAATTATGCCTTATATAAACTCTAACTCAAGTAAGATAAAGAATAAACTCTTGTTATTGAGGTTATCATATCATTATCAATATCATCACATCTCAAAGAGGAATCGAGATATTATTATGAAATAAAAATCATTTTGAAGCAAATTTTTCTAAATTTAGATCCCCAGAGATGGTTACTTCGAATCCTTAAATCTCAAAGGCACGATTTTTTGATTTAAACTTAATCATATATTTGATTAAAAGAAATAATCGATTTAAAAAAATCGTATCTCAAGATCTAATTGAGATATCGCAATGAAATAAAAAGCAATTTGAAGCAAATTTATTCTAAATTTAGATCCCCAAAGATGGTTATTTCGAATCCTTAAATCTCAAAGTTACGATTTTTTGGTTAAAACTTAATCATATGTTTGATTAAAAGAAGTAATCGATTTAAAAAAACGTATCTCAAGATCTAATTGAGATATCGCAATGAAATAAAAAGAAATTTGAAGCAAATTTATTCTAAATTTAGATCCCCAAAGATGGTTATTTCGAATCCTTAAATCTCAAAGTTAGAATTTTTTGATTTAAACTTAATCATATATGTGATTAAAATAAAATAATCGATTTAAAAAAATCGTATCTCAAGATCTAATTGAGATATCGTAATGAAATAAAAAGAAATTTGAAGCAAATTTATTCTAAATTTAGATCCCCAAAGATGGTTATTTCGAATCCTTAAATCTCAAAGTTAGAATTTTTTGATTTAAACTTAATCATATATGTGATTAAAATAAAATAATCGATTTAAAAAAATCGTATCTCAAGATCAAATTGAGATATCGCAATGAAATAAAAAGCAATTTGAAGCAAATTTATTCTAAATTTAGATCCCCAAAGATGGTTATTTCGAATCCTTAAATCTCAAAGTTAGAATTTTTTGATTTAAACTTAATCATATATGTGATTAAAATAAAATAATCGATTTAAAAAAATCGTATCTCAAGATCTAATTGAGATATCGTAATGAAATAAAAAGAAATTTGAAGCAAATTTATTCTAAATTTAGATCCCCAAAGATGGTTATTTCGAATCCTTAAATCTCAAAGTTAGAATTTTTTGATTTAAACTTAATCATATATGTGATTAAAATAAAATAATCGATTTAAAAAAATCGTATCTCAAGATCAAATTGAGATATCGCAATGAAATAAAAAGCAATTTGAAGCAAATTTATTCTAAATTTAGATCCCCAAAGATGGTTATTTCGAATCCTTAAATCTCAAAGTTAGAATTTTTTGATTTAAACTTAATCATATATGTGATTAAAATAAAATAATCGATTTAAAAAAATCGTATCTCAAGATCTAATTGAGATATCGTAATGAAATAAAAAGAAATTTGAAGCAAATTTATTCTAAATTTAGATCCCCAAAGATGGTTATTTCGAATCCTTAAATCTCAAAGTTAGAATTTTTTGATTTCAACTTAATCATATATGTGATTAAAATAAAATAATCGATTTAAAAAAATCGTATCTCAAGATCTAATTGAGATATCGTAATGAAATAAACAGAAATTTGAAGCAAATTTATTCTAAATTTAGATCCCCAAAGATGGTTATTTCGAATCCTTAAATCTCAAAGTTAGAATTTTTTGATTTAAACTTAATCATATATGTGATTAAAATAAAATAATCGATTTAAAAAAATCGTATCTCAAGATCTAATTGAGATATCGTAATGAAATAAACAGAAATTTGAAGCAAATTTATTCTAAATTTAGATCCCCAAAGATGGTTATTTCGAATCCTTAAATCTCAAAGTTAGAATTTTTTGATTTAAACTTAATCATATATGTGATTAAAATAAAATAATCGATTTAAAAAAATCGTATCTCAAGATCTAATTGAGATATCGTAATGAAATAAAAAGAAATTTGAAGCAAATTTATTCTAAATTTAGATCCCCAAAGATGGTTATTTCGAATCCTTAAATCTCAAAGTTAGAATTTTTTGATTTCAACTTAATCATATATGTGATTAAAATAAAATAATCGATTTAAAAAAATCGTATCTCAAGATCTAATTGAGATATCGTAATGAAATAAAAAGAAATTTGAAGCAAATTTATTCTAAATTTAGATCCCCAAAGATGGTTATTTCGAATCCTTAAATCTCAAAGTTAGAATTTTTTGATTTCAACTTAATCATATATGTGATTAAAATAAAATAATCGATTTAAAAAAATCGTATCTCAAGATCTAATTGAGATATCGTAATGAAATAAAAAGAAATTTGAAGCAAATTTATTCTAAATTTAGATCCCCAAAGATGGTTATTTCGAATCCTTAAATCTCAAAGTTAGAATTTTTTGATTTCAACTTAATCATATATGTGATTAAAATAAAATAATCGATTTAAAAAAATCGTATCTCAAGATCTAATTGAGATATCGTAATGAAATAAACAGAAATTTGAAGCAAATTTATTCTAAATTTAGATCCCCAAAGATGGTTATTTCGAATCCTTAAATCTCAAAGTTAGAATTTTTTGATTTAAACTTAATCATATATGTGATTAAAATAAAATAATCGATTTAAAAAAATCGTATCTCAAGATCTAATTGAGATATCGTAATGAAATAAAAAGAAATTTGAAGCAAATTTATTCTAAATTTAGATCCCCAAAGATGGTTATTTCGAATCCTTAAATCTCAAAGTTAGAATTTTTTGATTTCAACTTAATCATATATGTGATTAAAATAAAATAATCGATTTAAAAAAATCGTATCTCAAGATCTAATTGAGATATCGTAATGAAATAAAAAGAAATTTGAAGCAAATTTATTCTAAATTTAGATCCCCAAAGATGGTTATTTCGAATCCTTAAATCTCAAAGTTAGAATTTTTTGATTTCAACTTAATCATATATGTGATTAAAATAAAATAATCGATTTAAAAAAATCGTATCTCAAGATCTAATTGAGATATCGTAATGAAATAAACAGAAATTTGAAGCAAATTTATTCTAAATTTAGATCCCCAAAGATGGTTATTTCGAATCCTTAAATCTCAAAGTTAGAATTTTTTGATTTAAACTTAATCATATATGTGATTAAAATAAAATAATCGATTTAAAAAAATCGTATCTCAAGATCTAATTGAGATATTGTAATGAAATAAAAAGAAGTTTGAAGCAAATTTATTCTAAATTTAGATCCCCAAAGATGGTTATTTCGAATCCTTAAATCTCAAAGTTAGAATTTTTTGATTTCAACTTAATCATATATGTGATTAAAATAAAATAATCGATTTAAAAAAATCGTATCTCAAGATCTAATTGAGATATCGTAATGAAATAAAAAGAAATTTGAAGCAAATTTATTCTAAATTTAGATCCCCAAAGATGGTTATTTCGAATCCTTAAATCTCAAAGTTAGAATTTTTTGATTTCAACTTAATCATATATGTGATTAAAATAAAATAATCGATTTAAAAAAATCGTATCTCAAGATCTAATTGAGATATCGTAATGAAATAAAAAGCAATTTGAAGCAAATTTATTCTGAATTTAGATCCCCAAAGATGGTTATTTCGAATCCTTAAATCTCAAAGTTAGAATTTTTTGATTTAAACTTAATCATATATGTGATTAAAATAAAATAATCGATTTAAAAAAATCGTATCTCAAGATCTAATTGAGATATCGTAATGAAATAAAAAGAAATTTGAAGCAAATTTATTCTAAATTTAGATCCCCAAAGATGGTTATTTCGAATCCTTAAATCTCAAAGTTAGAATTTTTTTATTTAAACTTAATCATATATGTGAGTAAAATAAAATAATCGATTTAAAAAAATCGTATCTCAAGATCTAATTGAGATATCGTAATGAAATAAAAAGAAATTTGAAGCAAATTTATTCTAAATTTAGATCCCCAAAGATGGTTATTTCGAATCCTTAAATCTCAAAGTTACGATTTTTTGATTTAAACTTAATTATATATGTGATTAAAATAAAATAATCGATTTAAAAAAATCGTATCTCAAGATCTAATTGAGATATCGTAATGAAATAAAAAGAAATTTGAAGCAAATTTATTCTAAATTTAGATCCCCAAAGATGGTTATTTCGAATCCTTAAATCTCAAAGTTACGATTTTTTGATTTAAACTTAATTATATATGTGATTAAAATAAAATAATCGATTTAAAAAAATCGTATCTCAAGATCTAATTGAGATATCGCAGTGAAATAAAAAGCAATTTGAAGCAAATTTATTCTGAATTTAGATCCCCAAAGATGGTTATTTCGAATCCTTAAATCTCAAAGTTAGAATTTTTTGATTTCAACTTAATCATATATGTGATTAAAATAAAATAATCGATTTAAAAAAATCGTATCTCAAGATCTAATTGAGATATCGTAATGAAATAAAAAGAAATTTGAAGCAAATTTATTCTAAATTTAGATCCCCAAAGATGATTATTTCGAATCCTTAAATCTCAAAGTTACGATTTTTTGATTTAAACTTAATTATATATGTGATTAAAATAAAATAATCGATTTAAAAAAATCGTATCTCAAGATCTAATTGAGATATCGCAATGAAATAAAAAGCAGTTTGAAGCAAATTTATTCTGAATTTAGATCCCCAAAGATGGTTATTTCGAATCCTTAAATCTCATAGTTACGATTTTTTGATTAAAACTTAATCTTATATTTGATTTAAAAAAATAATCGATTTAAAAAAATCGTATCTCAAGATCTAATTGAGATATTGTAAAGAAATAAAAAGAAATTTGAAGCAAATTTATTCTAAATTTAGATCCCCAAAGATGGTTATTTCGAATCCTTAAATCTCAAAGTTACGATTTTTTGATTAAAACTTAATCTTATATTTGATTAAAAAAAATAATCGATTTAAAAAAATCGTATCTCAAGAACTAATTGAGATATCGTAATGAAATAAAAAGAAATTTGAAGCAAATTTATTCTAAATTTAGATCCCCAAAGATGGTTATTTCGAATCCTTAAATCTCAAAGTTAGAATTTTTTTATTTAAACTTAATCATATATGTGATTAAAATAAAATAATCGATTTAAAAAAATCGTATCTCAAGATCTAATTGAGAAATCGCAATGAAATAAAAAGCAGTTTGAAGCAAATTTATTCTGAATTTAGATCCCCAAAGATGGTTATTTCGAATCCTTAAATCCCATAGTTACGATTTTTTGATTAAAACTTAATCTTATATTTGATTTAAAAAAATAATCGATTTAAAAAAATCGTATCTCAAGATCTAATTGAGATATTGTAAAGAAATAAAAAGAAATTTGAAGCAAATTTATTCTAAATTTAGATCCCCAAAGATGGTTATTTCGAATCCTTAAATCTCAAAGTTACGATTTTTTGATTAAAACTTAATCTGATATTTGATTAAAAAAAATAATCGATTTAAAAAAATCGTATCTCAAGATCTAATTGAGATATCGTAATGAAATAAAAAGAAATTTGAAGCAAATTTATTCTAAATTTAGATCCCCAAAGATGGTTATTTCGAATCCTTAAATCTCAAAGTTACGATTTTTTGATTAAAACTTAATCATATATTTGATTAAAAGAAGTAATCGATTTAAAAAAATCGTATCTCAAGATCTAATTGAGATATCGCAATGAAATAAAAAGCAATTTGAAGCAAATTTATTCTAAATTTAGATCCCCAAAGATGGTTATTTCGAATCCTTAAATCTCAAAGTTATGATTTTTTGATTAAAACTTAATCTTATATTTGTTTAAAAAAATAATCGATTTAAAAAAACCGTATCTCAAGATCTAATTGAGATATCGTAATGAAATAAAAAAAAATTTGTAGCAAATTTATTCTAAATTTAGATCCCCAAAGATGGTTATTTCGAATCCTTAAATCTCAAAGTTACGATTTTTTGATTTAAACTTAATCATATATTTGATTAAAAGAAGTAATCGATTCAAAAAAATCGTATCTCAAGATCTAATTGAGATATCGCAATGAAATAATAAGCAATTTGAAGCAAATTTATTCTAAATTTAGATCCCCAAAGATGGTTATTTCGAATCCTTAAATCTCAAAGTTACGATTTTTTGATTTAAACTTAATCATATATGTGATTAAAATAAAATAATCGATTTAAAAAAATCGTATCTCAAGATCTAATTGAGATATTGTAATGAAATAAAAAGAAATTTGAAGCAAATTTATTCTAAATTTAGATCCCCAAAGATGGTTATTTCGAATCCTTAAATCTCAAAGTTACGATTTTTTGATTAAAACTTAATCTTATATTTGATTAAAAGAAGTAATCGATTTAAAAAAATCGTATCTCAAGATCTAATTGAGATATCGCAATGAAATAAAAAGCAATTTGAAGCAAATTTATTCTAAATTTAGATCCCCAAAGATGGTTATTTCGAATCCTTAAATCTCAAAGTTACGATTTTTTGATTAAAACTTAATCTTATATTTGATTAAAAGAAGTAATGGATTAAAAAAAATCGTATCTCAAGATCTAATTGAGATATCGTAATGAAATAAAAAGAAATTTGAAGCAAATTTATTCTAAATTTAGATCCCCAAAGATGGTTATTTCGAATCCTTAAATCTCAAAGTTACGATTATTTGATTTAAACTTAATTATATATGTGATTAAAATAAAATAATCGATTTAAAAAAATCGTATCTCAAGATCTAATTGAGATATCGCAATGAAATAAAAAGCAGTTTGAAGCAAATTTATTCTGAATTTAGATCCCCAAAGATGGTTATTTCGAATCCTTAAATCTCATAGTTACGATTTTTTGATTAAAACTTAATCTTATATTTGATTTAAAAAAATAATCGATTTAAAAAAATCGTATCTCAAGATCTAATTGAGATATTGTAAAGAAATAAAAAGAAATTTGAAGCAAATTTATTCTAAATTTAGATCCCCAAAGATGGTTATTTCGAATCCTTAAATCTCAAAGTTACGATTTTTTGATTAAAACTTAATCTTATATTTGATTAAAAAAAATAATCGATTTAAAAAAATCGTATCTCAAGAACTAATTGAGATATCGTAATGAAATAAAAAGAAATTTGAAGCAAATTTATTCTAAATTTAGATCCCCAAAGATGGTTATTTCGAATCCTTAAATCTCAAAGTTACGATTTTTTGATTAAAACTTAATCATATATTTGATTAAAAGAAGTAATCGATTTAAAAAAATCGTATCTCAAGATCTAATTGAGATATCGCAATGAAATAAAAAGCAATTTGAAGCAAATTTATTCTAAATTTAGATCCCCAAAGATGGTTATTTCGAATCCTTAAATCTCAAAGTTATGATTTTTTGATTAAAACTTAATCTTATATTTGTTTAAAAAAAATAATCGATTTAAAAAAACCGTATCTCAAGATCTAATTGAGATATCGTAATGAAATAAAAAAAAATTTGTAGCAAATTTATTCTAAATTTAGATCCCCAAAGATGGTTATTTCGAATCCTTAAATCTCAAAGTTACGATTTTTTGATTTAAACTTAATCATATATTTGATTAAAAGAAGTAATCGATTCAAAAAAATCGTATCTCAAGATCTAATTGAGATATCGCAATGAAATAATAAGCAATTTGAAGCAAATTTATTCTAAATTTAGATCCCCAAAGATGGTTATTTCGAATCCTTAAATCTCAAAGTTACGATTTTTTGATTTAAACTTAATCATATATTTGATTAAAAGAAGTAATCGATTCAAAAAAATCGTATCTCAAGATCTAATTGAGATATCGCAATGAAATAATAAGCAATTTGAAGCAAATTTATTCTAAATTTAGATCCCCAAAGATGGTTATTTCGAATCCTTAAATCTCAAAGTTAGAATTTTTTGATTTAAACTTAATCATATATGTGATTAAAATAAAATAATCGATTTAAAAAAATCGTATCTCAAGATCTAATTGAGATATTGTAATGAAATAAAAAGAAATTTGAAGCAAATTTATTCTAAATTTAGATCCCCAAAGATGGTTATTTCGAATCCTTAAATCTCAAAGTTACGATTTTTTGATTAAAACTTAATCTTATATTTGATTAAAAGAAGTAATCGATTTAAAAAAATCGTATCTCAAGATCTAATTGAGATATCGCAATGAAATAAAAAGCAATTTGAAGCAAATTTATTCTAAATTTAGATCCCCAAAGATGGTTATTTCGAATCCTTAAATCTCAAAGTTACGATTTTTTGATTAAAACTTAATCTTATATTTGATTAAAAGAAGTAATGGATTAAAAAAAATCGTATCTCAAGATCTAATTGAGATATCGTAATGAAATAAAAAAAAAATTGTAGCAAATTTATTCTAAATTTAGATCCCCAAAGATGGTTATTTCGAATCCTTAAATCTCAAAGTTACGATTTTTTGATTAAAACTTAATCTTATATATGATTAAAAAAAATAATCGATTTAAAAAAATCGTATCTCAAGATCTAATTGAGATATCGCAATGAAATAAAAAGCAATTTGAAGCAAATTTATTCCAAATTTAGATCCCCAAAGATGGTTATTTCGAATCCTTAAATCTCAAAGTTACGATTTTTTGATTAAATGTATATATGTATAACAATACATTTAGAATAAACATATTGATAATAACATATGAATAAAATGACTAATTTACCTTTGATTATGAACATTTTTAATCTCACCCAGTTTCGCAAAAGGGCTAAATACTGGTAACGAGACATCAAAGCCATAGCGAAACGTATAACTATCAAAATCAGCTCCAGCGATTAAAGCTTTCCCAGTATTAACCTCCAAAGTTGTTGAGAAATCAGGAAAAACTCCAGCTAACATATTAAAAATGAGATGATTTACCCCATTTCCCCAACTAAAATCAAAAAATTAACTCAATTCATAACCTCACTTTTACTCTTTACTTATTTTTAACTTACTGAGGTAATGCAGCTAAAACTTTCGATGTCAAATTAACCCTTAATCTTTCCTGATTTAATGTATCAATAGATGGAACATACAAACAAGCCTCATAAGGATTAGCGGTGTAATATTTTGACTCCACAATTGTTTCAAGTATCGTAAAGTACTCTTTCGACATAATCTCAGTAACAGGAATCCCTTTCTCATCTGTATATTTCTTCAAAGGATACACATAAACTGTTATTCTATCATGACCGGTCATCCCACATTTGTAGATATTAAAACAATCCCAAAATGTACACTTTGTGTTGGTGGGAGCCGCTTCATCTTGCTTATTGGTTATTATCACCTCCGGGGCTGATTTTAAATTGTACAGATTCACCTTTTTGTATTTCGTCGTTCCATCTGGGAAGTCGATAAACTGTAAAGAGATTGTTATAAAGGAAATGAGAAGGATTATAAAGAAGAAAATGAAAAATTTTTTGTAAAGGGTGAAATCGTGGGGTGAGATTTTTAAGGGTTTCGATTTAATTGGAATGGTCATTTTGATCACATCTTATGGTTTTTCTGTTCAAATTGGGGGTTTTAATGGGATAAATGAGATTTTGTTGAAGGAAAAGTGTGACACTTGACGTTTTACTTTTTTGGGTTATGTTGACTTAACATCATATTGATTTAATTATTGTTTAAGGTATAATTAATTAATAAAAAGAATTAATTTTGAACAATTAATACGTTTTAAGTTAATTATTGTACATAAATTTAATATTATAGTTTTAATTTATTTGTAGTTAATTTTACGATTTTGATGTATAATGGGTTGCCTATTAACCAATCTTTTCTTTAAGTAATGATTTTAAATTAATTTGTTAATTAATTCAAGGCAAGGTCAGTAAAACGTATTGTATTGCGAAAAATTGTTATGAAATTACTTTCAATTACTAATTAGAGCATCTACTTTCCAAAAGTGAAGTCAATTTGAAAATATCTCACTTAATTCTTGAGATATAAACTGCTGAGCTTAATTGGGATTTTTCCAGTCTTTTGTATAAATTTAAAAATTCCTGAAAAATCGATTCTTTGGAAAATTGGTATAAAATTACTTTAAATTTCTAATTGGAGCAGTTACTTTCTAAAAGTGAAGTCAATTTGAAAATATCTCACTTAGTTCTTGAGATATAAGCTTCTGAGCGTAATTGCTGTCTCTGTGCCCATAGATCGGCCTCCTCCCCTTAATTTCCTTCCAGCACTCTCCTAGAATCTTGCACTGCGGTTTTGCTTCTATCATTTCCTCATACTTCACCGCTATTCTCCCCGCCTCCACCCTCACTGCATCCACCTTAACCTCCTCCTTCACTATATACCCTGGAGTCTCCCTTGCCAACCCCAGTACCCATCTCCAATATCGTGCTTGTATATCCTCCAGCAGACCTTGTTCTCTCCATCCCCATACTTCTACGCCGTACATCACTGTACTCCTTACTAAGTCATCAAACATCACCTTTCTTTTGCCAACGTTCCTTCCAAAAATTCTTTCTCCCCATCCCCAAACCTATCCCATCACTTTGTTCGCCCTTTTTGCCATCGCCCTCACATGCGCCCCGAGTTTATTACTTTCCGTGAAACCATATCCCAGGTACGTGTCCTCTTTCACTTGTTCTATCTCCCTTCCCTAACACCTCCACTCCTCCCTCCATCTTCTCCCCCCTTTGCGGAACTTATCTTTGTCTTCTCGACGTTTACCTCCAACCCCTTCGCCTTACAATATCCTTCCAGGACCAAATCGTCCGCATACGCCAAGGCGTGCAACTTTGTTCCTCCTATCACCACACCACCCATTTCCAGAGTACCTCACTTAACTCTTCCCCCACTTTAACCTTGACCATCGTCTCCCTGTACATCTCCTTCACCCTCCCTATCAGTTGTTCTGGATAGAGAGCTTCTCTCTATCCACGTTATCGAATGCAGCCTTCAGGTCAATAAACAATCCATATAGCTTTCTCCCCTTCTTGTTCAACTCCCTATCTATCAGGTGTTTCAGAATGTGTATATTGTCAATTGCCCCTCTTCCCTTCCTGAATCCTGCCTGTCCATCCGGCAACAACTACCTCCACTCCATTTCCTCTTCCAACCTCCCCAGCAGTATCTTTGCATAAATTTTGAAAGTTGTGTCCAGCGTAGTAATCCCTCTATAATTGCTCACCACCATTTTATTCCCTTTTTTATATAGTGGGCATATCACCCCATCCTCCACCTGTCCGGAAACCTCTCCCCCATCCATACGTCGTTTATTAACTTCCATAGCTTCTTTTTCACTGTCTCCATCGCCTCCAACCACGCGTCATTCTGGATCTCATCCTCTCTGGTGCCCTTCAGTCCTTTCAACACTGCCTCTATTTCTTCTCATGTTATCTCTTCTCCTCCTTGCACACCTCGCTCTCCTTCTCCCATTGCCCTGTCTTCCACCCCTCCCAACAATTCCATGAAGTAGGTTCTCCATTCACTCATTTGTATATTTCTGCTGGCTTTCTCTCTTCCCTTCCTCATCCTCTTTAAATATCTCCATACTTCATTGTCCTCTTTCAACTCCTTAATCTTCTCCGTCTCGCTTTCCTTCAACTCTTCTTTTTCTTACATTTTTTCTTTTTCATGCATTCTTCACCTCCCCTCTCTGCCACTGTCTCAGTCTCCTTCTAGCTTCTCTCTTAGCCTCTCTGCATTCCCTATCCCACCATTCGTTTCTTCCCAGTCTGCTCCACATCGCCCACTCTCTTTCTTCAACGTCGCCTCCCTAACCACCTCAATTAGCTCATTCAATCCCTCGGCCCCCTCTACCCTCTGACCACAGCTTGCCAACTTTCCCCTATAATGTTCTATTCCCTCTTTCGACAAATCTACCCTAATATGTTTTCCACCATCCTCCATTATCTTTCTGTTCCTTCTTCCCCTCGCTCCCTTTATACACACTTCTAGCGGCTGATGATCCGACTCTACCATCGGCCCTACCCTAAAATATTCTTTCCTCTCCCATATTCCTTTGTCCACTACCACATAATCTATCACGGACGCCCCTCTTGCATCCATATAAGCATATTCCCCTCCATTAATGTGTGTAAGAGTGTACCTGTGAATAGTTTTTATGCCGGTCATGGTTTTGTGTGGGTGGCGTTAGAAGCGGTGATAGTTTTTTTCATATTATTTTTCTCCAAATAAGCCAATAGAGGATTTTGAGAATTTTATTTACTCTATCGAGGCAGAGCTCAGACAACATAAGAAGAGCATAATGATCGGAGGTGATCTAAATGCCAAATCGGTACAGATGGGTTGTGTTAGGACAGACAGAAGGGGAGCAATCTTAGACGATTTGACGGTCTAGTGATAGTAAATCAGGGAAACACAGTAACCTTCATGCAATAAAATGAGGAGGAAATTGATAAGGCTTAGGGCCAAAGTGAATATAGACCCAACAGAGCTGGAAGCAACTCTAAATAATTATAAGATCGCAAAAGCTGATCTCAAAAAGGCGATTGACAAAAGTAAAAAAGAGAAGTGAGAGGTTCTGTGCGAGGTAATCTCTCACCGACGAGATTATGGAACAGCAAGTAGAAAAGCTTTTCCCTAAGCATGATAAAATAACATGGCGATATACACCGGTCGAAGAATTGCAACCTTTCACTGAAGAAGCTCATGTTGGCAATAAGCAACATAAAGCCTAGAAAAGCGCCTGGCCCAGACCAGATACTGCCAGAAACGTTGGCGGCAATAATTCATAAACACCCAAAGGATTTTCTGGAGGTGTATAATAGCTGCTTGAGGAATAGTACTTTCCCGAAAATATGGAAACCGTTAGATTAATATTAATAGAAAAACCAAAGAAAGATGGAATCGAAATATCTTATAGGCTAATAAGTCTCTGCGACACAGCTAGAAAAATATTAGAGAGTTTACTAAGAGATAGACTGCAAAAAGAAGCTGATTCCAAAAGTCTAATCCATGAAAATCAATATGGATATCGTAAAGGTAGGTCTACAGTAGACGCAGTAAAGAGAGTACAAGACGTGGTAGACGCTATTAAAAGAAAAACTTTAAAAAATAGAGAACTCTGTGCATTGGCACTCTTGGACATTGAAAATGCCTTTAATTCGGCCCAATGGAGGGGAATCGTGGATGCACTTCAAGTTGGAGGCGTCAGCACATATTTAGTACAGATGGTGCAATCTTATCTGTCGGAAAGGAAGATAATAACCGCAAATAAGAGTTGTCATGAAGTTACGAGTGAGGTCCCACAGAGTTCGCTTTTGGGGCCCCTTTTAATGGGTTTTGTACTACGACAAGATACTGCGAACAGATTTGGAGAGAGGCGTAGGCCTCATCGCATACGCTGACGATTTGGCGCTGGTGATTAAAGGTAAAAGTCCAGCGGACTTGGAAGATAAAACGTCGTATACTGTTGGAAGGGTAATGACGGAACTAGGACAGATGGGCCTGAAAGTGGCAGTCAATAAAACTGAAATCGTCCTACTTCAGGGACGGAGACAGATGAGGGATATGAGGATAAGGTTAGGGGAGATGGATGTAGGAAGCGAACGCAAAGCCAAATATCTAGGGGTGTACATGAACAAGGATATGTCCATGACAACACACGGTGTAGAATGTACGAAAAGGCAGCCCAAATGTCCAATATTTTGAGGAGAATAATGCTGAGCGAAGGAGGTTCCACAGCAGGAAAGAGAAGACTGCTGGCATCTGCGGTTACTTCGGTCGTACTGTATGCGACACCTAAATGGAAAATATGCATACAATTCAAAAAATATAAAGCGTGAATAGATGATTGGCCATGAGTATCGCCTCGGTGTATCGGACGGTCTCAGCGGTAGCGATAGAGGTGATTGCGGGTATGCCCCCAATGGATCTTCTAGTGGAAGAAAGATCGGAGACCTATATGAATGGAAAGGAATATAAGACTGAAGGAAGAAGGAAGTTAATGGAAGAGTGGCAGACAAGGTGGGATAAAGAGGAGGGATGGACTAGAAAATTGATCCGAAACGTAAAAGAGTGGATGTCGCGAAGCTGGGGAGAGATAGATTATCACCTTACACAAGTGCTGACTGGACACGCAGTCTAAGACATATTTGTACAAATCAAAAAGCAGGTTTCAGATAGATGCTGGTTTTGTGATCTTGAGGACAATACGGAGTACACGTTGTTCGTCTGCGAGGAATTTAGAGAGGAGAGAGGAGTTTGTGACCAAAAATGTGGAGTTGTCCTAAGCCGGAGAAATCTAATTCAACACATGCTAGATAAAGAGTATAAATGGACGGCTGTTAAAACTATGGTCACTTCAATAATGAAGAAGAAGGAGAAGTACGAGAAGGAACTAGAAGACCGGGAAATGAGGGGGACTAGAACCCCCCTCCAACCCTTGTACGAATAATATATCCTCATCATATCCTTTCTTATGTGTTATCTCTTAACGGACAAACGCCATCATGATGAGATAGGACCTTTCCGAGAGTTAAGGAGGGTGTGGAAATTCCACTCCTTTCAATTTCCAGCAGGTAGAAGACGAGTAGCGGTCGAAGAAAAGGTTGGAAGAAAGAAGAGTCACGGAAGGGGAACCCCCCTTCCGTTCTCTAGGTACGTTATAATATAAAGGCTTTTCAAAAAGTGACATGATTTTTGTTTTGCTGGTTCTCCATTCGCACGAGGGGGGCGAAAAGTTACTGTCAATATGAAAATGTGAAAGTAAGAAACAGTAGACGAGGAGATTAGAAGTGGACCCTCCGAAGAAATACTAATTTTAGTGGTTCCGGAGAAGAAGACGAGGAAAGGGGTTTTTAGTGGGTCGGGGTCTTTGGCCCCAACCCCACACTATCTGGCCGCTCATCATCATAGGCCAGATGTCTGTTAAGCAGATTTTCCCCGACCTCGTAAAAAAAAAGTTTCCTTTTCTAGCGTTCTCGGCCAGCCTTTCCAACCCTTGCAATGGAGGCTGGTCTTCAAACGGCAGGTAAATTGATGCCATCGTAATTTTCTTAACCTTTCCATTAATGGTGCATCGTACTCTAATCGACGTAACGTCTCTACCTGTGTGCTGAGGCAACAAGTGAGCGTTTACGTGCCTTGGTACGTAAATTGCAGTTCAAACTTTGTTACTGGTAGGGCGGCTAAAAATAGAACTTAAGCCACTGAAACCGCAGAATTTGGATTTGAAAATCCAAGGTTCTTGGATCAGTGCAATAGTGTTAATCATCATATCAAGGTGGCGATAAAGGGTGGCAATTGCTGCACTACTGTGATGTAGGTTGCACTACCCTCTGTACGTCACCTGTTCCAGATCGAGTGTCCTTTTATCCATTGAAGTGAAACACAGTTATACGCTGCGGGCTTTTCCAATGTTAGGTGACAGTCCATGACAAGTCCTGAGGTAATAGTTATTCTACTCTACTCAGGGCTGAAATGGATTCTCTACTGTCAGTATAAATTGTGAAAGTCTTACCTTGCAAGTTGGATCTGACAATAAAGTCGGCGGCAAGTAGAATGGCGGTAATTCTGCCTGTATGGAAGAGGCACCAATTGGCGACATCAAGATGTTTATTTTGAGCTGCTAGTATCTGAAGTGTCTGTTCTTTTGTATTAACATCCACATCATTGTCCGGAATCCAAATTTGGATTCGTGATAGGGTAGGGAGATCAACTTCCTTAACGACGCTTAGAACCACGCCTTCTAGGGGTGGTACTGCACTTCTAGGGGTGGTATTGCAGCCTTTAACCACGTTAAAGAGTGGTCATCATTGCAGGCGACCTTTAAGATCTGACCTGCATAGACCATCGATGTGAACATTGGTATAGGCGTGGGTTTTTTAGGGTCGAGCTGAGTGGTTGTTTTATACAATGAATTAGTCAGCTCTGAATTAGTCTCGCTGAGTTTCCCCAGCTGATTTTGGCCGTTGATAATGGCTTATCAAGGTGCGACAAGAGCGCTTCCTTGAAGACTTTTTTTAGGGCCCTGTTGAGCCGGTTTTACTAGGGCGGATTCCTGCTTCTGCCTCTTCGATTCCCTTAATGAGGGTTCGGTAGAGGTGGCGGATCGCTGCCTCTTGGTTTGCAGAATGCGGTCATCTTTCCTACCACTTTGCAGTGGTTGGTTGGTCCTAGCCCTTATGGGTGGCTTATGAGGGCCCGAATTCGGATTATTCAAAGCTAGGATTCTTTCCCTGTCCTTCTTTTTCCTTTTAATTTCAGACCCACACGGTCTGCGTCTACGGTGGCGGATTTCTATGAAGTCTTGGCCTCGAGACCAGGGGCCCTCAACCCTCTCAACCCCTTAGGGGTGGAACTCCTAGAGCTCATTCCGACTTAAAACAAATAATCGTAGCATTTAATTTTTTCGTTATTAGAAATTAATTATATACTTTTTAATACATTTAATATACAATGTAATCGAAAAGTTAACTTTAAACATAATTTATGTCACAATAAATTTAAATCATACAATGAATTTTCTAAAAAATACCAAACACGACTTAAAATTTCAATGAATTTGAGCAAAATCACGTACGAAAAATTTAAATTTAGTCTTTACTTTTTGATAAAACGAATAAAACTTGTTTTTGTTAAAATCTCACTTTTAAACCATTAAATCTAGCTTATTTAGTTTTTCCTTTTTAAATGTACAAGCAAAGGTTATAAAATTTGGAATGTAAAGTGTTTTGTATGTAATCACTGTTTAAAATGCCAATACAACAACAATTTGTTTCAAGTTCAACTCAAGTTGTGTGTGCAAGTTAATTTTTGAAACCAAATAATGGAAACGAACGTAATTTTATCGGAAAAATCGCCAAAGAAATCGGCGAATATTTTTTCTAGATTATTTTTTATGTGAGTAAAGAACAAAAATTTATTTTTATCTAAATTCTTTTTATTTTTACAAGTTGGTTGATTGAAATAATTAGAAAGGGCAACAAAAATGGGTTATCCTCGTTAAACGAATTATATTGTCTTGATAATTCCGAAAAATCGTCAAATCTCGGCGATAAACTCGAATATTTATGGTCAAAAGAAGTGGAAAGTGCAAAAAAATCGAAGCGAAAACCCAAATTGATGCGGGCTTTGTTAAAAATGTTTTGGAAAAACTATTTCCTCCACGGATTTTTAATGTTTCTGCATATGGGAGTTCTCCGAATTTTTCAACCGATTATAATCGCGTTGTTAATCGAAATTTTCAACGAACAGAATCAAAACCGAAATTTAATCATTTACGGAGCTTCTTTGGTCATGATAACCGTTTTAATCGCCTTCATTAACAATCACAGCAGTTTCCATTTAATGCGAATTGGAATGCAAGTTCGAATCGCTTGCGGATCATTAATTTATCGAAAAGTAATTAGACAATAAAAAATCCTTTAAAATGAGCCCAAACACGATGGGGTTATCTTAAAATATAACCGAGATATCGAAATTAATAGAAAAAAAATTGAACAAACAATTGATGATCGCGTTATTTAAAACGATCGTATTTCGTTTGTTATTTGGGATAACCCCATCGAGTTTGGGCTCATTTTAAATGATTTTTAACAGAGAGTAAACAAAAAATATTTTTTTATTAAAAAAATTATTAGACATTAAAATTGAGCCAATTAACGTTAAATGCGCACGTTTCTGGGCAAATAATCAATGTTCTTTCAAATGATATGAATCGATTCGAATGCGTAGCGGCGACTTTACACGCAATTTGGATACTTCCGATTAAATTGTTATTAATTGGTTATTTTATGTGGGGTGAAATTGGGATTTCTTTTTTATCTGGACTTTCTGGGATGGTGTTTATGACGGTTTTTTTGCAAGGTGATGCTTTATGAGATTAAATTTTTTTATTATTTTAATTTTTTTAGGTTGTTCAGGAAAATTGTCGTCGTATTTTCGAAAAAAAACCGTAATAAGAACCGAAAATCGTTTAAATTTACTCAAGGAGTTTTTATCTGGTATCTTAACGATAAAGATGTCGTCATGGGAGGTGCCATTTAAAGAATTATTGATCAATTCTCGAGTTAAAGAGTCAAAATTTTTAATTTTTACATCATATATGACTGCGTTATATGAAAGTATTATTTTAATCGTTGAAAAAGTGGCTTCCTATTTAACACTAATTTGTTATTATTTCTTGGGGCATCAAATAACATCGGATAAGGTTTTCTTTTTATCGCAATGCCACAACGTTCTGCAAATGTCCATGGCGGTGTTTTTCCCATTCGCCATTCAATTAGGCGCAGAATGTAAAGTTTCCATAAAGAATGTCGAAGAAATTTTAATGTTAGATAACCAAGAAATTAACAAGAAGGAGAAATTAAGTAACCCAAAAATAGTTTTGAAAAATATTTCAACAAATTCAAACGGATTTGAATTAAAAAATATTAACTTAGAAATAAATCCGGGGGAATTAATTGCGATAATCGGGCCGATTGGATCCGGAAAAACAACGTTATTAAATTTATTTCTAAAAGAACTCACCCCCAAAGAAGGCGAGCTCCAAATCCCGGACAAAATCTCATTTTGTCCTCAAACCCCGTGGCTATTTAATTCATCAATAAGAAAAAACATAATTTACAACCAAGAATTCGACAAAACGCGTTACCACCAAATCTTAAAATTAACCACATTAAACAAAGACATCGAATCCCAAACTAATCGAGACAACACATTCGTCGGAGAAAAAGGGATGTTTCTAAGCGGTGGCCAAAAATCGAGAGTCAATCTTTCCAGGTCCATTTACAAAGAATCGGACCTCTACATCTTCGACGATCCATTTTCAGCTTTGGACCCGCAACTTGCGAAAAGCATCTTCGAAAAGTGCGTCTTAAAATTTTTAAGAAACAAAACGCGCGTTGTTGTTACGCACAATTTGGAGATTTTGAAAGATTTTGATAAAATCGTTATTATGAGCGAGGTGTGATCAATAATTTGGTTGTTTTAATGATATTAATTCGAAATTGGTTTTAGGGGGGAGTAGAAACCGAAGGAAGTTACTCGGAATTGTTAGCATCGAGAAATGATTATTTAATTTCTTCCTTAAAAACTTTAAGAAGGCGATCTACGATTATCGATATCGATGTTAAGATGAGCAGAAGAAAACCATCACTAATTTCGAGGTTATCATCACTATCGCTTTTGGTAAGAATTTTAATGAATTATATTTGGGTAAAAACATGTCCAGATTACTTAAGAACGCTGATTTTGATGTATTTTGAAATTGTTTCAATGCTGCCATAAGCAGAAAATGATAATAGGGAGTATCAAAATAATTCTTTTTGACCAAAAATATCTAAAGATTATTTAAGGTTGATTCAGACATAATGATACCTGATTTTTATGTATTTTGAAATTGTTTCAATGCTGCCACAACCAGAAAATGTTCATTGGTAAATGTCAAAATGCTTCTATTTGAATAAAAACATCTTAGGATTGCTTAAGGACGATAGAAATGCTATGAAAAGCGATTTTGGTGTATTTTGTTGCTGTTTCAATGTTGCTAGAAGCAGAAAATGCTCATTAATGGGTGTCAAAATGGTTCTATTTGACTAAAAACATCTCAAGATTACTTAAGGAGGATAGAAAGATTATGAAAATTAATTTTGTTGTATTTTGAAATTGTTTCAAAGCTGCCAGAACCAGAAAATGTTCATTGGTGAATGTCAAAATGCTTCTATTTGACTAAAAGCATCTCAAAATGACTTAGGGAGGATGGAAAGATTATGAAAATTAATTTTGTTGTATTTTGAAATTGTTTCAATGCTGCCAGAACCAGAAAATATTCAATTGTGAATGTCAAAATGCTTCTATTTGAATAAAAACATCTTAGGGTTGCTTAATGAGGATGGTAATGCTACGAAAAGCGATTTTGTGTATTTTGGTGCTGTTTCAATGTTGCTAGAAGCAGAAAATACACATTCATGAGTGTCAAAATGATTCTATTTGACTAAAAACATCTTAAGATGACTTAAGGAGGATGGAAAGATTATGAACATTAATTTTGTTGTATTTTGAAATTATTTCAATGCTGCCAGAACCAGAAAATGTTCATTGGTGAGTGTCAAAATGCTTCTATTTGACTAAGAGCATCTCAAGACGACTTACGGAGGATGGATAGATTATGAAAATTAATTTTGTTGTATTTTGAAATTGTTTCAATGCTGCCAGAACCAGAGAATGTTCATTGGTGAATGCCAAAATGCTTCTATTTGAATAAAAACATCTTAGGATTGCTTAAGGAGGATAATAATGCTATGATAAGCGATTTTGGTGTATTTTGGTCCTTTTTCAATGTTGCTAGAAGCAGAAAATGCTCATTCATGAGTGTCAAAATGTTTCAATTTGACTAAAAACATCTCAAGATGACTTAAGGAGGATGGAAAGGTTATGAAAATTAATTTTGTTGTATTTTGAAATTGTTTCAATGCTGCAAGAACCAGGGAATGTTCATTGGTGAATGTCAAAATGGTTCTATTTGACTAAAAGCATCTCAAGATGGCTTAGAGAGGATGGAAAGATTATGAAAATTAATTTTGTTGTATTTTGAAATTGTTTCAACGCTGCCAGAACCAGAAAATGTTCATTGGTGAATGTCAAAATGCTTCTATTTGACTAAGAGCATCTCAAGATGACTTAGGGAGGATGGAAAGATTATGAAAATTAATTTTGTTGTATTTTGAAATTGTTTCAATGCTGCCAGAATCAGAAAATATTAAATTGTGAATGTCAAAATGCTTCTATTTGAATAAAAACATCTTAGGATTGCTTAGTGAGGATGCTAGAAGCAGAAAATGCTCATTCATGAGTGTCAAAATGTTTCTATTTGACTAGAGACATCTCAAGATGACTTAAGGAGGATGGAAAGATTATGAAAATTAATTTTGTTGTATTTTGAAACTGTTTCAATGCTGCCAGAACCAGGGAATGTTCATTGGTGAATGTCAAAATGGTTCTATTTGACTAAAAGCATCTCAAGATGACTTAGAGACGATGGAAAGATTATGAAAATTAATTTTGTTGTATTTTGAAATTGTTTCAAAGCTGCCAGAACCAGAAAATGTTCATTGGTAAACGTTAAAATGCTTCTATTTGAATAAAAACATCTTAGGATTGCTTAATGAGGATAGAAATGCTATGAAGAGCGATTTTGGTGTATTTTGGTGCTGTTTCCATGTTGCTAGAAGCAGTAACTGCTCATTAATGTGTGTCAAAATGATTCTATTTGACTAACAACATCTCAAGATGATTTAAGGAATATAGAAAGATTATGAAAATTAATTTTGTTGTATTTTGAAATTGTTTCAAAGTTGCTAGAAACAGAAAATGTTCATTAGTGAATGTCAAAATGCTTCTATTTGAATAAAAACATCTTAGGATTACTTAAGGAGAATAGAAATGCTATGAAAAGCAATTTTGGTGTATTTTGTGCTGTTTCAATGTCGGTAGAAGCAGAAAATGCTCATTCATGAGTGTCAAAATGATTCTATTTGATTAAGGACATCTCAAGATGACTTAAGGAGGAAGGAAAGATTATGAAAATTAATTTTGTTGTATTTTGAATTTGTTTCAAAGCTGCCAGAATCAGAAAATATTCATTGGTGAATATCAAAATGCTTCTATTTGAATAAAAACATCTTGGGATTGTTTAAGGAAGATAGAAATGCTACGAGAAGCGATTGTGGTGTATTTTGATGCTGTTTCAATGTTGCTAGAAGCAGAAAATGCTCATTCATGAGTTTCAAAATGATTCGATTTGACTAAAAACATCTCAATATGACTTAAGAAATATAGAAAGATTATGAAAATTAATATTGTTGTATTTTGAAATTGTTTCAATGCTGCTAGAACCAGAAAATGTTCATTGGTGAATGTCAGAATGCTTCTATTTGAATAAAAAACATCTTAGGATTGCTTAAGGAGGATAGAAATGCTATGAAAAGCGATTTTGGTGTATATTCGTGCTGTTTCAATGTCGCTAGAAGCAGAAAATGCTCATTCAAGAGTGTCAAAATGGTTCTATTTGACTAAAAACATCTCAAGATCACTTAAGGAGGATGGAAAGACTATGAAAATTAATTTTGTTATATTTTGAAATTGTTTCAATGCTACGAGAACCAGAAAATGTTCGTTGGTGAATGTTAAAATGCTTCTATTTGAGAAAACATCTTAGGATAGCTTAAGGATGATGGAAATGTTATTAGAAAATGATTTTGATATATTTTGGTATTGTTTCAATGTTGCTAGAAGCAGAAAATAGTCATTGGTGATTATTAAATTGGTTATATTTGATTGAAAATATCTCAAGATTATTTGAGAAACTTGGAGAGATCAGAGCTGATTTTGCTGCATTTTTAATTTTTTTCAAAGGTTCCAGAGGCAGAAAAGCCTCATTGGTGACAGTCAAAATGGTTCTATTTGATTAACCTCATCTCTAGAATACCAACAGAGAATGAAAACATAATAAAAAATGATTTTGAAAATTCTTGAAACTATTTAAAATGTGACAGGATGCAGGAAAAGCTGATAAATGTGTGTCAAAATGGTTCCATTTGAGTCAAAACATGTCCAGATTACTTAAGGAAGATGGAAAGATTATAAAAGCTGATTCTGATGAATTTTGAAATTGTTTAAAATCTGCCAGAAATAGAAAAACTTGTTGTTGTGTGTCAAAATCAATTAAAATCATGTCCAGAATACTTAAGAAAGATGAAAACAAAAAAAAATGATTTTGAGGATTTTGAAACTATTTCAAATATCTAATAATGTATTTATTCTGTCAAAATCGTTTAAATTGATTAAAAACATACCTAAACTTGTCCAGGGAGATGAATTTGAATAAAAAAAAATATTATTTTGATTAAATTTTGCAAAATTAATCTTAATTTTTTTCAGAGCACATTGTCTGAGACTCAAGAAGACCTCGACGAAAAAACCACAAAAGAAGTAACCTTAAAACAAGGATTTGCACCTTATAAAGAATACTTAAAATCAATGGGAGGATTTATTCCTATAACAATTTTGACGTTTTTCATGATTTCGGCCCAAATTTCAAGCAGTCTATTCGATTATTTCATCACAATTTGGCAAGTAAAAAATAAATTTAGCGAATCAACAAATGATGAATTCGTTTCAGGCCAAATTCGACTTACTCCATCATTTCAAAAAACGATTTCACCTATTTTTACATTTTCACCTTTTTAATCCTTTTATTAACTCTTTTAATCACAATACGATCATTTTATTTCTTTAAATTATCGACAACAGCGGCAAGTAACCTTCACACTGCATCGATTGAGGCATTAACGAAGACTTCGATTCAATTTTACGATGAAACCCCATCTGGAAGGATTTTGAATCGTTTTTCGAAAGATATCGCAACAATCGATACCATTTTACCAAGGGTTGCGATCGAATCTTTACAAATTTTGTTACAAATAATCGGGATAATGATAATGATTTGTTTGTGTAATTATTATTTCGTTGTTGCCGTTGTTGTTGTTTTTGGGATGTTTGTGAAATTTCCGGCGTGGTATTTGGGGACGTCGAGAAAAATAAAGCATTTGGAAGGGATCGCGAAAAGTCCGGTTTTATCGCATTTGGCTACTACTTTAGATGGAATCGTTACGATTAGAGCTTTTAGAAGTGAAAGGGAAGTTATAAATCAATTTGATGGGCACCAAGTTAATTTTTTTAATTTTTTAATGCAATTTTAATTAATTAATATATTAATTTTAGGATGTTCATACATCAGCAATGGTTTTAACGTTAACTTGTTTGAACGCGTTTAATTTATGGTTGGATTTATTGGCGGTGATTTTTGTATCTTTTATCGTTTTTGGATTTATTATTTTATATCAAGGTATAGTAATTGTTGGGGCGTAGCCCGCGTAGTTTTAATGCAAACACTGATATGTTCTTATATCATTTCATAAAAATCGACCATATCATTTAAAAATAAGAGTTACAGAAAATCCTATTAAACGAATACTGTTTAATAGGTTTTTCTTTTCGTTCTTTAATAGTTAGGGTGCCAGAAAAGTATGATTCGTAATCAGTCAACAACCTAGATATGACAAGATTGCGGGAATAAAGAGAAAATTTTCGAAATACACACCAAAAATCCAGAACGCATTAAAATTTGGTTATTACAGCTTAACGTAAAAATCGATGATTTCTATTACAAAACTTTTTCATAATTCAATAATCAAAATGGATGATCAAAGACCTCATTCCTAAAAACTGTTCATAATGGTGTGCAAAAGCATAATTCATAACCAGTTACAACCTGAAAATAAAGAATTTGCTGAAATATAGCAAATATCTTCAAAATCATTTCGGATTTTCAGTACAAAAATTAATCACAACTCAAAATGTTGATAATGAGCTATAAACACTTAATTCATAACCAGATGCAACCTAGATATACAACTAGGGAAATGTTAAAAAATCTGCAAAAGTGCCATCATTTAAGAGTTTTTATAAGAAAATTGTTGAATATTACACAATTGTGTTTTTTAAATTATGCACATATTTTGATTCATTTCTAATATTTTACTGGTTTTAAACTTACGTAGTTTGTTTAATTAAATAATAAAAATCAAAACACGTACCTGTCACAATCAACATTAAGAAGGCAGTACATAATAGAAGGTAAATTGATTCAACTTCTAAGGCTCGTTTACTACCATCTTCTCTTTGTAATTGTGAGTAACTTTATAATAATTTTGCAAAAAATCAAGTTTTTAGGAATTTTTAAATTTATACAAAATATCGGAAGAATCCCAATTAAGTTCAGCAGTTTATATCTCAAGAACTAAGTGAGATATTTTCAAATTGACTTCACTTTTAGAAAGTAGATGCTCCAATTAGTAATTGAAAGTGATTTCATAACAATTTTTTAAAAAATCGATTTTTCAGGGATATTTAAATATATAAAAAATAATGGAAAAGTCCCAATTAAGTTCAGCAGTTTATATCTCAAGAACTAAGTGAGATATTTTCAAATTGACTTCACTTTTAAAAAGTAGATGCTCTAAACAGTAACTGAAAGTAATTTCATAACAATTTTCCTAAAAAATCGTTTTTTCAAGAATATTTAAATTTATACAAGATATTGGAAAAATCCTAATCAAGTCAGAAGATTACATCACAAGAACTAAATGAGTTATCTCAAAATTTACTTCACTTTTGGAAAGTAGATACTTTAATTAGTAATTGACACTAACTTCGTCACAATTTTCTAAAAAATCGATTTTTCAAGAATTTCTAAATTTATTCAATATATTGAAAAAATCCCAATTCAGTTTAGCAGCTAATATCTCAAGAATTAAGTGAGATATTTTCAAATTGACTTCACGTTTAGAAAGTAGATGCTCCAATTGGTAATTGAAAGTAATTTCATAACAATTTTTCAAAAAATCAATTTTTCAGGAATTTTTAAATTTATACAAAATATCGGAAGAATCCCAATTAAGTTCAGCAGTTTATATCTCAAGAACTAAGTGAGATATTTTCAAATTGACTTCACTTCTAGAAAGTAGATGCTCTAATTAGTAATTGAAAGTAATTTCATAAAAATTTTTCTAAAAAATCGTTTTTTCAAGAATATTGAAATCTATACAAAATATTGGATAAATCCTAATTAAGTCAGAAGATTACATCTCAAGAACTAAATGAGATATCTCAAAATTTACTTCACTTTTGGAAAGTAGATACTTTAATTAGTAATTGAAACTAATGTCGTAACAATATTCCAAAAAATCGATTTTTCAAGAATCTTTAAATTTATTCAATATATTGAAGAAATCCCAATTAAGTTTAGCAGCTAATATCTCAAGAACTAAGTGAGATATTTTCAAATTGACTTCACTTTTAGAAAGTAGATGCTTTAATTAGTAACTGAAAGTAATTTCATAACAATTTTTCAAAAAATCATATTTTCAGGAATTTTTAAATTTATACAAAATATCGGAAGAATCCCAATTAAGTTCAGCAGTTTATATCTCAAGAACTAAGTGAGATATTTTCAAATTGACTTCACATTTAGAAAGTAGATGCTCTAATTAGTAATTGAATGTAATTTCATAACAATTTTTCAAAAAGTCAATTTTTCAGGAATTTTTAAATTTATACAAAATATCGGAAGAATCCCAATTAAGTTCAGCAGTTTATATCTCAAGAATTAAGTGAGATATTTTCAAATTGACTCCACTTCTAGAAAGTAGATGCTCCAATTAGTAATTGAAAGTAATTTCATAAAAATTTTTCTAAAAAATCGTTTTTCCAAGAATATTTAAATCTATACAAAATATTGGATAAATCCTAATCAAGTCAGAAGATGACATCTCAAGAACTAAATGAGATATGGCAAAATTTACTTCACTTTTGGAAAGTAGATACTTTAATTAGTAATTGAAACTAATGTCGTAACAATATTCCAAAAAATCGATTTTTCAAGAATCTTTAAATTTATTCAATATATTGAAGAAATCCCAATTAAGTTTAGCAGCTAATATCTCAAGAATTAAGTGCAATATTTTCAAATTGACTTCACTTTTAGAAAGTAAATGTTTAATTAGTAATTGAAAGTAATTTCATAACAATTTTTCAAAAAATCAATTTTTCAGGAATTTTTAAATTTATACATAATATCGGAAGAATCTCAATTAAATTCAGCAGTTTATATCTCAAGCACTAAACGACATATTTTCAAATCGAATTCACTTTTAGAAAGTAGATGCTCTAATTAGTAATTGAAAGTAATTTCATAAAAATTTTCCTAAAAAATCGTATTTTCAAGAATATTTAAATTTATACAATATGTTGAAAAAATCCCAATTAAGTTCAGCAGCTAATATCTCAAGAACTAAGTGAGATATTTTCAAATTGACTTCACTTTTAGGAAGTATGTGCTTTAATTAGTAATTGAAAGTAATTTCATAATAATTTTCTAAAAAATCGTTTTTTCAAGAATTATTAAGTTTATACGAAATATTGGAAAAATCCCAATTAAGTTCAGCAGCTAATATCTCAAGAATTAAGTTAGATGTTTCCAAATTGACTTCACTTTTAGAAAGTAGATGCTCCAATTAGTAATTGAAAGCAATTTCATAACGAATTCTCCAAAAAAACGATTTTAAAAAAATTTTTAAATTTATACAACGTATTGGAAAAATCCAAATTAAGTTCAACATCTTATATCTTAAGAAGTAAGTGAGAAATTTTAAAATTGACTTCGTTTTCGGAAGGTAGATGCCCCAATTAGTAATTGAAAGTAATTTCGTAACAGTTTTCCAAACAACCCATTTTTGAAGAATTTTTGAATTTATCCAAAATATTAGAAAAATCTCAATTAAGTTCAGCGATGTCATTTGTGGTTAAAATTAGTTAAAATGTCAAAATATTAGGCCTTTTGACTATATGGTTACCAATTTAAAAATTTAACCCAAATATCATTAGAGCCTTTGGATATCTCAGGGATTTTTTATCTGTGAGATAACTTTAGATAGTAAGGCTCGTTACTACTGCTACGTAACTCGTGACGTTACCCACCTCTTTGCTCTTCAAAACGCGTTTTTTAGTCTCTGGCCAACCTGGTACAATACGCTTTACGCTTAAATAATCTTTTAAAAGGAGTACAGTAACAAACAAAATTAATCATTAAATCCTAAACCTAACAGTAATTTAAAATTAGTTATTAATTTTGATGTGCTAAGTCCATGCTAAAGAGTCTTTCCATTTTCTGGAAAACGCCCCCTTTAATTTTATTAACATCTTTTGCTCATCTCAAATGATAATAAGGTGTTTCAAGTCGATTAAAATCATTTTGACACACACCAACAATCCTTTCCCATTTCCTCAAATCCAGCTATAAAAGTCTAACTTACTTTTGTGTTTTGATTTTAGTAACTTCAATAAATGGTAGTTTTGTTGGTTTGGCAATAACCCAAGGAATGATTTTAACGAGAATCGTTCAACACGGAGTTCGGCAAACAACGGAAGCAATCAATCAGATAACTTCGGTTGAAAGAATCATCGAGTACAAAAATTTGCCTCAAGAAGAAACCAAAATTGTTACAAAAAAATTCGATGATTGGCCAAAATTTGGTCAAATCGAATTTAAGGATGTCTCGTTAAGATATTCGGATTGCGATGGAAACATTTTGAAACGTCTAAATTTTTCGGTTAATCACCAAGAAAAAATTGGAATCGTTGGGAGATCGGGCGCTGGAAAATCTTCAATTATATCGGCGATTTTTCGAATGGCACTAATTGATGGGTCTATAAAAATCGACGGAATCGACACGGAAAGTGTCCCTTTGAACATTCTTAGGGATAAAATTTCGATTATTCCTCAAGAACCAGCCTTATTCTCATCGTCCGTAAGATTTAATTTGGATCCAACGAATAAACACGAAGACTCGGAAATTTGGAACGCTTTAAACGAGGTCGATTTGAAAGGATCGATCGCCAGTTTAGACGCGGAAATCGAAAATGCCGGTTCAAATTTGAGTACGGGTCAAAAACAACAGATTTGTTTGGCGAGAGCTATTTTGAGAAATAATAAAATTTTAATCATGGACGAGGCCACCGCTAATATGGACACGAAAAGCGACGATTTAATCCAAAAAACCATTAAGAAGCATTTTAAAAATTGCACGATTTTAACAGTGGCTCATCGATTAGAAACGATTATCGATTCAAATCGGGTTATGGTGTTGTCTTTTGGGCATCTTTTAGAGATGGATTATCCTTATTTATTGTTGCAAAATAAAAATAGCTCGTTTTATAAGTTGGCTTATGAATGCGGCCCGATTAACTTGAAAGAATTAATCGATATTAGTTCAAAATCGTTTCAACAAAAATAAAGTTTTATTGTAACTTAGATTCTTTTATTCAACAAGCCTAATTTTACAGACTCCTTGAAGCAAAATATATGAATTAAAAAACGAGGTAATGCTGCCAAAAGAATGAATGTTACTTTTAAGAGCCTAGATACTGCTTCTTAAAGGCAGAAGATTAAATACTCCTTTCAGAAGAATATATGAATCAAAAGACTACACACTGCTTGAAGAAGGCTGGATGGCTTTTCAAACAAACCCAATTCAAATTGGATGCTTCTGTTTCGGCCGGGAGTGTGGGCTATCTCTAGCCCCAAGACTACCCACTAAGAACCCCCCACTCTTCCCGAAATCGCCCTTCAGGGCATATCTTCAGGGTATTAAAAACACACCTCAATGGTTCGACCATTCCCTGTCTTCATCTCTGCTTAGCACGTTTCATCTCTCTTCTTGTTCCTTGTTCCTTCTAGTCGGTGGCATTATGGGTGAAATATAATAGGATTACTTTTTGAAATATTTTTAAACTGCAACGTACCTGGGTGCGAGAGAATCCCCCTCGTTCTTCATTCTATCCTCCCGTGATTCTACCATTCGAATCCCTTTCTTCTCTTCTCTCCAGTCCACTCCCGTGTGACCGTTGGAATTGCGGCGGAAATATTAAATATTAACTTTTTGCAATAAGTTTTAGTTATTTCGTACCTGGATGCGGGGGATGTACCCCCTCAGCTCTTCGGTTCCGCTTCATTCTCGTTCCTCCTCTTCTCTTCAATTTCCTTGGTCATCATCACTGCAGATAGGTAATTGATCACCTCTATTCCTATGTTATCACTCTCTAATGGCCGGTTTCTCGTACGTATTTACATGTCGATATCGAACCGATATTGTGCTGTTGATCGATAACTCGAGCGATATCCGTCCATTGGGTTTCTGAAAGGGCCAATAGGAGATATCGGACCGATATCGAATCGATAACTATATCGCATGCAATAGGTACCTACATCGACTCGATAACTGTGATTGCTACACGCTGTGATTAACGAAAAAAAATCAAAAAAAATCACAAAAAATCGAATTCTTAAGACATCTTAATGAATGAAGAAATCTATTCATGACATTCAGAGAAAAATGTCTATTTTCTTGTGATGAAAGCGGATCTTGAAAATATTTATTTGTTTTTGAGATATAAATCATTAAATACAACGTGAACATTTATGGCTATCTCAAGTTAATTAAAAATCACGAAAAATCGATTTCTTAATATATTTTAATGAAACATTTAAAATTTATAGAAGCTAGTGTCTATTTTGTCATGGTGAAAACCAAATTAGAAAATCTTTATTCGTTTTTGAGATAAAAATTATTTAAGTTAACCTAATATTTTATAATTTTTTGAAATTAATAATCTTGTTTTAAAAAATCACGAAAAATCGAATTCTTAAGATATCTTAACGAACTATTCATGACTTATAGAGGAAAGTGTCTATTTTCTGGTGATGAAAGCGAATCTTGAAAATATTTATTCGTTTTTGAGTTATAAATCATTAAATTCAACGTGAACATTTATGGCTATCTCAAGTTAATTAAAAATCACGAAAAATCGAATTCTTAAGATATCTTAATAAACTATTCATGACTTATAGAGGAAAGCGTCTATTTTCTGGTGATGAAAGCGGATCTTGAAAATATTTATTCGTTTTAGAGCTATAAATCATTAAATTCAACGTGAACATTTATGGCTATCTCAAGTTAATTAAAAATCACGAAAAATCGAATTCTGAGATATCTTAATGAATTATTCATGACTTATAGAGGAAAGCGTCTATTTTCTGGTGATGAAAGCGGATCTTGAAAATATTTATTCGTTTTTGAGCTATAAATCATTAAATTCAACGTGAACATTGATGGCTATCTCAAGTAATTAAAAATCACGAAAAATCGAATTCTTAAGATATCTTAATGAACTATTCATGACTTATAGAGGAAAGGGTCTATTTTCTGGTGATGAAAGCGGATCTTGAAAATATTTATTCGTTTTTGAGATATAAATCATTAAATTCAACGTGAACATTTGTAGCTATCTCAAGTTAATTAAAAATCACCAAAAATCGAATTCTTGAGCTATTTTAATGAAACATTCAAAATTTATAGAAGCTAGTGTCTATTTTGTCGTGGAGAAAACCAAATTAGAAAATCTTTATTCGTTTTAAAGATAAAGATCATTTAAGTTAACCTAATATTTTATGTCTTTTTGCAATAAATAATCTTGTTTTAAAAAATCACGAAATTCTTAAGATATCTTAATGAACTATTCATAACTTATAGAGGAAAGTGTCTATTTTCTGGTGATGAAAGCGGATCTTGAAAATATTTATTCGTTTTTGAGATATAAATCATTAAATTCAACGTGAACATTTGTAGCTATCTCAAGTTAATTAAAAATCACCAAAAAGCGGATTCTTGAGATATTTTAATGAAACATTCAAAATTTATAGAAGCTAGTGTCTATTTTGTCTTGGTGAAAACCAAATTAGAAAATCTTTATTCGTTTTTGAGATAGAGATCATTTAAGTTAATCTAATATTTTATGATTTTTTGCAATTAATAATCTTGTTTTAAAAAATCACGAAAAATCGAATTCTTAAGATATCTTAATGAACTATTTATGACTTATAAAGAAAATAGACACTATTTTCTTGTGATGAAAGCGAATCTGAAGTTAATTAAAAACCACTAAAAATCGAATTCTTGAGATATTTTAATAAACCATTCAAAATTTATGGAAGCTAGTGTCCATTTTATCATGATGAGAACCAAATTAGAAAATCTTTATTCGTTTTTGAAATAAAGATTATTTAAGTTGACCTGATTTTTTATGATTTTTGGAAGTTAATGATAAATATAATTTACCTACAACCGTTCTCTGTGTAATTGAGCTTTTAAAATGTTATCTTATTTTCATTATTATTTGATTTTCTTTTGTTAATTGTCATTATTATTAATTTCTTGTTCAGCAATTTTTTATTTTTGTTAAGAAATTATTTATTTAAGTTATTTATTGTGATTTATTACTGGATGCTTCGCTGGGCTTTCCAGTTTTCATTTCAAATATAATAAATAAATAATTTTACGAATTGTTACTCAAAATTTTTACTGCCACCTATCGTTCGATAACTGTTGTGTGCAATATCTGTCGATCAGTTATTACCAGAACACCAATAGGCGATATCGATTCGATAAGATATCGATCCAATAACTGTCGCTCCGATATCTACTCAATACTATAACGTACGAGAAACCGGTTATAAGAGTAGTTCAGAGATGCCTTTGCCTCATTGTCTCCCGATTTTGTATCCTACTTCCCTTCTCAATGCTTCAAAATATCCACATTCGAAGACAGTATGTCTTGTGGTGTCTTCTGCCTCACAGCCATAAAAAACAGATGTCGTTTGTTAACTTTTTTATCTTTTTCAGATAACTTCCGAAGATTCCATGACCAAGTATGGCTTGTGTAGCATAATAGTTAGTTTCCGGTCCCCGTTTCTGCCACTTCTGCACGTCTTTTATAGAAAATCTTGCCCAACCTGTATATCCATCCCATCTCTCTTGTCACTTTCTGTATACCTCCTCTCTATTCTTCCCCTTGTCCTTCCCCCTCGATTCCCAATTTCGCGCTCTCTCCCAAACCAGTATGTCGTATGGAGGGCAACCTGCCAGTATTCCAACAGCGTCCGTTGCTGCAGTTCTGTACGCTGCTGTTACGAGTATTGCTATTTTCCGCTCTATTGATCTTAGCATAGTTATATATTTCTTGTGCCTTAAAGCCACTTCCCATGCCGGAGCCGCATACAACGTCGTCGACTCTACTACCTTGGCCAGCAGTCTCCTTTTCGCTTGGCTGGGCCCACCTATTCTTGGCATAATTCCTGTTAGATTTAACGTATATGGGTCGTCATACGCAGTTCTCTATCCATATGGACACCCAAATACTTTGCAGACTTTTGCGCGCTTAATGTTTACGTTGTTAACTTTTATTTCCACCTCTTTCAGTCCTTGTCTACCCTTTAATATCACTACATCTGTTTTCTCCGGTGCAATACTAAGTCCCGTCTCTTCTAATCTTGTACTTATGTTCTTTATACAGTAGTCTTCCTCTGTCTTCATTTTAAGTATTGTTTCATAGTACGTGTTCCACAGAGTTCTTCCTATCAGAGACCCCTGGTTCTTTAATATCCACTCTTCCAGCAGTTTACCCTTCTCGTTTAAAACAACATCTCCAGCCATATGCGTTCTCGCATTAAAGTCCCCTCCTATTATTATTGACCCTAGACTTCTTCTTCTCATAAGTGCTTCTTCGATGTTATCCAGCAACTCCCCGAATTCTTTTTTTTTCGGTTTGGCGAGAAATAGACTGACACCGCAGTATACTGCTCCAATTCGACTGCTATGCATTCTTTTCCTCTATGCCAACTGATTGGTCTGCCTGCCTCCTTTCCAAATATTTGTATAAAACAGTCTCCGTTAGTATCGACTTGTTCTAATAGGTCGTGGCAATCCCACCTTCTGTTGCAGTTTAGTTGAAATATTGTTACTTTTTGAGCCATTTTCAATAAGCGGTTTATCCTCAGCTGTTACTCTTCCCGCTTCCGTTTCACTACTGCTCTCTCTATTCTGTTTATCTCACTTTTTCATTCCTTCTTTACTTTTCTTTCTCTTACCTCTCTCTTGTGTAGTCCACTGTACTTCATCTTTCTGTTCTGTTTTCGCATCCATGTATTCTTTATTCGTTATTGTGTTTTGTTCTCTTTCCTTTTCCTCTCTAATTTTTTCTGTCTCCTATTTTTCCTGTCTCCTGACCCTGTATATTTCACGTCTCATGCTAGCTGCCCGGTGTCCTTCTTTTTCGCAATCTGGGCATCTGGTTGGGTTTTTACACTCCTTTGTCAAGTGTCCCT
The DNA here is from genome assembly GCA_036711965.1 of Onthophagus sagittarius. Classification (NCBI taxonomy): domain Eukaryota; kingdom Metazoa; phylum Arthropoda; class Insecta; order Coleoptera; family Scarabaeidae; genus Onthophagus; species Onthophagus sagittarius. The sequence continues at coordinate 27,728,892 of JASERS010000010.1, read as the reverse complement.
CTTTTCCACAGTTAAAACAGCAGTTTCTTCTGTCTGGTCCCAAACAGTCCTTTATTAGATGTTTCGGTGACTAACATTTCAAACATCTTTTTATTCTTTTTCTTTCCTCTATGGAACACATCGATAGGCCTATTCTTATTCTTCTCATTAAAATCAATTTTCTTGCCTCTCTTTCCGTAATCTCTACCGTCACTGCTATCATGCTCTCTGCGGATGGTCTTAGAGAGCTCATTTTTATTTCACTGCTTTCGCAGTTTGCTTCTCTAATTATCGCTCTTTCTATCTCCTGCTTTTCCGTTGTTAGCATTAATCCTCTTATGTGCATGGTCTTAGTCGATTTTCTTTCATCGATTCCTCTATCTGTTATTTTCTGTTCCACCTGTTCACTCAGCGCTTTCCGTATTTCTATTACCGCTTCTTTGTCCTTTTTTAACCCAATTCATCCCAGAATTACTCAGGTTTAGCTGTCTTGAGAGATGTATAGCTAAATCCGAATGTTTCTAGATCTAGAGTTAGATTTAATGATATAAAACAGGAACTAACACTCGGCTTAGAAGTGGAAAGATTAGGGTTTAGCCGTGCGTCTGAAGACGTTTTACTTTAAAACATATATAAAGGGTTGCCAAATCAGTTTGTAAAGTACTCTATTTCAGAAACAATTCAGTGTTAAGTTATTCAGTTAAACCCAACTCAATTCTGTATATTTGAAGTGAAGTTAAATTAGAATTAACACTAGACCAAGAACTGGGATCAGTAGGGTTTAGCCATCTTAAGAGATGTACGACTAAACTCGAATGTTTCTAGTTCAAGATCTAGAGTTAGATCTAATGATATAAGCTTTGATTGTATATAGTATAGATAGGCCACGTCAATAGTAAACAGTGGAAGCGGTTTCGAGACCCAAATGGAACCATAAAATATCAGCTGATTGGACCACACCTCAGCTCAAAACCTTCTGATGGTTTTGGTAGGTTATTGCTAGTTAATAACAGATGACACGAAACCAAAATTTATGGTTAATTTATTAATGAAAATTTGATAAGATAATTTGATAAGATAGATAATTAGGCTGTAAAATGATCTGCAGAAAGATATTGGAATGAAGAACATTTCTGATTTTCAATGTATATTTCATAAATATACATAGAGAATCATAAAAATGGCACTTTTCGTTTCTTTTTTCTTTATAAGTATTGTCTTTAAAGGTTAGATATCGAAAATTGTGAATGTGTTACATACACTTATTATCAGTGGCATAAAAACGCATCATCTAAGACAATGACCAGTTTCAAACTACAATATCTTTTGAACAAGTTTGCTTGATGTATATATGTAAGGATGCGGGAGAGTGCGCAAAAAAACGCACACCACACTTAGGCCCCAATGAGCCCCTTGTGCAACTCCCCACTCTACCTCTGTTCACGTCAACCAGCCTAAGGTTTTATCGAAGGCCAGGACGTCACTTAGAGACAGGTTCCTGATATCATTTGTGAACGGCCACTTCTCCCCGAGTAACCTCTTTCTGAGGTCGGTTAAGGAGGGGCAGTCACACATAATGTGAATTACAGCCTCGTCGTTGTTCAATGAAATACTAAGCTGTTTTTTTTGAAGGATATTTTAGCAGTTTCTTGGCTTGAAAACTGCCCGGATATTGTTCCACGCATCTAAAAATTTCTTGTGGGTAATGTACTTAATCATATCAATATGAGTAGTTAAGGCTGGGATGACAATCGGCTCGGGGCCCATAAATGTCTTCTAGCTGCCCTTTTGGCAAACTTTTTCTTTTTTGACGAGGTCGGGGAAAATTTGCTAAACAGACATCTGGCCTGGGATGATGGGCGGCCAGATACTGTGGGGTTGGGGCTAATAAATTTACCCCGAACCACTAAAAATCCCTTTTCTCGACTTCTCCGGAAACTGCCGATGAAGCATTACTTCGGAGTGCGGAACGGACTGCATCCTCCTCTTATTTCCTCTTTCTTTTCTCCTTCTCGGCACAAACACCCACATTAATTTTTTTTTCAATAATAGATTTTTATAAAGTTGCGTACCTGGAAGAGGGGGAAAGGCCCCTCTCTTTATATCCTCTTCCTCTGCCATCAACTCGCTTACCCTATATTGTCTCTGTGCTTATCGAACTCGGAAGTCTTTCTCTCTCCGGTTGGTATTCATTGAGGGAACAAAACAAAATTATAGGCATTACTTTTTTTGTTTAGAGCATTTTGTAGTTAGCATACCTGATCGAGGGGGGAAAACGTCCCTCTATGTCCTCCTCTTAACCATCCTAATCCTCCCGCCAGTGTCCCTCATTCACCAGAACTTGCTAGTTACTCCCTACCCTGAGCCTGCAGGTTCCTTTTGTAGACCTCTTTAACTCTGATAATTTTCGTTATCATATCTTGCACAGTTCTCCAGTTTTCCTCCGATTCCAGCATTTGCTCAATCATATTATCTTTGTCTACTCTAGCACCAATCTTAAGCTCGCATTCTTGTCTTTGTTCGCTAAATTCTTTACAGAAAAATAGGGTGTCCTCCACTGAGTCGATTTCTTCGCAGAACCAGCAAATCTCGTCCTGCGATTTTTTTATGTGGTTTATTTTTTTATTTTTTTATGTCTTGAAAACACTCCGTGACCCGTTAGCGCCTACGAGAGGCAGTAATCTACCTCCCCTCACGCTCTGTTTACCCATTCGTTAATATCTCTTATCAGCATCCTAGTCCAGCCCTCGTTTTTTCCCATCTCTCCTGCCATACTTCCAGTAATTTCTGTCATTTACCTGCTTTTTCCTTCCTGCCTTCCCTACAGACTTCGCACCTTTCCTATACAAGTAGGTCTATCGGAGGGATTCCCGCAATCACCTGTACTGATTCTGCAGCCGCTGTGCGATATGCCGATATTATCCCAATCGCAAATTTTCTATTCAACAAGGTCAGCAGGTTTCTATATTTTTTGTGCCGTAATCATATTTGCCACGTCGGTGCAGCGTACAGTACCACAGAAGTTACTGCGGTGGATATTAGCCTTCTTCTTCTGGCTTTTGGTCCTCCCAATCTTGGCATTAGTCGAAGTATAATGCTTGCCACTGTTGTTGCTTTATTTACTGTTTTGGTTACATGTGTTGTCATACTCATGTCCCTGTTCAAGAAAACCCCCAAATATTTGACAGCCTCCGATGTCTGGATCACAGCTTTCGCCGCCCCTGTAGCAGCACCATCTCTGTCTTGTGGGCAGCTATTTTCAAACCCATATCATGGAGCGTTGTGGTTACCCGCCGTACCGCATGTCTCGATTTTTCTTCTAAATGTAGCGCATCTCTGGCCCTAACTACTAATGCCAAATCGTCGGCGTACGCTATAAGTTCAACTCTGTCTTCTAAGTTGGTGTCTAAGATTTTATTGTAGAAAAGGTTCCTTATACTTTCTCCGATTTGGTGCTATTATGTACTCTTCTGATAAGTAACTTTTAATCATCTGTATAAGGTATCCACTGACTTTTCCTTCTATCAAAGTTCTGACAATCTTCGCCCAAGGGGCCGAATTGTGTTTTCGATATCGAGCAGAACGAGTACACTTTGACGTTCCCTCTTTCTTGTGGTTCGGTCCAGAAGGTAAGGGAGTGTCTTTGGTGCCCTTTTTTTCGGTAGATGTTAACGGTCTCGGGCGCCACCTTATGCTTAGAGAGGTAAGGTACTCTTTCGCCTCCTAAGTAGCTTTTAGTGGTTACAGTCGGAGAAATCAGGGTAATATGCAGGCGGTAATAAATTGAGACAGAGATACGACATAAGATAATAGTTATTTATGTACCAAGTCAGCAAAGTGAATTTTTATCGAACGAGCCTGAGTTTATGAGTCGAGCGAGCGAAGCGAGCGAGGCGAGTAAAAGGCGAGTTCGATAAAAACACTTTGCTGGCGTGGTGCATACAACATTTTATCGCCAACCGCAAAATTTAAGATATAATGATTCTATAACTTGCAGTAGTTAAGACACATATTTTGACAGATGGAAAATGAATCTTTAGACGGAAAATTAACACACAGGTACTTATATAGAAATTCTATTGGGACTGGTTATGGTTGTCGGTAAAAAAATTCTTTATTTATTTAATTCGATATTCAGTTTCGTCTGCAATACTATTGTGGAGCTCAACGTTTGATTTCGTGATTTTCGGTAAAATTAATTTGGTCGGAAAATACTGCGGGAAAACTCACAGCAGTACTGGGTCGGAAAGTACTACGGGAAAACTCACAGTAGTACTAGGTCGGGACGTACTACGGGAAAACTCGCAGTAGTACTAGGTCGGAAAGGTAAAATCAGAAATCAAAACAAAATCTCCATAACAATAAAACAAACGGTACTTACTTTAAGATTTCGGAAAACGGTTTGGAAATTCGGTGACAATAACAGAATTGAATCAATACTCTAAAATCCTGACTTGAATGACTCTAAAATACTCAATTGACTGAATTGAATTGAATTGAATCAATCGAATGAATCAATGAATTGAATGATTTTCTCGAAACTCGGTCGGCTATTTATACCAAATCGGGGCGAAAACTGGATTTCTGCGCGTGGGGGATTGTATCTATAACAGTTATCAAAATTTAAAGTTCAATGCGCGGCATTAATTAATGAAATAAACGGTTTTCTGATGAGATTGTCGGATGCGGAATTTAAAATTACATAGTTTCAGTTTTTGAACAATAAAAATCGGTTAACAAACAACCGAGTAATTAACAATTAATTAAAATACATTAGCAGAAAAATTAACAACACATAACAAAAGATACTCCTATTTACATGAAAATTTACAAAAATATTTACAACAACATCGGTTACGGTTTACGGCTCCCACGGATTTAAACAAATTCTAGACCACGTGCTTTACGTTATGTTTCATTAAACGGCCCTAATCACAACATAATCACAGATTAAACATCTTCTTAAGATCGGCGGTCTTCGGGGCAAACTTCCACAAGTTCCAAACACTTTAATTATGATGCTAATTGACTTTATTACAGAATCTCGGTTAATAATGATCGGATCGTCATTAAAATCGTTCAGCAGTCATTTCGGATTTTTTTCCATCATTTGGAATCGGTTTTAACGTTGTAGGTCTTCTAATTCCGCATCATAAAAAAATAGTCGGTGTACGGTAGTCGAACGGTAGCTTGCTGGTTGTTGGAACTTCCTCGGGTCGGTTGGCTGCTCTGATAGGGTGATGTTGTTTATCGGATTTTATTTGAAATGAAAATGAAAATATATTAATGTCGGTAATACTTAATTATTTAATAATATTTTTCGGTGACACGTGTTTTTCGGTAATTTAGGATTTCGGTTAATTACTCTTATTTATTGAGTATTCGGTCAGGAGATGTTGTCGAGAGCTGTGTTAACGGTTTTAAAATGATTACCGGGGAAATTGAAAGTTTAATTATGGAAATAATGAAATTAATGAATATGCGGATTGGGTTGCATAAACAGGCGGTGATAAGATATCATTTTTCGGAAATTTAATAATCGGACAGGAACTGCAATATTTATCGGAGTAAGATGGAAAGTATCTTCGGATATTCCGATTAAATCAAGAAGAAATATGTCATTTCGTTACAACACATACTTCTCTGTGCCTTCAAGTTTTCTCCTCAATTTTGTCTATCTTTTGAACCTTTTCTATTGCTTGCACGGTCGATCTTCAGTTTCGATAGCCAAATTGGTTCCCATGTAATAGTTTTAGCGCTTGCGCTTCCGTCTGCAACCGGTCCCTTGGTAGACTGTCCAGTAGTTTCCCAATGGTATCAAGTAGACACCGCGGACGATATATCACCTGTAACCCAGATTTCTTTGCCTTCTCTATAAGACACAATCGCGCAAACTTCCATATACTGGGGAAACGTCCCTCTTTTGTCGCAGTTATTATATGTATCTAGAAATGGACATTTATGGTTTGATACCAAAACTTTTAACACCTCTGTCGTGATCCCATCCGGTCCCGGGGCCTTATTTTTACTTAGTTTGTTAGTCCCGTCGTCCTGTTCACAGGCCCGACAGAGAAGAGAATTAGCAATCCTTAAGTTATGAAGATGCTTGTTTACCTTACAGTGTCCTGTGAGGAGACCTGTAGCTAATGTGAGGGTGATTTTACCCAACCCAATGAAATACTGAGCTGTTTTCTTTGAAGGATATTTTAGCAGTTCCTTGGTAATGTACTTAATCATATCAATATCAGTAGTTAAGGCTGGGATGGCAATCGACTCGGAGCTCCAAAAATGTCTTCCAGCTGCCCTTTTGGCTAACCTGTCTGCATTCTTGTTGCCCGCAGAGCCACTCTGACCCTTTATCCATTGAATGGAGACTCAATTGTGGATCGAAGCCTCCTCCAGTGCTAAGTGGCAATCTATTACTACGGCAGACATTATCCTAACGTTGCTTAGAGCTAAAATAGATTGTTTACTGTCTGTAAATATATTAAAGCACTTACCCGACTGTTGGTGTTAGCAATGTAGTCACCAGCGAGTTTAATAGCAGTTATTTCTGCTTGAATAACGGTGGTGAAATTACCTAAGGGTTTTGAGAGGCAGATCCTAGGGTTGTAGGAGAACACCCCCGCGCCAGACCCATACCGTCTTTTTGAACCATCAGTGTAGATTTTCAAGTTGTTGTGTGTATCTATTACTGTGGAACTGACACCTTTTTGGTAGCTACTGATTGTAGTCTTTTCATGGTTACCAGTGCCACCTCTTGTATGTAGAGATGTAGAGGTGGCAGGTTTAACATGACATCCATGGCTGCGGTGGGTGTAGAGCGCATCGCACCTGTAACAAGCAGACACGCAAGTCTCTGTATTCTATTGAGTGCTGCGATGGTGGTGATCCAGAGGGTGTAGATCCAAAGGGCTACTCGGGGGGGACAACCCCATGTCCTCCCAACAGCCCTTCAGCATTGGCCAAAAGTAACGCATGCTTTTTTTACTCTATAATGTAGGTGGGCTTTTCACATTAACTTACTATCCATAATTAAGCCCAAGTACTTAACCTCAGTGGAAAGTTTAAGTGGAGAGTTCGCAAGCGTTGGTAGATTAAGTCCGCCTAAGCTGCGTGAGCGTGTAAAAATTACCATCTCGGTCTTCTTGGGATTGACTGAGAGAGTTTGTTTGTACATTTATGTGTTTCCCCCTGACGTGGATGGTCAGGTCGTCAGCGTAGCCAACGGTTTTAAAGCGGGCTAGTTTTAATCGTTTTAAGAGGCTGCCGAGTGTAAGGTTCCACAGTAGAGGTGAGAGAACACCACATTGTGGGCAGCCCCTAGTAACGGTTCCTTGTAACGTGGTATTGCCAATCCTTAGTTTCACGAGGCTATGTCTTCGGGGTCTATCCAACCACAAAGGATCGGAGGAACATTGTGCTCAACCAAGGCTTCGTATATTCCTGAGAAGGTGGTTCGATCGAAGGCTCCTTCAACGTTGATGAAGACACCCAGGGCGGCCTCTTTGCGGTCCACAGCATCGTTGATGAAATCAACCACAGTGCTGAGAGCCGTCAGCGTTGACTTACCCTTTTTTTTATTATAGAGGGGATTAGGAAATCTGCACGACAGACATCTGGCCTATGGATCTAAAACGGCCAAAAGTGACGGGTTGGAGTATAGAGAATACCCCGACCGTCAAAACCCTTCCCCCTCTTCCCGGAACCGCCCATCGGGGCATTTCATCGGGGAAAAACAAAACCGAAACCTCTTTCATCTTACATCTCCCATTATCTTTCTTGCCGTCTACAACACTGAAAACAGGGGGTTCACACGATTAGAACATGGTTTAATCCATTGACAGATGACTCTCCCGGTAAATTCCGTACCTCATTTCCATTGGCAGCATTACGGTACACAGACCAAAAAAAAATAAATACAGAGACATTTCCAATTACTTTTTGCCAAGAAAACAAATCCTACCACATACCTGGACACGGGGGAGCTTGAACCCCCCCGAGTCCCCTCTTCTTCACTCATCACTTACTGCCCTTCGTTAGGCCTCTTCCTCGCATACCAAGCTTTCTCATCAGGAATAACTCAGGAGGAAAAAATAACTCGGGTAATTTTTAATTTAGTTCATTCTAATATCATACATACCTGGAAGTGGAGGGGAAGCGTCCCCTCCACTCCCATCCTTCGTTCGTCCATACCTTCACGGCGACAGTTCCCATTCCATTCCCTCTTTCTCCTTCATTATCGTCCTGCACATTGTTGTTATTGCGTCCCACTCTTCTTCACCCTTCAACATCATCGCCCCCATGTTTTTCACACAAACTCTCTGGCCGCACGTCCTCTCACACACCACTCTCGCCCCCTCAAAGTGACAACACGCGAAAAGAGTGTGCTCCACCGTGTCCCCTTCCCCACAGAACCAACACTCATCGTTGTCTGCTTTTCCGATCCTATACAGGTACGCACCAAAAACGCCATGACCCGTCAAGGCTTGCGTTAAATAAAAGTCAACTTCACCCCATTTCCTTCCTCTCCACGGTGCTATATCAGGTATGAGCACTTTTGTCCATCCGCTGTAACCATTCCACCTATCCTGCCACAGCTTATCCGTTCTAGCTTTAAGCTCATTTGCGTCTTTACCTCCTTCATATAACAAACTTCTCTCCTCGACCAGCAACTCGAGAGGTGGCATACCAGCAATGACTTCCGCGGCATCCCCCGACACCGTCCGGTAAGCAACTACCACTCCCAACGTCAGCCTTCTGTTGACTGCCCTGATCATCCCTTCATACTTCTTGTATTTTATGGCCCTTCTCCAGATCGGTGCCGCGTACAGTATCACTGACACAGCCGCTGAGACAATAACCTTTCTCTTGCTTGCCATCGGACCGCTCACCTTGGGCATTAAGGCTAATGCCCATAGTAGATTTTTCATGTAAGTCACCTTCTTTGTCACCTCCCTTACATGCACCGTCATCCTCATGTCTTTGTCGAAATGGACCCCCAGATATTTAGCGCTTGGCACTGTCTCGATGGTATTCTCATTAATATACATGGACATCTTTGTAATTTTCCTCCTTCCTTGTAGAAGAATCATCTCGGTCTTGGCTTCGGCCACTGAAAGCCCCATATCGTTTAACTTTTGGATCACCCTGTTCGCAGCATAAGTAGCCCGGCCTTCTAATTGGATTCTGTCCCTAGCCCTCACCACAATCGCTAGATCATCTGCATATGCTAGCATTTGCACTCCCTCCTCCATCTTTAGCCTCAATACCGTATCATAAAATAAATTCCAAAGTGTCGGACCCAAAATTAAACCCTGTGGTACCCCGCACGTAACTTGAAACTTTCCACCGTCCGGGCTCAACACGAATCTTTCCGACAAATACGATTTAATTAAATCGACCAGATATTCACTTACACCCCCTTCCTCTAGGGCCTTCACAATTTCTCTCCAGGGCGCTGAATTAAAGGCATTTTGCATGTCTAACATTATCATTATACAGAAATCTTGGTTGCCTAGCGCCTTCCTTTTAATGTCCTCTACGATGCCCTGCACCCTTTGCATGGCTTGAATCGTCGATTTCCCCTTCTTAAACCCGTATTGCTCTTTGTGCAAAAGTTGTCTCTCCTCCGATTCCTGATGCAGTCTTTCCCTTATGAGTATCTCGAACAATTTACCCATGGTATTGCACATGCATATAGGCCTGTACGACGGCCTTTCGGTTGCTTTCTTCTTTGGCTTCTCAATAAGAGTCAGACTCGCCACTTTCCAGGATCTCGGGAATTGTCCAATCTTTAGGCATCCATTGTACAAATTTAGGAAAGCGTTCCTATTCCCCAGTACTGTTTTAATCAGGATTTCAGATGTTATGCCGTCCGGTCCAGGAGCTTTCTTCCTTCTGATGCATTTCACCGCTCTGTCTAATTCTTCTGTTGTTATCAACGGATAATCATCATTCTGTCTCGTTTTCCACTCCCAAAACACTTCCTCATGCTTGGGAAAGAGTTTACTGATCTGACGCAGAACTTCACTTTTTTCTATCGGCATTCTGTTCCTTAACTTAAGTTTCGATGTTACAATTTTGTACGCCTTCCCCCAAACGTCTTCGTTCAAACTATTCCTAAGTTCATTCCATTTCTCCCTCTTACTCTTCCTTATCTCTCTCTTTAATTCCTTTTTAGCTGCTTTATGTCTTGCCTGTAAGTCTGCGACTGACGCTCTTTTTCCAGGTTTTTTCCTCGCTCTTGTTATTTCCCTTCTAAGACAATTACAAGACGACCGGAGCTGTGCAATTTTGGTGTTCCACCAGTAGACCGGCTCTCTATATTTGCGTGTAAGTTCCTGATTTACCAAACACCAAGTCACATTTATTTCTTATTCTTTCCCACACCATATCCGCCGACAATTCCTCATGTTCCGAGAAAAGGTTCACACACTCTTTCTGGTACCTAACTAACGACTCGTGACTAGTGCGCCATCTAAATTTGTCGATATCCTGATGTTTTCTCCCTCCTGCCTCCCTTATCTCGAATGTTATCGTTCTGTGATCGCTCATATTTTCCTCGTCTCTCACCTTCCAACTACCAATTTTGCCACCCCACTCCTCCGAAGCAACTGTGAAATCTATGATCGACTGTCCAGCAGCTCCTACAAAAGTGGGCTCATTTCCTTCGTTTATCACAACCATCTTGTTAACTATTAGCCATTCTTCCAACAACCTTCCTCTTTCATTGCTATCCCACGATCCAATCATTGTCGTTTTCGCATTTAAGTCTCCACCCATTAATATATTCTTCTTTATTCGTCTGAAGTACACCTACACGGAGCCTAACAGCTCTTCGTAGTCCTCCAACACACCATTTGGGGAGAAATAGCATGAGACGATCGCTAGCTTCTCCAATTCAACACACACATAACCTTTCCCCTTAAAATAATCCAGCACTCTGACCTCACTACATATATTAATAACACTATCACAATTCGCATCACTAAAATTTACCCCTTTCCACTTTTTATTTTGCTCACAGCCAATAACAATATCTATTTTATTCTCGCTAACCATTTTCTGCATCATGTCATGTGCGTTTCTAGATCTGCGTTGACTTACCCTGTGTGTAGGCATGTTGATTAGAGTCCAGTGGGCTGGTGATCAGGCAATGGTCTCTGATGTATCTGTCACACAGTCACTTAAAAGTTTTCAGAAGAAAGGAGGATAGGCTGATAGGTCTGTAAGACTTCGGGAGGAAGTAGTCCTGCTTGCCCGGTTTCAGTATGAAGTTAACTGTAACATCAAGCCAAATCCTCGGCAAGTAGCGTGTCGTCAGGCAACTGGAATATTCTCCTGGAGTTTTGAACGGTATGAAGGAATTTACGGCCCACCTTATCTTTTCTTCTTCGCAGATGAGTTTGGCCAGACTCCAATCATCCGCTGCCGGTAGATGGTTTAACTCTGCTTGGACAGTGATGGGGTTGTCAGAAACTGAGAAATGAACATACATTAAGAGCTGTAAACTTTTTAGAAGATTGTCGGTGTAAGAACCGTCATCCCTCTTCAACAAGCCGATACGTTTGTTTGGTTCAGAAGCGAGTACCTTCTTCAAACGAGATACCTCTGTGAGGGAGTTAACCTCCTCACAGTAGCATCTCCACGCCGTTCGCTTCTTCTGACGGATGGCTTTCTTAAACTCTGGCATCTTACGCTTGTAAGCTCTGTTGAAGGTCGTCCTCACCTCGCGTTAAAGAGCCTCTAGTTCGGGGCACCACTAAGAGGTGGCACGTCCGGAGGACGTCTCTTTGCGGAAGGGGCAGGCCTTCTTGTAAGAGCGGAGCAGGATCCCGTTTAAAGAAATACAATATTTATCTATGCTGCGGTTATCCACTGGTTGCCTCTGATCGACTTTAGCTATCAGCCCCGAAAGCGTGAGTCTAAAGAGTTCCACGTTTGTTCTTTTGGGGTTTCGGGTCAGGTTGGGTATGTAATTGGCATTGCCAACTTCAAAAGTAATTCACCTATGGTCCGATATTGATATATTGTCAGGAACTCTCCAGTTGTGGACAGATCTTGATATACTCATGGAGGCAAGGGTTAAATCAATAATCGATTGTGCTCTAGCAGTTACAAAAGTAGGTTCAGTGCCTCTGTTTAGTATATCTAAATTAATGCTGTATATAAATTCTAAAAGTGTCTTACCTCTAGCATTATCACTATCGCAGCCCTTCAACTAGACTCAACATCTCAATGGAGGGTGTTTAGTCCTCGATGGGTAGGTAAACGGACGCCAACATAATTTCCGTATCCTTACGGTTAACGGATGCTCGTATCCTAATGGTTGTGGTGTCGCTACCAGTGAATTACGGTAGCAGATGACAATCCACTTGTTTAGGTACGTAAATAGCGGTCCTTGTCTCTGTGCACTGGGGCAACTGAAAATAGAACCACTTAAACCACTGAATCCGCATACCCTGGATTGTATAACCCAGGGTGTTTGCTTGATTTGAATAAGATTTTTTTATATTTGAAAGGTCAACCTTTTGTCAATATATTAGCAGAGGTTTTCCCCATTTTGGTGCCCTTCTATATTTCAATAATGATGAATAACGCTAATGCCTGTTTTCTTCCTACACTTTGAAGCTGGCTGTGAAATGCATACAGAAGAAAAGAATATAATTAGAAGACATAACAACATAGTTTTAAATATAAGTCTGTCATGATCACTTCTATTTTTTTGTTCAAATTTTCATTGTTATTAACATCAAAAGTTACAACGTTTAAAATATGACGCAGCTTCTTCTGTAGCGCCCTGCTTAACGTCATCAACGTCGTCAAAATCGCATTTTTGAGATATCTTAATAAAATTTGTTATAATTTATAAAGAAACGTATCTACTTTTATACGCACAAAACCATACTTGAATATCTTAATTCGTTTTCAAGACGTCACTTTGTGAACTCAAGCTGAATTTTTCTTAGTTTACGAAGATGACAATTTGCTTCAATGATTTTCAAAAAATCATAAAAAATCGAATTCTTAAGATGTGTTAATGAAATAATGGGTATTTGTAGAGAAAAGCATGTACATTTTCATAAATAAAACCGCATTTAAAAAAAATTTTAAAACTCATTTTTAAGTTGATTAAATAGGAATAATTAATACAAAACAAATTTTTTTAACAAACTTATTTTTCATAGAAAAAAAATTTCATCGGAATTTCAACTCAACCAACTTAAATAATAATGAATTGGAAATATGTTATTTACCGTTTGCATTTCTTAGTGAATAATTGAGGGCGATAAAGTCGCAGAATTCAAAAAATGCACTATAATATATTTTTATAGAATTATTTTTTAAACGCTGTCATGGAAACTTTTCGTTCCACTTACAATCAGTTTTAACATTGAAACGATGCAAGTTACGTCTTTTCCTCGGCCTTAATTATAATCGGAAGCAATTAACACCAAAAAAATAGATAAGATTAGATTAAAGAAATAGGTGAATAAAATAAGAAATTCTCAAAAAAAAAAATGGACGCTGGATATAAATTAAATAAACCGAGCCCGAAAAAAACGGCGAATGTATGCTCAAAACTTTTTTATGTGTAAGTTAAAACTTTATTAATTAAAAAAAATATTAAATTAATGCATTCTAGGTGGTTGGTAAGCATGTTTAAGAAAGGGGTTAAAGGTAAAATTACTTTATCCGACCTTTACATGGCTATGGACTCGGATAAATCAGAAATTGTTAGTAATAAACTCGAATATTATTGGTTATTAGAACTGGAAAAAGCGAAAAAATCGAATCGAAAACCGAGCTTATTACGGGCAATGTGTAATACATTTTCGACTCATTTCATGTTGTATGGGTTATTTTACTTTATTCAATTCGCGTTATTACGGTAAATCAATTATTCAATCCAATTTATTTCATTAAAAAGGATTAAATCAAATTTTAGCTCATTCCAACCAGTTCTCATCTCGCTTTTCGTCCAAATGTTCACATCGGAAAACTTACAAAACCCCCAGAGAAAATCTCACATGTACATTTATGGCTTTGGATTAGTTCTTGTAACATTGCTGGTAGCTTTCTTTCAACATCACGTTTATTTAGAATTGAGCCGAGCTGGGATGCGATGGAGAGTCGCTTGTAGCAGTATAATTTATAGAAAGGTTTTTATGAAAATGATATAAAAATTAAATTGATTTAATGAATTTCTTTTTAGACGTTAAAATTGAGCAAAAAATCGCTTTCGGCTACAGCTGGAGGGCAAATTGTAAATTTAATCTCTAATGATTTAACTCGATTTGATTTTGTGGCGCCGATGATGCACACAGCTTGGGTTATTCCGATTCAAGTTGCTATTATAACGTATTTTATTTATGAGGAGGTTCAAGAATCGGCTTTTGCTGGAGTTGCTGCTATGATTTTATTGACTTTACCAGTTCAAGGTAAATATAAATTTAAATTAAAAAAAACTAGTTTGAAATTTTGAGTTTAATTGGGGATTATATGGAACATAAATAATTATGTTTATTGTGTCCTATTGATGGTGGAAAGCTTTAAAAATTAATTTTAACTGAATTATAACGTTTAAATAATTCTTATTATTTCCATTAATTAAATTATTAAACTAAATTAACAAATTCATTATTTTCAATAGTAATAAATACACTATAATCAAAAATATGTACGTAAAAGTATATCATAAGAAGAACAAAAAGAAACTCATTCAATAGAATAAGCACCCATTTTGTTAAACGATCAATTCTATTGGTAGAAAACTTGATCGAAAAATCGTAACTTTGAGTATTAATAATTCGAAACAATCATCTTTGGGGATCTAAATAATGAATAAATTTGCTTCAAATTGCATTTTATTTCATTGCGATATCTCAATTAGATCATAAGATACGATTTTTTTAACTCGATTATTCTTTTTTTAATCAAATATATGATTAAATTTAAATAAAAAAATCGTAACTTTGAGATTTAAGGATTCGAAATAACAATCTTTGGGGATCTAAATAATGAATAAATTTGCTTCAAATTGCATTCTATTTCATTGCGATATCTCAATTAGATCTTGAGATACAATTTTTTTAAGTCGATTATTTCTTTTAATCAAATACATATATGATTAAGTTTTAATCAAATAATCGTAACATTGAGATTTAAGGATTCGAAATAACCATCTTTGGGGATCTAAATAATGAATAAATTCGCTTTAAATTGCTTTTTATTTCATTGCTATATCTCAATTAGATCTTAAGATACGATTCTTTTTAAATTGATTATTTCTTTTAATCAAATATATGATTAAGTTTAAATCAAAAAATCGTAACTTTGAGATTTGAAGATTCGAAATAACAATCTTTGGGGATCTAAATAATGAATAAATTTGCTTCAAACTGCTTTATATTTCATTGCGATATCTCAATTAGATCTTGAGATACGATTTTTTTAAGTCGATTATTTCTTTTAATCAAATATATGATTAAGTTTAAATCAAAAAATCGTAACATTGAGATTTAAAGATTCGAAATAACAATCTTTGGGGATCTAAATAATGAATAAATTTGTTTCAAATTGCTTTTTATTTCATTGCGATATCTCAATTAGATCTTGAGATACGATTTTTTTAACTCGATTATTCTTTTTTTAATCAAATATATGATTAAATTTAAATCAAAAAATCGTGACTTTGAGATTTAAGGATTCGAAATAACAATCTTTGGGGATCTAAATAATGAATAAATTTGCTTCAAATTGCTTTTTATTGCATTGCGATATCTCAATTAGATCTTGAGATACGATTTTTTTAAGTCGATTATATCTTTTAATCAAATATATGATAAGTTTAAATCAAAAAATCGTAACTTTGAGATTTGAAGATTCGAAATAACAATCTTTGGGGATCTAAATAATGAATAAATTTGCTTCAAATTGCTTTTAATTTCATTGCGATATCTCAATTAAATCTTGAGATACGATTTTTTTAAATCGATTACTTCTTTTAATCAAATATATGATTAAGTTTAAATCAAAAAATCGTAACTTTGAGATTTAAAGATTCGAAATAACAATCTTTGGGGATCTAAATAATGAATAAATTTGCTTCAAACTGCTTTTTATTTCATTACGATATCTCAATTAGATCATGAGATACAATTTTTTTAGATCGATTAAAATATATGATTAAGTTTTAATCAAAAAATCTTTGAGATTTAACGATTCGAAATAATAATCTTTGGGGATCTAAATAATGAATAAATTTGCTTCAGATTGCTTTATATTTCATTGCGATATCTCAATTAGATCTTGAGATACGATTTTTTTAAGTCGATTATTTCTTTTAATCAAATATATGATTAAGTTTAAATCAAAAAATCGTAACTTTGAGATTTAAAGATTCGACATAACAATCTTTGGGGATCTAAATAATGAATAAATTTGCTTCAAACTGCTTTTTATTTCATTGCGATATCTCAATTAGATCTTGAAATACAATTTTTTTATATCGATTAAAATATATGATTAAGTTTTAATCAAAAAATCGTAACTTTGAGATTTGAAGATTCGAAATAACAATCTTTGGGGATCTAAATAATGAATAAATTTGCTTCAAATTGCTTTATATTTCATTGCGATATCTCAATTAGATCTTGAGATACGATTTTTTTAAGTCGGTTATTTCTTTTAATCAAATATATGATTAAGTTTAAATCAAAAAATCGTAACTTTGAGATTTAAAGATTCGAAATAACAATCTTTGGGGATCTAAATAATGAATAAATTTGCTTCAAATTGCTTTTTATTTCATTGCGATATGTCAATTAGATCTTGAGATACGATTTTTTTAACTCGATTATTCTTGTTTTAATCATATATATGATTAAATTTAAATCAAAAAATCGTGACTTTGAGATTTAAGGATTCGAAATAACAATCTTTGGGGATCTAAATAATGAATAAATTTGCTTCAAATTGCTTTTTATTTCATTGCGATATCTCAACTAGATCTTGAGATACGATTTTTTTAAGTCGATTATTTCTTTTAATCAACTATATGATAAGTTTAAATCAAAAAATCGTAACTTTGAGATTTGAAGATTCGAAATAACAATCTTTGGGGATCTAAATAATGAATAAATTTGCTTCAAATTGCTTTATATTTCATTGCGATATCTCAATTAGATCTTGAGATACGATTTTTTTAAGTCGATTATTTCTTTTAATCAAATATATGATTAAGTTTAAATCAAAAAATCGTAACTTTGAGATTTGAAGATTCGAAATAACAATCCTTGGGGATCTAAATAATGAATAAATTTGCTTCAAATTGCTTTATATTTCATTGCGATATCTCAATTAGATCTTGAGATACGATTTTTGTAAGTCGATTATTTCTTTTAATCAAATATATGATTAAGTTTAAATCAAAAAATCGTAACTTTGAGATTTAAAGATTCGAAATAACAATCTTTGGGGATCTAAATAATGAATAAATTTGCTTCAAATTGCTTTTTATTTCATTGCGATATGTCAATTAGATCTTGAGATACGATTTTTTTAACTCGATTATTCTTTTTTTAATCAAATATATGACTAAATTTAAATCAAAAAATCGTGACTTTGAGATTTAAGGATTCGAAGTAACAATCTTTGGGGATCTAAATAATGAATAAATTTGCTTCAAATTGCTTTTTATTTCATTGCGATATCTCAATTAGATCTTGAGATACGATTTTTTTAAGTCGATTATTTCTTTTAATCAAATATATGATAAGTTTAAATCAAAAAATCGTAACTTTGAGATTTGAAGATTCGAAATAACAATCTTTGGGGATCTAAATAATGAATAAATTTGCTTCAAATTGCTTTATATTTCATTGCGATATCTCAATTGGATCTTGAGATACGATTTTTTTAACTCGATTATTCTTTTTTTAATCAAATATATGATTAAATTTAAATAAAAAAATCGTGACTTTGAGATTTAAGGATTCGAAATAACAATCTTTGGGGATCTAAATAATGAATAAATTTGCTTCAAATTGCTTTTTATTTCATTGCGATATCTCAATTAGATCTTGAGATACGATTTTTTTAAGTCGATTATTTCTTTTAATCAAATATATGATTAAGTTTAAATCAAAAAATCGTAACTTTGAGATTTAAAGATTCGAAATAACAATCTTTGGGGATCCAAATAATGAATAAATTTGCTTCAAACTGCTTTTTATTTCATTACGATATCTCAATTAGATCATGAGATACAATTTTTTTAGGTCGATTAAAATATATGATTAAGTTTTAATCAAAAAATCTTTGAGATTTAACGATTCGAAATAATAATCTTTGGGGATCTAAATAATGAATAAATTTGCTTCAGATTGCTTTATATTTCATTGCGATATCTCAATTAGATCTTGAGATACGATTTTTTTAAGTCGATTATTTCTTTTAATCAAATATATGATTAAGTTTAAATCAAAAAAACGTAACTTTGAGATTTAAAGATTCCAAATAACAATCTTTGGGGATCTAAATAATGAATAAATTTGCTTCAAATTGCTTTTTATTTCATTGCGATATGTCAATTAGATCTTGAGATACGATTTTTTTAACTCGATTATTCTTTTTTTAATCAAATATATGATTAAATTTAAATCAAAAAATCGTGACTTTGAGATTTAAGGATTCGAAATAACAATCTTTGGGGATCTAAATAATGAATAAATTTGCTTCAAATTGCTTTTTATTTCATTGCGATATCTCAATTAGATCTTGAGATACGATTTTTTTAAGTCGATTATTTCTTTTAATCAAATATATGATAAGTTTAAATCAAAAAATCGTAACATTGAGATATGAAGATTCGAAATAACAATCTTTGGGGATCTAAATAATGAATAAATTTGCTTCAAATTGCTTTTAATTTCATTGCGATATCTCAATTAAATCTTGAGATACGATTTTTTTAAGTCGATTATTTCTTTTAATCAAATATATGATAAGTTTAAATCAAAAAATCGTAACTTTGAGATTTGAAGATTCGAAATAACAATCTTTGGGGATCTAAATTTAGAATAAATTTGCTTCAAATTGCTTTTTATTTCATTGCGATATCTCAATTAGATCTTGAGATACAATTTTTTTAAGTCGATTATTTCTTTTAATCAAATACATATATGATTAAGTTTTAATCAAATAATCGTAACATTGAGATTTAAGGATTCGAAATAACCATCTTTGGGGATCTAAATAATGAATAAATTCGCTTTAAATTGCTTTTTATTTCATTGCTATATATCAATTAGATCTTAAGATACGATTCTTTTTAAATTGATTATTTCTTTTAATCAAATATATGATTAAGTTTAAATCAAAAAATCGTAACTTTGAGATTTGAAGATTCGAAATAACAATCTTTGGGGATCTAAATAATGAATAAATTTGCTTCAAACTGCTTTATATTTCATTGCGATATCTCAATTAGATCTTGAGATACGATTTTTTTAAGTCGATTATTTCTTTTAATCAAATATATGATTAAGTTTAAATCAAAAAATCGTAACATTGAGATTTAAAGATTCGAAATAACAATCTTTGGGGATCTAAATAATGAATAAATTTGTTTCAAATTGCTTTTTATTTCATTGCGATATCTCAATTAGATCTTGAGATACGATTTTTTTAACTCGATTATTCTTTTTTTAATCAAATATATGATTAAATTTAAATCAAAAAATCGTGACTTTGAGATTTAAGGATTCGAAATAACAATCTTTGGGGATCTAAATAATGAATAAATTTGCTTCAAATTGCTTTTTATTGCATTGCGATATCTCAATTAGATCTTGAGATACGATTTTTTTAAGTCGATTATATCTTTTAATCAAATATATGATAAGTTTAAATAAAAAAATCGTAACTTTGAGATTTGAAGATTCGAAATAACAATCTTTGGGGATCTAAATAATGAATAAATTTGCTTCAAATTGCTTTTAATTTCATTGCGATATCTCAATTAAATCTTGAGATACGATTTTTTTAAATCGATTACTTCTTTTAATCAAATATATGATTAAGTTTAAATCAAAAAATCGTAACTTTGAGATTTAAAGATTCGAAATAACAATCTTTGGGGATCTAAATAATGAATAAATTTGCTTCAAACTGCTTTTTATTTCATTACGATATCTCAATTAGATCATGAGATACAATTTTTTTAGATCGATTAAAATATATGATTAAGTTTTAATCAAAAAATCTTTGAGATTTAACGATTCGAAATAATAATCTTTGGGGATCTAAATAATGAATAAATTTGCTTCAGATTGCTTTATATTTCATTGCGATATCTCAATTAGATCTTGAGATACGATTTTTTTAAGTCGATTATTTCTTTTAATCAAATATATGATTAAGTTTAAATCAAAAAATCGTAACTTTGAGATTTAAAGATTCGAAATAACAATCTTTGGGGATCTAAATAATGAATAAATTTGCTTCAAACTGTTTTTTATTTCATTGCGATATCTCAATTAGATCTTGAAATACAATTTTTTTATATCGATTAAAATATATGATTAAGTTTTAATCAAAAAATCGTAACTTTGAGATTTGAAGATTCGAAATAACAATCTTTGGGGATCTAAATAATGAATAAATTTGCTTCAAATTGCTTTATATTTCATTGCGATATCTCAATTAGATCTTGAGATACGATTTTTTTAAGTCGATTATTTCTTTTAATCAAATATATGATTAAGTTTAAATCAAAAAATCGTAACTTTGAGATTTAAAGATTCGAAATAACAATCTTTGGGGATCTAAATAATGAATAAATTTGTTTCAAACTGCTTTTTATTTGATTACGATATCTCAATTAGATCATGAGATACAATTTTTTTAGATCGATTAAAATATATGGTTAAGTTTTAATCAAAAAATCTTTGAGATTTAACGATTCGAAAT
Organism: Onthophagus sagittarius; assembly: GCA_036711965.1. Classification (NCBI taxonomy): domain Eukaryota; kingdom Metazoa; phylum Arthropoda; class Insecta; order Coleoptera; family Scarabaeidae; genus Onthophagus; species Onthophagus sagittarius. The sequence goes on along the minus strand of JASERS010000010.1, from coordinate 27,707,937 downwards.
AATAATCTTTGGGGATCTAAATAATGAATAAATTTGCTTCAGATTGCTTTATATTTCATTGCGATATCTCAATTAGATCTTGAGATACGATTTTTTTAAGTCGATTATTTCTTTTAATCAAATATATGATTAAGTTTAAATCAAAAAATCGTAACTTTGAGATTTAAAGATTCGAAATAACAATCTTTGGGGATCTAAATAATGAATAAATTTGCTTCAAATTGCTTTTTATTTCATTGCGATATGTCAATTAGATCTTGAGATACGATTTTTTTAACTCGATTATTCTTTTTTTAATCATATATATGATTAAATTTAAATCAAAAAATCGTGACTTTGAGATTTAAGGATTCGAAATAACAATCTTTGGGGATCTAAATAATGAATAAATTTGCTTCAAATTGCTTTTTATTTCATTGCGATATCTCAACTAGATCTTGAGATACGATTTTTTTAAGTCGATTATTTCTTTTAATCAACTATATGATAAGTTTAAATCAAAAAATCGTAACTTTGAGATTTGAAGATTCGAAATAACAATCTTTGGGGATCTAAATAATGAATAAATTTGCTTCAAATTGCTTTATATTTCATTGCGATATCTCAATTAGATCTTGAGATACGATTTTTTTAAGTCGATTATTTCTTTTAATCAAATATATGATTAAGTTTAAATCAAAAAATCGTAACTTTGAGATTTGAAGATTCGAAATAACAATCCTTGGGGATCTAAATAATGAATAAATTTGCTTCAAATTGCTTTATATTTCATTGCGATATCTCAATTAGATCTTGAGATACGATTTTTGTAAGTCGATTATTTCTTTTAATCAAATATATGATTAAGTTTAAATCAAAAAATCGTAACTTTGAGATTTAAAGATTCGAAATAACAATCTTTGGGGATCTAAATAATGAATAAATTTGCTTCAAATTGCTTTATATTTCATTGCGATATCTCAATTAGATCTTGAGATACGATTTTTTTAAGTCGATTATTTCTTTTAATCAAATATATGATTAAGTTTAAATCAAAAAATCGTAACTTTGAGATTTAAAGATTCGAAATAACAATCTTTGGGGATCTAAATAATGAATAAATTTGCTTCAAATTGCTTTTTATTTCATTGCGATATGTCAATTAGATCTTGAGATACGATTTTTTTAAGTCGATTATTTCTTTTAATCAAATATATGATAAGTTTAAATCAAAAAATCGTAACTTTGAGATTTGAAGATTCGAAATAACAATCTTTGGGGATCTAAATAATGAATAAATTTGCTTCAAATTGCTTTTTATTTCATTGCGATATATCAATTAGATCTTGAGATACGATTTTTTTAAGTCGATTATTTCTTTTAATCAAATATATGATAAGTTTAAATCAAAAAATCGTAACTTTGAGATATGAAGATTCGAAATAACAATCTTTGGGGATCTAAATAATGAATAAATTTGCTTCAAATTGCTTTTAATTTCATTGCGATATCTCAATTAAATCTTGAGATACGATTTTTTTTAAGTCGATTATTTCTTTTAATCAAATATATGATTAAGTTTAAATCAAAAAATCGTAACATTGAGATTTAAAGATTCGAAATAACAATCTTTGGGGATCTAAATAATGAATAAATTTGCTTCAAACTGCTTTTTATTTCATTACGATATCTCAATTAGATCATGAGATACAATTTTTTTAGATCGATTAAAATATATGAATAAGTTTTAATCAAAAAATTTTTGAGATTTAACGATTCGAAATAATAATCTTTGGGGATCTAAATAATGAATAAATTTGCTTCAGATTGCTTTATATTTCATTGCGATATCTCAATTAGATCTTGAGATACGATTTTTTTAAGTCGATTATTTCTTTTAATCAAATATATGATTAAGTTTAAATCAAAAAATCGTAACTTTTACATTTAAAGATTCGAAATAACAATCTTTGGGGATCTAAATAATGAATAAATTTGCTTCAAATTGCTTTTTATTTCATTGCGATATGTCAATTAGATCTTGAGATACAATTTTTTTAACTCGATTATTCTTTTTTTAATCAAATATGTGATTAAATTTAAATAAAAAAATCGTGACTTTGAGATTTAAGGATTCGAAATAACAATCTTTGGGGATCTAAATAATGAATAAATTTGCTTCAAACTGCTTTTTATTTCATTGCGATATCTCAATTAGATCTTGAGATACGATTTTTTTAAGTCGATTATTTCTTTTAATCAAATATATGATTAAGTTTAAATCAAAAAATCGTAACTTTAAGATTTGAAGATTCGAAATAACAATCTTTGGGGATCTAAATAATGAATAAATTTGTTTCAAATTGCTTTATATTTCATTGCGATATCTCAATTAGATCTTGAGATACGATTTTTTTAAGTCGATTATTTCTTTTAATCAAATATATGATTAAGTTTAAATCAAAAAATCGTAACTTTAAGATTTAAAGATTCGAAATAACAATCTTTGGGGATCTAAATAATGAATAAATTTGCTTCAAACTGCTTTTTATTTCATTGCGATATCTCAATTAGATCTTGAAATACAATTTTTTTATATCGATTAAAATATATGATTAAGTTTTAATCAAAAAATCGTAACTTTGAGATTTGAAGATTCGAAATAACAATCTTTGGGGATCTAAATAATGAATAAATTTGCTTCAAATTGCTTTTTATTTCATTGCGATATCTCAATTAGATCTTGAGATACGATTTTTTTTAAGTCGATTATTTCTTTTAATCAAATATATGATTAAGTTTAAATAAAAAAATCGTAACTTTGAGATTTAAAGATACGAAATAACAATCTTTGGGGATCTAAATAATGAATAAATTTGCTTCAATCTGCTTTTTATTTCATTGCGATATCTCAATTAGATCTTGAAATACAATTTTTTTATATCGATTAAAATATATGATTAAGTTTTAATCAAAAAATCGTAACTTTGAGATTTGAAGATTCGAAATAACAATCTTTGGGGATCTAAATAATGAATAAATTTGCTTCAAATTGCTTTTTATTTCATTGCGATATCTCAATTAGATCTTGAGATACGATTTTTTTAAGTCGATTATTTCTTTTAATCAAATATATGATTAAGTTTAAATCAAAAAATCGTAACTTTAAGATTTAAAGATTCGAAATAACAATCTTTGGGGATCTAAATAATGAATAAATTTGCTTCAAACTGCTTTTTATTTCATTGCGATATCTCAATTAGATCTTGAAATACAATTTTTTTAGATCGATTAAAATATATGATTAAGTTTTAATCAAAAAATCTTTGAGATTTAACGATTCGAAATAATAATCTTTGGGGATCTAAATAATGAATAAATTTGCTTCAGATTGCTTTATATTTCATTGCGATATCTCAATTAGATCTTGAGATACGATTTTTTTAAGTCGATTATTTCTTTTAATCAAATATATGATTAAGTTTAAATCAAAAAATCGTAACTTTTACATTTAAAGATTCGAAATAACAATCTTTGGGGATCTAAATAATGAATAAATTTGCTTCAAATTGCTTTTTATTTCATTGCGATATGTCAATTAGATCTTGAGATACGATTTTTTTAACTCGATTATTCTTTTTTTAATCAAATATGTGATTAAATTTAAATCAAAAAATCGTGACTTTGAGATTTAAGGATTCGAAATAACAATCTTTGGGGATCTAAATAATGAATAAATTTGCTTCAAACTGCTTTTTATTTCATTGCGATATCTCAATTAGATCTTGAGATACGATTTTTTTAAGTCGATTATTTCTTTTAATCAAATATATGATTAAGTTTAAATCAAAAAATCGTAACTTTAAGATTTGAAGATTCGAAATAACAATCTTTGGGGATCTAAATAATGAATAAATTTGCTTCAAATTGCTTTATATTTCATTGCGATATCTCAATTAGATCTTGAGATACGATTTTTTTTAAGTCGATTATTTCTTTTAATCAAATATATGATTAAGTTTAAATCAAAAAATCGTAACTTTAAGATTTAAAGATTCGAAATAACAATCTTTGGGGATCTAAATAATGAATAAATTTGCTTCAAACTGCTTTTTATTTCATTGCGATATCTCAATTAGATCTTGAAATACAATTTTTTTATATCGATTAAAATATATGATTAAGTTTTAATCAAAAAATCGTAACTTTGAGATTTGAAGATTCGAAATAACAATCTTTGGGGATCTAAATAATGAATAAATTTGCTTCAAATTGCTTTTTATTTCATTGCGATATCTCAATTAGATCTTGAGATACGATTTTTTTTAAATCGATTATTTCTTTTAATCAAATATATGATTAAGTTTAAATAAAAAAATCGTAACTTTGAGATTTAAAGATTCGAAATAACAATCTTTGGGGATCTAAATAATGAATAAATTTGCTTCAATCTGCTTTTTATTTCATTGCGATATCTCAATTAGATCTTGAAATACAATTTTTTTATATCGATTAAAATATATGATTAAGTTTTAATAAAAAAATCGTAACTTTGAGATTTGAAGATTCGAAATAACAATCTTTGGGGATCTAAATAATGAATAAATTTGCTTCAAATTGCTTTTTATTTCATTGCGATATCTCAATTAGATCTTGAGATACGATTTTTTTTAAATCGATTATTTCTTTTAATCAAATATATAATTAAGTTTAAATAAAAAAATCGTAACTTTGAGATTTAAAGATTCGAAATAACAATCTTTGGGGATCTAAATAATGAATAAATTTGCTTCAATCTGCTTTTTATTTCATTGCGATATCTCAATTAGATCTTGAAATACAATTTTTTTAGATCGATTAAAATATATGATTAAGTTTTAATCAAAAAATCTTTGAGATTTAACGATTCGAAATGTCCATCTGCCACGCATTGTAATTTTTTTCTCATCATAAATTCCCTTCGACTAATTTATTTTTCTACCTTAATTTTTAGTTTAAAACAATATATTATCAATATTTAATCTAATCGGAACTTAACCGAATGATAATCTACTAAAATTTCATGGCAATCGTTAAAATATATTACTTTAAAACACCTCGACATTCATGTGTTGTTCCCATCTGCAGTGTGTTAACTAGTTATCGTACCCGACATCTAGGCAACCAATATCACAGTATTGATATTGCAACGCGACAAATATTCCTATTATTTGAACTAATTTTTTCGAAAAATGGTATTAAAAGTTGACTTTTGTATAGCAATTAACGACTGTAAAAACGTGTTTCCTACGCTTAAAAGCGTAATAATCAACGTCGAAATCTGGGAAACGTTGGTTGAATTGCTGTATACAGCTTTATAAGGAATAAACCCAACTATCGTTCGCATTCTGCGTACCGCTTCGATAATGTGCCATTAAAATAAAGGCATCATGTTCCGGTGTGAACGTCATAACGAAAGAAATAAAAATCTGAAAGAAATTCTCATTGAACGTTTTCGTTATTTTAATTTGTTTATTAACTTACCGCTTAAATCAATCGCTAGAAACAACGATAGCTCTAAGAAGAACTGTTTGGAGAAATATAAAGGCAGCAAAATATGGTTAAAGAATAAAGAAAATCCGGAAACACACAAAGCATACGACAATCGCGACAATAATAACCTAATAACGTTCGATCTGCTGTCAACATCTAGTTAAAATCTGGTTACTAATTTAAAAATATCGCCGTTACCACTACACAATGAGATAGATAACCAGCATTACAACGTGACGTAGGTTACAATAATTATTTAACACAGTGTACATAAATCAACACAGGACTAGTCACTCTTCTGCGAGCCGGGGCCCGGCGACTCGGCTTAAACACAAAGAAAATATATATACATTAGAAGAGCCCTCGGATTAGGCTAGGATAGAGATAGTAGGAAGTGTATCACAGATCTTATATCACAGTTTCTACTTTCTATAGTCTCCATTGCGTTTATCACAGATTTTGCTCTATGTCTAGAGTCATAATGTATAAATATAGGTCAAGTATAAAATATTGTATTTTTAGCACTACATAGTAGTTCTACATCATATATGGATCCCTGTTTCTATCACAAATCGATACAATATCATATATATCCTGAAAGATTGGCAAGCCAGGATGGTAGATAAGTTTATTGGGAAGTTACAATTCTCTTTTATCAATCCACGCAACAGCTTCTGTCTATATCTTTCAAAATTAATGCAGGCAAAAAACAGGTGGTTAAGATCACCTTTTCCCCGCACACACATAACGGGTCCTGTTTCAATTTGATTTTGTAGAGGTATGCTGGTGTCAGAGCATGTTCCAACCTCAGCCTCGTTATTATCGTGTAGAACCGTTCACAAAGGTACTTCCTAAACCACGCAGTTCTCCCCGGTGTTGGTTGACATTTAGCATAATTTGCACCCTTGTATTTTAAGGTCTCTTTCCATTCAGTTTCCCAACTGCTATAAATTTCTTATTCAAGCACTTTAAATACATCTCCTCCCGGTATCTCAATTTCAATGATTTCTTTATCATGACCTTCATTGTCGGCTACTTTATTTCCCTCTATTCCGGAATGTCTTGGAATCCATGCCAAGTGTATTTCCTGGCCAGGCGTATATGCAGCATGCAGGAGTGCAATAGTCTCGGTAATGTACGGATGAGAACGTGACCGAAAGTCAAACCTATTTATAGCATTAACTGTGCTCTGCGAATACGAAAATATCACAGCCCGTGAGATCGATTTTTCTAGGCAGATTCTGACGGCTAGCGAGACGGCAAAGGCCTCCGAGTCAAAAATAGATAGGTTCTCTAGGAAGCGAGTGCATTCTTCGCCACACTTTTTGTTGGGGTTTCCAGCAGTGATCCATCTGTATAGATCTGATATACATCTGGCCACATTGCTCTTATACGTTGTTCTATTTCTGCATGTATGGTTGTTCTTCTCTTGAAGAGTATTTTTATGCTTGGGTACCATTGTCTCGTCTCATATTCCAGCCCATGCACTCCCAGGCCCCGCTCTTTATATATGGCATTCCGAAAGGGCAACATGTCTCGATAAATTTGAACGATAAATGGTGGGTTCTTTTGATTATTTGTCAAGGAATATAACTGTGCAATATTGTCATTCAATACGCATTTGCTAGCTGACAAGTTGTTGGTCATAAACCTTGCCCCCAATAGTTTTGCTCTGACCTCCAACGACGTCTCCCCCGCCTCGACAGTAAGTGCACTTGGTCGGCGTTGACCTAAGTGCCCCCAGAATAATCCTGTATGCCTGAAATGTAATTTTATTTAAAGTCTGAAGCGCTTGCTTAGATGTAGGTAAGATGATCCACAATCCATACTCCAACTTCGATCGAATTATTACAAAGTATTCAAAATTATTGGGTCTCCACCCCATTTTGATGATGCAAGAGATCTTAACATATTCTTTCCCCTTATGCACGATTTTCCCAGCGCACCTATATGATATTTCCAACTCAACTTATCGTTGAGATGAAATCCCAGATATTTTACTCCTTCTGAGTAGTCAATTAAGTTATTGTCGTATTGCAGAATAGGGCGAACAAAGATTTTCTTCCTTGTAAGCATCATGGCTTTCGCTTTAGGGAGTGATATTTCTAAAAAACGGGCATCCAAGAACTTGCTGAGTATCTCCAATGCCGAATTCATGGTATTTGCAGCTGGATCGAAGTCATCCACAAGCTTATTGTTTGTAACTTATTGTTTGGACCCTAAGATCCGCAAGAGCTTCATTAAGTGACGAAATATAAACATCGAAAAGTATTGGACTTAGAGGACTCCCCTGTAACTCACTCTTTCGCCAAGATAACATTGGTCGTCCTTCAGACTTATAATTTTTCTAGACATCAGCCCATATATGACAGTGCAGAGATTTGCTGGTATACCATGTTTTTCCGTAATATTTATTAGTGTTGGTATATGCACATTATCATATGTTGATTTTATGTCGACCAAAACTGCCAAGACCGATTTTCTTTGTTCAAACGCGATCTGTATCTCACTTACTATTGTAGATACCGCATGCATCACCCCTTTTAACTTCTTGAAGCCAAATTGTTGATTATCAAAAACACTATTTCTTTCACTCCACCAATCCAATCTATTTGCCAGAATGCATTCGATGGTCTTTCTCACACAGGATAGTAAAAATATTGGTCTGTAGCTTGCCGAATGGTTTGGATTTTTATTGGGTATCTTATCAATATCTTTTCCCATTCCGTTGGAACTTCGCCACTAATGAGACACTCATTATAGATACTCAATAAATTTATTAAATAGATTCTCTAACATAGAATAGGTTATCCCATCCTTCCCAGTATCGGTATCCCTTCTTGTTGCTAAGACATGATCCAGCTCCATCGCTGTAATCAATCCGGCACATGCCGAAACATTTTCTACCGGAGTAATGGGACCATCCAACAGGCATTCTTCTCGAGATGGTACATAAGCCGGACACAGAGAGTCCAGAAAGGGTTCGTTCCAACTATTATCTGTAGACCTATGGTTTTCCGTGGTAAATACTGCTCTGTTATAAATCCTAATATTTCTCCATATTTGTCCCATTGCTGTTAATCGATTCAAGCTATAACAAAATTTTCTAAAATGTTCCCTCTTCTTCAATAATAGGATCCTCTTCGATATAGCAATATGCCTCTTGGTGATTTGATAACTAATCATGGTTCTATCTCTTAGGTACAGACGAACGACATACTTCCTAACTTTTATGATTCGCTCGCATTCAGCATCCCACCATGGGCAAGGATCATATTGGCGTTTATTCCTTTTTCTCGAAGCAGCCTCAGATGCTACCCCAGATATATCTTTAATAAAATCTGTATAGGATTCAGGTTGAGGTTTCTGTTGCAACGAGTCCGTAAACTTCGTCCAATCATTTATCTTAATCGTTGTTGATCCTGTTAAAGTATTACCCAGCGTGTCCCACGCAGTATAACATGTGGCCAAATTTGCTAAATCGTTTGACGCCAACATCAGATCAATAACACTTTGGTTGTTCTCAGTGTATGTAAATAAAGTTAAATAAACTAAAAGGTCTCTTTCAGTAATAATCTGTTTTATAGATTTTCCCTTTTGATTCTCCCCTTTGCAGCCCCACATTTCATGATGACAGTTGAAGTCACCCGAGGTAATACATTTTTCATCTGTTCCGAAGAGAACCTGTCTACAGTGATCCATGGTAAAAGGAACATCAGGAGGAACATAGCCGGCGATTACACAAACACCGTAAATTTTAATTTTAAGGAAATGACGATTAACGGATCGACTACATCGATCACCTCGTATGTTAATGGTTTTCTGATAAATATCGATAGACCTCCATACCCATCATCTCTAATTTTTTTAATATGATAATAGTTCGGAGATACATCCTCCTACACCATCCTACATCAACCAGCCTAAGGAATTTCCGAAGGCTAGGATACAGCTCAGAGGTGGGTTCCTGATGCCATCTGTGCTCGGCCATTCCTCTCTAAAGTCTCTCATTCTGAGGTGTGTCGAACAGTCTCCTCGCTCTCTTGACAAAAGCGACAGAGGGAACTAGTAGCAAGCTTAAGATTGTAGAGATGCTTGTTTACCTTACAGTGACCCGTGATGAGTCCCGTTAAAATACGTAGGGCGCTTCTACCGAGTCTTACGAAAGACAAGGCTGTCTTTGCTGAAGGATAACACAACAGTTCTTTGTCCTATTCCACCAGTCTGTGAATTTCCTGTGGGCGAAATCTTTAATAAGCTCAATTTGAGTTGATACGGACGGAGCGATTAACGATCCAGGTGAACAGATAGCTCGCTTGGCAGCTCTTTTGGCAAGCCCATCACCGTGCTTATTATCTGAACAGATCGAGTGTCCTTTTATCCATTGAAGTGAAACACAGTTATGTGCTGCGGCCTTCTGCATTGTTAGGTGACAATCCGTAACAAGTCCTGAGGTAATAGTTATTCTACTCAGGGCTAAAATGGATTCTCTACTGTTAGTATAAATTGTGAAAGTCTTTCCTTGAAAATTGGATCTGACAATAAAGTCAGCGGCAAGTAGAATGGGGATTAATTTTGCCTGTATGACGGTGGTACCTTTACCTAATGGAGTAGATATGTGGAGTTGGAGATCGTACGAGAAAACTCCAGCTCCAGCTCCTTCCCGACTAACCGAACCATCACTGTAGATTTTATTACTTTTATTTTCTTCTACTTCTGTGGAACTTAGATAGGTGAGATAACTCTTAGTAAAAATGTGTTGTAGGGGTATGAAGTCCGTGTTACGTTCCAGAATTGGCGAGTAACCGACCATTTCATTCCAGAGTATGGCATCTTTACTGTTTCTCTCACCCATAATGATTCCTGCTGTACGCAGTCGAAACATGGTCAACAGTGCCACTTCTTGAATGAACAAATGAAGTGGCGGTAGGTTCAATATGTTTTCCATGGTTGCAGTGTAATATACATAGTAACATACAAACACGCAAGTCTATGTATTTTATTTAGTGCAGCAGTGGAAATAAATTTTAAGGTTTTTGACCACCAGACTACTGCACCATATGTAAGCATAAGTCGAATTACAGCTGTGTAGATCCAGAGGGCAGTTTTAGGTGACAGCTCCCACGTCTTACCTATAATCCTCCGGCACTGGATGTCATTTTGTTGTCAAGTATAATGCCCAGATATTTGACTTCTTTAGACAAAACTAATGGAGTATTAGCAAGAGATGGCAAACTAGGCTTGCCAACCTTCCTCAATCATGTGAAAAGAATCAACTCTGTCTTCCGAGAATTCGGTCACGACAAGACTCAATCAATTTGAGAGCCACTTGAATCCTATCAAAAAGTACATTTATGTGCTTACCTTTGACAAGGATGGTTAGATCATCTGCATAACCAACTGTTGTGAAGTTGGCTTTAGTGAGGGATTTCAAGAGGCTATCCAGGGTGAGATTCCACAACAATGGGGAAAGTACACCCCCGTGTGGACAGCCTCGAGTAACTCCTCCATGAAGACTGACATCGCCAGCCCTAATCTTTACTATCCTATGTTTGAGAGCGTTTTCAAGCCAACCACAAAGAGTCGGTGGAACTTTATGCTCAAGCAAGGCATCGTTAATACAGGGTAAGTTGTTTTAACACAAGCTCCCTCTATATCTATGAACACACCAAGGGCGGACTCCTTTGAGTCCAGCGTCCCACCAACAAAGCTGGTCACCGAGTGAAGAGCCGTTAGTGTGGACTTGCCCTGAGTGTAAGAATGCTGATTAGGATTTACTGGCAATTGGAAGACAGAAATCCCTAATATAGAGATAACACAGCCTCCCCAAGGTTTTCAAAAGAAAGAAGGAGATGCTGATAGGTCTAAACGATTTCGGTGTGAACTAATCTAACTTACCCGGTTTTGGTATAAAGTTCACCGTAACCTCACGCCACCGATTGGGTATATAGTGTAGCGGCAGGCAATACCATCTGGTCCTGGTGTTTTGAACGACGAAAAACTATTAATTGCTCACCGTATCTTTTCCTCCCTGCAAATTTCTTCGGCTAAGATCCAATCATCTGCAGTAGGTTCATGGTTGGTGTCCTGAAGTGAACACATGGGACTTCTGGAGCCTGAAAAAATGCCTTTTTTAATAAGCGAATTCGTCTTTCAGGGTCAGATGAAAGTACCCGATTTAATGGAGAGATTTCGAAACTTCTTCACAGAATTTCCTCCACATTTCTCGCTTCTTATTACGAACGCTTTTTTTAAATTCCGCTAACTTACCCTTGTAAAGTTTCCAGTCGGAATCTAATTTTGAGTTTTTAGCTCTATTAAAGGCTGTCCTTGCTTCTTGTTTGAGTTTGTCGAGTTCGGGGCACCACCAAACGGTAGCACGCCCCGAAACGGCCTCAGGTCGAAGAGGATAGGTCTTTTTGTAAGCTTTAATTAAGGAGTCGCAAATGGTGTTTAAGTACTCCTCAACCTCAAAGCTTTTAGTTATCTTAAGCAAACCGATTTCGTTCAAACTCCCAGTTAGCATAGATCTGAACTTGTCCACATCCATCCTTCTGGGGTTACGCTTTAGGTTCCAATCTTTAAGATACCAAGATCAAACGTGATCCACCTATGGTCTGACATTGAAACTTCGTCAGAAACAGTCCAGTTGCGGATCGAGGACGAGATACTCATCGACGCGAGAGTGATGTCAATAATTGATTAACCTCTAGCTGTTATAAAGGTCGGTTCCGAGTTTATTATATTTTAAAGCACTAAAAAGACTAGGTTTATTTTTCAACATACTTCTAGAGTTCCATGTCATAATCTTTAGTGCTAAATTAAAGATTATCATCGCTTAAAACATTATAATAGTTGGGATAAGCATAAGAATGTTCTTTCTCATTTTGGACACTTTGCCTTTTTAATTGTTGTTTTATTTGTCTGTTGGTACATGATTGGGTGGCCTAATCTTCTCCCTCCCTGGGATAGTTATCACTTACTGTTACGACCTCAAATGTGTCCATTGGCTGTGGTTCCACCTGATCCACACCATGATCAGCATCTCTTATCACAGTTAACTGTATATCTTAAATCCTCAGGGATGTCAATTTTTCTTTTCCTTTCCTCTACTCTTGTCCTCTTTGGCGAAATTATTGTTTTTCTGTAGGATCTAGTTTGCGTCCCCGTTTGCGCCGCAGTTGATGTTTGTTATTTATTGTTATAAAGTGGTTTGTTCTTATTTAGTGCTGGATATGTCTTGTGGTTGACAATTGCTTCGGGTATAATAGTAGGAGATGTTTGTAATGGATTTTTGTGTCCAACCTTTTCTGATGCTTCATACGAGGAGCAATTATATTTCGCCATTACTTCTTTGATTTTTACTTGTTTCAGATATTCGATACATTTTGTCCTGGATGCTGGAGTATCTTTTTTGTGGTTGCTCCAGGGGCTGTTTTTTTCTGGCATTCTTCAACCTGGTGCTCATTTGCACACGCTGTTTTACGTATGGCCATATCTCATACAGTTATAACACTGAGTAACAGGTTTGATATAGGGTTCAGTTAGGCGAGAAAAAGCTTTTAATTCGTTGAGGTAAGTTGATACCTCTGAAGGTTACAACGATTAAAAAGGTTTTAATATATTTAGGACCCTCTTCTGTTTCGATTCTTCGTGTTAATCTCCTCACATGTATAACTGGTTCATCGTCATCTGTGCGTAGATGGTCAAGCAACTCATCCTCGGTCAAGCTTGGATCGATACGTCTAACAATACCTTTGCAAGATATTCTATGGCTTGACACAAATACCTTTCAACCATTGTTGATTGGTAACTCTGAGTTTATGAAATCATTTGCACTCTTCCTATTTAAGAATTCTACCTCTAACCTGTTTTGCCCTCGTTTATCTATTTTCTTTATTCCCTATATTTTACTATTATATAATAACTTTCCTATTTTTATATCTCTCAATTGACCTATGTTTCTATTCACAGATTCAATACATGCCACAAAAGGTGGACAGTCTTTATAAGTGTAAATTGTTTTTGGTTTAATCGAGTATGAGATTCCCTTTTTATTAAGTACTCTGCTCCACAATTCTGTCACCCTCACTGGAAGGGCTATATTATTACTCCCGTCGTTACAATAAAAACCAACATTAAGCATATTTCTCGGGGCTATTAATTCCAGAAAACAGAACACCTTCACAGAAAACCAAGTTTTATACGTCTTCCTTGCAGGTCTTCTTTTCAATGTTTTTAAAAGTGTTAAAATACTTTAATATAATCTTATAACAAATTAGTAGGAGACGAACTAGATAGATGACGCGGTTTACTTTCTAATGCAAAAGTTACCCATAAGTTATTAAAGTAGTTTATTTTTATTTTATTATTTCCATTAATTAAATTAATAAAATAAATTAGCAAATTCATTAATTTCAATTGTAATAAATATAATATAATAATTTTAAAATACTTTAATATAATCTTATAACAAATTAGTAGGAGACAAACTCGATAGATGACGCTATTAAGGTTTGCTTTCTAATGCAAGTTACTCATAAGTTATTAAAATAATTTATTTTTACTTTATTATTTCCATTAATTAAATTACCAAAATGAATAAGTTAATTCATTAATTTACAATAATAATATATACAATAATAAAATTATTATTAGCCATCCATTCAACATCGCTTAACACAAGGAAAAGAAACAGAAGAAAGGAGAAGATAATGTGAGGCGCTTTCTTCCTCACGATCTAGAAGAACTATGGGACTGTGTGGGTTCCACAAGGAAGAAGCATTACGGGAAGTGATTGCCTTCTCAGGAAGAATGCGTGAAAGATGAACGACGGTTGAAATTAATGGATTCCCCGAAGTTGCCCTGCATTCATATCTCCGGAAGATGTTGCCCGGCAAAGGCATCACTAAGTTGGATTAGGTTGGGTTTGATTTCGAAATTTCACCATAACTCAACACTACAGTCATCCAAAGTGTTGTTTATGATACTCGAGGTGGTCAAAAGATTTGGGTTGAAATGTAATTTCGAAATCCAATCCAACCCCGTGATACTTTGGACGGCCGACTTCGAAGACTTCGGCAAAGATATGAATGAGACGATTAGAAGCAGTGGATATGGGAGAATATTAAGGTTGAGGTTTTGTTTGTGTCAATAGAAATAATTCGATAATCCAATTACGAAGACTTATTCCGATATTTTTGAGATAATACCGATTTTCAATACCGTTCATATTTCGTTAGGGATCCCGGTATGTAGAGTCCCGGAATATCGGTATTAAAAACTCTAAGAAATTCAAAGAAATTAGTAAAGAACATATCAAATACTAACTATGTGTATGCTACAAAAACTAACTGGATTATTTATTGAAACCTTATTATGAAAAACCTCAAATAGTTGAGATGTATGTTACATATCCAGGGGAAGTAGAGATAAGAATGAATGTATAGCGTATATGAATTGAAAAAAGAAAAGCAAAAAAACTGTACTGACTAGACAAGTTTTACATCGACACCCAGCACAAAACTAGTGTAAAACTAGAAACTTTCGGGTTTTGTCGTGCGTCTTTTCAAGAAGTGTTTGACGTTTCGAATGTCATGTTGCAACCGTCTTTAGAAACTGGTTCAAATATATCGGTCGAAAACCGATATATTGTTATAATTATTGCATCGCATCTGGCTTGAGAGTCTTGTTCATGTTCACCACCATCTTCCATGTGTTGCTGAGTTCTCAGCCATCTTCTCCGTTGACGTTGTTTTTATGCCGGTGGATTTCTATGGCCTCTCTTGTTAGCCTTTGGCGATATTTCTTAATTCTAACCTTTGGATTGTCGAAGTCTATTCAGTATCCCTCTGAATGGCAATCTTCCGCAACTGCCAACCGCCGACTGATTGATAAAACCAACTGGTTATGTACTTACTTCATCTTCCTACTGCTTCCATTGCTTGGTGGTACGGTTGATACCCCTTAAAGTATATCCGATTTTCTGCAGTACGTCCTATAGAAACCATTCATCCTTCTTTAGGTTATCTCCACAACAAAATGTGAATCACGGATCTCTTTTGTAGAGGATGATGGCGTGTTGTTGCCTTTAAGTTCACGTTGGTGTGGGTCCCTCGTCTTAGTGATCAACGCATCTAGGAAAGGCAACTATTTGGTACTTTCCGTTTCCATATTAAACTTGATCGTGGGATGTTGAGCGTTTAAGTGATCTAAGAACTTTTGGAGGCAATCGCTGCCATGTTGTCGTATTACAAACGTATCGAAGCCATAGTTTTGGTTTCTACTGGCTCTTCTTCAAAGCATCTTCTTTGAATTATTTCTATGTAGAAATTAACTATAAATGGCGACAATGGAGGTTCCATGGGTGCTCTGTAAAACTGCACGTAAAACTGTCCTTTCCAACTAAAATTCGTCGCAGATAAACAGTGCGGATACTGTTCTAGTATGTTAAATCTAGTACATATTCTGGTAATCCCTCCGCAATGAGTTTCTGGCGAAGACCGTTTACAGCATTCTTTATTGGTTTCCCTAGTAAAAACTTCTTATTGCTTCCTTCGGAACCTTCTTTCTGGTGATTGCGTAGTTGAGTTCTTTGGTCAGTACCATGGTTTCTTCCTTCGTTAGTGGGACACTCAATCTGTTGACGACGATCGTTTCTACTGGTAGACTGTAGTTTTTCTTCTTCTGCATCGGGCGTCCTAATAATTCTGCTTCTTCTTCTTGTGTATTCGGCTTGCCAATGATTCCAATTTGATGTGTGTGCCACGGGTCTTCTGGAATTCTTAATTCTTAAGACTTCTTAATTGTTAGCCTGTCTTCTTTATTATATTTTATATTATTAAGTGATAATGAAGATGTGCATTCGATAAGTTTAGAAGATTGTGTTACCGAATATTTCGCGAGATATATTCGGATTATATCGAAGTACATTATTTACAAAAGAAAGTGAACTGATTATGAAATGCAATTTTTATACTTTACAATTATAGAAGATGTTTATTTAAATTTTTGGAAGAAAAATTGTAGACGCAAAATTATATATCCAAACTCAAATGGTTGCAAAATAGTATATTACAGTACAAGTTAGGAAACTAAGGTTTTTCACTCACGCGTATGTCAGATTTCCCCACGAGCCGTAGGCGAGTGTGGAAAGACATACAAGTGAGTGGAAAATATTGGTTTCTCACGTGTGCTGTATAGCGTTTTGTTCAATCCAACTATTTAGAGAAAATTCGGTCTTAAAATTCGTTAATTCTTGGCTAATGTCATGTCGATATGTCGATGACGACACTTTTTGACGTTGTCTTCCTCTTAATTGATTGATAAACAACCAGTTGTGTCAAATTGTGAGACTTTTTGACGTTGTCATACTCTTAATTGATTGATAAGCAACCAATTGTGTCAAATTGTTAATTGTCATCATTACGCAAATTAATTAAGATTAATAATTTATACAAGTGAAATACTTCATTTAATTTTCCTTGTGCCTTGCTCTCTACCGTTTTTTAGTTCACATCCGTTACGTTTAAACAAAGACTTCTACCTTTAAATGTTTAAATTTCGCTAGTAGTGGATGAAAAAAATTAGAGTGAGTGAAAAATATTTTCACTCACCCGTTGCTATGAAATTAGCAGAGTGAGTGAAAATAACAACTTTCAACACTCGTATCTACGCTAGAAACTGGCAATTTCACAGGTAGGATTGAACAAAACTTTTTGGAAAGGAAGGTTCGGTGCCTACCACGTCTGAAATAAGTCTAAAATAATATTAATTATTATTATTATATTAAAAAATATATTAGTAATTTTTTCTTAGAAACCAATTCCATATTATTTAAGAAAAGTTTCTTTTGTATAAAGATTTGTATATTCAATACTATTGATTTTTAGATTGAGTAAACAACTTATACTACAAGTTGAATTTTTCCAATTCATTCATAAATATAGTTGCTTTTGTTTGCCGTTAGAGGCAGCACGAGCTAGAGCAACCCAACTCGACCCGTTGAATAACTATGTATATCTATAAACAAGGATATAATCTTATAACAAATTACTAGGAGACAAACTCGATAGAGGGCGCTATTAAGGTTTGCTTTCTAATGCAAAAGTTACACATA
Source organism: Onthophagus sagittarius (assembly GCA_036711965.1). Taxonomy (NCBI): domain Eukaryota; kingdom Metazoa; phylum Arthropoda; class Insecta; order Coleoptera; family Scarabaeidae; genus Onthophagus; species Onthophagus sagittarius. The sequence continues at coordinate 27,690,308 of JASERS010000010.1, read as the reverse complement.
AGTTATTAAAGTAATTTATTTTTACTTTATTATTTCCATTAATTAAATAAATCACCAAAATAAATAAGTTAATTCATTAATTTACAATAATAATAATTAAAACAAAGAAAGTTTATGCAAACTTTCTTTGTTTACAGTAATATTTCAGATATTGACTTGTTTTAGTTTTATCAAGGTTAGGGACCTTGATTCAAGGTCCCTAAAGCGTATTGTACCAGGTTGGCCAGAGACTGAAAAACGCGTTTTGAAGGGTAAGAACGTCACGAGTTACGTAGCAGTGGGAGTTAGGTCCATTGCTATTATCTTTTAGTTAAATTTATCTTATAGATAAATCCACTAGCCAATCAAAATGCGTAAAATAGCCGTAACCATGGTGATAATTTCTTAGATATCTTAATCAGAAGATGGTAGTAATGAGCTTTACCATCTCAAGTTATCTCAAAAATAAAAAATCTCTGTGATATCCAAAGACTCTAATGATATTTGGGTTAAATTTTTAATTTGATAACCATATGGTCAAAAGGTGTAATATTTTGACATTTTAACTAATTTCAACCATAAATGACACCGCTGAACTTCATTGAGATTTTTCTAACATTTTGTATAAATTTAAAAATTCTTTAAAAATCGGTTCTTTAGAAAATTGTTACGAAATTACTTTCAATTACTAATACCTTCCGAAAATGAAGTCAATTTTTAATTTTCTCACTTAGTTCTTAAGATATAAGATGTTGAATTTAATTTGGATTTTTCCAATATTTTGTATAAATTTAAAAATTCTTGAAAAATCGATTTTTTGGAAAATTATTATGAAATTACTTGCAATTATTAATTGGAGAATCTATTTTCGAAAGATTAAGTCAATTTAGGGATATCTTACTCAGAACTTGCGATATAAGCTGTTGAACTTAATTGGGATTTTTCCAATATTTTGTATAAATTTAAAAATTCCTGAAAATTCGATTTTTTGGAATATTGTTATAAAATTACTTTCAATTACTAATTTTAGCATCTACTTTCTAAAAGTGAAGTCAATTTAAAAATATCTCACTTAGTTCTTGAGATATAAACTGCTGAACTTAATTGGGATTTTCCAATACTTTGTATAAATTTAAAAATTCCTGAAAACTCGATTTTTTGAAAAATTGTTATGAAATTACTTTCAATTACTAATTGGAGCATCTAAGTTCTAAAAGTGAAGTCAATTTGAAACTATCTCACTTAGTTCTCGAGATATAACCTGCTGAACTTAATTGGGATTCTTCCGATATTTTGTATAAATTTAAAAATTCATGAAAACTCGATTTTTTGAAAAATTGTTATGAAATTACTTTCAATTACTAATTGAAGCATGTGATTTCTAAAAGTAAATTCAATTTAAAAATATCTCAATTACTTCTTGAAATATAAACTGCTGAACTTAATTAGGATTTTCCGATATTTTGTATAAATTTAAAAATTCCTGAAAAATCGATTTTATGAAAAATTGTTATGAAATTACTTTCAATTACTAATTGGAGCATCTAATTTTTAAAAGTGAAGTCAATTTGAAATTATCTCACTTAGTTCTTGAGATATAAACTGTTGAACTTAATTGAGGTTCTTCCGATATTTTGTATAAATTTAAATATTCTTAAAAAAACAATTTTTAGGAAAATTGTTATGAAATTACTTTCAATTACTAATTGGAGCATCTAATTTCTAAAAGTGAATTCAATTTGAAACTATCTCACCTAGTTCCTGATATACAAACTGCTAAACTTAATTGGGGTTCTTCCGATATTTTGTATAAATTTAAAAATTCCTGAAAACTCGATTTTTTGAAGAATTGTTATGAAATTACTTTCAATTACTAATTGGAGCATCTAAGTTCTAAAAGTGAAGTCAATTTGAAACTATCTGACTTAGTTCTCGAGATATAAACTGCTGAACTTAATTGGGATTCTTCCGATATTTTGTATAAATTTAAAAATTCATGAAAACTCGATTTTTTTAAGAGTTGTTATGAAATTACTTTCAATTACTAATTGGAGCATCTAAGTTCTAAAAGTGAAGTCAATTTGAAACTATCTCACTTAGTTCTCGAGATATAAACTGCTGAACTTAATTGGGATTCTTCCGATATTTTGTATAAATTTAAAAATTCCTGAAAACTCGATTTTTTGAAGAATTGTTATGAAATTACTTTCAATTACTAATTGGAACATCTAAGTTCTAAAAGTGAAGTCAATTTGAAACTATCTCACTTAGTTCTCGAGATATAAACTGCTGAACTTAATTGGGATTCTTCCGATATTTTGTATAAATTTAAAAATTCATGAAAACTCGATTTTTTGAAGAGTTGTTATGAAATTACTTTCAATTACTAATTGGAGCATCTAAGTTCTAAAAGTGAAGTCAATTTGAAACTATCTCACTTAGTTCTCGAGATATAAACTGCTGAACTTAATTGGGATTCTTCCGATATTTTGTATAAATTTAAAAATTCATGAAAACTCGATTTTTTGAAAAATTGTTATGAAATTACTTTCAATTACTAATTGAAGCATGTGATTTCTAAAAGTAAATCCAATTTAAAAATATCTCACTTAGTTCTTGAGATATAAACTGCTGAACTTAATTAGGATTTTCCGATATTTTGTATAAATTTAAAAATTCCTGAAAAATCGATTTTATGAAAAATTGTTATGAAATTACTTTCAATTACTAATTGGAGCATCTAATTTTTAAAAGTGAAGTCAATTTGAAATTATCTCACTTAGTTCTTGAGATATAAACTGTTGAACTTAATTGAGGTTCTTCCGATATTTTGTATAAATTTAAATATTCTTAAAAAAACAATTTTTAGGAAAATTGTTATGAAATTACTTTCAATTACTAATTAGAGCATCTAATTTCTAAAAGTGAATTCAATTTGAAACTATCTCACCTAGTTCCTGATATATAAACTGCTAAACTTAATTGGGGTTCTTCCGATATTTTGTATAAATTTAAAAATTCCTGAAAACTCGATTTTTTGAAGAATTGTTATGAAATTACTTTCAATTACTAATTGGAGCATCTAAGTTCTAAAAGTGAAGTCAATTTGAAACTATCTGACTTAGTTCTCGAGATATAAACTGCTGAACTTAATTGGGATTCTTCTGATGTTTTGTATAAATTTAAAAATTCATGAAAACTCGATTTTTTGAAGAGTTGTTATGAAATTACTTTCAATTACTAATTGGAGCATCTAAGTTCTAAAAGTGAAGTCAATTTGAAACTATCTCACTTAGTTCTCGAGATATAAACTGCTGAACTTAATTGGGATTCTTCCGATATTTTGTATAAATTTAAAAATTCCTGAAAACTCGATTTTTTGAAGAATTGTTATGAAATTACTTTCAATTACTAATTGGAACATCTAAGTTCTAAAAGTGAAGTCAATTTGAAACTATCTCACTTAGTTCTCGAGATATAAACTGCTGAACTTAATTGGGATTCTTCCGATATTTTGTATAAATTTAAAAATTCATGAAAACTCGATTTTTTGAAGAGTTGTTATGAAATTACTTTCAATTACTAATTGGAGCATCTAAGTTCTAAAAGTTAAGTCAATTTGAAACTATCTCACTTAGTTCTCGAGATATAAACTGCTGAACTTAATTGGGATTCTTCCGATATTTTGTATAAATTTAAAAATTCATGAAAACTCGATTTTTTTAAGAGTTGTTATGAAATTACTTTCAATTACTAATTGGAGCATCTAATTTTTAAAAGTGAAGTCAATTTGAAATTATCTCACTTAGTTCTTGAGATATAAACTGTTGAACTTAATTGAGGTTCTTCCGATATTTTGTATAAATTTAAATATTCTTAAAAAAACAATTTTTAGGAAAATTGTTATGAAATTACTTTCAATTACTAATTGGAGCATCTAATTTCTAAAAGTGAATTCAATTTGAAACTATCTCACCTAGTTCCTGATATATAAACTGCTAAACTTAATTGGGGTTCTTCCGATATTTTGTATAAATTTAAAAATTCCTGAAAACTCGATTTTTTGAAGAATTGTTATGAAATTACTTTCAATTACTAATTGGAGCATCTAAGTTCTAAAAGTGAAGTCAATTTGAAACTATCTCACTTAGTTCTCGAGATATAAACTGCTGAACTTAATTGGGATTCTTCCGATATTTTGTATAAATTTAAAAATTCATGAAAACTCGATTTTTTGAAGAGTTGTTATGAAATTACTTTCAATTACTAATTGGAGCATCTAAGTTCTAAAAGTGAAGTCAATTTGAAACTATCTCACTTAGTTCTCGAGATATAAACTGCTGAACTTAATTGGGATTCTTCCGATATTTTGTATAAATTTAAAAATTCCTGAAAACTCGATTTTTTGAAGAATTGTTATGAAATTACTTTCAATTACTAATTGGAACATCTAAGTTCTAAAAGTGAAGTCAATTTGAAACTATCTCACTTAGTTCTCGAGATATAAACTGCTGAACTTAATTGGGATTCTTCCGATATTTTGTATAAATTTAAAAATTCCTGAAAACTCGATTTTTTGAAGAATTGTTATGAAATTACTTTCAATTACTAATTGGAGCATCTAAGTTCTAAAAGTGAAGTCAATTTGAAACTATCTGACTTAGTTCTCGAGATATAAACTGCTGAACTTAATTGGGATTCTTCCGATATTTTGTATAAATTTAAAAATTCCTGAAAACTCGATTTTTTGAAGAATTGTTATGAAATTACTTTCAATTACTAATTGGAACATCTAAGTTCTAAAAGTGAAGTCAATTTGAAACTATCTCACTTAGTTCTCGAGATATAAACTGCTGAACTTAATTGGGATTCTTCCGATATTTTGTATAAATTTAAAAATTCATGAAAACTCGATTTTTTGAAGAGTTGTTATGAAATTACTTTCAATTACTAATTGGAGCATCTAAGTTCTAAAAGTGAAGTCAATTTGAAACTATCTCACTTAGTTCTCGAGATATAAACTGCTGAACTTAATTGGGATTCTTCCGATATATTGTATAAATTTAAAAATTCATGAAAACTCGATTTTTTGAAGAGTTGTTATGAAATTACTTTCAATTACTAATTGGAGCATCTAAGTTCTAAAAGTGAAGTCAATTTGAAACTATCTCACTTAGTTCTCGAGATATAAACTGCTGAACTTAATTGGGATTCTTCCGATATTTTGTATAAATTTAAAAATTCATGAAAACTCGATTTTTTGGAGAGTTGTTATGAAATTACTTTCAATTACTAATTGGAGCATCTAAGTTCTAAAAGTGAAGTGAATTTGAAACTATCTCACTTAGTTCTCGAGATATAAACTGCTGAACTTAATTGGGATTCTTCCGATATTTTGTATAAATTTAAAAATTCATGAAAACTCGATTTTTTGAAGAGTTGTTATGAAATTACTTTCAATTACTAATTGGAGCATCTAAGTTCTAAAAGTGAAGTCAATTTGAAACTATCTCACTTAGTTCTCGAGATATAAACTGCTGAACTTAATTGGGATTCTTCCGATATTTTGTATAAATTTAAAAATTCATGAAAACTCGATTTTTTGAAGAGTTGTTATGAAATTACTTTCAATTACTAATTGGAGCATCTAAGTTCTAAAAGTGAAGTCAATTTGAAACTATCTCACTTAGTTCTCGAGATATAAACTGCTGAACTTAATTGGGATTCTTCCGATATTTTGTATAAATTTAAAAATTCATGAAAACTCGATTTTTTGAAGAGTTGTTATGAAATTACTTTCAATTACTAATTGGAGCATCTAAGTTCTAAAAGTGAAGTCAATTTGAAACTATCTCACTTAGTTCTCGAGATATAAACTGCTGAACTTAATTGGGATTCTTCCGATATTTTGTATAAATTTAAAAATTCATGAAAACTCGATTTTTTGAAGAATTGTTATGAAATTACTTTCAATTACTAATTGGAGCATCTAAGTTCTAAAAGTGAAGTCAATTTGAAACTATCTCACTTAGTTCTCGAGATATAAACTGCTGAACTTAATTGGGATTCTTCCGATATTTTGTATAAATTTAAAAATTCATGAAAACTCGATTTTTTGAAGAGTTGTTATGAAATTACTTTCAATTACTAATTGGAGCATCTAAGTTCTAAAAGTTAAGTCAATTTGAAACTATCTCACTTAGTTCTCGAGATATAAACTGCTGAACTTAATTGGGATTCTTCCGATATTTTGTATAAATTTAAAAATTCATGAAAACTCGATTTTTTGAAGAGTTGTTATGAAATTACTTTCAATTACTAATTGGAGCATCTAAGTTCTAAAAGTGAAGTCAATTTGAAACTATCTCACTTAGTTCTCGAGATATAAACTGCTGAACTTAATTGGGATTCTTCCGATATTTTGTATAAATTTAAAAATTCATGAAAACTCGATTTTTTGAAGAGTTGTTATGAAATTACTTTCAATTACTAATTGGAGCATCTAAGTTCTAAAAGTGAAGTCAATTTGAAACTATCTCACTTAGTTCTCGAGATATAAACTGCTGAACTTAATTGGGATTCTTCCGATATTTTGTATAAATTTAAAAATTCATGAAAACTCGATTTTTTGAAGAGTTGTTATGAAATTACTTTCAATTACTAATTGGAGCATCTAAGTTCTAAAAGTGAAGTCAATTTGAAACTATCTCACTTAGTTCTCGAGATATAAACTGCTGAACTTAATTGGGATTCTTCCGATATTTTGTATAAATTTAAAAATTCATGAAAACTCGATTTTTTGAAGAGTTGTTATGAAATTACTTTCAATTACTAATTGGAGCATCTAAGTTCTAAAAGTTAAGTCAATTTGAAACTATCTCACTTAGTTCTCGAGATATAAACTGCTGAACTTAATTGGGATTCTTCCGATATTTTGTATAAATTTAAAAATTCATGAAAACTCGATTTTTTGAAGAGTTGTTATGAAATTACTTTCAATTACTAATTGGAGCATCTAAGTTCTAAAAGTGAAGTCAATTTGAAACTATCTCACTTAGTTCTCGAGATATAAACTGCTGAACTTAATTGGGATTCTTCCGATATTTTGTATAAATTTAAAAATTCATGAAAACTCGATTTTTTGAAGAATTGTTATGAAATTACTTTCAATTACTAATTGGAGCATCTAAGTTCTAAAAGTGAAGTCAATTTGAAACTATCTCACTTAGTTCTCGAGATATAAACTGCTGAACTTAATTGGGATTCTTCCGATATTTTGTATAAATTTAAAAATTCATGAAAACTCGATTTTTTGAAGAGTTGTTATGAAATTACTTTCAATTACTAATTGGAGCATCTAAGTTCTAAAAGTGAAGTCAATTTGAAACTATCTCACTTAGTTCTCGAGATATAAACTGCTGAACTTAATTGGGATTCTTCCGATATTTTGTATAAATTTAAAAATTCATGAAAACTCGATTTTTTGAAGAGTTGTTATGAAATTACTTTCAATTACTAATTGGAGCATCTAAGTTCTAAAAGTTAAGTCAATTTGAAACTATCTCACTTAGTTCTCGAGATATAAACTGCTGAACTTAATTGGGATTCTTCCGATATTTTGTATAAATTTAAAAATTCATGAAAACTCGATTTTTTTAAGAGTTGTTATGAAATTACTTTCAATTACTAATTGGAGCATCTAATTTTTAAAAGTGAAGTCAATTTGAAATTATCTCACTTAGTTCTTGAGATATAAACTGTTGAACTTAATTGAGGTTCTTCCGATATTTTGTATAAATTTAAATATTCTTAAAAAAACAATTTTTAGGAAAATTGTTATGAAATTACTTTCAATTACTAATTGGAGCATCTAATTTCTAAAAGTGAATTCAATTTGAAACTATCTCACCTAGTTCCTGATATATAAACTGCTAAACTTAATTGGGGTTCTTCCGATATTTTGTATAAATTTAAAAATTCCTGAAAACTCGATTTTTTGAAGAATTGTTATGAAATTACTTTCAATTACTAATTGGAGCATCTAAGTTCTAAAAGTGAAGTCAATTTGAAACTATCTCACTTAGTTCTCGAGATATAAACTGCTGAACTTAATTGGGATTCTTCCGATATTTTGTATAAATTTAAAAATTCATGAAAACTCGATTTTTTGAAGAGTTGTTATGAAATTACTTTCAATTACTAATTGGAGCATCTAAGTTCTAAAAGTGAAGTCAATTTGAAACTATCTCACTTAGTTCTCGAGATATAAACTGCTGAACTTAATTGGGATTCTTCCGATATTTTGTATAAATTTAAAAATTCCTGAAAACTCGATTTTTTGAAGAATTGTTATGAAATTACTTTCTATTACTAATTGGAGCATCTAAGTTCTAAAAGTGAAGTCAATTTGAAACTATCTCACTTAGTTCTCGAGATATAAACTGCTGAACTTAATTGGGATTCTTCTGATATTTTGTATAAATTTAAAAATTCATGAAAACTCGATTTTTTGAAAAATTGTTATGAAATTACTTTCAATTACTAATTGAAGCATGTGATTTCTAAAAGTAAATCCAATTTAAAAATATCTCACTTAGTTCTTGAGATATAAATTGCTGAACTTAATTAGGATTTTCCGATATTTTGTATAAATTTAAAAATTCCTGAAAAATCGATTTTATGAAAAATTGTTATGAAATTACTTTCAATTACTAATTGGAGCATCTAATTTTTAAAAGTGAAGTCAATTTGAAATTATCTCACTTAGTTCTTGAGATATAAACTGTTGAACTTAATTGAGGTTCTTCCGATATTTTGTATAAATTTAAATATTCTTAAAAAAACAATTTTTAGGAAAATTGTTATGAAATTACTTTCAATTACTAATTGGAGCATCTAATTTCTAAAAGTGAATTCAATTTGAAACTATCTCACCTAGTTCCTGATATATAAACTGCTAAACTTAATTGGGGTTCTTCCGATATTTTGTATAAATTTAAAAATTCCTGAAAACTCGATTTTTTGAAAAATTGTTATGAAATTACTTTCAATTACTAATTAGAGCATCTAATTTCTAAAAGTGAAGTCAATTTGAAACTATCTCACTTAGTTCTTGAGATATAAACTGTTGAACTTAATTGTGGTTCTTCCGATATTTTGTATAAATTTAAATATTCTTAAAAAAACAATTTTTAGGAAAATTGTTATGGAATTACTTTCAATTACTAATTGGAGCATCTAATTTCTAAAAGTGAATTCAATTTGAAACTATCTCACTTAGTTCTCGAGACAAAAACTGCTGAACTTAATTAGGATTTTCCGATATTTTGTATAAATTAAAAAATTCCTGAAAACTCGATTTTTTGAAAAATTGTTATGAAATTACTTTCAATTACTAATTGGAGCATCTAATTTCTAAAAGTGAAGTCAATTTGAAACTATCTCACTTAGTTCTTGAGATATAAACTGCTGAACTTAATTGGGATTTTCCGATATTTTGTATAAATTTATAAATTCCTGAAAAATCGATTTGTTGAAAAATTGTTATAGAACTACTTCCAATTACTTAGCAGAAGATGGTAGTAAACGTGCCTTAGAAGTTCAATCAATTTAATTTATCTTCTATTATGCACTGCTTTCTTAATGTTGATTGTGTAAGTTGCGTGTTTTGATTTTTATTATTAAATTAAAGAAAATACGTATGTTTGAAACCAGTAAAATATTAGAAATGAATATAATAATAAAAAATGTGAAAATATGTGGATAATTTAAAAAACACAATTGTATAATATTAGACAATTTTCTTTTAAAAACTCTTAAATGACGGCACTTTTGCAGATTTTTTAACAATTCCCCAGTTGTATGTCTAGGTTGCATCTGGTTATGAATTAAGTGTTCATAGTTCATTATCAACAATATTTATGCAAAAAGTATGTTTCTATCTATTTTAGGTTTTGAATTGTGATTAATTTTAGTACTGAAAATCCGAAATTATGATATTTTGAAGATATTTTCTCTATTTTTGCAAATTCTCTATTTTCAGATTGTTTCAGGTTGTAACTGGTTATGAAAAAAACCTATTAAACAATATTCGTTTAATAGGGCTTTCTGCAACTTGCTTTTTGAGATATGGTTGATTTTCGGGAAATGATATGAATGAAAAGGAGAAATCTTCAAGATAAATCTTCAAAACTACCAAAATATTAAATAATCTTCAAAATAATAAAACCAAAATTAAAAATTTTCTAAATTCTTGTCTATTCAAAGCAAATTTTTGAAAAATCCAAAAAGCCAATATAAAGACGGAGCAGAGGATTCTTTAAGCATATAGAAAGATGATTCGGGTTATGATTTTTTATAACGGTAGTTCTTCTTTTTCTTTTAATAGAAATTATATTATCATTTATTTTATCATGCCATTTTACTTTATACTAATTTTTTTCTAAAAATTATATGGAAAATTTCAAAATTTACGCAAAATTCTGTTTTGAAAACTAAAATAACACCTACTTTTTTCTTCATATATCTTTTTTAAATATTTTTATAGGTTATTCTAGCTTCTAACACCTGTTAAGCTTTAATAACAAGTTTGTTCACGTAAAATCAGCGTCTGTAACTTGTGAGGTCAGGACTAGGACATGTCGGGGGGGTTTACTCTTCATACGTTGGCCAACCTGGTACAATACGCTTTACGGACCTTGAGTTTTATTTAATATTTATGTATTAAAATTTGCGCTATTTTTTTTAGGTATAATGGGAAAATTATCAACGTATCTCCGAACAAAAACAGCAAAAAGAACCGATTACCGAGTAAAATTAATGGGTGAATTAATCGGGGGTATCCAAGTGGTGAAAATGTACGTTTGGGAAAAACCATTTGAAAAAATCGTTGAAATAGCCCGAAAAAAAGAAATAGATCTATTAACATACACCTCATATATTCGAGGTTGTTACGCAAGCTTCGCAGTTTTCACAGAAAGGGCAACCTTATATTTCTCCGTTATTTGCTATTACATCTTAGGAAATAAAATAACGGCCCACACAGTTTTTTCGATGGCCCAATTTTTTAACATCCTTCAAATGTCCATGGCAATCTTCTTTCCATTGGCGGTAACTTTAGGTGCGGAAGCTTTAGTCTCTATAAAAAGATTAGAAGAAATATTAATGTTGGAAGAAAAACAAAATGAAATAGAATTAAGTGAAAATCCCGGAGTTATTATCGAAGATTTAACAGCTTCTTGGGTTCTTGGACACCCCAATTTGATTAATTTGAATCTAAGAGTCCCCCAAGGGATGTTATGTGCCATCGTAGGACCCGTTGGTTCAGGAAAATCAACAATTTTGCAATTATTATTAGGCGAATTAAAACAGGACCATGGAAATGTTAAAATTGGGGGGAATATTTCTTATGCGAGTCAAGAACCTTGGTTGTTCGTTTCAACCGTGCGGAAAAATATCGTTTTTATTCAAAATTACAACAAATTTAGGTATAATAAAATCGTTAAAGTATGCGCTTTAGAAAGAGATTTAGAGTTGTTTCCGCATGGTGATAAAACTATGGTTGGGGAAAGGGGGGTTTCTTTAAGCGGGGGGCAAAGAGCTAGAATCAATTTAGCAAGAGCTGTTTATAAAGACTCTGATATTTATTTATTAGATGATCCGCTTTCAGCGGTTGATACTCACGTTGCTAATCATCTCTTTGATGAGTGTATTAATGGATATTTGAAAGGAAAAACAAGAATTTTAGTGACGCATCAATTACAATTTTTGAAAAAAGTTGATCATATTATTGTTTTAAATAATGTAAGTTATAAAAATATGTTTTATTAATTAAATTATATTTGATTTTGATTAGGGAAAAGTTGAAGCTCAGGGAACTTACAATCAATTATTATCGAGTAATTCGAATTTTATGAAATATTTGCAAAAACAAGAAGAAAGTCAAGAAAACGAGTTAGAAAATGAAATGGAGGATATCGTCTTGCAACATAGGAGAAATGACTCAGTTGTTTCAACAAAGGTAATTTTTTTTTGATTAATTCATTAATATTTTTGTTTATATTATTAATTACACTAGTTTACAAATTTTAATCAATTTTTTCCTCAAAGTGTGCGATATTTTTTTTATAATGTAGAATGTTGTGCTGATTCTGAAACTGTCTTCAGTTTATCTCCATCACGTCCAGTTTTCGAGATATATCCAAAAAGGTGGAAAATGGTAAATTAAAATACACAGTAACGGTTCATGTTCAGTATATTTGTTATTTTTCAAAGTGTGCATCTGTACCTATATGCACAAGAAAGTGGAGATCCAGACAAACATGTTGAGGTATTGTGGCATAAATCGGACTCTCCGTTATTTTGCTGCAGCCTAAAACAACTCAACAAAATCCATTTTTTTGGCATCTTTCCAAATTTTTTTTCACTACATCGCACCGTAACGAAAAAGAATTATACGGGGTGTCTCACGTAACTGGTTCATAAGAATTTTTAGGTTCCCCTATTCGTAGAGACTTGAAATTTTGGTAACATGGGTTATTGATTCCGATCTATTAATCTAAAATATCTTCAAGATGGCCACCACTTCCGGTCTACCAGAAGTAGACCTCAACTTCGTTATTTTAAATGGAATGCTATAGTTTTTATTTCACCATTCGATTACACGTAAAAAATATGTAGACTTTGATAACAGTTTTTTTGTTTTCGAGTTATTTTGATTTTAAGTGTCTTTTGTCAAATATCACCATGCTCTTTAACCCTTTCTTCCCGGATGGTACATATGTATACCACCAATTTGTGAAAACCCCTGGAACCTAAAATGATCGCTCGTTTTCAGTGGAAATTGTACCAGGCCGTTGTTTATGCGTTTGGCTTTGAGGTTATGCACAAAAATCGCACGCTGTCTGCATGACTCTAGCTAGTGTAGCGCTAATTTCCATTGTCTGCACGTGGTTTTGTGCAATTTTAGTGTTAAAACGTGTTTAAAAGTTGTTATAATACACTATTATTATTGAATATTATTAAAGTAAATCACCAGAGAGTAAATTACAAGTAAGTAAGTGATCAAAATAGTTTATAATTCATTTTTTGGGTGGATATTTTTTTATATAGTAAAAGAAAGAAGATTACTAAAGGTCCTAAAAATGATGAAAGTACTCAAGACAAAGAATCAAGTAGTGAAGATGATTCGGACAATGATGATACAAATATTGAGGTAGAATCAGAAACTTGCGTTGAGGAGCATACAAATCGACTACCTGAATGGATTGTTCCAAGCAATACATTTGTACCTGCAAAATCTATTCCTTCTTCAAGACCTTGTAAAATTTATGACATTAATAGAAATTCTCCTCCTATTCAAGTGTTTCATAAAATGTTTCCACATTCACTATATCTTCAAATTGTTTATTGTACAAATGAACGAATAAAGATTTTGAATAATGTAAAAAAACAAATACATAAGCCTACTGACAAGGGTAAATTACAGAAAATTCTAGCAGTTATGATGGTAATGTCCTATAATTATCTGCCATCTCTCAAAAATTATTGGAGTAGCAAAGAATCCATGGGAACAGACTGGTTGGGAGAATAAATTCTCGCGACAGATACAAGGTTGTAACATCGAAACTGTATGTTACTCTTGCTGAAAAGCCACCAGACGCAACAAAGACATACTATGTTGATGAATTACTTTCTTGTTTGAAACACACATTTAGAAAATATCGCCAGGATAGCCCTTTTCAGAGCATCGACGAATCCATGACAAAATTCAAAGGGCGTTCTTCTCTCAAACAAATTATGCCTCTCAAACCGGTTTCGAGGCATAAAGTTATGGTGCCGTTGCGACTCAGATTCCGGGTACACCTGCGATCTAACGTATACTCCGGAAAGGAATCTCAACCTATAACAGACGGTGCCCTTACTCTTGGAGAGCGAGTTGTTAAACGTCTTGCAAGTACAATACAAGAACCTGACGTGTGTTTGTGCTGTGATCGTTTATTTACTAGTGTCAATTTGTTAGAAACATATAGTTATGCCGCATTGGGTACGTGTATGAGTAATCACAGAAACTTGCCCAATATACAAGGAAAATTGAAACGAGGAAAATCAATATTTAGAAGTAATGAAACGGGACTCCTGTTAGCTAAAAGGCAAAACACAAAAGAGGTCTTAGTTCTAAGTAATTACCACAAACCAGAAACAACTGAGATCCTCAAAAAAACAAAAAAAACAGGCGAACAAGAGCGTATCGACTGTCCTGAAGCTATTGCTTTTTATCGAAAAAAAAAAATGGGTGGCGTCGATAGAGCAGATCAGTATCAAAGTCTATATGATTACGACCGGAAATCCACAAAATGGTGGAAAAAGGTTTTTTTATACCTGTGTCAACATTAGCACTGTAATCGTATGGATATTATATAAAGATTTGAAACGAGAAAATAAAGATGTTTCATATTTGACATTTTTGATAGATCTGGCAGAAGAACTAGCTGAAGAAGGGGTAAAACTTTCAAATTTGCCGTAGCCTAAGAAAGGGTCTCCAAAAAAGCGAAAGACAAGTGCTTTGCATTTACCAATAGAAGGAAACACAAGAAGAAGGTGTATTCGTTGTACAACAAATAAAGTCCAGAAAAGAACAAAAACCATATACAAAGAGTGCAATGTTGTACTATGCAAATTATGTTTCGCCCCATATCATACCGTGTAAAGATTTTTCTATTTTTATAAATTGCATTATATAAATAAATAGAATATTGCAAAAAATTGCGTGTTTTACTTTCTGTTGATACATACATGTTCCCCATATAAAAACCTGGTGGTACATATATGTACCACTATAAAAACCGGCTGGTACATATATTTACCACAACCCTTTCTCGATTTTTTACCAACCCCTAAAAGATTTTCTAATGTTTATGATAAATAATATCTATTATATAGCTAGTGCACAGTAACGTGTATAAACTTTTTGATAAATTTCATGTTTTGGTATTCCGGGACGAAAGGGTTAAAAGCACATATCTCAGGCAACGTTAATTCAAAAACGTTTTGCATTGGTACGATAACTCTTCATATGCTGTTAAATAGATTGTCATCTGTTATATCAGTGTACCTTATACAGCGTGGTCAAAACAGCGTGGAATTACCGTTTCACTGTATTCAATTGCGAGAAAGTTGAAAATTTTAAATGGAACGCCCCATATCTTTTTAGGCTATCAAAACGGGAATTTAATTCTCTACAAATTATCTATAAACATTGCTATACCTATTTATTACCGTTTGCTTAGTATTGAGTATTTTATCAAAATCCTACACAAAATGCTGGAAGCCGTTCGTTTTGTACATTTTGACAGTTTATCGTTTAATTTATTTAAACTATTATTGGTATCATTTCTAGAATGATCTGCGATTGAATAAACATTAGATTGTTAGCTTTTATTTACCAAAAATAATCAGCAAACGAACCCATAAATAAAACAATGAAAAACAATAATATGGCGTAATATTCGACGTAATGATGGGCGAGATATTCCTAGAGAGTTCACTTTATTTATTAACGGTGCTTTCTTGGAAAATATTATTCATCTAAATCGATCGAAGCACCTCTTACCGAAGAATTTGGTAAAGCAATAAAATATGACAAAACATTTATTCCATTATCTTAAACTGCTGGTGATAGACATTTATGGCTTCTTGTTATTTTGATCTTTCCAAAACTAAGAAGTAGATCCTATCCAAAACTTTATTACATCCGCCGTGAATATAAGACGAATTTAAAATGTTGGCGTTGGAATAATTCGCCATGATATTCAAAGACATCAACAGTAGTAAGTGATGGCACAACAAAGTAATGACAACAATACCATAAATATGGATGAAAGTTGTCAAAACTCCATGGCTTTCTAACATAAAATCAAGAAACTTTCCAGCATTGCATGCGTCCAAATATGAGGGCAACTACAACAAATAGGCACAGAGAAGTTTCTAGATAGTTTGTAGAGAATTAAATTCCCTTAATTTATTTCTATAAGTTTAAGTTTTTGATTCTTTTATGTTATTGATTTTAATTTTTGTCATTAAATTGTTATTTTTCATTGTTTCATTTATTCGGTTTTTTTGGTTACTTTTGGTAAATAGCAGCTAGCAAAGTTCATTCAATCGTAGTTCAATGTAGAAATAATACTAATAACAATTTAAATAAATTAAACAAAAAACTGCCAAAATATCATGGCCTTAAAAACAACAACGGAAACAAAAACACAAACGGTTTCTAGCATTTTACGTATGATTTTGATAAATTCCTCAATAGCAAGAAAACTATAATAAATAGGTATAGGAATATAAGTACGAAGGCTTTCACGACCGGTGTTAATTGAACTAACACTAGCACTAACACTAGAACTATCACTAGAACTATCACTAGGACTAACACTAGATCTAAAACTAGAAACTTTCGGGTTTCACCGGGCGTTTTTTGAAAAAATGTTTGACGTTTCGGATGCCTTGTTGCAACCAACAAATCGTAAAACAATATATAGGTCGAAAAACTAATTAATAATTAATTTATATTAATTACAAGCTAATTACTATCTAATTACTGCGTCGCGTCCGGTTTGGGAGTCGTGTTCTGCTGAGTTCCCAGCCATCTTCTCTGTTGACGTTGTTTTTATGTCGGTGGATTTCTATGGCTTCTCTTGTCAGCCGTTGATGATATTTATTATTCCTAGCCAGAACCTTTGTTTTGTCGAAGTTTATTCGGTGTCCCTCCGAATGGCAATGTTCCGCAACCGCCGACTGTTGAATCTTCCTCAGCCTCACATCCCTCTCGTGTTCCTTGATACGGCATTCGATGTTTCGTCCGGTTTGGCCAACGTAAAACTTCCCACAACTGCATGACAGCCGATAGACACCCGCTCCTTTTAATAGAGGTAACTTATCCTTGGCTACCGGGAGTGTATTCCGAATTTTGGTGACCGTTCCGTATCGCACCACGATGTCGTTTTTCTTGAGGTGTCTTGCAATTCGTTCCGTCACACCGGAAACGTAAGGAAGACAGATCAAACCAGCTGGTTCTGTACTTGCTGCAGCTTCTTCTCCCTGCTTCCGCTGCTTGGTGGCTCGGTTGATGTCCTTTAAACTATATCCATTTCTCTGTACGTTCCGTAGAAATCGTTCTTCCTTCTTTGGGTTATCTCCTTTACATATTCTTGCTGCTCTCTGAAACAAAGCGCGAATTACGAACCTCTTCTGTTGGGGATGATGGTGCGATGTTGCCTCTAAGTATCTATTGGTGTGGGTTTTTTTTCGATACACCCCCAGTTCCATATCACCATTTGTCGTTCTAGTGACCAATACATCTAAGAAGGGCAACTGCTTGGCGGATTCTGTTTCCATGGTAAATGTGATCATGGGATGTTGAGCGCTTAGATGACCTAGAAATTCAAAGAGGCGTTCCCTACCATGTTGCCATCCACAAACGTGTCGTCCACATATCGGAGCCATAGCTTTGGTTTCCATTGGCTCTTCTTCAGAGCATTTTCTTCGAATAATTCCATGTAAAAGTTTGCTATCACCGGCGACAAAGGAGATCCCATGGCTGCCCCCTCAAACTGTTCGTAAAACTCTCCTTTCCAACTGAAATACGTCGACGATAAACAAAATTCCACTAAATCTGGCACGTACTCTGGCAAACCCTCCGGAATGAGTTTTTGGCGAGGACCCTCTACTGCAGGACTGTACATCGAAACTAACCAAAATATCCTCAGCATCCAACTTTACATTTTTCACTGATTCCACGAAATGTGTCGAGTCCCTAATATATGATTCCGTGTTGTCTATAAAAGGAGAGAGAATTTTAGCGAGATGTTTGGCTAGTAGGTACGTTGGGGAATTGATGGCACTGACGATAGGACGAAGGGGGACGTCTGGTTTATGGATCTTCGGTAGTCCATAAATTCTTGGTGGTACCGGAGCCTATACAAACAAACCTTTCTGATGTTCTGTGGATTTTACAAGCTTTTTCTTATTCCTTACGATCTTGTCTGTTGGGTCCTTCTTGATCTTCCTGTATGTGGCCATCATTTTGGCGTCATATTCTTCCTTGTCCATCACAACGGTGGCGTTTCCCTTCGCTGCTGGCAACACGACGATTTCTGACTTTTCTTTAATAAATTGGAATACCTTCTTTTCACTAACTGTCAAGTTGGATTTCGGTGGTTTTGCTGATTTCAATACCCTGGCAGCTTCTTGTCCGATCTTTTCGGCTTTCAGTGCGGGCATCCCTCGAACTGCTGCTTCTACTTCGCAGATAATTTCTTCCTTCGGGACTTTCTTTGGGGCGATTGCGTAATTTAGTCCTTTGGTTTCTTCCTTCGTTAGTGGGATACTCGGTCTATTGATGACGATTGTTTCTACTGGTAGATTGTTGTTGTTTCTTTTCTGCTGTACCCGGCGTTCCAATGTTTCAAATTTCTTGATATGTGTGTCGCGGGTCTTCTGAAATTCACGATCAGCTTTTTCCATTGTTAATCTGTCCACTTTATCCCAGTCTTCTCTGGACATACTATTGGAAAGTGAGAGGTGGAGTCGTAGTAACCTCTCGCTTACCTTCTGTAAATCACTGTAGGTCTTATATATCCCTTCTCGTAGTAATGCCTGTTCTGTCCTAATCAAGATTCTACGAGCTGCAGCGGAGTCGATGTGGTGCTTCACCTTCAAGAACGTTGGCGTAACTTTCTTCTCCCTGCATCTTCGTAAAGAAGGTAAACTGCTTAACAGCTTTCGTTGTCTAATCCGTGAGTTATCGAAGTCCTTGATTTGTTTGTTGGTATCCTCCCCATAAAAGTTAATAATATAAGTACGAAGGATTTCACGACCGGTGTTAACTGAACTAAAGTTAGAACTATCACTAGGACTAACACTAGATCTAAAACTAGAAACTTTCAGGTTTTTCCGTGCGTTTTTTGAAAAAATGTTTGACGTTTCGGATGCCATGTATTAATATTTTTGTTAAACTTTTTTTAATTTATCGATGTGATAAAAAACGACACACTCTTGGAATGCTTCCTACTAACTACGCATTCCGTGTGGTGTACCATCCCTAAGTCTAGCTCTCTTGTCCTTTCCTTTTCCGCATTATCTATTGGTAATATAGATATTACCGTTCTATTCAAGGAGTCGTCCTCATCCGGTGACAAAAGGTCAGCCATTGGCGTCAGTGACGGCGATCTAGAGAGCAGGGCCTAGTAATCCTGAGTCTTTAGACTGAGATCCATCCAGGGTTTTAGATTTTAAATCCATTAAACCCATTTACGAAGCTGTCAAGGGTCTGCCTTACCCTCCGTTTTATACCTACCGGCAGGTATACACT
The DNA here is from genome assembly GCA_036711965.1 of Onthophagus sagittarius. NCBI lineage: Eukaryota > Metazoa > Arthropoda > Insecta > Coleoptera > Scarabaeidae > Onthophagus > Onthophagus sagittarius. The sequence continues at coordinate 27,670,960 of JASERS010000010.1, read as the reverse complement.
TAACATATAGAAGCACTACATAGTGGCACTCACACTCCCGGAGCAGTACCGGTCTCGGTAACAATCTTCACCCATAAATCCGGGTGGCTGCCCTTTTGAGGAAACTATCACCTGGCCAGGGTAAACCTCAGGCCTCAGGTCTCAGGCCCCTGCGGGGAATCTAGAGTTATCTAGTGCTAACAAGCGTTACCCAATCTAGAACTCGAGATACGGCGATTCGAAGAAACGATCTTTGGTGCATTAAATACTAAATAAATTTGCTTCAAATAAGGCCTTGAGATACTCCATCTATAATGATAACCAACATAATTGCTAATTTACGATATATTCAATTTTGATCTCTAGAAGAAAAACAAAAAGAAGATAGCGCTTCCAAGTTTTCAATCTTGAAGCTTATTACATATATATAAATATTGCTATTATTTATATTTACAACACTTTCCATTTAATTTTTGTTAATTCATTTTTTTTATTTTTAGAGTATTGCATCAGAATATGATACTGAAATAACTTACGAAGAAAACGAAGAATCCTCTTCACCGGAAGGAACAAACGCCTTCTCAAAATACATCCAAGCTGGCTCAAATCTTTTCGGCTTCATATGTTTAGTCGTCCTCTTAATAATTGGTCAAATCGCAACTAGCTTTTGCGATTACTTCCTAACGTTTTGGACGAAATCCGATGAAGCTACCCCGACCGGAAGTTACACCTACGTCTACATTTACACCGGCGTCGTCGTCGCTTGCATTTTTTTCGTCACGTTACGTTCAATAATCTTCTTTAAATTCTCGATGAGTGCATCGAAAAATTTACACAACAAAATGTTCCATTCTTTATTAAAAGCCCCGATGAGATTTTTCGATACGAATCCAAGCGGGAGGATTTTAAATCGATTTTCGAGGGATATGGGCGCGATGGATGAAGTTCTTCCTCGAGTTGGAATCGATGCTGTTCAGATTTTTTTGGTTATGTGTGGAATTATCGTTATGATTGCGCTTGCTAATCCTTATATGGTTGTTGCTGCTGTTATTTTGGGGATTTGTTTTCTACAAATTAGGAGGTGGTATGCTTTAACGGCTAAGGATATTAAACATCTTGAAGGAATTAGTAAGTTTATAAATTTTACTTGACTATAAACACAACCCAACCTGACTAGCACATTTAGTTTGCTAATTGAGTTGACCTAAGTAACCTCGGCGATTTGAAGCGAAATTGTTCCTTATAAATATATAATTGTTAGTTATATACAGTAAAGACCGGTTATAGCGAGTATGCCCTATAACGAGCAAACTTCCAAGTCCCGTGAGAATCATATCCTTACAATGTAAAAAATCTCGGATATAACGAGTGGTCGGTTATAACGAGAACTCGGTTGCAAGTTTGCGTGTTTTTGTACCTTCTATAACGAGTGAATGACGTAAAAATCTGGCGACGTCGTGATGCGCCAGATTCGCGGATATGAAAAATCAAAGTTATGTGTCATAGGAAAGCCAAAGTCACCTCGTTGTTTTAAGAACGTTCAAAAAATGCCAGTAAATTATTTTAACAGTTCCAAAACTTGAAAGTGTTAAGTGAAATCTAACTAAAAAAAATTCTTTCTGATTGGGACCGTGATTTAAAACGTCAAAAAAGAAAAAATTTATTATTCCTCATATTAACAACTTAGAATGTATTGAACTTGCGTACTTTCCGACAAATTCAACTTCCGTCTTACAACCGATGGACCAAGGCAAATCAATGAAAACGTTTTACCGACAAAAGTTACTGTTCAAGTTAGTAGAAGCTATGGATCTGAACGAAAAATTAAAAATCGATATTTTAGATGCCATAATAGTGCTAAACATAGATAAATGTTAAAAAAGAAACAATAATGAATTGCTCTCTAAGGAAGGGAAGAGAGAAAGTCAGCAGAAATATACAAATGAGTGAATGGAGAACCTACTTCATGGGATTGTTGGGAGGGGTGGAAGAGAGGGCAATGGGAGAGGGAGAGCGAGGTGTGCAAGGAGGAGAAGAGATAACACGGGAAGAAATAGAGGCAATTTTGAGGGGACTGAAGAGAAGAAGGGCGCCAGGAGAATATGAGATCCAGTATGAAGCGTGGTTGGAGGCAACGGAGACAGTGAAGAAGAAGCTATGGAAGATAATAAACGACGTATGGATCGGGGTGAGGTTTCCGGACAGGTAAAGGATGGGGATGATATGCCCACTATATAAAAAAAGGAATAAAATGGTGGTGAGCAATTGTAGAGGGATTACTATGCTGGACACAACTTTAAAAATTTATGCAAAGATACTGCTGGGGAGGTTGGAAGAGGAAATGGAGTGGGGGGAGTTGTTACCGGATGGGCAGGCGGGATTTAGGAAGGGAAGAGGGGCAATTGACAATATATACATTCTGAAACACCTGATAGATAGGGAGCTGAACAAGAAGAGTGGAAAGCAATATTGATTGTTTATGTTATATGGATTGTTTATTGACCTGAAGGCTGCATTCGATAACGTGGATAGAGAGAAGCTGTGGGAGGTAATGAGGAGGGAAGGTATCACAGAACAACTGATAGGGAGGGCGAAGGAGATGTACAGGAAGACGATGGTTAAGGTTAAAGTGGAGGAAGAGTTAAGTGAGGTATTCTGGACGACCAAAGGTTTGAGACAGAGATGCCCCCTTAGTCCCACACTATTTGCAATATATACGGCGGACTTGGAAAAGAGACTTGCGAGGGGGCAAATAGATGGTGTGGCGATAGGAGAAACAAAGGTGAAAGAGATGATGAGGGTCCTGGAAGGATATTTTAAGGCAAAGGGGTTGGAGGTAAACGTCGAGAGACAAAGATAACGAAGTTCTGCAAAGGGGGGAAAAGAAGGAGGGAGGAGTGGAGGTGGCAAGGAAGGGAGATAAAACAAATGAAAGAGTACACGTACCTGGGATATGGTTTAATGGAAAGTTATAAGCTCGGGGCGCATGTAAGGGCGATGGCAAAAAGGGCGAACAAAGTAATGGGACAGGTTTGGGGATGGGGAGAAAGAGCTTTTGGAAGGGACGTGGGAAAAAGAAAGGTGATGTTTGATGGCTTGGTAAGGAATACAATGATGTACGGCGCAGAAGTATGGGGATGGAGAGAACAAGGTCTGCTGCAGGATATACAAACACAATATTAGAGATGGGTATTGGGGTTGACAAGGAAGATTCCAGGGTATATAGTGAGGGAGGAGGTTAAGGTGGATGCAGTAAGGGTGGAGGCGGGAAGAAGAGCGGTGAAGTTTGAAGAAATGATAGAAGCAAGATCTTGGGAGAGTGCTAGAAGGAAATTAAGGGGAGGGGGCCGATCTATGGGCAAAGAGACAGGGAAGAATATTATAGAAAGGTGGGATACTCACTAATTGGCATCAAAAACAGTAGAGCGGAAAGAGTCGAAATGTGAAGGGAACTGAGAGGTAGTGACAGGGATATATAGAAGCAGAAAAGAAGGTCATAGATACGAGAAGGGAGATACAATGAAAGGTATAGGGAGATAGTGACAGAGGAGCGACCAAAGTATTTGTTGATGGAGAGAGATGATGAAGGGAAGAGGTTGGTGGCCAGATTCTGCTATGGCAATGAGGAGAGGGGAAATAGATACTGGGTGGACGATGTTGAGAGGTTGTGTAGACGATGTGGTGAAGATTGGGAGACGCTGGAACACATGCTGAGAGGGTGTAGCGAGCTGAGGGAGGAGGCAATGGACAGGAAGCAGGTTTTAGGAAAGAGGGGTGAGGGTAAAAAATGGATGAGCGAGGTGTTGGGGGCGAGGAGGCTAGATGTGGGAAGGGGAAGGAGAGTAGACGACGGGGAGATGTACATGTACTATAGAGAGTAAAAATTGTATATACTAGATAAATAATATTGTATATACTAGATAAATAATAAAATGCTTAATGAATTGCTTTCATCATGCATTCGACAATCTTGCATAGAATTTTAGCGAGGAAGATGAAATTCCCTTAGCTCAATTAATTACGTGTATCTATATGGAAGAAAATCTTAATAGTTCGGCAGAGAAAAACGGTTTAGAAATAGACCGTATGTATGCCGATATTATTTTTACCTTTTGAATCGTATACTTTTAAAGCAAACAAAACCTCTCAGTGATTAATTTCTGATAGTGAACAAACAAAAATTCGTTTTTAAAATTGCTAGTTACTACTTTTTGCACAAGTATTAAAATTTATGTAACATATTACGACAACCTTTGTTATAACGAGGTACTGTTTATAACAAGCATTTTTTTCGGTCCCTTGACTCCCCGTTATAACCGGTCTTCACTGTATTTATATAACGTCTCCTATAAGACGATGTTATTCCCACTCTACCGAGGTCGCCTTAAAAAATAAACGATTTCGTGTTAGTATTTCAAATCCAGCTCCTCGTCCGCAAGCTACCTCAGCGATTTTAGGGAAAATCGTTCTTTGTATGTCTTAGTAAATATACTAAGTCTCCTACAAGACGATTTTAATCTCACTCTGCCGAGGTCGCTTGCGGGCGACGCCTTACAATTTTCCAAAATGAACGATTTCGTATTAGCATTTCAAATCCAACACCTCGCCCGCAAGCTACCTCGGCGATTTGAGGCAAAATCATGCCTTGTATATCTTAGTAAATATATAAAGTGTCCTATAAGGCGATTTTCTGTTGATGTTTCAAATCCAGCGCTTTGCCCGCAAGCGCCTTCGGCGATTTGAAGCGAAATCGTTCCTTTTGCATCCCAAGGTTCGTAAAGCGTATTATACCAGGTTGGCCAGACAGAGGATTTGAACGTATGCAAAGTAAACCCCCTGACATGCCCTAGTCGTGACGTTACGTGTTCCAGACTCTGAGGAGCAACGTGACGCACATTGAGCTCTATCTCGATATTAGGTGAACAAATTTATTTTTGTGGGTTTAACAGTGGTTAGAAGCTAGAATAACTTTAAAAAAATATATAAAAAAGATATATAAAGGAAAAAGTAGATGCTTTATGGCCGGTTTCTCGTACGTATTCGCATGTCGATATCGAACCGATATTGTGCTGTTGATCGATAACTCGAGCGATATCCGTCTACTGGGTTTTTGAAAGATCCAATAGGAGATATCGGACCAATATCGAATGGATAACTATATCACAAGCAACCAGTACCTATATCGACTCGATAAGTGTGATTAACGACAGTGACGTATATCTCAAAAATGATAGTTTCCATTTTCTAATTTATAAAACAAAAAATCCAGGAAGGAAGATAAAATTTGGCAAAAATATAACTACATGTATTAGGTAAAATTCGAACATCTTCTCACAGAATTGTATCCCAAAAGAATTCAGGTCGATTTTATCAATTTCAAGTTCATCCAAACACCCATATTTTAAAAAATCACATTAACCATTAACCAAACTCACCTATGATGATTCATTATAATAATAGCTATTTTGTCTATTTTATCATGGTGAGAACCGAATTAGAACATCTTTATTCGTTTTTAAGATAAAGATTATTTAAGTTAGCCTATTTTTTGATTTTTTGAAATTAATAATCTTGTTTAAAAAAATCACGAAAAATCGAATTCTTAAGATATCCTAATGAACTATTTATGATTTATAGAGGAAAGTATCTCATCAGTTAACTGGTGATGACAGCGGATCTTGAAAAAATTCAACGTGAACATTTATGGCTATTTCAAGTTAATTAAAAACCACCAAAAATCGAATTCTTGAGATATTTTAATGATACGTTCAAAATTTATAGAGGCAAGTGTCTATTTTGTTATGGTGAGAACCAAATTAGAAAATCTTCATTCGTTTTTGAGATAAGATTGTTAAGATTGTTTTAAAAAATCACGAAAAAGCGAATACTTAAGATATCTTAATGAATTATTCATGATTTATAGACGACAGTGTCTACTTTCTCGTGATGGAACCGTATCTTGAAAACATTTATTCGTTTTTGAGATATAAATCATTAAATTCAACGTGAACATTTATGGCTATTTGAAGTTAATTAAAAATCACAAAAAATCGAATTCTTGAGATATTTTAATAACATATTCAAAATTTATAGAGGCAAGTGTCTACTTTGTCATGGTGAGAACCAAATTAGAAAATCTTTATTCGTTTTTGAGATAAAGATTATTTAAGTTAACCTATTCTTTTACGATTTTTTTGAAGTTAATAATTTTGCTTTAAAAAATCACGAAAAATCGAATTCTTAAGATATCTTAATGGATTATGTGTGATTTATAGAGGAAAGTGTCTATTTTCTCGTGATTAAAGCGAATCTTGAAAATCTTTATTAGTTTTTGAGATATAAATCATTAAATTCAAAATGAACATTTATGGCCACCTCGAGTTAATTAAAGATCACCAAAAATCGAATTCTTGAGATATTTTAATGATACATTCAAAATTTATAGAGGCAAGTGTCTATTTTGTCATGGTGGGCACCAAATTAGAGAATCATAATTCGTTTTTGAGATAAAGATTATTTGGGCTAACCTATTTTTTTATGATTTTTTGAAATTGATAATCTTGTTTTAAAAAATCACAAATAATCGAATTCTTAAGATATCTTAATGATCTATTCATGATTTATAGAGGAAAGTGTCTATTTTCTCGTGATTAAAGCGGATCTTGAAAATCTTTATTAGTTTTTGAGATATAAATCATTAAATTCAAAATGAACATTTATGGCCACCTCGAGTTAATTAAAGATCACCAAAAATCGAATTCTTGAGATATTTTAATGATACATTCAAAATTTATAGAGGCAAGTGTCTATTTTGTCATGGTGGAAACCAAATTAGAGAATCATAATTCGTTTTTGAGATAAAGATTATTTGGGCTAACCTATTTTTTTATGATTTTTTGAAATTGATAATCTTGTTTTAAAAAATCACAAATAATCGAATTCTTAAGATATCTTAATGATCTATTCATGATTTATAGAGGAAAGTGTCTATTTTCTGGTGATGAAAGCGGATCTTGAAAATATTTATTCATTTTTGAGATATAAATCATTAAATTGAACGTGAACATTTGTGGCAATTTCAACTTAATTAAAAATTACCAAAAATCGAATTCTTGAGATATTTTAATGATATATTCAAAATTTATAGATTCAAGTGTCTATTTTGTCATGCTGAGAACCAAATTAGCAAATCATTATCGTTTTTAAGATAAAGATTATTTAAGCTAACCTATTTTTTATGATTTTTTGAAATTGATAATCTTGTTTATAAAATCACGAAAAATCGAATTCTTAAGATATCTTAATGAATTATTCATGATTTATAGAGGAAAGTGTCTACTTTCTCGTGATGAAACCAGATCTTGAAAATATTTATTCGTTTTTAAGATATAAATCATTAAATTCAACGTGAACATTTATGGCTATCTCAAGTTAATTAAATATCACCAAAAATTGAATTCTTGAGCTATATTAATAATATGTTCAAAATCTATAGAGGCAAGTGTCTATTTTGTCATGGTTAGAACTAAATTAGAAAATCTTTATTTGTTTTTGAAATAAAGATTATTTATGTTAACCTAGTTTTTTATGATTTTTTGAAATTAATAATCTTGCTTTAAAAAATCACGAAAAATCGAATTCTTAAGATATCTTCATGAACTATTCATGATTTATAGAAGATTTTGTTTATTTTCTTGTGATGAAAGCGGATCATGAAAATATTTATTCGTTTTTGAGATATAAATCATTAACCTATCATTAAATTCACCAGCTTCAAGACAAACTTCATCTAGAAGACGGCAATCATTTACAGAATCTTTTAAAAACCTGTCTAGTCCAAAATATCTGTCGTTTCGATAACAATTTATACAAATATACAGAAGGTCTACCTATGGGCTCTCCTTTAAGCGGAGTACTAGCAGATTTTTTCCTTGATAAACTTGAAAATGAATTACTCCACAAAAGAAATGAAGTAACCAAAAACCTCATCTTCTGGAAGAGATACTTAGATGAAATATTATAAAATATTAAGTATTATGAAATATTATAACATTCAAAAATATATAGAAAACACAAATTAATCATTTTGTAGTGCACGACCTGATGACGTGATAAATACATCACGAAACCGGCAGTCGATTTCATAATAAATAATTTCTTCAGAAATTTCGTATATATTTTTATTTTAATAATCATTCATTCTGAAGTAAAACAGAAGAATTTATTAATACATTAAATATTAAACAATCAGTTTTGTTACATTATCCACATCTGTCTGATTCATTTCAAACAAAAATCAAAAATAGGTATCCTTCATATTCAGAATTAAGAATAAAAGATATATATGATAAATTACATTGATTCACTTGGTATATAGTCCAAGTGAACTCCTTCGTAACTCGTGACATCACCCTCCTTCTTCCCTTCAAAACGCGTTCCTTAGTCTTTGGCCAACTTGGTACAATCTTGTACATTTTTGGGAATTTTTATATAACTTTAGAATAATTCAGGATGACTTAGGTCTGGTTGGGTTGATTTGGGTTCATGGTCAGGTTTTGTTCGAATTGGAATTGGGTTAGATGATCAAACTGAATTAGAAATCAGGTTGATACGTAACCCAACCAATTTTAAATTGAATCAAATCCTGAATCATTAATAATTTTTTTTAATTAGCAAAAAGTCCAGTTTTATCCCACTTAAGCGCTACAATAAACGGAATCGAAACAGTCCGAGCAAATTCATGCGAAATAATCTTAAAATCAGAATTCGACGAACACCAAAACATCCACACTTCCGCTTGGTACTTAACAATAACTTGTATGGCCGCCGTTGGATTATGGCTCGACTTTCTTTGCGTTATTTTCCTGGCGTGCATCGTTTTGGGTTTTATCAGCATGGATTATTGTAATTTGTTTCATATTATTTATTTTCTTCTATTATATTATTTTAAAACGCAGATAATCCCGTTGAAAGTAGCAACGTTGGTTTGGCGATTTCCCAAGCGATGATTTTAACTGGAATGCTTCAATTCGGCGTTCGGCAATCGACGGAAGTCGTAAATCAAATGACTTCCGTTGAGAGGATCTTAGAATACACTAATATTGATTCGGAAGAGAATTTAGATCAAAAAGCGATTCGAACGCAGGTTTCCAAGTCGTGGCCACAACATGGAAAAGTCGAATTCAAACATCTTTATTTAAGATATTCCCCAGAAGAATCTCCGGTGTTGAAAAATTTATCTTTTACGATCCAACCGGGTGAAAAAGTTGGAATCGTTGGAAGAACGGGAGCCGGGAAATCTTCAATCATTTCGGCGTTGTTCCGGTTAACAAATTTAGAAGGAAGTATTTATATCGATAACGTCGATACATCATCATTAAGTATTTACGAGTTAAGAGAAAAGATTTCAATTATACCTCAAGAACCCGTATTATTTTCATCGACAGTCCGCTACAATTTAGACCCATTCAACAGTTACAAAGACTCCGAGATTTACAGCGTTTTAGATCAGGTCGAATTAAAAAGATTCATTCCATCTCTGGATTATGAAATCGACGAGGGGGGTGCTAATTTCAGCGTCGGTCAAAGACAATTACTTTGCTTAGCACGAGCAATCTTAAGAAACAATAAAATCTTAGTTTTAGACGAGGCAACAGCAAATGTTGATCATACGTGAGTATTTAGTTAAAGATAATCATCAAATTTAATCAAATTAATTTTCAGAACGGATTCTTTGATTCAAACAACGATTAGGAAGAGATTTAATGCGTTTACAGTTTTAACAATCGCACATAGATTAAACACGATCATGGATTCAGATAAAATTTTGGTTATGGATGCTGGGAAATTGGTCGAGTTTGATCACCCCCACGTTTTGTTGCAAAATCGGGATGGGTATTTGTATAAAATGGTGGAGGAAACTGGTCCGGCGATGATGAGTCAATTAATGGAAATAGCAGAAGGAACTTTTGTTAGGGATACAAGGTTATAAGTTATTTTTTAAATATAGTGTGATTAAAATAGGTTATTAATAAAATTAACAATAATAATAATAAATTCTTTATTGTTCAGAAGAAAAAAAACAAAATAAACTATATCTTGAGTGAGAAAACAAAACGGTAGGTATTCAGCTCATTAGCTGATCTTCCATATCCAGATACAAAAAAATAAACAAACAATAATAAACAAAACATAACCATTAAATGACTGGAAGAAATGACCGGGACAAAATTAAAAAAAAACATAATAGGATGAGAAAGCAAATACAAAAAATCATAATAAATCATCAACATTAACACGCTCGACCATGACTGATACAGAAAAAGAAAAGAAAAAAAAAACAAAACAAAAAATCATTGATTTTGTATGTTAAATTTGAAAATTTGAATTGAAGCATCTACCTTCCGAAAATGAACTCAATTTTAAAATTTCTCATTTAGTTCTTAAAATATAAGATGTTAAACTAAATTTGGATTTTTCCAATATTTTATATAAATTTAAAAATTCCTGAATAATCGATTTTTTGAAAAACTGTTATGAAATTACTTTCAATTACTAATTGGAGCATCTACTTTCTAAAAGTGAAGTCAATTTGAAAATATCTCACTTAGTTCTTGAGACACAAACTGCTGAACTTAATTGAGATTCTTCCGATATTGTGTATAAATTTAAAAATTCCTGACTAATCGATTTTTTAAAAAACAGTTATAAAATTACTTTCAATTACTAATTGGAGCATCTACTTTCTAAAAGTGGAGTCAATTTCAAAATATCTCACTTAATTCTTGAGATATAAACTGCTGAACTTAATTGGGATTCTTCCGATACTTTGTATAAATCTAAGAATTCCTGAAAAATCGATTTTTTGAAAAACTGTAATGGAATTACTTTCAATTACTAATTGGAACATCTACTTTCTAAAAGTGAAGTCAATTTGAAAATATCTCACTTAATTCTTGAGATATAAACTGCTGAACTTAAATCGGATTCTTCCGATATTTTGTATAAATTTAAAAATTCCTGAAAAAACGATTTTTTGAAAAATTGTTATGAAATTACTTTCAATTATTAATTGGAGCATCTACTTTCTAAAAGTGAAGTCAATTTGAAAATATCTCACTTAGTTCTTGAGATATAAACTGCTGAACTTAAATCGGATTCTTCCGATATTTTGCATAAATTTAAAAATTCCTGAAAAAACGAATATTTGAAAAATTGTTATGAAATTACTTTTAGTTACTAATTGGAGCATCTACTTTCTAAAAGTGAAGTCAATTTGAAAATATCTCACTTAATACTTGAGATATAAACTGCTGAACTTAAATCGGATTCTTCCGATATTTTGTATAAATTTATAAATTCCTGAAAAAACGATTTTTTGAAAAATTGTTATGAAATTACTTTCAATTATTAATTGGAGCATCTACTTTCTAAAAGTGAAGTCAATTTGAAAATATCTCACTTAGTTCTTGAGATATAAACTGCTGAACTTAAATCGGATTCTTCCGATATTTTGTATAAATTTATAAATTCCTGAAAACTCGATTTTTTGAAAAACTGTTATGAAATTACTTTCAATTACTAATTGGAGCATCTACTTTCTAAAAGTGAAGTCAATTTGAAAATATCTCACTTAATTCTTGAGATATAAACTGCTGAACGTAAATCGGATTCTTCCGATATTTTGTATAAATTTAAAAATTCCTGAAAAAACGATTTTTTGAAAAATTGTTATGAAATTACTTTCAATTATTAATTGGAGCATCTACTTTCTAAAAGTGAAGTCAATTTGAAAATATCTCACTTAGTTCTTGAGATATAAACTGCTGAACTTAAATCGGATTCTTCCGATATTTTGCATAAATTTAAAAATTCCTGAAAAAACGAATATTTGAAAAATTGTTATGAAATTACTTTTAGTTACTAATTGGAGCATCTACTTTCTAAAAGTGAAGTCAATTTGAAAATATCTCACTTAATACTTGAGATATAAACTGCTGAACTTAAATCGGATTCTTCCGATATTTTGTATAAATTTATAAATTCCTGAAAAAACGATTTTTTGAAAAATTGTTATGAAATTACTTTCAATTATTAATTGGAGCATCTACTTTCTAAAAGTGAAGTCAATTTGAAAATATCTCACTTAGTTCTTGAGATATAAACTGCTGAACTTAAATCGGATTCTTCCGATATTTTGTATAAATTTATAAATTCCTTAAAACTCGATTTTTTGAAAAACTGTTATGAAATTACTTTCAATTACTAATTGGAGCATCTACTTTCTAAAAGTGAAGTCAATTTGAAAATATCTCACTTAATTCTTGAGATATAAAGTGCTGAACGTAAATCGGATTCTTCCGATATTTTGTATAAATTTAAAAATTCCTGAAAAAACGATTTTTTGAAAAATTGTTATGAAATTACTTTCAATTATTAATTGGAGCATCTACTTTCTAAAAGTGAAGTCAATTTGAAAATATCTCACTTAGTTCTTGAGATATAAACTGCTGAACTTAAATCGGATTCTTCCGATATTTTGTATAAATTTATAAATTCCTGAAAACTCGATTTTTTGAAAAACTGTTATGAAATTACTTTCAATTACTAATTGGAGCATCTACTTTCTAAAAGTGAAGTCAATTTGAAAATATCTCACTTAATTCTTGAGATATGAACTGCTGAACTTAAATCGGATTCTTCCGATATTTTGTATAAATTTAAAAATTCCTGAAAAAACGATTTTTTGAAAAATTGTTATGAAGTTACTTTCAATTATTAATTGGAGCATCTACTTTCTAAAAGTGAAGTCAATTTGAAAATATCTCACTTAATTCTTGAGATATAAACTGCTGAACTTAAATCGGATTCTTCCGATATTTTGTATAAATTTATAAATTCCTGAAAACTCGATTTTTTGAAAAACTGTTATGAAATTACTTTCAATTACTAATTGGAGCATCTACTTTCTAAAAGTGAAGTCAATTTGAAAATATCTCAATTAATTCTTGAGATATAAACTGCTGAACTTAAATCGGATTCTTCCGATATTTTGTATAAATTTAAAAATTCCTGAAAAAACGATTTTTTGAAAAATTGTTATGAAATTACTTTCAATTATTAATTGGAGCATCTACTTTCTAAAAGTGAAGTCAATTTGAAAATATCTCACTTAGTTCTTGAGATATAAACTGCTGAACTTAAATCGGATTCTTCCGATATTTTGTATAAATTTATAAATTCCTGAAAACTCGATTTTTTGAAAAACTGTTATGAAATTACTTTCAATTACTAATTGGAGCATCTACTTTCTAAAAGTGAAGTCAATTTGAAAATATCTCACTTAATTCTTGAGATATAAACTGCTGAACTTAAATCGGATTCTTCCGATATTTTGTATAAATTTCAAAATTCCTGAAAAAACGAATATTTGAAAAATTGTTATGAAATTACTTTTAGTTACTAATTGGAGCATCTACTTTCTAAAAGTGAAGTCAATTTGAAAATATCTCACTTAATTCTTGAGATATAAACTGCTGAACTTAAATCGGATTCTTCCGATATTTTGTATAAATTTATAAATTCCTGAAAACTCGATTTTTTGAAAAACTGTTATGAAATTACTTTCAATTACTAATTGGAGCATCTACTTTCTAAAAGTGAAGTCAATTTGAAAATATCTCAATTAATTCTTGAGATATAAACTGCTGAACTTAAATCGGATTCTTCCGATATTTTGCATAAATTTAAAAATTCCTGAAAAAACGAATATTTGAAAAATTGTTATGAAATTACTTTTAGTTACTAATTGGAGCATCTACTTTCTAAAAGTGAAGTCAATTTGAAAATATCTCACTTAATTCTTGAGATATAAACTGCTGAACTTAAATCGGATTCTTCCGATATTTTGTATAAATTTATAAATTCCTGAAAACTCGATTTTTTGAAAAACTGTTATGAAATTACTTTCAATTACTAATTGGAGCATCTACTTTCTAAAAGTGAAGTCAATTTGAAAATATCTCACTTAATTCTTGAGATATAAACTGCTGAACTTAAATCGGATTCTTCCGATATTTTGTATAAATTTCAAAATTCCTGAAAAAACGATTTTTTGAAAAATTGTTATGAAATTACTTTCAATTATTAATTGGAGCATCTACTTTCTAAAAGTGAAGTCAATTTGAAAATATCTCACTTAGTTCTTGAAATATAAACTGCTGAACTTAAATCGGATTCTTCCGATATTTTGTATAAATTTATAAATTCCTAAAAACTCGATTTTTTGAAAAACTGTTATGAAATTACTTTCAATTACTAATTGGAGCATCTACTTTCTAAAAGTGAAGTCAATTTGAAAATATCTCACTTAATTCTTGAGATATAAACTGCTGAACTTAAATCGGATTCTTCCGATATTTTGCATAAATTTAAAAATTCCTGAAAAAACGAATATTTGAAAAATTGTTATGAAATTACTTTTAGTTACTAATTGGAGCATCTACTTTCTAAAAGTGAAGTCAATTTGAAAATATCTCACTTAATTCTTGAGATATAAACTGCTGAACTTAAATCGGATTCTTCCGATATTTTGTATAAATTTATAAATTCCTGAAAACTCGATTTTTTGAAAAACTGTTATGAAATTCCTTTCAATTACTAATTGGAGCATCTACTTTCTAAAAGTGAAGTCAATTTGAAAATATCTCACTTAATTCTTGAGATATAAACTGCTGAACTTAAATCGGATTCTTCCGATATTTTGCATAAATTTAAAAATTCCTGAAAAAACGAATATTTGAAAAATTGTTATAAAATTACTTTCAGTTACTAATTGGAGCATCTACTTTCTAAAAGTGAAGTCAATTTGAAAATATCTCACTTAGTTCTTGAGATATAAACTGCTGAACTTAATTGGGATTCTTCCGATATTTTGTATAAATTTAAAAATTCCTTAAAAATCGATTTTTTTTTAAATTGTTATGAAATTGCTTTCAATTACTAATTGGAGCATCTACTTTCTAAAAGTGAAGTTAATTTGAAAATATCTCACTTAGTTCTTGAGCAACTGCTCAGCGGCGAAACTAAGCAACTTTGGTTATAGATAAAAGTTAACTTATCTAAAAGCCGAAACCTTTATTCGTTTTAAAATTGCTTAAATAAGAATAAATTTTTAAACAAAAAAAATGACGAATTAAAAAAATCCAGAGCCTTTCAAAGGAAAATGGAAATAATAAAAACAAAATTTCCAAAACATATTATTATTAACTTAACAATTCGCATTCACTTTTATTACCTTTTTCATTTATTATTTTCTGCATGTTTTGTTGTTATAAAGTTAATATTTTCTACTCTATTCCTTGTTTCATTCTATTCCTGGTTTTATTTTGTAATTAAGTTTTTTAATAGAGCTTAATTATAAAATAGAGATAATTTAATATTAAACCATTACCGCATATAGTCAATTGATTTTTAATTTTGTTTCTTGGATTAATAAGAATGTGAATTTTAATGTGAATTTTAAACATAACTTTATAACATCGAAAAAAAAAACTTTATCATAATATTGGCAATGTTGCTACATATTTTCGTTTGAATTTATATTTTATACATTTGTATGTGTGCGCAAGTGCACAGTTCATAGAACCAGCTACGTCACTGACTCACCTTGCCTCTCTGAG
This sequence comes from Onthophagus sagittarius, assembly GCA_036711965.1. Classification (NCBI taxonomy): domain Eukaryota; kingdom Metazoa; phylum Arthropoda; class Insecta; order Coleoptera; family Scarabaeidae; genus Onthophagus; species Onthophagus sagittarius. The sequence goes on along the minus strand of JASERS010000010.1, from coordinate 27,655,301 downwards.
GAGGAGAATCGGCATTGGGTAACCTTATGTTAAATAGACCTTGAAGCTGAGGCACCTTCTTGGTTAGTATTTAATTTTGTTTCAACTTACTTTTGTTTCATTTTCTTCTTATTTATATGATTATTTTTCTTATACGCAAGAGTAGCATTAATTCTGTTATTATATTTCATATTTCCACGTCGGATTACATAAATATTAATTTATTATAATCATATTGGATTCAATTTAATCAACTTTTCAAAATTAATTGCTTTAAATTTTGATTATTTGTAAACAACTTACTATAAACTTCATTAAATGTATTTGCAGCAATATTAGTAATAGAATAGGATTCAAATTTTGACCAAGTGTAAAATTAATTAAAAAATTAATTGGTTCTGTTGTAGAGTTTTATTCGGTGACCATAATTTTAAAATGCAGACTTTTAAGATTATAGCTTCCAAACATTATTTTTATGTTAACTGTTTGTGTAATCCTGCTTAGCAAATAATAATTTTCATATAACAATACATACTATTTTTTTATACTACTAATGTTATTTAATTTTGTATATGTATTATATTTTTTATAACACCAATTAATTCTATCCGCTGTTGGATAATAAAGTTTATTTATGTTACTATGTTTCGCCTTTTATTTTGCATTAATATTGTTTTTTCTATATCGATAGAAATGATACAAGTAATATACGCACAATTAACAACATTAAATTTAAAATCAATTTAATAATTAGCGCCATCTATGAAACAGATAACAATATTTTGATTTACTGATTTATACAGATTTCATGATAAATTCCCAATGTTATCACGAAATCACACATTTTTTGTTTTATCCAACTTTCGAGCTAATTACAATTCAAATTTACTTTTAATTTCACATAGTCCCTTCCCACATTTTACTAGATTCATTAAAGCATTGGCATCTCAATTTAAGTTTAATTTCTTATAAAAGTCGCTTTATACCAAGCACTAAATATGGCAAACTTTAGGATTTTTTTACGTCTCAAATGCAGCAGGTTTATAACGCAGAATACTTCAATGAATAAACAAATATGTGTACTTCAATTCCATGTATTTAGTTTTCCATTATCCCTCCGTCTGTCGGGTGTGGTCTACGAGTCCACGACAAAATGATTATGTGAAATATTTTTTAAATTATTTTGCTCAAAACTTCTACGGTCACAGTACCTTTCAAGTATCTGAATATCAACTGTTTTCGCTATAAAAAACTGTTTTTCAAAATTCTAAATAGTCGCTACATAATATTTTGTCCTGAGAGACCCTTCCGATCAAATGTGTAACAATATTCGCAGATGTAATCTGTAAGAATCGTATTCCAGTTGAAACTCTAAGCGTTCTTTTTGTGTTTGTAGGGGTATTACCGAGTTATAAAACTATACCTCGGAGTGATCGCAATATAGTTCGGTAGTTCCCATAATAATTACTATATATACGGTTACCGTATCGTTTACACGCCAGTTTACTATTGAACCCCATTTTGAGGCGTTGTGTTATGTGTTATTTATTTTACAAATATAGAGAATAGGAAAGTGCATAAAAAATTATTTATAACTTGTTATATGATGTAATATAAATGATACATCTACTTAATTTAACTTTCTTTATTATATCTTCTTATAGATACATTCAGTACAATACATATGATCTGACTCAATCTGACATAAACTAAAACTGTTCTCTCTTGTTGCCAACTGCTAACATTCAAAATGTCACCATACTATAACATAACTAATATCAAATATCTAGTTAGCAATCTACAAATAGCATACTTACAAATAGGTAAGTAGTATCACACAATTTTCTGATATGACATAGTATGGTGACATTCAAAATGTCACCATACTATAACAAGCCCTTTTCAAGCCCTATAACAAGCCCTCTTCTGACCAATTCCATTCCACATTTTCTCGCAACAATCTTCTCAACTGTTGAATTTCGCTACTCAGATTCTTTACATATCTACTAAGATAGGTAATCATGCCAAGAAAACGGTGTAGATCATTTTTGTTCTTCGGTTCTGGAAAATTTTTTATTGCCAATATCTTGTTTTCGTCTGGTTTTAGTCCTTGGTCTGTCAATACATGTCCATAAAACTTTACCTTATCTTTACAAAGGCATAATTTGTCTAAATTCAATTTACAATTATGTGCCTTGAGACGAATTAGTAGATTTTCCAAATTTTTATTATGGTTCTCTAATGCTTCTTTTTTATCGTCTCCATATCCTATTATTAAAATATCGTCTGCTAGCAACTCAATCCCCTCCAAACCATTCAATATTTCACACATTTTATTTTTAAATATTTCTGGTGCGGGCGAGATACCAAATGGCATTCGCAACCATCTATACCTTGCGAAAGGCGTCCAGAATGTTGTAAGGTTACTGCTAGTTTCGGATAATTTTATTTGCCAAAATCCCTTTTTAGCGTCAACGGTACTAAAAATTTTTGCTTTTCCTAGTTGGGGAAGTATCTCATCGATAGTAGTAAACTATGTATTTGGTCGTTTAAGAGCTTTGTTTAAAGGTATTGGGTCGAGACAAATTCTTAATTTATTATTTCTCTGTACTATTAAAATATTACTCACCCATTCGGTATGTTCATCTACTTTTTCTATTATTTTGTTTTTTATGAGACTATCTAATTCCTCTTTTAATTGTTCTCGGAGATGTATCGGTATACGTCTAGGTTTTTGAATACTAGGTGTTATGTTTTCATCAACTTCTAAATTGATTGCATTTTCTAAACAACCATAGCCTTGGAATACATCTTTGTATTTTTCTATAATCCTGTGAGCTTCTTTTTCTAAGTCTTCGATAGAGTCCAAATTATTTATTTTAATTGTATTACAAAATTTTACAAGACCCAGTTTTACACATTTATCGGCTGACAGAAGTGGACCATGTTTAACATCAACCACTTGAAAGTTAATAGGATATTCTTTTTCTTTGTGAAGACATATTAGAGTTTTCTCTCCAATAACCTTAATTTCATTACCTCCGAAGGAATACAACTTATGTTTTGATTGTTTTACATTCGTATTATTCATAATATTATTCAGATATCTTTGTCCAATAATGCTTACATTTGCTCCTGTATCGAGTTCACATATCAGTTTTTTTTGTTTCCCCTCAATCAAAAATTTTAAATCTGCTTTCACTGCTCCTCCTTTATATGAATCATCTCTAATTTTCTTAATTTCAGTTTCCGAATCTGTATTATCATTTTCTGTGACTTCTGAGCTCTGGTCACTAACCACTTCATCGTCTTTGATTTCTTTTATCTTCTTTTTCTTTATTAAATATTCTTTATTCCGTTTTTTATCTTTCTTTTTGCATACCTTTGCAAAATGGTTCTTTCCACCGCATTCCGTACACTTCTTGCCAAACGCAGGACATAAACCTTTTTCAAATTTGTGTTTTCCTCCACAAAATAAACATGATCTTGAATTAAATTCTTTTCTTCTTAGTTTATTCACTAAATTATCAGTATTATCTAAATTTTTCATCCTTTCTGATGTTATTTCCTCAACTTGGCAGATATCCATGGCCTGTTGTAATGTCAATTCTGGTTTAGTCATTAATTTCTTCCTGATATCTCTGTTTCTTATACCCAAAACAATACGATCCCTGAGTAAATCATCTTTAAACGTACCAAACTCGCATGTTTCGATAAGTATTTGTAACCGTAAAATATATTCTTCAAAAGTTTCAGTTTCATTCTGATTTGCACTATTAAACATTGCACGTTCATAAATAACATTTTTCTTTTTCATTAAAATATTACGTATTGCCGATATCACATTCATACAAGATATCTTATTTTCAGACGTAAGATTAAAATCATTGTACTTTATCATGGCTTCCTCACCAAGTGCTGTAATGAATGTATGTACTTTTTTATCTTCATCTTTACTTGGCCACTTATCAATACCAGTTGCAATAATATAATTGTTCCATGTTTTTACAAAATATTCAAAATTTTGAGCAACATCCCTTTTTTTAACATTTAGAGGTCCCGGTAAAGGAATTTTTGCATTTTCCTGATTTTGCATTGGTTGCTGATATTGTTGTGCCATAAGAGTTAATAACTCAGTTTGTTTTTGTAATATTTCTGCTAACCCTTCCATTATTTATATATATATATATATATATATATATGTGTGTAAACTTAGTATTTTCCAACCAAACAATCGGCAAATATCAATAATAATTTAATAATAATTTTTCTTCAATCTTTAACTCCACGTCGCCGTTTTTAGATAGATTCAATTTTACGATGAACCTAACCTCTCTTCTCAGTCTTTTCACGAGGTTATTTATTTATTTTTTTTTTTAATGTTTCAACTCTATTGAAACTTCTTTCCACCTGACACCATGTTATATGATGTAATATAAATGATACATCTACTTAATTTAACTTTCTTTATTATATCTTCTTATAGATACATTCAGTACAATACATATGATCTGACTCAATCTGACATAAACTAAAACTGTTCTCTCTTGTTGCCAACTGCTAACATTCAAAATGTCACCATACTATAACACAACGTTTCTCAAACTGTGTTCCGAGGAACACCGGTGTTCCGACGAGTGTTGGTAAGTATTCCGCGAAAAAATGTGAAACTGAGAATAGAGAAATTAAATATTTAAGGGCGAATAAAGAACACAGAATTAAGAATAAAAATTTCTTCGGCCATCTGGATTGAGCGGCTTTCTCGTGTCAACAAAAAGGGGTTTCTATGCACGGAGGACTCTATGCACTCCCTGTAAAAATCGCAACAACAACTAATAAAAATTGCTAACACTGATTATGAACAGGCAACAGAAGCATCTTATCGTGTGAGTTATCGCAGTGCACGCAGTGGTGAAACTCATACAATTGGAGAGACACTTATTAAGCCTTGTGTATGGCATTGTATCTGTATGGTTAATGAAGAGTCTACTAAATTGATTCGTTGCAATTATCCAATAGTATAGTTTTCTGTCGTTTTGCCGATCTTTCAACAGATATAAAAACTGAGCTAATTAATCGCCTTAAACTTTGCAACGAATTTCCAATACAAATGGATGAGTCAATAGATGTCGTAGATCTGTCTATCTTGCTGGTGTTTGTGCGATATGTGTATAATAGCAGCATTGAAGTGGATTTACTTTTTTGCAAAAATTTCATATATTTCAAATATTTAACTGTGTTAATAAATATATTATTAAAAATCAATTTGATTGGGATAAATGTACAAATATTTGCGCAGATGATGCACAATCAATGGTGGGAAAGATGAAGGGTTGGGACTCGAATATTGCAACAATAACTAGCAACAAAAACACACTGCACAGGCAAGCTTTGGTAAAAAAGGTGCCAAAATATTGTGGACACAGTTGTGAAAATAATAGATCAAATGAAATCAAGGTCGTTACAATCTCGATTATTTAAAATTTGATGTTATGAAATGGGTGGCCAACATACTTCACTTTATTACATACTGAACTACGGTGGCTATCCAGAGGAAAAGTTTTTGTCAAGGTTGTTTGAATTACGTAGTTGGTGTTCTTTTCCTCCAATTCGGGGGAAAATTATGTGGAATTTAAAAAAAAATTCTACAAGGTTGATGGGTGTTGCTTATTTTGCGAACATCTTTTCTAAATGTAATGAAATAAATTACAACAAGGGAAGCACATATCTACTTTTCACGTAACAGCTAAAATAATGGGTTTTAAACTAAAATTACTATTTTGGATTTCTTCGGTAGAAGAAAATAAATTTGATTGCTTTCCTACCTTAAATGAATTTTTAAATGAGGAAAATTTAAAAAACAACGTTTGCAATGTCGTTTCACAACATTTGAGGAAACTGCAATCAAATCTTTAGGATTACTTTCCAAAGAATGAAGATGATAATTCTTGGATTCCAAATCCTTTTACAATGCCATCCAAACCAAAAAAGTTGAATATATCCGATTATGAAAAATTACTTGATTTGATAAGTGATTCGGAGTTACAATAAAAATTCGAAATACTTTCCTTAACGGAATTTTGGATAAGTATATCCAGAGAATATCTGACCTTACAAATCAAGCGGTACGTATTCTACTTCCGTTTTCAACAACTTACCTGTGCGAATCAACATTTTCGCACAACGCTGCTACAATACAAATACACACAAATATAAAAACCGACTGGATGCCGCAAACCGTACCTGATATTAAAAGAATATGTAACAGAAAAAATCAAATTCATAACAGCCATTGAATGTATGTCGTATGTTATGCATTTCTTGTTTTTTCTTAATTATCTGAACTTGTTGAAATGCTCTTTAGCTACAAATATTTGTTTCTTTTGTATTATCATTCGTATTTACATTCATATTGACTTTAGTGTTCCGTAGAAATTTTAGATATTAAAAAATGTTCCGCGGTAAGAAAAGTTTGAGAAACGCTGCTATAACATAACTAATATCAAATATCTAGTTAGCAATCTACAAATAGCATACTTACAAATAGGTAAGTAGTATCACACAATTTTCTGATATGATTTGATAAAATAATAAATGATTTATTATTTGATAGCATTGTGATATGGATCCTTATGAAAAGGAGAGAGAAAGATTACAGAAACTGTATGAAGAAGTTAGTACGGGCAGTGAAACAGAAAAGTCTGACGATAGTTCGATATCGATATATTTTGTAAGTATCAGTGATCATGATGCAGAAACCGAGCAGGAAAACGTAAATGAAGATGATATGCATCAGGATGACGGCGAGGATGATGAAGATGAACAACCCGTGATTCGTGATAGATGCTCGTATTTTTTTGGTAAAGATGGAACTAAATGGAAAAAGGCTGTCCCACCCAGAAATATTAGAACTCGCAACGAAAACATAGTGTCTCACCTGCCGGGGGTCATCGGTGAAGCACATAACAGCATGCTGCAACGATTGTTTGGGTCTTCATATTTATGAAGACCACAGTTTGAAGCCCTCCAGTTTGTGCATAGAATATTATTCTTTAGTTAAGACATTTTTTTTATAACACTTTATACATTTTTAAATAAATATTATTGTAGATCGATTTTCTTTTCCTTTATTTAGGCGTTGTTTCCAAATTTTGAAAAATATGTGATTAAATTGTAAGCATTTTCTTTAGATCAAATTAACATAAAACGTGAGTTTGGAATTGGCCCTGTATTAGGCTATTATATAGTACAAGCATCATATAAAACATATTTATGAGAAATTAGCAGTGGAGGACACGTTGGCGTCCGTTAGTTCTTTTTCTATTTTGAACTCCACAGACCACACCCGATCGAAAGTGTTAAGAAAGCACGCCCGACAGATGGAGGGTTATAATTTGATATAAAGTTATAAGTTAGGTAAAACCTTTGTTTATATATACAGTGTGTTAACTAATTATCGTACCCGAAATCTAGGCAACCAATATCACAGTATTAGTATTGCAACGCGACGAATTCCTATTATTTGAAATAATTTTTTCGAAAAATGCTATTAAAAGTTGACTTTTGTATACCAATTAACGACTGTAAAAACGTGTTTCCTGTGCTTAAAAGCGTCATAATCAACGTTGAAATCTGGGAAACGTTGGTTGAATTGCTGTATACAGCTTTGTAAGGAATAAACCCAACTATCGTCCGCATTCTGCGTACCGCTTCGATAATGTGCCATTAAAATAAAGGCATCATGTTCCGGTGTGAACGTCATAACGAAAGAAATAAAAATCTGAAAGAAATTCATTGAAACTCATTGAACGTTTTCGTTATTTTAATTTGCTTATTGACTTACCGCTTAAATCAATCGCTAGAAACAACAATAGCTCTAAGAAGAACTGTTTGGAGAAATATAAAGGCAGCAAAAAATGGTTAATGAATAAAGAAAATCCGGAAACACACAAAGCATACACAAAGCGACAATAATAACCTAATGACGTTCGATCTGCTGTCAACATTTAATTAAAATCTGGTTACTAATTTAAAAATATCGCCGTTACCACTACACAATGAGATAGATAACCAACATTACAACGTGACGTAGGTTCCGATAATTATTTAACACAGTGTACTTAAAGTTAGTCAACGGGCTTGTCTGTACAACGTCGCCCTCTATTAACCACAGGTGGGACCTTAAAATGTTTAGTGCAGAAGAAAACCTATGTCAAACCCCGTTTAAATGTCCTAACATCACTGCCTGGCAATAAATCATCACTTGCTTTCCTCTATGAGTCCTATAAGTGCCTGCCTAAAAGAACTCTAAAGAACGTAGTTTCTTTGTCGCTCTTTTTACAGTCTTGTCGAATTAAATGGAATACTATATAAAAAACAAGTAGCAAGAAAAATAAAGAAATTAGTTTTATTATTATATCTAAACAATGTATATACAGTGATGGGTAAATGTGTGAAATCAAGTAAATATCTCCGAAATTGTTAGAAATATCAAAATTAAATTTGGGAGGTACATACTACAGTAAATTACGTATTTGATTTTATTCTTTTTGCACATTTAAACTCGGTTTAAGCGGAAATAAAACCGATTTTTAAATTTGTAATGAAACATCTGCGCATTATTTTAATTTCGAATAAATCATTTTATTACGAGTACAAAAATATGGGATTCGATATTTTTTATTTTAAACATAATCGAGATAGTTAACAAAACAACTATATATCTACTTTTTGAGAAAAGAGCTAATGAGACCGAATAATCTGTTTAACATGTATGTCTGATTTAAGCTGGAAGTTCATATTTATTTAAAAAAATTCAATTAAACATGCAATTTGTTGTAATATCTACCTACCAAATTTCATTTCGATATGACAATTCCGGAGATATTTAGAACACGTTATTTTAAGACTATTTTGCTAAAGAAATTTTTTCATACTCTTTATAATAACCGCACTGGAACTGTTTAAAGTTGTCCAATAGCGAATATGGGAAACGACTGCGACGATCGTAAATGAATTTCAAGCAATCGATCAAATCCCTGCCTATCATTCGTTTCTTAGCCGATTATTATTTCTCATAAGAATTTGTTTGTTTATTTTTCTCTTTGTAACGTTTAGAATTGAATTGTTATGATAACATAAATATCATTAACCCTCCGTCCGGGCGCGCTTTCTTAACACTTTCGATCGGGTGTGGTCTGTGGAGTCCAAAATAGAAAAAACTCTAAAGGACGCCAACGTGTCCTCCAGTGATAATTTCTCATAAATATGTTTTATATGATGTTTGTACTATATAATAGCCTAATACAGGACCAATTCCAAACTCACGTTTTATGTTAATTTGATTTAAAGAAAATGCTTACAATTTAATCACATATTTTTTCAAATTTGGAAACAACGCCTAAATAAAGGAAAAGAAAATCGATCTATAATAATATTTATTTAAAAATGTATGAAGTGTTATAAAAAAAATGTCTTAACTAAAGACACAAACTGGAGGGCTTCAAACTGTGGTCTCCATATTTCCCAAACAATAGTTGCAGCAGGCTGTTATGTGCTCCTTGCACAACCAACATTTACAAATTTTGCAAAAATAACGAGTTTTTCGTCTTTTGCAATATTTATAGTTTCCTCTTTTCCCTGGTTGTGGCTCTGGAATAAACTCCTCTTCAATATCTGAGAGCCTCAAGGCAGAAGTACACACACTTTTGGTCAAGTGCTTATCAACGGCTCTTCTTTGCATGTTATTTTTCACTAACTCCATACCAAGATTTTTTTGAAGCAGTCTGCGAGTTTTAGCAAATTCACCATCTGGTATGTTGCCTTTGTAGATAACAAAAGCGTTAATTGCTGCTATATTGAGGAGGTTATAGAAAATTACCATTGGCCAACGCTTTGTGTTTCTTGCAACATTGTATGATGTGATCATTCGATCAACAACATCTACTCCACTTTTTGTGCTATTATAGAAAGTAATTATTTCGGGCTTTATCCGATCACCGGTAGCTTCATCGATATGATCGTCTCGGTGCATTGTTAAAACTACAAGCACATTCTTTCCTTTTTTGGGTATATATGAAACTGCAGATGACTGCAGTTTCATATATAGTTTCAAGAATATACTTTCCTGTTTTTAACTTGTATTATTTCAAGAGGTAGTTCTCTTCTATTGGCTCTAATTGTAGCAACCACAGTAAGGCGGTACTCTCTTAGCAGTTTCTTTACAATTGAATATCCTGTGAACCAACGATGTATTGTAACATCTCTTCCTGATCCTAATAAATGTGAACACATTCTTTCAGTTACTGCAGCGGTTTTAGCGAGTTATCAGTTTTATATGGACCATTGGGTTGAACATCAGCGTAAATTTCTATGTGTGAAGTGAAAAATGTTTTGGCATCAAAAACGGCAAAGACTTTCAATCCGTATTTGTTTGGTTTACTTGGAATGTACATTCGGAAACTACACCTACCCCTAAAGGCAAGCAGCTTTTCACCTAGTGTTACATACTCGCCCACAGAATAAGTTTTCTTACAATTATCGTTGAACTAGTCAACAATAGTACGAACTGCTGCTAGTTTGTCCATTTCTTTTCTTTGACCTCTAGTTGTGGTATCGTCTGAGCGAATGCATTTCAATAAGAAGACGAACCTCCATTTTGCCATTGTAGCAGGAAATATCTCATATCCCATAGTGTCTGATGACCAATACTCTGCTAGATGTGTCCTTGATCCATGATGGAGCCCAGCTAAATAAAGCAAACCCATCAGCGCTTGGATTTCTACAGAGTCGGTAGGTCTACTCTCAGTGTTATCTTGGTATTTAACAGAAATTCTATCAATAAATAAATTAGTGTTTTCAACTACAATATCAATGCAGTTTCCAAACATGTACATTCAGCATTGAATGGGAGATAATGCGTCACGTGCTTCACCGATGACCCCCGGCAGGTGAGACACTATGTTTTCGTTGCGAGTTCTAATATTTCTAGGTGGGACAGCCTTTTTCCATTTAGTTCCATCTTTACCAAAAAAATGCGAGCATTTATCACGAATCACGGGTTGTTCATCTTCATCATCCTCGCCGTCATCCTGATGCATAATATCTGCATCTTCATTTACGTTTTCCTGCTCGGTTTCTGTATCATGATCACTGATACTTACAAAATCTGGATCTGATATGGAACTATCGTCAGACTCTTCTATTTCACTGCCCATGCTAACTTCTTCATACAGTTTCTGTAATCTTTCTCTCTCCTTTTCATAAGGATCCATATCACAATACTATCAAATAATAAATCATTTATTATTTTATCAAATCATATCAGAAAATTGTGTGATACTACTTACCTATTTGTAAGTATGCTATTTGTAGATTGCTAACTAGATATTTGATATTAGTTATAAATAATTTTTTATGCACTTTTCTATTCTCTATATTTGTAAAATAAATAACACATAACACAACGCCTCAAAATGGGGTTCAATAGTAAACTGGCATGTCCACGATACGGTAACCGTATATATAGTAATCATTAAGGGAACTACCGAACTATATTGCGATCACTCCGAGGTATAGTTTTATAACTCGGTAATACCCCTATAAACACAAAAAGAACGCATAGAGTTCCAACTGGAATACGATTCTTACAGATTACATCTGCGAATATTGTTACATATTTGATCGGGAAGGATCTGTCAGGACAAAATATTATGTAGCGACTATTTGGAATTTTGAAAAACAGTTTTTTATAGCGAAAACAGTTAATATTCAGATACTTGAAAGGTATTGTGACCGTAGAAGTTTTGAGCAAAATAATTTAAAAAATATTTCACAGAATCATTTTGTCGTGGACTCGTAGACCACACCCGACAGACGGAGGGTTAAGTTCCGTTTGAGATCAGTCTTCAAAAGGCGTTTTCCTCTTGCGAGGTGGTGACGGTAAATTAGATATATTTGTGAGTGTATTGCTTTCTAAAATTAAGCTGTTATGATCACTGACAGGTTCTTTCTCTGGCGTGATTATATGCACTTCACCTTGTATGTTTTCAACATCACAGAAAATTGCGTCGATAGACTTTTAAGGTGTGCTATGGAAAATGTCTCCTGATATAGATGGTAGTGCTTCATTCGCATTCTTATTGTATGTATATCTGCTTGAAGCATGAGGATAAACTGGAGAAGCTTGAGACTACGAAGCCATAGGGGATTGAAATGATATTGGAATAGCGGTGGCGCTTAATTTCCTTAGCATAAAATCTTCTTGTTTGAAGTGGTCTGCACAAAATGCACGCTTTTTTAAACGATCTGGACTTAATAATATGGATTCGTAAGTCAATAATAAAATATAGGCATTTCAAGACACTATTATATATGCACTTCGCTTACCTGATGTTTTATAAATTAATAAAAACACGAAAAGTGTATAACAATTGATGTATTTATTTTTGAGTTTAAAGTTTTCGCGCCGAAGCGATCTGCAAAAAGAGGGCATGAGAGCTGTTGTAATGATCGCCGTTCTGTTGTTGCTGATATGTTTCTTTTGTTTTTTCTTATAAGTAGTTATAAGATTTACTCCAATTAAACCCTTACTAAAGTAACAAGTGATTTATTTGAACGAACAAAGATAAAAGTTTCATCAGTAATCAGAAGTGGGATCGTCGTAGTTGAAAAAAAAAGAGGAATTGGTTGTTTAGAGGTTAAAAACATAAAGATGCCGCCAAAACGACAACAAACCACGAGGTCCGGGGCAAATGATGAAACCCAGGGAGCAACTAATCAGGTGGATAATAATGGATCGGAAGTTGAACAGCGACCGAGGTATTTACAAAATACAAACGATCTTTTACCGGAATTTGATTTCGTCAAGGACAACATAACCATTGAAAGCTGGATTGCTAAAGTGGAAGAGTATGGTGAAATGTATGATTGGGATGACGTATCTATAAGACATTTTGGGTTGTCAAAATTGGTTGGTGTTGCACGGAAGTGGAGAGATAGTCTAAATCCGGATCCGACTAGGAGTTGGATTGAATGGTCGAATCTATTAAAAGACACTTTCAGTGTGAGTGAAACCAAGGTCCAATTGCGACTGAATGTTCAAAATTATAGATGGTATCCAAAGCAAAATATAACCGAATACTTCTTCGAGAAACTTTCCAGGTGTAACAAATGTGATATGTCAATGGGAGAAACAATTGAGTGGATAGTTGATGGACTTAGAAATAATGGTTTTAGGAATTATTTGATTAAGTCGGTATACATCTACAAACGAACTTTTAAGAGATTTGAAGGAAGGAGCAAAACATCTGCTGTAGTACCATTACAATCAAAAACAATGTACCTAAAGATCGAGATGATGTAACTGTTAAAATGGACAAGACAGGTAAACAAAAATCACTTAAATGTTTCAAATGTAACAATTTGGGCCATTATGCACAAGAATGTCCAATTAAGAACCAACAAAAACCCCAACAAAGTGAGATGAGTAGTACCACAAATACTGTTATGAATATTCAATCCACAATAAGAGATACTCACTTAAAGTATTTCAAAAATGCATTTATTAATCATAAACCGATCAGGTGTTATATTGATTTGGGTAGCAGTTGCGTTACGATAAGTAAAGAAATGGTAGGCGAATTGGGTTTCTCTTATTTTGAATGTAACCCTGAACCGTTAATTGGTTATGACCAATTATAAAATGGGAATCGTACAACCATTGGGACTTTTTAATGCAACGTTAAGCATCGATAATGTGCCAGCAAAAGTTAAAATACATATAGTAACAATCTCGATCAAGACAGCTTTTCACCCGTTGGAAAAGGGAGAAGTTTGTTTCCGTACAATTCATATGGATCATTTGGGTCCTTTTGCAAAAACAGATTGGCATAACAAATATATATTGGGTATTGTTGTTGGTTTTTCTAAGTACACTGTACTAGAAGCTGTAAAAGATACCAGTGCATTTGAAACTGTAAAATGTTTACAAGAATTTATATCACATAATGGAAAACCGTGTCGTATTATAACTGATAGAGGTACAGCCTTTACGGCTAAGATATTTGAGGAATTTTGTGGAAAATATGATATCATCCATGTCAAAGTAGCTGCAGGTACGTCGAGGGGAAATGGACAAATAGAAGTAGTGAATAGAACAATTCTTAGTTGCTTATCGACAAGTTTAGATTGTGAGTCGGGAGATCGATTATGGGATGAAAAGTTGTTCGATGTACAGTGGAGTCTGAATAACACTGTGCACCGTTTCACGAAACTTACTCCATTTCAGTTGGTTCACAGGCATAAAATTGTTGGATTACACGATAGTCCATTAACAATAGAAATTAATGATTTAAATGCAAAAATGGTTACCGAAATCGATCATTCAAAAATAGGAGAATTGTTAGAGGAAAATCGATTAAAGGGAATAGAAAAACATGAGGTAGATAAAAAGGAAGATTTTAAAGTCGGAGATTTAGTTTTGGTTAAGACTCAAATACCTTCATCCAGTGAAAGGAGGAAACTGGAACCGAAATATAGGGGGCCATATTGCATTGCCAAAGTATTAGATAACGACAGATATGTTGTTGATGAGATAGAGGGAGAAAGACAAAGTGGTCGAATTTACAAGGGAATTTTGTACAGTTATAGGCTAAAACTAGTTTCCCGAAAGAATATTTAATTTAATTTGTTAAATAAGTACGTTAAGTTAGATTTAGTTCGACGAGGGCGTCGTAATCGCAGGAAAGGCCGAACTGATGTATTTATTTTTGAGTTTGAAGTTTTCGCGCCGAAGCGATCTGTAAAAAGAAGGCATGACATGGTCGCCGTTCCGTTATTGCTGATACATTTCTTTTGTTTTTTTTTATAACTACGATTTACTCCAATTAAACCCTTACTAAAGTAACAAGTGTTTTATTTGAACGAACGAAGATAAAAGTTTCATCACAATATTCAACACTTAACTAAGTTATCTAATAAAAACAACTATTACAATAACAAAACTATTAAAACACGAAGCAAAAACGATAACTACACCATAAATTCGTATCCACGACTACACGCTAGATAATTTGTTTTCCCTTATATTGGCGGGTTTGTACAAGTGAGTCGAAAGCGGCCTCTCTGATTGAGACACGTAATTATCTAAATATTAGCTGGAATTAGAACCAAAAGATTATTCCCCTTTCGACAGTGTCGACCCCTGGGAATGTTCTTCCTTAATTAACCGACCGTTGACCAATTATAAGTATATATAAACAAGGGTAAAACCCTTGTTTATAGATATACATAGTTATTCAACCGGTCGAGTTGGGTTGCTCTAGCTCGTGCTGCCTCTAACGGCAAACGAAAGCAACTACATTTATGAATGAATTGGAAAAATTCAACTTGTAGTATAAGTTGTATACTCAATCTAGAAAATCAATATGATAAGATATTAAAATTTTTATACAAAAGAGACTTACCATAAATAATATGGAATTGTTTTCTAAGAAAGAATTACAAATATATTTTTTATAAAAATTACATTTTATTTACACAATATTCATCTTTTTGCAAACTTATTTCAGACGTAGTTGTGCCGTGCGTTCTTTTGAGTAATCGGTCGACACATCGAATCCAAATGAGTAGGTAGATAAACTAAGTTTTTTGCAACTATTTGAGTTTGGATAAACAACTTTACGTCTACATTTTTTTTTAATTGAAATAAACATCGTTTACAATTGTAAAGTATAAAAATTATAAAAAATTAAAATGTGATTATTGCATCTCACAATCAGTTCACATTTTTTTTTGTAAATAACATATTTCGATATAATCCGAATATATCTCGAGAAATACAATCTTCTAAACCTATCGAATGCACATCTTCATTATCACTTAATAATATAAAATATGATAAAGTGGACAGACTAACAATGGAGAAGAATTAAGAATTTCAGAAGACCCGTGGTACACACATCAAGTTTGAATCATTGGTAAGCCGAATATAGAATCAGTCATCAACAGATATAGTATCTCACTAACGAAAGAAGAAACCATGGAACTGACCAAAGGACTCCACTACGCAATCGCTACAAAGGAGGTCCCGATGGAAGCAATAAGAAGTTTTTACTGGGGAAACCAATAAAAAATGCTGTAAACGGTCTTTGCCAGAAACTCATTGCGAAGGGATTACCAGAATTTGTTTACGGATTACTGTTTATCGGCTACGTATTTTTGTTGGAAAGGAGAGTTTTACGTGCAGTTTGACGGGGCAGCCATGAATTCTCCATTGTTGCCGACTATTCATTCGAAAAAGATGCTTTAAAGAAGAGCCTGTAGAAACCAAAACTATGGCTTCGATGCGATTGTGATTTGGCAAGAAGGCAGCGAATGCCTCCAGGAGTTCTTAGATCACTTAAACTACGTCAACAACATCCAACGATAAAGTTTACCATGGAAACGGGAACTACCAAATAGTTGTCTTTCCTAGATGCGTTGGTCACTAGCACGGCAAATGCTGACATGGAACTTGGAATGCATCCACCACCATCATCCCCTACAGAAGAGATCCGTGAACCACACTTGGTTTCAAAGAATAGCTAGAATTTGTAAAGGAGATAACCTACAGAAGGAGGAACGGTTTCTATAAAATCGGATATATTTTGAGGGACGAAGATGAAGTAAGTACATAACCAGCTGGATTTATCTGTCAGGCGGTTGCGGAACATTGCCATTCAGAGAGATACCGAATAGACTTCGACAAAGTAAAGGTACTGGCTAGAACTAAGAAACATCACCAAAGGCTGACAAGAGAGGCCATAGAAATCCACCGGCATAAAAACAACGTCAACGGAGAAGATGGCAGGGAACTCAGCAGAACATGGAAGATTGTGGTGAACACAAACAAGACTCTCAAACCAGATGCGATATCAACGACTCAAATTTACATATACATAGTTAGTATCTGATATTTTCTTTATTAATTTCTTTTAATCTCCTAGAGTTTTTAATACCAATATTCCGGGACGCAAAATACCGGGATTCTAAACGAAATATGAGCGGTATTGAAAATCGGTATTGCTTCGCAATTGACCGAATTATTTTTTTTATTCCAAATAAAACCTCAATATCCACTGCTTCTAATCGTCTTCCATTCATATTTCTGCCAACGTCTTCGAAGTCGACCGCCCAAAGTATCACGGGGTTGGATTGGATTTCGAAATTCCACTTCAACCCAAAGCCTTCGACCACCCAATCTTAGGTGGTCTTCAAGTATTGAGTTAGGTTGGAATTTCGAAATCTAACCCAATCCAATCCAACTTAATGATGCTTTTGTCGGCCAACATCTTCGAAGTCGGGCGAGATATGAATGCAGGGTTACTTCTGGGAATCCATTCATTTCAACCGTCGTTCATCTTTCGCGCATTCTTCCTGAAAAGGCAATCAGTTCCCATGATGCCTCTTCCTTGTGCAACCCACACGGTCTCATAGTTCATGTAGATGGAAAGGAGAAAAGCGCCTCACCATTTTTTCTCCTTTCTACTGTTTATTCTCCTTATGCTAAGCAATGTTACTAAGCACTACACGGAGGGGTTTCCCCTTGCATCTTGTTACCTTTCAATCTCAATATAAGTCAGTGTCGTGAAACAAAATCAAAGTATTCCCATCCCTTTTTGAAATTTTTGCTTTTACTTACATATATATCTGGTTTAGGGAGAGCCCCCGTTATCTTCTTTCCTACTTTGTCCCATACGCCTCTGTTTGGTACTCAATCTTATTATATTCCATAATCGTTGCAATCTTTGAATCAGTATTAACATTATTTTTCAAGATTTTCGCTGTCTATATTTAATTTGCTTCCGATAATATAATTCCACAGGATTGAAACCGCGTGTTGTATGTGGTGCACGTTTTATGGAAAATATTGCTGGATCAGTATACTCGTCCTACTCTTTTCCATCTCCGTAACTCAAAGCTCTGAGTATTTTCTTAAACACTACATGAATTAAAAAAAAAATTGTCTACAAAAATTTCTATTACATTTGATTAAGGATGATATGCAGACCTGTGTATTATATTAGTACCATTTTGTTTCAAAAATTCCGTAGTTAGATTACTAACACACTCTTCCTAGATGTGTGTGTACCTCTGAAGGAAACTCAAGTCCAGAAAATATGTTCAATAATCCTTTTACCTATGATTTTGAGTCAGCTACTTTTAACGATATTTTTGTCATACGTCTGGGGAATTGTGGACACCTCTCTAAACAGTAAAAGGTAAACGATAATCATTGTCACCGTTTAAAATAATGATGACTGAGAAAGCAAGACCCCGATCACTACATTCCTTAAAAATGACGCGATCTCATACGCCCATTTCTAATCTATATATAGAAAAATAGTTTCCAAGAATTTCCTGATTTAACTTTGAGGTCAGGAAATACTGTTAAGTTTTTCTTCATATAGCTTTTCCTATTATTGTTAAACCCAAATGTTTTAGCTCTAGGTCTAGCGTTAGCTGTAGTGTTGGTATTAGCTCTACTTTTAGCTGTTTTTGATATTTTGCATCACATCTGTCGTTATTTTAGGGCGTCAAATTCAAAAAAATATTTTATATATAGTATTATTTTACGTCTTATTCTTATAATTTAGTATTTTTTTCAACATCCCTCAGAGCATATATTGCTCAATCTTAAATGACATGTATTATATATTTAATTTTATTGTTACTAATAAAAGTTAAATATAAAATACTGTTAAGATAAAACACATTTTTAAAAACCTGCATTCACAATTAATTGATTATAAAATATAAAAATTACTACTTATTACATATTTTATTTGTATTATTATTATGTCACCCAGTATTTTGAATAAAACGCCGACTAATTTCTTTAAAAGATTTAAGGCAGTTGGTGTCCTCTCATCTCTCATCTCTCATCAATCTGGTTAAACACCTACGTAAAAAAATTGCCGTTTGCAAATCGATATTTTACCGACGAAAAGTCTGCAACAGTTCGGTATTATTCTGAAGGACACATTATTGATTTTTTTGTATACCAGATATATTGAAATATATGCAACTTATTTTACAATTTCATAGTAAAACGTACAAGGCGCGAATAGTAAAATTTAAATTTTATGAATGGGTACACATTAGGTACCCTGCCATCTAGGTATCACAAACACAAACTAACTTCAGTTGAATAAACTATATATCTTTAAACAAGGCTATAAGTATGTATATATATATAAACAAGGGTAAAACTTAACCTCTGCTATCACATATATATATATATATATATATGCGTTAAATTAGTAAAGAATCGTTTTTGGCAGAAAAAAGGAATGGTTTGTTTCTGCGCTAAGTAGTTGAAACAATATTGAATAGATGGCGCAACAAGTGACTCATTTTAAAATATGTGCTGTAAAACTATTTAAAAAAAAATAATGAAGATGAAAAAAAAATTAATTAAAAAATTATAAAGAAATAAAAAAAATTAATTGCGATTTTTTGAATTTAATTACAAAATTAAATCTAAAAAGAAAAAAGTATATTGTGATTTAAAAGGGCACGTGGCCATTTATGAACTGGCGCCCACGGAGCGCTTTGCGCGGTGACAACACTTGCATAATGACCCAACACCGTAGGGGGTCCATACTCTGGGGAGGATGGGGTTGGGTTGGGTGGTCCTACCGTGATGGGGCCCCGGCAGCGTTTATCCCGCACCCATTCTATGATTAATTACAACTTCATGAATATGCATATCGAAACGCCCGTTTTGGGGTCCCGTTTTGCATATCAAATACGTAGCGCTTCGCTCGTTTTTCATCGAGTTTACGAAAAATTTTGACAGTTAAACGTTGCCCCCATAAAAAAAAATATTCGCAAATTTTATTCGTTAATGTTAAAACTAAATTTCAGTTTAAACCGAATTTTCCAAACAAAAAAATAAATGTTTAAATATTTTTTATTAAGGTTTGAACCCCCAAAAGTCAGTGGAGATAACTACGTTGGTATTTGTTACTCTGCGGTGTCACGAAACGCATATAAATTCATATAAACTTCCCCAAGTGGTATAAACGGTAATGCGAACCTTGCCTCGTGAAAATCCCCGGTCCGCGCCGCCACCAGCGGCGGCGCCAACATAAATAATTTATTTCGAAACGCATTACACAATCAAAATTAATGCAAAGCCCGCGTGTAATCTTCAGATTTGTCTCCATGGAACGCCGCCCCTTCCCCCCCTTTGAAAATAAACGGTATCCAAATTCTACCTCCCATTCTAACCAAGCGACCCCTTAGCATTCGGCTTCCCCTCCCCCCTAAAAACCCCCTTCGTCGTCGACGACGTCGTCTTCATAATAACTCATAATTAAGTTTGGTAATACGCGTATTAGAACTTTAAACTTCTAAACTTGGTACTGAATGATAAAGAAAAAAGATTTTCTCTTCAACCAAAATTTCTCTAATTTTAGTTTAATAAAATGTTTGCGTTTACATTTTCGTTTCAAAATTAAACGAAGAATATTAACACGTGTAACTTTCCACCAATTTATATACACCCTGTATAAATGTAACGTACTTCAATTGGGTTGGACTGACTTAGATTGAGTTGAGCTAATTTTGATTGCATTGGGCTAACTTAGATAGTGATGGGTTACGTTGGAAGATCGTTGTAGGTGAGTATGAACAACAAAAAATAAGGGAACGTGATGCCAAGATAGGATATTCTACAGAACAGCGTTGGTCTTCCACTCTTCCTTTTTTGTATTTGCTCTATGGCCAACGTGACCGTTTTTATTTCGACTACAAACGGCACAACTCTAGGTACTTTTGTTGATAATCAGGTGCAATTTAAAATTATTAAAATTTGTTTTTAAGTTACACTTGATACAGCTTCTACAAAATTTGATGCTGTTTCCTAAGGACTTGAGATGCTTTTAGAAAACTTGATACTGCTTTCATAGGACTTGAAATGCTTCTAGAAAACTTGATATTGCCTTCAGAAGATTTCAACTACTAGATGGCTTGTTAATACTTTCAAAAGATTTGAAATGCTCCCAGAAGACTTGAAATGATTTTTGAAGACTGGGAATGCTTCTAAGAAGCCTGATACTACTTCCAGAAGCTTTGATATTGCTTCTAGAAGACATAATATTGCTTCTAGAAGATTTAAACTCCTACTAGATGGCTTGTTATTACTTCCAAAAGATTTGAAATGCTTTTAGAAAACTTGATACTACTTCCGGAAATCTTGATATGAGTAGTGTAAAAATGAGAGTTCTGGACCGGATGGAGCGGCTCCGGCTCCGTGTTTGGACTTTGACCTCCCATGTTATAAGTATAGGAATTTTTTTTTCCCCAGACGCAGTTGACACCCCCTCCCTATACTTATAACATGTGAGGTCAAAGTCCAAACGCGGAGCCGGAGCCTCTCCATCCGGTCCAGAACTCTCATTTTTACACTACTGATATGAGCTTTTAGATATCAATTAATTTTACTTACAGAAAATTTGATGCTGCCCTTGGATGATTTGAAATGCTTCCAAAGGACTTGATACTACTTGTAAAACTGTTTGTAAAAACCGAATACTGTTGATGAACCAATTGACTATACTTTGAAAATATTAAATACTATTGAACAAAATGCACAATCTTTACGTAAGGAGTCCACAAACTGTTAATAAAAGGTTAAATAATACTGGCAGAAGACATTTTTATGGTAAAAAGCGAAGGACTATTAATAAAATTTAGTTCTCCTTCCAAAATATCAAATACTGTTGTCAAAATACAACATCATCATATCTGCTAAAAACTAAAAACTGAAAAAAATTTAAAAACTGCCAATTAAAGACTAGATACTGCTTATAAAACTTTGCTTGTTTTATCAGACTTTTTTTTGGAGAGTGCAAGCCAATCCCCTTTAAGAATTACAACTGCATTTTATTATGTAGTTAAAGAAGTACAGCAAAGCTTTGCTAATTCGTCCCAAAATCCGAATTCCCTGGTAATCTGAACAAAATTGAAAAACGTAAAATTTGCCTTATGTCCCTTGTAATCCGAATTGGTAAAAGATTCGCTAATCGGAAAAGACTATTCGTTCTATCTGCAGAGAAAGACGATAATTTGAAAACTCTGAAGAGCATTTCTATCAAAAACGCCAAATCCATACTTTCTAAGGTTTGCAAATCCTTGCAATTTATTAGCAGAATTGTAGAGATGTGTATTTCGACAATTAGCTAAGGAAGAAGAACCTGATGGCGCAGCATTCCTGTGTCCATTCAACAATTTAAAAAATTCTGTATTATGCTGCAGCAAGTAAGGCAGTTTCTCCACGAAGATACTGGGATAACCGAATTAAAAGTGAGGAAGTTAGTAAAAGTTTTAGTGTATTATATGTATTGAAGATAAACAGCAGATAACACCGGTCAACAAATTAAAAAAAAAATTTGACTGGAAATGATGAGGACGTTTTTTAAGTAATTTTGGTGCGTAAAATTCAAATTTACTGCCAGAATCACGCTATTAGGTCTAGTTCTTTTTATATCGCATGGTGGCGCTACTGTAAAGTAATTTGACAGAAACCCACATTTCTTCTCTATCTTCATAATAATAGTGCTTAAATATGTAAATCTTGTGTTACTAATTCAAGCTATTTGTGTTTTGTCTGTGGTAAACATATGGTTGGAAGAAAAGGATATGCAATAACAGAACCATTAAAATATGCTTACTTACATTACATTGGTTTTGCTGTCAGAAATTTAGACAAAACGTGGACACCGATAATGTTTAGCAGAATTATTTTATACAAGTGGACGACTGGTGAGAAGAAATATTTCGACTTTTCAGTTCCAGTAATATGGAGAGAGCAAAGTAATCACCAAACCGATTGTTATTACATCCTAGAAAAGCAGCGAGATTTGACCTAATTACTGGGCAAATACTTAAACAGCTTCCAAAAAAAGGTATAGTCATGTTAAGCTACATATTCAACGCAGCTATTAGATTAAATTACATACCTGCAAGTTGGAAAGTTGCAGAAATTATTATGATACCTAAGCCAGGTAAGCCAATGCATGACGTCAAATCATATAGACCTATATCGCTTCTGCCAATAGTTTCTAAATTTGAACTAAAATTAGAACTAACACTAGAACTATCACTAGGACTAACACTAGATCTAAAACTAGAAACTTTCGGGTTTCGCCGTGCGTTTTTTGAAAAAATGTTTGACGTTTCGGATGCCATGTTGCAACCTTCTTCAGAAACTGGTTCTAACTTTTCTGAAGAAGTCAAAATCGTCAAAATCGTTAAAATCGACACACATCAATTTTACAAACAAAAAACTACATCACCCTCCATCGCCGAACATTAACGGAACTATAGTTCCCTACGAATACAATGCTAAATACTTAGGCATGACATTTGACGCCAAGTTAAGATGGAAGGTTCGTGTTAAAAAGAAGGAGCAAGAAATGAATGTAAGGTTTCGATCATATAAATGGCTATCAGGACGACATTCGAACTTGTCATTATATAACAAGACTGTAGTGTACTAATTCGTCCCCAAATCCGAATTCCCTGGTAATCTGAACAAAATTGAAAAACGTTAAATTTGCGTTATGTCCCTTCTAATCCGAATTGGTAAAAGATTCGCTAATCGGAAAAGACTATTCGTTCTATCTGCAGAGAAAGACGATAATTCGAAAACTCTGAAGAGCATTTCTATCAAAAATGCTGAATCCATACTTTCTAAGATTTGCAAATCCTAGTAATTTATTAGCAAAATTGTAGAGATGTGTATTTCGACGATTAGCTAAGGAAGAAGAACCGGATGGCGCAGTATTCCAGTGTCCATTCAACAATTTAAAAAATTCTGTATTATGCTGCAGCAAATAAGGCAGTTTCTCCATGAAGGTACTGGGATAACCGAATTAAAAGTTAGGAAGTTAGTAAAAGTTTTAATGTATTATATGTATTCCATGATAAACAGCAAATAATGTTATGCTTCCATCATCTAAATTCAACTGGTTTTCATTGATGAGAATTAGCGAAGTAATTAGATATTGAACTACTAATTGAAGTAGCAGTAATTATTCTATGCTTCTATTTTCGTAGAAATAGTTAGTAGTTATACTCGACTACTTTCTTCAAGCAGTTAGCCCAGCTCTAATTTTGATTAATTTTGCTAATAAATTTCGTGTAACGTGTGGGATAAAAACTGAATTTTTTTCTAAAGACAAGTTATCTTTTAAACGGTTTGTAACATTCACATCCATTGCTGATATATTTTGTCCTTCGGTATTTCAAGCGGCTTGGTGAAAACCAACTTCTTGGGCGTGCACAAAACATAAGCAGCATTCGGACCTGGGATTGTCAAAAAACAACTTCAATATATTCGGGCATTAGATGACTAACTCTTAGAAGAATAACTATTAGAATGAATGGCTATTAGAAGATTATTCTCTTAAATGAGCAACTAAAACTGTTTTAATCTCACAAACACTTTAAGTACTCTTCAAGTGCAGGCCATTTAGATTTGCTGTAACTCAACATTTTTTTATACTCTGTACCAGTGGTTCCCAAAGTGGTCCATACGGACCCCAAGGGGTCCCTAGGGTCATTCTGGGGATCCTCGGAAAATTAAAATCGACTTGGGGGTCTCTGAACAACGTCAGGGGGTCCACGCAAGGTTTAGTAAAAAATACATAAATTGAGACATATTTTGTCAATACGGAAGTTAAAATAATAATAAAAAATCGCCAATAAGTTATTAGTAAATTATTTATTAATAAATTATTAGCCATTTTTACATCCCAAGTAAAATATAAATATAGACAGGTGCATAAAATTGTACTTTATTGTACTTTATCGTACTAAATTGTACGTAATTGTATTTTATACAAGTAATAACAGGCATCGTGATGCAGGCTTATGCTCGATCTTATATAAACAGGAATAGCGTCGATCCCTGCACCAACTAGCGAGTGTATACAACGATTTAGTTCTGTCTTGTGCGTGATGTGAAGTGCATACAACAAATTTTCCGAGTGTTGGGCAATAAGAATTATAATTTTTTGTTTTGTTACATAGATAGTGTACTTTCGTTGCAGACAATACAGTGTTGAATATATTAAATTTGGCTTTATTCCGTCACTAGGAAATAGTACTTTACCTTTCTGTCTTCTATGTAATAAAACGATGTCAAACGATTCAATGAAACATTCTAAGCTTAAGGAACATTTAATAAAAATCCATAGTGACAAAAAAGATAAGGTTGTAAGGTTTTTTCAAACACTCAAAGAAAAATATTTGAAAACACCGAAATTGTAAGAACTCATAGGGAAAACATCTCAGAGAGATGACGATGGACTGCGTGCTTCTTATAATATATCTTTAATGATTGCGAAGTCCGGAAAGCCGCACACTATTGGCGAACAACTTATTCTACCAGCTATAAGCACAGAATAACTTAATTAAATAATTATTCTGTGCTATAAGTGAGGTAATACGCACCGTCATGCACAAACCAGCTTACGATATTATAAAAAGAATTTCATTGAGTAATAATGCAGTACGAAGAAGGATCGACGAAATGTCTCAGAGTGTGGAAAACTCTTTATGTGACTACTTAAAAACATTTCAGTTCTCTATACAGCTTGACGAAGTGCTCTGGCAATGATAGGACGACACCGAGGCTTTCTGGCGTACTTAAAACAAGTCATACCGAATGTACTATCGGTACATTGTGTTATTCATCGACATCATTTGGTGGCAAAAAACCTTAGTGGACGTTTGCATGAATTACATTATGTCATTAGAGCAGTTAATAAAATTAAAAGGAATGCCTTAAATGAGAGATTATTTGCTCAACTTTGTTTGGAAAATGATGATGACTATGACACAGAAGTACGATGGTTGTCTAAAGGTGCGTGTTTGAATCGATTCTATTCGCTTTTTGATTCAGTGTTGGAATTCCTGGAGAGTAAAGACAATGATTTGCGTCATAATTTAATTATCTCGAAAAATGACATCGCTTATATGACTGATTTATTTGTCAGATTCAACGAGACTAATTTGAAACTGCAAGGTGACACACTAAATGTAATCAAAACTAAAAGTGTAATACCTGCCTTTGTTGCGAAACTTTTACTATATAAACAAAACCTGGGAAGAGGAGAATGTTCTTAGTTTCGAAATCTTTCTAAATTGCAAAATAGAGACGAAGATTCGCTTGCTTACTGCTTGTCAGTACTTAACGGCAGTCCAGTCGGACCTTACTCAAAGATTTGAAAACATTCTTCACTTGGATATTCCCGACTGGGTGTTGATCCCTTTTGTAAGTAGTCAAACTCAGAGCACAAATGCAGATGAGTACATGCCAGTACAGGAGCAACTTATTGAATTATCCACAAATGAGGAGCTGAAGGCAATGTTTAAGTAAGGATACGAAAATTTCGGGTTACAAAAACAGATCCCAATTTTATATCCAGCATTATGGATTATTGTACAGAAGCTGTTGATTGCTTTTCCGCCTTCGTATTTGGTAGAACGTGGATTCAGTGCCGTTATGAGCCTCGTCACAAAGAAAAGAAACACACTGGAAATTAGTAATCGTGGAGATTTGCGGTTGCTACTGACAAACATCTCTTTGACAAACTCATAATATCCCATCAGGTTCATACAAGCCATTAATATTTTATTGTATTTTAGTACAAAAGTTATAATCAATAAATACTTCTTCAACAAAATGGTTACTTTATATTTTACTTTTACGTCACCATTTACCATTAAGACAACAAAGTTAAAGTCTTCATTTTTCTGTCCGAAACTAACACAAGATCTAGAACGAGAATCATCGGGGTTTAGCCACACGTTTCTTAAGACGGCTAATCTCCAATGATTCTAGTTCTAAATTTAGTGTTAGTTCAATAGGTATATACATAGAACATCTTAGCATTATCTAGTGATACTTATTATTATCTAGCACAATCACTAGAACTAACACTAGACCTAGAACTAGAAATGTTTGGGTTTGGCCGTGCGTCTGGGGACGCCTATACCCAAAACCTTCTAGTTCTAGGTCTGGTGTTAGTTCTAGTTTTAGTTCTATAGGAACATAGAGTTAGTTTTATCTAATTCTACTTATCATTATCTAGCATTGTCATCGAAACTAACACTAGATCTAGAACTAGAATCATTGGGGTTTAGCCGTTAGTATTATATCTAATGATAGTGCTAGTTTTAGTGCAGTAAGGGTATACAACGGATGGGTGGGAATTTGGAACTAAAGGAACTAAAATCTAGTAAAATCTAATATTTAATTATACAAATGTTACTTGTAAAGAGAATTAAATTTCCATAATTTCGATGTTGTGTTGCAATTTTATCCGTATCATTTAAAATGTTGCAAATACACCCTGGTACGTAGCATTAAAAAAAGAATCAAGTGTCATTCGTTGCTCATTTATTTACTGAAATATAAACATTTGAATACTATATTATAACAAATAAAACACTTTTATAAACAACTTTTACACAAAAAGGTTTTTATAAAGTTACTATATTCCATACATAATGCACACCTGTATAGTACTTGTTTTCTTACATTTTGTAACAAAGTTGTTTTTTCATTATTTTCTCCAGGATTTTTGGTGTGAAAATGCTAAAATCTTCTATTTGAATATAAAGTTGGTTTCTTGAAAACATTCGATGTTATTTAGATGTTTTGATTGAAACAACTTTTGTGCGAGTAATATTTGTGTTACGAAAACCAGGGAAGAAAGAAACAAAAAGAAAAAAAAAGGTAGAAAACGAAATAACTACTTCTTTCTTATTATTCCGGTAAATCCGGGCTTCCGCGTTCTCTATTACGTCGCAATTCCTGGTCGAGGGCTTGGAAGAAAACGGTCCAACGGTGGAGCTACGATGGAGCAACGGTGGAGCTACGGTGGAGGCGATGTTGGTCGAAGTCGCGGCGCCTGCAGGTGGCCGAGGCCCCCTAAGCAAATCCCGGGTAATCCCCGCAGGCAATTTACCTTAGCCGGGGGCTTTGTCGGTCGGGCTTATTCCGTTGAGTTTTATTATGTGCGCGCGGACCACCGCCGACCGGACACAGCCCGAAGGAAAGGAGCCTTTGTGGCCACTAAAACTGTCCGGCAAGTTTATGGTGGCCCCGTTTTAGTTCGCTGATTTAATTCGTGGCCGGCGACGCTAAGCACAACCAAACTTCCAAAATCCTCTTTATTAATGTATAATTAAATTAGGTATTGACTCCGTGTTCAACAAAAATTAACTAACCCTTTTTCGTTCAATAATTATTTGTATAAAATATATTTTAGATTAATTTCCGGTGCTTGAAAAAGAAATGCATTGGAGAGAAATTAGGATCATGTTACAGTAGGAGCGACGGCAATAACAACGCAGACTACGATGCAAACGAACGCATAATTGGCTTAGTTGGGGCGATGATGTGCGATACAAAGATAACTTGAACGGCGCCCGTTGTTCGACAGGGGATTTGGGGCCCTTTCCCTCCGGCATCCGACCAGATATATTAGCCAGAAATTAGATGTGACGTTTCCGCCAAGATCCGGCGGCCCCCAGATATCTCTCGCCTCGCCGTCGGGTAATTCGAGATGTAAATGCACTTGATGGTAAAGAATTTCAACATAAAAACGTCCTCATTTTATTTTATTTTCATTTAAAAGAAAGATTAATGCAAGGGACATAACAATAAACTCGACACAATTTAACGCTACATTACTGCGACCAAGCAAACATGAAAACGCTTTGTGAAAATCATTCTTTTGTGTTGTTATTATGGGGATGCACCCCGCGATCTACCCAATAATGAGCACCATCTGTCCGCGTTAAAAAGACAGTTTGTTTGTAGACATTGTACAGTAACCGGGGATGAGCCCCCGCAGTCACTCTTTTTTCTCCAGGGGACGATGTCATTTATTATAACCACGTTTATCCATACGTTATATGTATCGATAGAAAATATGGATAAAAAATAAGTTAATAAGAAATAAAAAAAGCCTGATGGTTTGTATCAAAATGATGCTAATTGATTTACAACACTTAAAACCACGCGTAACTTATAAAATTAATGGGGTACAACTGATTAGTATAGATCAGAATCATCTGGAAGATACTTAAAGAAGGCGAAAACAATAAAAATAATGATTTTGATGTTTTCTTTCAATGGTGAGTGTCAAAATGATTAGAAACATCTTAGATTATTTGAAACAAGCAAAATAAATCAATAATATGGAAGAGAATGTTATTCAGAATACTCAAGGACTCTAATAAATGAGACAAGTTGCGGAAAGATAAGAAATTTAGGGGCACATAAAGTATTGATTCGGACTAGTGCCTAGTGGTAGAACACTGGGCATTGGTAACTAGAAATTTCTAGGTCTAGTGTTGAATTTATCTAGTTGTTAGTTATCTAGTGCTACCGATTATTATCTAACACCAAGAAAGTAACGTGTAATTTTTCATATAATTTTTAGTAAAAGGAAGAACTATTGTTATAAAAAGTCACTTTAGAAAGTCTCTTCCCCGTCTTTATTTTGGCTTTTCATTCATATCATTTCCCAAAAATCGACTATATCTCAAAAAACAAGAGTTGCAGAAAATCCTATTAAACGAATATTGTTTAATAGGTTTTTCTTTTCGTTCTTTAATAGTTAGTGAACCAGAAAAGTATGATTCGTAATCAATCAACAACCTAACTATGACAAGATTGCGGGAATAAAGAGAATATTTTCGAAATACACACTAAAAATCTACAACGCATTAGAATTTGGTTATTACAATTAACGTCAAAATCTCTAAAATATCATAATTGATGATTTTCATTGCAAAACTTTTTCATAATTCAAAAATCAAAATGGGTGATCAAAGACCTCATTCGTGAAAATTGTCCATAATGGTGTGGAAAAGCATTCATAACCAGTTACAACGTGAAAATAAAGAATTTATAAAAATACAGCAAATATCTTCAAAATATCATCATTTCGGATTTTCAGTACAAAAATTAATCACAATTCAAAACCTAAAATAGATAAAAAGGTACTTTTTACATAAATATTGTTGATAATGAACTATAATCACTAAATTCATAACCAGATGTAACCTAGATATACAACTAGGGAATTATTAAAAAATCTGCAAAAGTGCCGTCATTTAAGGGTTTTTAAACGAAAATTGTCTAATATTACACAATAGGGTTTATTTAAACTATCCAAATATTTTTGATTCATTTCTAATACTTTACTGGTGCCAAACTTACGTATTTTGTTTAATTAAATAATAAAAATCAAAACACGTACCTTTCACAATCAATATTAAGAAAGCAGTACAAAATAGAAGATAAATTAAATTAATTCAACTTCTAAGGCTCGTTTACTACCATCTTCTGCTTAATAATTGAAAGTAATTTTATAACAATTTCTCAAAAAATCTAGCTTTAAGGAATTTTTAAATTTATACAAAATCTATGCAAAAATTCCAATTAAGCTCAGCAGCTTATATCTCAAGAACTAAGTGAGATATTTTCAAATTGACTTCACTTTTAGAAAGTAGATGCTTTAATTAGTAATTGAAACTAATTTCGTAACAAATTTTCAAAAAATCAATTTTTCAAGAATTTTTAAATTTATTCAAAATATTGGAAAAATCAAAATTAAAGTTCAAGTCCAGTTCACGTTTGGCTTTTACGCAAGTCACGTGCGCCTCCTGTTCTTTCTATAAAAATCGATTTAGTGTAGTGATTTTATAATATTAGTGCCACGAACTTATTGCTTTGTACTTATCTAAGATTCTACGTCAATCAAACACTGGGTGTCCTTTAAAGACATGGAATCACAAGGATCAGGGGCTTCGGCCTCTGAATCCGACTTAGACGGGGAGTTTACCACCGTCGCTAAAAGCGCGGCCGACCAAAAAAACACTCACACACAGATCGTCCGCTCCAAAAACCAAATACAAGCGGTAGCGATTCGGCGTTTAAAGTGCCAAAATTACCGAAACGTTCGGCCATTTCGGAGTCACCAAATACAAACAATCGTGCACCTCATGCTCAATCCACGAACCGGTTCACCGAACGGCCTTTCAATCAGCAAAAAACAAAAATATATAACACAGTATTTTTCGTTAAATCTTGTCGCCCTCTAAGCAGAATCGAACTGTCGGAAATTTGGAATAGTAATACCTTAAACCGTCGCGACGTAATTATTAAGACGCAAAATGGTTTCATTATAAAATCAGGCAACACCAAAACAGAACAATCCGCTCATCTCACGCTCCTTAAAGATAAAAATATAATATCGGAATTCTCCGAAACAAAAAATTCCATTCCTTCCGAAAAAAAAATCCCATCGGCACCATATTCGGCCGTTATCTCATCGGTCGAGCTGGAAATCGGAGACCAGGAAATCAGCGCGGAACTTAACCTGCAGAAAATAACGCACAGATACTGCAAAAGAATAATAGCCAAAGCTACTAACAACCCCACTTATAAAATCAGAATTATCACCGGGTGTGTCGATTCGTATCAAAAACTGTCATTTTCCAGTGCACGAAAGCCGGCCCCCGCAACCAATTCCAATTCCATGCAGCAAATGCCATGAATTCTCTCATACCACAGATAAATGCACTGCTGCAGTACAATGCACCAAATGCTTGGGCCCACACAGCACTACCAAATGCACCTCCCAACTCCCCGAGAAGTGCAAGTCATGTGGTATAGAGGGCCATAGTGCATGGTCCCTTAAATGTAAAAACCGACCCAAAGCTCCAATACAAGGCGTCCCAAACGTCAGAATTAAATCGGCCAACAAAAAATCACGCGAATGCAACAGCGAAATCCGCAAAGAAAGCCGCATTCACGACCCCGTCACTATCCACGACCAAATTATAAACACATACGTCACAAAAATTAACTCCTCCAAACAGCGCGACCGCCAAGAGCTGCTGAATGAAATTAGACGCAGATTCGTCGAACATTATCAGATTGATACAATCGTTGCGTTCTCTGGAAGTTATATGTATATAATCATGAACGACCTGCAAGACACAAACAAACCTTCTCTCACTGAACCGATCCACGGCAACCAATCCACGATTCTGCAGACTCAGCAATGACTGAAATAAGGTTACTCTATGCAAACATCAATAGCTACAATCCTAAGAAACACCTAATAGGAAATTATATTACCGAAAATCACATCCATGGTGCGATGTTTGTCGAAACTAAATCCAAATCGCCAATTCATTTCAGAGATTGGACAATCATCCAGAATTTGGGGAACGTCGTGAATAGGGGTATTAGAGGCGGAGTGGTGGCCATGGGCGACCCGATACTACATATGGGAAAACCAACCCGCCTAGAATCAACAATCCATTAAATAACGCGCTACACGTTTCTATTGAGATCGGCACAGAACGGGTTCATATCCTGCTAATTTATATACACACATTTAGCCAAATTGAGGAAACAATTTTCAACATGACCGCTCGATACGACTCCTGCTTAATCATCGGCGACTTTAATCCTAATCCAACCAAGAAAAGACACATCAACCAATTTATTACTATGTCAAACTTCGCTCGCATTACAATCCCTCCCACATATGTTATGGCAAATAACCCTAACAGTACTCCTGACCTTATATTCTGCACAAACAACTTAAGACCCCTCATCACGTCGGTTAATGTGGTTTCTGACCTGTGCTCGGATCACCTGGGCCTCGAGATTCACATCACCACAACTACTCGAATACCCAAACCGACTCCACTTACGATCAGAAACTATAAACAATGCAACATGGAAAGAGTGAACGCGGGGATGAGGGACTAAGTAAGATCCAATCCGAATATAACACCAGAGTCGATCGCAAACTTCAACAAACGTCTACAACACTTGGTGGATGAAGCAAGTCCATTAAAAACCAAGAATTATTACAACTTTCCTTTGCCACCCTTCATTATACGCATAATCAAGGAAAAGCGACGACTCTACCGCGACTTCAGAAGCTTTGAAGAGCCAGCATTAAAAAGACAATTCAACGAACTTAATTTCTTATCCTGGGTTGAAAGACTACGGTCGATGGCCTTTTTATCCGTTGCGATTTCGTTTTGCGTGTGTATTATAATTTTACTATGTATATATTTAAATTGTTGTTTGATCAGCGGATTAATAAATGTTTGTTCTCTCTCTCAAAATTAAATTCAGCAGATTATATCTCAAGAACTAAGTCGAATATTTTCAAATTGACTTTACTTTTAGAAAGTAGATGCTTTAATTAGTAATTGAAACTAATTTCGTAACAAATTTTCAAAAAATCAATTTTTCAAGAATTTTTAAATTTATTCAAAATATTGGAAAAATCCCAATTAAATTCAGCAGTTTATATCTCAAGAACTAAGTCCGATACTTTCAAATTGACTTCACTTTTAGAAAGTAGATGCTTTAATTAGTAATTGAAACTAATTTCGTAACAAATTTTCAAAAAATCAATTTTTCAAGAATTTTTGCATTAATTTATATTAGTTTATTTAGTTAATTAGTTTATATCTCAAGAACTAAGTGAGATATTTTCAAATTGACTTCACTTTTAGAAAGTAGATGCTTCAATTAATAATTGAATCTAATTTCGTAACAATTTTTCAAAAAATCAATTTTTCAAGAATTTTTAAATTTATTCAAAATATTAGAAAAATCCCAATTAAGTTCAGCAGTTTATATCTCAAGAACTAAGTGAGATATTTTCAAATTGACTTCACTTTTAGAAAGTAGATGCTTCAATTAATAATTGAATCTAATTTCGTAACAATTTTTCAAAAAATCAATTTTTCAAGAATTTTTAAATTTATTCAAAATATTAGAAAAATCCCAATTAAGTTCAGCAGTTTATATCTCAAGAACTAAGTGAGATATTTTCAAATTGACTTCACTTTTAAAAAGTAGATGCTCCAATTAGTAACTGAAAGTAATTTCATAACAATTTTTCAGGAATTTTTAAATTTATACAAAATACTGGAAAAATCCCAATTAAGTTCAGGAGTTTATATCTCAAGAACTAAGTGGGATATTTTCAAATTGACTTCACTTTTAGAAATTAGGTTCTCCAATTAGTAATTGAAAGTAATTTCATAACAATTTTTCAAAAAATCAAGTTTTCAGGAATTTTTAAATTTAACAAAATATCGGAAGAATCCCAATTAATTTCAGCAGTTTATATCTCAAGAACTAAGTGAGATATTTTCAAATTGACTTCACTTTTAAAAAGTAGATGCTCCAATTAGTAACTGAAAGTAATTTCATAACAATTTTTCAGGAATTTTTAAATTTATACAAAATACTGGAAAAATCCCAATTAAGTTCAGGAGTTTATATCTCAAGAACTAAGTGGGATATTTTCAAATTGACTTCACTTTTAGAAATTAGGTTCTCCAATTAGTAATTGAAAGTAATTTCATAACAATTTTTCAAAAAATCAAGTTTTCAGGAATTTTTAAATTTAACAAAATATCAATATAACAAAAATCCTAATCAAGTTCAGAAGATTACATCTCAAGATCTAAGTGAGATATCTCAAAATTTACTTCACTTTTGGAAAGTAGATACTTCAATTAGTAATTGAAATTAATTTCGTAACAAATTTTCCAAAAAATTGATTTTTCAAGAATTTTTAAATTTATTCATTATATTGGAAAAATCCCAATTAAGATCAGCAGCTAATATCTCAAGAATCAAGTGAGATATTTTCAAATTGACTTCATTTTTAGGAAGTAGATGCTCCAGTTAGTAATTGAAATTAATTTCATAACAATTTCTCAAAAAATCGATTTTTCAGGAATTTTTAAATTTATACAAAATATCGGAAGAATCCCAATTAAGTTCAGCAATTTATATCTCAAGAACTAAGTGAGATATTTTCAAATTGACTTCACTTTTAGAAAGTAGATGCTCCAATTAGTAATCGAAAGTAATTTCGTAACCGATTTTAAACCGACTTTTAAAGAATTTTTAAATTTATACAAAATATTAGAAAAATCTCAATTAAGTTCAGCGATGGCTATTTTACGTATTTTGATTGGCTTGTAGATGGATTTATCTAAGATAAATTTAACTAAAAGATGATAGTAATGGACCTAACTCCCACTGCTAGGTAGCTCGTGACGTCACCCCCTCCTTACCCTTAAAAACGCGTTTTTCAGTCTCTGGTCAACCTGGTACAACACGCTTTACGGACCTTGTCTAGCACTATCATTAAAACTAACAGTAGATCAGAATGAAAATCATTCGGGTTTAGCCGTACGTCTCTTAACCTTTCTGGTACGCAGTGGGATACAACTGTGTCCCAAAGAATTGTTATTTCTTCTATTTAGTTCAAAGATTTTATTTTCTGTACGCCAATTTTTTAAATTGTTCTTATGTTATTTGCTATTGCACCAACAATTACTTTTTCTACAAAGTTTATTATAACGCCCAAAACCTTACAAATTCAAACTCCTACAACCTACGCACGTAATACTGGATATTATGACGTGTCATTTGTGTAAAAATTTGTTCAATCAACCCTACCATAATACATCGCGCATACCACTTTGCTCAGTATATCACATGTATATATGTTCGTGCAGTTCGATACTATAGTATGTTGAAAAGAATAAAACTAGATTTTTCGAGAGAATGTAATATGGAGGCAGAGCAGGAATCGGATGAAGAAAATGAAGTTTTTTCGGATATCTCCGTAGTAGAAGATAATCTAGAAGATCAAAGCGAATTTTTGTAAATTTATGATGTACATCAAATGCGTTTTTCTTAGGATGAATCAAGCTGTGACGAAGCCAGTGATGATGATAATAACGAAAACGAAGAAGAAAGTGTTCAGTTCAGGGCTAAAGATAGAACTAAATGGAGTTTTATTCCACCAAAAAAAATGTCGTCGTTCAACTCGAGACATAGTGAATATCAAACCAGGTCTGAATGCGAAATCTGAAACCGTCAAAACCATTGTAGATTGTTTGAAGCTTCATCGGGAATATAACACTAAGAATTCCGAAAAGAAAAGGTCCTGGATTCCAACAGATAGAGTTGACGTTTATGCTATAATAGGCATTCTAATTACAATGGGAGCACTAAAAGCAAAAAGAGAACCAGTGAGATTTAATCCATTGTATTCTGGAGGAATATTTACCGCCGCCATGTCTCGTGAAAGAATTCAGCATCTTATTTCGTTTATGAGGTTTGATGATTTTTCAACTAGATTAGAACGACGAAATACAGACAAATTTGCGATAATTAGAGAAGTTTTTGTATTATTTGTGACTAGTTGTAAACATAGCTACAACCCAAATACTCATCTTACGGTGGACGAACAACGTTTTAGATTTAGAGACAGGTGTCCGTTTCGACTGTATATGAAATCTAAACCAGCTAAGTACAGTATAAAAATATGGGCCCTTGTTGATGCGGAAAGTACGTATGCAATGAATTTGCAGGTATACGTAGGAAAAAAAACCTGAAAAACAAGGAAAGCATGTTGTACTTGACTTGGTTTCGTGTTTTGGCCGAGTATACCAGGCTAATGAACTCTCTAATCGTAATCTATAATAATAAAAGGGAGATTCCACTAGCATTTTTGCCCAATAAAAATAACCAGAAAAATCCTCCGTTTTTGCTTTTACGAATAATATTACATTGACATAATGACAATAAAATAGGAAATGAAGATAATAATTTCAAATCGGACATTATAGAGCATTACAACAGCTCTAAAGGTGCAGTAGATACAATGGATAAGATGGTAAATGAGTATTCAGTTAGAAGAGGAACGAAAAGATGGCCCTTTGTATTATTCCAAAATATCTTGGACGTTGCAGCTGTAAATGCCTATATAATTTGAACAACTAAAAATCCAGAGCTAAAAGGGAATGATTACAGAAGAACATTTTTATTAGAACTTGGACAAGAACTCATAGCCGTACGTCTCTTAAAATGGCTAAACCCGAATGATTCTTGGTCTAGCGCTGCCGTTAGATCAATAGAAATATAAAACAACTTAACATTATCTAGTGTCGATTATTATTATTTAACATTATTGCTAGAACTAACACTAGATCTAGAACTAGAATCATTCGGGATTAGTCATCTTAAGAGACGTGCGGCTAAGCACGAATGATTATAGTTCTAGATCTAGTGTTAGTTTAATAGAGACATATAATAACTGGACGATGAGCAACAAATAAAACTAGAACTAACACTAGACCTAGAACTAGAAAGTTTTGGGTTTGTAATTAGATAAAAAAATTCTAGGTCTAGTGTTAGTTCTAGTTTTAGTTCTATGGGAACATACAATAACTTAATGCTATCTACTCCTACTTATTATATAGCATTGTCACCGAAACTGATACTAGATCTAGAACAGTGGTTCCCAAAGTGGTCCATATGGACCCCAAGGGGTCCCTAGGGTCATTCAGGGGGTTCTCGGAAGATTAGCATCGATTTGGGGGTCCCTTAACAACGTCAGGGGGTCCACGCAAGGTTTGATAAAAAATAATTAAATTGAGACACATTTTTTTTATACGGAAGTTAAAATAATAATAAAAAATCGCCAATAAATTATTAGTAAATTATTTATTAAAGTAATAAGTAAAATATAAATATAGATAGGTGCATAAAATTGTACTTTATTGTATTGTAATTTATCGTACTAAATTGTACGTAATTGTATTTTATACAAGTAACAACAGGCATCGCGATGCAGGCTTATGCCTGCTTGATCTTGTATAAACAGGAATAGCGTTGATCCCTGCACTAACTGGTGAGTGTATACAACAATTTAGTTCTGTCTTGTGCGTGATGTGAAGTGCATACAACAAATTTTCCGAGTGTTGGACAAAAAGAAGTATAATTTTTTGTTTTGTTACACAGATAGTGTACTTTCGTTGTAGACAATACAGTGTTGAATATATTAAATTTGGCTTTATTCCGTCACTAGGAAATAGTACTTTACCTTTCTGTCTTCTATGTAATAAAACGATGTCAAACGATTCAATGAAACCTTCTAAGCTTAAGGAACATTTAATAAAAATCCATAGTGACAAAAAAAAGGATTTAACGATTTTTCAAACACTCAAAGAAAAATATTTGAAAACACGGAAATTGCAAGAACTCATAGGGACAACATCTCAGAGCAATGATGATGGACTGCGTGCTTCTTATAATATATCTTTAATGATTGCGAAGTCCAGACTTCTAGCCACACACTATTGGCGAACAACTTATTTTATCAGTTATAAGTGAAGTAATACGCAGCGTGATGCACAAACCAGCTTACGATATTATAAAAAGAATCCCATTGAGTAATAATACAGTACGAAGAAGGATCGACGAAATGGCTCAGAGTGTTTAAAACTCTTCGTGAAACTCTTCTCAAAGTGAAGTAATACGCAGCGTGATGCACAAACCAGCTTACGATATTATAAAAAGAATCCCATTGAGTAATAATACAGTACGAAGAAGGATCGACGAAATGGCTCAGAGTGTTTAAAACTCTTTATGTGACTACTTAAAATCATCTCAATTCTCTATACAGCTTGACGAGTCAACATTACCTGGAAATGAGGCTTTACTTTTAGCGTATGTGAGATTTGTAAAAGAAGAAAAAATTTCCCAAGAATTGTTATTTGCTAAATGTTTCGAAACTGATACGAAAGGTGAAACATTATTTACTGAATTAAAAAGATTTCTTTATGTAAAAGCTATACCCTTGACTAATATCATCTCCGTTGCTACTGATGGTACTCTGGCAATGGTGGGACGACACCGAGACTTTCTGGCACTGTACTTAAAACAAGTCATACCGAATGTACTATCGGTACATTGTGTTATTCATCGACATCATTTGGTGGCAAAAAACCTTAGTGGACGTTTGCATGAATCACTACATTATGTCATTAGAGCAGTTAATAAAATCAAAAGGAATGCCTTAACCCTCCGTTAGTCGCTGTGGGTCTGATAGACCTATAGCATTTTTATTTGCTAATTATTGGAAAACCATTATAGTTACACCATTGTCAGTTTGTGACATCTCAGAGGGATGTTGTAAGAATGGTTTACCTGAGTTTTATACCCCGGTCGTGTTTTATTGCGGTTAAAATTTTTGAAATGTGTTGTCATCTGCCGACTTGGGTCTGCCAGACCCATAGCGACTAACCGCGTCACAGATGTACGAAGTCTTTTGCTGGAGTGTTTCGTATTTTGAACTTTTTTTTTCTTAATTTCGTATTCGTGTTCACAAAAATGGATAAGAAATATTTCAATTTTGATAACGGTGCCGATATTGAATAACTGAATCGGCTGGCTTTTGAAGAAATTGAGGAAGACGTAGGTATTGTTGACGAAAATTTTGAGGAATCGGATGAGTCAGAAATCGAAGATTATGTGGAAGAAAGACTTGTCGATTCTGATACTGATCACGACATCGATAGTGAAGAAGAAGGTGATGAAGAGGATGTTGACCAAGACGCTGATTTTTATACTGGTAAGTCAACATTTTATCAAGATTGTTGATTCACAAAAATGATTATACCTGGAGACGATACAAAATGGAGGAAAATGGGCTGGAAAGAGACTCAAACACGACCTCACAATATTTTAGTCAAATTGCCTGGCGTCGTCGAAAGGCAAGCAAAATATGCCAACACTGAACTACATTGTTGGAAACTATTTTTTGACAATAGCATACTAGCCATTATTGTTGAAAACACCAATAAATATATCGAGAAAATTTTGTAAGGCAACGAAACTGTAAACCAACAGATATAGTAGAAATGCAAGCCTTTCTTGCGCTCTTATATCTGGCAGGAGTATTTCGAGGAAGTCACCAAAATGTTTCTGATTTTTGGGCAACCGATGGGCTAGGAATTGACATTTTTAGAATGGCTATGTCAGAAAAACGATTTCGTTTTCTTATAAGGTGCATTCGTTTTGATGATAGATCTACACGAAGACAAAGGATTGGAACTGACAAGTTGGCGGCCATACGAGAAGTATTCACCTTGTTCAACGAAAATTGCAAATCGCATTATCATCTCGGTCAAAATGTGACTATAGATGAAATGCTTCCTGCTTTTCGTGGACGTTGTGGCTTTCGAGAGTATATACCATCAAAACCTTCAAAATATAGTATAAAAATTTTGAGTTTATGCGACGCAAAATTGTTTTATGTCGCATTCATGGAAATATACTGCGGCCTACAACCAGAAGGCCCATTCAGGAAAGGAAATTCAGCGGAAGAAATTGCCCTGCGACTTGCTGAATCAATTTATGGCAGTGGAAGGAACATTACGGCAGACAACTGGTTCATGAGTCTGAAGCTTGTGAAAGCACTTGAAAGTAAAAAGCTGTCGTACGTGGGAACTATTCGAAAGAACAGAAGAGAATTACCGACGAATTTTATTACACCAAGAAATCGCCTACGATATAGCAGTGTGTTTGGTTTTTCCAAAAACGAAACTCTTGTTCCTTATTGCTCGAAGAAAGGTAGAACTGTTGTGTTGCTATCAAGTTTACATGTTTCCTGTGATGAAGTGGCCGATGATACTGCGAGAAAGCCCGAAATAATAGATTTTTACAACAGTACCAAGTCGGGTGTCGACGTTGCAGATAAACTCTGCGCTACATACAATGTAGCCAGATTTACAAGAAGGCCAATGGTGATTTTCTATCACATGTTAAATGTGGCAGCAATCATCTCGCGAATAATTCACTTGGGGAATGGAAAAGAATATATTTCTCGAAGAGAATATATCAAAAAATTAGTTTTTAGTCTGCTGTCAGGGCAACTAGAAAGAAGATCGCAAATACCAAATTTGTCCGTTGAATTGAAAGTGCTATTAGCAAAACATAAGCCCGAAGCCCCACCCAAACAGGAACAATCTGGAACCAGCACACAAACAAGAAAAAAAAAAACGATGTGAACCGTGTTATGAAGAAACGAAAAAGGATGCAAAAACAAAGTACATGTGCGGAAAATGTAATGTATATTTGTGTTTGAGTCGACAGGTAAGAACAGTATGCCAGAATTGTTTAGAAGAAAAAACAGTGGAAGAAACAGATAGGGAATAATTTTTGTTTATTCTAGGCAGTATCAATTGAGAAAAGTACCTTAATAAATTTCTCCCTGTTAAAATAGTTTTTTATTTTTTCAATTTGTCTAAATAAAATTGGTAAAATATTTATTTTAGAGCACTGTGTATATACCAGAAAGAGAAGTGGTTGTTGATCATAAAAAAATCACAAAAGTTATATATTTACTGAATTGGGTCTGATAGACCCATAGCGACTGACGGCGTTCCGTCAGACCGCGCGCCTAATGGAAGGTTAAATGAGAGATTATTTGCTCAACTTTGTTTGGAAAATGATGATGACTATAATCGTTTACTACTTAACACAGAAGTACGATGGTTATCTAAATATGCGTGTTTGAATCGTTTCTATTCGCTTTTTGATTCAGTGTTGGAATTCCTGGAGAGTAAAAACAATGATTTGCGTCATAATTTAATTATCTCGAAAAATGACATCGCTTATATGACTGATTTATTTCCCAGATTCAATGAGACTAATTAGAAACTACAAGGTGACACACAAAATTTAATCAAAACTAAAAGTGTAATATCTGCCTTTGTTGCAAAACTTTTGCTATACAAACAAAACCTGGGAAGAGGGGAATGTTCTTAGTTTCCAAATCTTTCGAAATTGCAAAATAGAGACTAAGATTTGCTTGCTTATTGTCAACACTTAACGGCACTCCATTCGGATCTTACTCAAAGATTTGAAGACATTCTTCACTTGGATATTCTCGACTGGCTGTTGTGACCCTTTTGTAAGTAGTCAAACTCAGAGCACAAATGCAGATGAGTACGTGCCAGTACAGGAGCGACTTATTGAATTATCCACAAATGAGAAGCTGAAACCAATGTTTAAGCAAGGATACGAAAATTTCTAGTTACAAAAACAGATCCCAATTTTATATCCAGAATTATGGGTTATTGTACAGTAGCTGTTGATTGCTTTTCCGTCTTCGTATTTGGTAGAACGTGGATTCAGTGCCGTTATGAGCCTCGTCACAAAGAAAAGAAACAGACTGGAAATTAATAATCGGGGG
This sequence comes from Onthophagus sagittarius, assembly GCA_036711965.1. Lineage (NCBI taxonomy): Eukaryota > Metazoa > Arthropoda > Insecta > Coleoptera > Scarabaeidae > Onthophagus > Onthophagus sagittarius. Next base: position 27,613,146 of record JASERS010000010.1, on the reverse strand, counting down.
GGGGGGGGGGGGGGATTTGCGGTTGCTACTGACAAACGTCAAGCCGGACATAAATAAACTCATAACATCCCATTAGGTTACAAGCCATTAATATTTTATTGTATTTTAGTACAAAAGTTATAATCAATATATACTTCTTTAACAAAATGTTTACTTTATATTTTATTTTTACGTCACCATTTACCATTATGACAACAAAGTTAAAGTCTTCATTTTTCTATTATGTATTTAATGTAGTTTTTCACTCTGCGGATCCGTCAGCAAGGTTTGACTAAGAAAAGGGGTCCGTGGGCCAAAAGACTTTGGGAAACTGATATAAACGGACCTTTAAGTTTTAAAAACAAAATGTAATGGCAGCGGTGGGATTCGAACCCACGCCTCCGAAGAGACTGGTGCCTTAAACCAGCGCCTTAGACCGCTCGGCCACGCTACCTTAATATCTAACGGTGCATCACACTCACAATCCACTTTTTCTCATCACTATGTTAAGATAAATTTAGGATACTAACTCATCTCCGTTTTATTTTTACATAACTCATAAATTGAGGGAAAACAAACAAAAAAACTGTTTGGCAGCGGTGGGATTCGAACCCACGCCTCCGAAGAGACTGGTGCCTTAAACCAGCGCCTTAGACCGCTCGGCCACGCTACCTCGATGATGGGCATAGTAACGAAACTCGGGATCCGAACTAAAAATTTAATCTTATCTAATGTGTAATAATAATTAGCGTGTAATCAGACGAAATTTGTTAACGCATACTTTCGAATGTTATAAATGTGTGTCTACAACAAGTACACGCGCGTTGTTATCGTACGAAAGCCGATCTGTCAAAATGGCAGCAGTTTCTAGTACCGTAGTATATTTTATCAGTGAGCGATTGGCCATAAAACCGTCAATGCGGTATCAGCGCGCAATTGTGCCACTAATCTGTTCGAGAGAGATGTTCCCTCCTCTCTAGCGCCGGGGAGCACACATAAAACCGTACCCACGGGGGCCACGGGGGGAATGGCGCTGCCCGGCGTCGACACATGTTCGTAATTTTGACAGGAACGTCCCTGAAAGTCCATAATTCAATCTAGCGGGTTCTCGCCGTTGATTTATCTATCGACATACACGCACACACACAAAGAGAGGGAAAGCTAAAATAAACAGACTTTAGGTACGGATTCCGGCGGTTCCGGGTGGGCATCGGATTACAGCGGGGTTTCGTTTTCGGCTACTACTTGTTGATTTTTCTTCGGTATCCCGGATTTGATGGATTTTAATTTTCGACCCAACTTGACTGCCAGTTGCTACCGGGAACCGATTCCCGTGGTTTAAACGGTTTTAAGACGGCTTTAAGAAGGTTTGGAATGGTGTGATCTTTACGATATGATAGGGGTGAATTTTTTTTTTATTAAAATTTCAAAATTTAAAAGTTACCTGGACATAGAGGCGGCGACGTTAATAACCGTAACACTAAACAACCTTAGGGACAAAGGGCCCGAATAATGGAGACAATAGGAACAATGGAGGTGGAGAAGTTACACAACAGATATCGGGGGGATCTAATCCTGGGCGGTGCTCCACTTGCAGGACAATAGGAAGATCCCGCGAACCTCGATTCCATCCGCATTTCCATTACAATAAACCAGACCCTTTGTGCTACACACACACACATCTACTAGAAAATACAACACGGACTTTATGTACCTACATTTTAGTCCTCTCTTCCTCCACAACCCCATTTCTCTATTCCCGTCTCTGTATGCGTTTCTCGTTTTGGTGGTTGTAACGAATGATATATTACGCCGTTTAGCGGAAACCGTTGTTGTTAGCATCGTGATATTTACGTTTCGCGGACACGCCCTTTCTGTAAACAACGAGGAGATATAATGTTGTATGCTTTGGCCATTCCCCTTCGCCCTTATTGTTATTACTGTTGCGGACGTTAAACGGATTTTTCTCATCTTCGTTTAATAATAACGCGGGGGCTAAATGAAATTTTAAAAATTTTTTCAAAGAAATCGTTTAAAATCGTCCCCCTTCTATTTTAAAATTCATCTCCGCGACACTCGGATAATATTTATACAAGATTTTTCCGGCCGGCTACCGAGCCGATTGTCTTTTAATTCTTATCCAATAACGTTCGTGGGGCGCGCGAACGTCTCCCGGTCACGTGACCCAACCCCAAGGGGGACCGCCACGTGGCCTGATGCGTGTTTGCACGGGAAATAGCCCCTTTCCGGTTCACTCACTCACCCTTCACGCCGAAAACGTCCTCATCGAATTAGCCTCTTAATGAACCGTGTTACAATTTGATTCGATTCGCTAAAATATATTCAATAATTATCTTGTTACGAATTTGTGACGTTAAAATTTTTGGAATTACACATAACTTTTTTTTTTACACGGTAGTTACGTTCCTTAGAAAACCGCGCGAAAGAAAATCGGTTAAAAAATTGGCTATTTACACATACAGTATGTATACGTAATAGGCTGTTTATACATACAAAAAACTGAAAACTAACTTGAAAACTAACTTTAATAAATGAAATTGTAATTATAATTGTGCAGTTATTACCACAATATTAAACGAAGTAACAGCGTATACAGTCAGTATCAGTAAATAGCCAATTACTCCTGCAATAGTCAAATGCATCCATAGCTCCTATATCAATTAAGTTAGGAATTACTTTCAAACGCAGACTTGTATTATATATTTAAGTGTAGAAAAGTGTTATGATACAAAATGAATTTTTCATTTTAATGGAATACCATATTTTTTTGCATATTTTAAAACTGCCTTAAATGCTATATATATGTTAATAAATAAAATGTATGTTATTAACCGTGGTGTAATAATTTTTGAAAATTTATGTAGTTACTTAAAATAGATATCAAAATTTGCGATAATTATAGAAGAAATCCTCAGTATTTCAATTATAGAAGTCGCAATTCAATTTATCATTTACATATTGAGATAAAAATTCTTAAACTAAATCGTAGTTTTTAAGAAAAAAATTAATGCGATCGTATCCAAAAAATCGTATCTCAAGAATTAATTGAGCTATCACTTTAAAATAAAAAGCGATTTGAAACAAATTTAATTAGTAATTAATGTGGTTTAGATCGTTTCTTCATATCTTTAAATCTTCTAGCTACGATTTTTTTTATTAAATCTTTGCAAAAACGTAACCATATGTTTTTGATAAAAATCAAGAAATTTTTAAAGAATTGTATCTCAGAAATAATTGAGATATCGCATTAAAATAAGAGACAATTTGAAGCAAATTAAGTTAGTATTTAATGTGTCTAAGATTGTTTTGCCAAACATTTATATTTCCATGATTAACTTGAGATAGCCATAAATGTTCTCGTTCAATTTAATGATTTATATCTCAAAAACGAATGAATATTTTCAAGATCCGCTTTCATCACAAGAAAATAAACACTTTCCTCTATAAATCATGAATAGTTCATTAAGATATCTTAAGAATTCGATTTTTTGTGATTTTTTAAAAGAAGATTATTAATTTCAAAAAACATAAAAAATTAGGTTAACTTAAATAATTTTTATTTCAAAAACGAATAAAGTTTTTCTAATTTGGTTCACACCATGACAAAATAGACACTTGTCTCTATAAATTTTGAATATATCATTAAAATATCTCAAGAATTCGATTTTTGGTGATCTTTAATTAACTTGAGATAGCCCTAAATGTTCTCGTTCAATTTAATAATTTATATCTCAAAAACGGATAAATATTTTCAAAATCCACTTTCACCACGAGAAAATAGACTCTTTCCTCTATAAATCGTGAATAGTTCATTAAGATATCTTAAGAATTCGATTTTTCGTGAGTTTTTAAAACAAGATTATTAATTTCAAAAAATCATAAAAAATTAGGTTAACTTAAATAATGTTTATCTCAAAAACGAATAAGGTTTTTCTAATCTGGTTCTCACCGTGACAAAATAGACACTTGCCTCAATAAATTTTGACTGTATCATTAAAATATCTCAAGAATTCGATTTGTGGTGATTTTTAATTAACTTGAGATAGCCATAAATATTCTCGTTCAATTTAATGATTTATATCTCAAAAACGAATAAATATTTTCAAGATCCGCTTTCATCAAAAGAAAATAGACACTTTCCTCTATAAATCATGAATAGTTCATTAACATATCTTAAGAATTCGATTTGTCGTGATTTTTTAAAACAAGATTATTAATTTCAAAAAATCATCAAGAATTAGGTTAACTTAAATAATTTTTATCTCAAAAACGAATAAAGATTTTCTAATTTGGTTCTCACCATGACAAAATAGACACTTGCCTCTATAAATTTTGAATATGTGATTAAAATACCTCAAGAATTCGATTTGTGTTGATTTTTAATTAACTTGAGATAGCCATTAATGTTCTCGTTCAATTTAATGATTTATATCTCAAAAACGAATAAATGTTTTCAAGATCCGCTTTCATCACAAGAAAATAGACACTTTCCTCTATAAATCGTGAATAGTTCATTAATATATCTTATGAATTCGATTTTTATGAATGAATTTATCAAGACAACCCGGAAACGTCCAGAAAGTCCCAAACAATTTCTTCAATTTTAAAAGATTCAAATGGATTTAATAAGATTCAAATAAATATTAATGAATATTAATATTTTCCTCGATTCCTTTTTCAAATACGGCAACATTTTCAATATAGATATTGTATAAAATTGCGGAAGTTGATGTAAAAGTAAATCGTTTTACGTTTTAATCGCATTCTCATCGATAGGCAGGGAAATCTCCTTTTTAAAATTTCAAAATAATGCACAATGTTTAATTAAGTAAATATCTATCTAAATATAAATTACAAAATAGAAACTATCACTTTTGACATTAATCACACTTATCGAGTCGATGTAGGTACTTGTTGCATGCGATATAGTTATCGGTTCGATATCGATCCGATATCTCCTATTTGCCCTTTCAGAAACCCAATGGACGAATATCGCTCGAGTTATCGGTCAACAGCACAATATCGGTTCGATATCGACATGTGAATACGTACGAGAAACCGGCCATTATTCGACATATCTACTGATGATGTTGATGATAACGCTTTTGGTCAAGTCCGTAATAAACGTTCACGTTTGTTATCAAGTTGCGATGAGGACTTCCGAAATTGATTTTTATTTCTAATTTTAGTTCACATTTTTATTGTTATGTTAGAGCTTTGACTGCACACTATTTTTATAAAGTAAGAAATAGCTTTTTTTTATAAATATGTAATATAAATTTTATTATAACTTTTTTTACACGATTTTCTTTTTCATTTACCGTGTAAAAAGAAGAGTTGTGTGTACTTTTAGTTCCAGAAAAATAACACTATACCTAGTACTAGAAATATTCAGTTTTAGACGTGCGTCTGAAGACGCACGAGTTTTTGTTCTCTTTCAACTTCCATTCTCGAAAGCGAAGGTGCTTCACTATCTAGAATAATAAAAATAGCGATTAACCAATAATATAAATAAAGTGGATTCCTTTTTTCACCAATTATTGATTATGGTTTTTTTTAAATTACTTCTGGTGATATTCAAATTTATTTTTTCTAAACTAGTTTCGAGCCTTGCTCTTCTTCAGTAGATACCTACAAGTTTACAACATATTAAACATAAATGATACATTTTAATACAATAGTGAAATCTTACGTAATTGTTAAAGAATTAGAAAAATTAATTGAAATTTTTCAAAATGTATGTCAAACGTTATTATGTGACGTTAGTTGGTAATACAGAACGTTAAACCAAAATTTGAAAATTTAACAATGTAAACGACCCAAAACTTGATTATTATTATGTCGCCAAACACCGCCATCAAACACATAACTCTCTTCTCCTTGTACATGAAATAGTTATTTTTGTTTGTGTTCTTTACTTTTCTATTTTAGGTATGGATCAAGGCAATTATAGACTGGTTTTTGGGTCGGGATAATTTGTTCATTAAGGCTTCTAATATTACTGTTAGTTTCAATAAACTTGTTGATTTCGTACATTTCCATTATTTCCATAAGGTTGCTTTTATTAAGTTGGTGTAGTAATTTAATATTTTTATTTTCATCAAATATGTGGTTGTTGAAAATTAGATGTTTTCCGAATGCCGATTTTGAGCTGTTTTTATGTTCTTTAAGTCTTATTTGTATGCTTCTCCACGTTTCACCTATGTATGTGGCTGAACAGGTCCCACATTGTAATTGGTATATGCCACTTTTAGCAACAGTTGTAGTCTTGTTTTTGCTATTAACTAATAATGCTTTAAGATTGTTTTTGTTTTTAAATGTCATTGTTATGTTGAACTTATGGAACATTTTCTTGATTTTATGGGATATTTCTCCTGGGTAGGTTATGGATCTGTACGTTGTTGGTGTATTTGGTTTTCGGTCGGATAGGGAAGTTATTTCTTGAAGATTATATTTGCTTTGTATTTTCGAAAACATTCGTTGGATATATGTCGGTGGGAAGCTGTTTTCGTTTGCAATTTGGTGGATAATTTCGATTTCTTTTTCTAGGTCTTGTTGTTCCAATTTTAAATGGAAAGCTCTGTATAGATAAGCCCGGTATGCTGCCATTTTATGAGTTTCATCATGATGAGAATCTAATGGGATGGTGGTACTAATTTGTGTACGTTTCCTGTAGATGTCATATTTAATTTTGTTGTTTGAATGTCGTAGTGTATAGTCTAAGAAATTTAATTTTTGATTGTTTTCACTCACGATAGTGAAGTTAATATTGGGCTGTAAACCGATTTTTCTCTAGGTTGTCCATGAAAATATCTGCCATCACACTACTCAATGGTGATCCCATTCGTAATCCATCTAGATATTGACAGTATTTATCGTTAAAAATACAGAAATTTTGTTCGAAGCGTAGTTTTAATAGCGTTAAGATGGAGCGAGTTTTGTCTTTGTTTTTGAGGTCAGTCTTTAATATTTCTCCTAATAAAGTTATTGTGTCTGTTATGGGTATGTTTGTATTAGGAGAACCGGAAAGTAACGTCGTTGTTGCGCATGTCGACATAAGATACTCGTTCGCCAGTTTGTTGTATATCTCGAACACGTGCAGAGGTTATTTTTATATTAGTGTGACTTGTTTACTTCTAAATTATTGAAAATTAAATAGTTGTTTTTTGCAAATTGGGGTGAAACGTGCGAAATACAGGAAGTGCATATTCGTCATTGTATGCTGTTTGAATTTCGCAAGGGTAGTAACGCAACAGTTGCGACTAAGAACATTACCGATCTCTACCCAGATTCATTAGATGTTCGCAAATGCCAAAGATGGTTTTCCAAGATTAGATCTGGGAATTTTGATCTTTCTGAAGCCCATCGACCAGGAAGACCAATGTTATTAGACAACCACGTTCTAAGGGCAGAAGTTGAAACTAATCCATGCCAAAGCATCAAAGAATTGTCGAACACCTTCAACCAACGTTGGTAGACCATCCAGAGAGGAAACACCAGATAGGAAAAATCAGCAGAGCCGAACTTTATTGTCAACAATTGCATCGAGTGAACCAAGCTCTAGTTGAGAATTACCCGGCTATCATCAACAGAAAAGGTGACATTCTTCAACATGACAATGCAAGGCCGCATTGTGCAAAACGGACGCTCGAAAAAATTAATGAATTGAGGTGGGAAGTGTTGCCCACCCTCCATATTCACCTGATATTGCACCTTCAGATTTTCATTTGTTCCGATCCTTACAGCATTTTCTAAGTGACAAAAAATTTCAAACTTTGGACTGCTTAAAAAATGGCATCTCCAGATATTTTGATGACAAACCAATAGATTTTTTTCGGTCTGGTATAGAAAATTTGCCCGTTAGATGGCAAAAGGTTTTGGAAAATGAGGGTGATTATATCATTGATTAAAAATAAATATTATAAAAAAATTATTGGTTTTAATTTAACGTAAAAATACATTACTTTCCGGTCCCCCTAATATATAGGTTATTGACATCAAATGAGATCATTTTAAAACCTTCTGGAAGCTGTATTTTGTCAATTAAATCAGGAAGTTGGTATTGATTAATTATGGTATATTTTGGTTTGAAATTGATGTCATTTATTATAAATTTTTGTAAAAGTTTTGCGAGTTTGTATGTGCTGGAATCAATGGAGGTTATAATGGGTCTTATTGGTAATCCATTTTTGTGAACTTTAGGTAGTACATACAATTTAGAGGTTTGCGGATTCATGGTCAAGATACCTCCAATTTCTGTTATTGCTGTTTTGTTTTCTTTAACTATTGATTTTACTTTTTTATGAAAATTGTTTGTGGGGTTTTTATTGATAGTTTTAAAATGATTGTCTTTCATAAACGCTTTCAGTCTTATTTATGTAGAGATCTTTAGTTAAAATTATCATTCCTGCGTTTTGGTCTGCAAGAGTTACTATTAATTCGTTATCTTTAATTTTCCGCTTGATGTTCTTAATAATGTTTTGTTTCTTTTCCTCTTCTCCATTTCTTATAGTTAGTTAGTTTGTTTATCTTTTTTCTTCTTTACTTAGGATTTGTTGAATCTCCTTACTCATAATGTTTTCCTTTTCATGTCCTTTGATAACTGCCTGAAGTTCCATTGCCAGTATCGGGAGGTTGATTTCTCTTCTTGGAGCATATTTAAGACCTTTTTCCATTTCATTCTTCTTTCTTGTTCTGTGAAAATCACGTTTGAAGTATTCGTTACTTTTGGAAAAAATTTATGAATTTCTCCTAGTTTGTTTGTTTGATGTCTATTTTTTCTCTTTCATTTTCTGTTCTCAATTTGTTCAGTTTTTTTTCAGATTTTTGTGAATTTCATTAAGAATTATTGTATCATGTAATTTAACTTCTTTGATCATTTCTTCGATTTCAATGTAATGATATTAATTATTTAAATCCTGGTAGCATTTATAAAGTTTAGTGTTGAGTTCGTTAAGTTTCTTATAATGATTGTTTAGGGTTATACATACATGTTGTATTTTCATTTTATTAACCATATCCTTTTTATGTGTTGTGGATATTTTTTGTTAGTAAATTTTGGAAATAATCCCTCTGTTAAACAGATTCTTAGAAATTTAATGTGTTGTAGTTGTAGTAACCAAATCAATAAGTAATCAAACATTATGCATACATCTGATCACCTGATCGAGCGTAGTCACGTGAATTGACGTGACCTTCACGTGATTCATGAATTATGTGACCATACGTCCCGTTTTGAATGGGATTGTCCTGTTCTTTTCTTAGTAGTCGCATCGTCCCGAATAAATTCTAAAACTTCCCATTTTCATAATTATATAAGTGCATAAATCTCATTAAGTATCTAGCTGTATTTATACAGCTTCTTTTATTAATAATATTTCGTTTCCTTGTTTGCGAGACTTATACAAACAATGCCTAAATGTAAGTGTACATTGAACAACATTTAAAATCAAAAGAACATATATTATCAGATTAAAGCGCGACATCAAGCACGTCAATACTTAATTTTTTGACACTTGAAGGGGTGTAAATAGAAAAAGTGTAAGCAATATTTATTCAAAACCGAGCACATTGTTATAACAAGAACTAATAGGGATTGGCTGTGAAGCTCATAATGTCCACAATGCTATTAAAACTGCCGATTGCTTACCAATTGATTTAGAATGCATTATTACCAAAATTTACTTTTTTTTATATTTATAGTGTACGCATTGAAATTCTTAAAGCATAGAATTTTTTTTTTAAATAGATATAGAATAGAATTGATAAAATACTTAGGAGGTATAGAGTATAAAAGAATGTTGGGTTACAGTAAATCTAAATGGCCTGCACTTGAAGAGTGATTAAAATGATGTGAGATTAGAAAACTATTTTAGATTGCTAATCTAAGAGAATAGTCTTCTAATAGCCATTCATTCTAATAGTCATTCTTCTAACAGTTAGTCATCTAATGCCTGAATATATTGAAGTTGTTTTTTGACAATCCCAGCTCCGAATGCTGGTTATGTTTTGTGCACGCCCAAGAAGTTGGTTTTCACCAAGCCGCTTGAAATACCGAAGGACAAAATATGTCAGCAATGGATGTGAATGTAACAAACCGTTTAAAAGATAACTTGTCGTTAGATATAACTACTAACTATTTCCACGAAAATAGAAGCATAGAGTAATTACAGCTACTTCAATTAGTAGTTAAACAGTTGAATTCAGATGATGGAAGCATAACATCTGCTGTTTATCTTGCAATACATATAATACACTAAAACTTTTACTAACTTCCTTACTTTTAATGCAGTTATCCCAGTTACTTCATGGAGAAACTGCCTTATTTGCTGCAGCATAATACAGAATTTTTTAAATTGTTGAATGGACACTGGAATGCTGCGCCATCGAATAGTCTTTTCCGATTAGCGAATCTTTTACCAACTCGGATTACAAGGGACATAATGCAAATTTTACGTTTTTCAATTTTGTTCAGATTACCACGGAATTCGGATTTGGGGACGAATTAGCAAAGATTTGCTGTACTTCTTTAACTACATAATAAGATGCAGTTGTAATGCTTAAAAGAGATTGGCTTGCACTCTCCAAAAAAAGTCTGATAAAACAAGCAAAGTTTTATAAACAGTATCTAGCCTTTAATTGGCAGTTTTTCAACTTTTTTCAGTTTTTAGCTTTTAACAGATATGACGATGTTGTATTTTGACAACAGTATTTGATATTTTGGAAGGAAAATTAAATTATATTAATAGACCTTCGCTTTTTACCATAAAAATGTCTTCTGCCAGCAGTATTTAACCTTTAATTACCAGTTTATGGACTCCTTACGTAAAGATTGTGCATTTTGTTTAATAATATTTAATATTTTCAAAGCATAGTCAATTGGTTCATCAACATCATCCGGTTTTTACAAACAGTTTTACAAGTAGTATCAAGTCCTTTGGAAGCATTTCAAGTCTTCCAAGGATAGTACCAAATTTTCTGGAAGTAGTATTAATTGATATCTAAAAGCAATATCAAGACTTCCGGAAGTAGTATCAAGTTTTCTAAAAGCATTTCAAGTCTTTTGGAAGCAATAACAAGCCATCTAGTAGCAGTTCAAATCTTCTGGAAGCAATATTATGTCTTCTAGAAGCAATATCAAAACTTCTGGAAGTAGCATCAGATTTCTTAGAAGCATTCCAAGTCTTCAAAAATCATTTCAAGTCTTCTGGGAGCATTTCAAGTCTTTTGAAAGTAATAACGAGCCATCTAGTAGTTGAAATCTTCTGAAGGCAACATCAAGTTTTCTAGAAGCATTTCAATTCCTATGAAAGTCCTTTTACCAAGGATATCATCTATCACCTGCTCTTTGATCACTACAACGACCAATTACTTACATCAAACTTGATTACCATCATTAGTCATATCATAAATCAAGGCTTTTGCTCTTTCGACAACAAAGTTTATAAAATGGATGAAGGGCTTCCTATGGGTCTTTCTATTTCTGGTATAATTGCTGAAATATATTTAAATCACATAGAAACTAAATTTATCGTCAATAGAAATAATCCTTTGTTTTATAGAATTACAAAGTGGATGCGATATGTGGACGACATGTTTTGCATTTGGAGTGGTAGTGATGAAGAACTCGATGACATGTTATCATATATGAATAACATCAATAATAAACTCAAATTTACTATAGAGAAGGAATCAAACAAAAAACTTAATTTCTTAGATTTGTCCCTATCCAACTGCGGGAACCATATCTATAGATATTTTCAGAAAACCTACTTCTTTAAATACTATCATTCCAAATGACACCTACCATTCAAACAGCCAAAAAATGGCAGCGTTTCAATACTACATTTACAGATTAATTAAATATCCAATCAACTAACATGAAAGACAAAGAATATTGTTTCATTACTTTATTTGCAATGGAAAACGGTTACAGCATAGAAACCATAAATAACTTAATACATCGAATTTTAATAAAACAACACCCCTTGTATCGAAAAGAAGAATACTATTCAACTACCATTTACAGATCTCTACCTATTAATTTAATTAACTGTAAAATTAAAAACATTTTGAAACACCATAACATCAATATTAGTTTCCATAGAATGTAAGGAATGTAATGCCATCTGCGTGGGTCAGACTGGTAGAAATTTACAGAAGCGCATTTATGAACATAAAAATAGCATAACATCAAACATTTTCAAACACAGTTTAGACACCAGACATAATAATAATTTTGAAAAACCAAAATTAATACATAACTCTAACAAGGGTAAAAAGCTAGACCTATTGGAACATCTAGAAATAGCCAAGACTTTAAATAAAAAACAATTTAATGTATTAAACGACCAACTCGATTTATGTTATAAACCATTACATTCAAATTTAATGATTTAGATATTTTGACCGTGTTATAAAAGAAAATTTTTTATAAAATTCCAGTTTTTCTTGTCACATCTTTATTCATTTTATTTCTCTTTTCGAGTTCAAGTTACAAGGATTACACTTTTCTCGTGTTAACTTTTATTTACAACCTCCTTTCTTATTCTTTTTCGGATTTGGGGACGAATTAGCAAAGCTTTGCTGTACTTCTTTAACTACATAATAAAATGCAGTTGTAATGCTTAAAAGAGATTGGCTTGCATTCTCCAAAAATAGTCTCATAAAACAAGCAAAGTTTTATAAGCAGTATCTAGTCTTTAATTGGCAGTTTTTAAACTTTTTTCAGTTTTTAGCTTTTAGCAGATATGATAATGTTGTATTTTGACAACAGTATTTGATATTTAGCAAGGAAAATTAAATTATATTAATTGTCTTTTGCTTTTTACCATAAAAATGTCTTCTACCAGCAGTATTTAACCTTTAATTAAAATTTTATGGACTTCTTACGTAAAGATTGTGCATTTTGTTTAATAGTATTTAATATTTTCAAAACATAGTCAATTGGTTCATCAACAGTATCCGGTTTTTACAAACAGTTTTACATGTAGTATCAAGTCCTTTGGAAGCATTTCAAGTCTTCCAAGGGCAGTATCAAATTTTCTGGAAGTGGTATTAATTGATATCTAAAAGCAATATCAAGACTTCCGGAAGTAGTATCAAGTTTTCTAAAAGCATTTCTAGTCTTTTGGAAGCAATAACAATCCATCTAGTAGCAGTTCAAATCTTCTGGAAGCAATATTATGTCTTCTAGAAGCAATATCAAAACTTCTGGAAGTAGTATCAGGTTTCTTAGTAGCATTCCAAGTCTTCAAAAATCATTTCAAGTCTTCTGGGAGCATTTCAAGTCTTTTGAAAGCAATAACAAGCCATCTAGTTGTTGAAATCTTCTGAAGGCAATATCAAGTTTTCTAGAAGCATTTCAAGTCCTATGAAAACGGTATCAAGTTTTCTAAAACCATCTCAAGTCTTCTGGGAGCTTTTCAAGTCTCCGTGAAGTAGTATTAAGTTTTCCGTAAGCAATATTGAGTCCTCTAAGTAGTGTCAAACTTTCTAGAAATATTTTAAGTCTTCTAAAAGTATTTCAAGTCGTCTGAGATCATTTCAAGTCTTCTGAAAGCAATATCAAGACTTCTAGCAACAATAACAAGTCTTCTGGAAGCATTGCAAGTCCTTAGGAAACAGCATCAAGTTTTGTAGAAGCTGTATCAAGTCTAACTTAAAAACAAATTTTAATAATTTTAGATTGCACCTGATTATCAACAAAAGTACCTAGAGTTATCCCGTTTGTAGTCGAAATAAAAACGGTCACGTTGTTCATGAATTATGTTCACGTGAGTGGCGTTCGTGACACGCGTGGGTCTAAATCATGAGCGGGCATAGAAAATCACTTTTTACCACAGATTTATCATTTTAAAAAGGAAAGTTTCATCTTTAATTTGCTATCAGAGTCACTTCTTGAACATGAATTTGTTATAAATATTCTTTTATTTGTGCTATTTGTTTACAATTAATTATGAAAAATAATTAAAATAAATTTGTTTGGGTTGGGATAACATTTTAGCTAAGCTACTTAATTTCATGGTGGTATTAAGTTGACGTTTATTAAACATCTAAATATTAATCATAATTTATTGTTCTGAAGTTCTTGCAATAAGTAAAATTTGTTACCAATAATTGTTTTTTGAGTCGTATATGTATGTTGTATGAGAAATACACGTGTCAATATGAGAGGAGCTGGAACGTTGCATACAGCAAACACCTCAATCAGCGGGGCTAAGGCAGGACTCGTGCCCGCGTCCAATATATAAGGATTACTTGGAATCCTGGCCAAATGCACAACGCACTGAAGCTCCAGGATACATCCCTTCGTCGATCCACTGCGACACGACTGCGTCTTACCTACATAATACGTGTGTTCTAGTAGTACTAAAAGTGAAGTGTTGTGTCTTTGAATTACTATTTCTATTTTTAAAAAGTTAATTCTCAATAATCCCTACTTAACTTATTCTTGTGTATCGCACAAGAAGCTAAAATTAGCTTTTACCTATACAGTTATAAATTATGTAACGTAAACACCAAAAAAAAAGATGGTGTATATTGAAAAAACACGCCATTCGATAAAAAATGGTTGTTATCTTTCAATGTTGATTGGTTGAGGGAAATTATCTATAAAAAAAGTAAAAAATAAGCGCCGATAAAAATATCTGGCGTAGGTATTAATTAGACGACGATATTATTTGACATTAATAAATCCCGGGTAATCTCGTCGAAATCTACAGAGATTACCGTCGCATTATCTTGGAACTTTGTTTCGCTAAGCTTGGATCTGCGCTTTAAGCCATGGGCTCTTTGCGAGAGACTCGATTCAAGAGTCTTCTCTCGCCTTTTACCTTCAATTAGCAAAGATTTTTTACTTCCATTAAAAACGACAACAATTTTCTTATTTATTTTGATAGAATCCCATAAAATTCTGAATTGACGAGCCTCTTATTTTCGGTAATAAAAAGGTGACATTAACCGAAAGAAGATGTTTGTCGCCGTCATCAAAAGGGCTAAAGTTAAGACAAATAACAGGTGTCCAGGGGAGCAAATAAACCCGAAGAATCCCCCCAAACGAAGGTGTACGCTTCTTTTTTTGTCCCGCGGGTTGACTCTCAAAACGACATACGATATAATGTTATCTAACGACAACCGTCAAATTGTGATAAAAAAACGCGTTACGGCCTCGGTCATAAAGTTTTATGTACGTCGCCAAACACAAGATAATTACGGATTTCTTATTTACTCCCAAAGAGATAAACTTTATCCCCTCTACAATTTTTATTCTTTCATTCTTGGATTTTTGTAAAAAATAAAAACATGAAAAAGAACTAAATTGAAGCTGAAAATATAAGCAAAACGAATAAAAAGGGAAATTGACTGCGACTTGTTGTGGGGGCCCTTCCGAGGGAGGTTTATTTTCTATTATTTTCCCAACGCGAATTCTATATCGTTTTGGTGACGTTCTATTCGGCAATCATTTATCTTCTTTCTGCAACAATGCTCGTGTCAAAACGAGGGATAAAGTCCTCGCCCCACGTTAAAAGGGGTTGCACCTAGTATGAGTTTTGGTAAATAGAGGATTCAGGCGTGAAATATAATAATTTGATTTTAATATTTTATTTATTTTAAAATAAAAGGTTAAATTTATTAAAATTAATTCGTATTTTGAGGTTTATCAAACAATTCTTTACAATAGTTTTCAATTAATTTTTAATAAAAATCAATTTTAATTTTGTTGTGGTAGCAGGGGAAAAATACTAATAATAATTGTGCTATTTTAAATATATTTTAATTAATATTGATTTATTTTACCATTTTGTTTTCAGCAAATGAGTTTTTTCTAATTTCTGAATTGATTCCTGTATTTCACATTCTGCTTATTACAATAACTTTACAACCAGTGCAATCCTAAGATAGTAATAGAGATTAGAGATGTGCAAATTATGTGAGTTCCGCCGTTCATGCGTGACCCACCGTGAGCGGGCACCAATTTTTGTAACACTCACGTGAACGTGCGTGATCGTGAGCAACTTTGTTAATTTTTCTTCAATAATAATGTTTTACCGAACTCCGGACAATTTTTTAGGATTTCTGTTAGTGTTACCGAGGATCCGAATTAAATTTCTGATGTTTTCCGGATTATTAGTAACATATCAGTAATTAAATTTTGATGTCAATGTTGTAATCAATTTTTAAATAAATACGATTATAGTGAAGTGCATGTTTATTACAAAAACATTCTACAAACTAATGAAATAGAATAAAATTTAATTCAAATTTATGATTAATGGATATCCGCATCTGCAACTGCGGATATCCGCATGGCAACGAAGATCTACATTTATATCCCCATATATTTTAACGGTGCTGTCTAGTCAGCGTTCGGCATTTAAATATAATTTTTTTTAATTGTTTGCACTTGTTAAGAATTGAGAGCGAATATTGGGAAATTCAACCACGGCGGGGAAGAATTAAAAACCTGCTTTAACCATAAACCAAGCTTTCGATAATTTATTTTTATCTTCTTCAGGGTATGCTACAAACAGTAACCGTTGACAATTTTGATATAAAAAACAGTAATCTAACTTACATTTAGAGATCACGATGTATAACAATACATGATGTTAAATTAAGAGTCCCCAAAAAACATCAGAGGTGGAAGCAATATATATTTCTCGTAAGATTTTTACAGAAAAAGACAACACCAACAGATAGCGTGGTTGGGATCAGAGTCAATAAGGCGCGAAAAACAGGTCGAAACCGGGTGCGCCAACTCACATTGGGGAAAAAAGCTTTAATTCGAAAAATCACCAGATGTATTTCACGAGAAGAAGAAGAGAAGAAGACCAAAGACCAGAAGAAGACCAAAATCAAAATTATGATGGGATTTCTAAACAACATCAGAAGCGCATATGGTGACCGGACTGTCTCTAACATCAAAAAACTTATGAAGGTTAACAGAAAATTAGCCAGTCTCAACAACCGGAAGCATTTCCTTCTTAAGTGCCGAAGATCAGGCATCGTTTCTCGTCACATCAAGGACAACTCGAGATATCTTTACAACAACTTCGATGGGGCATCCCAGCAAATGTTGGAGAAGATCGATGGATGCATACGTAGGCTAGGAATTAAGTTCTTCAATTTTGAAATCTCTAGTACATTTCTAACCTTAAATAGTTTATATAATCAGTTTAATAGTTTTAAAAAAATAGTAAGTGACTCAATTCCCTCTAATATACAGGGTGTCTCACGTAACTGGTTCATTAGAACTTTTTTAGGTTCCACTATTTGTAGAGGCTTGAAATTTTGGTGACATGAGTTGTTCATTCCGATCTATTAATCCGGAAGTTCCATTTAAAATAACGAAGTTGGGGTCTACTTCCGGTAGACCGGATGTGGTGGCCATCTTGAAAATATTTTGGATTAATAGATCGGAATTAACAACCTATGATACCAAAATTTCAAGCCTCTACGAATAGTGTAACCCAAGAATGTTCTAATGAACCAGTTACGTGAGACACCCTGTATATTTAGAATTGAAAAACTATAATAATCAATAATTATAATAAAGTAATATCAAGAAATTTAAAGACCTTTCTCAAGAATTTACGTTCAATAGGTTAGTCGGTGACAACAGCAAATGGTTCTCTAACATCTCTGATTGTGATATACCTCCAGATGTTTCCAACTTTTCCTCTCTGGGCCCTAAGTTTGGTTTACCAGTGCCTGTCGACACCTACCTTATCCCCCAGATCCTGGGAGATGTAAAGTCTATACCTGATAATGGTTCAAATTCTAAGAGAGCCAGGGTAACCACTCTTCTTACAAACCTAATGAATGTTAGGGACACTCCCTGTCCCCTGAATGGTCTGATCTCCCGTCTCAAATCAGAAACGGTCCGATTCTTAAAAGAACCCAGGCCTGACCCCCTTCTAGTTATTCCTGCAGATAAGGGCCAAGTCACTGTTGTTCCTAATCAGTCTCAGTATGTGGAAAAGTCTCTTTCTCTGTTGTCTGATACAGACACATATCAGGTCCTTAAATCTGACCCGACTTTGTCCATCCAGAGAAGGCACAATAAACTTTACAAACACTTACTTGACTGTGATCACATTCCTAGACAGCTATATAGATCCTTAGTCTGCCATAATTATGTCTCACCCAAATTTTATGGGTTACCAAAGATTCACAAGGAAGGCTTGCCACTTAGACCTATCAATTCCTTTGTTGGCTCACCCACATAAAGATTGTCCAGTTATTTAGCCACAATTTTATCGTCTGCCCTAGCAAACAGAACTAGGTACAACATCTCTGATTCCCTCGCCTTTACTGATGAGATGAAGGGTTTTGTTCTTCCACATGATTATGTCTTGGTTATGTCTTCTTGGTCGTGTCCCTTTTTACCAACATTCCTCTTGAATTGGTGGTTGAAAGGCTATCATCTCAATGGGATTTGAGATGATAGCCTTTTTTTGAGATGAAAACACACTTGTGCTGTCCTTTATGACAAACTCCTTCTTACTAAGAGGGACTTTAATGCTGTGGACCACCATATACAGTTTATTATAGAGACCGAAACCAACAACTGTGTACCCTTTCTTGACACCAAAGTTATTAAAAACCTGACCAACGTGTTCTGTTAGATTGGTATGGGAAACCGACCTATTCAGGTCGGTTCATTAATTTCTATTTTGCCATCCTACCCAAATGAAGATCAACACCCTTAAGACGATGAAGAATAGGGTCTTACGCCTGGCGGATGAGAGTTTTCGTGATAAGAGCCTTAAGACTCTAATAGATATTTTCTATAATAATGGCTTCCCGAAATCCTTAGTCACTTGAATCATTTACCATTAAGATTTTCCCATTCGGCCAGTTGCTGTGTCAACACCCTCTCTTGACTGGTAGAAGACTCATCTTCCAGACCTTTACCTGATTCTCCACCTACATTCGTTAAGGTTCCCTATATTTTGGGTTTCACTGATAATCTAATCAGGATCTTTCGGGATTGTCCCTTAAACTTTGCTAAATACACCCTGAGAAATATCTTCTCCTCCCTGAAGGACACTACACCTCGTCCTCTATAATCAAATCTGATTTACAGAATTGATTGTAAGGGTTGTGACAGTTGCTATATGGGCACTACTTCTCAATATCTGAAGTCTCGTCTGTCTCAACATCTAAGAGACTATGTCACAAAGAAATCAGGCGGTACCGCCCTCGTATAACACCATGTTACCACGGGTCATAATTTTGATGATACAAAAATTCTTTGCAAAGAAAAGTTTTATAGTATAAGATTTTTTATGGAAATGTTCCACATGACTGATCCACAAGGGTTAAGTGAGATCTATTGGCATCTCATTGAATTGACAAATAAATCCAACAACAACTCGGTTTAATCAAACCTCTCATGGGACTCTATTCGGTTGTAATATCACACATTTGATCCCCTACTTTAATTCCTTTTAATTTTGTTTAATAAATAATAATGTACTATAGTTGTGTTCCCTAGAGCCGAATTTAAAATTGTCAAAAATTGTCAAAAAAACTGTTTGTAGCATACCTTGAAGAAGATAAACATAAATTATCGAAAGCTTGGTTTATGATTAAAGGAGGTTTCTAATTCTTCCCCGCCTTGGTGGAATTTCCCAATATTCGCTCTCAATACTAGAACTAATACTAAACATAGAACTAGAAACATCCAGGTTTAGCTGTGAACTGGAAAACTGTTTTTGGCTATACCTTTTTCTAGAAAGTATCCGATTCAGTATTTATAATTATTTTGCGTACATTAAACCAAGATGTATAACTTGTATAACAAGATCTAACAAATTAATATTTTGACACACCCTAGCAATCTTTTTCTAGCTTTTGATATTTTTGACACTCTTAAGAAAACCAAAATCTATTATTTTCAATTCTTCGACTTTGATTAAGTATCCCACAGATATTTTTCGTGCTTTAGAATCAGTTTATTATCAATCAGTATATCTCATAATCATTTTTTTCCATTTTCTGAAAAACATTTCATTTAGTGTTTTTTGTTTTGCACAATTACACACTGTAAGACAGAATCGTAAATATGTACAGAATCAATTGCTATTATTTTATGTTAGAAGATATACGACATAGACGTGATCGAAGTTTCTTCAAAAATCATAAAATTTTGAATATTAATGACTTTAACTGGTTATAACGAACTTTGGGATATAACGAACTAATTATTATTAAAGTAGTTCCGATTATAGCGAACACTTTCCTGTTTTCGAGTGTATCCCTGAGTAATATACGTTAGTATTGCTTAATCTATCAATTCTCGGTTAACATTTCAGCGTAAATGTTTAATGATGAAATCGATATGACACTTACAAAGTTTATTTCCAAAAATTGTATTGGTCCTTGATTTTGAAGAATGTTATGGATTGGGTTGAGTTCCAACTTCATACTATCCTTCATATTGAATGGTATAATGTTAGAGTTTTGGGGACTTGAGGACTTTTTCTTCTATAATTGGATTGGGTTGAGTTCTAACTTCTTACAATTTAATATGAGGGATGCTATGTTCTATGGTTGAGCTTCAACTTCATATTATTAAGTATGAAGTTGAAGCTCAATCGAATACAAGTATAGAAGAAAAATCACGGAATATTTTCATTTTTCCTTCTATAGTTGAGTTGTGTTAATCTTCAACTTCATGCCATCCTTCATATAACAAAAAATCAAATCCGAAACAACAAATTTGTTTCAAATCAATTCAGTATGAGAGATGGTATTAAGTTGGATTGGGTTGAACTCCAACTTCATATAAAGGATGGTGTGGAGATATATCTGATGCATTACCTGCTTGGCATTTGATATCTTATAGACTATCTAGCCAAAGTATAAATTAATAACATTTTATATATTACTTAAACGTTTTAGATATTCTGTAAATATCAATACAATACAATACAATAGAATTTATTGTCACCAAGATATACAATAAAACAAAGAAAATGTATACATCATTCCTTAACATTAATACAAGGTTAACAAAAGGTCGATTTCTCGCCAGAGGCGATGTTTTCAAAACGACCCAATCAGTAATGTATGTTAAAAAAATTGATATATCGGAAATAAGTTAAAAAAATAATAAGTTTATATATCAAGTATTAAGTATCAAGTATCAAGAAAAAGAATACGCAAGAACAAGAAGGAAAGAGACTCGAATTACGCAAAAAATGATTGGAGAAGAAGAAATAAAGTTGTCAGCTGAGAACGGAAAGAGAAGAAGTAGATTAAATCAGGAAACAGTCTGAGATAACTGTTGTGACAATAGGCGATCTCTAAGCGATGCTCTGAATACAGGAAAACTGCAGGCTTCCCGAAACTCAGTGGGTAAGTTATTCCAGAGAGTTATACCTTGCACTGTGAAAACATGAGTGAGACACCAGATTATGCTCTAGTAGGAAGACCGCGAGAGGCCATGAATTGAAATGTAGTGAACAGATATATCGGAGACTGAGAGGAAAGAATCTTGTATAAGGTAGTTAGTATGCGGAAAGATCTACGGTTCTCAACGGTAAGCATTTCGAGGTGATTACGATAAGGTGTAACATGATCATATTTTCTCAGGTCGAAGATAAAACGCACACAATTATTTTGTAACCTCTCGAATTTGTTACGAAGACCAATCGAAAGGTACCATAGTATAATAAATATAGTATGGTACCATAGTCCAAATGGGGAAGAATTAAAGAGTAACAGAGGTTGCGACGAACAATAAGTGGAAGGAAACAACCAAGTTTGCAAACAGAAATAGACCTTCCTACAGATAGACTGAATCTGGGGCTGCCAGGACAATCCATCATCACACCCAAGTTTTTAACAATTTTTTACAATTTTGTTACTAGAGGCCTTGATCCAAAAGCAATAGTCTGAGTCTCTGCTACATTTAAACCCAAGCCATGGCATCTAGACCAGTCCAGAACGCTAGCAAGATCCCTATTAAGCCGCATCACCGCTGCTGAAACTTCATCCACAGCTGCAGTTGTATAAGTTTGGAGCTCATCTGCATATTGGTGAAAGTTGCACTTAATTATTTTAGAAATGGAGTTTATAAATACTGAAAATGGAAGTGGACCCAAGATACTGCCCTGAGGCACACCACAGTGGCTTGTAACTACAGATGGAGATGATGAGGAGTCACGTAAACACAACGAACGATTAGAAAGGTACGATTGAAACCACGCGATACAGCTCTATGAAAAACCCACAGAAGAAAGAATTGCCACCAACAAACCATGGTCAACAGAATCAAATGTCTTGCTGAAATCGAGCAAGACCAATAAGGTCAAACGCCGATCATCACAACCACGTCTAATATCATCAGTAATCTTGATGAGCGCCGTCATGCTATGGCCTGGCCGGAAACCTGATTGAAAATCAGTGATAATTTTATGCTCATCAAAATACTGCTGCACCTACATGTATACCAAGCGCTCTAGTGCTTTAGAAATTACAGAAATAATGGATATAGGACGAAAATCACTCAGACAAGTCGGACATTTAAGTATAGGTATGGGTACAACGTAAGCTAGTTTCCAAATAGACGGGAATGGAGAAGTTAAATATGTGGAGTAGTGGATGAATGACTACATACAAAATGGGTAGGAGCTGCTTAATACTGACACCATCAGCACCAACACTAGTGGTCTTAAAATGATTGAGAGCCTGGCGGACTTGAAGCTTGTCAAACAGCTCCAAGGAAAGTCTGGAATTGACATCAGCAGAGGCAATAATAGCGGTAATAGTTGATGCCTTAACTGAATCATCGACAGTAATGGGAGGTTCGGCAAAATAATTGACGAGGCAATCACAATCAAAACCACCATGATAAGAAGGTGATTCAACTACACCAAGAGAACGCATATTTTTCCAGAAAATGTTAGGGGTAACATAAGACAATTTCCGATAAATATACAATGTTTTTAAGTTCTTACAACGGTGGTTGCAGCGGTTACGCAAGGCACGATAGGCCACTATTGAGCCAGGGTGCAGGTAAGTGCTTTGTTTTGCGTGGAAGCAAAGGGGCATGACAATCATACAATTCCCTGAGTTGCATATTGAAGTAGTTAATCTTTTCGTTGATATTCGACATGTGGTAAATTTCCTAGGTATTACATATAATACCGGAGATAACATACATATTTAATTTTAGTATGTAATTTTTTTATAACTCCGCAACCGCTAAATCTGTTAGAGAATTAGAATAAAAAAATCCGATTCCACATCCGCATTCGCCAAACCCACATTCGTAATATCACTAATAGGAATATGCCAGTTTTTATTATTTATTTTAATTTTATCACAGCCTCATTTGTTTCAGAACAAGATAAATAAAAACAATATATTGTTAATTCGGCCATTCTATCAAACACGATTAATTAATAATCAATCATGGTTCATACATTGGATAAGCTGATGGAGTGTGAGTCACGTGAGGTGATGTAAGTCACGTGATTCATGTATGATATTCACGTGAGTGTCTCTGTCTCGCGTGGGTCTAGATCGTGAGCAGGCGTGAGTGAGCATAAAAAGTCACTCACGCGCACATCTAATAGAAATCCTAAGATTGAGTGTGTCTCTTTCCATTCAAAATTAAAAAAAAACTTTCTACTTCTAGGTCTAGTGTTAATTCTAGCTTTACTTCAATTGAAATATACAGGGTTGCCATAGCAGGTTTTTAAAGTACTCTATTTCAGAAACTATTCAGTGTATTTGAATATTTCTAATTCTAGAGTTAGATCTAATGATATAAAACTAGAACTAATACTAGACCTAGAAGTGAAAAGTTTTGGGGCTAAACCCGAATCTTAGTTATTTCTAGTTTTACTTCAATTCAAATATATAGGTTGCCAAATCAGAAATTATTTATTATAGAGGTCTTCGTTAAAAATATGTCTAGATACAAAACCGAAACCCAACCCAACCCAACCATGTAAATTTGAACCAGAATCATTCCAAGATATTCAATGCCCCTGGGCTGAAATAAGGTCCGCACGTCAGAAGGGACACTGTATGATGGGAACATCATGCATTGCATTGCAAAAACGACGCCCTCTTAAGTTTAGGACAGCGCTGTTTACAACAACAACAGTAAGTCATGATTAACATTTTAACACTTTTAATAAATATCAACTTAATGTCGTGAAGATAGTTTGCTTAGTTAAAATGTTATTCCAGCAAATGCAGCAAATAAATTTATTTTCATTAATTTTCGGAACTATATTATACAGGGTCCTTCAACAGCGCGTTAGCCATCCATAGCTCCTCTACCAATTATGTTAGAAATCTCTTTCAAATGTAGACTTGTACTATACAGGCAGGTGGAATAATGGTTCCACAGTACATTTTCCATATATCTTGGTGTAGAAACAAGATAAAAATCATGACGCTAGTGTAAGTTACGATATAATGAGACTGTTTTTTAAATGGAACTTTTTGTATATATTAAGTATAAGATTTCTCTTTTTTTTATTTAACTCTTTGTACAAGATGTTGCAAAATGCCATAAGGTGTTAATGCTTTAAACAGAATACATTTCGATATCAGTGCAGGATCTGTTCAAAACATTTTAAAAAAGGGGAAACAAAACGATGATGTTCAAACGACAATCTCTGATTTCAATAAGATGGGGCACTACCTTACTATTAACTAAATATACGCAGGCTTTTAGATGAATGTATTTTTGAATTGTTGGATAAGCCGTAGGGATTCTGTAATGTTGTCCATATGGGGGTTGTGTTGGCTTGGGTTATAACATATAAGGGGAGCTTTTTTAAAGATTTTTGGAAGTATTTGGGAGGGGATGTGAAATATTTGTTATATGCGAATGATGTAACGCTACTGGTGAGTGGTGATGGATATGAGAAAGTGTTGTACTCTGTAAGCGGGTTGACAATGGCAACAAATGAGTGGTGTGTTGCCAATGAACGTTGTCTCAATAAAGAAGAGATAGTCCAATTACTGTTTAGCATTAGACATCATCATCTAAAAGAACTTTCCTCCACTTATTTTTTGGGGTTAATACTGAATTCTCCGCATTTGTACTTTGTAACTAACATGGCGGATAGAAAAAAAAAATAGTCTGAAACAGTTTCATGTTGCGTAGATTAGTTAGTTTGATGTCTGCCGAGGATTTACTCGATCATAAGTTATAGTATAATTGCATGGGGGGACCTAGAACTAGCTTCCATATATTTAGTCTCCAGCTCAGAGTTCTGAGGGTCATTTCAGGGCTGGACTATGCAGATTATTGTCGTCACGTCTTCAGACAGCTGAAAGTTTTGACGGAACCATTTGTGCTTATTTTGGAATGTCTTTTATACATTTACAATAACAGAGACAAATACTGCACGCATTCTGACATGCACAATTATGCGACCCAACCCAACCCAATCCTCGTCCCTTCGTTCTAATCATGTTCACTATTCTCCAGCTGTCACCTGCTCTTCCAGAATCTGCCTTTGGTTCCATACTTTTTCTCTTAACTCACTATATTCTCTCAACACATGTTTTAGTGTTTCCTACACCTCTCTGTACAGCTGACACCAGCTCTACACATCATCCTTCAGTATCACCAATGTTTGCTTCATCCTCTTTGCCAAAATGAAATCTAGCTTCCAGCTACTTCCTTTCGTCACTCCCTTTGTTCACAAGGTATTTTGGAAACACTTTATCATTACAACCCTTATATGTTGGGTTGGTTCGGATCACCTAAAGAATCACTAAAAACTCACTAATTCGTGCTAATAGAACATATTCGTACTAACATATTGAACATTTAATTTAATACTGTTACCGTTTTTGTTTTGTTTCGTAATTAAATGTAATAACTAGATTTAAAGACTTTTCTAAATCTTTTCTAATTCGAGAACTTAAAGTTGGAAACTGTCTCCGTTACCATAACATACATAATAATCGCATAATGATGCCATAATTTGGTTGTTACCTTTTTAAATAATAGTTACAATATCTCGAAAACTATGCAGTAACTTTAACCGCTGTAATCTTTTTTATTTTATTTTTATATCAAGATATGCGGAAAATAGTTTCAATTTGTACATCCTGTATTTATATGAATATATTTCTAGAAATATTTTCTTTTCGCATATACGGATGGTCCAACTAATGTGGTGGTTCATTCAAATTCAATCGTTTGGATTTGAATTAGAAATTTTTGAAGATAAATAATTTATGATAATCCTAAAACATTTAAAGTTTTTTTTTTTTGGAATTTGCCTTTGTAGAAATTTGACAGGTCTTCTGAAGACAGCAATGTGCTGAAATAGGTTAAGATATAATAAATAAATAATCACCAGAGTTTTTTATTTCTTGAATACTTAATCCATATCGGTGATATAACAATATAAGCAATTTATTTGCATTTGTTTAAAATTGTCTTTTTTCATAGCTAATCTATCTAGTCTAATTTTGTTAAAAAGTGCACATATTATGTATATCATATCCTTAACAAAAATGAAAGGTATATTTCATAACAATTTTTCAAAAAATCGATTTTTCAGGAATATTTAAATGTATACAAAATACTGGCAAAAATCCAATTAAACTCAGCAGCTTATACCTCAAGAACTAAGTGAGATATTTTCAAATTGTCTTCACTTTTAGAAAGTAGATGCTCCAATTAGTAATTGAAAGTATTTTCATAACAATTGTTCAAAAAATCGATTTTTCAGGAATTTTTAAATTTATACAAAATATCGTAAGAATCCCAATTTAGTTCAGCAGTTTATATCTCAAGAACTAAGTGAGATATTTTCAAATTGACTTCACTTCTAGAAAATAGATGCCCCAATTAGTAATTGAAAGTAATTTCATAACAATTTTTCAAAAAATCGATATTTCAGGAATATTTAAATTTATACAAAATAATGGAAAAATTCCAATTAAACTCACCAGCTTATATCTCAAGAACTAAGCGAGATATTTTCAAATTGACTTCACTTTTAGAAAGTAGATGGTCTAATTAGTAATTGAAAGTAACTTCATAACAATTTTCCTAAAAAATCATATTTTTCAAGAATATTTAAATTTATACAAAATATTGGAAAAATCCTAATCAAGTTCAGAAGATTACATCTCAAGATCTAAGTGAGATATCTCAAAATTTACCTCACTTTTGGAAAGTAGATACTTCAATTAGTAATTGAAATTAATTTCGTAACAAATTTTCCAAAAAATTGATTTTTCAAGAATTTTTAAATTTATTCAATATATTGGAAAAATCCCAATTAAGATCAGCAGCTAATATCTCAAGAATCAAGTGAGATATTTTCAAATTGACTTCATTTTTAGGAAGTAGATGCTCCAGTTAGTAATTGAAATTAATTTCATAACAATTTCTCAAAAAATCGATTTTTCAGGAATTTTTAAATTTATACAAAATATCGGAAGAATCCCAATTCAGTTCAGCAGCTAATATCTCAAGAATTAACTGAAATATTTTCAAATTGACTTCACTTTTAGAAAGTAGATGCCCCAATTAGTAAATGAAAGTAATTTCATAACAATTTTTCAAAAAATCAATATTTCAGGAATTTTTAAATTTATACAAAATATCAGAAGAATCCCAATTAAGTTCAGCAGTTTATATCTCATGAACTAAGTGAGATATTTTCCAATTGACTTCACTTTTAGTAATTAGATGCTTTAATTAGTAATTGAAAGTAATTTCATAATAATTTTCCAGAACATCGATTTTTCAAGAATTTTTAAATTTATACAAAATATTGGAAAAATCTAAACTAAGTTCAACATCTGATATCTTTAGAACTAAGTGAGAAATTTTAAAATTGACTTCACTTTTAGTAATTAGATGCTTTAACTAGTAATTGAAAGTAATTTTGTAACAATTCTCCAAAAAATCGATTTTTAAAGAATTTTTAAATTTATAAAAAATATTAGAAAAATCTCAGTTAAGTTCAGCGATGTCATTTGTTGTTAAAATTAGTTAAAATGTTAAAATATTAGGCGTTTTGACTATATGATTACCAATTTAAAAATTTAACCCAAATATCATTAGAGCCTTTGGATATCTCAGGGATTTTTTACGTAATTCGTGTCGTTAGCTTTTTGTAGTTCTGTTGAAATTTCCACATTTCACCCACAGGTTTATTATAATTATAATTAACTCTGAAGTACACAAATAGGCTACATTTAAAAAAAATATATCCAAATTCATAAAAAAATAAAATGAGTTCAAACACTTTATAGTTATAATCTGTTTTTTTTAATGTCCCGATCATGTTTGAATTCATTTTACTGAATTTTCAATTTTTCATAAAATAAAATTGAAATGTAATGAAAATTTAATCTTGAATTAATATGAATTAAAGAAAATAAAAAGAAACGTGTAAAAACGCTTTAAAGAAATTTAAAACCCCTCGAAAAATGTGTAAAATTTAATTTGTAGGCAACACCCACTTAATAGATATCTTACAAGGTTAGTTAATACAAAACGGGTGTTTTTTTCTGCCGCAACATCACTCTTGACAAATAGGTTCTTCGGTGTCGCGTTGCATATTCATGCCGCCACACTAAGGATACTAAGGATGAATGAAAAGGAGGAAGAAAAAAACATCTGTTACAAGTCTTCGGTTGTTAGTATCTCCCCGATTTATTGCCTTTTGGTTCTGTTAATAGGGCGGAACCGAGTTCTATTCGAATATTATTTTTTAGGGGAGAGAATAAGTTCCCAGACTCTCAACATTTTCAAATAATAACAAACATTATTTTCGATTTTAAATCATTATTTACTTTTAATTTTTACACAGAAACACTCGAACGTTTTAAAGCGAAAAGAATCGCGTAATACATCAGAAAAACGAGACGTATTCGGATTTGTAACTTAATCTCTAAGCTTTTCTGAAATCCAAATTTTTTATCATCGTTTCAACTCGGCCCATTCTGATAGGCTAAAAAAATAATTTCGAGGCCATTAATCCACGTGCAAAGCGAATTATCTATTGATATTGATAAATTTGCGATTATACCTGTCAAATATTACAATATTCTTGGTTCATATCTGGGGCGATTTACGATTGGTTCGATTATTTTTGATAAATATTGCGGACCAATCAAGTTTTTTTTTCTTTAATTAAATAAATCGAGGAAAATTTTAATATTAAAAATGAAATTGTTTATCATTAATTATTTTTTAGTGGAAGCAAATTATTTATTTAGTTTGTTCTATGCAAAATTATCATAGTATGTTTTTTAAAATAGTAAAAAGAAATCAATATCCACAAAATAATACCTCAAACAACCATTACATATCGACACAACCATACCAAAATCCATTTAACCCAAATTTGAATAAATTCTCATCACAACCGATAGCGATAAGACCTCTACCAACGCAACAACAGCAATTTCTTAATAATCAACAAGTATTTGGAAAACCATCATCGCAAAGAACCAACGTTTTCGCCCCAAAGGACACTCCAAGACTAATGAATCCACCAAAACCGATACCATCTCAATTAATAGGTCAATAAAATCGAATCAATTCAGCCCGTGAATGAACAGGAACCCACTCACGAAAGAAATGCATAACACAGAAACCTACCCGAAAACGATTGCGATTACTACGATTATTTCGAATGCGGATATGAACGACATACACCCGAGATGCAAAACACCCATCAAAACCACAATAATTATGCGCATCAAGGAAACTATTACTACGATCATTCATTACAACAATATCCAGGTGAAAGAAGCCTAACAGAAGAACAAGACCAGAAGGTATACAACGAACAAAAATCGGTTTTTTACCTAGGACTTCAAAACGAAGACCAGCCATAGACTTAAACAATGTGAACATAATCAACTCCTTGTCGTACATAGAATTAAAAAACCCTCCTGCGAAACTACTAATTGATACCGGATGTGTAGTTTCAATATTAAGACCATAGATCGTCGAGCAATACTTTCCAGATAACATATATCGCGAAAACACACCCATATCGACTTGTGCAGGAAACAGAAAAAGCGAATATAAGGCCAAAATTACGCTACTTCAAGAATTCAATATTTTCGAAACATTCGAATTCGTCTTATTCCCGTTTCATGAGTACTTCGACGGCATAATTGGGGTTGAAGAGTTAAAGAAGTTGAAGCTTATGGTAGATTTAAAACACGGTCAAATGAAAAATGAGGAAACAGAAATCCCGTTCGTATACCGAAAAAATTTTGAAATACAAAAAATAGAAGTTCCACCCGAATCAACGGTCAGATCAACGGTCAGAACAGATTTTCCAGAAGGTTCAGAAATAATAATAAGCGAAGTAATAATAGGAGAAAAAATCGGACGAATCCCATCTTGCATCACTCAAGTCAGAAATGGAACAATAACTATAGAAATTCAGAATCTCAACTAACTCTATAAAAAAATTTGGACAGATTTTCAACTCTAATGGGTTTGAATGCTATCATATAGAAAAGGAGAAAAGAATTGACGAAAACTTTTCAACGCCACAAGTAACTTTAGAAACCAATTCCCAAATGTTTTTCACCATAACGATAATAAACTATCTTTCACTAATCAAGTCGGCTTGTGCTGATGGAAGGCCGGATAGTGTGGGGTTGGGGCTAGAACCCCGACCCATTAAAAAACCCCTTTCCTCACTTCTCTGGAACCGCCTGGGGGGCATTACTTCAGAATGAAACAAAGCGAAGCATCCTCAACTGGACCCATACTTCTCCAGATTTGTCTCAACGGGAGGCATAATGAAAAAAGCAAATCACAACATACACAACATAAACCATACAACATACTCGGTTCTGGGAGGCATTACAGGACCCCCAAGATTGTCTCCTGGTCTCCCTCTCAATCATCCGGGTTTGCATCGCCGCATGGGAAAACAAAGAAAAATATCTCCCTAACTTTTTGAATTAACATTTTGTTAATACGTACCCGGACCGTTGGAAACCGCTAGAGTTCCCTCTTTGCTCTCCTTCCTATACACATTTATGTGTGCCTCTCCATCTCTCGCTCTACGATTTCTTTTTCCTTCATTATGGTCGTTACCATCTTTACCACTGCTGCCCAATTGGATTCGCTACCCAGCATCCGCTCTACACAGTTATCTTCCGTGAGGCTTACACCACAGACCTCATTACATTCCCCTCGCACGTTGTTGAAATGCGCACAGTTGAAAAGCGTATGCGCCGGAGTGTCCACCTCGCCACAGAACCAGCACTGATCAGTTTCTGCTTTACCTATTTTCTTTAAATACGTGCCGAAAACTCCATGTCCGGACATAGCCTGGGTCAAATAAAAATCTACCTCTTCCCACCTTCTCTCCTGCCAGATTTCTAGATCCGGGATCATCCGTCTCGCCCATCTAGAATACGTTGTCCATGCCTCCTTCCACTTAGCCATCAGCTTTTCCCTGGCCTCCGACTTATATCCTTTCCCCCTAGTGTGAATATCAATCCTCTCTTGAACCAGAAGATCACACAGACGCAATTCCTATGGTTAGTCTTCTATTTAGGGCAGTTAACATATTTTTATATCTTTTGTACTTCAAACATCTGTATCATGTTGTTGCTCCATACAAGATGACCGATGTTACTGTAGTTGCCAGGAGCCTCCTTTTCCTAGCTATAGGACCTCCGATATTCGGCATAATCCTCATGAGCATGTTTGCCCTCTGTGTTGCCCATTTTGTTGTCTCTAAAACATGGTCCGTCATTTTCATATCTTTGTCAAGATATGTGCCCAGGTATTTAACCCTTTCAGTGCTTTAATTTCCATCCCGTTTACCATTAGGTTCATGCTTTTGATTTTCCTTCGTCGCTGAAGCAACACCAGCTCCGTCTTGTGGGTCGCTACGTCTAGCCCCATCTCCTTCAGCCACTGGGTGACCCTTTTTACAACGTACGTCGTTCTGTCCTCTAATTGGGTTCTATTTTATCCCTTTACCACGAGCGCTAGATCATCTGCGTATGCTATTAGTTCTACCCCAGCCTCCTGCTTCATTCTAAGTATTTCTTCGTAGTAAATACACCACAAAAGCGGTGCCAGGAGCGATCCCTGTGGAACTCCACACGTTACTTCATACTCTTTGTCGTTTGACGCTAATATGATTCTGTCACTTAAGTATGATTTTATCATATTTACCAGGTAGCCACTAATTTTCCCCTCTTCCATTGCTTTAATTATATTTTTTCACGGAACCGAGTTGAAGGCGTTTGATACATCTAGCAGCACCATAGCGCAATAATCTCTGTTTTTGAGCGCTTTTTCTTTTATCATGTCAACTATCTGCTGCACTTTCTCTATCGCATTAATCGTGGATCTACCTTTCCTATATCCAAACTGGTTTTCACTTAGCAGATTTTTTTTATCGACTTCTTCGACAGATACCCATACGTTCATAAACAAGAAGTACAGAAACAAATAAAGAAAATGTTGGAGGACGGAATTATAAGGCCGAGTCAATCGCCATGGGATTCTTCAATTTGGATAGTCCCATAGAAAATAGACGCGAGTGGAAACCAAAAATGGAGGGTAGTGGTAGACTAGCGAAAACTTAACGAAAAAACAAAAGACGAAAGGTATCTATTACCTAATATCACGGATTACTAGACAAACTAGGTAGGAGCAATTATTTTACGACTTTGGATTTAGCACCCGGAATCATCGCAAAAAACAGCGTTCAATGTAGAAAATGGACACTACGAATTTACTAGAATGCCATTTGGGTTGAAAAATTCTCCTGCGACCTTCCAAAAGATGATGGACGATGTTTTAAAAGAATTGCAAGGAAAGGTATGTTTAGTATACATGGACGACATAATAAACTTTTCCACAAGCCTACAAGAACACCTAGGAAATTTAAAAAGGTATTCACAAAATTGGAAGAGGCCGGACTTATGATCCAACTAGACAAGTCAGAATTCATTTGCAAACAAGTAGAGTTTTTGGGACACGTTTTCACTCCTGAGGGTATCAAACCAAATCCGAAGAAGATCGAAGCCAGACAATTTCCAGTCCCGAAGACGGCAAAAGAAATCAAGTCGTTCCTAGGACTAGTGGGATATTATAGAAAATTCATTAATAATTTCGCACGTCTCACGAAACCAATGACACAATGCTTAAAGAAAAACGTGAAAATAACACATACACCAGAATTCATCACGTGTTTCGACACCTGCAGGAACATACTGATGAACGAGCCTATATTACAATACTCTGACTTCATAAAACCTTTCAATGCCAATAGGAAAGGATTTACCCATTGCGTATGCTAACAGGACACTAAATCCAGCTGAATGCATTTATAGTACAATAGAGAAAGAACTGCTTGCAATAATATTTGCAGTGAAATATTTTCGACCGTACCGGTATGAGACAAATTTTAATATCACTAGTGACCACAAACCACTACAATGGCTATTCTCATTAAAAGAACCCAACTCTAAATTAGTCAGGTGACGATTACAACTAGAAGAATACGAATATAAAATAATGCACAAGAAATGTCTCGCTAATACTAATGCAGACGCAATCTCTCGAATCAAAATCAACACATTAGAAACAGATGGTCAGTCGACAGTCGCAAATGTAGATCCATTAGAATCATTAGACTTAGATGAAATTTTAGATAAACAATTTCCGCAAGAAGAACTAAAGACCGTAATTCAAGAATGTGTAGGAACAACAACGAAAGAAAATGAATTAATCACACCTAATGAAGAGGAAAACGAAAGCACCATACACTCATGTCAAGAAAACACAGCATCCACTCCCTTGTACATAGACAAACCGTTAAACAATTACTCGAATCAAATTGTGATAGGGAAATTACATACATTACACAACGCCGCATATTCCTAACTAAAACCATCAGAGCACTAAGAGAAGAAAAGCCGCAGCGGAATATAACGGATCTAATGAATTGTGCTCTATTGTCATAGAGCAATAGTGTACATTCTAGCACGGAGTTCACACCATTCCAAGTAGCTAAAGGACAGCCAGACCTAAGGAATTTTCGAAGTGTCGGACAAAGAGAGAATTTCAAATTACATGATTGAATACGCTCAAATCCTGGATATGCTTTCGAAACAATTATATGAAAGACTTGACAGAAAAGCAAGACAAAACCTAGAAAAAGAAAATAGACATCGGAAAAGGGAACTCAATCTCAACCCGAAAATACCACTATACGTAATCAACAACATGTCAAGAAAAGAGGATCAACTTTACTTACGAATCACCAACCCTAATATTATAACCAATGACAAAATTCAATATAATAATAAAATAATACATCAAAGACAAACAAAACCACAACGTAAAATTGTTGTTACAGGAAATGAGATCAACAGAGGTAACGACACCGACGATCCTGATGATAATATTCCACAACCCAACCCTTTTTGTTATTATAGAGGGGATTAGGAAATCTGTAAACAGACACCTGACCGAAGATATCATGTGGCCAGATAGTGACGGGTTGAAGCAAACATCAAGTAAACTTCGACCGTCTAAAACCCTTCCCCCTCTATTCCCGGAACCACCCGCCAAGGTGCTTCAGGGAATATTAATATTATATAATATAATAGTAAACAATTTATTATTCTTCAGTGTTATTTTCCACAACATTCTTCAAGTTCTCATCTTCACCATTTCCAACTCCTTCTAGGAGTCTTTCATGGCTTTCCTTTCCTTTCATTATTTTCATTACCATTTCTTGCACTATGTTCCACAATTCTTCAGTTTCTAACATCACTTTCACTATGTTTTGTCGATTTAATAATCGACCACATTCCCTTTCACAAATATGCCTTTCGCTGCTAAACTTTTCACAAACAAATAATCTATGCTCCACTGTGTCTATACCACAGAACCAACACACATAACTTTCCGATTTTTTTATTTTAAAAAGATACTCTTTAAAAACTGCATGACCCGACAAAACATGAGATAAGTAGAAATCTACCTCGCCCCACTTCCTATCAAACCATGGTTCTATTTCCGGGATAAGGATTCTTGTCCATCCCTCATATAGATCCCATCTTTCCTGCCAGGCCTTCAATAAACTTACTCTACATTCACGATTTGCTTCTTTGTCTCTCCTATATAACGCTGTTCTTTCTTCGGCAAATAAGTCCAGCGGAAGCATACCAGCAATAACCGAATCCCTTCAGCAGAAACCGTTCGATCTGCGGAACAAATTCCTATTGCAAGTTTTCGATACACTCTAGTCAACATATCACGATACCTTTTAAATTTAAGGGCTCTTTGCCAAATAGGTGCGGCGTATATCTAGTCGATGCAAAAAGTTTCCTACTTCTTGATCTTGGACCACCTAAGTTCGGCATCAACCTTAAAAGTAAATTACTCATGAATGTTGCCTTACTTGATACCTCTTCAATATGTTTCGTCATGGTCATGTCTTTATTGATAAACACTCCGAGACACTTGACCCTTTCAGCACTTTCAATTACAGACCCATTTACTTCAAGGTTAAGAGATCTTATCTTTCTTTCCCTTGAAGTAAAACCATTTCTGTTTTCTGTGCAGCTATGTCAAGACCCATCTCCTCCAGTTTATCAATAATCTGTTGAACCGCATACGACGCCTTGTCTTACAGTTCACACTCATCCCGACCAATGACCAACAATGTCAGATCATCAGCATAACCAATGATCTCTACTTCGGCCTCCAATTCCACTCTTAGAATTCTATCATAATACAGATTCCATAAAAGTGAACCTAATAGAGATACTTGAGGCACTCCACAAGACATGTCGTAAACTTTCCCATTCGGAGCTATGATGTAAAAGCTTCATGTTTAGAAAACAGTTTACTGACTTGTTCTTCTACCGTCTTATCGTCAATACCATTTCTGTATTTCAGTTTGAATCTTTTGGTAATTATTTGGTATGCCTTTCCTCAGACATCTTCTTCGAGATCTGAACATAGTTGGTTCCATTTTTCTTTCTTACTCTTTCCAATGAATTTTTTTATTTCTTTTCTTTTGTTTTTAAGTTGTAACTTCAAATTTTCAATTATTTCCTAATCAAAAATACCTCTCCCTCTACTTCCTGTTAAGCTTCTTCTTATTCTATTTCATTCTTTTCTTTTTTCTGCAATTTCGTCGTTCCACCAGTATACTGGTTTATGGCTAAAATTTCTGCCATTTTTCTTAACACAATAATTATTACAAACTCTTTGTATATTTTTGATTAAATTTTCTGGTGTTCTCGCCTCGTCCTTATCAAAGAATGGAGTTTCGTCTTTCATCATTTTCTCCAAATTCTTTTCAGAAGCTACCCACCTGCCAAAATTAATTTCATTTTCACTTTCACTTCTAACACACTCTCCTATTTCATACATAATAGTTCTATGGTCACTTAAATTATCACTTTCTAGATCCACACACCAATTTCTTACTCTTCTACCTAGGTTGATCGAAGCAGCCGTAAAATCCACTAAGGATTCTCCAGCTGGTCCAGAAAATGTCGGAATGTTGCCTTGGTTTAGAACGATTAGATTATTTGAAGCCAACCATAGTTCTAGCATTTCTCCTCTTTTATTAGAAATACTTGAGCCTGCCTGAACCATTTTGGCGTTCAAATCCCCTCCAATCAAGACATCCTTGTCAAACTTCCTTAATATTATCTGCATGTTGTGAAGCAAAACTACAAATTCTTCAATCAACTTATTTGGAGAAAAATAACAGGATATTATCACAAATTGTGATAATTCTACACACACGAAACCATAACCTTCAAAATAACTTATCACACACATGTTTTTATACACATTAACAAACGCATCACTATTCTTGTCACAGTACTGTTTTGACCCTAACCTAATATTTGGTTCACATCCGATCACTAAATTTATATCACTTTCCCGAACTTGTTTTTCCACTAAATCGTGGGCGGCACTCACTCTATTAAAATTTAATTGTAACACTTTAATTTCCATTTATTCTTGACTCTAATTTCTTATGCACTTCACTTCTGTATGCTGGACACGTCATACTGATCGTCTTGTGTCCTTTTGTCTTGCTGTCCCTACAAAATGATTCCTCTTTACACTCATGCATTTTATAAAAAGGCTTTTGGCAATTGTTATATAATTGCCTTTTTTCGTTTTTCTTGTTTTGGCATTCTTTCGCCAAATGCCCTAACTCTCCGCATTTATAACACCTATCTGGTGTTATCATTTCATGTACTCTACATCTAAACCAATCTATTTTTACATTACCTTTATCTAACATTATGTCAGCATGCTTCCTGGTTAAGGTTACTGCCGCCGTCCTTTTATCTTGCTTTCTTTTGTCGTTGAATATATTTATTCTAAACATATTCGCTTCTAACTTTGTCCCAACCTCTTTTTGAATCGTTTCCTTCACCTTATTCCACAACCCAACCCAACCCAACCCAACCCAACCTAACCCTAATATCATAACAAATGACAAAATTCAATATAATAATAAAATAATACATCAAAGACAAACAAAACCACAACGTAAAATTGTTGTTACAGGAAATGAGATCAACAGAGGTAACGACAGCGACGATCCTGATGATAATATTCCACAACCCAACCCAACCCAACCCCTAATATCATAACCAATGACAAAATTCAATATAATAATAAAATAATACATCAAAGACAAACAAAACCAAACGATAATCATCAACAGAAGAATTAAAGATAACATAAATACCATAGAAAATTATCTAAAATCAAAACCAAACCGCATTTCAATATTACTGGTAAACAAACTACAAGAAGGAATAACATTAAGCGAGCAAATTGACGACAAGTTAGTTTCTCCGCTCTCCAGAACTAAAAGAGGACTCCTTAATGGAGTGACGACAAATACCTCGAAAGCCTCTCGAAGAACGATCATCAATTCACAAACTCTCTTAACAAACAACAAACTATACTAAAAGAAGTAGTTGATCAATTCGTGAATCAACTTAATGAGATAGAAACTAATCAAAAACAAATAATATCTCACTTCAACGACCTCACAAAAAGCGATGGATTATTAGAAGAATTTGAAGACGCAATGTCAATGAATCTGGCAATAGACAAAATCTTGTTCAACCTACAGTTAACACTAAAAGCAATAAAAAACACACAAACGCGCGTTAGACTTCGCACGATTGCACATCTCGCATAGCTCCATCATCAAATTACGATATATCGAACAAATAATAAAGTAGATGGACGCGGACAAACGAAACACTCTCAAAGTGAAACCTTTGAACTACCACTTATTCCTAACCACAGACGTTACAACCAGCAACAACATAATCTTATTCAAAATACATGTCCCTATAATTTCCGACCCATACCACAATATTAATCTTTATTCAACATTCCAAAATAATCAAACATTTATACCTGAAACACCTACTATCTATGCAACGACAAACGTGGATGGAACGTAAAGCAAAAATAGGAATTGGTAGAAAATCAATACCTATGTCCAAGACAACAACTAATCGGTGGTGAATCTTGCATCTACGAATTATTAACTAGAGGTACAAGAGATGCCTTACCACTACAATCAAAGTAACCAAAACTACAGTAGAAGAAATTGGTGCCAACAAAATATTAATCAACCCCAAAGAGAGTACTACCTTGAAGTCGTCATGCACACAAAGCGGAATCCACATAATATACAAGCCAATGGTAGCTGACCTAATATAAAATTATTTTTATTGAACTTCGATTATTGGAATCGTAATTCCAATTAGACCGTGAAGGACGTTCTTTTTTTGTATTCTAATTAAAGCGTGAAGAGATCTCAATTGTAATATGAAAGAATGTAAAGACTGGTAGCTTGTTCATGTACCCCAATTATACCATGAAGATCGCATTCTTTTGTATTTTAATTAAAGTGTGAAGAAACATCCATTGTTATACAAAAAAGATTAAAAAAGGTGCAGCAGAACTCGAATTATCCGAATCAAATGGGATCAGACCACATTCGGGTAATCAAAAATTCGGATAATTTGATTTTCAAAAAAAAAAAAAAAACGGCACATATGATATACATATATGTATTTTAAAGAAAAAGATTCTTTTCAGTACTGTATGAATTTTTAATTAATTAAATGAGAAGGCAACATTTTTAGATGTTATATAGCTGTTTTTATATTCAGCTTATTTGCTGAACATCTCGGTCAAAGTAAGCTGTTTGACTGAGAGTCACGTATCTCCTTGATAGTGAGAAGTTGCATATGATTACACTTAGACTGATGTTCCATCCACTTCAATACAGTTTCAAATGCTTCACTAGCTGATGGTCCCATGTGTACTTCAACTTCGATATTAAGGTCATCTTCCTCCAACTTTCAATAAGTTCGAACTAAAAGTAGAACTAACACTAGCACTACCACTAGAACTATCACTAGAACTATCACTAGGACTAACACTAGATCTAAAACTAGAAACTTTCGGGTTTCGCCGTGCGTTTTTTGAAAAAATGTTTGACGTTTCGGATGCCATGTTGCAACCTTCTTCAGAAACTGGTTCTGAACCAGTTAACACCGGTCGTGAAAGTCTTCGTACTTATATTTCAATAAGTTCATCATCATTCAGAATTTGAAACCCAGGATCTGACGAATCACACATCATCCACTCTTCTACATCTTCAACATTAACTTCTGAACATCCAGGAATTTTCAAAAGAATATTTCTTAATTTCTCAAGTGACAAGTCATCCTCATCTTCTTCTGTCTCTTCCCTTTTCTTTTCTTGAGCTTCTTTTTCCTTTTCCTAATTTTCCTTCTCTTCTTCAGTTGATATATCTTTCAACTTATTCTACGCACGTCTTAATGTAACTGGCTTAATCAAGCTCCAAGCTTCAGACTAGAATAGACCTAGATCATCACAAGATTATTATCTTCAACCCTAACCATTTTAAAGTAGACCAACCGAATCCAGGGGAATAGAAATGAGATGAAGATTGAGGGAAATGAAAAAATAGAGCTGCAACGTCATCACAAGATTGTTATCTTCAATTCAAATCATCCGAAACCCAGCTCAGAAGATGAGATAAAAGAGATGAAAGAATAGAGGTACGATATTTGTTGAACCAAAATTCGCAAAACGGCAAAAATCAATAACGTTCTCTTATTTGAAAGCAACGTCTGATATTTTTAAGCAGTGGCTGTACATCATCACAATATTGTTATGTTCAACCCTTTTTTTTCTTGGCGCTAAGGAGTAGAAAATGCTTTATGCACTGAGCCCGGTTGGATATGGCGCCAATAAAGTCATCCAACCGAGAGTGTGGGACTACACTGACCTGGGTGGTGTCGGTCAGGGTTACACCACTAAAAACACCACTAAAAAGTTGCCTGGGATCGCTTAGCATAACTTCAGGACACTTGCAGAAAGTTGTTAATTGCAATGCCTTTGATTCTGTTGGCTGTTTTTTATCATCCTCTTTCACTCTCATAATTCTAGACAACAGTTCCATTACAGCCGCTCCAATCTCTTCTGTCTCCACGAGGGTGTCAGCAATGGAGTCGATGCTTACTTTTACTTCCTATTTTTTCTTCAGTTTCTCTACGCCAAGAGGAAAACTTTTTACACTCAAATATTGTGTGTTGTGGTTTATCTTCAGTATTACATCCATACCAGCAACCACATAATTCTTTCTTTTTTATTTTTTTCAAGTAACTCCAGAAAGACCCATGCCCCAAGATGACCTGTGTTGCGTAATAATTCGTATCTGGCCCATTTTCTCTCCATTTGCGAACATCTTTTATAAAATGCCTTGCCCAACCTATATAGATTTTCCATCTTCCCTGCTATTTCCTATACATCTCCTCTATGTTCACTGCGCGGTTCTCTCCCTTCGTTTCCCAGTTTCTTGACCACTCCCAAACTAAAAGATCATACGGAGGACACCCGGCCAAGACACCAACGGCTTCCGTAGATACTGTTCTGTACGCGGAGGTGATACAGATCGCTGCTTTTCTTTCTATTGATCTCAATATTTTGTTGTACTTATCGTATCGGAGCGCTACTTCTCATGCTGGTGCTGCATAAAGAGATTGCAATTAATTTTCTCTTCGTCTGGCTGGGGCCTCCTACCTTTGGCATAATACCAGATAAGGCATTCATTATTTTCATCGCTTTTTCATATACCATCATCGGATGTGTGGTCATTCTTAAATCTTTGTCGATGTTAACTCCTAGGTACTTTACCGATCTTTTGCTTTTTACTATAATGCTACCCACTGTTATTTCAATATCTTGCATCTTTCTTCTACCCTCCAGTATCACCACTTCTGTTTTTTTATACAATACTTCGCCTTATCTCTCAGCTCTACTGGTGTTGCTGCCTGCATTATAACCGCTAAATCATCAGCATAAGCACCTATCTTAACGTTTTCTTCAGTCTCTATTCGAAGTACTCTATCATAATATACATCCCACAGGGTTAGTCCTAGTATCGATCCTTGTGGGACACCGCACGTGAAACGTCTACTCTGCCTGTTAGGTAGGATTACTCCTATCTAACGCTCCTCAATACATTCATTACCTCCAGCCATGGTACTGAATTGAAGGCGTTTCGGACATCCAGCATCACCATCAGTCTATACCCTCTATGGGTCAGTGAAATCTGTTTTCTTTCTTCACTATTAACAATATGCATGACGGCAACCACCGTACTCCTCCCCTTTCTGTATCCATACTGTGCTCTGCTAAAGATATCATTTTTCGCCAATTCTTCTAATAATCTGCTGTACCCCACATATTTGGTTCCAATTCGTTACATAACTCTTTCCACTAAATCTTTTTGCTGCTATTTATAAGCTTAGATAAGGTCTTTTTGCTCTCTATATACTGTTTCTTTAGCATATTTTCTTCATTTTCTTCTAAATGTCGCTTTCGTCCTCTTAGCAACTGTCTCCTTTTTTTTCTTCTTTTTACGCATTGTTGTCTAGCCATTTTAATTTCGTCGTACCACCAATACACGTTCCTCTTTGGTTTTGATTTCTTCGTTTTAGTGTTTTATTGCATGCTGCAGTTATTGCTTTCATTAGACTT
The DNA here is from genome assembly GCA_036711965.1 of Onthophagus sagittarius. Lineage (NCBI taxonomy): Eukaryota > Metazoa > Arthropoda > Insecta > Coleoptera > Scarabaeidae > Onthophagus > Onthophagus sagittarius. The sequence continues at coordinate 27,571,049 of JASERS010000010.1, read as the reverse complement.
TCTGGATTCTTTTCTCTGACTTTTTGAATCTCTTTTTGGAACTGTTTTCCCAGTCGTTGCAATAATTCAGGCGTCATTTTCCATCCCATGTATCCCTCTCTTCTTTTTCAAAACTTAGGCTATATGTTAGAAGGTTATGATCGCTAAGTACCTCAATATCTTCCTCCACCCTTCAGTTTTTTATTCTTGTAGATATATCACAGTTAGTCAAAGTTAAGTCAATGATTGAGCTTCCTCTCGAACTTCTAAAGGTTGGGTTGCTTCTTCTATTGGCAATTACGAGTCCATTTTTCATAATCTCTCATAATCTCTGGTTACTCTTTTTGTCTCCTGCCATCTGGGTTCTAGCATTGAAATCACCTCCTATAACTAGCAGTTTGTTTGTATTAATGAAGTTTCTTTTTACTTCGTCCAGCAGGCTTTCAAAATTCTCTATCGGTTTGTTTGGTGAGAAGTGTATCCTTCCCCTTTGTACTATTTAATTGGTCTACCTACTCTCTTTTCAATCTGGATAAAGCAGTCCCCGTTCAAATCTGTGTGAAGATCCTTTGATCTTCTTTTGTTCGGCTCCTGACCTAATATTATTCCTGCGTTATGTCTTCTTCTTTGATCTTCCAACATGTCATGGCAATCCCATCTCCTATTACAGTTTAGCTGTAGGTATCCGATTTCTTTAGTTGTCTTAGACATCTCGTTTTATTGCTCTTAGATATCTGTTCTTTATAGGTTCATTCGAAGAAGTTGAGTCTGTTGAACTCTGTCCCTCAATCTTTTCTTCTCTCTTTTTCTTTTCTTTTTCCTAGCTACTTTCTCAAAATTTTTCAGTTCGTCTAGTTTTTCTGTTTATTGTTCATTTTGCTGTTTCTGTTCGTCTCTAATATTCTCTAGTGTTTCTATGCCTATCTCTCTTCTTTGATCTTCCACCATGCCTTCTGCTTCTAATATTTTATCTTTTTTCTTTTCTGTTTCTTTTACCGTAGTTTTAGCTGGTTTATGTTCTTCCATTTTTTGTTTTTCTCCTCTGTTCCCTGTTCTCTTTATTGTTTTAATTTTCTCTCTATAAATTGGGCATGCCCCTGTACTCGCTCTATGTCCGACGATTTGGCAGTCAGGACATTTCGGATCGTTCTTACATTCTCCAGTTCGATGTACATCTTCTCCGCATTTATAGCACCAAGATCTCCTGTCCTGTTTAGTACACTCCTTTATGTTCAACCCAAACTAGACCAACCTAACCCAGACGAATGGAAGTGGAAGAGAACAAGGGAGATGAAAAGATAGACCCACAACATCATCGCATCTTCAATCCAAAGTAGATCAACCCAAATCCGAGGAATGGACGTGAGATGAGGAATGAGGGAGATCAAAGAATCTCAACCAGAAAATTTGTATTTCTACAAACTCATGTAAGTTTTAAACATCATTTTATATAAAGAGAGTCATTTTAGTTCTAATTCAATATCAGAATCAAGTCTTAATTTGCATAAATAACCCTTTTAAAACCAGGAAAAATCTATGCATATCTAAGCTTATGATGTAAATGGTCAAATACAAAATTTAAATAAGTTGAACGTGATTGACAGCGCGGAGAGTTTCGATTTAAAAACACTCACTTAATAATCTTATCATAAATGGCGTATCGCGCGCGTTATAAACGGATTTTCTCGGATAAATGTTATCTTTAAAACCGATGTCACGTCGAATGGATAATTGAAAAATTCTGATTTTAAATGCTGTCACTCAAAAATTTATATCACAAAGCAAAAGATTAAAAAAAAATTCTCGTATATATTTAATGAGGGAAATAAAAAATGTTTTTTTTGGGTAAAAATAATGTGCGGGCAGATAGAATTAAAAATCGCCGTTCGCGCGATCGGAAATTGGTTTTAAATGCGGGGATTATCGCGAACGGGGATGCAGGACCGGGCCGGGCTTTACAGCTTTCGGCTTTAAAACCGACTTGATTTCAGTCCGAAATGACAATCAATTTTTAGTCCAATATCCATGGTAATAATTAAACACGGTCAACCCCGAAATATTCAGATTTATTTAAAAAAAAAGGTAAAATTAAAATTAGATAAAAAATAGGATGTGCTATTTATATTAATTAATTGAAATATTACATTAAAATAAGAAGCAATTTGAAGCAAATTTAATTAGCATTTAATGTGGTTTAGATCGTTTCTTCATTTCTTTAAATCTCCTAGTTATGATTTTTTTATTAAATCTTTGCAAAAACGTAATCATATGTGTTTCATAAAAGTCAAGAAATTTTTAAAGTATTGTATCTCAAGAACTAATTGAGATGTCGCATTGAAATAAGAGACAATTTGAAGCAAATTAAGTTGATATCTAATGTGTCCAAGATTGTTTCTCCAAACCTTTAAATTTCCTCGTTATGATTTTTTGATTAAAGCTTCGCAAAAACGTAATTATGTATATTTGTTAAAAATAAAAAAAAAATCAAAAATTCGTATCTAAAGAACTAATTGAGATATCGCTCAGAAATAAAGAGCAGCTTGAAGCAAATTTTGTTGCTATTTAACGTGCTTAAGATTGTTTTTCCAAATCATTAAATCTCCGAGTTATGAATTTTTGATTAAAGCTTTGCAAAAATGTAATTATATATATTTATTAAAAACCAAAACTTTTCAAAAATTCGTATCTCAAGAACTAATTGAGATATCGCTCTGAAATAAAGAGCAGCTTGAAGCAAATTTTGTTGCTTTTTAACGTGCTTAAGATTGTTTTTGAAAACCATTGAATCTCTAAGTTATGATTTTTTGATTATAGCTTTGCAAAAACGTAATTATATATATATTTGTTAAAAATCAAAAAAATTTCAAAAATTCGTATCTCAAGAACTAATTGAGGTATCGCTCTGAAATAAAGAACAATTTGAAGCAAATTTTGTTGCTATTTAACGTGATTAAGACTGTTTTTGCAAATCATTAAATCTCTGAGTTATGATTTTTTGATTAAAGCTTTGCAAAAACGTAATTATATATATTTGTCAAAAATAAAAAAAAATTCAAAAATTCGTATCTCAAGAACTAATTGAGATATCACTTTGAAATAAGGAGCGACTTGAAGCAAATTTAATTAATATTTAATGTGCTTAAGATCGTTTTTCCAAATCATTAAATCTCTAAGTTATGATTTTTTGATTATAGCTTTGCAAAAACGTAATTATATGTATTTGTCAAAAATCAAGAAATTTTCAAAAATTCGTATCTCAAGAACTAATTGAGATATCGCTCTGCAATAAAGAGCAAATTGAAGCAAATTTTGTTGCTATTTAACGCGCTTAAGATTGTTTTTCCAAATCATTAAATCTCTGAGTTATGATTTTTTGATTAAAACTTTGCAAAAACGTAATTATTATTTTGTTAAAAATCAAAAATTTTTTAAAAATTCTTTTCTCAAGAACTAATTGAGATATCGCTCTGAAATAAAGAGCAGCTTGAAGCAAATTTTGTTGCTTTTTAACATGCTTAAGATTGTTTTTGCATACCATTGAATCTCTAAGTTATGATTTTTTGATTATAGCTTTGCAAAAACGTAATTATATATATATATATTTGTTAAAAATCAAAAAATTTTCAAAAATTCGTATCTCAAGCACTAATTGAGGTATCGCTCTGAAATAAAGAACAATTTGAAGCAAATTTTGTTGCTATTTAACGTGCTTAAGACTGTTTTTGCAAATCATTAAATCTCTGAGTTATGATTTTTTGATTAAAGCTTTGCAAAAACGTAATTATATATATTTGTTAAAAATAAAAAAAATTTCAAAAATTCGTATCTCAAGAACTAATTGAGATATCACTTTGAAATAAGGAGCGACTTGAAGCAAATTTAATTAATATTTAATGTGCTTAAGATCGTTTTTTCAAATCATTAAATCTCTAAGTTATGATTTTTTGATTATAGCTTTGCAAAAACGTAATTATATGTATTTGTCAAAAATCAAGAAATTTTCAAAAATTCGTATCTCAAGAACTAATTGAGATATCGCTCTGAAATAAAGAGCAAATTAAAGCAAATTTTGTTGCTATTTAACGCGCTTAAGATTGTTTTTCCAAATCATTAAATCCCTGAGTTATGATTTTTTGATTAAAACTTTGCAAAAACGTAATTATTATTTTGTTAAAAATCAAAAATTTTTTAAAAATTCTTTTCTCAAGAACTAATTGAGATATCGCTCTGAAATAAAGAGCAGCTTGAAGCAAATTTTGTTGCTTTTTAACATGCTTAAGATTGTTTTTGCATACCATTGAATCTCTAAGTTATGATTTTTTGATTATAGCTTTGCAAAAACGTAATTATATATATATTTGTTAAAAATCAAAAAATTTTCAAAAATTCGTTTCTCAAGAACTAATTGAGGTATCGCTCTGAAATAAAGAACAATTTGAAGCAAATTTTGTTGATATTTAACGTGATTAAGACTGTTTTTGCAAATCATTAAATCTCTGAGTTATGATTTTTTGATTAAAGCTTTGCAAAAACGTAATTATACATATTTGTTAAAGATAAAAAATTTTCAAAAATTCGTATCTCAAGAACTAATTGAGATATCACTCTGAAATAAAGGACAACTTGAAGCAAAATTTGTTGCTATTTAATGTGCTTAAGATTGTTTTTCCAAATCATTAAATCTCTGAGTTATGATTTTTTGATTAAAGCTTTGCAAAATCGTAATTATATATATTTGTTAAAAATCAAAAAATATTCAAGAATTCATATCTCAAGAATTAATTGAGATATCGCTCTGAAATAAAGAGCAGCTTGAAGCAAATTTTGTTGCTATTTAACGTGCTTAAGATCGTTTTTCCAAATCATTAAATCTCTGAGTTATGATTTTTTGATTAAAGCTTTGCAAAATCGTAATTATACATATTTGTTAAAAATCAAAAAAATTTCAAAAATTCGTATCTCAAGAACTAATTGAGATATCACTCTGAAATAAAGAACAACTTGAAGCAAATTTTGTTGCTATTTAACGTGCTTAAGATCGTTTTTCCAAATCATTAAATCTCTGAGTTATGATTTTTTGATTAAAGCTTTGCAAAATCGTAATTATATATATATTTGTTAAAAATCAAAAATATTCAAAAATTCGTATCTCAAGAACTAATTGAGATATCGCTGTGATATAAAACGCAACTTGAAGCAAATTTTGTTGCTATTTAACGTGCTTAAGATCGTTTTTCCAAATCATTAAATCTCTGAATTATGATTTTTTGATTAAAGCTTTGCAAAATCGTAATTATATATATTTGTTAAAAATCAAAAAATATTCAAAAATTCGTATCTCAAGAACTAATTGAGATATTGCTTTGATATAAAAAGCAACTTGAAGCAAATTTTGTTGCTATTTAACGTGCTTAAGATCGTTTTTTCAAATCATTAAATCTCTGAGTTATGATTTATTGATTTAAAAAACATAATTACATATATTTGAAAACAAGATGTGTAGTTATAGCATTTATGACATCTAATCAGAATATGCAAAAATATATAGGGTGTTCCATTTATTTAAGAAAATACATTTTATGTCGTCAACTTTTTGGACCACGCCGTATATGCGACAATATATTCCAAAAATACGTTCGTGTATATAATACAAGCCAGCATTTGAAAAAAAACCTAACTTAATTACTTAATTGCTATAGGAGTTGTAATTGGTATATATACAAGCATACAGTATGTCTAAACAACCAATTGTGTACACATACTGTATGTGTAAATAGCCACATCCTAAAAAATAAGATTTTTAATTTTTTTTCGTTTCGATTAAAAAATCGTTATGCGATTAGCGCTGGGGTAAAAAAATAATTTTTTTGCTTATAAATGGTGCCTCATCAGGTGCGTAAATAAAAAAAAATCGGGCGGACCGCGATCAATCTTCGTCCCCTTTTTCGACCACCCCCCGGGGGTAATTGATCGATTAGCAACACAACCTCATCCCCGAAAGAGGAGATTTTAAAAAAGTCCCCTTTAGTGACTTTAAAATGTAATTAAGATGCAACATTCATCGAAACAGATGGCGTTAATTTGTATTTAAACATAAAATATTTCTCATTAATCATTTTACGTACCAACAAAAAATTTAAATTAGACAACCACTATATAATACCAACAATCACAACATAAAAAAATAAAATTAACTAAATTAACAAAGCAGGTTGTGATGATTATATTTTAACTGAAACAAGAGAGAGTTGTTCGATCCATAGCCACCGTGATTCTGAGAGTGTGACGCTGTTTAAGCCGCCATATTGGAATTAAAACTCCGCCCCCGCAACCTAACGGGTGGAGCCGCGCATCCTAGAATGCGCAATCGATTGACAGTCGTGATAACCGGAATTTCAGAGGAGGCCGTGGCGGCGGCAGCACTTGTTCTCTCCGTGTTTGTTTCGATCGTCTTTTTTTTTTCGGTACTCTATTGTTTCTAAAATTGATTTCTTACCCCAAAACAAACGAATTTCTAGGTTATGATATGATTGGTTAGTGATTATCTCCCTAAGTGAAACCTATCATTGTTTCTTTCAACTTTCGTTTTTTTTTATCGGTTGTTTCGAGATAAGATAGTTTTTTTTTTGAAAAAGTAGTAGGTGGCGCGCCAATCGGTGTGTGTTGGTCGGCGCATTTTTATTTATGGAGACGAAGAAAGAGCCCGGTAGGATTAAAGTGTCAGGTGTGTTTTGTGTTCGTCGGTAATCCGAGCCGATAAGGAGATGATCGATCTTTGCGACATACACGCACACATACACGCGCGCGATTGAAACGAATGTGTAAATATTGTTTTTTGGATTTTTTACCAAAATTTTTCGGACAACACATTCTCCTAAAAAGAAAATTAATTTTAATTTTATCCTACGAGTCATCATTATGAGATAGGGTGTTGATAGTGATGAGGAATTCATTACCCTTAGGATCAAGTTATTAATTTACCCGAAACTTTCTTGTTCTAAGTTTGTTTTTGGTACTAATTTTTGCTTATTATGTTATGATCTTTTGAACTCACCTTGTATGTTGTGAATTTGCTTCACTCAAACGTAGCTTCAAAATATTATGAGGCGGGGTGATGATAGTGATCAAATCGAGTTATTACTTTAAATTAAAATATTTATTTAATTATTTTTGCACTTTTATTAAGACGATTGTTATTGCTTATAATGTTTCAACTGGTTTCGGCCTTGTTTAGGCCATCTTCAAGAAATCAATCTTTCGAGAATTTTTGATCCTATTTAAAATTTGTTGTTTTAGTTCATATATATATAATTATTTTTTGTTACGGTGCGGTTAAGTGAAAAAAAAGGGAAAAAAGGCAAAAAATTTCATTTTTCGAGTTGTTTTAGGCTGTAGCAAAATATCAGAAAGTCCGATTTATGCCGTCAATATCTTAAAATATTCGCCTGGATGTCCACTTTCATGGCCATATAGCTGCAGAAGTACACTATGTAAACTAGTACAATGTACTGAACAATATACTGAAACAATATACTGAACATGAACCGTTACTGTGTTTTTTAAATTACGATTTTCCACATTTTTGGGTATATCCCGATAGCTGGACGTGATGGCGAAAAGCTGAAGACAAATTCAGAATCAGCACAACATTCTACGTTATAAAAAAAAATATCTCAGACTTTGAGAAAAAATTTGATTAAAATTTGTAAACTAGTGTTATTAGCTACAAACAAAAGATCGAAGAAAAACAAAAGAGCGGTTTATACATAGTAAATTGTAGCAGTTGTTAGAAAGTATACATAGGCCAGACGGGACGTAACCTCGACGTTAGAATCAGAGAGCACATATCTAAAGAAATCTCTAATGTATTTAATGTATTCTGCGACAGGCCATAAACTCATCAAAAACTCAATAAAACTTATTAAACAGCTTCCAAAATCAAAAAAATAGCTAAATATAATAATAATAACAAAGAATTATTAATGAACCAAGCTACGGATATAAATCCTTACCGTTTGTTTATGCCATTTATAAATGTAAATATACTACCTAAACCTGTTTCCGAAAATCTTCCATCTTAGAACGATCCATAAGTTTCATTTGCCAGTTCCTTTTCGACAGCTGTGGTTATAGGACAATTTTGTATTTTATTCGAGTTTTTAATTTTTAATTTTAACACATTTTTTAACTGATTAAGGCCCAGTTTATTCATCTTTACTTGTAAGATGAATAAACCAGCCCTAAATGGTGCTGAAAAAGAGAAGTATTTTAACGACAAAAATTTTCATACAACCTGGCCGCTATTGATTGACGATAGATAATTATATCACGTTTTTGTGATATATATAAAAAAATTTTAATCATGTTTTGTAGCGACAACCTGATGACGGAAAAGTTTTCCGAAACCGGTAGTTGAGAGCAAATAAAAAAATATTTTTCTTCGAATTTTATATTTTTTTGTACACTATTGTATTGGTGGTTGCATCTTTGATATCGTTGAGAATAACACCTCTTCGATTTATTTTAATAAGTTACAAATGGGACATATATACGTGTATATCATCCACAGATTACCAATCATTTTCCACTTGTGGCTTAAATAACAGTAATTCAATTGTCAACTTTCTTGAAAAATTGGAAACTTTGTTTAGAATGTTTCTAGTTCCAAGTCCAGTGTTCTGAAGGTAAGTTGTGTTCCGTCTTAAGGGATCATGCCTAGTTAAAACGCCAGAAAATAAGTGATGTTTCGATGCGAATTTCATCTTCTGTTGCCATATATCTCTAAGCATTAGATCCCGCGTCATCCTTATGCGCGTCAGTAATTGCAGTAACGCTTCTAAACCTGTGTTGATAACGCAGTCAGAGCTATGTACAAGTTCAACTGTCTTCAATCCGCTTGGAATTATTTTAGGAGATATTTTCCAAATTAGTTGGTTGTAACTCTTATTGTTATTTTGATTAAAACCACCAACACATCTTCATATTAACTCTTTGCTAAAATCCTGGTATATTGGTTCAATAATATTCAAAACATATTGAGGTAGTGGATTATAATCCTGTTTATAAGAAGAGAGTTCGTTATTACCGAAACTGCCAGGCACACCACGACTCTGTACCGGTTGTTTGGTATCATGTTACGATTGTTTATCTATGGAACTATAATGGTGATATGTAGACCCTATAGCCACTCTCATTTTCTCTACTCTGTTACCACAAAAATTAGTTATTAGTGGAGAATGAAACATTTGCAAGAGAATAATATGATTTACCCCCTCCCCCCGCTTATTGTGAGTGGCAAGGTGTGTTGGTGTATACTAGGACTCCACTGAGGATAAGCAGTGATGGTAAATGGTGTCATTTTGTTGCAAAAGTTTCGTACCCTAGTTATTAAACAACGGACCGTACTTTCAACGCCTGTAACTTCCATGGAATAATATTTATAATATTAATTAATAATATTTTCCATGGAATCGACATACAAATTTCAGGAAATATTCTTCATAAGTTGTACTTATAGAGACCCTTTCAGCCCAAAAATCTATCAATAATCATAACTAGGCATGACCATTTAAGAGAGGAACGGCTAAATCCAAATGTTTTTCGTTCTAACTTTAATGTTGGGTCTATTTTTATTGCTATTCAGTCTTAAATTGTTGCATCGAACTAAAACTAGACCAAACCACCTAGATAAGGGCCACAATAAGTATTTCAATTACATTAAGACCCGCAATATTAAGAAATTTAAAGACCTCTCCGAGGAGTATATATTTATATGTTTTTGGTCGGTGGTTTCCCAATATGTCTGATTATGACATACTCCCAGATGTTTCCAACTTTCTCTCTCTGGGTCCTACGTTTGGCTTATCAGCTGATTGTGACATACCCCCAGATGTTTCCAACTTTCTCTCTCTGGGTCCTAAGTTTGGCTTACCAGTGCCTGTTGAAACCTCCCTTATCCCCCAGATTTTGGGTGATGTAGAGTCTATCTTCAGGTCTATACCTGAAAATGGTTCGAATGCCAAGAGAGCAAAAATAACCAATCTTCTCACAAAAATAGCTCCTGTTCGTTGAATTATCTGATCTCCCACCTGAAATCAGAAACTATCCGATTCCTAAAAGAACTGAGACTTGACCCTCTATTATTGGTTCTTGCGGGCAAAGGACATGTCACAGTAGTCCTGAACCAATCTCAATATGTGGAAAAGTCCCTTCCTTTGTTGTCTGATTTAGACACTTATTATGTCCTCAAATCAAATCCGACTTTCCCCATCCAAAGAAAATCAATACTTTGTAATAACTTACTTGATGGTGGCTATATTTGTAGACAGGTTTATAGATCCTTAGTCTGTCATAATGGTGTCTCACCCAAATTCTATGGGTTACCAAAGATCCATAAAGAGGACTCTCCGCTGAGACCAATCATTTCCTTTGTTGGCTCACCCACATACCTAGCCACAATTTTGTTGTCTGCCCTAGCAAACAGAACAAAGTATAATATCTCCGATTCCTTCTCATTCGCTGATGGGATGGAGAGTTTTGTCCCCCCACAGGATCTTGTCTTGGTTTCCCTGAATGTCATATCTCTTTTTACCAACATTTCCTTGGAGTTGGTGACTGAATGGTTGTCTGCTCAGTGGGATTTAATACAACCTCACACTAGGATTCCCCATGATCTCTTCATCAAGATCATTGAATTTCTGTTCGATTCTTCCACATTCTCGTTTAGGAATATTCATTTTAGGGTAGTCCACTCAGTCCCATCTTGGCCAATATAGTCATGGATTGGACTCTTGACATGTGCATTCCAGATTGCCTTTCAGCCTACATTTCATATATAAATATGTTGACGACATCGTTTGTGCTCTCCCTTATGACAAGCACCTTCTTGTTCAAAGGGAATTCTATTCTGTTAACCAGCATATACAGTTTACTTTAACAAAGGGTATACAGTCATTTTCTTGACACCCAAGTAATCAGGAAGCCAGACTAACATGTCCTTTTAGATTGAACAATGAAGAACAACACTCTTAGGGTTATGAAGGATAGAGTCTTAAGTTTGGATAGAGTCTTATGACGGTTTTCATGATAAGACCCTAAAGGTCCTAACAGATATCTTCTGTAATAATGACTTCCCAAAATTCTTGGTGAACCGAATCCTTTACCACCAGGATGCTCTTAAATGGTCGATCATCCTGATGATTCCTTACCTTCATTTATTAAGGTCCCCTACATTCTGGCTTTCACTGAAAATCTAATCAGGATCTTACGAGATTGTCCCTTGAAATTTGCTAAGTACATTTGCAGACCCCTAAAGCACATTTTCTCCTCCCTTAACGATATTACACCCCGTCCATATCAATCAAACTTGGTCTATAGAATTGATTGTAAGGGTTGTGACAGTTGTCGTGTGGGTACAACTTCCCAATATCTGAAATCTCGTTAATCTCAACATGCAAAAGATTGTGCCAAAAACAATCAGGTCGTACCGCCTTGGCAGAGTACCAGGTCAGGGTGATAGGGTCATAACTTTGACTATGAAGACGCCAAAATTTTTTGCAGAGAGAAGATCTATAGTAGGAGATTATTTATGGAAATGATTCACATTGTGTCATTGGAAAATACAGTCAATTTCAGGATTGATTCACAAGGGTTAAGTGAAATTTATTGCTACCTCAACTCGGTTTTGTCAGACCTCTCATGGGGTTCTGTTAGGTTTTTAAATTCGAGTAACTTTTTTCTTTCATTGCCAAAGATAGATCATGTGTACTTATCATGTTTACTAACACAAAATTTTGTGTTTTAATGTACATTTTTTGTTTTACATAACCCCAAATGACCATGATTACGACCATACCAACCAATCCATTTTTTTCCAATTAACGTATTTAAATAATTCCTAATTAAAATGATATTCTGGAGGTCTTAACCACCTTGTTGTACACATAATTCATTGCGTTTTTCCGTCTTTTTATTTTCCACATTGCCCGTTTCCAAAAATTTTGGAACAACTCTCTTGATTGTTTTTTTTATCTATAAAAAATCCAAATTTTTACTCAAATTGCATGGTAACTATTCTAATCATTTATTTTTATTGGAAAACCAAATATTAGAAAAAAATATTTCAAGAAAATTCAGCATATCGCTATAATTTAATATAACAAACATTTTGTCTTAATCAAGTTTTGTTGTATATTGCTCAGACAGGTCACCTTACCTGCAACGATTTACAAACTTTTTGCCTTTAATTTGGTACTTTTAGGACAATTTTGATGTAAAACTTGGTTATATTTCGTTTTATGACATCCAGACTTTAATTACAAAAGATGGAATTTGAATTCAAAAATTTATCGTCAATTATACCTTACTGGGGCACAATCTGGGGATACACTGTTTAAGATATGAATATGATTGCCGCTTTCCTATCTTATTATTATTATTATTGCCACGCCTTAGGATAAATGTAGGTCGTTAATGAACCTTAGTCCTCCTGGTCTTGTTTCTGTATGTCCTTATATATCAAAATAGCTTTACCGAAAATGGTATGTGTTAAACGTAAATTCGACAAGTTTGATTTTCAGATTATTCAATGTGATGATGTATTTTAAGGGCACATTTCCGGTAATGAACCCAAGAAGCTGTCTGACACCTCCCAACGATTGATTACTTGTCTTATGTGGCCTCTTTGGCCAGTTTGTCCTCTATTTCATTGCCCTCGATGTTATAGCGACTTAGAACTCGCTATAAATTGATATCATAGCCCATGATCAGTGCAGACATATGTATATGCTTGAATTAAGATGGCCAGTTTGTTTATGTGAAAATTGGTTGGGTCTGAGATGAATGGCAGTTTATCTTCTGTCCTGCTGTATCTCCTGCTGGGTTGGATGAAAGAGACGACTTTTTCATAAAAAATTCAAACAAAAAAGATTGTAGGTCTAGGTCTAGTGTTAGTTCTAGTTTTACTTCAATTCAAATATGCAGGGTTTTTAAACCAGTTTATAAATTCTTATTCGGCTTATTCGTTTCCAGCGAAACATGGCAGCACAGAACAGAAAAGTATTGCTAACGATCTACAATTGTGCTGTACACAATGTTAAGGATATCAATTTGGACAATGTGAAGGTGATTTATTTTCCCCCTAACACAACGAGTGCACTCCAACTTCTTGATCAAGCCATAATTGCGTGCATGAAGAAGCGATATCGTGCTCGTCTTGTAAGAGAAGCAATTTTGGCAATAGAAGCGAACGAAGAAAATCCGAAAAGGAATATTCTACAAGCGATACGAGCGTTGTCGGATTCTTGGAATTCAGTAACATCAAATATTATAAAAAATTGTTTTAACAAAGCGTGGACAACTGACTTTCAAGAAGAAAATGAGGAAAGTCAATTAACGATGGTAAGCAATCATCGATAATTAGTTCTTCTTAGTAACTTTTTACTTTACATGCTTTTATTGTCTGCATTGTAGGCTGAATTTATTGATGTAGTATGGGAAAATTATCAACACATCTTGTCAGTACCTAAACTAAGTTAGTTTTGATGAATACTGCACTATTGACAGTGAGGTAGTGACTTCAGAAGCAATTGAAATCGATTTACCATTAGTGAATGCAGGCCAAGAACGGAAAAGAAATGAAGAAAGCGATGAAGGTGATGAGGAAGAAGTGGTAAATGTAACACCCTCTACAAGAGCTGAAGTTTTATCGGCTCTGTATACTATACAAAGGTAACCCACATCTGATTTGTTATCGAATTCATTATTTATATCACAATTTAAAGGTTTTCTTTGAATAAAACTACTGAAGAATGTTTAAGACGAACAAAACATTTTTAAAACACCATTTTAAAGCAAAGCGTCATAAATGATTACTTAAAAAAAAAGTTAATTACAATATGAACAAAATACAAATAAACTTATAACATAGTCGATGTTAATATGTTTCTAAACACCCCAAGATCCTATTCATTATTGAGGCGTTGAGTGCAAAAGTAGACTACACCCAGAGAAAAAAAGTATGAAGGCAAAATGTTTTACATTTTGTTACAAGATAAAACGCTTATAAATTTTGCCTAAAAGAATTTCATTTAGAATTAAAAGGGTCCATCAATTTATTTTTATATACATCACTAAAATATTAAAATAAAATGGCATTACATTTAAAACAGTATGTTTTTCTATTAATAAAAAGTACTTCTCATTTTAAAATAAATTGGGGTTTCTTTTAATATAAATTGATTTTTTCTTTAATAAAATGATATTACTTTTGAAATAAAATCTTTTTTCTTTTAAAATAAAATATATATCCTTTTATAACAAAATATTTTTTCTTTTATAACAAAATCTTTTTTCTTTTTTATAAATATATTACGTTTTGAATAAAATATTATTTTTCAAAAATAAAGACGAAATTAACACTAAATCATAAAGTTTAACAAAAATAGTATTAATGCAAAAATAAAGTTAGTAAAGTATGCTATATCATAATTTGAGAGAAAAGTGATCATAATGCCTGTAAATAAAAATGTTAAAACTCATTAATTTGAATGAGTCTATTCGGTGTCGAATCGAATATTTTTACACTTTTCTTTCAAGTAATACAACAAATACTGAACATATGGGTCATTGAACATAAGTGCACAAATCTCTGTGCAGCTAAATCTAAAAATTACCTTGTACTAATTACCAATTTAACTGAGGCCTGATATATTCACCTTTGGTGAATTTAACTGTCAGATAATTACCATAGTTACTGGTCAGACAGCCAATCATTACAAGTGATATTACAGTATCCATGGAAAATATCTGATAGTTAAATTTAACCAACGATGAATATACCAGGCCTAAATCATATGTTATGTTCCATTCGTAAGTAAGAAAATTAATAGAAATAACTGAGTTTAAGTAAAATATAAAACATAGATATAAACAAATCAATAAGCAGATAATAATTTCGCATAATAATATAAAAATATTTTGTTATTTTTATTAACTTACATCGTCCGACGCCGGACTAATTACAAAAGGAATGTTGTCTAACCACGAACCCACACTTGTTTCTGCCGACTTTGTCGAAGCTAAAGGTGTGAAATAACCCTAAGTACATCGAAAAAAATATAATAAGTATTTGCTGAACATCTAATTTCTTAGTATGTTACATTTGGTCCTTCCACTTAAATAAATTGGTTCGAAATTTAATTCTCATCCCAAATTTTTCAACAGGTATTAAATTATCAATATCCAATAACGGTAATTCCTTAAGCAGTTCTACATCTATTTCTTTTTCTAAAATAAATTTATTTAGTGGATTAGTTAGCAAACATTAATAAAATAAAATCTTATGAAAATAGTGTACGTATCCCTTAATTTAAAGATTCTCAAACAGGAAGCAGATTGACTATTATTGTCAAATTTAGATAGGAATAACAGAAGAAACGTGTTCGGAACTGTTTGTCTATATAATGGACTTTTGGCAATAACGGACAATACCTGTTCCTTAATAAAATACTAGAAAAATATTGTAACATACTTTTTGACTCTTGTCGATGACGTCATAGACGTCGCGGGGATCTACCGCGTGAGGTTGCCTGTTTCGTGTTTGCTCGATTCTTAAAACTCATTTAAACTGTTTTAATCTAAAGTTCTCAATCTAAACTACTCAATTCAATCCAAAATCAAAATAAGGTTCTCAATTCAATCCAGAATTAACCCAATCCCACCAAGCTCAGTTAAAATTAACCAAATTTCAGCCAAAATCAACCTAACGTACTCGATTTAATCCAGAATCAACCTAAGGTACTCAATTCAATCCAAAATTAACCGAATTCCACTTAACTGAGTTCAGAATCAAGAAAATTTCATCCATAATTAACCTAAAGTACACAATTCAACCCAGAATCAACCTAAGGTACTCAATTCAATCCAGAATCAACCCAATCCTACACAATTCAATTCAGAATCAACCCAATTTTATGCAGAATCAGTCTATAGTACTCAATTTAATCCAAAATCAACCTAAGGTACTCAATTCAATCCAGAATCAACCTAATCCTACACAATTCAATTCAGAATCAACCCAATTTTATCCAGAATCAATCTAAAGTACTCAATTCAATCCAGAATCAACCCAATCCTACACAATTCAATTCAGAATCAACCCCATTTTATTCAGAATCAATCTAAAGTACTCAATTCAATACAAAATCAACCTAAGGTACTCAATTCAATCCAGAATCAACCCAATCCCACCAAACTCAGTTCAAAATCAACCAAATTTCAGCCAAAATCAACCAAAAGTACTCAATTCAATCCAGAATCAACCTAAGGTACTCAATTCAATCCAGAATTAACCCAATCCCACCAAACTCAGTTCAAAATCAACCAAATTTCAGCCAAAATCAACCAAAAGTACTCAATTCAATCCAGAATCAACCTAAGGTACTCAATTCAATCCAGAATTAACCCAATCACTCAACTCAGTTCAGAATCAACAAAATTTCATCCACAATTAACCTAAAGTACTCAATTCAATCCAGAATCAATCTAAGGTACTCAATTCAATCCAGAATCAACCCAATTTTATCCAGAATCAATCTAAAGTACTCAATTCAATACAATATCAACCTAAGGTACTCAATTCAATCCAGAATCAACCCTATCCCACCAAACTCAGTTCAAAATCAACCAAATTTCAGCCAAAATCAACCAAAAGTACTCAATTCAATCCAGAATCAACCTAAGGTACTCAATTCAATCCAGAATTAACCCAATCCCACCAAACTCAGTTCAAAATCAACCAAGTTTCAGCCAAAATCAACCAAAAGTACTCAATTCAATCCAGAATCAACCTAAGGTACTCAATTCAATCCAGAATTAACCCAATCCCACTCAACTCAGTTCAGAATCAACAAAATTTCATCCACAATTAACCTAAAGTACTCAATTCAATCCAGAATCAATCTAAGGTACTCAATTCAATCCAGAATCAATCTAAGGTACTCAATTCAATCCAGAATCAACCCAATCCTACACTATTCAATTCAGAATCAACCCAATTTTATCCAGAATCAATCTAAAGTACTCAATTCAATACAATATCAACCTAAGGTACTCAATTCAATCCAGAATCAACCCAATCCTACACAATTTAATTCAGAATCAACCCAATTTTATCCAGAATCAATCTAAAGTACTCAATTCAATACAATATCAACCTAAGGTACTCAATTCAATCTAGAATCAACCCTATCCCACCAAACTCAGTTCAAAATCAACCAAATTTCAGCCAAAATCAACCAAAAGTACTCAATTCAATCCAGAATCAACCTAAGGTACTCAATTCAATCCAAAATTAACCAAATTCCACTGAACTCAGTTCAGAAGCAACAAAATTTCATCCACAATCAACCTAAGGTACTCATTTCAATCCAGAATCAACCCAATCCTACACACTTCAATTCAGAATCAATTCAATTTTATCCAGAATCCATCCAAAGTACTCAATTCAATCCAAAATCAACCTAAGGTACTCAATTCAATCCAGAATCTACCCAATCCCACCAAAGTCAGTTCAAAATCAACCAAATTTCAGCCAAAATCAACCTAAAGTACTCGATTTAATCCAGAATCAACCTAAGGTACTCAATTCAATCCAAAATTAACCCAATTCCACTCAACTCAGTTCAGAATCAACAAAATTTCATCCACAATTAACCTAAAGTACTCAATTCAACCCAGAATCAACCTAAGGTACTCAATTCAATCCAGAATTAACCCAATCCCAGTCAACTCAGTTCAGAATCAACCCAATTTAGATTAACTTAGATTGAATCTTAAAAGCGATATTTCTATTCTGTGATTTAACCAAGCCTGCGATGGTGTCTAAATAATTTATTTTAATTTAGCAGCAAGATATATAGTATATCTTACCGTTGTTTATTACTAGAAAAAATATTCCTTTGAATACCTTTGAATTCATCTATAAACTCCGGCAAGTTCCACTTGATGAGCAATGAACTTACCATGTCGTACTCGTCTCCAATCTTTTCCATTTTCTAAGCTAGGTACTATTGCTATACACGACCACTACTTTAGTTACTTTCAGACTAAAGACACCTAAAGATGAATACGCGTGAGCACGTTGAAAATCTCAACAAAATCGATCAAAATCATCGCGATAATACCACGCGAAGAAAACCAAATAATATACATTTTCATTTAAAAGTGTTATTTTTAATGACAATAACTAGAACTATTTAAATTAAAAAAGTTACCATTTGAAATAAGATGTTCAATAAGTTAGGTAAATAACTTATTAAACAATAACTTTTTCTCTTTCTCGAAAAGTATGTTTCTTTTACCACAAAAGCTTTTCATAATTTAATGCAATAATTATTGCAATTTCAAATCAAAAACTTACATTGTTAAAATAACTAACTATGTATATAATTTTACATCAAAAGGATATTGCTTAAGAATGATACCATCTTATTTTAAAATCCATTTTTCTCTCAGTGTAACCCCAGCGTATAATATATGTGGGTTAGTCCACTCTTGTTCTCAATGCCTCTATTATTCATAACATGTAACGAACCAATTCGTTACAACGAAATTGGGAACATCTCAATATAGCGAACGGCTTGCATTCCTCCCTGCGTGTTCGCTATATCGAGGGTTTACTATATGACAGTGTTTCAGAACGAAGGGTTCAATAAAAAATAATTTTGATGAGGAATAATGACCTAGTTCTTCTAATCTATGAACAAAAGTGATTCAGGTTTTTTCCGTCGAATAATATAATATTTGAGTCAATCCTAAATCTTAAAACTTTTGCGTCCTAAATCTTCAAAACTTTACAAAATAATATCGCTTAGTTTAAGAGAATATTGTATTAGTCCTAGAAAGAAAATAAGATAACTTATTAACTAAAACAAATTAAAATATTTCTACGATGTGTTCATTATTATTGAAGATAAATAAACAACAACAAATATAGAAATAACAACAAACCGCCGAGATTATTTATGGGTTTATAATGATACAAATAAATAACAATGTTGGCTTATTCCGTTAAACAAAATAATATTTAGTTTTGGTGTATAAGGATTAGAAATTGAATCCTGAGGATAACATATATTAATGTAAATATATTTTTTAATAATTAATTTATTATAAATTTTTAATAAATGCGTTTCAATTCGATAAGTTGTTAAAATAAAAAGGGTTCTTTGAACAAAAAGCACAATCGGAAAGCAAAAGCACCCGAAAAATCCTGTATCCATCATAATATCTGGCGGAGTTTCCTAAAATCCCTACGCTTCAATAATATACACAGGAGGCTCTGGTTGACTTGACGCCTCCGTACTAAAACCCCGCCCCTTTTTCACTCATATTACGCGTGGTGGGGGTAGAGTGATTCGATAAGGAATACGTTTCGAAATGCGCGTGCGTTAAAATCGCTCGAGACGGGCGTGGCTTAGATAATTAATAAGAGATGGACTATGCAGCTCAATTTGAGCGGGAAAAGGATAGAAACAGAGTATAGAGTGTACACAATCGGAAGCTCTCAGTGGGAGATGGAATGGATCTCGGCCTATAGTCCTATAGTCAGTAGTCGCATGATATATGGAGTAGGTGGACTTAGCGGGGACTAAAACGTAGTCGTGCAAGTGGCCAAGATTAGTTCTTAAAACCGGCGGCCTGTCGAGGATAAGCGCGTTTAAGACTTTTTAATACTTCTGGACCGGGTCCGAGATCTCGTCGCGGATTTTCCAGCGATTTCCTCACGTTTCACTTCGCGTTTAATAAAAAAATATTTTTAAAGTTTTTTTTTGTTGTTTTCGTTTCGCGTTTGTTTACAACCAAACATTTTTTCGATTAACAAGAAACATTTGTGAGTGACAGTTATTATTTATTTATATCAAATTGTTTTATTTCCTTTTTTTTGGATACACCTAATCAAAGTAAGTTAATAAATTGATAATTGAATTTTCTTTTAAATTAGTTTAATTTTTAATACAATTAATTCATAAAAAGTATTATTATTAATTAATTATATAATAAAAAAAAATTACTCATCAACAATGCAGATATTATTCACCTTATTTATTTTATGTATCATGTTATTAAAAAAAGAAAACTTAATGAATTAAATTTTTTTATTAGCGATTAATTTTTTATTGCCTTTTTATTGTAATAAAAAAAAATGTGAGGAAAATTAAAAATACTAAAAAAATTGGTCATTTTGCTACATTTTTTAGGTATCGCTTTTCTTTTATCAGATAAGCAAGAATTTATAACGAACTTATCTTCAAAAAAATATAAAATATAAAATAAAAAGAGAGTTGGGAAGCGTCGGTGAAAGAACAGAGACAAAAATTTTAATTTATCACCTTTAATTGAATACCGATAAATTAAATTCAATAAATTATTGTTTTATAGCACCGATTGTTATTAGAACAAAGTAGCTGGTTTAAAAAAAAATTATTGTAAATTATTTTTAAAAAAATTTATCAATAAATTTATAAATAAGTTAATAAATTAATTAATTACCTCGTTCTTGGAGCTTCGTAGGCGTGGTACTACAAATTAGTGAGAAGCTTCGCGTTTTAGGGTGGGGTGTTCTAAAGCGGTCCGAAAGCTCGCGGCTTAGTGGTCTGAAAGCTCCGGTACCGTCGGACGTCCGCGCGCGCGACTCTGAATCTACCACCGAGCCGTCGGCTTAAAGTCTCCACCCGAAGCTTGTGGCTTTTTTCCTAAAACCCCCCGACCCTGTGAGCTTTTGAGCTTCACCAAAAACCCACCTGAATCCTTGAAAGCTCTCTCGCGGTGTGATTTTATTATTTTTTTTTCCACCCCCATTCAACAAACACCTGTTTTTTTCTTCTTCTCTCATCCCTTTTTTTTACATTTCAATTTTCTGATGTTTCTAGAAGCAAAAAAGAAGAAAAGACTTTATGAAATCATAGTGATCACAGCGAGGTTATTACCGTTAGAATGGAACGAATGGAGTCGTTGAATGACCCATCGTTGTGCCTTCAAGACTTGGTTACTGGGGTGTCAACGAGTTCGGCTAATTCCGATTTACACGGGCATCATCACCCCATGGTGGACGCGGTCTCTTCCGCCGTTTCGGTTAGTTCTGCCATCAGCGGTATTATGACGGGAAGTAGTTCAGTTTTGGGACATCACGTTACTTCGCACGATCCTCATCATCACGGGGTTGTTCCCCATACACCGTCGTTACATCACGAACCGTTGGAGAAACTAAAACGTGGTGAGTATCTTCCAATTCATAAATCTACAATCGAACGAATCTTAATCTGTATAAAAAATCATTTGAAATGACTCTAAACAAGAACGAGTTATGTTTAAAACAATCTAATCATTATTTTAAAAATTTATTATTTTATTTTAATATCTTAGTTTCGGTTGTTTTCAAACCTTTAAGATTTCTAATAATCGTATTAAACTTCATAAACCGAAATCAATTTCATTAAAATTTCAATTTTTAGTCGGAAATATTAAAACATCCTTAATTAATTTCAGGAAATGCTTAATCTGCATAAAAAATCCTATAAAATGAGTCCAAACACGTTATAGTTACCTTCAAAAATAGTCGAGATATCACTAATTCAAAAATAACGAGCTTCAATTGTTTTTTAAGATTAATCGGATGATATCTCAGTTATTTTTTGAGATAATCATATCATTTTTGGTTTTACTTTAAAGGAATTTTGATTCTTTTTATCTTTATGTCATTAGAATTATTAAAGAATTAATTTTGAAAAAAAATACGAATATTAATTTTGATTAAAAACAAATAATTCTACAAAATTCTTAATCAACATAAAAAATCCAATAAAATAAGCCCAAACACGATCTAGTTACCTTCAAAAACAACCGAGGTATGATTAATTCAAAAATAACGATCTTCAATTGTTCCTTTTAGATTAATCAAATGATATCTCGGTTGTTTTTTGAGATAATCATGGCAAGCTTGGACTTATTTTAAAGGAATTTTGATACTTTTTATTATGCTATTTTTTTATGCTATTACAATTATTAAAAAAATAATTTTGAAAAATTTACAAATTTTAATTTTGATTAAAAACAAATAATTCCACAAAATTCTTAATCAACATAAAAAATCCAATAAAATGAGCCCAAACACGTTATAGTTACCTTCAAAAAACAATCGAGATATCACTAATTTAAAAATAACGACCTTCAATTGTTTTTTAGATTAATCGGATGATATCTCAGTTGTTTTTTGAGATAATCATGGCATGTTTGATCTTATTTTAAAGGAATTTCGATTCTTTTTATGTTTACGCAATTAAAATTATTAAAAATTAATTTTGAAAAAATTTACAAATTTTAATTTCGATTAAAAACAAATATTAATTTTGATTACAAACAAATAATTCCACAAAATTCTTAATCTACTTAAAAAATCCAATAAAATGATTCCAAACACGTTATAGTTACCTTTAAAAGCAACAGAGATACCACTCATTCAAAAATAACGACCTTCAATTGTTTTTTTAGATTAATCGGATAATATCTCAGTTGTTTTTTGAGATAATCTTGGCAAGTTTGGTCTTATTTTAAAGGAATTTTGATTCTCTTTATGTTTATGCCATTAGAATTATTTAAAAATTAATTTTGAAAAAAACTACAAATATTAATTTTGATTAAAAACAAATATTTCCACAAAATTCTTAATCAACATAAAAAATCCAATAAAATAAGCCCAAACACGTTCTAGTTACCTTCAAAAACAACCGAGATATCATTAATTCAATAATAACGATCTTCAATTGTTCCTTTTAGATTAATCAAATGATATCTCGGTTGTTTTTTGAGATAATCATGGCAAGCTTGGACCTATTTTAAAGGAATTTTGATTCTTTTTATGTTTAGTAATTCCACAAAATTCTTAATCTACATAAAAAATCCAATAAAATGAGTCCAAACACGTTATAGTTACCTTCAAAAACAACAGAGATATCACTCATTCAAAAATAACGACCTTCAATTGTTTTTTTAGATTAATCGGATAATATCTCAGTTGTTTTTTGAGATAATCTTGGCAAGTTTGGTCTTATTTTAAAGGAATTTTGATTCTCTTTATGTTTATGCCATTAGAATTATTTAAAAATTAATTTTGAAAAAAACTACAAATATTAATTTTGATTAAAAACAAATATTTCCACAAAATTCTTAATCAACATAAAAAATCCAATAAAATAAGCCCAAACACGTTCTAGTTACCTTCAAAAACAACCGAGATATCATTAATTCAATAATAACGATCTTCAATTGTTCCTGTTATATTAATCAAATGATATCTCGGTTGTTTTTTGAGATAATCATGGCAAGCTTGAACCTATTTTAAAGGAATTTTGATTCTTTTTATGTTTATGCTATTACAATTATTAAAAAAATAATTTTGAAAAATTTACAAATTTTAATTTTGATTAAAAACAAATAATTCCACAAAATTCTTAATCAACATAAAAAATCCAATAAAATGAGCCCAAACACGTTATAGTTACCTTCAAAAAGCAATCGAGATATCACTAATTCAAAAATAACGACCTTCAATTGTTTTTTAGATTAATCGGATGATATCTCAGTTATTTCTTTGAGATAATCATGGCATGTTTGGACTTATTTTGAAGGAATTTTGATTCTTTTTATGTTTATGCCATTAGAATTATTAAAAAATTAATTTTGAAAAAAACCACAAATATTAATTTTTAATTAAAAACAAATAATTCCACAAAATTCTTAATCAACATAAAGAATCCAATAAAATGAGCCTAAACACGTTATAGTTACCATCAAAAACAACCGAGATATCACTAATTCGAAAATAACAATCTTCAATTTTTTTTTTAGATTCATCAAATGATATCTCGGTTGTTTTTTGAGATAATCTTGGCAAGTTTGGTCTTATTTTAAAGGAATTTTGATTCTATTTATGTTTATGCCATTAGAATTATTAAAAAATTAGTTTTGCAAAAAACTACAAATATTAATTTTGATTAAAAACAAATAATTCCACAAAATTCTTAATCTACATAAAAAATCCAATAAAATGAGCCCAAACACGTTATAGTTACCTTCAAAAACAACCGAGATATCACTAATTCAAAAATAACGATTTTCAATTGTTTTTTTAGATTAATCGGATGATACCTCAGTTATTTTTTGAGATAATCATGGCAACTTTGGACTTATTTTAAAGGAATTTTGATTCTTTTTATGTTTATGCAATTAAAATTATTAAAAAATTAATTTTGAAAAAAAATATTAATATTAATTTTGATTAAACACAAATAATTCCGCAAAATTCTTAATCAACTTAAAAAATGCAATGAAATGAGCCCAAACGCGTTATAGTTGCCTTCAAAAACAACCGAGATATCACTTATTCATAAATAACGACCTTCAATTGTTTTTTAAGATTAATCGGATAATATCTCAGTTATTTTTTGAGATAATCATGGCAAGTTTGGACTTATTTTAAAGGAATTTTGATTCTTTTTATGTTTATGCAATTGAAATTATTAAAAAATTAATTTTGAAAAAAATATTAATATTAATTTTGATTAAACACAAATAATTCCGCAAAATTCTTAATCAACATAAAAAATCCAATGAAATGAGCCCAAACGCGTTATAGTTGCCTTCAAAAACAACCGAGATATCACTTATTCATAAATAACGAACTTCAACTGTTTTTAAAGATTAATGGGATGATATCTCGGTTATTATTTGAGATAATCATGGCAAGTTTGGACTTATTTTGAAGGAATTTTGATTTTTTTATGTTTATGTCATTAGAATTATTAAAAAAATAATTTTGAAAAAATTACATATATTAATTTTGATTGAAAACAAATAATACATAGCGGTTGTTTGAATTTTATGACTTTTTGTTCTAACAATGACATTTATCAAAAAAGATGACCTCTTAAACCTTTAAAATATCTCAATAATTTTTTCTTATAGATCATAAGCTTTGTATGCACTCTCAAAGATAGCGAACAAAACTTTATTTCAACATAAATATTATATCTTAAGATTATAAATTCCATTCATAGCGGTTGTTTGAATTTTAACAAAATTTATCAAAAAAGAAACCTTCAAAATATCTTAATAACTTCTTCTTATAGATCATAAGCTTTATTTATCTTGTCAAAGATAAAGAATTAAGCTTCATTCTAACACAAAAATTATATCTTAAGATTATAATCCCTTCATAATCTCTTCTTTTCTAATTTTAGCGTTTATCAAAAAAGTTGAGTTCGTAATATCTTGAAATATCTCAATAAATTTGTTATAATAGACCATGATATCTCTACATTTTCTTAAAGATGAAGAAATGAACTTTAAGCTAATGCAAAAATCAAGTCATAGCCTCAAAAATTAGCTTTTCTAAACACGTTCTAGTTACCTTCAAAAACAACCGAGATATCACTAATTCAAAAATAACAATCTTCAATTGTTTTTTTAGATTAATTAAATGATATCTCGGTTGTTTTTTGAGATAATAATGGCAAGTTTGGACTTATTTTAAAGGAATTTTAATTCTTTTTATGTTTATGCAATTAAAATTATTAAAAAATTAATTTTGAATAATAATACAAGTATTAATTTTGATTAAAAACAAATTATTCCACAAAATTCTTAATCAACATAAAAAATCCAATAAAACGAGCCCAAACACGTTATAGTTACTTTCAAAAACAACCGAGATATCACTAATTCAAAAATAAACCTTCAACTGTTTTTTAAGATTAATGGGATAATATCTCGGCTATTATTTGAGATAATCATGGCAAGTTTGGACTAATTTTAAAGGAATTTTGATTCCTATTATGTTTATGCAATTAAAATTATTAGAAAATTGATTTTGAATAAAAATACAAATATTAATTTTGATTAAGAACAAATAATTCCACAAAATTCTTAATCAACATAAAAAATCTAATAAAATGAGCCCAAACAAGTTATAGTTACCTTCAAAAACAACCGATATATCACTAATTCAAAAATAACGACCTTCAATTTTTTTTTAGATTAATCGGATCATATCTCAGTTGTTTTTTGAGATGATCATGGCAAGTTTGGTCTTATTTTAAAGGAATTTTGATTCTTTTTATGTTTATACCATTAGAATTATTAAAAAATTAATTTTGAAAAAATTGTAAATACTAATTTTGATTAAAAACAAATAATTCCACAAAATTTTTAATCTATATGAAAAGAAAACAATAAAATGAGCCCAAACACGTTTCAAAAACAATCGAAATATCACTAATTCACCTTCAATTATTTTTTAGGTTAATCATATGATATCTCAGGTATTTTTTGAGATAATCATGGTATGTTTGGAATTATTTTAAAGGATTTTCCATTGTCTTTATGTTAAAATCATTAAAATTAATAAAAAATTAATTTGAAGAAAAGCATCAAAAACTAATTTTGAATAAAGAAGTTAAAATCAAAAATTTCATAATCTACATAAAAAATTCTATAAAATGAGCCCAATCATTTTATGATTATCTTTAGAAACAATCGAGATACGATTGTTTTTAAGGTATTCCGATTATATCTTTGTTGTTTTTGAGATAAACCAGGCGCGTTTGGGCTCATTTCAACGGATTTCTGTTTTTAAACGCAAATTTAAGTATAGTTAATAATGATTATCAAAAATGTGTCAAAATCGAAAAATATTTTTCTTTCTATTTATTGAAAAAAACCGTTTCGATATCTTATCTCTTCGTATGCGTATCGATACGTCGACGATTTTTTCGATTTATACTATCACAAAGGTTATAAATCTTTCAGAAATATGTAAACATAATAAATATTGGTGTTGCATAGTTTTTACAAATAATATGAATTTTTGTTAATGTATTAAATTGTTTCCCGTCACTCCTTAAACGACTCAAGTATGTATAAAATCGTTTAATTACGATTACGAACGTTCCCGGTAGCGAAACGATTCTTTTTTACGATCCCCTTTTGACTAAGTGCCGCTCGAAAAGTGATAAGGAATGAGTTCTAATCGATAATTGCGTCCATAAACGTCCGATAAAATGATAGATATCGGTTATCTGATCTTAGAAATTTATTAACGTTACGTGTGTAAAGTAATTTTTAATTTTTTTCAATATTCACAAATTATTTTTTAACTTTTTTTTTATCGATTTCAAATAAAACCGAAAGTAAGATAAATTTTTTTAACACTTTCGTTTGAAGAAATAAATAAATAAACAATTTAATCGGGTGATTAATCAAAAAAGGGGGTCCTGACGTGTCAGATCAGAGGCGGCTCGTGTTAAAAGGGTCGCCGACTCGGTTTAAATCGAAGAAATGAGGGCACAAATGTGCTTGATGTATCATCATTTTTTTTTTAGATAACTTAAGAATCGATTACGAATTTATTTTTTTGATTATTGTTTTATTAAAATCGGGGTTAAAAGCGAAAGAGCTTTAAGGAAGTTGGGACGAAAAGAGAAAGTTGGCGAACTCCGGGCCTTTATAATTCGAATTAGGCGACCATTATCCCGATACCGGGATCATCCTGCATTAAGAGTAAACCCCACCGTTAATGAATCAAGTCACCTTAACCGCTTCCAAAGCTCAGTAATCGTGGTACTACCATCATTGAGAGAGGAAAGCTTTTCTCGAGTTCAATTGATTCAATCTTTTTTATTTTGCCAAATCTAAATGCTGTGAAATCTTTATTGGGGGTTTTACATTTTTTTAAAATTTCTTAATCTACATAAATAATGCTATAAAATGAGCACAAACAAGTTATAGTTATCTTCAAAAACAACAGAGATATCACTCATTCAAAAATAACAATCGTCAATTGTTTTTTTTAGATTAATCAAATGATATCTCGGTTGTTTTTTGAAATAAGTTGTTTGAGGCTGTTATGCAGTTGTTATGAGATATTTTAATACCACTTTGATCTCTCCTCAGATCTGTTTGTATTTTTGCAGGAAAACGAATTCTACAAAATATGTTCAATAATTCTTTTATCACTGATCCTGAGACAGCTATTTGTAATGGTATTTTTGTCATACAGTTGGAAAATGTGTCATTATGTAAATGCACGATGATTGAGAAAGAATCATCTCTAATATTGATACAAATCTATTATCCGTACCAGAAGTCGAGGCCCCTCACTTTAGAAATCGATATCTTCGAAATCGCTCGATGAAAGAAATTGCGGTAAAGTTTATTGTGACCAATGAACATTTCGGTGTATCATAGATTAATTTGGAAATTTTCGGATCCTCGGTTTTTCTTCTATCGCGAGTTAATTGAAAAAAGTACCCGATTTTTGAAAGTGCCGACAACTTTGTCTACTTTACGATTTTTTTTTAACTATTTGGCGAAAAAATTTCAAATTTGAATTGGTAGTAGCCCAAAGTGTTCTCAACTGGGGGATAATTTATTTTAAAGATATTCCATACAGTTTCGTGGAAAATCGTGGTTTAGTAAGATGTGGTTATTTCAAAAATAACCTTACGGATTTCAATACAATTTTTACCAAAATATGTTAAAGAACGTCGTTTATCGGGTTCCGTAATCAGTTTTTCAAAATAAGGGCTCCCTCATGAGCACCTTTCCTCGGAGTGTTATTTCTGTTTCTCTTTAACTTGTTACTAAATCGTTCTTAAAAAATTAGGGAGCCCTTGTTTTGAAAAACTGGTAACGGAATCTGACATACAACATTATTAACCACATTTTGGCAAAAATCACGTGGAAATCCGACTTTTCGTTTTCGAAACAACCACGTTTTCCTAAATTATGATTTTCCGCGAAACTATATCGGGAATATTACTAAACTAAAACATGCCCGCATTAAGAACACATTGAGTTATCATCAGTTCAAGTTTAAATATTTTTGGACAAATAATTTTTGAGAAAAAAAATCACAAAGTAGACAAAGTTGTCGGCACTCTAAAAAATCGGATACTTTTTCCAATTAACTCGCGATAAAAGAACCGAACATCTCCAAATTAAACCGTAATACACAGAAATGTTCACTGATTACAATAAACTTTACCACAATTTTTTTCATCGAGGGATTTCGAAGATATCGATCTCTAAAGTAAGGGGCCTTGACTTCTGGCACGGATAATAGAATCTTACAAAACTAGAACTTGAAAATTTCAAAGTTACTAGTTTTCAAAATAAAATTTATTCTAAAAAAATTTATAGAAAAAGCAAAAATGATTCAAAAAAGAACCCCTCATCAAACAAAATTTCTATAACATAATAAATTTTACATTGAAAGAGAGAAACAAAATTTATTTATGCCAACCATAATAAATAGTTACATAACAAAAAAATAATAAATGAATATATATATATATATATATATATATAAAGAATATGTTGGCCTAAAAAGGCTATCGACCGGAGTCTTTGTGCCCAATCAAGTTCTGGTTAGTCTTCTCCATTCATCAATAGTTTTTGAAGGAGTGGTGGACGATCAGATGGGTGGTTTACTGTAGGCATAATGAGCATAGATTGAAGAAGTTTTGTGGGGAAATTTAGGATAGTTTTATGAGATAGGGATTGTAGGCGTAAGTTAATGGGAGGGATATTAGTGAGGTT
Organism: Onthophagus sagittarius; assembly: GCA_036711965.1. NCBI lineage: Eukaryota > Metazoa > Arthropoda > Insecta > Coleoptera > Scarabaeidae > Onthophagus > Onthophagus sagittarius. Next base: position 27,541,418 of record JASERS010000010.1, on the reverse strand, counting down.
ATAAAGCAGATCATTGTTGGGGTTGAAAAGAGGATTTCGGGGGATTCCTTATTCTTGTTATGGACCTCAGTGCCAAGTTTTAGGCGCATCGTTTAGAAGTATAGATCCGTATTCTATAACTGGCCTGCACATGGATTTGTAAATGTATGAGGCATATTTTGTGGAAATTTCGCGGCCTCTAGATGTCAGAAATATGAAATGCTTTGCGCGGGTTTTCACTTTCATTTTTACTTTGATGGCGTGGGCAGAAAATTTTAGAGTTCTGTCGAGTGTAATACCTAAGTATTTGCAGGTTGTTGAGGCTGAGAGGGGGGTTGATTGCACTGTGATTGTAGGAGAAGCGGCGTGAACTGGTAAGAAAGGGATAAAGAATTGAGATTTTGAAGAATTGATTTGAATGCGCCATTTTCGGTACCAGCTTTTTGTTTCATCGATAAGCACTTGTAGCTTTCGGACCGAAGAAGCAACGTCCCTGTCGTGAGCAACCAATGTTGTGTCATCTGCGTAGAGTAGAGCATATTTATTCAAATCAAAGACGTCTGGATTGTTGTCGTAGATATCATGGCAGAAGACGTTATATAAAGAAGGGGAGATGGGAGATCCCTGCGGGAGGTCTTGTTAGATTGTGAATCTGCGGGAGTGATGGTTTTTCAGCTTCACAAAGCAAGAGCGATTTGAAAAGAATTGCCTTATCAAGTTTAGGAGGTAATATGGAACATTTAACTTATCCAGTTTGAAGTGCAGGCCCTTGTGCCAGACTGAGTCGAAAGCCTTTTGGACATCCAGAAACACAGCCACGGATTTACATTTTTTGTAGCGTGCCGCTTGAAAGTTGGAAATCAATACTATAAGAGGCTGAGATGTTGATTTGCCGAGTTGAAAACCAAATTGGTAGGGTGGAATGTTCCTAGAGACGACAGCCAGGAGCTTGTTCCTAAGATGTATTTTGAAAAGCTTCCCTAATACTGCCAGCAGTGAAATAGAGCGGTAGTTTGCTTTCAAGGTCTAAGCTTCTTAGCATCTTCCTTGAGATGTTATCATTACCAGGAGCCGTGTTCTTTCCTTGGCCTAGAAGAGTAACATACTTGTCCTCCAACATAATAACATCCTCAGGAGTTGCAGAGGAGTTTATGAGGGCATGTTGGTACCAGTTGTCTACTATGCTCTTTTTCCCGGGAGCAGAATGAAGGACTCTCAGCAAACGAAAATATTCCTTCCAGGTAGTCCACACGGATGTTAACAATCTCTTCAGGATTCCAATGTGTAGTTCCATCGGTGGGATCGATGAGTTCTTTTGTTTTAGAGAGCCTTTGGTTTCTGGACAATTTACGAACTTCCTGCCAATAATTTTTCTCCTTACATGAATTGATTTTGTCGAAGGCTTCCATATATTTCTTCGTTCTATATTGCAGTACTAGTTTCTGTATGTGTTTATTAAGCTCGTTAAACTTTCTTTTCAAATCTGGAATCTCGGATGCTCTAAAGTCGCGATAGAGCCGTCTCTTCTCTTTGATTAAGCGGCTGATGAATGGAGGTAACGGAAAGTTGTAGTATTTACAAATTCTAGATGGACTCGCTTCGTCTACCGATTTCTTCAGGTTTTCATTAAACTTTGTTATCACCTCCGGTGTAATTACCGGATTTGCTCTTATAAAGTCTTTCATTTCTGAGTTAACTCTGTCCAGGTTGCAAAGTTTGTAGATTTTAGTTATAGATGGAGCCGGTTTAGATAACTTTGATGTTGCGTTGATATGAATAAGAATACTCAAGTGGTCTGAGCACAGGTCAGAAACGACCTCTACTAGGGAGATTAGATGTCTCATACATCTTGTGCAGAAAAGCAGGTCTGGAGTGGAGTTTGGTTTGTTCTCCATAACATACGTGGGATGAGTATTGATTTGCACAAAATCTGACATAGACAGGAATTGACTAATGTGACGTTTCTTAGTTGGATTTGGGTTAAAGTCTCCAATTATTAAGCAGTTATTGAACTGAGAAGCCATGTTAAAGATTGACTCTTCAATTTGGCTGAAAGGATGAATGTAAATCAGGAAAATGTGTAACCTGTTTGCTCCAACCAAGACGGTGAAGTGGAGTGCATTCAATGGCGAGTTGGGGTGTCCCATAACCGCTCTTATTAACAATATTACCCTGTTTTTGGATTATCGTCCAATCTTTAAACTTGATGTTAGATTTTGATTTTGTTTCCGCGAACATCGAACAATGTACGTGATTTGCCATTATGTAGTTTCCAATTAGTTGTCTTTTCAATTAGTTTTATGTTAGACTTTACACTTACTTTTACTTATGAAAACTTTACACTGATAATATTAGAATTAATGAAAAATTAATTTGGGGGAGTCTTTAAATAAGTAAAGTTTAGTTGACTTAAGAGACTTAATTTATTAATATTTATTTAACAAAAAAATGTTTCGCTCCTCAAAAAATAACACATTGAGTCACGTTCTCTTTTTTTAAAGTATTTTTTTGTTTTACTTACCCCCTTTTTTGTCGTTCTAAAAATATCCATTCGCGACAACGATCCTTATGGTCGCTTGAAAATTTCTGACTCAGATTATAGTTTGATGCTCGCCACGATGCCGACATCACGTTGCTCCCTAATCGCGTAATCCTCCCTTCCTTTCGTGGGTTTTTAGGAAGTCATCAATTAGCGCGCGCCAGCTATAACATGCCTCCAGGTGGATCCGCCGTAAAGAGATCCTGATCCTTCGACATCAAAGGTCGGATTACGTTCCGGGTCTCCGCGGATTACCATCGTTTCGAAAATTTATATTTAGACATCCTAAAAACGTACAAATTATTTCGAAACGTCTCCAAGTACAACCCTAATAGCAATAAAAAATAATGATAATCCATCAATTTTATTATGCCACTCTGAATTTCGCAACCCTTGCGTAAAAAATCGCGCCGTGAGAACGTTGCAAGTGTCAAAAGCGATCCTCCTCAACGCGTTATGACAAGGCGCCTACCCAAAACCGACCCCCTCTTTCTCTGTCCCATAGATTAGAACGTTATTCCGCCCCGTCAATGCCGTTCATATAAACCCCCACTTCGCGAACCGCATATAAATCGACCACCGCGAAAATACCACCCCAAAAAGCAACGTTTAGATTTACCATTCGGTTTGGTCCGCTGTGCGAATACTTCCAGCTAACACATATTGAATATCAGTCGAAACGAGAGAGGGTGGGTGGGTGAGGGGCGAATCGGGCTGCCAAAAGGGCTGAGGAGATATCATTCCTCCGTGTAGTTTAGGGGTATTACAAAATTAATGGGTATTGTTTAGATTTTTGAATGAGGGGGCAATTATAACGGGTCAACCAGAAAATAGATCCGTGGGGGGATGAAAGAAACATGTGTGATTAGGGGTGGTGAAGTTTATTATGTTATAGAAATTTTGTTTGGTGAGGGGTTCTTTTTTGAATCATTTTTGCTCTTTTTCTATAAATTTTCTTGGAATAAATTTTATTTTGTAAATTAGTAACTTTGAAAATTGCAAGTTCTGGTTTTGTAAATTTCTATTATCCGTGCAAGAAGTCAAGGCCCCTTACATTAGAGATAGATATCTTCGAAATCGCTCGATGAAAAAAAATGCAAAAAAATGTATGGAATTGTTTTTAAAGTAACCCCATCTTACTAAACCGCGATTTTCGACGAAACTGTATGGAATATCTTTAAAATAAATTATACCCCGCGTTGAGAACACTTTGGGTTACTACCAATTCAAATTTGAAATTTTTTCATCAAATAGTTTTTGAAACAAAAATCGCAAAGTAGACAAAGTTGTCGGCACTCTCAAAAATCGGGTACTTTTTCAATTATCTCGCGATAAAAGAAAAACCGAGGATCCGAAAATTTCCAAATTAATCTTTGATACACAGAAATGTTCATTGGTGACAATAACCTTTACCGCAATTTCTATCATCGAGCGATTTCGAAGATATAGATTTCTAAAGTAAGGGGCCTTGACATCTGGCACGGATAATAGATTTGTATCAATATTAGAGATGAGCTATCTCATGATTCTTTCTCAATCACCGTGCATTTAAGTAATGACACATTTTCCAACTGTATGACAAAAACACCATTACAAATAGCTGTCTCAGGATCAGTGATAAATGGATTATTGAACATATTTTGTAGAATTGGTTTTCCTGCGAAAATACAAACAGATCCGAGGAGAGATCAAAGTGGTATTAAAATAACTCATAACAACTGCATAACAGCCTCAAACAACTTATTTCAAAAAACAACTGAGATATCATTTGATTAGCCTAAAAAACAACTTAAAACCGTTATTTTTGAATTAGTGATATCTTTGTTGTTTTTGAAGATAACTATAACTACTTTGTGCTCATTTTATAGCATTATTTATGTAGATTAACAAATTTTTAACCTCTTTTAATCAAAATTTGAGAATAATATGGAATTAATTCAAATTAATTTTTATTTAATGATATCAACGTAAAGAGAATGCAAAATCGTTTAAATCAAGTCCAAACTAAACAACAAAAAGTAAATCGGAGATATCATCCGCTTAACCTAGAAAACAACTGAAGATCATTACTTTAAAATTAATAGTATCTCGATTGTTTTTGAAAATAGCTATGATGTTTGTGCAACACATGGTAAGTTAAAAGAATTCTAAAGTTGAGAAATAAATAAATGAATTCTATCACGCTATAAAATTAATTTAATCAGAACCGGTTTCGGGTAATAAGCCATCATCAGCTGAATTGTCAGATGTATAATAAAGATTTAAACATAAATTAATAAATGCTGTAAAAATGATAAAATAACTCGAGAAATACATCACAAAGAAGAACAGATACGTATGTTTAAATTTTTATTATACATACATCTGACAACTTAGCTGATGATGGCTTCTTAGCCGAAACCGGTTCTGATTAAAATAATTTTATAACGTGATAGAAGTCATTTATCTATTTCCCAAATTTATATTTATAACACGCAGTATGGATTTCCAGAGATAGAAATAATCTTTTTCGAAAACTGCTATTAAAAATTTACTTTTGCGCAGTACTCAGCGACTGTCAAAACGATACTTTTTTGTTCACAGGACGTAAACGACTTTTACGTCCAGTTCGAAAATTAAAGAACCTTATCCGGTCTTCTTGCTGACATATTTCTCGATCATTATGAAAATGAATATATATTAAACAACTTAAACCCAAACAAAAAACATATAATTAAATGGTTGTGATATGTTGACGACATTTTTTGTATATGGGAAGGAGATCTGGCCACATTAGATGATATTCATAGATATATAAATCAACTTCACGATCATTTAAAATTTACATTGGAAATAGAAAAAGAAGATACTTTAAACTTTTTGGATCCGAATATAAGAAAAATCGATAACACGATAGAATTTAATATCTGTAGAAAATCTTCTTCGATTTCTACAATAGTATCGTATGATTCGAATCATTCCTATTCGAACAAAATGGCAAGTTTCAGATATTTCATTAATAGACTCTTCACAGATCCTCTATCCGAAGAAAATTATAAAAGAGAATTGGACTTCATTATGAAGTTAGCCGAACACAATAATTATCACATCACATCACATCAATAATTATATAATTTATATAATTAATTATATAATATATTGTTCAACCATTTTATTGCAAGCGTTCATATATATATTTGCATGTCTTTAGTGTTTAAATATTAATCTTTTATTAAATTATTTAACCGTTTTATATCTATAACATTATTTAATGTAATTTTAACATGTTAAGTGTGTTTGTTGTTTGTGACATCAATTTTATTTAAATGACCGTAAGTTCTTTTAGAATTTTAAATTTTATAATTAAGTGCAGTAATTTCTAATAAAAATAAAAAAAAAATTGTAGATTCGGCTGAAGATGACTATGTAATAGTTGAAACCGGTACCGTTAAAATTAAAAAACATTTGCAAGAAAAGAAGTTGTATTTTACTTTTTCAACCTGATGAGAATCATTCAGGCTTAGCCGTCTTAAAACACGTTCGGCTAAACCCAAATGATTCTTGTTCTGGGTCTAGTCTGAAGACGCACGGCTAAAAGTAGACACTTTCCTCTATAAATAATGAATAATTCATTAAGATATCTTAAGAATTCGAATTTTGGTAATTTTTAATTAATTTGAGATAGCCATGAATGTTCATGTTGATTTAATGATTCAAAAACAAATAAAGATTTTCTAATTTGGTTCTCACCATGACAAAATAGACACTCGCTTCTATAAATTTTGAATATATCATTACAATATCTCAAGAATTTAATTTTTGGTGATTTTTAATTAACCTGAGATAGCCATAAACGTTTACCTTAAATTTAATGATTTATAACTTCAAAACGAATAAATATTTTCAAGATCCGCTTTCATCACCAGAAAATAGACACTTTCCTCTATAAATTATGAATAGTTCATTAAGACATCTTAAGAATTCGATTTTTGGTGATTTTTTAAAACAAGATTATTAATTTCAAAAAATCATAAGAAATAGGTTAACTTCAATAATCTTTATCTCAAAAACGAATAAAGATTTTCTAATTTAGTTCTCACAATGACAAAATAGACACTTGCTTCTATAAATTTTGAATTTATCATTAAAATATCTCAAGAATTCGATTTTTGGTAATTTTTAATTAACTTGAGATAGCCATAAATGTTCACGTTGAATTTAATGATTTATATCTCAAAAACGAATAAATACTTTCAAGATCCGTTTTCATCACCAGAAAATAGACACTTTCCTTTATAAACCCTGAATAGTTCAATAAGATAACTTAAGAATTCGATTTTTCGTGAATTTTTAAAACAAGGTTATTAATTTTAAAAAATCATAAAAAATTAGGTTAACATAAATAATCTTTATCTCAGAAACGAATAAAGGTTTTCTAATTTGGTTCTCACCATGACAAAATAGATACTTGCCTTTATAAATTTTGAATTTATCATTAAAATATCTGAAGAATTCGATTTTTGGTGGTTTTTAATTAACTTGAGATAACTATAAATGTTCACGTTCAATTTAATGATTTATATCTCAAAAACAAATAAATATTTTCAAGATCCGCTTTCATCACAAGAAAATAGACACCTTCCTCTATAAATCATGAATAATTCATTAAGATATCTTAAGAATTCGATTTTTCGTGATTTTTACAAGATTATTAATTTTAAAAAATCAAAGAAATTAGGTTAACTTAAATAATCTGTATCTCGAAAACGAATAAATATTTTCTAATTTGGTTCTCACCACGATAAAACCTCTATAAATTTTTAATGTTTCATTAAAATATCTTAAGAATTCGATTTTTGGTGATTTTTAATTAACTTGAGATAGCCAGAAATGTTCACGTTGAATTTAATGATTTATATCTCAAAAACGAATAAATACTTTCAAGATCCGTTTTCATCACAAGAAAATAGACACTTTGCTCTATATATCATGAATTCAACGTGTGTTCAGTTCTCAGTTCATTAGGATATCTTAAGAATTCGATTTTTCGTGATTTTTTAAAACAAAATTATTAATTTCAAAAAATCATAAAAAAATTAGGTTAACTTAAATAATCTTTATTTCAGAAACGAATAAAGATTTTTTAAATTGGTTCTCACCGTGACAAAATAGACACTTGCCTCTATAAATTTTGAATTTATCATTAAAATATCTCAAGAATTCGATTTTTGGTAATTTTTAATTAACTTGAGATAGCCATAAATGTTCACGTTGAATTTAATGATTTATATCTCAAAAACGAATAAATATTTTCGAGATCCGCTTTCATCACCAGAAAATAGACACTTTCCTTTATAAATCCTGAATAGTTCATGAAGACATCTTAAGAATTCGATTTTTCGTGGATTTTTAAAACAAGGTCATTAATTTCAAAAAATCATAAAAAATTAGGTTAACATAAATAATCTTTATCTCAGAAAAGAAAAAAGATTATCTAATTTGGTTCTCACCATGACAAAATAGACACTTGCCTTTATAAATTTTGAATTTATCATTAAAATATCTGAAGAATTCGATTTTTGGTGGCTTTTAATTAACTTGAGATAACTATAAATGTTCACGTTCAATTTAATGATTTATATCTCAAAAACGAATAAGTATTTTCAAGATCCGCTTTCATCACAAGAAAATAGACACTTTCCTCTATAAATCGTGAATAGTTTATTAAGATATCTTAAGAATTCGATTTTTCGTGATTTTTTAAAACAAGATTATTAATTTCAAAATATCATAAAAAAATAGGTTAACTTAAATAATCTTTATCTCAAAAACGAATAAAGATTTTCTAATTTGGTTCTCACCATGACAGAATAGACACTTACCTCTATAAATTTTGATTGTTTCATTAAACTATCTTAAGAATTCGATTTTTGGTGATCTTTTATGAAATTGAGATAACCATAAATGTTCACGTGCAATTTAATGATTTACATCTCAAAAACGAATAAAGATTTTCAAGATCCGCTTTCATTACGAGAAATAGACACTTTCCTCTACAAATCATGAATAACTCATTAAGATATCTTAAGAATTCGATTTTTCGTGATTTTTTACAAGATTATTAATTTCAAAAAATCATGAAAAATTAGGTTACCTTAAATAATTTTTATCTTAAAAACGAATAAAGATTTTCTAATTTGGTTCTCACCACGATAAAATAGACACTTACCTCTATAAATGTTTAATGTTTCATTAAAATATCTTAAGAATTCGATTTTTGGTGGTTTCTAATTAACTTGAGAAAGCCATAAATGTTCACGTTGAATTTAATGATTTATATCTCAAAAACGAATAAATGTTTTCAAGATCCGCTTTCATCACAAGAAAATAGACACTATTCTCTATAAATCGTGAATAGTTCATTAAGATATCTTAAAAATTCGATTTTTCGTGATTTTTTAAAACAAGATTATTAATTTCAAAAAATCATAAAAATTAGGTTAACATAAATAATCTTTATCTCAAAAACGAATAAAGATTTTTTAATTTGGTTCTCACCATGACAAAATAGACACTTGCCTCTATAAATTTTGAATACATCATTGAAATATCTCAAGAATTCGATTTTTTGTGATTTTTAATTAACTTGAGATAGCCATAAATGTTCTCGATCAATTTAATGATTTATGTCTCAAAAACGAATAAATGTTTTCAAGATCTTTTAGTTCTTACTCAACACTACATAATTGTGTATTTATATTGAACTTAAACTAAAACTAATGGTTCCTTTTGATTTGGGTTTAGATTTTTTGCTAATCTCGAATTATTTTTCACTATTTTTTCGAAATAAATAATTAACATCATTCGAGATATCAAAATAAAACAATGATTCAACAAATAATAAAAATGATTTGCATTACGAAATACGCGCATTCATGGTAAATTGAACGTAAGTGAAACACGAGCATGTTAAAGACTAATAACGTTGATAAATATAGATATTATAAATTTGTGTGGATCGTTCGTTTTGTAATTTATGACGCCGTCAGCGTTTTATGACCCCAACATTCGGCTGTAAAACGTTTATAATATTTGCCGAGCTCTCTGAAAATGGCTCAATATGAGACAAGGCTCCTGATTATATTTGAGGTAATACATTTCAACTAAAAAAAAGTATTTAAAAACTTTATTTTCCGTTCTTATCACTTCTAATAATACAAAATATGTACTACGAGTTTGAAATTAAAACTTTAAAAACATGGGCGCAATAAAATAATTATTACTCAACGGTTTTGTGAAAACGCGTCTCATTTTGAAATTTGTATAAATAATAGGAATAAATAGGAAAGAACTAGAAATGAAATGAACAATATGATTGTGTAAATGTTTTAAACTATAGTTTGGAATAGGTTTTAAAGGTAATCCATCGAGTACCGGAAGTTAATGCCGCCGTTAATCTTTCTATATACACCGCGGATCTAATGGCAAACACACGGATTTCGCGCGGTGTAAATATTACATACACGGTAAATTCTGTACGCGCCGCGCGTCGTTAAAGCATTTATATATTTGCTGTTGTTGTTGAAAACACATCGAAATCGTTCTCTCTCAGTTTTCTGTTACACGTGTATTGTAGCACCACTCTCTGCGTTTGATGAACATTTATTGGAATCCGCTACCCCCAATTTATTATTTTATTAAATAAACGATTACCAAAAATATTTATTATTTACGATTCTTTTTGCTTTTGCAAAAATAAATTTTTATTGTAACGTATTTAAAGACTTATCGAAACGATAAATAGGTACTAATAAAACGAAATCTGATCATAATCCGATTGGTTATGACGTTAAACTAATATTATTTCGCGCATTATACCACGGTATGTAGCACGTTCAAATTCATTAACGGAGGGGGGTCTCGTTCAATAAATCTCACCGTTAAGACCAGGTGTATCTACGGTAAATCTGGAGCCAACAAAAGTAATCTCCCGGGTGATCCAAGTTCAAATATCCCGCTATAAATCAAATGAGGAGTTCGAGAACGGCGCACGCGTTATTATTACAAAACCAAAATCGAATTCTAATCATTTCATAATCCCACTTTTATATTATAATGATAATATTAAATCATTTAGATAATGTGCATAAAATGATTTTTATGCAATGCTTCAAATCTATGGAATTTGCGACACGATCAGATAATTTCGATTTTAACATCAAAATACTCTAGATTATACAACGAGAGAGATTTTTATCTTTGAATATGATTGACACGAGTCAAATTTAACATCTAAAGTTGACGTAATAATAATAATAATTAATAACTAATGAAATTAAAAAGTTAGAATGGAAACCTACCAAATTTCCAGTAAAACAAAATAACGAATCGTTAGTTAACAATATTTATGTTATGAACAAATATTTTAACTGGAGAATAACACATAAGTAAACATATTGGATAAAGCGATATAAAGGAAAGGAAGCGTTATTTGTTGGGATTTCTCAACATTTCTTAAAAAGTTGTGATTAAAGACAGAAGTAACAAAACCTGTTAAGTAATTAAGGCAAGGTCGATGGTGTTCCCAACCTAATCCAAACCATATTGAGTTGTTTCTTAAAATTTTTTATTTTTCTCAAAGTAGCACTAGAACTAATGCTAGATTTGAAATTAGACTCATTCAGGTTTAGCCGAATGTCTCTTAAGACGGCTAAACCTGAATCATTTTAGTTCTAGGGCTAGTATTAGTTTTAGTTCAAGACAAATTTATAACAATATAGCTCTGAGTAACAAGTAAAGATTGAATTGACACTAGAACAAACACTAGACCCATAACTAGAATCATTCGGGTTTAGCGGAACGTCTCTTAAGACTGCTAAACCCGAATGGATTTAGTTCTAAATTTCGTATTAGTTCAATAGAAATATAGAAGAATTAAAATAAGAAGAAAGAATTAAAAATAAAAGCGTTGGCTAACAGTTTTCAAAGAATTTTCAAAGAATCGTATCTCAAAAACTAATTGAGATATAGCTCTGAAAAAAAGAGCAACTTGAAGCAAATTTTGCTGCTATTTAAGGTGTCTAAGATTCTTGCTTTAAATATTTAAATCTCCGAGTTATGATTTTTTGATTGAATGTCTGCAAAATGTAATTAAATTTTTAAAGAATCAAGAACTTGAGATACGAGTTATTATCGTTCTGAAATAAAGAGCAGCTTGCTTCAAGTTTTGTTGCTATTTAACGTGTTTCGATCGTTTTTCCAAATCATTAAATCTCTGAGATGATTTTTTAATTAAAACTTTGCAAAAACGTAATTATATGTATTTGTTAAAAATCAAGATATTTTCAACAATTCGTATCTCAAGAACTAATTGAGATATCAATTTGAAATAAGGAGCGACTTGAAGCAAATTTAATTAGTATTTAATGTGCTTAAGATTGTTTTTCCAAATCATTAAATCTCTGAGTTATGATTTTTTAATTAAAACTTTGCAAAAACGTAATTAAATGTATTTGTTAAAAATCAAGATATTTTCAAAAATTCGTACCTCAAGAACTAATTGAGATATCACTTTGAAATAAGAAGCGACTTGAAGCAAATTTAATTAGTATTTAATGTTCTTAAGATCGTTTTCAAAATCATTAAATCTCTGAGTTATGATTTTTTAATTAAAACTTTGCAAAAACGTAATTATATGTATTTGTTAAAAATCAAGAAATTTTCAAAAATTCGTATCTCAAGAACTAATTGAGATATCACTTTGAAATAAGGAGCAACTTGACGCAAATTTATTTAATATTTAATGTGCTTAAGATCGTTTTTCCAAATCATTAAATCTCTGAGTTATGATTTTTTAATTCAAACTTTACAAAAACTTAATTATATGTATTTGTTAAAAATCAAGAAATTTTCAAAATTCGTATCTCAAGAACTAATTGAGATATCACTTTGAAATAAGGAGCAACTTGACGCAAATTTATTTAATATTTAATGTGCTTAAGATCGTTTTTCCAAATCATTAAATCTCTGAGTTATGATTTTTTAATTCAAACTTTACAAAAACGTAATTATATGTATTTGTTAAAAATCAAGAAATTTTCAAAAATTCGTATCTCAAGAACTAATTGAGATATCACTTTGAAATAAGGAGCGACTTGAAGCAAATTTAATTAGTATTTAATGTTCTTAAGATCGTTTTCAAAATCATTAAATCTCTGAGTTATGATTTTTTAATTAAAACTTTGCAAAAACGTAATTATATGTATTTGTTAAAAATCAAGAAATTTTCAAAAATTCGTATCTCAAGAACTAATTGAGATATCACTTTGAAATAAGGAGCAACTTGACGCAAATTTATTTAATATTTAATGTGCTTAAGATCGTTTTTCCAAATCATTAAATCTCTGAGTTATGATTTTTTAATTCAAACTTTACAAAAACTTAATTATATGTATTTGTTAAAAATCAAGAAATTTTCAAAATTCGTATCTCAAGAACTAATTGAGATATCACTTTGAAATAAGGAGCAACTTGACGCAAATTTATTTAATATTTAATGTGCTTAAGATCGTTTTTCCAAATCATTAAATCTCTGAGTTATGATTTTTTAATTCAAACTTTACAAAAACGTAATTATATGTATTTGTTAAAAATCAAGAAATTTTCAAAAATTCGTATCTCAAGAACTAATTGAGATATCACTTTGAAATAAGGAGCGACTTGAAGCAAATTTAATTAGTATTTAATGTTCTTAAGATCGTTTTCAAAATCATTAAATCTCTGAGTTATGATTTTTTAATTAAAACTTTGCAAAAACGTAATTATATGTATTTGTTAAAAATCAAGAAATTTTCAAAAATTCGTATCTCAAGAACTAATTGAGATATCACTTTAAAATAAGGAGCGACTTGAAGCAAATTTAATTAGTATTTAATGTGCTTAAGATCGTTTATCAAAATCATTAAATCTCTGAGTGATGATTTTTTAATTAAAACTTTGCAAAAACTTAATTATATGTATTTGTTAAAAATCAAGAAATTTTCAAAAATTCGTATCTCAAGAACTAATTGAGATATCAGTTTGAAATAAGGAGCGACTTGAAGCAAATTTAATTAGTATTTAATGTGCTTAAGATCGTTTTTCAAAATCACTAAATCTCTGAGTTATGATTTTTTAATTAAAACTTTGCAAAAACGTAATTATATGTATTTGTTAAAAATCAAGAAATTTTCAAAAATTCGTATCTCAAGAACTAATTGAGATATCACTTTGAAATAAGGAGCAACTTGACGCAAATTTATTTAATATTTAATGTGCTTAAGATCGTTTTTCCAAATCATTAAATCTCTGAGTTATGATTTTTTAATTCAAACTTTACAAAAACGTAATTATATGTATTTGTTAAAAATCAAGAAATTTTCAAAATTCGTATCTCAAGAACTAATTGAGATATCACTTTGAAATAAGGAGCGGCTTGAAGTAAATTTAATTAGTATTTAATGTGCTTAAGATCGTTTTTCAAAATCATTAAATCTCTGAGTTATGATTTTTTAATTAAAACTTTGCAAAAACGTAATTATATGTATTTGTTAAAAATCAAGAAATTTTCAAAAATTTGTATCTCAAGAACTAATTGAGATATCAGTTTGAAATAAGGAGCGACTTGAAGCAAATTTAATTAGTATTTAATGTGCTTAAGATCGTTTTTCAAAATCACTAAATCTCTGAGTTATGATTTTTTAATTAAAACTTTGCAAAAACGTAATTATATGTATTTGTTAAAAATCAAGAAATTTTCAAAAATTCGTATCTCAAGAACTAATTGAGATATCACTTTGAAATAAGGAGCAACTTGACGCAAATTTATTTAATATTTAATGTGCTTAAGATCGTTTTTCCAAATCATTAAATCTCTGAGTTATGATTTTTTAATTCAAACTTTACAAAAACGTAATTATATGTATTTGTTAAAAATCAAGAAATTTTCAAAATTCGTATCTCAAGAACTAATTGAGATATCACTTTGAAATAAGGAGCGGCTTGAAGTAAATTTAATTAGTATTTAATGTGCTTAAGATCGTTTTTCAAAATCATTAAATCTCTGAGTTATGATTTTTTAATTAAAACTTTGCAAAAACGTAATTATATGTATTTGTTAAAAATCAAGAAATTTTCAAAAATTTGTATCTCAAGAACTAATTGAGATATCACTTTAAAATAAGGAGCGACTTGAAGCAAATTTAATTAGTATTTAATGTGCTTAAGATCGTTTATCAAAATCATTAAATCTCTGAGTTATGATTTTTTAATTAAAATTTTGCAAAAACTTAATTATATGTATTTGTTAAAAATCAAGAAATTTTCAAAAATTCGTATCTCAAGAACTAATTGAGATATCACTTTGAAATAAGGAGCGACTTGAAGCAAATTTAATTAGTATTTAATGTGATTAAGATCGTTTTTCCAAATCATTAAATCTCTGAGTTATGATTTTTTAATTCAAACTTTACAAAAACGTAATTATATGTATTTGTTAAAAATCAAGAAATTTTCAAAAATTCGTATCTCAAGAACTAATTGAGATATCACTTTGAAATAAGGAGCGACTTGACGCAAATTTATTTAATATTTAATGTGCTTAAGATCGTTTTTCCAAATCATTAAATCTCTGAGTTATGATTTTTTAATTAAAACTTTGCAAAAGCGTAATTATATGTACTTATTAAAAATCAAGAAATTTTCAAAAGTTCGTATCTCAAGAACTAATTGAGATATCACTTTGAAATAAGGAGCGACTTGAAGCAAATTTAATTAGTATTTAATGTGCTTAAGATCGTTTTTCCAAATCATTAAATCTCTGAGTTATGATTTTTTAATTGAAACTTTGCAAAAACGTAATTATATGTATTTGTTAAAAATCAAGAAATTTTCAAAAATTCGTATCTCAAGAATTAATTGAGATATCACTTTGAAATGAGGAGCGACTTGAAGCAAATTTAATTAGTATTTAATGTGCTTAAGATCGTTTTTCCAAATCATTAAATCTCTGAGTTATGATTTTTTAATTGAAACTTTGCAAAAACGTAATTATATGTATTTGTTAAAAATCAAGAAATTTTCAAAAATTTGTATCTCAAGAACTAATTGAGATATCACTTTGAAATAAGGAGCGGCTTGAAGCAAATTTAATTAGTATTTAATGTGCTTAAGATCGTTTTTCCAAATCATTAAATCTCTGAGTTATGATTTTTTAATTGAAACTTTGCAAAAACGTAATTATATGTATTTGTTAAAAATCAAGAAATTTTCAAAAATTCGTATCTCAAGAATTAATTGAGATATCACTTTGAAATGAGGAGCGACTTGAAGCAAATTTAATTAGTATTTAATGTGCTTAAGATCGTTTTTCCAAATCATTATATCTCTGAGTTATGATTTTTTAGTTAAAACTTTGCAAAAACGTAATTATATGTATTTGTTAAAAATCAAGAAATTTTCAAAAATTCGTATCTCAAGAACTAATTGAGATATCACTTTAAAATAAGGAGCGACTTGAAGCAAATTTAATTAGTATTTAATGTGCTTAAGATCGTTTTTCCAAATCATTAAATCTCTGAGTTATGATTTTTTAATTGAAACTTTGCAAAAACGTAATTATACGTATTTGTTAAAAGTCAAGAAATTTTCAAAAGTTCGTATCTCAAGAACTAATTGAGATATCACTTTAAAATAAGGAGCGACTTAAAGCAAATTTAATTAGTATTTAATGTGATTAAGATTTGTGTGTCTTAAGACGCTTAAATCCGAATAATTTTCTCTCCGCATCTAGAATTAATTCTTAGTTCAATAAATGTGTAAACGAGTTAAGTGGTGATTAACAGTTAAAAGTAATTTTAGTTGTAGGTCTAGTATTAGTTATAGTTCAATACAAGTTTATAACAATGTAGGTCTGAATAATAACTAAAGATTGAATTGATACTAGAACTAACACTAGGTCCATAACTAGAATCATTTGGGTTTAACCGATCGTCTTTTAAGACGGCTAAACCTGGATGATTTTAGTTCTAGGGCTAGTATTAGTTCTAGTTCAATACAAAGTTATAACAATATAGCTCTGAATAACAACTAAAGATTGAATTGACACTAGAACTAACACTAAACCCATAACTAGGATCATTCGGGTTTAGCCGAACGTCTCTTAAGACGGCTGAACCCGAATGGTTCTAGTTCTACGTTTAGTATTAGTTCAATAGAAATATAGAAAAATTAAGCGACGGCTAACAGTTAAAACTAGAACTAACACTAGACCTAGAACTAGGAAGAATGTTTCGATTATTTCTAGTTTTACGTCTAGTATTAGTTCTAGTTTTAGTTCAATATAAATGAACGCCTTAGTGTGAAACAATGACAAGTCATATTTTTTTCAAATATGACTTGCTTATTTTCGAGTTCTACAAATGTATAATAAGTCACGGAATAAATAGTTTGAATATATTCAGTATATTATTATGATATTGAGACAGATTTTATACCTAGTGATGAAGAAAAGGTAGATACAAATCAACAGGTCATCAACAGATCAACAGACTTTTTTCATTTATGTGGCATGTTGTTGTATTGCCATTGTTAATTCTATGCAAGAAAATTGGGTTGACATTGGGTAGCTAGTTTAGTATTGCTTATTTAATATAGAACAATGGTATAAACCAGAGGTGAGCAAACAGTCGATCGCGAAGAGATCGGCAGGAGATCACAAAAGTTTTTCAAATACTATAAGTTTTCAAATTTATTATTTTATAATACAAGAAATGAATTTAAAAATGTGCGTCTGCTGTCTACTCTACTGTAACAACATTTGACTTATTTTACTTATGTATTTTGTTTTTATTGTGTGTACACATAACGTATCATAAAACGTATCATTTTCATGACTGGGAAGAACTTTATTTTTTCACAATGTACAGAGATAATTGCCTGTACTTGATATATCGTGCTACAGTTGCTTTAGCAAAAAAAGGGAACCTCGAAAGGCATTTTCGAGTTTACATAAAAATTATGAAAATGAATACCCTGTAAATAGCGAGTTAAGAAAACGAAAAGTAAAAAAATTAAAAGGTCAATTAGCAGCAATTTTTATTTCATCCCACTACGCATCCTACGTTTTGACAAAAGATAAAAAACATTATCAGAATGGTGAAATTTTTGAAGAAGCTTTCCTTGAGGGGAGTGAAAAATTATTTTGTAACTTTAAAAATAAAAATGAAATTCTTAATGCCGTTAAAGATTTACAACTTTCTCGTCGAACTGCAACACGACGAATTGAAGATATGAATTAGAATGTAATTCAACAATTGGAAGAGGACATATATAGCTGCAGTTTCTTCTCAACACAGTTTCACGAAACCATTGATGCTGTTGATACTGCACAATTTCAAAAAGAGGAATTTTTAACAATACTTCCGATGAAAGGAACAACACGAGGTAAAGACATATTTACAGCGTTTGTAACATTTACTGAGAAAACAAAATTGCCTCTACATAAGTTGGTTTCTATACCAACCGATGGAGCACCCTGTATGGTTGGCCGAAAAAATGAATTTTTAGCCCTTTGTCGACAAAACGAAGAATTTCCCGATTTTATATCATTCCACTCTATCATTCATAATAACGTTTTATCTACAAAAGTGTTGGATGTTAACGATGTTATGGATGTTGCAGTAAAAATTGCTAATTCTATAAGAGCACGGAATTTAAGAAGGCGATTGTTCCGTAATCAGTTAGAGGAGAATGGTTCGGAATATGAAGATTTAGTGTTAACGATTTTTAGAGCTATTGCCCGAAATAGTAGAATTTTTAAATTCGTTGGGAAAAAGAAAACATAGATAGCTGGAAGATCCACTTTGGGTACAAAAGTTTGCGTTTTTAACTAATTTTATGGGTCATTATAACTCACTAAATTTAGAATTACAAGGAAAAGGAAAAATATCATTCAATTAATGAGTTCAATAAATGCTTTTAAAGCAAAATTGAAATTATACATTTTACAATTTAAAAAACAACTTAAAGAATTTTCCACGTTTAGAAACACAGATTAAAATTAGTTGTCAATGCAACATTCAACAGTTTTGTTGGGAAATAGAAAATTTCAATCAAGAATTTGAAAGACGTTTTTCTAATCTCAGTCGCTTTCAAGTTATTTTTGAATTTATTTTATTTCCGTTTGGAGAATATGACATCGAAGATATTTCTTCAAATTTAGCTGATAACTTCCAACTAAGTTCAACAGACATAGAATCAGAAGTTTTAACAATAAAATCGGATATCGTCTTAAAAGGACGCGCACATGAAAATTCCTTTTTGAATTTAGTATCCGAAGAAAAATATATGTTATTAAAATCTGTGGCATTGAGGATATTAGCATTTTTTTGTTCGACATATTATTCAAAGTAGCATTTTCACAAATGAAATTCATTAAATCAAAATTTAGAAGCAATCCAACTGGCAACTACTTGATGGCGCCTATGAGTCCACATCCAAAAAATGAATGATATATATTGATATGAATAAATAATTTAATTACCATTCAATGCATTATTTTGTTCCTATTTTTGAAAATGTCGATCGCCATTAACTAGCTAACATTTACGTCGATCATTGAACATTAAACTTTGCCCACCCCTGGTAAGAAAGAATCAGATGGGGAAACAAGGAGCAGAACATTAAAACGGA
The DNA here is from genome assembly GCA_036711965.1 of Onthophagus sagittarius. Taxonomy (NCBI): domain Eukaryota; kingdom Metazoa; phylum Arthropoda; class Insecta; order Coleoptera; family Scarabaeidae; genus Onthophagus; species Onthophagus sagittarius. Next base: position 27,522,193 of record JASERS010000010.1, on the reverse strand, counting down.
TTAGGGCTGATACACCTGAACCTGCTCCTAGAAGTAGATAGAAAGACCGAAAAGTAGTTAGGACCTTCTTGTGAGTGTAAATAAAGATGTAGAGAGAAACTAGATGGTAATGAAAACCGAATTTTCAATGAAGTTTGGAATTTGAATTTGTTCTGTTAATGCTAATGGCCAAACAGTAATCGTGTGTAAAACCGAGTTTCCGAATGAAGAATGAAGAGGAACTCCTACACCAGAGAAAGATAAAGGTGGCCGACATTCGAACAGACCCAATCAAATTAGTGACCTGCAAAAGAGTATTAGACAGTATATAGATTTAATACCTAACTACCAAAATCACTACAGCAGGACTGAAAATCTAGGGAAAGTATACATTAACTGTGATATGACCATATTGCGTCTTTATTCTGAGTATTATGTTCCGTTGTGTCAACAATAACGTATCAAACCTATTCTGAAGCACACGTATAGAATTAGAATTTAATTTTTTTTAATTTCCCAAATGCGACACTTGCAAAACTTGTGATCAACTTAACATCAGAACAGATTCTGCAACAAAATTAAATGAAAATCAATAATTGTCTCAAGAATCAAACAACACCAATAGAATGTTAGTAATTTCAGTTGGCTTACAACAGGCATTATCATTTTAGAAATTAACCACGGATTCAGGGTTTTATTGCAGAAAAATCTGGTTATACAACTTAGGCATTCATGATTGTACAAATGGTTTCTCTGAACGGAAGATGTCGCTTCAATCCTCCAAAAATTTCTTATGACAAAGACCGAAATTGACTACCTAGTTATATTTACAAATAATTGTCCTGGGCAAAATAAAAATTGACTAATGATGAGTTTATGGTTTCAACTGGTAAAGGAGAATAAATTTAAAATAATAACGCACCATTTTCTCGTAAGTGGTCATACTCATCTTCCTTCTGATAGGGGCTTGGCACTTATAGAATGATACGATATTATACGACGATAAAAAAAACAACTTTTGCAGTCACAGTTATGACGCAGAAAGATTTTTTAAACTTTACACCCATACTTAACATAAAAAAAGAGTTTGCGCACCAATACTGGCCATAAGCTAAACTTTGTTGATGCGTTTAAAGTTTTTTACGTCAAACATTTCGTTCATGGTGAGTACGACCAGGTGTCTATCTCAAAACGAGAAAGACCAGTATACACTACACTTAATCAGTTAGATAGAAAGTATCGTGAACTACTTCGAACCAGTTTCTGAAGAAGGTTGCAACATGGCATCCGAAACGTCAAACATTTCTTCAAAAAACGCATGGCAAAACCCTAAAGTTTCTAGTTTTAGATCTATTGTTAGTCCTAGGGATAATTCTGGTGATAGTTCTAGTGTTAGTGCTAGTGTTAGTTCTAATTTTAGTCCAGTATCGTGACCTAATTACAATTTAAAAAAAAAATACGACAATCTAAAGACATTGTCATGAATCATGGTTTTTCCGAAATTTACAGCCGAAAATAACTGAAAGTGTTGAAGAAACAAGGGAACCTGAAATTATTCATGAATCAGAGTTATTTTCTTAATTTAAACATTATTTATTTATTTTCATTTTTGAGTTATTGACTTATTTAGTTTTGAATTGAAAATGTTGTCGTTTGATAGTGCAAAAGTTTTACAAATCACAATTTTTCTAATAAAGTTCTTTTTTTTTAGTTTTCTATACATTTTTTTTATTACTTTAGTATCTTGGATAGATACAGTTATTAAGTATTTTACCGATTTTGAACAAATTTCAAAGTCGATTTTCCAAAATTTTATATTTATGCCTTGTCATTCTTTCACACTAAGCCCTTCAAATATAGAATAATGTAGCGCTGAATAACAAGTAAAAGCAAAATTGATACTAACACTAGAACTAATACTAGATCCAGAACTAGAATCATTCGAGTTTAGCCGAACGTCTTTTAAGACGGCTACACCTGAATGATTCTAGTTTTAGATCTAGTATTAGTTATAGTTTAATACAGATTTATAACAATATAGCTCTGAATAACAACTAAAAATTGAATTGTCAATTCAATTAGAACTAATACTAGACCCATGACTAGAATCATTCGGGTTCTGCCGAACGTCTCTTAAGACGGCTAAACCCGAATAGTTCTAGTTCTACGTCTCGTATTTCTTCAATTGAAATATGGAAACGTAAAGCGTCAGTTAATAGTTAAAACTAGAACTAACACTAGACCTAGAACTAGAAAGATTCGGGTTTAGCCTTCTTCAGACGCACGGCTAAACCTGATTATTTCTAGTTCTAGGTCTAGTATTAGATCTAGTTTTAGTTCGATATGAATGTACAATAATGTAGCGCTGAATAACAACGAAAAGTAGAATTGATACTAAAACTAGAACTAATACTACACCCGGAACTAGAATCATTCGGGTTTAGCCGAACGTCTCTTTAGACGGCTAAACCCGAATGATTCTAGCTCTAGATCTGGTGTTACTTCAATATAAATATACAATAATGTAGCACTGAATATCAACTTAAAGGAAAATCCACGTCTAGTATTAGTTCTAGTTCAATACAAATTTATAACAATATATAGATGTTATATATGTGTAGACTCCTTAGAAATTTCTATTTGTCAAACATATTCATTCCATAAAATTTTCCATAAAATAATAAAAGTCATCCAAGTCAGTATACAATCACAATAACAGAGCAGATGTTAGAAACATTTTACCCCCGAAATAACTTGTTAACCCCAAAAGGGTTTACCGAAAAACCCTCAAAATGACCTCAATTCCATCTATTTCTAAACATTTGGGATCATTTATTTTGATGAGTCAATGAATCAATTTCGACCCCTTTTCTAATAAACACAGCTTTATGAAGCGAATAGAGATTCTTTTAGATGAAATTAGTATTTTTGTAAATGCGTTTATTTTTTTTTTGAGCTTGTAAATCAAAGTACTAAACCTGTCAAGGAATCTTCGTCTTCGTCCGCGCGTTAACGACGACATGTGTTTCTTGGCTCCTGAGGAGACATAAAGAGGCGTAAAAAACCCTTTCTGGTGGGTTTTAAAATCGATTAGTTACGGCAAATATGCGACTAATTCTTCGATATTTAGTCGGGCCACTTATTCTCGGAGCAAACGGGACGACGTCGTCGACGTCGGAAACTTGATAATTAACGACCGTTTATTGTTGTTACCCTTCCATTCCTATTTCTAGAAGTAAATCTGTGCCAGATTATTTTTATAGCGACTTTTTTTTGAAGATAGATTTTGTGCGACTTTGCGATTTTTCTCTTGTTACAGTTTGGGCGGAAACCGGCGATTTTCGAGATGCTCACTCGGGGATGTCTACGTCGAGCTCAATGGATCATCCGCAATTACCATTTTCAACCGCTTCCAGATCTAGAACGAGAGAACGAAAAGGTAAACATTAAAAATTTTATTTTCCGAATCAATTTTTGCAAAGAAAAATCTTGGTAAAAGGATTTTTGAGGAAACCGGGGGTGGCTGTTTGATCAGCTCCACTCTGAGTGCTAAAAATAACAATAAAAAAGGCGTCTCCGTCCGGGAAAACGCGCCCCGTCTGGGGGGGATCAATGCGAGGATTTCGGGGCCCCTTCCCCCACAAAAGACGGTTCCAAAGGGAGGCGGGGGATAATTGCTCCCGGAACCATCACTTCCCTCCACTTCCAGGCTTACGATTTTTAATCAACCGTCTTCAAACAAGTCGATGCCTCCCGATTTTTACATTTCCCACATTGTTTCCAGACATACAAGATCGGATAATTGGAAATTTAACGAGTTTATAAAAAAAAATCGATTTCGAAATTTTCTTTGATCTATTTTTAATCGACGAAAAATACGTGCGCAGTGAAACACCCAAGAAGCAAACGAAGAAACACGATGCACATGTTGGGCGATAAATCAAAAAGCTTATTCTCCAACGGCTATTATGGTTTCATCTCGTTTCAGCGAACGTTTAATTTCTTTTTTTTAAGAAGTAAATTTTAGCTCTAATTGGTTGTCGTCTAATATTAATGGCGTCTTAATCTTTAAGATTTCATAATTTATTAACAATAATTATGTCGGAAAAGTTTTTGAAAATAGTATTTAGAATTTTTTTTGTGGATACAAAATTAATGATTGAGAAATAGCTCAATATGGTTTGAGTTAGATATGATTGAAAAGTTACCTAGAACTAGAATCTTTCTAATTAAGTGGAATAAAAACAAATTGTACAATTCAGTGATAAAATCTTTAATCATTCGACCGGTTTCGGTTTCTTAACAAACCATCTTCAGGAATTCCTAAAAAACTGTTTTTAAAAAATAGTTAATGGCAATTATGAACAATTTTCAACATATTTAAAAAAATATGAGTAACAAATCTCTCCTCAGCAATCTTTAACTCGGAGGAAATAGATCTTTTGAACAAAGGACATAAATATACAATTGAGACAAAACCCAGTATTAGAAGAACAGCAATAGAATTAGAAGCAATCTTAAGAAGTTGCCCAACCAATGACGAATTCAGAAAAGAAATTTGCACAACCATAGTCAATGAAAACAAAAATCCCAAAAAACTACAACCTAAAATTTCAACATTAAAGGTCCGTAGAGAACTCACAACACTTTCCTCTATTAAAAATAAAAAAGAAACTAACAACCTCGTTTTCATAATTGCTCACAAAAATGCAGGATTAGTTATTTTGGATAAACCCCAGTATATTCAAAAAGCTGAAGATTTTCTAAATGAGAATAAGTTTAAAATTCTCCCAAAAAATCAATTTAACACTTTCCATAATAAAGTTAAAAGAATACTAAACAATATGAAGGAAGTTTTATCAAGTTACATAGAAAAACCTACTTCATTACTACCGATGAACCCGAAGACACCTCGACTATATTCACTCCCGAAATAGCATAAACCTAACATTTCTATAAGACCTATTATATCATCTATTGACTCCTCCACATATAAGATTTCCAAATTTTTGATCCAGTTTTTTAAAGACAATATAACTTTTAAACCAACCAACACAATTGCCAACAGATTAGAATTTATTTCTAAACTCAAGACAACTACCCTTCCCAAAAAGTTCACTATGGTATCATTTTATGTCGTTAACTTGTATACAAATGTGCCAATTACAGAGACACTCAGTTTGCTAAAGGAGTTGTTGGACATGGAGTTGAAGGATGTTACATTATCTCAAGGCTTACACAGACTTTTTCAACTTTGTATTGAACAAAACTTCTGTTCCTTCAATAATAAGATATATAAATTTGAAGAAGGATTGCCTATGGGTTCCCCTTTGAGCTGCCTAATATCAGATATTTTCCTGGATTCTATTGAAAATAATTTCATCTTGAATAATGATAGAAATCCTTTAAGAAAACATATCCTATCATGGTCTAGATATGTTAATAATGTCTTTGCTATTTTAGATACCGATAACCCGACAATAATCAATGAACTACACAAATATTTGAACTCAATACATAACAAGTTGACATTTACACTTGAAATTGAACAAAATAATACTATTAACTTCTTGGACCAATGTTGAAGGTGAACAATACTATTAACTTTGACATATATAGAAAACAAACTCAAACAGATATAACTATACCTTATGACTCCTTCCATGATTACACACAGAAGATAGCTGCATATAAATCATATATCTACAGAGCCTTCAATTTTGAAGTTGATGATATTACGAAATACACATAAATTGATGTTATTAAACAAATAGCCATGAATAATAGAGTTCCTTCGAATACAATTAACAAACTAGTAAAGTACCACATCCGGAAAAATAGCTTGACACAACATACATCTCTAACACAAATATCTCCCAACAAGAAAAACTATATATACAGGTCAACGAATTACCATGAGAATCTTTCACAAAAACTGAAGCGCATCTGCCTTAAACACAACATAAAATTAACATTTAAATCACCCAACACATTATGCAACTTATTAACAAGGAACAAGGACCCTATTGATAAACTAGATAACAACGGTGTATATAAATTGGATTGTGCTACCAGTATATATAGTAGATCAAATTCTAATTTTGGGAGGCATTTAACCGAACACAATCGTGATTTTCATGAAGAACAAAATACTGAATTATTACATCAAGGAGATACTCGAAACATATGAGATTGGAATGTTCAAACAGAATGTTTGAATGATCAACTCTATCTCACTCAAAACCCTTTATACTTACAATTAAGTGTGCCTTATACTTCACCTAAACCACCAAAATAGAATATAACATGCATATCTCGTTATGTTTCGCCTACTTACATTTTCTGACGTTTGTAATATGTGCTTTTGATTTTGTTTGATTTAGTTTTTATAGTTGAACTTTACCGCTATATTTTAAAAAACTAACTTCATTCGATTACACTTAACCAAACTTTTATAGCGTTAATGCGACATGTTTTGCCACAAATTTAATTTTAGTGGATTGCTTAGTTATCAGCGTTCTATTTTTCTGTTCAATGTTATTTGTTTTAATATTCACTCAACCTAACATTTTCTTTTCCTATTTTTTAATTGACGTAAGTAGTCCTTTTTAAATGAAGAAAATTTATATTTTAAATATGTTGAAAATTGTTCATAATTGCCATTAACTATTATATCTCCACTATTTTTTAGGAATTTCTGAAAATGGTTTGTGAAGAAACCGAAACCCGTCGAATGATTAAAGATTTGATCACTAGAGATAAAATTAAAATGTACAGGTGTCTCAAAATTGAGATACTATGCCTTAGCTGACACTTTTAAATAGGAACCCCACATCTTATCTTGATATTCAACTATCTTCAAAATAAGACTGTATACATAATGTACGGAATCAATTCAATATAAGTTCAGCGCATAGTCTTAGATCTGGTCTTGCATGTTCCATTTTTTAACGCGCACTTTTTGAGATAAAATTAAAATGTACAGGTGTCTCAAAATTGAAATACCTAGCCTTAGTTGACATTTTTAAATAGGAACCCCCATTTCTTGTTACATTTATCGATTTTACCTAAAATACTGAGTTTTCTTGCAGCACATCTTATCTTGATAGTCAACTATCTTCAAAATAAGACTGTGTACATAAAGTGCGGAATCAATTCGTTATAAGTTCAGCGCATATTCTTAGATCTGGTCTTGTATGTTCCATTTTTTAACGCGCACTTTTTGAAATAAAATTAAAATGTACAGGTGTCTCAAAATTGAGATACCATGCCTTAGTTGACATTTTTAAATAGGAACCCCCATTTCTTGTTACATTTATCGATTTTACCTAAAATACTGAGTTTTCTTGCAGCACATCTTAACTTGATATTCAACTATCTTCAAAATAAGACTGTCTACATAATGTACGGAATCAATTCAATATAAGTTCAGCGCATATTCTTGGATTTGGTCTTGTATGTTCCATTTTTTAACGCGCACTTTTTGAGATAAAATTAAAATGTACAGGTGTCTCAAAATTGAAATACCATGCCTTAGTTGACATTTTTAAATAGGAACCCCCATTTCTTGTTACATTTATCGATTTTACCTAAAATACTGAGTTTTCTTGCAGCACATCTTAACTTGATATTCAACTATCTTCAAAATAAGACTGTATACATAAAGTACGGAATCAATTCGATATAAGTTCAGCGCATATTCTTAGATCTGGTCTTGTATGTTCCATTTTTTTAACGCGCACTTTTTGAGATAAAATTAAAATGTACAGGTGTCTCAAAATTGAAATACCATGCCTTAGTTGACATTCTTAAATAGGAATCCCCATTTCTTGTTACATTTATCGATTTTACCTAAAATTCTGAGTTTTCTTGCAGCACATCTTATCTTGATATTCAACTATCTTCAAAATAAGACTGTATACATAAAGTACGGAATCAATTCGATATAAGTTCAGCGCATATTCTTAGATCTGGTCTTGTATGTTCCATTTTGTAACGCGCACTTTTTGAAATAAAATTAAAATGTACAGGTGTCTCAAAATTGAGATACCATGCCTTAGTTGACATTTTTAAATAGGAACCCCCATTTCTTGTTACATTTATCGATTTTACCTAAAATACTGAGTTTTCTTGCAGCACATCTTAACTTGATATTCAACTATCTTCAAAATAAGACTGTCTACATAATGTACGGAATCAATTCAATATAAGTTCAGCGCATATTCTTAAATCTGGTCTTGTATGTTCCATTTTTTTAACGCGCACTTTTTGAGATAAAATTAAAATGTACAGGTGTCTCAAAATTGAAATACCATGCCTTAGTTGACATTTTTAAATAGGAACCCCCATTTCTTGTTACATTTATCGATTTTACCTAAAATACTGAGTTTTCTTGCAGCACATCTTAACTTGATATTCAACTATCTTCAAAATAAGACTGTATACATAAAGTACGGAATCAATTCGATATAAGTTCAGCGCATATTCTTAGATCTGGTCTTGTATGTTCCATTTTTTTAACGCGCACTTTTTGAGATAAAATTAAAATGTACAGGTGTCTCAAAATTGAAATACCATGCCTTAGTTGACATTCTTAAATAGGAATCCCCATTTCTTGTTACATTTATCGATTTTACCTAAAATTCTGAGTTTTCTTGCAGCACATCTTATCTTGATATTCAACTATCTTCAAAATAAGACTGTATACATAAAGTACGGAATCAATTCGATATAAGTTCAGCGCATATTCTTAGATCTGGTCTTGTATGTTCCATTTTGTAACGCGCACTTTTTGAAATAAAATTAAAATGTACAGGTGTCTCAAAATTGAGATACCATGCCTTAGTTGACATTTTTGAATAGGAACCCCCATTTCTTGTTACATTTATCGATTTTACCTAAAATACTGAGTTTTCTTGCAGCACATCTTATCTTGATATTCAACTATCTTCAAAATAAGACTGTATACATAAAGTACGGAATCAATTCGATATAAGTTCAGCGCATATTCTTAGATCTGGTCTTGTATGTTCCATTTTTTAACGCGCACTTTTTGAAATAAAATTAAAATGTACAGGTGTCTCAAAATTGAGATACCATGCCTTAGTTGACATTTTTGAATAGGAACCCCCATTTCTTGTTACATTTATCGATTTTACCTAAAATACTGAGTTTTCTTGCAGCACATCTTATCTTGATATTCAACTATCTTCAAAATAAGACTGTATACATAAAGTACGGAATCAATTCGATATAAGTTCAGCGCATATTCTTAGATCTGGTCTTGTATGTTCCATTTTTTAACGCGCACTTTTTGAAATAAAATTAAAATGTACAGGTGTCTCAAAATTGAGATACCATGCCTTAGTTGACATTTTTGAATAGGAACCCCCATTTCTTGTTACATTTATCGATTTTACCTAAAATACTGAGTTTTCTTGCAGCACATCTTATCTTGATATTCAACTATCTTCAAAATAAGACTGTATACATAAAGTACGGAATCAATTCGATATAAGTTCAGCGCATATTCTTAGATCTGGTCTTGTATGTTCCATTTTTTAACGCGCACTTTTTGAAATAAAATTAAAATGTACAGGTGTCTCAAAATTGAGATACCATGCCTTAGTTGACATTTTTAAATAGGAACCCCCATTTCTTGTTACATTTATCGATTTTACCTAAAATACTGAGTTTTCTTGCAGCACATCTTAACTTGATATTCAACTATCTTCAAAATAAGACTGTCTACATAATGTACGGAATCAATTCAATATAAGTTCAGCGCATATTCTTAAATCTGGTCTTGTATGTTCCATTTTTTTAACGCGCACTTTTTGAGATAAAATTAAAATGTACAGGTGTCTCAAAATTGAAATACCATGCCTTAGTTGACATTTTTAAATAGGAACCCCCATTTCTTGTTACATTTATCGATTTTACCTAAAATACTGAGTTTTCTTGCAGCACATCTTAACTTGATATTCAACTATCTTCAAAATAAGACTGTATACATAAAGTACGGAATCAATTCGATATAAGTTCAGCGCATATTCTTAGATCTGGTCTTGTATGTTCCATTTTTTTAACGCGCACTTTTTGAGATAAAATTAAAATGTACAGGTGTCTCAAAATTGAAATACCATGCCTTAGTTGACATTCTTAAATAGGAATCCCCATTTCTTGTTACATTTATCGATTTTACCTAAAATTCTGAGTTTTCTTGCAGCACATCTTATCTTGATATTCAACTATCTTCAAAATAAGACTGTATACATAAAGTACGAAATCAATTCGATATAAGTTCAGCGCATATTCTTAGATCTGGTCTTGTATGTTCCATTTTTTAACGCGCACTTTTTGAGGTAAAATTAAAATGTACAGGTGTCTCAAAATTGAAATACCATGCCTTAGTTGACATTTTTAAATAGGAACCCCCATTTCTTGTTACATTTATCGATTTTACCTAAAATACTCAGTTTTCTTGCAGCACATCTTATCTTGATATTCAACTATCTTCAAAATAAGACTGTGTACATAAAGTAGGGAATCAATTTGATATAAGGTCAGCGCATATTCTTAGATCTGGTCTTGTATGTTCTATTTTTTTAACGCGCACTTTTTGAGATAAAATTAAAATGCACAGGTGTCTCAAAATTGAGATACCATGCCTTAGTTGACACTTTTAAATAGGAACCCCACATCTTATCTTGATATTCAACTATCTTCAAAATAAGACTGTATACATAATGTACGGAATCAATTCAATATAAGTTCAGCGCATATTCTTAGATCTGGTCTTGTATGTTCCATTTTTTAACGCGCACTTTTTGAGATAAAATTAAAATGTACAGGTGTCTCAAAATTGAAATACCATGCCTTAGTTGACATTTTTAAATAGGAACCCCCATTTCTTGTTACATTTATCGATTTTACCTAAAATACTGAGTTTTCTTGCAGCACATCTTAACTTGATATTCAACTATCTTCAAAATAAGACTGTCTACATAATGTACGGAACAATCAATATAAGTTCAGCGCATATTCTTAGATCTGGTCTTGTATGTTCCATTTCTTTAACGCGCACTTTTTGAGATAAAATTAAAATGTACAGGTGTCTCAAAATTGAAATACCATGCCTTAGTTGACATTTTTAAATAGGAACCCTCATTTCTTGTTACATTTATCGATTTTACCTAAAATACTGAGTTTTCTTGCAGCACATCTTAACTTGATATTCAACTATCTTCAAAATAAGACTGTCTACATAATGTACGGAATCAATTCAATATAAGTTCAGCGCATATTCTTAGATCTGGTCTTGTATGTTCCATTTTTTTAACGCGCACTTTTTGAGATAAAATTAAAATGTACAGGTGTCTCAAAATTGAAATACCATGCCTTAGTTGACATTTTTAAATAGGAACCCTCATTTCTTGTTACATTTATCGATTTTACCTAAAATACTGAGTTTTCTTGCAGCACATCTTAACTTGATATTCAACTATCTTCAAAATAAGACTGTCTACATAATGTACGGAATCAATTCAATATAAGTTCAGCGCATATTCTTAGATCTGGTCTTGCATGTTCCATTTTTTAACGCGCACTTTTTGAGATAAAATTAAAATGTACAGGTGTCTCAAAATTGAAATACCATGCCTTAGTTGACATTTTTAAATAGGAACCCCCATTTCTTGTTACATTTATCGATTTTACCTAAAATTCTGAGTTTTCTTGCAGCACATCTTATCTTGATATTCAACTATCTTCAAAATAAGACTGTGTACATAAAGTACGGAATCAATTCGATATAAGTTCAGCGCATATTCTTAGATCTGGTCTTGTATGTTCCATTTTTTTAACGCGCACTTTTTGAGATAAAATTAAAATGCACAGGTGTCTCAAAATTAAGATACCATGCCTTAGTTGACATTCTTAAATAGGAACCCCCACACAGACGGCTAAACCCGACTGTTTCTAGTTCCATGTCTAGTATTAGTTCTAGTTCAATACAATATACAGCATTGTAACTCTGAGTATCAACTAAAACTAGTATTGATACTAGGACTAGAACGCAGACTAGACCCGGAACTAGAATCATTCGGACTTAGCCTAACGTCTCTTAAGACGGCTTCTTGTTCCGCGTTTAATGTTAGTTCTAGTATTAGATCAATAAAAATATACAGTGTGTACATAAAGTATGGAATCAATTCGATATAAATTCGGGCGATGTTCTTCGGAAAAAAAATTAGAGATCAATTTGATCAACTGAAATGTATTGATGTCCCAAAATTTATTAAACCATACGTGAGTTGATATTTTTAAATATGAAACCCTATCTTTTATGGATTTTACATTAAATTTGACTACTTTTCAGTCTTCGAAATGATAACTTTGTGTTTATTTTAAGATTATTGAAATATTGTTAAAATATTTAACAAAATATTTTTAAAAAATTAAGTCTTTAAAAAAATTATTAATTGAAAGATTATCATTGAGTGCAGAATATGGATTCGTATCTGGAGGATTCTATGTGAGATCAACCACGGTGGAGATGATCTCAGCAAGTAAATTTGCCAAAAGAACATTAAATTTGTTTTTTTTCATTGCAAATCCTAGTTAATGTAAGCTGCGCCTCTACTTTTCTTATATGTCGGGATTAGAAGGCCAAAATGGTAGTAATTTCAATTTAGAAATATTTTGTAATTTTCAAAAACAACAAGAAATTGGATATAAACATCGACAACCTTAAACCAGCATTTCTTTTAAACGAAAACACAATATGTCGCCACAGCGAGATCAATTCTAAAAAAATTAATATTCAAAAGACCTCGTTTTCACATTCAGGTCTACGACACGAGAAGATATGATCGAACGGATAGGAAATGTTATCCACAATATTTTATTACCGAAAATAGAGGCTGCTGTCTTATCTACGCAGCAGCGCCTACAGCAGTGCTGCTGATGGCAGACAATTTGAACATTAAAGAACATCAAAATTGAACATACCGATTTCTTTTAGGATAGTTGGTGAATGACACCTTTTCTGTTGATGATAGCAGGGTAATTCTCAATTAGAGCTTGGTTCACTCGATCCAATTGTTAACAATAAAGGTCCGCATTAACAGTTTGTCCAGGATTAAGCACTTCAAAGTGGACGTTTCCGCGGATGCTCCACCAAACACACAAAAGCGCCTTCTTGGGGTGTAATCCCGGCTTTGCAGTACTGCGTGCTGGTTCATTTGGGGAGAGCCACTGCCTTTTGCGTTTTGGGTTATCGTATAGGACCCATTTTTTTATCTCCAGTGACCAAACAAAAAAAAAGTGCCGTTGAATCAATGCATTGCACGTGGTTCACCTGTTGGCTTTGTTTTGCTCTGACAAATTATGGGGGACCCAAACACCGGCTCTGCTGATTTTTCTTATCTGGTGGTAACATTCCTGGATGGTCGACCAAGGTTGGTTAAAGGTGTTAAACAATTCTTCGATGGTTTGGCATAGATTAGCTTCAACTTCTGCCCTTAGAATGTCGTTGTCTAATGACATTGGTCTTCCTGGTCGATGGGCGTCAGAAAGATCAAAATTCCCAGATCTAAACTTCGAAAACCATCTTTGGCATTTGCGAATATCTAATGAATCTGGGTAAATATCGGTAATGTTCTTAGTCGCAACTGTTGCGTTACTACCTTTGCGAAATTCAAACAGCATGCAATGACGAATATGCACTTATATAATTGATGACCATCTCATATTAATGACATCTCAATCTTTTGGATTTCCAAATTTATTAACAACAATTATTTTAGAAAAGTTGTCGAAAATAAAATTAAAAGCCATTTAGTTGCGGGTTTTTTTATCAACAAAAGTGTCGACGTGCACTTATCGTTTCTGCCCGATAAAAGCTATATTAGATATTAGATGGTGAAGTGTTACGATATCGGCTGTTACTTTACGCTTTGTGGTCGCGCACCGCCTTAATCAATCATGGTAGGCGATGACAGCTTTTGTGATTGGCCAACGCCGAAGCGTTCCCTTTTAAACGCCTTCCTTTGTTGCTTCTCTTATTTTCAACATCTTTTCGAATCAATTACACGAAAAATGTTCGTTTTGTTGTTACAGCTAGTAGATCATTGACGGATCCGGTTAAAACGGAAGCTGTCGGAGTTGATGGAGGCGAAAGTGAGGAAGGTGGTAAAAACGATAAGAAACAAAAGAGGCAGAGAAGGCAAAGAACGCACTTTACGTCACAACAGTTGCAAGAGTTAGAGGCGACTTTTGCGAGGAATCGGTATCCGGATATGAGTTCTAGGGAGGAAATAGCTATGTGGACGAATTTGACCGAAGCTAGAGTTAGGGTAAGTTAATTTAGCTCGAAACTTTAATGCGATAAGAGAAAAGCAAAAATGAAATTGCAAGTCCATTGATCAAAACAAAAAAAGATATCAGTCAAAATTAATCCTCGAAACAATACGTTTAGATTGAGTTCGTAATGTTTTACGAAAACGTAACTTTTAATTAGTCTTTTTGTATTAATCAGTTATTAATTAATTTTTAAGGTATCAAAAATTACTTAATGTTATTCCTTGTTTAATTGATAAAATGTATTAGCTAAAGACCTGTATTGATTTGTGAACCTTTAACAAGTGAGATAAAAATAGGATTAGATTAATGAAAGTTTTTACGAATATTGACTCAGACTAATTAATCCTGTTTCTTTAATTCCACCATGATGAGATAAAAGCAGTGATGGTTAAATTTTTTGATTTCTGTCCAATTAATGATAAATATTTATGAAAGGCAAAATGCATGACATAATATAATTAAGCAACGATTGAGGAATAAAATAATTGATATCATATTAATATAAATCTGGTTAACGCTGATTACAGTTCTTAATCTTGCTGTAATTGATACCATATTAACATAAAACTGGATAAGATGGCTCACAGAATGCATGATTTGGTATGATTAAGCCGAGATTGATACTAATTTGGTTTGAAATATACAATAATAATATGAATGTGATGTAATGTTTAAACAACCTCGACTTAACTAATGTCTATGATACATGATTATTTCTAACCAATCCAACTCAACCCTTTTTTTTAACGAGGTCGGGGAAAATCTGCAATCAGACATCCGGCCTGATAGTGTGGAGGTGGAGCCATAAGCTCCAACTCACTAAAAAAAACCCTTTCCTCGTCTTCACTGGAATCACTCTCGCGAGTTTTCTTCAATGTCGTTGTCGCTCATCGTCTCCCTTTCCTGTTCTGTTCTCCACCTTCTTCCCTGTCCAAGCCACCCAAACATGAAAAACAGAAGTAACACCCAAGGTCCGTAAAGTGTATTGTGCCAGGTTGACAAGAGACTGAGAAACGCGTTTTGAAGGGTAAGGAGGGGGGTGACGTCACGAGTTACGTAGCAGAGGGAGTTAGGTCCATTACTATCATCTTTTAGTTAAATTTATCTTATAGATAAATCCATCCACTGGCCAATCAGAATGCGTAAAATAGCCGGTAATTATTCCATGGTAATAATTCCTTAGATTTCTTAATCAGAAGATGGTAGTAACGAGCCTTACTATCTCAAGTTATCTCACAGATAAAAAATCCCTGAGATGTCCAAAGACTTTAATGATATTTAAATTGGTAACCATATAGTCAAAACGCCTAATATTTTTACATTCCAACTAATTTTAACCACAAATGACATCGCTGAACTTAATTGAGATTTAATTGGGATTTTTCCAATATTTTGAATAAATTTTAAAATCCTTGAAAAATTGATTTTTTGGAAAATTATTATGAAATTACTTTCAATTATTAATTGGAGAATCTATTTTCGAAAGATGAAGTCAATTTGGAGATTTCTCACCTGGAACTTGAGATAGAAGTTGTTGAATTTAATTGGGATTTTTCCAATAATTTGAATAATTTTAAAAATTCTTCAAAAATTGATTTTTTGGAAAATTGTTATGAAATTACTTTCAATTACTAATTGGAGTTTTTCCTACTAAAAGTGAAGTCAATTTGAAAATATCTCACTTAGCTCTTGAGATATTAGCTGTTGAACTTAATTGGGATTTTTCCAATATTTTGAATAAATTTAAAAATTCCTGAAAACTCGATTTTTTGAAAAATTGTTATGAAATTACTTTCAGTTACTAATTGGAGAATCTAATTTATAAAAGTGAAGTCAATTTGAAAACATCTCACTTAGATCTTGAGATATTAGCTGCTAAACTTAATTGGGAGTTTTCCAATATTTTGTATAAATTTAAAAATTCCTGAAAACTCGATTTTTTGAAAAATTGTTATGAAATTACTTTCAATTACTAATTGGAGTATCTACTTTCTAAAAGTGAAGTCAATTTGAAAATATCTCACTTAGTTCTTGAGATATTAGCTGTTGAACTTAATTGGAATTTTTCCAATATTTTGAATAAATTTAAAAATTCCTGAAAACTCGATTTTTTGAAAAATTGTTATGAAATTACTTTCAGTTACTAATTGGAGAATCTACTTTCTAAAAGTGAAGTCAATTTGAAAATATCTCACTTAGCTCTTGAGATATTAGCTGCTGAACTTAATTGAGATTTTTCCAATATTTTGAATAAATTTAAAAATTCCTGAAAACTCGATTTTTTGAAAAATTGTTATGAAATTACTTTCAATTACTAATTGGAGCATCTACTTTCTAAAAGTGAAGTCAATTTGAATTATCTCTCTTAGTTCTTGAGATACAAGCTTCTGAGCTTAATTGGGATTTTTTCAGTATTTTGTATAAATTTAAAAATTCATGAAAAATCGATTTTTTGAAAAATTGTTATGAAATTACTTTCAATTACTAATTGGAGTATCTACTTTCTAAAAGTGAAGTCAATTTGAAAATATCTCACTTAGCTCTTGAGATATTAGCTGCTGAACTTAATTGAGATTTTTCCAATATTTTGAATAAATTTAAAAATTCCTGAAAACTCGATTTTTTGAAAAATTGTTATGAAATTACTTTCAATTACTAATTGGAGCATCTACTTTCTAAAAGTGAAGTCAATTTGAATTATCTCTCTTAGTTCTTGAGATACAAGCTTCTGAGCTTAATTGGGATTTTTTCAGTATTTTGTATAAATTTAAAAATTCATGAAAAATCGATTTTTTGAAAAATTGTTATGAAATTATTTTCAGTTACTAATTGGAGTATCTACTTTCTAAAAGTGAAGTCAATTTGAAAATATGTCACTTAGCTCTTGAGATATTAGTTGCTGAACTCAATTGGGATTTTTCCAATATTTTGAATAAATTTAAAAATTCCTGAAAACTCGATTTTTTGGAAAATTGTTATGAAATTACTTTCAATTGCCAATTGGAGCATCTACTTTCTAAAAGTGAAGTCAATTTGAATTATCTCACTTAGTTCTTGAGATACAAGCTGCTGAGCTTAATTGTCATTTTTTCAGTATTTTGTATTAATTTAAAAATGTATGAAAAATTGATTTTTTGGAAAATTGTTATGAAATTAGTTTCAATTTCCAATTGGAGCATCTACTTTCTAAAAGTGAAGTCAATGTGAAAATATCTCACTTAGTTCTTGAGATATTAGCTGCTGAACTTAATTGGGATTTTTCCAATATTTTGAATATTTGAATGAATTTAAAAATTCTTGAAAAAATGATTTTTTGGAAAATTGTTACGAAATTAGTTTCAATTATTAACTGAAGCTTCTACTTTCTAAAAGTGAAGTCAATTTGAAAATATCTCACATAGTTCTTGAGAAATAATTTTCTGAACTTAATTGGAATTTTTCCAATATTTTGTGTAAATTTAAATATTCTTGCAAACAGGATTTTTTAGGAAAATTGTTATGAAATTACTTTCAATTACTAATTGGAGCATCTACTTTCTAAAAGTATAGTTAATTTGAAAATATCTCATACAGTTCGTGAGATATAAGCTGCTGTGCGTAATTGGAATTTTTCCAGTGTTTTGTATAAATTTTAAAATTCCTGAAAAATCGATTTTTTGAAAGATTGCTATAAAATTACTTTCTATTACTAAGCAGAAGACGGTAGTAAACGAGCCTTAGAGGTTGAATTAATTTAATTTATCTTCTATTATGTACTGCTTTCTTAATTATTAATTTATTAATTACTTAAAAAAAATTTTTTGACCAAGTTTTTATTAATATAACCTCATTATCAAGTAAATATCATTTCACTGTTATTTTAGAATCCTCCGAAGAAGACTGAGAAGGTCGAAACATGTCAGGATTGAAATAAATAAATATTACATTTATCAATTAAATACGTCGTTTTAATAATAAATACTTTTTTCGATTTTTACATTATTAAAACTTTACGACGAAAACAATGGATCACAAAACCGCTAATATTAATTTTTGTACTGAAAATCCGAAGTGATGATATTCTGTAGATATTTGCTGTATTTTTGCAAATTCTTAATTTTCAGGTTGTAACTGGTTATGAATTATGCTTTTCTACACCATTATGAACAATTTTCACGAATGAGGTCTTTGATCATCTATTTTGATTTTAAACATCAATTATGATGTTTTAGAGAATAGTTAGGTTCACTAACTATTAAAGAATGAAAAAAAAAAACTTATTTAACAATATTCGTTTAATAGGGCTTTCTGCAACTTGTTTTCTTAGATATGGTCGATTTTTGGGAAACGATATGAATGAAAAAGAGGAATCTTCAAAATAAATCTTCAAAACTGCCGAAATATTTAATAATCTTTAAAATAATAAAACCAAAATTAAAAATCTTTTAAATTCTTGTCCATTCAAAGCAAATTCTTGACCAAAGGGTTAAAAGAAAACTCCAAAAAACCAAATTAAAGCCCCGTCTTCTCCTCTTCTCCCTCCGGGCTCATTGCTCAGTACACAGAAAACAAAAAACAAAAACACACCTCTAACTTTTACTTTAGACTCTACCAAGAAAACTCACCGAGACAGAGGAGGGGCATCTAGTAGCCCCTCCTGTCCTCCATGACTTTCGTCTTCGATCTCCTTCTCCTCTCTTTCCTTCGTTCTCACGATCTAGGTTACACTTATCATCTCCTCCACCGTGTTCCATCTCTCCTCACTCTGCAGCATGATAGCAACGCAGTTCGCCGGCGTTATTCTTTCGTTTAGCTTTTGATCTACTGCCCTTCTTAAACCTTTCCATCTGATGCACTCAAAAAAGGTGTGTTCAGCGTCGTCCCGTTTGCCGCAGTATATACATTGCTCGACAAATACGTCTTGAAGCATCCATGTCCGCTTATAATGTGGATTGTACACTATACACTGTCTTGTAACCCACGGTGTTATTTTCGGTATTATCTTCTTCGTCCAACGGGTCTTTCCGGTGTCCACTAACCATCTTTTTTCCCATTTCTTAGTGAGCCGTTCCATTACTTCCAATTTATTGCAATCTTCTTCCATTGCCGCCTTCCTTTTTTCAAACATCAAGATGATCATCATCTTCTATAGAACGACATCTGTAAATGACGTCCTATAGGCCCTGGTTGTAAGGATCAAGATTCGTCTCTGTATTCTCGTTAGGATCTCCAGATATTTCTTGACTTTATCTAGATGCATAGAAAATCTGGGCGTAGATTACCATCGCAATCAGTTTCCGCTTTTCTACTCTTGGTCCATATGTCGACCCCATGATTTTATTAAGAGCATTTACGGTTCTATGCGTTTTGCCCTCTGTGTATTGTATCTGGGCTTTCCATTTTAAATCCCTTCCCATCATCACTCCCAGGTACTTCAGCGACTCTTTCGACTCTACCAAATGTCTTCTTGTTAGTGTTATCTTCTGCTTCTCATAAACACTATTTCCGTTTTCTCTGGGGCAACTTCCAGAACCATCTTTTCCATCTTTCTCATTATATTGTCTATTGTGAGTTGAGCCGTTCTTTCTATTTCCTCTATCTCCCAGCCACTGACCACAATTGCAAAATCGTCTGCATACGCTATCAGTTTGACATCTTTGTTTTCTATCTCTATTTCCAGAATTTGATCAAAAAAGATGTTCCACAGTATGGGGCCCAGGATGGAACTCTGTGGAACACCTCTATTTATTTTATATGTTTCCCTTTCATATACAATCGTTCTCTCGCTCAGGTAGGCCTTTATAATATTGTAGAGATATACTGATATTCCAAAAAAATGAAAATTGAAAATTCCAAAGGCGTTTCTAACGTCCATTGTGATTGTATTGGTATCCTCAATTACAGCTTCTTTTGCATTTACTGTCGCTTTTCCTGTTGTGAAGCCGTATTGGTCTTTCGATAGTCCACCCATTTCATCTAACTCTTCTTCTAACCTTTTTTTAATTAGCGCTTCATACAGTTTTCCATAGGTGTTTAAAAGGCACAAAGGTCTGTATTTATTGGCTCCCCCTGTTTCTGTATCAACACTAATCGCCCCCTTTTCCAGATATTGGGAAAGGTGTTTTTCTTAATTAACCTGCCATATAGTTTAGCTATTTTCTGTTTTCCCACCTCTATAGTAGTTTTCGTGATTTCAGGAGTAATAATTTTTATTCTTCCTGCCAGAGCTTGCACTTCTTCCTGTGTAACTTCAGGTACTTGTACCTTTTCGACCATCTCTCTCCATTCGGAATATTGTTCCTCTTCTTTTTAGAAATAGATCTTTTATCACGTGTTTGATCTGTTTCTTATCCAACGTCACTCGACCTGTATTTCTCGTCTTCATCGCTATGGTGTATGCCTCCCCCCAGGTGTCCTCCTGTAACTCGTTACAGAGTTTATTCCATGCCGTCTTTTTCGCTTTTTTAATTTCTTTCTTTAGTAGTTTTCTTGCCTCCTGATACTGGTCACAGGCATTTATTTTCTCTAGGTCGTCCGTCGATGTTACATTGGTCCTCTTCATTGTCCTCTTCATTTCTTCCTTCGCCTGTCTCACCTCGTCGTTCCACCAATACAGGCTGCCTCCCCTTGATCCCGTTCCTCTCTTCCTGTAATATATCTCCTCACAGGTCTGTTCAGTGAGGTCTGTCATCGCTTCAGGTGTAAGTACTGGCGTCATCTCGAGTCTTTTGCTCAGTTTGTGTTTATATATGTTGATTAGCTCCTCTCTTCTCTTCCATCTTTTTTCCAGCCTACATTCGCTTCTACTTTCTTGCTTTATACCCACATTAAAAACTATGTACAAGTGATCGCTTAGATCTTCCTCCTCCACTTCCCATCCGCTTATAATTCCAAACATATTATCCCTATACATAAATATATCTATATGGGACTCTTGCATTCCTCTTCTCCAAGTTGACTTATTTTCTTTATTTATCACGGCCAGTCCCTTTTCCGAAATCCATTTATTTAGTATTATCCCTCTTTTGTTCTCTTTGCTCCATTTAACATCATGAAGAAAAGTTTATATAAAGCCCGGTCCGAAAATGCTTCCTAAGGGCACTCAAGTACTTTTTCAGGGATATCTGAAATATGGGAAGATACAGAATGCTGAAATTTGGTGTACAAGCATATTTTTATGTGATGAATAAGATATTTAAAAGAAAAAAAATTATTTATAAGTTCCAAGATAACAGGTAGGGGGCGTGTTAAAAGTACCATAATTTTTTCATCTTTATTTTTTCTGCTGTTTTAATTATATCAATCAATTCACGGAAAAAAACTACTTAGAAAAGCTACTACTTTAAAAATTACCTAAAACCAGTGGTTTACAAGAAAAATTGCATTAAACGGTTCATGGTATTAAAATAAATTTAAAGTTCTAAAGTAAATTTCTTTCACATTACAATTTTTAATGTTAAACGATGAAAAATTAAGCACTTGAATTCAAATTGTAATTAAATCAACAAAATTGCTAAAATATTTGTTGTACTTGTTTTTTATAAACATTTAACTATGTTGAGTACTTCAATAGTAAATTTAATTAAAAAATTGGTGATAAATATTAGTTCTTGATCGTCTAACAGTGGAAATTGTAATGTGACAGAAGTCTACTATATAGAATATTTAAAAATATTTTAAAATTTATTTTAATACCACAAATCCTTTAATGTGATTTTTCTTTGAAACTGCTGGTTTTAGGCAATTCTTTAAGTAGTACCTTTTTTATGTATATTTTCCTGTAGGAATGATTGACGTAATTAAAATAGCAGAAATCTCAAAGATAAGAAAAATGGGTGTTTTAAACATACCCCCTACCTGCAATCTTGGAACCTATAAATAATTTATTCTCTTTTGTCAAAAATATTCCTGCATACCAAATTTCTGCTCTAAACCTTCTCGTTTATGAGATATCCCGTAAAAAGTACTTTCTGAGTACCATCTTTAGAGGACTCTAGGTCCCTTAGGAAGCACTTTCAGATCGGGCTTTATATAAACTTTTCTTCATGATTTTAGATGTAGAATCACCCCTTTCAGTATATAGATGCAATTTCCGGACACCTGTATAAGATAGGGTCGTGTTAAAGTCGTGTAGACATTACGGATGGGGCAATAAAGAAGTTGTTGAGATATTTATATAGAATCTTTAGAAATTAGCGGATAATCTATACATAGTGAAATTCTTCGTTCGATTCTAAAGTGACATACGCATTCAAGTGGTTTTCAAAGTTCGTATAATTTGTTCAAAATAATGATTAGTATTCAATATCTGTTGATGAATAAGATATAGTCTGTACCATGACAAGTGATAGTGATTCATTGCATAAAAGTGGATGAAACAGATGTACTGGTTAGAAACCATTTCACTCTAACACACCTTAACTTACGTACCTAACATCTGTTCGTACAATTCAATTAGTATTACAATATCAATGTGATATCGATATATTGCCTCGCCCGCAAACGATCTCGGTGTAATTGGCGCGGCATTGTTGAAAAGCATTCAGGCATTAGGTCAATGTGGTATTGATGTACTCATACATATAATTAACTCATACATCGTTAAAAACCATTAACTATTATATCAATGTGGTATTGGTGTACTGCCTCGGCCGCAAGTGACGTCGGCTTAATTAATTTGATATTGTTGATAAGCATTCCAGAATTATGCCAATGTGGTATTGGTACACTGCCTCGGCCGCAAGTGACCTCGGTTTAAATAGCTCGACATTGTTGATAATCATTCCAGAATTATATCAATGTGGTATTGGTGTACTGCCTCGGCCGCAAGCGACCTCGGCTTAATTAGCTCGACATTGTTGATAATCATTCCGGTATTATGTCAATGTGGTATTGGTGTACTGCCTCGGCCGCAAGCGACCTCGGTTTAATTACCTCATACATCGTTAAAAGCATTAGCTATTATATCAATGTGGTATTGGTGTACTGCCTCGGCCGCAAGCGACGTGGGCTTAATTAGTTTGATATTGTTGATAAGCATTCCAGAATTATGTCAATGTTGTATTGGTACACTGCCTCGGCCGCAAGTGACCTCGGCTTAAATAGCTCGATATTGTTGATAATCATTCCAGAATTATATCAATGTGGTATTGGTGTACTGCCTCGGCCGCAAGCGACCTCGGCTTAATTAGCTCGACATTGTTGATAATCATTCCGGTATTATGTCAATGTGGTATTGGTGTACTGCCTCGGCCGCAAGCGACCTCGGCTTAAT
This sequence comes from Onthophagus sagittarius, assembly GCA_036711965.1. Classification (NCBI taxonomy): domain Eukaryota; kingdom Metazoa; phylum Arthropoda; class Insecta; order Coleoptera; family Scarabaeidae; genus Onthophagus; species Onthophagus sagittarius. The sequence goes on along the minus strand of JASERS010000010.1, from coordinate 27,498,597 downwards.
TAGTTTGACATTGTTGATAAGCATTCCAGAATTATGTCAATGTGGTATTGGTACACTGCCTCGGCCGCAAGCGACCTCGGCTTAATTAGTCGGTTCAAAAAGTTAAGGACGCAACTCTTGCCCTGTAAAGCCATTGTTAACTATGAAATTATGAATTTGTGTCTTTATTAATGTAAACCATTTCTAGAAATAGACATTTATTATAAACCAACTCTCTGTCTAAAATCTTAGCTTTGTTAAAATTAAAATGGTGACCTTCCTTAATATGATTGTAAACAAGAGCACTTTTATTCTCATTTCTACCCCTATAATCATTCCGATGTTGTTGAAGTCTATTCCCGAAATACTGCGCTGTCGTACAAATGTACGTTCCTTCAGAATTAACGCAAAGAATAGAGTAAATGCGGTCCTTGATTTTTGAAAAAACTCTGTTAAGTGGTAAGTAATTATATTTAGCAAATTTAATATTGAACTGATCGAAAAAGGAGATTAACCTAGATGTAAAGCCTTTGATGAAGGGCATTTTTACATATTTAAGCTGTGTTATTGCTTCAACAACATCAGACCTTTGGTCACTATCAAAAGGGTTTATGAAAGTTACTAAAGAATGATTGAGAATTCCATTCAAAAGACGCGGTGGACAACCGTTATTAACAAAAAAATTCATCAGTTTTTCTAGGTTATGTTTATGAAAGGAAGGATGAGAGAGTTTCAGAACTCTATGCTTCATCCCCACCACAGTATTAATCTTTTGGTTTATTGGATGATTAGAAAAGAAGTTGATGTATCGACGTGTAAGTTAGTTTAGTATACCAATCCGTGAGGATCATTTGATTCTCACTTCTCATCACTCGGGTATCCAATAAGGGAACTGAACCATCCGTCTTCGTCTCCATAGTAAATCGAATACTAATATTGTAACTATTGAAAACATCTAATATAGTGTTGAGATGATCACTTGGTACCGAACAAATTATGTCATCAACATATTTGAAAATGAACGGCAATTCAAACGGTAACTTAGGAATACAATAATCTAGTAAACTATCCATCACCATAGTGGCCAAAATTGGATTGAGAGGAATTCCCATAGGCGTACCAAAAATTTCATTGTAGAGTACACCATTAAATGTAAACGACGACGTATCAAAAAGGAAAGTAATTAAATCAATAAAAGTTGTAATGTCCAAACTTGTGTTATCTACTAGATGACTCCAGTTATCACCTAATGTCTGTTTTACCAATTCTAAGGGAATGTTCGTAAATAAGGAAACAACATCAAGAGATATAATCACGTAGATGGGAGGTAGAATAAGGTTCTTCATTCTTTCAGCAAAAGTATGATTCCGTTGTTAATGAACAAGGAGTGATTGATGTGGAATTTTCGGACCATTGGTTTACCATCCTTTTTTACCATCCTCCTTGGTTTACCTATACTATTAAAAAAATGATTTCTTTGCACGAAAAAGCTCTAAAAAAGTATAAATTAACCCGTACTGACCGTGTTGGTAATTATTATCGAAACTTAAGAAATTGTGTTACAGATGCTATAAGAGCTGAGAAGAAAGCTTACTTTTTGCAACAATTGTCGTGTGTGTCTAATTCAGACAAATGGAAATTCTTACGTAATAATAGCATAATTGTTGATAAACGTAATAATAATATACCAGAAAATCTTAAGGATGGTAATATGCTCAATACGTATTTTGTAACTGTCAATAATCCTTCTGCTTCGAAAAATAGTGTGTGTCTCAAATACTCTTCTTCACTAAAAAATGGTATTAACAAAATTTTACATTTCACTGAGGTTAGCGATGGAGATGTTGAAGATGCGATGGTGCAGATTAAATCTAATGCCACTGGGGCTGATGGTATTAATCTTAAGATTCTTAATCTATGTTGTCCTTTTATTATACCTGAAATACGACATATTATTAACTCATTATTACCTTGTTTAAGTTCCCTTGTTGTTGGAGGGAATCAAATGTTATTCCTATTCCCAAGATTCCGCAGCCATCAACATGGCAGGATTTGAGGCCGGTTAACATACTGCCTGTTATGTGAAAAATTTTTGAAAAAATAATTTCAGTGCAATTGCGTAAGCATATGTTCGACCAAGGGATATTATCTAAATTTCAGTCAGGTTTTAGGAAAGGTTACGGTTGTGATACTTGCTGCATCGGACAGGGGCTTTATCACGGTACTAATAGCTTTGGATCATACGAAGGTATTCGATACTGTCGATCACGATATTTTGCTTTCTATTCTTCACCATGTTGGCTTGAGTGATGTGTCGGTTGAGATGTTGAGGGATAATCTGAGTCACAGAACGCAAACAGTAAGAATGGATGATGAGTTGTCTGATGTATGGAAGTGAAATCAGGTGTACCACAGGGATCTATATTGGGCCCAGATTTGTTTTCTATTTACACATCTTTTCTTCCTGATTGCCTTGAATCTTGCAAATATCACTTTTATGCAGATGACACTGTAGTTTATTATTCGTTTCCACACAATCAGATTAAAGAAGCAGTGAATCTAATCAATTCTGATCTAGATCCCTTGGCTGTTATGTCTGAGGCACACCAACTCAGATTGAATCCATTGAAGTGCTCTATGATTGTTTTGGGTGCGAAGAGCTACAGAAAGCTGTTTTTGGATGATGCGGCTAGTGTTGAGATACTTCACAATCCTTTACCAATAGTAGATAAACTCAAAGTGTTGGGTTTAATAATTGACGGAGATTTACGGTTTAGTAATCATATAAACAATTTGATTCAACTGTTGTGGAAGGGAATAGTATATTACAGTACAAGTGAGGAAACTAAGGTTTTTCACTCACACGTATGTCAGATTTACACACGAGCCGTAGGCGAGTGTGGAAAGACATACAAGTGAGTGGAAAATATTGGTTTCTCACGTGTGCTGTATAGCGTTTTGTTCAATCCTACTATTTAGAGAAAACTCGATCTTAAAATTAGTTAATTCCTGGCTAATGTCATGTCGATATGTCGGAGACCACACTTTTTGACATTGTTATCCTCGTAATTGATTGATAAACAACCAGTTGTGTCAAATTGTTAATTGTCCTCATTACGCAAATTAATTAAGATTAATAATTTATACAAGTGAAATACTTCATTTAATTTTCCTTGTGTGCTCTCTACCGTTTTCTAGTTCACATCCGTTAAGTTTAAACAAAGAGTTGTACCTTTAAAGGTTTAAATTTCGCTAATAGTGGATGAAGAAAATTAGAGTGAGTGAAAAATATTTTCACTCACCCGTTGCTATGAATGTTAGCAGAGTGAGTGAAAACAACAACTTTCAACACTCGTATTTACGCTAGAAACTGGCAATTTCAAAGGTAGGATTGAACAAACTAAGTTGTTATTGTGTGATTCGCTAATTCTTTCTCTATTTAATCACTGTGACTTGGTGTATGGTTCTTGTCTTACTGCCCTTGACTCATTAAGATTTCAGAGTGCAGAAGTCTTGCCTCAGATTTGTTTATGGTATTAGGCGGAGGGATGGGATCTCTCATATGATTGTGTACGTACACTGGTTGGCTGGACATGACTCGTAGACGTTCTCTTTATTCGGCGTGTCGTCTACATCAAATAGTAACTACTAAGACTCCTCCTTACATGTACGAAAAAATTGCCTATAGAACTGACGTGCATAATTTGAATTTAAGACACAAAAATGTGATTTATATTCCTACTCACCGATACGAATTATTTAAACGTTCCTTTTTGTATTTAGCAGCTACAATTTTGAATAGTATACCATTTGATTACACACTACTTAGTCGGTTTAATTTTAGAAAGAGATATAAGTCTATTCTGCAAAAGTAATTTGATTTTGTGCGAGACCTTGTGGGTTTTACCTCTTTGCCTCTTGAGTGCGCTCTCTGTGTAAATTACAGTTGATTTATTGTCATTTTGGATATTATCTTATTTTAATTTGTATTTTTTTTTCTCTCGTTATCTCTTTTCATTTTTATTTTGATATTTAAAAACATTTGTTTTTTTTTGTTTTTTTACATATGGAGTGGTTTTAAATCAGACTTGTCTTTCGATTGTAAAATGATATTATTGTTTTTTTGACATCAATAAAGTGATTATTATTATTATTATTAAGTGAAAGAATCTTTAATATTATATTCAGTTCTTTCCGCGAATGTCGACGGTAGTATATTAGCACTCCAGAATTGTATCAATGTGGTATTGGTGCACTGCCTCGGTCGCAAGCAACCTCGGCTTAGTTAACTCATACATCGTTAAAAAGCATTAGGTATTGTATCAATGTGGTAGTGGTGTACTGCCTCGGCCGCAAGCGACCTCGGCTTAATTATTTCAACATTGTTGATAACCATTCCAGAATTATGTCAATGTGGTATAGGTGCACTGCCTCGGCCGCAAGCGACCTCGGCTTAATTAGCACGACATTGTTGATAAGCATTCCAGAATTATGTCAATGTGGTATTGGTGCACTGCCTCGGTCGCAAGCGACCTCGGCTTAATTAACTCATACATCGTTAAAAACCATTAAGTACTGTATCAATGTGGTAGTGGTGTACTGTCTCGGCCGCAAGCTACCTCGGCTTAATTAGTTCGACATTGTTGATAAGCATTCCAGAATTATGTCAATGTGGTATTGGTGCACTACCTCGGTCGCAAGCGACCTCGGCTTAATTAACTCATACATCGTTAAAAACCATTAAGTACTGTATCAATGTGGTAGTGGTGCACTGCCTCGGCCGCAAGCGACCTCGGCTTAATGCTCGACATTGTTGATAACCATTCCAGAATTATGTCAATGTGGTATTGGTGCACTGCCTCGGTCGCAAGCGACCTCGGCTTAATTAACTCATACATCGTTAAAAAGCATTAGGTATTGTATCAATGTGGTAGTGGTGTACTGCCTCGGCCGCAAACGACCTCGGCTTAATTAGTTCGACATTGTTTATAAGCATTCCAGAATTATGTCAATGTGGTAGTGGTGTACCTATTCTACTTTTAGTTGTTATACAGCACTACATTCTTATATGTGGATATTTCCATAGAAGTAAAACCAGAACTAACACTAGACCTAGAACTAGAAAGATTCGGATTTAGTTCTATTCAATATTTTTAGTTCTAGGTCTAGTGTTAGTTCTAGTTTTAACTATTAGTCGGTGCTTGATACTTCTATACTTCCATTGACACTAGTTCTAGAACTAACACTAGACATGGAACTAGAATCATTCGGGTTTTGCCGAACGTCTCTCTAGACGGCCATCAGAAGGCTGAGTTCCAAGTCTTAAGTATTGGTTCTAGTACTAGTGTCAATTCTACTCTTAGTTGTTACTAGTTTGCACCATAAAATATTTTTGTTTCAAAAAACGCTCGACTTTTATGGTAGAAAGTTAATTTTAAAGATAAAACGAAATAAGAATAACATACAAAAAAATAATTAATAAAAAGAAATAAATAAACATGAAATATTGTTTCAAGAATATCTGAGGTGGTTGAAAGCGTTTCAAATCCTACAAAAGCTTCTAAATGACCATCACCTCGAGGTGGTTCTTCGGAAAAATCCACTCCGGTATCGCCGGCCTTTGATTTACGGCCGACACATCCGCCTTTCAAATCCGCCATTTTCCGTTTACCCTTCTAAATCATTTTTGGGCCAAAAGAAATATTCCAACCGCGATATATATATATTTTTTTGTTTAGAAAAGTTAAAGTGGAAATTCGTTCGATTCTCGAAGAAGGACAACGCAAATATTGTCGTAGGTCCGATGAGGCGAGATTATCTCATCAAAAACACGAAAACGACAACGAAAGAAATGTTAGAACACGTACCGACCCCGTCGGAGGGATTTTATCTGAGGAACGCGCGTCAAATATTTACGTACACGTGTTTCTACACACACACCCCCGAAAGAAACGTGGAGGACAAATAGACTCTCGATGGATTTATACCCTCTTAGATAACGGCAGATGAAACGACGAAAATACATAGAAAAGAATAAATAAGAAAAAAAAGTCGATTTTAACTCAACCATATTAACTTCTAGTTTAACCACCCCCAAAAACCAACTAACCAGAATTACATCGCAAATATCCCAATTTATATACGGTTAAGCACGCGGCGTCGCACACCAGAAGCAATCGTATCAATTCCGCTTTGGGGTTGGGGGTTGAGGTCGGAAGGAAACCGTTCTCTCATCTGCTCACGACTTCCATTCTCTTTCTAGTTTACTAGAAACGAGAACGACGGACGAAGGCAATTAAGTCGTCGTGTACCCGAAATTAAACGCGCAACCGTTGGGGGAAAGTGAAATTGCAAACCCCCCGGTTTCTAAGGGGCAATGTACCGTGTGAACGGTGGCAGAGTTAATGCGATTAACACGGTTTGAAAACCCCCTACATCCTATGTATATATTTTCTAAACCGTGAAACGATGAGCACACTCCAGAAAAGAAATCTAATTGAGATGTTGTTTTTCGCTGATTTATTGCTTTTTTTATCAATTTGAATTAACTTAGACTAACTCAAACAGCCCCATTTGATCGAAGTGTAGGGATGAATTTTATTAAAGACTAAAAGAGCAATAACCGGTTTTATATGAGAAGGGGGAATCCAATAATGTATGTATGCGATGTGTTATACTTTGACTTGTTAATTTCGGACGTGGTGTGAGGCGTTCAATTACGATCTAAATCCGATTACGGAAGGTTGTTATTAAATTTTTGGGGTGAGTAATGTGTGTTGACCTAACCCCCAGGGGGTTTTGATTTAAGAAGTATAAAACCATCGGGGGGTTGGTGTGATTGAAAAAATTAACTCATAAAAAATTTCTAAATCAACTACACCATATATATTAATGGAAAGTTGCACGGATTTTTGAGGGATGTATTAGTTAATTAAATTAAGATTAAATCACTAAATCACTACTACGTTTATGTAATATCTGAACGTGTTTTAAGCCGAGATCGATACTTATCGATACTTATTGATGTCGGGATTTAATAAGCCGAGGTCGCTTGCGGTCGAGACTATACATCAATAATACATTGATACAATACCTAATACTTTTTAACGATGTAAATTAAGCCGAGGCAGTAGTAGAGTTAATTAAGCACGTCGCTTGCGGCCGAGGCAGTACACCAATACCACATTGACATAATACCGGAATGATTATCAACAATGTCGAGCTAATTAAGCCGAGGTCGCTTGCGCCGAGGCAGTACACCAATACCACATTGATATAATTCTGGAATGCTTATCAACAATGTCGAGCTAATTCTGCCGAGGTCGCTAGCGGCCGAGGCAGTGCACCAACATTCTGCAAATATAATTTGATTTTGTGCGAGACAGTGCGAGACCTTGTGGGTTTTGCATTGTTGATAAGCATTCCAGAATTATGTCAATGTGGTATTGGTGCATTGCCACGGCCGCAAGCGACCTCGGCATAATTAGCTCAACATTGTTGATAAACATTCCAGAATTATGTCAATGTGGTATTGGTGCATTGCCTCGGCCGCAAGCGACCTCGGCATAATTACCTCGACATTGTTGATAAGCATTCCAGAATTATGTCAATATGGTATTGGCGCATTGCCTCGGCCGCAAGCGACCTCGGCATAATTAGCTCGACATTGTTGATAAACATTCCAGAATTATGTCAATATGGTATTGGTGCATTGCCTCGGCCGCAAGCGACCTCGGCATAATTACCTCGACATTGTTGATAAGCATTCCAGAATTATGTCAATGTGGTATTGGTGCATTGCCTCGGCCGCAAGCGACCTCGGCTTAATTGACTCATACATCATACCATATATATCATACCACATTGACATACTTCTGGAATGCTTATCAACAATGTCGAACTAATTAAGCCGAGGTCGCTTGCGGCCGAGGCAGTACACCACTACCACATTGATACAATAACTAATGCTTTTTAACGATGTATGAGTTAATTAAGCCGAGGTCGCTTGCGGCCGAGGCAGTACAGCAATACCACATTGATATAATTCTGCAATGCTTATCAACAATGTCGAGCTAATTAAGCCGAGATCGTTTGTGGCCGAAGCAGTACAGCAATACTACATTGACATAATTCTGAAATGCTTATCAACAATGTCGAGCTGATTAACCCGAGGTCGCTTGCGGCCGAGGCAGTGCATTAATACCACACTGACATAATTCTGGAATGCTTATCAACAATGTCGAACTAATTAAGCCGAGGTCGCTTGCGGCCGAGGCAATACACCTCTACCACGTTGATACAATAGCTAATGCTTTTTAACGATGTATGAGTTAATTAAGCCGAGGTCGCTTGCGGCCGAGGCAGTACAGCAATACCACATTGATATAATTCTGCAATGCTTATCAACAATGTCGAGCTAATTAAGCCGAGATCGTTTGTGGCCGAAGCAGTACAGCAATACTACATTGACATAATTCTGAAATGCTTATCAACAATGTCGAGCTGATTAACCCGAGGTCGCTTGCGGCCGAGGCAGTGCATTAATACCACACTGACATAATTCTGGAATGCTTATCAACAATGTCGAACTAATTAAGCCGAGGTCGCTTGCGGCCGAGGCAATACACCTCTACCACGTTGATACAATAGCTAATGCTTTTTAACGATGTATGAGTTAATTAAGCCAAGGTCGCTTGCGGCCGAGGCAGTATAGCAATACCACATTGATGTAATTCTGGAATGCTTATCAACAATGTTGAGCTAATTAAGCCGAGGTCGCTTGCTACTGAGGCAGTGCACCAATACACCAATATCATTCGAGTTTAGCCAAACTTCTCTTAAGACGGCTAAACACGAATGATTCTATTTCCATGTTTAGTGTTAGTTCTAGAACTAGTGTCAAAAAATATAGAAGAATTAAGCGCTGACTAACAATTAAAACTAGAACTAACACTAGACCTAAAAATATTGGGTTTTTCTCTAAAATGGCTAAACCAAAATTAAATTTATCGTCGAAGTTATCGCACTCAGGTTAACACACGAAAAGAGAAAGAATAATTCCTTCCTAAATACCTCTCAAAACCAAAAACTCGACATATCGAAATGTTCGATAACCAATCAGAACATTTCATAGAAATTCGTAAAATTTCTTTCACACCATCTCTCATTCATAGATGAAATAAAGAGAATTATTGGGAAAGGAAAGGAAACTATTTTCGGATTTCCGCCATTGCAACAAATGTAAAAAAAAACATTTCTAAAATAACAAAAAAATAAAGTGAATGACAAAAAAAATCATTTTTATTTCTATTCGGACAATTGCAGGAAAATAAAACGTAACAGATTAGTTCTATCGAAATATCCTCATAAAACATTGTAACACTAACAACTTAAAATAGAATTAACACAAGCACCATAACTAAGACTAGACCTGGAAATACGACCGTTCGGATTTGTTAGATTCTAGGTTTATTGTTAATTCTAGAATTATCTCAATACAAAGATTTGGCTGATTAACTGCTAAAAGTAAACTATCACTAACACTAAAACTAACACAAGAATTAGAAGCATTCCAGTTTAGCTCAACGTAGTTTGGGTTGGGTTTAGTTGACTTGGTTCAAAATATCCATCGTATATCATAATCATGATATACGATTACCGTAAAACATAAACCCTGAGGTACCGTCTATCAAACTAATAGCGATATTAGAGCAGAGAACCTTAAAATACTTATATATTTACTGTAACCATTATTTCTAGATAATTTTTGAACTATTAACAATTAGACTTGTGGGTAATTAGTTAAAACACTTGCTAAATTAATGACGGCAAAGACATCTCATTCTAAGTATACTTTAAGCCGGGGCAATCAGATTTCTCAGTATAAAATGGCACTGTTATAATTTGAACGTATTTATTGCATAAATCATTCAACAGAATATATTGAAAAAGTAGAGAAACACAACATATAATGAAAACTTAATACTACACTGTTTTAGCACAGGGTAAATGTTAACGTTTTTCAGTGCAATTTACACAGAAGGGTTTCGTACACTGTAAACAAACAAGTCTCTTGCATTCAAAGCATAGATATTTTGTCATACGGTTTCTTTATCTCGGACATAAATGACATAATTTTCTAACACGTATTCGTTATAATCTACCTGGTCGACCTCTTCAGGAATTTCAGTAATTTTTGTTTGTCGGCTTCTCGTCTTTTCATATGTTCTTCAACTAGTTGTTTTGCTAACTGCTTTACAAATGGCGATTTATATGGGATATTTGGATTGTCCTTGTACCTTTGATATAGAATATATGCATTAACACTAGATACGTCAATCATTCGGAAAAATATTGCCATAGGCCATCTACGAGTTCGACGACTTGTAGAACTTTTAGCGCATTTTTCATCAAGACAATCAACGCCACCTTTAGTGTTATTATAAAATTCAACTATTTCTGGTTTGTTGCTCTCAGGATCCTTGAAAATTCGATTATGTATCGAAGAAATTAGAATAGTTGCTTTCTCTTTATGACTTACATGAGAAATCATTGTTAAATTTTCCTTGAAACCATATGCAGTACTTCCCACTTCTTATTGAATTTGTAATAAAATAATTTTATCTAAAAATCTTGTTTTATCTATATGTCGTGCGTAGACGAGAAGACGCCACGTTCCGTCTGAGGTGGGTACCATCTTTTCAACTCCTCTCGGATTGGCTGAAACCCTTTTTAATTTATTTCTTAACAATAATATTAGCTTTTACCACAATATATACAAACATAGATATTGTTCTTATTTTTACTTTTAGTTTTGCAATAAAAGAAATGTTCTTGAAAAATTTTGTAGTTATTCTCATACTAGAACAGAGGAGTTCGTATAAGTGGCTTATTGTTTATTACCTTTTAGTTTATGGCGTATTTAATTAGGAAGCTTCTTTTTTATGATAAAATGAAAGATTGTTTTTGTAGGTATACCACTAAAATTTATCTGATAAAAAATATGTACGTAAAAGTATATCATAAGAAGAACAAAAAGAAACTCATTCAATAGAATAAGCACCCATTTTGTTAAACGATCAATTCTATTGGTCGAAAGCTTGATCGAAATATCGTAACATTGAGATTTAATAATTCGAAATAGTCATCTTTGGGGATCTAAATAATGAATAAATTTGCTTCAAATTGCTTTTTATTTCATTGCGATATCTCAATTAGACCTTGAGATACGATTTTTTTAAATCGATTATTTTCTTAATCAAATATATGATTAAGTTTTAACCAAAAAATTGTAACATTGAGATTTAAGGATTCAAAATAACCATTTTTGGGGATCTAAATAATGAATAAATTTGCTTCAAATTGCTTTTTATTTCATTATGATATCTCAATTAGATCTTGAGGTACGATATTTTTAAATCGATTATTTCTTTTAATGAAATATATGATTACGTTTAAATCAAAAAATCGTTACATTGAGATTTAAGGATTCGAAATCACCATCTTTGACGATCTAAATAATGAATAAATTTGCTTCAAATTGCTTTTTATTTCATTGCGACATCTCAATTAGACCTTGAGATACGATTTTTTTAAATCGATTTTTTTTTTAATCAAATAGATGATTAAGTTTAAATTAAAAAAATTGCAACATTGACATTTAAGGATTCGAAATAACCATCTTTGGGGATCTAAATAATGAATAAATTTGCTTCAAATTGCTTTTTATTTCATTGCGATATCTCAATTAAATCTTGAGATACGATTTTTTTAAATCGATTATTTCTTTTAATCAAATAGATGATTAAATTTAAATAAAAAAATCGCAACATTGAGATTTAAGGATTCGAAATAACCATATTTGGGGATCTAAATAATGAATAAATTTCCTTCAAAATGATTTTTATATCATTTAGATATCTCTGTTAGATCTTGAGATACGATTTTTTTAGATCGATTAAAATATATTAATTTTAATTAAAAACGATTAAGTTTTAATCAAAAAATCTTTGAAATTTAACGATTCGAATTTAAGAAGTAATTTTCTTTCTCGTCATAAATTCCCATCGACTAATTTATTTTTCTACCTTAATTTTTAGCTTAAAACAATATATTATCAATATTTAATCTAATGTGAACTTAACAAAATGATAATCTACTAAAATTTCATGGTAATCGTTAAAATATATTACCTTAAAATACCTCGACATCTATTAAAATAGAGCCAAACTGCAAATGTGTTGGTACGGTTGCCTAAATTCCGGTTTATAATAAATAAATTATTATCCCATATAGTTTACATGTAAGTACGTAATTCCAAGTTTTCTAGAAATTAACGTAATAAGGGTTGTCGTTCTGATCTTAAACTATTTCTGGGGATTGTTCTGCTCACAGTGAGTGTATTTTCGAAGTTATTTGTGAATTAGTTTACTCGGTATAAACGATGCAATGTGGCCAAAAATACACCCAACTTTGTGGATTTTTTCATTAATAACAATAAAAATATCTGTCTTTGGCGATATTTACTACAAAGCCCTATATGTCCATTTTAACCCTATGATAAAATTCTTACATTAATTCTTTTTTTGTGCCTTAAAACTTGGAAGTACTGCACCTATGTTTAAGTACCTGATTTTCATGACGTTTAACGCAGCCTCAAAGAAAGTTACCTAAAGCCTAAAGTTGAGTAAACTCCCGATATTTTAGCTATTTACAGAGCTGTAAAAGTCATTTGTAACCAACGCGCGCGCCATGTTCTGATTAGTGACTTAGTATCACTTAGAGAAGATGGATATTTATTACGGATGACTAAATATTGATGGCAGAAAAATTCTTACATTAAACCCTTTTTTGTGCCCTAAATTTTTGGAACTACTGCACCTATGTTTAAGTATCTGATTTTCATGACGTTTAACGCAGCCTTAAACATGTGTTATTTTGTGTACTAGTCAGCTATCAACCACGCTTGGAATGCATAAGGTGACAACGTTATGGATATGGCCGTTTTTGAAAAATAGAAATAAAAAGGTTACATGCCGTCTCTCAGACGGCACCTCCAAAGTTAAGGGTTAACTAAACTCAACATAATCCAAGTGAGAGTATCACAAAGCCAGCCCATCACTTAAAACTGCCATAAACCATTCTTAATACACAAACATGAATAAAACAAGACCGTTTTGTCTTATTTTTAGCCCCCTTTGTATCTTTTTTTTTAAAAAGTACTCTTCAAGCATTGTGAGTATGTTGGGTGATGATGACGATATTTTAGAATATATTAATCATTGAGATAATTTAAGATCATCTTAATGATATTTAGATATAATATTACTACTAATGTTATTTCTGGTGTTAATATTTATTTAAATATTTATCTAATTGATTTTCGTTGATGTTAAATTAAACAATAACCCATTAGTACTGGACGATAGGGTTGTGGGTGGTGCTATGGAGGATGGTGGTTGTGGTGTTGGTGGTAGTTGAAGCCCCCGGAGCGTCCGCCAGCCGGTTTATCATTTCGCATTAGCGCTTAGCGGCTAAACGCTGAGTGATATAGGAGAGCCATAAATCGACGGCGACCACCGCGTCGCACGCACGTCAGGTGGCGCCGCGACGCCCCTCGCTACCGCCACCGCTAATCCATTCATGATTAACACTATAAATCTGCGCAGGATTACCTAGGGATGCGCCGCTACTATATATGTATATGTCCGAATGCACCCATCCTCCATTAATTGATGTATACGTTCAAAACTTCCATCAAGATTAATATTTTCCCCTTTGTTGTAGGTGTGGTTTAAAAATCGCCGGGCGAAGTGGAGGAAACGTGAAAGGAACGCGATGAACGCCATGAATGCAGCGGCCGATTTCAAAACCGGGTTCGGGAGCCAATTTAACGGGTTGATGCCGTCGTTTTCCGACGCTGATATCTACTCCTCGTACGGTTATAATAATTGGGCGAAGGTGCCGAGTCCGTTGGGAACAAAGCCGTTTTGGCCCGTGGTGCCCACGAACCATCACCAAGGTCACAGTTTACCAGGATTCAACACGGCAACTTCCGTAGCGGCCGCTTCAATGTCTGGAGCAGCCCCCACGATGCTTCCGGGTGCCATGGGCACGGGATTAACGAGCACACCATCTGCGGTAGCTGCACAATCGTGCCCTTATACGACCCCTACTAACCCTTATGTGTATCATCACAGGCCTGGTACTGAGTCTTGTATGTCAACCAGCATTGCTTCCCTAAGGTTGAAGGCCAAACAGCACACGGGATTCGTCGGATATTCCGGAGTCAGCCCTGTAAGATCCGGATCAGGTGGACTATCGGCTTGTCAATACGCTGGAAGTTCTTTGGGGGTCGCAGAGAGACCCGGCTGAGATCTGTTCGCCCCCAATACCATCGGGGGTGTCAAACAAGAACAGGACTCGTAATAATCATAAAAAATAGTAACAATAATTAAATACCTAAAAAAAATAATTAATTTTAATCGAAAGTGTACATAAAAATATACAAACTGTGGACTCTCAAAAGACGAGGTGTTGTGCCCAGTGATACTTAAGAAAATGTGCGCATAGCAATAGATTAAAACGAATTAAACTAAAAAAGTAATAATTAAAAAAACGACGTTGTTGACCTCCCCATACACATACACCAAATTAACAACACCCCATTAAGTTCTAAATAGCTCGAAGCCCCGTTTTTTTTATTTTTTAGTGCGGTATTAACTAATTTTCTTTTTCGTCGAGGGACTCTCCAAGTGCAATGTATAGCTTTGTAACACTACGGGACTGAGAATCGGAACGCTAAAAGACGAGTAAATTATTCAAACTTGTAATATATCAGCGAGTAGTTTATCGTTTGTAATTCAATATTTTCATCTAGTCATAATAAAAATTATTCCATATCGAGAGAATTTATGAGCGTTTTATTTATTGCTTTCTATCTTTCAGAACGAGCAAATTTTTTCATACAATTTTATCTCCATGAAAAAAAGGTAAGTAATTATTTTATTTTCAGATAAGATTATTTCACGATTAGATTAACTATTAAAATTAATACAAATAATTTCGATTAATAATTCGGAAACGAATTTTTAAATAAGACAAAGAAAAAAAAGGAAGTAATAAAAGAAGAAGAAGAAGAGAGGAAGTAAAAATAGCATTACTGCTCGCGCCATTCGACCATTTTTACGCCCGTCCTCATTCCGTTTTTATGTTCCTTATTTATCCACCCTTGCACACGTCACTTTCAGTATTTTACAATCTAATCATGGGGAACGCACTGCGGTAATCCCGCGTTATTTCTCTCAGCCGTCGTCCTCGTGCTCTGCGCTGCAAGCCACCCTCAGTACGTTTCACGTTTCCATTTGGTTCTATGGGGGGGAGGAACCGTTCCAAAACCCCCCTCCGCGACGCGACGCCCGCCACCAGGATCAGAATATAAAATAAACTAAAGGCACGAACCCCAACATAGTCGGAGAAGCCGTGCCTAAGAGTGGAGGAAATCATCCCCCTTTTCTCCTCGATTCGTTTCCGTCCCCCATTTCAGTGCTCCCCTCGTTCATATTTCGTTTTGTAGGGTTGAGTTTTTCGGACGGAGACGCTGTAGATGGCGCGAGACCAAAGAGGGTATTTTCCGGGAAGTTTTTTCCCCTTCTAAGTGAAAGCAAATCGAGCGAGGTTTCCCATAAAATTGGGGTCCTCTTTTTACATTCATTCTAATTACTATACATTAAACCTTTGAGATAACTGAGTAATGTTCCTGTATATGATAAATTTGATCTTTAAATAGTTGGTAATACGAACTAAATTCGAAGATATAATCGTCTACAATCAGCATCCAGGATTCTGCCATCAGTTTTTCGTCTTCTCTAATCAATATTTAGTCTTCTGCAAAATCTTCCTAAATCACATGTAAGTACTACTTAAGCTTTTGCCGTCAGTATCTCGTTTTTTATCATCATAATGAAAATTATCATAATTTCTCTGTCCAATCTCGAACGGGTGGTTTTCGGTAGTTTTTGGTTCTTTTAATTACAGTTTTTTGACTTGGATGGTGTTTGTGAGTGTGCTGATTAACAAGATAAACTCGTTATTCATCAGTATTAAGGTACTTTAATTTTGTAAGTTTTATCTTTTCAGTCCCGACCCGAGTTTTCTTCGTGTCCGGTTTTTGTGCCTCTTTGGACTCGCTCTCAGGCTTATTTCAGAGCGTAATGTCTCGTGAGTGCCGCTCTTGTCGTATTTCTACGAAATATCCCGGTTTGGAATGCTCCACAGAGTGCTGTGGTTCTTATCATTCGGGTTACATCAAAATTTCTAAATCTAACTTATCTCAATATAAAATCGAGGGAGTATTTTGGAAGTGTCCCAGCTGTAGGGGCGCAAATAATAGTTCTGTGATTATCGATTATACCTCTTCTTCAACTCCTTCTGTGATTGATTTACATCGCATTCTACAATCAATCCAGGTAGACATTAAGATCATTAACTCCAAATACGATATGTTGAAGTCAATTTGCTTTTATGGAGATAAAATAAGTGACTTTGAGATAACCCTTAAAGGTTTAAATGATAGAGTAAAGCAAATTTTTTACCGATTTGTCTTCACGTGTTCAGCATTTGGAACAGCACTCCAGGTTAAGCAATCTTATCTTGTCCGGTGTTCCAGAGAAAAGAAATAAAAATTTGAGTGCGGTAGTTTCTGATATTGGAACAGTCATTGGTTGGTGGATCTGATATTGACGGTTCATCGGCTTCCCTCTCGTTCAACCTCTGGAGAGAACGGTGCACATGGTGTTGGCCGTGGAAGGAGAAACATTGTTGTCAGGTTTATGTCTAGGAATGTACGCAATCAATTTCTCGCAGCTTCTAAGATGATTCGAAAAAATAACAATGCTGCTTCTCCTGGAATCTATATTCCCAATGTTAGCGACAAGCTCTTTATTAACGAACATTTGATCCCTGCTAATGCTGAATTATTTAAAAAGAGCAAAGAGGCATGCCGCTTGAACGAGTACAAGTTTTGCTGGTTGAAGAATTGTGGTTCATGTTCGTCGGGACGTTAGATCAAGGGTTGCAATTATTTAATCAGCCGATGACTTGTCCAAGCTTTAACTTAACCACAAATAAATTTATTATTAATCTTTTATTTGGATTATGACTCTGTCTATTTACTACCAGAATGTGCGTGGTTTGCGCACGAAAACTGCTACATCATATGCGAACTCTCTGAACCTGACTCACGATTTGGTGTGTTTAACAGAGTCTAACCTAAACGATTCCATCTACAGCAGTGCGATCCTTTGCAGTAACTATGCTATTTATCGTCGTGACAGAAATTCGACTGCCTTTACTGGTTCTGAGGGGGGTGTTGTTCTTTCGTTCCGGTGCCTGCTTTTCATTCGGATGCCGAAGACCTTTGGTTGAGTGTGTACTATTGTTGTTCGCGAGTGTTATTATGCTGTGTTTATTTGCCTCCGGATGATTCTGTATCATTCAGCCTCTTCCTCCGTCAACTCCAGTGCGTCCGCGATCGGTGTCCAGACACTCCCATATTATTGGTGGGTGATTTCAATGTTCCTAATATTTCTTGGTCCACATCAGTTGCGGCGAACCTAGTGCCTGATGTCGCTAGCCCTCGCTCGACTGAGTTACTTCTTACTATTTCTTATTGTAACTTATCTCAATTTAATAACATTGCTAACAACAACTCTAGATACCTAGATTTAATTTTGTGAAACTGGGGGGAGTCGGTGCGGTGCGCTCCTGTAACGATCCACTAGTTGACTTGGATGGGCATCACCCGACTTTAGAATTTTTGTTTAAGTTTGATAAAAGTCATATCTTGCGTGAGAGCCCGTCGGTCACCTGGTGGTTTGATCGAGCTGATTTTGACGGTCTCAGAGGTGGGCTGGCAAGTATTGATTGGCGCAGTTTGTTTGAAAGGTTGGATGTAGCCCACTGCGTTGGCACTTTTTACTCTGTTTTATATAGGTATATGACCGAATTCGTTCCCCAGAACTTCTCTCGTAATAATCGTTATCCTCATTGGTTGAAATATCATAGAAAATGGAAGAGATGGGGTTGGGTTGGGTTGGGTTGCACTTATCTGAATCGTGTTCAGAGTAACCTAATTGATAACTCATCCAGTTTGGAGCTGAACGGAGAGGTAGCAGACGACGGAGAGCAGATTGCGGAACTTTTTTCTCAGTATTTTAGTTCGGCTTATATCGACGGTTGCCTGAATACCTTTCAAAAACTAAATGATATTTATCAATCGCAACCTTGGTTCTCTGAACGTGATGTTTCTCATCTTCTCACACTAGTTGACCATAAATTGAGCCCTGGTCCTGATGGCTTATCGGGATGTTTTGTTGCTAAATGTGAGAAAGAATTGGCAGCTCCTCTATTCATTATCTTCAGCCACTCAATTGAAAATTCAGTTTTTCCTTCAGAATGGAAAAAAGCCTTCATAATTCCAGTCTTTAAATCGGGTAACAGATATTTTGTGTCCAATTTCCCTATTATCCATTGTTTCGAAGGTCTTTGAAAAATTAATTCATGAGAACCTATATAGCTATCTTCGACCTACTAGAATCCCTCAACAACACGGTTTTTTAAATGGGCGCTCAGTATATTCAAAATTCTATGAATAATAACTCTCAGGTGGATGCTATCTACACTGACCTGACGAAAGCTTTTGACAAACTTCACCATAACATTCTTATGGCAAAACTAAACAAATTCAACTTATCTAACGGATTGTTTCTTCGGATTTCGTCCTATATATCTGGGAGGCTTCACGCAGTGAAAGTAAATAATTATATATCTAGTGTTACTCCTGTTACATCTGGTATAACTCATATATAGACGATGTTTCTAAATGCTTTCATTATTCTTATTTTTCTCTTTTTGCTGATGACTGTAAATTTTATGCCAGTATTAAGTCTGCTTCTGACTGTATTTGGTTGCAAGAAGACATTGACAGATTCGATTCTTATTGCCCCCAAAATTACTTATTTCTAAATTCTGATAAGTGTTAGATTACGTTCAGCAGAAAGAGATATAATGTTAACTTCAAATATAAGTTAGGTCCCCATTATCTTACTCAATCCTCTACAATTAAGAATCTTGGTGTTATATTGGATTCTAGATTATTCTTTTGCGATTATATTACTTATATCGTTTCTGAAGCTACAAAGCGACTCGGATTTATTATTAGGATTTCTCGTCCATTTTCTAACGTGAACTGCATTATTTCCTTATATATGGCATACGTTGTTACCGGTTTAAATTTCGCTTCAGTGGTGTGGAGTCCTACCTACAATGTTCACATTGACCTTATTGAAGGCCTACAGAAAAGATTTGTTCGTTATTTGGCTCACAAATTTTATATTCCGTACTGCTTTTATTCCCAAAGATGCCAAATGTTTGGTTTAAGATCTCTTTGTGGCCGTCGACACAGTACTGACCTATTATTTCTGTACATATTGGTAAATGGAATTGTCGACCCTCCGACTCTTTTAAACGAGATTCACTTTAATGTTCCTGCTTATGTTACTCGTTCCCCATTTATGTTCAGACTACTTGATTCTGGATCCAATGCGCATGCCGGTTCGCCTCTTTTGAGACTAATGCACACTTACAATGTTTATTGTTCCAATATTAATCTTTTTTGTGATTCTATGATGTCGTTTAAAAAATCTGTTTTTACATTAAGTATTTGTCATTGTTTTTTTTTGTAAATTTAATTTACTCAATTGCATTACATATTTTTCTGATGCACATTCGTTTAGCATATTTATTTGATTTTTTTGCAGCTGGTGGGGCAGAAGGGAAAGACAATAATAATAGTTTTTCTAGTTCGCTTAACATCAGGATTATATGAACTAATGTAGTTTCTATGTTTTTTTTTCTCTTCTGCTTCGTGCTTGCTGATTTGATATTTTATTTTTGTTATTGTTTCATGCTTTCAATACTTTTTTTGTTTTCTTATTAAGTTTGCTACTTCTTTTGTATTATTGTAGTGAACACTTTTTAGGGATTTCTCCTGTATGTGTCCCGAATATAAATAAATAAATAAATAATTTAGCCTTTTAATAATATCTGACTTTTTGCCATCAATATCTTCTCTAAGTAATATTAACTAACTTATAATTACTATCCAGGCTTCTGCCATTAATATTTTATATTTTTGTTCATTTTTAGAATTCTGTCAATAGTATGTAAGTTTTTGCAATAAATATCTAATAGCCTAAAAGTAAATAGAGTCTGTCATCAATATTCAACATTCTGCAATGAATATTTCTTTTCTCTGGGTAATATTAAATTACTTGTAAGTACTATCTAGGCTTCTGCCATCAGTTTTTCGTCCTCTTTCATCATTTTCTAGTTTTCTGCCAAAAATTTCTAACCTGTTGCAAATAATATCTCATCACCTACAATGAGTCCCAATAAGGCAGTTTCTCCATGAAGATACTGGGATAACCGAATTAAAAGTGAGGAAGTTAGTAAAAGTTTTAGTGTATTATATGTATTGCAAGATAAACAGCAGATAATGTTATGCTTCCATCATCTGAATTCAACTGGTTTTCATTGATGAGAATTAGCGAAGCTTTATTGTAATTAGATATTTAACTACTAATTGAAGTAGCTGTAATTGTTGTATGCTTTTATTTTCATGGAAATAGTTAGTAGTTATACTCGACTACTTTTTCAAGCAGTTAGCCCAGCTCTAATTTTGATTAATTTTGTTAATAAATTTCGTGTAACGTGCGGGATAAAAACTGAATTTTTTTCTAAAGAGAAGTTATCTTTAAAACGGTTTGTTACATTGCTAATATATTTTGTCCTTCGGTATTTCAAGCGGCTTGGTGAAAACAAACTTCTTGGGCGTGCATAAAACACAACCAGCATTCGGATTTGAGATTGCCAAAAAACAACTTCAATAATTCGGGCATTAGATGACTAACTGTTAGAAGAATAACTATTAGAATGAATGGCTATTAGAAGACTATTCTCTTAGATTAGCAATCTAAAATAGTTTTCTAATCTCACAAATATTTTAAGCACTCTTCAAGTGCAGGCCATTTAGATTTAATGTAACCCAACATTCTTTTATACTCTATACCTACCAAGTATTCTATCAATTCTATTCTATATCTATTCTAAAAGAATTCTATGCTTTTAGAGTTTCAATGCATACACTACAAATATAAAAAAAGTAAATTTTGGTAATAATGCATTCTAAATCAATTGGTAAGCAATCGGCAGTTTTAACCCGTTAAAGCCCAGCGTAACCATATAGTAACGTAATAGAGGTGTCGTTTAACTGCTACTACCGCTTAGTTATTAATGTAAACTACTAGATAGTGGTATAAGAATGAAATTTAACGTCTATTTTATAAGTACAAAATTTTTGGTTGTAGACAAGTTAGTATATATATGTGTTAATTAGTGCTCTGAAAACTGTTGATAGAAAAATGGCAGAATCGTTGGATTTTCGTCTAGTGTAAGTAAAATTTTCATATGTAGTATTTCAAGTACCTAATTCAAATTATTGTCATGTATTGTAAAATGATGTACTTTTCAGATGATACTCGAAAATATAACCTAACTTTTAGCTTTCGGAAAAAGGAAAAATTAAAAGTCATATGTTACCATATGGTAACACTAGGCCATTAAGTATGATAATTTTCAATCTTTTTCCTTTCAGTGGTATAACATTAGAGGAAGCGTTAGCAATAATAGATGAGAACGATTTAAACGTAGGCGGTATATATATCGACCTCCTAATCCTAATGTATTGACCGATGAGGAATCTGAAAACGAAAAAGACAGTCCCAACATAAATCATCTAAGCGGAAATCAACTGACCGCCGCTACTGAAATTGTTCTCAACCTTCCAAGAAATAGTGATGCAGAAACTGAAGAAGACGAAGATATAGATGATAACGAGAAGGAAAACAATGAAATGGAGGATCACGAATTCGCCGCATGTTCAAAGTTTTCTTGGATAGATGGAGATTTAGAAGCTCCAATATCGACTTTTCCAACGCATGATTATGGCAAAATCATTGGTAAATCCATCATAGAAGTTTTTGAACTATTCATTGATGACGAAATAGTTGAATACTTAGTCGAACAATCAAAACAATATGCTGCATTCAAAAATCGTACCGATTATACCGTTACCTCTGATAAAATTAAATGTGCAATTGCAATATTAATTTTAAATGGTTACAACAAACTACAAGGTAAACGTTTTTATTGGGACTCAAATACTGACATGCAAAATTCTATGATATCAGAATCAATGAGGCGCAATAGGTTTTTCACTATTCTGCAATTTCTTCTCTGTGCCGATAATAACGATTGTCATCTGAATGATAAGGCTTGGAAGATTAGACCCCTAATGGATAAATTGAAAAATAAATTTATAGAACACTATGTACCTGAAGAGCATCTGTGCTAAGATGAGACCATAGTGAAATATTTTCGACATCATGTTTGTAAACAGTTCATACAGGGTAAATTCGCTTTGGTTTCAAGATGTGGTCGCTCAATACATCATCTGGTTATTTAGTGAATGTTGATCATTATCAAGGAAAATCTCCGAAAACCGTCGAAAACTTTCAAAAACTTTTTGGAAAGCCTACAGAGCCGTTTGGTCGAATGTTGAACGAAATACCAACTGAAAAAAGAATCGTGGGAAGCACATTTTTTTCGATAACTTATTTACTAGTGTAAATCTGATGAAGTATATGAAGGAAAGAGGTTACGGTGCAACAGGCACGATGAAAAGTTGTTGCTTACCTAAAAAAAAATGTTGACCAAAAATTTTAAACGAGGAGAATATTGTTCCTCTCTTGATAGAAAAAATGGTATGCTTGTGGTTCGATGGCTTGACAGTAATCTTGTTAGAGTAATCTCTAATCATTACGGTGCAGCTTCTGTTGGATCCGTTATGAGGTTTTCTCAAAAAGAAGAAAAAATTGTAACAATTCCTAGACCAAATGTTATTGCACTTTATAATAAATATATGGGAGGAACGGATGTCATGGATGAGAATATAAATAGATATAGATTATCAATCCGAAGAAAAAAATGGTGGTGGTGTCTTTTCACTTGGATGTTGGACACAGCCACTCAAAATGCTTGGGTGATATATAGAAAGGTACATCCATCTGTACAGCAATTACAATTTCGCAGAGAAATCGTCCAGGTATACCTTAAAAAATACGGAACCCCTAGTAAGAGAGGTGGGAGACCTTCAATACCTCCTTCGAGCATTTCACATAATCGAGTTAGTGATGCTATTCGATATGATCAAAGAAGTCACTTTCTGATTCCAATCGATAAAAGAAAACGATGTGGAGGATATGGATGTTCTTCAGTTGTAAGGACAATGTGCAATAAATGCAATGTTGGACTCTGCTTGAAATGTAACCTCATTTTTCATACTATGTAGTATCGTATATGTTATACTATAAGCTTTAGTTTCTTTTGTTATTTTTTGTTGGCAACAAATATTTTATTTTATCAAAACAGTTTTAATTTTCTACTGCACCTCCGAAGCCTAGTGTTACCATAACACCGTAACATCGTGTAACAGGATAACTAATTAAATGAAACTGAAAGTTACTGTTGTTAATTATTAATTAAACGTCTATGAACGTAAAATAACTAAAAAAAATCAAAACTATGATATAAAAATAATTCGGGCTTATATGGGTTAATTGCATTCTGGACATTATGAGCTTCACAGCCAATCCCTATTAGTTCTTGTTACAACAATGTGCTCGGTTTTGTATAAATACTGCTTACACTTGATTGAACTAAAATTAGAACTAACACTAGCACTAACACTAGAACTATCACTAGGACTAACACTAGATCTAAAAATAGAAACTTTCGGGTTTTGCCGTGCGTTTTTTGAAAAAATGTTTGACGTTTCGGATGCCATGTTGCAACCTTCTTCAGAAACTGGGTCTAATTCAGTTAGAACTCAGTTAGAAGAAGGCATAGAAGTTGGCGTCCAAAACGTCAAATATTTTTTCAAAAAACGCACGGCAAAACCCAAAAGATTCTAGTTTTAGATCTAGTGTTAGTCCTAATGATAGTTCTAGTGATAGTTCTTGTGTTAGTGCTAGTGTTAGTTCTAATTTTAGTTCAATTAACACCGGTCGTGAAAGCCTTCGTACTTATATTGCTCACACTTTTTCTATTTACACCCCTTCAAGTATCAAAAAGTTAAGTATTGACGTACTTGATGTCGCGCGTTAATCTGCTAATATATGTTTTTTTGATTTTAAATGTTGTTCAATGTACACTTACATTTAGGCGTTTTTCGTATAAGTCTCGCAAATAAAGAAACGAAATATTACTAATAAAAAAAAGCTGTGTAAATATAGCTAGTTACTTAATGAGATTTATGCACGTATATGATTATGAAAACGGGAAGTTTTATAGTTTATTTGGGACGATGGGACTACTAACAATAATAGTAATAAGTTTATTGCAAAACAAAACTTTCCATAATATGTCACTTAAGAAAACAAATAAACAAATCAAAGTTTTATAATAAATTGTATCATAACGAAATTCTTGAATTGTATAGAAGGCGTTTTGAACAAGGTAGTTCTTTACAAGGTTCATTTTTGGGGAGGGTAAATCTCGTGTCGACTTAGGTAGATGGTTATAGAATTTAATACCCCAATAGGTGGCATTATTTTGGGTTTTAGACAAACGATGTGTGGGGACGCGCAGTTCCTCCTTGTTTCTAGTGTGATAGTTATTGGAATCACAGTTTTTTGGCAGAAGGTATAATTTCTGGTGAATATTCTTTATACAATTGAATATATATATTGAAGGTAAGGTAAGGTTTTTATACTGAGCAAAGTAACTTCTGCAACTTTCTCTGCTTCCCAGCTTGAGCAATGCCCTTACCGCTCGTTTCTGAAGTACAAATGCTCTTTCTGCTGCCGAAGAAGCTCCCCAAAAGCGGATACCATAGGAGATTAAGCTATGGAAGTTGGTGTAATAGGTAAGTTTAGCAGCTTCTAAGGTGCTAATACTACGTATTCTACGAATGCAGAAGATCGCGCCATTAAGTTTCTTCGACAGATGTTTAATATGTGATGACCACTTTAGTTCCCCGTCAAGATGAATCCCCAGAAACTTCAATGATCTGACATGTGAACTGCCGATTTCTTTGTGAAAAGTAATACATTGAGTCTTGTCCTCGTTTAGTAACAATCCATTGTGGCGAAACCATCGTTTCACCTTACACACCGATTCATCTGAAGTATTCTTCAAGTCTAAGTTCGTAGCACCCTCCGTAACTATGGTAGTATCATCGGCATACTGAAGTCTACTGTTAGGTACGTTGTTAGGCATGTCGTTAATGAAAATTATAAATAGCAGTGGGCCCATAATTGATCCCTGGGGAATCCCAGTACGAACTTCGACTTCTCGTGACTTTCTCTCATCGATTACCACTACTTGTTTTCTGAACTGCAAATAAGACTTTAGGATATCATATGCAATTCCGAGCACACCACAAAAAGCCAACTTGTTTAGTAAGAGATCATGATTTACATAATCAAATGCTCCGGACAGATCCACACTCACTAGTTCCACAAATTTCCTTTGATATCCTTCAGGATATCTTGAATTGTATTATTTAATGCAGTATTTACTGATCTACCTTTACAGTATCCATGTTATAAGTACGAAGGCTTTCACGACAGGTGTTAATTGAACTAAAATTAGAACTAACACTAGCACTAACACTAGAACTATCACTAGGACTAACACTATATCTAAAACCCGAAAGTTACTAGAACTATTAGTCCTAGTGATAGTTCTAGTGTTAGTGCTAGTGTTAGTTCTAATTTTAGTTCAAGTATCCATGTTGGTAGTGGGTGAAAAATTTATTTTTCTCAAAGAAATTCGAGATTCTATCTGCAATCAAGTATTCTAGTAGTTTTGAAATTGTAGGCAATATTGAGATAGGTCTAAAATTCTCCAGTTTGCTTATGTCCCCCTTTTTATGAACAGGAACTATTTTAGCAACTTTTAATTCCTTAGGGAATATTCCATGTTTAAGGCACATATTAAAGATGTCTACTAAATTAACACATAGGCTTGATATATATATTTTTTTAGGAAGCCATAAATATTCCATATATGTCCTCACGAATTTTTGGTGCAAATTTCTTTACTATGGACATAATCTCTATAGTATTAGTGTGTCGCAGAAAACATGACGCACCTTTATTTCTCCAGATTCTTTAAGTATTCTGAAGGTCTCCGTACATAAAGTATACCCCACAACACTAACGAAGGGATAATGTGTAATGGGGACACCATGCATTTCTTTGCAAAAGCAAGCGCCTCCCAAGGTTTGATGCACCAGGATTGTAACCCCTGAGTCTTCTGCTAATAATATCTAACTTTTTGCAAAGTCATATCTCATCATCTACAAGTAAAGGATCAATATTTAGTCTTCTGCAATCAGCAATCCTTTAAAATCGATACCTCATCTTTTCTCATAATTATTTATTCTTCTAGATAAAAAAATAACTAGAAATTTCATTTTTGTCCCTTACATTCAACGAAATCGTTTGTTACATAGAGTATTTATTGTATTTTAAAATTTATCAAGATAAGTTTATCAGATTTCATGAATTGTGATTAATAATTTTTTTTGGGATTCTTTCCAAGAATGTATCCTTGAAATATTTTGTTAACCCAAAGATAAGCTATTTACAAACGATTACGAACAATGTCATTCCAGGAAAAGGACCTGATTATAAATTCTCAATCTCATAAATCCGCTTAAACCGATTTTAATCACCCTTCGTCGTGAGTCATTGGCTTAATTTTTTAGAAAAACTGTGTCACGATTTTCGTTTCGATCGTTTCGTTTGTACGAAAGAAAATATGAAAACACGCGGTGCGTGTATCTGTGAAAAAATGGGGAGAGGTTGTAAATCAATCGATTGCCGATAAATAGATGATTGACAGGCAATTCGATGCGTGGCAAAAACGGGCCGAATTTTGTTGAACCAAAACGACAGATTTACGATTGACAATTTCGGAATTCGCCACCGACAGTATCTCACGTTGACAAAAGCTCTAACTAATTGCCAAAAAAATCGAATCAACGTCGGCTTCTTTGAAGTTTTTTTTGTGTATACAACAAAAATTAATTTCGGTCTTCTTTGATCTTAAATAAAAAAAGTACTTATTGATTTATATCGAATACTGTTTATCTAGATTAATTTCCTTTTATGACGTTTGTCTTATTTTTTTCTTATTTCAATGTTGGGGGAAATTTTTCTTTTCATTCCTGAAGATGGTCGAAACCCGTTTCGTTTGCGAAGTCCGAAAGAGGGCGGCAGTAGCTATAAATCTCGCCTTTTTCTGATATCAGTATCGATTATACGGCCCATTTGTTTCGGGGGGGCGCGCGATGTCGCCCATAAATCTTCCACCGAGGCTATATACTACTCTCTTCGTATAGTAGATAAGTTACAACGAAGCCCATCTCCTATTTTAGTTTATTATTTGTTTTCCTTCAATTCTTATTTTGTCCACAAACTTTTCTTCTTCTTTACATCTGAATGATCTAATTAACATAAATAACATCATGTAACCCCACATGTTTCGATTGCAATATGATATAAAACAACGTGCACCAAACTCGATTATGACGACGCCGAAACGAAACACATTGCATTAGGCGGAATCGCATATGGAAAAGGGCCACCCCAAACGGGGGCGGGTCTTCCCTGTCACCAGTTCGCTCCCCATAAATAAGCATATTGAGGTCGCGTTTCATATGTATCACAGTCGGTTTTATTGCTCGCCGGCGCGTAATCCCACTATCATGACTCGATCAGCATAATAATGGTTTAAATGCGCTGGTGCTGTGACTGCAGGGGTCCCACCGCCGCGTTCGCGCCCTGTCGCCGCCCCACACCCCCAAAACAAAACGACGAACATATGGGCCGCAAACCGCCCCGCAATCATCCCTCGAGATGAATTTAGCTTCCTCAATTACCATCTGGGTATTAATTTCCGTTGTCTAAAGAGATTTCGTGATAAATGGGTTAATATATTAAAAAAGACGTTCTCTCCGAAAAATAAATATTGCATGAAAGTTGTATTTTCTACTTTTTCTGCGAGGATAATGTGCAAACTCTTTCCACTTCTATGTCTAGACTTAGTTCTAGTTTTACTTCAATTTAAATATACAAGGTTACCAAATCAGTTTGCAAATTACTCTATCTCAGAAATTATTCATTGTAGAAGCGTTTATTAAAGAAAATGTCGTCAGATGTATGGTTAAATCCAACCCAACCCAGACACTTTCCTCTATAAATGATGAATAATTCATTAAAATATTTTAAGAATTCGATTTTACATGATTTTTTAAAACAAGATTATTAATTTCAAAAAATCATAAAAAATTAGGTTAACTTAAATAACCTCTATCTCAAAAACGAATAAAGATTTCCTAATTTGGTACTCACCATGATAAAATAGACACTTAGCTCTATAAATTTTGAATATATCATTAAAATATAGCAAGAATTCCATTTTTGGTGATATTTAATTAACTTGAGATAGCCATAAATGGTCTCGTTCAATTTAATGATTTATATCTCAAAAATGAATAAATATTTTCAAAATCCGCATTCATCACCAGAAAATAGACACTTTCCTATATAAAACATGAATAGTTCATTAAGATATCTTAAGAATTCGACTTTTTGTGATTTTTTAAAACAAGATTATTAATTTCAAAAAATCATAAAAAATTGGGTTAACTTAAATAAATAAAACTCTCAAAAACGACTAAAGATTTTCTAATTTGGTTCTCACCATGACAAAATAGACACTTGCCTCTATAAATTTTGAATATGTCATTAAAATATCTCAAGAATTCCATTTTTGGTAATTTTTAATTAACCTTAGATAGCCATAAATGGTCTCGTTGAATTTAATGATTTATATCTCAAAAACGAATAAATATTTTCACGATCCTCTTTCATCACAAGAAAATAGACACTTTCCTCTATAAATCGTGAATAGTTCATTAAGATATTTTAAGAATTCGATATTTTGTGGTTTTTTTAAACAAGATTATTAATATCAAAAAATCATAAAAAATTAGGTTAATTTGAATAATCTTTATCTCAAAAACGAATAAAGATTTTCTAATTTAGTTGTCACCATGACAAAGTAGACACTAGCTTCTATAAATTTTGAATGTATCATTAAAATATCTCAAGAATTCAATTTTTAGTGATTTTTAATATACTTGAGATAGCCATAAATGGTCTCGTTCAATTTAATGATTTATATCTCAAAAACGAATAAATATTTTCAAGATCCACTTTCATCACAAGAAAATAGACACTTTCCTCTATAAATCATGAATAGTTCATTAAGATATCTTAAGAATTCGTTATTTTGTGGTTTTTTAAAACAAGATTATTAATATCAAAAAATCATAAACAAATAGGTTAATTTGAATAATCTTTATCTCAAAAACGAATAAAGATTTTCTAATTTGGTTGTCACCATGACAAAATAGACACTAGCTTCTATAAATTTTGAGTGTATCATTAAAATATCTCAAGAATTCGATTGTTTGTGATTTTTGATTAATTTGAGATAGCCATAAGTGATCACGTTCAAATCACGAAAAATCGAATTCTTAAGATATCTTAATGAACTATCCATGATTTATACAGGAAAGTGTCCATTTTCTCGTAATGAAAGCGGATCTTGATAATACTTATTCGTTTTTGAAATATAAATCATTAAATTTATCGTGAACATTTATGGCTATCTCAAGTTAATTAAAAATCAACAAAAATCAAATTCTTGAGATGTCAAATTCATGATGAGAACCAAATTAGGAAATCTTTATTCGTTTTTGAGATAAAGATTATTTAAGTTAACATAATTTTTTTATGATTTTTTAAAATTAATGATCTTATTTTAAAAAATCACGAAAAATCGAATTCTTAAGATATCTTAATGAACTATTCATGATTTATAGTGGAAAGTGTCTATTTTCTCGTAATGAAAGCGGATCTTGGAAATATTTATTCGTTTTTGGGATATAAATCATTAAATTCAACTTAACTATTTACGGCTATCTCAAGTTAATTAAAAATCACGAGAAATCGAATTCTCGATCGCAACCTTTAATGAATGCTTGAAAAATTTGGTATATGAAGCGAGCCCTTCCAAGACAAAGAAACACTACAGTTTCCCTCTGCCACCAGGGGCTCCTCTCTACTTAATTAAGGAAAAGAGACGTCTCTATCGCGATTTTAGATCCTATGAGGTCCCTGCTCTGAAGAGAAAGTTCAATGAGCTAAATAAAAAGATCAAAAATCTTGTGCAGCAGTTTCGAAGCGAAAAATACATCGAGGCCTGTGATAAAATCAACAGAAGCAGGGGTAAAAACTACTGGCAATAAGCCCGCAAACTTTCCAAATACCAAAAGTTACAAGAAATCCAAGAGCTTATTGACCACGCTGATGTCTGCTCGCACTCTAGCCCGGAAAAAATTGTTAATATAAACGCTGAGTATCTTGAGAGGGTGTCTTCATTCAGCAATGATGCCTTGTTCTGCACTCACAACAAAACTATTGTGGACAATTGGTTTCAACATGTCTTCCTCAACTCGTCCGAAACGCCTGAGGATACGATGACGCAGGAAGAAGAATACTTCTCACTACTTAGCAGTGTAACCAGCACAACCCCTGGATATGACAACATTTCAAGGGAAATCTTAAGGAAGCTGGATCTTGATTTCCACGTCCATATAAGGAACATCTACAACTATCCCACAAGATTGGAAGACCTCCATTATCATATGCATCCCTAAGAAAGATTCTTCGTTATCCGACCTATATCTTTGATACCTGTAATGGGGAAGCTTTTCGAGGCTCACCTGAAGAATAAGCTATTCGATGTTGTTACAAAGAGGATCCCACAATATCAATTTGGTTTTCAACAGGGCAGATCCACTACTCATCCCTTGGCAGTACTTGTCTCAAATTTCCAGGCCGCACGTTATCAAAAACAACATTCCGCCGCAGTGTTCCTGGACGTTCGGAAGGCATTCGACTACGTGTGGCACAGAGCACTACTATACAAACTAGCTATGTTGAAAATTCCATTCTATCTCCTCAACCTGTTAAAAGAATTTCTCTCAGATCGTTCCTCATTGGTGAAAATAAGAAACTGCTATTCTCACAGTTTTACCGCTCAACAAGGCCTCCCATCTTACCAGCACTGACGTCTACTTTCTCGTGATGAAAGCGAATCTTGAAAATACTTATTGGTTTATGAGATATAAATCATTAAATTCAACGTCAACATTTACGGCTATCTCAAGTTGATTGAAAATCATCAAAAATCGAATTCTTGAGATGTTTTAATGATCCATTCAAAATTTATTATATGGCTAAATCCAACCCAACCCTCAATGTTTCAATTGAAGTAAAACTAAACCTAGACGTACGGCTAAACCCGAATGTTTCTAGTTCTAGATTTAGAGTTAGATCTAGTGATATAAAACTGGAACTAACACTAGACCTAGAAGTGGAAAGTTCTGGGTTTAGCCGAATCTTTCGACTAATCTCGATTCGGCTAACCCCAGAACTTTCCACTTCTAGGTCTAGTGTTAGTTCCAGTTTCACTTCAATTTATATATAGAGGGTTACCAAACCAGTTTGTAAATTACTGTATCTCAGAAATTATTCATTGTAGAGGCATTCGTTAAAGAAAATGTCTTCAGATATATCGCTAAATCCAACCCAACCCAACCCAACCCTCAATGTTTCAACTGAAGTAGAATTGAATCTAGATGTGGTGTGTCACAGAGTTCGGTATTGGGTCCTCTCTTGTTTTCTGTTGTGTATGTATGTAAAGTAGACTCGCTTATCTTTGTACCTATTTATTCTAATTAAAGTAACATAAACTTCTTGTATTCATTATACTTAACCTCACTCTTCTTTTTCCTTTTTCCTCTCTTTTGTAACATCCTCTTCTCTTTTCGTCTCTATCTTCACCATTACCATTTACAGTTTCCTTCTTTTATTCATTACAGTTTTCTTATACATAACACTTTCCTCCTGCTCATTAAACATTCAAACGGTTTGAAGGTTTCTTAATCCTGGATGATCTTCGTAATTCTGGCACAATTTCAGAAGTGATCTTTGAAGTTGCTTCCATAGTCCCTGAATTTTCTGTTCCTGAATCTTTTAATGTGACTTCATCTTCTTTTCCAGGCTCTTTCTTCTTTCCGCAGTAAATGATCTCATAATGTAATTTACCTTGTTTCTGTGCTATCTCACCCATCCTCCACTTTTTATTCTTATTTGAATAAAACCTCACCTGTATCAAATCCCTTGCCTGGAATCAATTGTGACTTCGATCGTTTCAAAACAAAACGACGAACATATGGGAATTATAATAAATGGGGATAAATGGGTTAATATATTTAAAAAAGAACGTACTCTACGAAAAATAAATATTGCATGAAAGTTGTATTTTCTTATTTTTCCGCGAGGATAATGCGCAAACACAGATACTCTGTGTACCTCTAGATGGGTTTTTGATCTAAACGAACATAAATGCAGGGTCGGCGCATAAATCCGGCATTATTCTTATAAGGGTTTATGAGGATTTCCCGGATCTCGGGGGGCGAAACCTGCGGGATCCATCCCAAACCGAGAGAAATATACGAAAACGATATGCGATTTTTCTCTTTTTTTGTTCTCTTTTCAACGTTTATTTAAAGCACGTAACACTGTGCGTTTCTTTCTTAAAGATTGCTAAAATAATTATGCTAATATAATCTAAATGCTAATATAAGATGGTTTAAAAATGTTTTAGAAAAATTAAGGAAGATTGTTTTATATCAAGAAGTAAAACTGATTGAGACATGTATGTTTTAATATTATACTCATCCCAATCAAATATTTTTCAAATAACGTATTGTCACGTGTTGAAACCCTTGACCTGACAGAATTAGAAACTGGGTCTAGGTAGATTCAGGTCGTGAGAGAACGATCCTAATACCAAACTCTAAATTTTCTACTTCCAAAATTGTTCATTTTAATATGTTGAGCTTGGAAACATATAAATTATTTAACAGGCAGAACAAGCAATATAAAGATGAAATGAGAAGAACTACTGTAGCTATAACAACAAAAGTAATTGTTAATACATCAATATAATGGCAAAATAAACAAATGTTACATTACATTTAAAGATTACAATAAATGTATATCACTTTGGAAATGCAATACCTTATATAGAGAGTGAAAGAAAAAATAAATGATATGTCTGACTTCTATTCTTGCAAAAAAAATAATAAAATTATGAAAATGTTCTTAATAAAATCGTAAGTAAATATCTCTTCTCGAAAAAGAAATTCGTTGTTAGTTATGGTGATGATATCAGCTGGACGTATCTCGGAATACTACGCAAGACATCTGACGTAGAATATTCAAGGTCAACCAAAAAATCCCATTCTGAAGATATTTAAAAAATAATTTCCAAGGGAAACCAAAATCCTTCCTAAACCTCAAATCAACCCTCTTCTTCTGCAATAAAGAAAACTACAAAATAGAACATACGAATTATATTCGTGTACGATGTTAAAATGAAAATCTTACCAACAAGTGCAATTGATGAAACGTGGAATTAATCCTCAAATCCAAAAAAAATCGTTTCAATCAATGATCGAATTATTAATCGACCCTAATATATCCCCAAAAAGTGATTCACAAGCTGAATTTATTCAAAATTTCGTTCAACCTGCAACGTGGCCGAATTAAGATACGATTAGGTTAACACGTCTATACAGTAACAGATGTATTTACAGATGTAGTAACAGATTAATTTACATCCAAATTTAATGCATTGGCACTTGCGTATGATCCGAATCATCAATAACAGATCTCCACCCTCAAGGAAAATACTGAACGTTGAATAACAGATGTCATGACCAATTAGTCTGCTACAATCAGTATTTATTTCAAGTAGTAAGTAGCATCAAAGCTTTTGCCATCGGTTTTTCATATTCTATAATCAGTATTTTTAATCTTCTGCAGTAATATGAATCAATTCATCTATAATTAGTAATAGGTTTCTAGTTGTGATTATCTACTTTTCTGACAATAGCATCTACCTGTTTGTGCGTAATATCCTATTATTTACAAGTAAGGGAAGTCTGCTATCAATATTTAATTTTCTTCAATCAGTTATCATCTTCTCCAAGTAATATTAAATAACCAACGCTTCTACCAGAAACATCTTAATCTTACAATAAATATCTAATCATCGATAAGTAAAGACAGTTCATTAATAATAAAAAAAAATATGGGGGTGAGCTATTTTTGAGGAACACCCGGTATACCTGAGGAAGAAGAATAGTCAAAAAATAATAATTCGAACTCATTCACAAAAAAAACGCCTTTATTTATGTTAAACACAGCAGGAAATTTTATGTGGATTTAATATTCATGGAAAGGACAAGATGTAAAGAAAACTGCAGATTCAATAATCACTCACTTTTATGTAACAATCGCAGGTTATAGTAGTAAGTTTGATTACTACACATATTATTACACATAAATTTCATAGTTTCGACCACTTCATTTATATTTAACTACTCTACTAAACATGGATTAACCCTAGAATACTAATTATCGTAATTTTTACGATGCTCGGATTTCTTTGCTCGATATCTTATTGATGCCGTCGCTTAAACCTTCTTAGTTAGTCTTGTGATAGACGTATCTATATGCACATCGTTGTGGCTCCCTTCTTTCCCAACTTTTGGGGCGATCATCGTAAAATTTACTTGTGATTAGTATTAGTGAAATCTTTTAAAACAACATAGTAATACCTATTTAGTAGGTAAGATCAATGTTTATACTCCTCTTTTTATAAACTGATAGATAATATTTCTTAGAAAATGGAATCAAGAAAAAAGCATTTGACTGACCGAGAGTTGGAAAAGGAAATTGAAAAAATAATGAACGGAGAGGACGAGATGGATTTAGATTCTAATAATGATATCGAGAGTGACTGGGAAGAGGCAGATAATTTAGAGGTTGAACATGATTCCAGTGACATTTTGAAGAAAACGAAATTAATGGGGAGGATGTGAAGATTTCAGAGGAAACATCTGACCAAGATATCGACGATCAACTGTGTAACAATCCTTCTGCAAGTGGATGATGAAGTGTATATGATAAAAACGAAATCTGTTTCTCTGAAAGGAGAAAATGGTCACAAATGGTCTACAAAAGTGCCTCAAAGATCAAAAAGAATAGCACGTCGAAATGTCGTCCATTTTATTCCTGGAAGTAGAGGTGGTGCCAAAACATGTTCAACCTTTTCTGATTATTTTTTGCACTTTTTCTCCGATGATATTGTAAGTACAATTCTATGCTACACGAATGATGAAATTAGAAAACAATCCCAAAAATATACTGATAAGTCATCGACTGTGGCAGCAGTAACTAAAGAGAAGTTGATGGGGCTATTCGGAATGCCAAGCAAATGTTTGATTCCAAAATATCTGGATCATTTTATAAAGGCTGCATGAGCTGCGAAAGGTTTTTGTTTTTAATAAATTGTCTTCGATTTGACAATAAAGCCACAAGAGAAGAAAGGGTGAAAATGGATGCGTTTGCTCATATTCGTGATATCTGGGATATTTTTATCGAAAAATGCAGAACGTCGTATATTCCTTCTTCTTATTTGACACTACTATTTGACGAGCAACTTTTGGGTTTTCGGGGCAGATGTCCGTTTAGGATGTATATCCCGAGTAAACCAAAAAAAGAAGTAAATTGGTTCACTTCTGTTGAAATAGCTGATAAACTCTTGGATGACAAATTCAAGATGCCTATCATAGGAACACTTCGGAAAAATAAGAGGGAAATACCACCCGAAATGCTAAATATGAAAGGTAGAGAACCAAATACATCCATATTTTGCTTCGACAAAAACAAAACTTTAGTTTCGTACATGCCTAAAAAAACAAAATAGTGTTATTCCTTTCAATAATGCACGAAGGTGCTAAGATTTCGGAAAGGAACAACAAACCAGAAATGATTTTGAATTACAATGAGACTAAATCAGGAGTAGACTCGTTTGATCAAATGTGTTCAAATATGTCATGTAGTAGAAAAACCAGAAGATGGAAGTTCTTCTTCAATATATTAAAACATATGAAATCTTACGCCAAAGAAAGGAAAGAATATAATAAATTGTTAACGACAGCATTTCAGCCGTCGACATAGAAAATAGGAATAAGGAATAGAATAGAGAGACAGTGTTAATAGAACATCCATCGGTAGTAGTTCGCGATGAGAGTAGATTTGTAATAAGTAAGGGGGAATAAAAAATAAGAAAATCCATTAACAACTTGTGTTTCAATAAACTCTAATGAACCCAAGATGGTTAAAACAAATTTATAAAGTAAAGACATTACACATCAATTTTATCCCTTTTAATACAATAATATATTCTTTGATATGATCAAGGAGATGCGTGTTGAAATGCGGAGTAAACCTGATAGCTTGCTTGATTCTATCAATTTCTGTAGCAATCGAATAAGTAATTTTGAAAAGATGTTCAATGGAAAAATGAAAATTGTTGATCAGTTAACTTTTGAAAATACTCACTTGCGACAGCAAGTAATAAGCTTAATTGCGAGGCTGGATGATGTTGAGCAGTACTCCCGTAACAATATTGAAGTTCAAGGTGTTCCCCAACGTGACAATGAAAATTTGTTATCCATTACTGAAAGAATAGCCAAACATGTGGGTATTCAGTTCTCATCAACGGACGTTGATGCCATTCATCAGGTTCCCTACTTCGACAAGCAAAATAAAACTCCACGGCAAACTCCACATTGAAACGCGATGAATTTCTGGAGGCGGCAATCAGCAAGAGAAAGTCCGTATCCGATTCACGACAAGGTTTGTCTATAGAGGAGGTGGGACAACATTGCATTATTTGTTCGAGCAAGAGGGGTTGCCAGAGATAAGAGTTATCGGTTTGTCTGGATGCGTGAATGTAAGATTTTTGCCAGAAAAAATGAAACATCACCGGTGGTCCATATAAGGTCTGCTGATGACCTGTCGCGGCTTTAATCAATTAACAGTTAAAAAGAATTAAAAAAACTAAAGCTCAAAATGCTTGGCCTTTCAGTTTATTATCAAAATGTTCGTGGGGTTCGCACCAAGTTAGTTACTATTTATAATAATGCGGTAAATACCAATGTTGACGTGCTTTGCCTGACGGAGACATGGCTCCACCCTGGTATCAGCTCGACTGAAGTTCTTCCTACTTCCTACAACATTTACAGGAAAGATCGTGTTGGTGCAGTTCCGGGTGTAGTGTCTCGTGGCGGTGGGGTGTAGATTGGTGTCAGTGCGAGTCTTCGCAGTGTTCATCGGTCAGACTGGTTTCCTACCATTGAAGCCATTTGTGTAACACTTTATTGCGATAAACGTAATAGCAAGCTACATATTTGTTGTATCTACATTCCTCCTAATGATAATGTTGCATTAAATGTATTTTCTAACGAATTGAGACACATAGTTGACCGCTTCCGTGATGACAAATTCTTGATTTTAGGCGATTTTAACTTGCCCGAGATAGTTTGGAATGTCGATAGTTCTGGATTGTGTACTGCCTTTTCTGCGAGCCCACGTTCAGTTGTTTTCTTAGACGCCCTTTCACTTTGTGAATTTAACCAACATAACTCTTTTAGAAACATATCCGGTAACACGTTAGATTTGGTCTTGGAGCGATTTGTTATTATATCTTGAATACAATTGAGTCAATTTTCTTTACTCCCTGAAGACGTAGCTCATTCGTCACTTGAGTTGGCATGCAATATTACACCTGTAAGCAACCTCACAGAACGACTTCCAATTACTTATAACTTCAAAAGAGCTGCTTTTGATGATATTAATGAGCTGATTTTGATGATACTGCTACTGACATTTTTAATAATCATTTGTCTTCAGCTATTAGAAAATTTGTACTACATAAATGCGAACCTGTGGACGGTTACCCGGTTTGGTTCTCTAAAAGCACAATAAGAGTAATAAACGAAAAATATAAAGCTCACAAAACGTGGAAACGTTGTAGAAGTTAGTTGGATTATTTGACATTTCGTTTTCTGCGTGGTCATTCTAAATACCTGGATTATACAGCATATATTAAGCAGGACGGTGTTGCGGTAGACGCAAAACAGTTATGGGCATATCTCAACCGCAGAAGAGGCGGTGCGGGGATCCCATCAACTGTAATTTTGGATGGAATTAAGGCATCGGACGGTGATGCCATCTGTTCGCAATTTGCGGATTATTTTAGTGCAGTTTTTGCAGCACCGTCTGCTACCCATTTTGATGTATTGGAGACGGTTGATTTTTCGCGTGTACGTATTCATGACTTTGATCTTTTTGAAGTGGAGAGGGCATTACGTCAAATTTGAACAAGGGCCCGGGTGCTGACGGTATACCTGCTATATTGGTCAAAAAGTGTGCTCCGGCGTTATCTATTCCTTTACAGCTACTGGGGTGTTTCTGGATGCGTGGAAGCGGGCCAACGTTGCACCCATTTTTAAGTCAGGTGATCGTCACCTTGTTGCCAATTATCGTCCAATATCTATATTACCTATACTTGGAAAGGTCTTATTAATTAATGCTAATCAGCACGGTTTTTTTTTCCGGGCGTTCCGTCGAAACTAATCTTTTAGAGTATACCGATTTTCTAGTAGCGTCAGTTGACAGAAATATTCAAGTGGGCGCAGTGTACGCCGATTTTAGTAAGGCCTTCGACACAGTTGATCACTCTTTGCTGCTAAATAAATTGCAACGTTTTGGTATATCTGGCAATTTGTTGCGTTAGTTTCCTTCAAACGTGTCCGATCGCTTCCAGTCTGTACATATTAGTGACTATAAGTCACAATTGATTTATACTAGTTCCGGAGTATCGTAGGGCAGTCATCTTGGTCCTTTACTGTTTTTAATTTACGTAAATGACATTTTTAGTACTATTGTTCATTCGCGTTGCCTGATGTACGCTGATGAATTAAAAATTTATCTTCCTGTTCAAAGCATTGACGATTGTGTTAAATTACAGGCAGATCTTGTGAGAATTTATAATTTTTGTACTAATAATCAGTTACACTTAAACTTTTCTAAGTGCCACACCATCACGTTCACAAGAAAAAAGGATTACATAAAATATGATTACAGTCTCAACACTAAAGAGCTGCGTCGAGTTACATCTATAATTGAACTTGGTATTACATTAGACCAAAAACTACTTTTTGATGTTCATGTAGATGGTGTGGTTGCTCGATCCTACAGAACGTCCTCAATGACTTTCATATCGTTCCCATGCCGAGTCTGCAGTCTTCTCTTATGGAAGCCTGTTGTGGAAGTCTTCTCTTGAGTCTTCACTTGTGCTGTGTCTATCTTCCTCCTTCTGCTGATGAAGCGCTGAATCTATTTTTGTCCAGTTTGTCTGCCGTGCGCGATGCCTTTTCGGATAGTATGATTCTGATTGTTGGTGATTTCAATATGCCAACTATCTCCTGGACTGATCTGAAGATAATGTACTCATTCCCACAGGGAACTTCGACCGTCGCGCCATTGATTTTGTTAATGTTTATTCATATTGTAACCTCACTCAATTTAATTATGGATCGAATGTTAACGCTAGAATTCTCGATCTTTCGTCGTGTCGAGGGTCTACATCTCTGCAATGATCTACTTGTGGATCCAGACTGCCACCATCCACCACTTGAATTCTTGATACCAGGTACGTTAACTTATTTGACTAATGGTCCGAATGTTCGCTTTCTTTTTAAGAAAGCAAACTCCGTAGCTATCAAGTGTTTCTTAAATAGTATTGATTGGCAGACTGTTTTTGTTGGGATGGAAGTGGAGAGCATGGTTGAACATTTTTGTGATAATGTTAATTACGTAATTAATAGAGATGTTTCTAAGCACATTCTACCTAAGCAACGTTTTCCTTGTTGGTACAAACGTTCAATCATTCGAGTTATTAAGGAAAAGTTACATTACCACAGAAAATGGAAATCTACTGCCCATAGCAGGGATTACCTGGATTTCTCTATTTTGCTCTGTAGGTCTAAGGTGCTTATTGCAGCTGACTATAGAGATTACTTAAACTCAGTTCAGGCGAGAGTTGTGAAGAACCCTAAAGGAATCTGGTCTTTTGTTAGGTCTAGGAATGGGGTTGCGTCTGGCAACTACTATGTTTTCCGCTGATGGGTCAATTGTGTGCTCAGCTTCTGATATCTGTCATGCATTTGGAGAGTATTTTGCTTCGGTTTTCGTGGATAGTTCCATTGACCGTTCAATGGTCCTCTGTGACCTGGGTGTGTCACTTTGGTTCTTTGTTGACGCAGTCCTTAATGTTTTAACCCATCTAGACAATTTTTCTAGTCCTGTCCCAGATGGTATTCCACCTTCTTTTTTGAGAGAGTTTGCTGTTGAACTGTCGACCCCACCTTTCCTCATTTTTTCGCGTTTGTGGTTTCAATATTTAAAGCCGGGAATAGACAGTTGATATCAAATTACCGTCCGATATCTATTCTTTCATCTATCCCCAAGGTGTTTGAAAAAATTGTTTATATTTATTTCAACCATTCTATTGCTCACTCTCTCATTCCCTAACAACATGGTTTCTTTTCTGGCCGATCGATTGAGGCTAACTTGGTGTCATGTTAACTTTATAAATTCTGCCTTGAATGAAGACTTACAGGTTGACACAATTTACAACGATTAGTCTAAAGCCTTCGAAGAAGTCAGGCCGTTAAGATGGGTGGTTTTCTATCTGATTTCAAACCCGTCTCATCTGGCGTGCCTCAGGGAAGTCATCTTGGGCCCATATTATTTTTAATTTACATAAACGACATTTCTTTTTGTTTTAAATTTTCAAAATTCCTGCTCTATGCGGATGATAATAAAATATTTACTAGAGTCAGCTCAAGTCTTGACTGCTTGAGGCTGCAGGAGGACCTCGATCGTCTGCATGAGTATTGCCGCGTTAATAAACTTTATCTTAACTATGACAAATGCGTTAAAATTAAACACTGCCCCTTTAATTTTAACTACAACTTTAACGGTAAAGCTATAATCTCTACTGATAGAGTGAAGGATCTTGGCATTATACTTGATGCCAAATTAAGATATCACCTTCACATCGAATTCATGGTAGAGAAAGCTCTACGGAACTTAGGGTTTGTTATTAGAATAAGTAGAAACTTTACTAATTTTACAAGCATTAAATCCCTTTATATGGCATTTGTCAATACTGTATTATGATATGGTTCCATAGTGTGGAATCCATATTATGATCACATCGAAGCTTTTCAACGACGTTTCGTACGCTATTTGGCACACAAATATTATCTTCCCTATTGCGATTATGATAGACGCTGTACGGTTTTTAGCTTTTTGTCTTTGCGGCAGCGTCGAGTTGTTTCCGACTTGGTCTTTCTTTTCAAACTCGTCAATGGCATGCTAGACGCTCCTGATCTGTTGGCTGTATTGAACTTTAATGTACCACAGCGATTCACTCGGCGCAATACTACATTTCATTTAAGCTTATTTAATACGAACGTTCATCAGAACTCGCCTGTTGTTCGGCTTCTTAATACATAAAATCAAGACTCCAGACATGTTTCTCTATTTGGATTTTCGCTGCGCTCATTTAAAATGTTATTGTTTGCGTAATGTTTAGAACTCTTGCAATGTAGTGCAATTGTATATTTTTTTTCTCTTTCATTGCTTGTTATTAGTTAGCTTATTAATGTTATTATTATTCTCATATTATTGTTCTGTATTATTGTTGTTCATTGTTTTAAACTGTTCTTTGCGTGGATGCTTCGCTGGGGATTTCTTCATTGTTTGCATCCCACATAATAATAAATAAATAAATAAATGCATATGTCAACTGTATCTTAAACTTTGGTAGCGTAATCTGGAATCCTCAATACTCCGCTTATATCATTAGGTTGGAAGGAGTCCAGAAACGGCTAATTAAATACTTGCGTTATAAAATGAAGCAAGTATACAGTGACTATGCGTCTGGTTCTGAAATGTTCGGATTGCTAACGCTCTCCCAACGGCGTGCGTATAATGATATATTCTGCTTGTACAAACTTGTAAGTGGTTACACTGATTCTCCATCACTGCTGGCGCGAATTGATTTTCACATTCCCCCTAGTCAATTACGGTATAACTTTCTTTTTTATATGCCCACTCCACGAACAAATGCGTTCTAAGGGGCATGAAGGCTGTGAAGATGTGAGGCTGTGAAGACTGCACATAATATTATATAATATATTTCCATCAGACGAAATAAATAAAATTCAGTTAGGTTTACTTAAAATAATAACTTATTTATTTTTCTGTTCTTTTGGTGATTATTAACATATTGAGTTTTTAATGTAATTTTTTTTGTGTAAATATGTAATAATTATGTGGAGCAACATTATTGGGTTTGTCCTGTTGTTGCTCTCCAATATAAATAAATATTATTTAGATTGTTATTTTTCTACAAATAATTGAAGAATTTGAAGTTTTGCTTCACAACATGCAGATAATGTTAAGGAAGTTTGACAAGGATGTCTTGATTGGAGGGGATTTGAACGCCAAAATGGTTCAGACAGGCTCAAGTATTTTTAATAAAAGAGGAGAAATGCTAGAACTATGGGGAAGGGTCTGTCAGGACAAAATATTATGTAGCGACTATTTGGAATTTGGAAAAACAGTTTTTTATAGCGAAAACTGTTGATATTCAGATACTTGAAAGGTATTGTGACCGTACAAGTTTTGAGCAAAATAATTTAAAAAATATTTCACATAATCATTTTGTCGTGGACTCGTAGACCACACCCGGCAGACGGAGGGTTAAAGATCTCGGTCTTTATATTGATGACAGCTTGAGGTTCACCCGTAATACTACTGAAATCATCAGGCGCGCCTACGGGAACTTGAAAATGCTTTATGCTCATAGACAAGTTATGGATGTAGAAATTAAAAAGAATTTGTGTGAATCTTTAATTTTGTCAAATTTCACATATTGTGACACAATTTACGATCACTGTTTATTGGCCACTGATGCTCGGCGTATTCAGGTGGTACAAAATTCTTGTATCCGGTTTATATTTGGAATGCGCCGCCGCCAGAGAATATCGCACAAGCTGACAGAATTAAGGTGGCTCAATATGTCAAAAAGACGTCATCTACATTTTGGCTGTTTCCTTTATAAAATACTGTCAAGTAAGTTACCACCATATCTAACTAACAAGATTACTTATAGGACAGATATTCATAATATTAATATACGGCGTAAGTACCTCATTGATATCCCTCGTCACCGTACCAAATTGTTTAAAAGATCATTTCGTTATAATGCAGCTCGTGTTCTAAATAAGTGTAGCACGGTCTTTGCTCAACCATCATTTCACACTTTTAAAAGATTTTTGTACCCCAATTTGTTTAATGGTTAGCAAATTGCCTTTTTGCCAGATTTCAATCCAGTCATTCTTTTTCCTTTATTTTTGTTGTTTTTTTTTTGTATTTTTTTATTGTTTTTTATTATTGTTTTTGTTTGCAAATATTTCAAGTCTCCGTCACTGTATAATACAAATTTAGTTTTGAGAATAACGGGTTTTCCAGGAAGACCAGGACGTCTTACTTTAATGTATGATGGAAATACCCTTTGGCAAATTATAAATATTATACTCTTTATTTATTTACTTGATTTTTTTTTGTAATTTTCTTTTTGTAATTTAGTAATTGCCAATAAACTATTATATATATAAAAATTCAAAAGAAAGTTACTTTCAATTTTTAAATTTTAATTATTCTTTAATCACCATATTCCTCTTTTTATTAATCTTTATAGGAGGGGAAGTGGCTGTAGCATGCTGTGCACACGACATGCATAGTGATTTTGTTGCTAACAAAATTGTTATTAATAATTGTGTCCATGGGATCTCTAATGTATGAAAATTGTAACCATCGTCAGCGCCATCCTATGTCAGCGTTAGTTATCTAATCTTTTCTAATAATTTTTTTTCTAATAAAGCGCCATCTCTTCAAAATAATTCCAAAAATATAAATTAACATAAATAAATAAAATAAGTCAAAATAAATAAATTAATTTTTGACATACTCATTTTCCAATTAAGTAAGATTTTAATTTTTAAAGATGTCTTTTATTAAACCTTGTTGTGTGCCTTTTTGTAGTGATAAAGACAACAAAAGGTAAACTAAAAAAAATTATTAATTAATACGGCGCTATCATTTTTGTTTCTATATTTCTAGATATTATTTTTCTATAGACCCTAGCATTCGAAAGGCTTGGCTCTCGCGAGTAAAAAATCCTAAGTTATATGAGTTAATTAATGAAGAACGTCTGCGTAACTATTGTGTGTGTGCGAAACATTTTGCACCAATGTGTAAATATGTTGGAGACAAATTGAAAAAGCGTGCTTTACCTACATTATTTTTACCAGGTAAATGCACTTTTACAGAAAATTGTCGTTTTTTAATATATTATACTATTTAGATTTATATGAAGAAACAGATGTTGATTTTTTTTTATCTGAATCATATCAACTAACTCCACATATTTCAGGTATGTTGCATGGTATGAAATTAATTATTTAGTTTCATAATTGATAGTTATATAATTCAATATATACCAAATTTAATATTGTATATGTTCATGTTTTATAAAATCTATCCAGGAAGAACAAGCCGGCCAACTAACTAGTCCTATCAAACTATCCGATTTTAAATCAAGTGTTGTACGAGTCTATCCTGGATGCAGTAAACAACCAGGTGAAGTCGCTTCAAGC
This sequence comes from Onthophagus sagittarius, assembly GCA_036711965.1. NCBI lineage: Eukaryota > Metazoa > Arthropoda > Insecta > Coleoptera > Scarabaeidae > Onthophagus > Onthophagus sagittarius. The sequence continues at coordinate 27,453,644 of JASERS010000010.1, read as the reverse complement.
TCATCTTATGAAGAAAATTCTAACATATTATTAGAATTGAATAGGAAACGGCTTCACACACGTAACGAAAAAGAAATGATTGGTACAAATTATAAAAACTGAACAAACATTCTTATTTAAAATTATTTTTAATTTTCTCTAGATAAGAAACGGAGGAAATTACCTTTTGTAAAAAACTGCAGCAATTGCAACACGGCTGTAGTAAAAAGAGCATTGTGGCACGCTAAGAGAAATGCTAAAACGATCGGAGAAATCCTCAGCTGTTAGTGAATGTCAAAAATTTAAATCAAGCCACTATAAATTTCTTTAGCAACCAGTGCAGAAATCAAAAAAAAAGAACCACGCGGACGGCGGTTTACATTGGACGACAAGGTGCTAGCTCTTTCGATTTACAAGCAAAGTGGTAAGGGATACCGTTTCTTATCAAATTTCTTTTCTTTGCCATCCAGGAAGACTCTACAGAAGCTTTTAGCTTATTTTCCTTTTAAGTCTGGAATTAATGAATCCATTCTTGAACATCTAAAACATTCTGCAGTATAATGCCAACTTAGATTGTATTGATGGTTTTGTAGACATGGGTGGGTCAAACAGGAAACCTAAATTTGCCATCATGCATTATTATTCATGGCAAAAGGAATTCATAGAAAATGGAAGCAAGTAGTTTGCTTTTATTTTGTGGAAAACTGCACCAGTACCCCAGATCTAATACGTATACTGAAAGATGTCATTAGACATATTAGACAAAGAGGACTGCGTATAGTATGTACAATATGTGACCAAGGTGTTACGAATACAGTCGCGATTAGCTTCTTCTTAAAAGAAACTAATAAAATTTGTATTAAGAGTAATATAGAAAACAGGTATCAAGGATATCTTATAGATGACGAGGAAATCATTCATTTATATGATGGTCTTCATCTTCTAAAAGGTATCCGGAATAATTTGCTTACGAAAAATTTACATTTTACCGAAAATGGTGTTGAAAAAATAGCATCTTGGGAACATATTGTAGACTTTTACCATTTGGATAAAAGACTTGGTCAGCATTACAATCAATGTATTAAATTAACAGATGAACACGTTATGGCTAAAAAAATTAATAAAATGAAAGTAAGTAAGTGTGCTCAAGTTTTTAGCCATACAGTTGCATCTGCGTTAAGAAGCATTGATTAGTAATGATTTGTTACCATCGTCTGTATACTATATAACACCTAAGGCCTCTGATACGGCAGATTTATGTTTCTTTTTTGACAAACTTTTTGATAGTATCAACGGGAGCAAATTATATGGTTTGCCAGGAAAGAACCTTCGGGGCGTAGTATCAAAAAAATCGCGTCATGTGGCGATGTGGCAATCTGCAAGACCAATTCTACAATCTATGTATTTCACGTTACCGCAGTCTGAAAAACATCTGCTAATTCCGTCTTTGAAGAACTGGATTTTTACACTTGATGGTTTCTTATACTTGTGGAAAAGATTATCAGGGATAAGATTTCAACATATGGCTCCACGATCACTTAATCAAGATCCCGTTGAAAATTTCTTTTCAAGTATAAGAAGCCATGGAGTAAGAAACATCAATCCCACGTGTTCATCATTCATTTCTTCTGCTAAATCTTTAATAATAAATAATTACGTTTCTCCGCATTCCACCGCCGCCAACTGTGAGAGAGATCAAACAGTTGGTGCTCTTTGTGATTTAAAATCTTGTTTGCTTGGTACTCATTCTCCGATTGTAATAGAACAAATAGAATTATCCTTGTCTCATCAGACTTCAGATCCGTTAAAAGACACTGAAATGCAATATGACTTTGCAACAGTTATGTTGCTGGAGCTGTTGCGAAAAAACTTTTTAGACGAATTAATTGCCAGACTTGTAATGAGAAAATGCAAGCTCCATACGATATACCACAAAATTTATACATTCGGCTAAAACAATATACTAACTGCAAACTTCTTCAACCGAACAGCAAATTCATAGAGATATTTGCAAATCTCAGTATAAAGGCGTTTGCAGTATTACCTATAATAATTTTTCAACACGATGTGAAACAAATGTTATCTGAGTATTTATTACGTGGGAAAACTGAGTACTCAGATATATTTTGTGACGCACATCAAAATTGCATTAATGATTTTATTTTAATATTTGTTAATATTTTATTATGTTAAAATAATTAATAATATTTTAAGTGGCGGAGATTTAAGATATATAGAGTTAGATAATTTAACAGCAGCTGCATATGAAACATATTTAAAAAAATTAAAACTAAGAAAAAAGTTCATTAGTAGTTAGTTCTTATAGTTATTCTTAGTTAGTATAAGTTATTATTACAATGTTATTTTATAAGTAAATAATTATGTTGATTTACTGACAAAAATACATTTATTTTCTATTTTCAAAACAATATTTGTTATTTTTTTAAAATATTATTTAATTTTTAAATTTGGCGGTTAAAATTAGCGTAGTTTTACACCATTCTTCTAGCAAAAATTGGTTTTGATCTGTACGCAGGGTATAATTCTTGTCTCTGATTGTGTCATTCACAGCAATTCATTGATACAATTTCGAATTTGTAGTATAATAAAAATATTAACCAAAAAGAAAGTATCCTTTATTGTGGACAAAACCCACACTCTCTATAAAAAAATAAAATAAATAAATATATAGCATATTAACAAAAACATTAATTGTAATTGTCTAGATAAAATTAACTTGTAAAAACGTCAAGTTTAAAAAGTGTAATACATCAGATAGGGGTTAAAAGCGTTTTTAACGCCCGGTAAGCACAGCGCATTACCGGCGGCTTGTTATTTAAATCCAACGTCGCGGGTTTTTATTTCAATTTTCGCGTTTCTCCACCGTCTAACGGAAGGTTCGGGGTGGGTGGAGACGGGGTGGAGGCGGGTAGATTAACACCGCGCTCGGGTTTTAGCCAGTAATGGGTTTCCGATAGCACGATTTGAATCCTTCGGCGACAAAGATTGGGAAAAAAGGCAGTAATCGAAGGGAGAATCGGCAAAAACCGGCAAAGAGAAAATCGGTGAAACCGGCGAATAATCTCTACCTGTGGAACCGAAACCGGGTGCTAATATAAATTAAATCGATCGTCGATTGGGGGGATTATTAGTGGGATGAAAAAAAATTTCACGAAAAACCGTTAGCGAAAGCACATTTTGGGTTCAATCTCGCAACGGGTTTAATTCTTTTTTTTTACATTTTTTTTTTATTTTCTATAGGAACGATATCAACACGTGGATAAAATTGAATTTGAATTTAAATTAAATTTTTTTAATTTCATATTCAATTAGTTAATTTGAATGTATTATTTTTTTTTGTATTTAGGTGGTTAGTTGGATTTTAATTACTATGATTGCCTCATTTCTAAACAGTCCTAATCTGAGAGAGGACGGATCGAGTGCGAGTAATAAAACTATTTAATTAGTTAAAACGCTCAGCAGAAACTCTCCACAGCAATGACACCATCCTCCTTCTTTGTCGTTTGGGGAGAACCTGGTGCTGCGCCCCCTCCGGAATTGTAAATGCACAAGACATTGCCCGCGTAATCCGCCCTTAACGAGTTCCGTACCGGTTTGCTCGGAGTCTCTTCTCCCTTCTCTCTCCATCTCGTCCCAATCTCCACCACCAAACCTATCCATTCTTTTTAGCTTTCGTATTCGTTCTAGGAAAAATAGGTTAGATTCTTCTTCTAAATTTTTCAAGAGACAATTATAAGTTTATATCAAACGCAGATTTTGTGGTTATATATAAATATTTTGTCCCATTTTATTTATTTTTTTTTGGTAATTTTCGTTAGTAGTAATAGATGTTGATAAATTATTGACTCTCCTAGGTTAGGTACAACAAAGGGAATGTCCGAGTGTGGCTTGGAAAGGGCGGGTTTGCCGGGAAACGTCGCAGTAATTTACTTTGAAGTTGTGGTAGCTTCGGGGGTGGTTGCTTCCAAAAGGGGACGGGTGGTAAGGGGACGGCCGCGAGGGATCAAGTGGTATTAGTGGAGCTACAGCCAATCAAGGCCAGCAACCGGCTTCTCCTAGGACCCTCTCCTGCAGGATCTCGCAGGAATAACCGACACGTATATTACGTTATAGTGTACGTGTTTGTGTGTGTTTTGGGTTTAAATGGAAGGTAAAAGAAAAACGACAAGTCCATCGAACTGATTACTTTCCCAAAAAAATTATTTTCTTCCTTACTTCATTCAATAACTTTTAATCTTTTTCCAATTAATATTATCATTATGATTTTTCACGATTGAGATAAAAAACGTCAAACTCACTTGGTCTTTATAAATATTACTAATTGTTTAAATCCGTCGGTTGTATTTCAAAGGAATCATTACGGACAATTCCTTCCCCAGTATCGGCCCGTTCCCCGTCCATTTTCTCTAAATAAACACGCTAGGACAGTATCTTGATGGATGTCCAACGGAAAAAATGCCGACAAAGGGCCGACGATTGTGTTTATTTTTATACGCTACCGATAAAAAGCTGTACTTTTAAATACATCTTTACCTACATATACCAATTTGAAACCCCAAATTACAATTATACAAGAAGCAATTTTTGTATTTCTTATTGTTGTAGATTTAAGAAATACTGATGAACTTGAATCTAATTTATCACAAAGAATATTCTCTCTGTATCAAACACAAAAAAAAAACTTATTTGATTTTATAAAGACTATTTGAGACGCATAACAAGAAATGATGAAAAAAGGGCAAATAGAGATTACAATGACATCAAATTACTTCTATATCTATATCTTCTCTTGAATACATTACAGCATTGAGGTTTTAGGTTGAGTAGAGTCGATCCATTTCGCAAGATGAGGCTACAAAAAATTTCATAAAGACTCAGATAGTAAATAATAATAATAATAATCTTTATTGATGTTATTACACAGAAAGTGTTTACATACGTCAGATATTTGTGTACATTTAGAACAGAAAACAATGTTACAGTAACAAAATGAAACAATTGTAACAAACTAAAACTGAAAAACGTTTACAATCTAATCGGGTGCTGTGCTAGTCATGTAAATTTATAATTATAATAGTCATTATATGAGTAAAATGCCTGTTGCATCAGAAACATTTTGATTTGTTTTTTAAAGTTATCTAAATTGAGATCGCGTAAGTTTTCAGGTAATTTGTTGTAGAATTTAGGTGCTAAAAATGTAATATTTTTTTTGCGATTTTGTCAATCGGTACAGAGGAGGTCTCATGGCACATCTATTCCTGGTTTCATCCTGGTGATCTGAATTGTTTAAGAAAGTCATTTGATTTACTTTACAATACAAAAGTGCCTCATATATGTATATACACGGAAAAGTTAATATTTTCTGTTGAATGAAGATGTTCCTACAGTCATCTCTAAATTTTAAGCCACCAATTATTCTAACAGCCCTTCCTTGAAGGGCAAACAATCTTGTCCAGTCAGCTGCCTAACCCCATACTAAAATTGCATATGAAAATAGGGAATGGCATAATGCAAAATATGCACTTCTAAGTACAGCTACCGAAACGGAGTTGGATAGATTTCGCAAAATATAAATGTTTCGCGACAATTTAGAAGCCAATGCCTCGACATGACAATTCCATGTTAATTTTTTGTCAAAGTATACTCCGAGAAATTTAGTACTATCAGAAAAAGTGAGTTGTTCAATTTCATCGCCATGGAGGTATAAGGAAAACATCATAATTATAGTCTTATCAGAATTTAGTGTAAGATTGTTCACACGAAACCATTCCAACACTCCCGACTGAGCCTCATTAAATTTCTGCAATAAGTTAACTAAAGTATTGTCACTCACTGATATGGTAGTATCATCGGCATAGAGAATGTAATCAACAGTCTTACTTATAGCCGGTAGATCATTTATATACACCAAGAACAACAGAGGACCCAGCACTGAACCCTGGGGAACACCATGGTCTACCCTCAATCTATCCGATTCGATACCATCAATCATCACTCGCTGATATCTATCATTAAGATAACTGCCAATCAGACTTAAGGCATCATCACGGAAGTTATATGCTTTTTGTTTGCCTATTAACCCATCATGAGGCACACAATCAAAGGCCTTCGACAAGTCGCAGAACACTGACACTCTGTGCTCCTTTTTCTCAAATGACTCAACAATCGAATCAACCAGATCCAGTATCGCAAGTGTCGTTGTTTTATTTTTACGAAACCCATATTGAGATTGGGATAGCTATGGATAGGATTGAAGATAATAACTTTATCTTCAAAATATTTACTAATTTGGTTAGCTAAATTATTTTCATAGATTTTAGATATAATAGGCAGAAGTGATATAGGGCGATAGCTATTAAACTCATCAGGATCACCTTTTTTAAAAATAGGTACAACTATCGGTTCTTTAAGCATATCCGGAAATACTGAGGAAGCAATGCACATGTTTAACAATTTGGTAATAGGGATTATGGTGCGTTTCACAATTTTTACTGTAAGACCATAGACATCACGAGCATTTGAATTTCTCAGTGAGTTTATACAATCTCTCACTGTATTGTATGAAACTGGTTGAAAATTGAATCGAACATCTTTACTGATATGAAATCCAGATGGATTACATACATAACCATTCATATTACAATGTGACTTGTCATTGAGTGCTCTAGCAGTATTGATGCAAAATTCATTCCTTACATTTGGAGGTAGTGTACAAGAGATCTTATTATATTTTGCCACTCTATTGGTGTTAATAATGTCCCACATTGTTTTTATTGAAGCATTTGACTTCTTGATTCGCAAGTCATTAAACAAAACTTTACTATCTAATATAATATTATTAATTGCAGATTTATAAGTTTTTAATAGTCGAATTCTATGAATATTAAAATGTTGACTATTAGGATGACTCTTACATAAGTCATTTAAAAGATGAAGTTGTTCTCTCATTGGTCTTAGTTCGCTCGAAAACCAGTAATGGTTAAGTGAGTTATTGGCATTGGTGGAATATTTTTTAAATGGAAAAGAATCCTTGTATTTATCACTCAGAATCCTCATAAAGCATTGAAACTTATCATTCACCTCTGTGTTATCTGAATTAATAAATCCCCATGAGAACCATCAAGAAGATTATAAAAATTGAGCAGTCCCTGTTCAGTGATGGGTCTGTATTTGACTGTTTTAGCTCCAACGTTACTTTCATTACACATCTCAACGTTTAACAATTGACCAAAATGATCAGATAAATTTGCATTCAATGTCTTTGCCGTGCACATAGCAGAAAAGTTTAGCAAAATGTTATCGATACAATTAGCTTGCCTACTAGGCTCAGAAAACATACATTCAAAGTTAAACGATTTCACCACGTCTAAGAAGCGAACACACTCACTGCTATTAGATCCGAAAACGACATTGAAATCTCCTGCAAGTACCACTTTTTTAGTAGAAATTGTGCTCAAGACCTCCTCTAAGATGTTTAAAAATTTTACAAAATTTCCGGAGGGTGACCCGTAGACTGATAGAACAGTCAAATTAAAATGATTTAGCGTCACACAACTTAATTCACAATCTTTTTCTATAGACATGAGCTCAATTGCCGGTTTCTTGGTAAACTTTATGTCTTTTTTGATCATTATGAGGGAACCTCCTCCTTTGTTGTTTTTACGACAAAAAAAGATATAGGTATAAAATTACTAAATACAAATGACTCTATTTCAGCATCAAGCAGCCAATGTTCGGTTATAACAATAACATGAATCTGTATGTTATATAAGTATGCATCCAGTTGATTCATTTTGTTTCTTAATGATTGAATATTTATATTTAGTATACTGAGTATTTGGGCATTACGTTGACTTACTGTGTTACCAACATTATAGCTACACCGATTAGAAGCGACCGTCTTCATACGCTTAACACTACAGTTATTGTCAACTATACAATTTTCAATATTGATGCAGCACTGAGAAAATTCGCATCATTACATTGAATCGATTTCAAATTACAATACCTACTTAACTTATATAATGTGTTAGGATAAGCTCATCTTATAATCATTCGCTCTTCTAACCCAATCTCCCTATTCTTTTAGAGTATCTACGAGATTCAGCCTTTCTAGGTTAAACGACAGATCTTTGCTGAGCTTGATTGTGTTTATCATTTGCATTTTCTGCTTTTCCTTGATAGCAAAAGCATCCAAGAGACAAAATTAATCAATTAAAAGTAGAAGCTATAACTAAAGGAACTTCACCTCTGGTTTGATTATGCCTCAATAGAGGTGGATTGGATTAGATTGGAATTTGAATTGGATCGTAAATCTTCTTCTATTGAGATATAGACCAAGGTTGTTGTGTCATTGCAATTACTTGACTTTTTGTTTAACTAACAGATTTAAAAAAATCAAAAAAATTCTTAAGATATCTTAATGAATCATTCATGATTTATAGAGGAAAGTATCCTCTATAAATATCCTTATTCGTTTTTAAGATACAAATCATTAAATTCAACATGAACATTGATAGCTATCTCAAGTTAATTAAAAATCACCAAAAATCGAATTCTTGAGATATTTTAATGAAACATTCAAAATTTATAGAGGTAAGAGTCAATTTTGACATGGTGAGAACCATATTAGAAAATCTGTATTCGCTTTGAGATAAAGACTATTTAAGTTAACCTAATTTTTTATGATTTTTTGAAATTAATAATCTTTGTTTAAAAAAAATCACAAAAAAAATCGAATTCTTAAGATATCTTAATGAACTGTTCATGATTTATAGAGGAAAGTGTCTATTTCCTCGTGATGAAAGCGGATCTTGAAAATCTTTATTAGCTTTTAAGATATAAATCATTAAATTCAACGTGAACATTTATGGCTATCTCAAGTTAATTAAAAATCACCAAAAATCGAATTCTTGAGATATTTTAATGAAACATTCAAAATTTATAGAGGTAAGAGTCAATTTTGTCATGCTGAGAACTATATTAGGAAATCTGTATTCGTTTTTGAGATAAAGACTATTTAAGTTAACCTAATTTTTTATGATTTTTTGAAATTAATAATCTTTGTTTAAAAAAATCGCAAAAAAATCGAATTCTTAAGATATAGATCCAAATTAGGAAATCTGTACCCGTTTTTGAGATAAAGACTATTTAAGTTAACCTAATTTGTTATGATTTTTGAAAAAACGCACGGCAATACCCGAAAGTTTCTAGTTGTAGATCTAGTGTTAGTTCTAATTTTAGCTCAGTATAGCAAGATCTTTTGCGATAAATACTAAAGTTAGCTAAACTTCAAAATAGGGATTTGATGGATCGCCTCAAGCAATTTATTATGTGATATTATATTATTATTAATCTTATTCACACTCAATTGCACGAAATCAATCAAGTTAGATATTTCAACAAAATTTATTTAATATCAACAAAATCATTCTGAGTTGGGTTGCGTTGGGCTAATTTTGATCAAACCCAACCCAAGCTTAATACCAACAAAAACATTTTAAGGCAAACTTGGGTTGGGTTGAGCAAATTTTGACCCAACCTTATTAGCTTAATATCAGAAAAATCATCCTGGGACGAAATTGGGTTGGATTAAATTAATTTTGATTCAATCCAAATTTAATATCACGAAAATCATATTAGAGCCAATACACTGCTTAATTCTCCCATGATTTGGTTTCAATCTTTGATTTGATATCAACAAAATCATTCTGAGTTCGGCTGGGTTGGGCTAATTTTGATCAAACCCAACAAAAGTTTAACATCAAAAAAATCATTTTAAGGCAAACTTGGGTTGGGTTGAGCAAATTTCGACTTAACCCAACCTTATTAGCTTAACATCAGAAAAATCATCCTGACACAAAATTGGGTTGGATTAAATTAATTTTGACTGAACCCAAATTTAATATCACGAAAATCATATTAGAGCCAATACACTCCTTAATTCTCCCATGATTTGGTTTCAATCTTGATTTGATTTAATATCAACAAGATCATTCTGAGTTGGGTTAGGTTGGGTTCATTTTGATCAAACCCAACCCAAGTATAATATCAAAAAAATCATATTAGGACAATCTTGGGTTGAGTTGAGTAAATTTCGACCTAACCCAACCTTATTAGCTTAACATCAGAAAAATCATCCTGACACAAAATTGGGTTGGATTAAATTAATTTTGACTCAACCCAAATTTAATATCACGAAAATCATATTAGAGCCAATACACTCCTTAATTCTCCCATGATTTGGTTTCAATCTTGATTTGATTTAATATCAACAAAATCATTCTGAGTTGGGTTGGGTTGGGCTAATTTTTATCAAACTCAACCCAAGCTTAATATCAACAAAATCATTCTGAGTTGGGCTGGGTTGGGCTAATTTTGATCAAACCCAACAAAAGTTTAATATCAAAAAACTCATTTGAGGCAAACTTGGGTTGGGTTGAGCAAATTTCGACCCAACCCTTTTTTTTTAACGAGGTTGGGGAAAATTTGCAGACATCTAACAGACATCTGGCCTGTGGTGTTGGACGGCCAGATAGTGTGGGGTTGGAGTCCACCTTTGGATCTCCGACCCACTAAAAACCCCTTTCCTCTTTGGTTTCGCACGATGGGCTGGAATACGCTTCCGCGTTTTAACCATCAGCCTACCGTGCACTGGTCTTAACGCCTCTCCTCCCAAGTTTCCTTCTCCATGCAAAAACCACCAATCCATTGCATCGACCGTACAACCAACAACAAAATACACATGTCTTTTTACGAAATTATCAATTAGTCTTTACATACCGGAGCGAGGGGTGGCATAGTCACCACCCCTCTCTTCCCTTCCCTTCCTCCTGCCCGTCAGGAGTTTTCCCAAAGCCCGACGACGCAAAAACAAATGAAACAAAAGACTTTTTATAATTAAAAGTTTTACAACTCACCGGGATGGGAGGGGGCACAGGTTTGCCCCCCCCCCCTCTCCTTCCTCCGTACATTTATTGCTGTCAGCTAGGCCCAACCTCACCGGATGTTTCACCCTTGAGGGGCACTATCCAGAACAAAAGAAAGAAACCCCCAAAAGACTTTTTACTAAAGTAAAATTTCTGATACATACCGGGTCGAGGCGTAGCCAAAAGTGACCACCCCTCTCTTCTTCTTCGGGTCCTCATAAGTTACTCCTCTGTCACTTCCCTCTGTCTATGCTTCTCCTCTCTCTCCTTCTATGACAGCACATCTCCAACATACTTTGCAATATGTTGCCACTTCTCACTGTCTAACATGTGTCCCACCGTGTTTGTTGGCGTTATCACTGCTCCTATAAGATTTTTTATTCTAACTCTATCAGCGTTCCATCTGGGGCACTTGTAGAAAGTGTGTTCAACATCATCTGTTTCTCCACAGTAGTCAAAACTCTCCGAACTTCTTTTCTTTAATCTGTAGAGGTATGCGTTGAAACAACCATGACCCGTGAAAAATTGGCTCAGATGGAAATTTACTTCCCCCCCAAGTTCTCCTAACCCATCTGCTCATGCCAGTAAAAAGCCTCTTTGTCCACCTCGCCTTCCCAGTATCAAGCTTCCACCTTCTTTCCCACTTCTCTAGTATTTTATCCTCCACTTCGTTCTTGTTACATCCTGCCTCCCACGTTGCTGCTCTCTTCTCTATCATGAGATCCATGGGTAACGATCTTCCAACCATTTGCAACGCTTCAGTTGAGCTTGTTCTATAAGCATTTGTCACCCTGATTAATATGGTCCTCTGCGTCCTTGTCAGCTTAATTACATTTTTTTTAATATTGCAAGCTTGTATCCAGGCTCTACACGTATAAAGAATTTGCGAGTAAATTGTAACTGAGATTAGTCTTCTTTTATTTTCCCTTAGACCAAATGTAGAGCCCATAACTCTATTTAGAGCTTGCACCGTTTTGCCAGCCTTTACTACCACACTATCCACATGAATATCCCATCTCAGATCTTTGGCTAGCATGACTCCTGTGTGGTAATCACCGTGTCTCTAACCCACAGGGTAATCTGTCGGTGACTCCTCCTGCTTCTCAGCATGACGGCCTCTGTCTTTTCAGGAGCGATCTCGAGCCCCATGCTCTCTATATTCGTTATGATCTTATCCAGATCCGATTGAGGCCTCATCTGCAGTTCTTCCTCGTGCCAGCCGGACACCACAATAGCGAGATCACCCGCATACGCGATGAGCCTGGCTTTCCCCCCAATCTCGTCATCTTGCAGCAACTTATCGAAGAAAGTATTCCACAGGAGAGGGCCAAGGACAGACCCCTGTGGCACCCCCCTCGTCAGCTTGAAATCTCTATGCATCTATCACTTAAGTATGCTTTCACAATCCTGATTAGGTATCCAGAGAAATTTCTCCTTTTCATTGCCTTTACAATTTCTCTCCATGGCGCTGTCCCAAAAGCATTTCTCACATCCACTGTGACCATCAAGCACTTCTTTCTCTTCCCTCTTCTGAATTTGTCACATTTCTTCGTCTCTCCAATAACCTCCTCGATGGCATGCACAGTAGATCTTCCACTAGTGAAACCATATTGATCTTGCGAAAGTCCACCCAAATCATTCAGTTCTCCTATTCTTGTCTTAATAATTGATTCGAACACCTTGCCCAAATTATTTAGCAAACAAATTGGCCTATATTTCTACGGTTCTTCATTTCCTGGCTTCTCGATTAGAACCAATCTGCCCTTTTCCAGAGCGTGGGGAATATGCCTTCTCTCAATAAAGCGTTATACATTTCTGCAAGCTTTCCTCGGCGTAATCGTTGCGATGTCTCTTATAATTTCCGAGGTTATTCCATCCGGACCAGGTACCTTTCCATTTTTGATGTTCCATGCAATCTCTTGGTCTTCTGGAAATAGGTCTTTGATCGATTCCGGTATTTTCTCCGGTTCGATAGCTGTTTTGCATATATTCCCGGTTCTTTTTATCGCAATCCTGTACGCGTCACCCCACACATGCTCGTCAAGCTCATCACATAATGTAGTCCAGGCTTTCCTCTTAGCTTTCCTAATCTTATCCCTGAGATCGTTTTTTGCTGACCCAACCCAACCTTATTAGATTAATATCAGAAATATCATCCTGAGACAAAATTGGGTTGGATTAAATTAATTTTGATTCAACCCAAGTTTAATATCACGAAAATGATATTAGAGCCAATACACTCCTTAATTCTCCCATGATTTGGTTTCAATCTTTATTTGATCTAATATCAACAACGTAAATTTTAACTAACTTACGATGAAGTCTTTGAAACGTAATCCCGTCGTAAGTTGAGTGTTACCTGTACGTCAGTTAATATAAAAGTCTACATGGTGGTTTCATCAAGATTTAAAGTTTCAAGGTTTCAGGTTCCAAGCTGCATCAAAACATGCGTCAAACCACTATTTTGGCTCGAATAGTTTAAATAGATAGGCTTCATGAACCGCTACTTTAGTAATCTAGGGGCTTTAATGACTAACAACCCATAAATAGCAAAAAGAAGATAAGTTTAACTTACAGCGTAGAATTTAATGTGTATTGCTATATAAAGAATCCACTTTTATTATCTTTTTATCGCTTTATTCTGAATTCGCAATCTTTAAATGATTATTCCCATTGACATAAATAAATCGATGATCACTCAAATTATATTTTGATTTTTTTAAATCAATCGTTTTTGATTTAATTTTTGGGATGAAAACGTATTTTTTGGTACAGGAAATGTATTGCGGAGTTGGAAGTCATAAGTTGTTGGAAAGGTGTTGGCGAGAGGTGGAATACGGCGTCGTTCGGCGTCGCGACGTCCGCAATAAAGAAGAATTATTAAGGAAGCCTCCTAAGCTAACAAATCCAGTCAAACTTAGCGGCACGAGTTCAAGGGATCAATTGGATCAAGCGTCTCGCTGCGGGCTCCAAGAGACAGATCGCCTCCTTACCAAACGCTTAACGGAATTAATTCGTTATTTTTTCCATCAAAAATCATTAAACAAAAAAAAAAATTAAGCAAAAAATATCTTTTTAATATAATAAAATCATCTCAAAGTTTCATAAATTAATTAATTAAATTATTAAAGAAAAAAGTTATTGAATCCTATTTTTTTTAACTTCTTTGTTATCGTAATGATTAAGATTTTTACTTTTCTTTTAAACCAATAGATATATCCTCACAAAAGAATAGAAACACGAAGAGAGAGATCCGCAATTGAGTAGAAAGCTCGGTAATGATCTCTCGTGAGCCTCTCGGATGAGGCAGATATAAATTTGCGGGCCGCCGCCCCCGCCAAAATGGCGCCCCCACACGGTCGCCATGGATACGTTTCTTCCTCGGCTGCCATCGCTAGTGAGGGATGACGGGGGTCTTTGTGGGACTCTCCCCCGCCCCATTCAAGGCAAAAGGATGAGGTCGAAAGCGGCGCTTCGAAACCTCCCCAAAGAACCAGCCGCCCCCAAGCCGCCCGTTTCGAGGGGGGTAAAGAGCAAGTAGCTCGAAGAGAACGCGACTAAATTAAGCGAGAAATCTTTGCGTGCATAATTAGGCTTTTGGAGGAGTCGTCGATAGGATGGGGATGAAAATGGGGGGTGTAGAAATTCGGGGGAGGCTGATTGATGAATATTCTTATTCTGGTTATCGTAAATCATATCTATACTTCTTTTTTTTGGCTAAGTGAATTTTAATGTGCAATAATGTCACTTTATTTTTAAGAATCATTTTTTAAAATTATTTTTTGGCGGAGGCGCCGGATTCGACGAAATTTTTAAATAAAAAAACTTCTTTTATTTTAATTAATCTAAAATGAAGTACAAATCGACATTATTTTTTTTTAATCTTCAAAAATATATCTATTTCATTAAAAATTCTTCAAAATAAGTCCAAACACGACACATTTACCTTCAAAAACAACCGAGATACGATTATCTGTAACGTAGCGATCGTTTTTGGTTTTTTGATTGTTTTAATTAATTTTTAGCCTAACTCCCTCATTTTTAAAGATAATATAGTCGTGTTTAGACTCATTTTAAAAGATTTTTTATTTTTTACGCGAATTTGATAAAATTTTTGATTTAATGTTTTCTTTTTTTGAAATATTGGATCAAATTTTCGATGGGATCGGCAAAATGCGTTTTGTAAATCTGCTCAAAAAAGGAGTGAGATGTTTCCTTTTCGAATAGGATTCCCCGAAGGAAGTGGAGTCCCGAAACCGGAGGCGTCCCGACGCCGACGCCAGGTGCTGTCCTAAGCCCACTTGATTCCGTTGGATTTATCCACTGTCACTGGCCGCGGGTTGGGATCGAGGTGGTCAATTGATTTTTAACCCAATGTAACAAAAAAACCTTTTTTCTTTTAATAGATTTGTAACGGATCTATTAAAATCGAATCGATTAGAAAAATCTTGATGTTTCATTCGAAAAATTAATTAAACCACCGCGAAATTATTATTACCATTTCACATATGTTATCCAACCCGCTTTTTTATTTGATATCATTTTTAATGAACAAAGTGCGTGCTCGATTTCGCCGTCAAATGATAACGAACAAATTAAATTAGTGCGTCCCTGCGATATTATGATGTGGTAATTGATCGAATTAGGTTCAATCTGCAACTCCTTTGTTGATTTATCTGTTGAACACGTCGAACGCAATAACATTTTATTGTTCATTAACTAAGCCACATATGTTCTTTCGACGCAATTGAGCGGCAAAACACTTGAGGAACATTCGAATTTGTATCATTACGAAATTCGAGATTGAATTAATTGAAATGTTTAGTCCTAAAATTAATTAATTTTCTGTTTAAATTTAATTTTGCAAAGAATGAATTTGGGATGTGTACTTATTGCGCCATCTGCTTTTGAAATGATGAACCTTACAAGAAAATATTAACGGTCGCTTTAATCTGGAATATTAATTTAAATTTAATTTTGTGATCAATTTTGAATCGATTACGCGGTTATATTCGACAATTAGCTCAAATAAACATAATTTAATCGATAAATAAATAATAATAAACAATAAAATTTGAGGTTATTGTTGTTGTTTCGATTGGAGTTCGGACGATTATCCTTATCATACTCACCACTTAGAACCTGAACATAAATATTTTTGAAAGAAAACAGCAAATCCTTAACATATCATTAATATATAATATAATAACTTCGGATTATCAGCACAAATATCAACCACAACTCAAAAACTAAGACAGATAGAAAAATACTTTTTGCATAAACATTGTTGATAATGAACTATAAACACTAAATCCATAACCAGATACAACCCAGAAAGTTTTTTTTTAATTATTAATTTAAGAGTCTTAATATAAAAATGAATCGACACCTTTTATATAAAACTTAATAAGGCCTCTAAAAGAAAATTGTCTAAAATTAGACAAATATTAAAAAAATAATAAAAATTAGTTTTATAAAGTAAATAATTGTAAATAATGTAAGTAATTGTAAACAATTTTACCTCTTTCAAACTTATATATTTTATTTAATTAAATGATAAAATCAAAAACTTTCATAATTAGCATTAAGAAAGCAATTTCAGATCAATTTTGAGATATCTCTCCTAGTTCTTGAGATATGTGCTGCTGAACTTAATTAGGATTTTTCAATATTTTGAAGTAATTTAAAAATTCTTAAAAAAATCGATTTTTTTTGGAAAATTGTTACGAAATTACTTTAAGTTACTACTTGGAGTACCTACTTTACTAGAGTGAAGTCAATTTTGAGCTATCTCACTTAGTTCTTGAGATATAAACTGTTGAATTCAATTGGATTTTATCCAATATTTTGAATAAATTTAAAAATTCGTGAAAAATCGATTTTTTGGAAAACGATTGTGAAATTACTTTCAATTATTAATTGGAGCATCTACTTTCCAAAAATGAAAACAATTTTGAGATATCTCTCTTAGTTCTTGAGATATGTGCTGCTGAACTTAATTAGGATTTTTCAATATTGTGAAAAAATTTAAAAATTTTTGATAAAATCAATTTTTTTCGAAAATTGTTACGATATTACTTTCAATTACTGATTAGAGTATCTACTTTTCAAGCATGAAATCAATTTTGAGATATCTCACTTAGTTCTTGAAAATAAAATGTTGAACTTAATTGGATTTTATCCAAAATTTTGAATAAATTTAAAAATTCGTGAAAATTTGATTTTTTGGAAAACGGTTGTCAAATTACATTCAATTACTAATTGGAGTATCTACTTTTCAAGAGTGAAGTCAATTTTGAGATATCTCACTCACTTCTTGAGATATAAACTGTTGAACTTAATTAGTTTTTATACAATATCTTGAATAAGTTTAAAAATTCGTGAAAAATCGATTTTTTGGAAAACTATTGTAAAATTACTTTCAATTATTAATTGGAGCATCTTCTTTCCAAAAATGAAATCAATTTTGAGATATCTCTCTTAGTTCTTGAGATATGTGGTGCTGAACTTAATTAGGATTTTTCAATATTTTGAATATATTTAAAAATTCTTTAGAAAATCGATTTTTTTGGAAAATTGTTACGAAATTACTTTCAATTACTAATTGGAGTACCTACTTTACAAGAGTGAAGTCAATCTTGAGATATCTCACTTAGTTCTTGAGATATAAACTGTTGAACTTAATTGGTTTTTATCCAATATCTTGAATAAGTTTAAAAATTCGTGAAAAATCGATTTTTTGGAAAACTATTGTAAAATTACTTTCAATTATTAATTGGAGCATCTACTTTCCAAAAATTAAATCAATTTTGAGATATCTCTCGTAGTTCTTGAGATATGTACTGCTGAACTTAATTAGGATTTTTCAATATTTTGATCAAATTTAAAAGTTCTTGAAAGAATCGATTTTTTTTGGAAAATTGTTAGGAAATTACTTTAAGTTACTACTTGGAGTACCTGCTTTACTAGAGTGAAGTCAATTTTGAGATATCTCACTTAGTTCTTGAGATATAAACTGCGGATTTTATCCAATATTTTGAATAAATTTAAAAATTCGTGAAAAATTGATTTTTTGGAAAACGGTTGTCAAATTACATTCAATTACTAATTGGAGTATCTACTTTTCAAGAGTGAAGTCAATTTTGAGATATCTCTCTTAGTTCTTGAGATATGTGGTGCTGAACTTAATTAGGATTTTTCAATATTTTGAATATATATAAAAATTCTTTAGAAAATCGTTTTTTTTTTGGAAAATTGTTACGAAATTACTTTCAATTACTAATTGGAGTACCTACTTTACTAGAGTGAAGTCAATTTTGGGATATCTCACTTAGTTCTTGAGATATAAACTGTTAAACTTAATTGGTTTTTATCCAATATCTTGAATAAGTTTAAAAATTCGTGAAAAATCGATTTCTTGGAAAACGGTTGTCAAATTACATTCAATTATTAATTGGAGCATCTATTTTCCAAAAATGAAATCAATTTTGAGATATCTCTCGTAGTTCTTGAGATATGTGCTGCTGAACTATCCAATATTTTGAATAAGTTTAAAAATTTGTGAAAAATCGATTTTTTTGAAAACTATTGTTAAATTACTTTCAGTTATTAATTGGAGCATCTACTTTCCAAAAATGAAATCAATTTTGGGATATCTCACTTAGTTCTTGAAATATAAACAGTTAAGCTTAATTGGTTTTTATGCAATACTTTGAATAAGTGTAAAAATTCGTGAAAAATCGATTTTTTGGAAAACGATTGTCAAATTACTTTCAATTATTAATTGGAGCATCTACTTTTCAAGAGTGAAGTCAATTTTGAAATATCTCACTTACTTCTTGAGATATAAACTGTTGAACTTTATTGGTTTTTATACAATATTTTGAATAAGTGTAAAAATTCCTGAAAAATCGATTTTTTGGAAAACGATTGTCAAATTACTTTCAATTATTAATTGGAGCATCTACTTTCCAAAAATGAAATCAATTTTGAGATATCTCTCGTAGTTCTTGAGATATGTGCTGCAGAACTTAATTAGGATTTTTCAATATTTTGAACAAATTTAAATATTCTTGAAAAAATCGATTTTTTTGGAAGATTGTTACGAAATTACTTTAAGTTACTACTTGGAGTACCTACTTTACTAGAGTGAAGTCAGTTTTGGGATATCTCACTTAGTTCTTGAGATATAAACTGTTAAGCTTAATTGGTTTTTATGCAATACTTTGAATAAGTTTAAAAATTCGTGAAAAATCAATTTTTTGGAAAACTATTGTCAAATTGCTTTCAATTATTAATTGGAGCATCTATTTTCCAAAAATGAAATCAATTTTGAGATATCTCTCGTAGTTCTTGAGATATGTGCTGCTGAACTATCCAATATTTTAAATAAGTTTAAAAATTTGTGAAGAATCGATTTTTTTTAAAATTATTGTTAAATTACTTTCAGTTATTAATTGGAGCATCTACTTTCCAAAAATGAAATCAATTTTGGGATATCTCACTTAGTTCTTGAGATATAAACTGTTAAGCTTAATTGGTTTTTATGCAATACTTTGAATAAGTGTAAAAATTCGTGAAAAATCGATTTTTTGGAAAACTATTGTCAAATTGCTTTCAGTTATTAATTGGAGCATCTATTTTCCAAATGTGAATTAATTTTTGAGATATATCACCTAATTCTTAAGATATAAACTGTTGAACTTAATTGGTTTGTATCCAATATCTTGAATAAGTTTAAAAATTCGTGAAAAATCGATTTTTTGGAAAACTATTGTCAAATTGCTTTCAATCATTAATTGGAGCATCTATTTTCCAAAAATGAAATCAATTTTGAGATATCTCTCGTAGTTCTTGAGATATGTGCTGCTGAACTTAATTAGGATTTTTCAATATTTTGAATATGTTTAAAAATTTGTGAAAAATCGATTTTTTTGAAAACTATTGTCAAATTACTTTCAGTTATTAATTGGAGCATCTACTTTCCAAAAATGAAATCAATTTTGAGATATCTCTCTTAGTTCTTGAGATGTGTGCTGCTGAACTTAATTAGGATTTTTCAATATTTTGAATAAATTTAAACATTCATGACAAAATCGATTTTTTTTAGAAAATTGTTACGAAATTACTTTTAGTTACTAATTGGAGCATCTACTTTCCAAAAGTGAATTAATTTTTGAGATATATCACCTAATTCTTAAGATATAAACTGTTGAACTTAATTGGTTTTTAACCAATATTTTGAATAAATTTAAAAATTCGTGAAAAATCGTTTTTTTTGGAAAACTGTTGTCAAATTACTTGCAATTATTAATTGGAGCATCTACTTTCCAAAAATGAAGTCAATTTTGAAATATCTCTTTGTGTTCTTAAGATATAACCCGCTGAACTTAATTTGGAGTTTTCCAATATTTTGATTAAATTTATAAATTTTTGAAAAATCGATTTATTACGAAATTAGTTTCAATTACTAATTGAAGCATCTGCTTTCCAAACGTGAAGTAAGTTTTGTGATATCTCACTTAGTTCTTGAGATATAAGATTAAAGTTTATTATTATTATTATTACTTTCATCCAAATATTTAAGAATAGATTATATATTCTTACAGATTTTTTATTTTTTTCTTTTCTTTTAATTAATTTCATTTTTTGTAACTGCAAAACTTTCATTGTAAACAAAACATAATAAATTTATCAACATTTTTCACCAATTTTGAAGAAATCAAAATGATTTCCTAGAAAAAGCTACTTTTACCAACTGTTGATAAATTTACCTAACAATTAAAAACCGTTTTATACTATCCTCTAGATAGTTACTATAATTTTACTTGCTGTGATTGGTCATTTGAAAAAAACCAAAGGTTTTGTCAAAATGGAGCCACTCCGTGTATATAAGATAAATTACATTGATTCAGTTTCTAGCTCTCATTACTTCGTAACTCTAGATGTCACCCCCCTCCTTTTATGTATTATAATGTGCTTAAATCAATAGCTATTGAATAAAATAGAGTTGCTTGAATATCTCCACCCATTATCATGTTTTATCCGTTTATCTCGAAAAATAATTTTTGGACATATTGTACTTTTGTAATCTAGGGACTATAAATCATGATATAATATTTAAATAATATTTATATAATACTTATTACATCTTAATTTTAAAATATAAAAAAATGGTTTTTCATTTTATTATGGAAAAACGAATAATATAAGTTTAAATTTATTAATTAACTCAGATACATTTCTAAAAGTAATATTACAAAATATTGAACCTTATCACACATCTTAGAATAAAAAATACGAGTTCTTTTTTCTCTCCACAAAATAAGAAAAAAAAATAAATAACCAACAATACAAATTTTAAAACCAACTAAAAGAAAATATTACCTAAAATAAAAATCTTTTAACCTTGATTTGAACGTAATTATTTATTTTTTATGTCGTCGAACTTTCCATTCCTGGACAAGCATGGTTCATTCTGTATTCTAGATACAAAATTCCACTGCTATGCCAATAATAAAGCGCCATAACGATGATTATGTGCCACCACTGATGAGAATGCCCGAAATAATCGAATTTCCCGGCAAAAAATCGTTCAGGAATTTTTGTGATGTAAACCAAAAAAGCTAAACCACTTATCCCATACATTCCCATCACGCGAGGAAGTAAAAGCTTAAAATTTAATTTTTAATTTA
This sequence comes from Onthophagus sagittarius, assembly GCA_036711965.1. Classification (NCBI taxonomy): domain Eukaryota; kingdom Metazoa; phylum Arthropoda; class Insecta; order Coleoptera; family Scarabaeidae; genus Onthophagus; species Onthophagus sagittarius. The sequence goes on along the minus strand of JASERS010000010.1, from coordinate 27,432,022 downwards.
TTTTAGGATTAATAAAAAGATTTAACTTACTCTTACAACAGGACTTGCTAATCCCCCCGATCTTATGGTCCAATGAATCGTTGGAATCACCCCGTATAAAGCCCATAAAATAAAAACCAACGTTTTTACGTTCGATGAAATATTAAATTTTGGTAGTTGGAGTAACATCGCCCCGGCGAATATTAAAGAGACAGTGAACATATAAAACGTTCTCCAATACTAAATGAACTTATTTTAATTCATTTTAATTGATTTTTTTGTTACAAACCTGCTCGCACCAAAAGGCGTAATAAATCCCTGAGGTGTAAATAGCTAAAAGCGATAAAGCTATCCCAAACAAATCGAAGGTTAAAAAACAATTAAAATCCTTTTCCGATCGGCAAGAAAATGTGTGGTACAAAGAAGATAATATCATGCAAACCTAAAAATAAATAAATTAAATACGATAAATAAAATCATTTAAATTTACCTGGAAACAAACTAAAACATTAGCAACTAAAACTTTATCCTCCCAAGGAGCTTGAATATCAATATAAACAGAATCTTTTAAAGTTAACCCTAAGAACAACATAAACCCAAAAACATGGGACCATATATTTATCGTCTCATTAGTCCACCAAAAAATACTCTCCATGCACAACTTTGTGTTTAACATCCCTCTATATCCATTCCTTATATAGACATTGTGTTTTAAATAATCTGGGGCTTCGTCAAAACTGAATAACCTCCTGAATTTGTCGTCGTCGTCGTCGTCTTCGTTCGCTTCGGCTCTTACTTGTTTAAACTCGTTGTTATTTATCGATCTGGATCTTCTTAGATTTACGCTTGAAAGGTTTCTTAAAAGGGATTCGGTGTGGTCGCAAATCGTTTGAGTCTGAAAAATGAATAAAAGATTATAAAATTTATTTAAATTATTAATTTAATTAATTTGATTAATAAATTTGATCAATTAAAGAATAAAAATAATCTTTTAATTCAAATTTTGATAACGTTTGATTAGAAATGAAAGAAAAAAAATTTTTTTTTTGATAATTTGTTTAATTTTTTTATTATTATTTAGCAAAATCGGTTCATTTAAACAAAAAAATGTGGGTTTCAAATAAAATATTAATTGTGAAAGTGAGGAAATAACTTCAATTTCTCTTAGGTTTCTCTCTGCAGTTATGTAATTACTAAGAAAATGTATCTGTTTAAATTACACAAGGAAGTTAATTTCTCTATTTAAAGTTGTTTAAAATATATGAATTTTTAAACAAAATATTGTGAAAGAAAAGTGATTCTTTTGAATATCCAAATATTAACATGAAACGATTTTCTAACACTATTTGATGTACTTAAGACGAGATCTGCTTATCGATGTTTGGTCTTAAGAAGCCGAGGTCGCTTGCGGCCGAAGTAGTACATTAATACCATGTTATATTAACACAATAACTGTATGGTTTTCAATGGATCCGAGCTAATTAAGCTGAGTTCGCTTGCGGGCGAGACGTTATAACAATGTTAATCTTCATCTGGACTTCGTTTCTAGAACCAAATCCGGACTTCATGTATCAAATTGACACATTGTCAGACAATAATTGCTTGTCTATTGCTATCCATTTATTTTTGATTGGTTCACGTGAAAAAAAGGACAATGTAATCCAAAATTTAAATGCTTCCAAAAATCTCAATACTGCCTCTAGAAGGCTTAATACTGCTTCCAAAGTTGTTAAATGGTTCAGAAGGCCTAAACTGCTTCCAGAATTGGAGTGAAGTTAGCGACGACTTTTCAGCGACGGATTTTGTGTCGGATTTTGAAACGCACAGTTAGATGGACTGAATATAAAAAATATGATCATGTTGTGTTAAACGAATATTACGAAGTCTCTATCTGCTGTTTATCTCAGATATCCAAAATAAATTTTAAAACTGTTTATAAAATAGTGTAGAAACGTCTCGGCTTCAAAAAGGAATAAAACCATCCCCTTAGCCGTGAGTTGCAGGGTTGAAATTTGGTGTGGATATAGCTTCGACATCTCTACGTTGAATGTCGTTAAAATTATTGTGCTACACATGACGGGATGTCAATCCTTAATAAAATTAGGTGAAATTCGCTGTTAGACGAAAAAATAAAATAAAATCCACCCCTTAGCCGTGAGTTGCAGGGTTGAAATTTGGTGTGGATATAGCTTCGACATCCCTAAGTTGATTTTCGTTAAAATTAGTGTGCTACACATGAAGGGATGTCAACCCTTAATAAAATTAGGTGATATTCGCCATGATAGACGAAAAAAAAATAAAATCCACCTCTTAGCCGGGAAATGCAGGGTTGAAATTTGGTGTGGATATAGCTTCGACATCCCTAAGTTGATTCTCGTTAAAATTAATGTGCTACACATGAAGGGATGTCAACCCTTAATAAAATTAGGTGAAATTCGCCATGATAGACGAAAATAAAAATAAAATCCACCCCTTAGCCGTCAGTTGCAGGGTTGAAATTTGGTGTGGATATAGCTTCGACATCCCTAAGTTGATTCTCGTTAAAATTAATGTGCTACACATGAAGGGATGTCAACCCTTAATAAAATTAGGTGAAATTCGCCATGATAGACGAAAATAAAAATAAAATCCACCCCTTAGCCGTCAGTTGCAGGGTTGAAATTTGGTGTGGATATAGCTTCGACATCCCTAAGTTGATTTTCGTTAAAATTAGTGTGCTACACATGAAGGGATGTCAACCCTTAATAAAATTAGGTGAAATTCGCTGTTAGACGAAAAAATAAAATAAAATCCACCCCTTAGCCGTGAGTTGCAGGGTTGAAATTTGGTGTGGATATAGCTTCGACATCCCTAAGTTGATTTTCGTTAAAATTAGTGCGCTACACATGAAGGGATGTCAACCCTTAATAAAATTAGATGAAATTCACTGTTAGACGAAAAAATAAAATAAAATCCACCCCTTAGCCGTGAGTTGCAGGGTTGAAATTTGGTGTGGATATAGCTTCGATATCCCTAAGTTGATTTTCGTTAAAATTAGTGTGCTACACATGAAGGGATGTCAACCCTTAATAAAATTAGGTGAAATTCGCTGTTAGAAGAAAAATAAAATAAAATCCACCCCTTAGCCGTGAGTTGCAGGGTTGAAATTTGGTGTGGATATAGCTTCGACATCCCTAAGTTGATTTTCGTTAAAATTAGAGTGCTACACATGAAGGGATGTCAACCCTTAATAAAATTATTCGTAATTCGCTATGTTAGACGAAAAAGAAATAAAATCCACCTCTTAGCCGTGAATTGCAGGATTGAAATTTGGTGTGGATATAGCTTCGATATCCCTAAGATGATTTTCGTTCAAATTAAAGTGCTACACATGAAGGGATGTCAACCCTTAATAAAATTAGGTGAAATTCGCCATGATAGACGAAGAAGAAATAAAATCCACCCCTTAGCCGTGAGTTGCAGGGTTGAAATTTGGTGTGGATATAGCATCGACATCCCTGAGTTGATTTTCGTTAAAATTAGAGTGCTACGCATGAAGGGATGTCAACCCTTAATAAAATTAGGAGAAATTCGCTTATATAAATAGTGAAAATTCGCTGCTACACAAGAGAAAGATAAAAACACTGCCTCCACAACTAAGGAAGCGCGACCATGACTTGATTGTTTTTTAATCTTTGGAGGTTGCAATTCGGTCTTTAGTTATGAGTTGCAGGTTTTGGAGAAATGAACTAATGCCTCTTAGAAACTTTTCTAATTAATATACAATTATACCAGTCACATTTATTAATTTAACTTGGCATGTAGCGATTAAATCAAAATCAACAAACCATATCTACTTTTGGAAAAAATTCGTCGATCGAAAGTGATACCTGTACACTTTTTCAACCTGACATATATAAATTTACATTTTACATAGCATTAAATGGATACACTTTTGTTGAATCGAATAATTCTGAACCAGAAATAAGTGTCTTAAACAAAAGAGTTTCTAATGAATTAGAAGAAATTCCAATATTGCAAAATTATTCATTTGTAGTAGATGAAACTTTACCAAATGGGTCAAAAAACCTTAAATTAAACGTTTTTTGTATGTAATAATTGTATGCACTTTTGTATGCAATATTTGTAAAATGAGACTTCCGAAATTTAGCACTGGATTAATCAAAAATATAAACTATTATCAATTTTTACCAAACAACAAAGATTACACCGTTGCAATATTTAATGAAACAGAGATAAAACAATTATATTTCTCAGATTTTTATACATTAAGAGAACAACAATGGCTCCTTCCAATCCTTTACAAAAACTCTAATTGCAGTAAATATCAAATTTTTAAAACCTCGCTTTTAGAATATAATAATGAAAGTGGCATAAAATTTTGTCTTAAATACGTTTTGGTATTCTCGTTTTTATTAAATGGTAATCATTGGGTTCTAGCCACAGCTAATACATCTACAAATATATTTTCATATTATAAGTATTTAAATTTATCTTTTAAATAAATAATAAGTATAATAATAAAAATAGTAAAAATATCTTTTTATCCATTAAGTTTATCAGAACTTTTCCCCATTTGCTCCATAACGTACTTAGTATCCCGTTCCTCCGTCGAATCCCCTTCTTCATAAACATCCTGATGACAAAACGCTTTGCATTTTCCCGACGTTTCCTGATGAAACGGCTGGCATTCAGTGAAAACAACCGTATTCACATTATCATAAACATTATGATCGGTACCTTCTTCGTCGTAGTTTTTAAAGCAAACCACCGAGCACATCGTAACGATTATTATAAAAGGATATGTTAAAAAGAAAATGACGTTCATGCAAAATTCAGTGTTTCTCGATAGAGGGCGAACGGATCGTTTCCCGGTTTGGGGGTGAATTGGCCAACCGGCCACATCGTAAATGACCGGTTCTCCTGCTAGTTCCGGTTCTTGGTATTTCTTCATGGGCCGTGGAAGATCGACCAAAAGATTCATTCCGCACATTCCGAGTTTTGGGAAAAACATTAATCCGAGGATTCCTTTTAATAGTCCCATACAAATTAAGACGACGATTACCGCGCAACATGATACTAAAATCGACATTCCAACACCGACGTGGCATATTGGATTGATACTGTCGAATTCGCATGCTCTTATCTGGCGATTTTTCTTTAATAACTCAGCGATTTTATCCTCGTAACTATCACCACCGGCTGCGACCAAACCAGCGAAGATGAAATTCGTTAAAAATGTTAATTTTAAGGTTTTTCTCATTAAGAAAATTTCATTTCCTTTGGTGTTATTTTTTGGTTAAAAGTAAACATTTTTTTTGGTTGACAACTTTCAATTTAATCAATTTAATTCTTGTCATGTATTTAGATTACGAAATAGATTCGAGTCTAGTTCAAGGTTGGTAACCTCGATTGTTTCTTTTTTTTTTGTTTTGTTTTTGTTTTTACTTCGCAATCTGTGCTGTAATTCATCCTTGAAGGTTCAAAAACAAAACGGAAAATTTTCTTTTCTAAAATTTAATTCACAATTTATTTACGCCATCTGTGTACGGTATAAGAAGCCATAAGAAAAATCCGAAACTCGCCGAGAATTCAGTCGAGTTAGTCGAGATACGAATATCACAACCAGGATATCAGCAAACCGAGCAAGTAAACTCCGGCATTAGAAAGGCGCATGGTCACCCTATTGATTAGAAACGAACGCGCCATCTCGCGCCAAAGACTTTCAAAATAAAACAACATCTTCGGATTCGATTTTCAGAAAACCTTTGGGAAATCTCGCGACGAAAAGGCATCGCTCAAGGGAAATTTTGACAGCCGTTAGAAGCTGTCAGTCTTCCAACGTCAGTCTTGTATCGCTGTGCAAAACATCAGGAGAACATCAAATCCGAAGAGATTGGATTGAATTGCTGTTGTGGCGATTAACACGGAAATAAATGTTTCTGAGTATATAATTAATTTTAATCGCCTAAGATAATTTTACTATTTATTATTATTGTAATTTATATCAATCTAATAATATCTATAATCGGTTATTACAACTGTAAGAACCGATTATAATTGTTACAGTAAAATATATTTATTTTAAGTAAATCTTTACGATGTCCTTAATGATATTATACAGTGTATGTCAACTATGGGAATATAGATCCGCTTTCATCACAAGAAAATAGACAGTTTCCTCTATAAATCATTAACAGTTCATTAAGATATCTTAGGAATTCGATTTTTCGTGATTTTTTAAAACAAGATTATTAATTTCAAAACATCATAAAAAATGGGCTAACTTAAATGATTTTTATCTCAAAAACGAATAAAGATTTTCTAATTTGGTTCTCACCATGACAAAAGAAACACTTGCCTCTATAAATTTTGAATGTATCATTAAAATATCTCAAGAATTTGATTTTTGGTGATTTTCAATTAACTTGAGATAGCCATAAATGTTCACGTTGAATTTTATGATTTATATCTCAAAAACGAATAAATACTTTCAAGATCCGCTTTCATCACAAGAAAATAGACACTATTCCCTATAAATCGTGAATAGTTCATTAAGATATCTTAAAAATTCGATTTGTCGTGATTTTTTAAAACAAGATTATTAATTTCAAAAAATCATAAAAAATAGGTTAACTTAAATGATCTTTATCTCAAAAACGAATAAAGATTTTCTAATTTCGTTCTCATCATGACAAAATGGACACTTGCCTCTATAAATTTTTAATATATCATTAAAATATCTCAAGAATTCGATTTTTGGTGATTTTTAATTAATTCGAGATAGCCATAAATGTTCACGTTGAATTTCATGATTTATATCTCAAAAACGAATAATTATTTTCAAGATCCGCTTTCATCACAAGAAAATAGACACTATTCTCTATGAATCATGAATAAGTCATTAAGATATCTTAAGAATTCGATTTTTCGTGATTTTTAAAACGAGATTATTAATTTCAAAAAATCATAAAAAATAGGTTAACTTAAATAAGGAGCTCGCGTGCAAAAGCGGATATATCCGTTCTTAAAGAGGTTTCAGAAAACGGGAAAAACTGATCAGAATTTGCCCTTGTAAAATATGTTAAAAATTTGAAGGTAGGTTTATAGTTATATGTAAAGTGAACAAAATATGCAAACCTGAAAAGTGTAAATTTAAAACTTTTAATGTTACATGCATTATAAAAATGGATATGTCCGGTTTTGTCCGCAAATAAGACACTTCTTTAATAAAAATAAGGTTTATTGTCACAAAAAAAATCAATACAAATATTTATATATGAACTGTTTGTTCTTCTTCCAGACAATCACACAACTCACTATCATTTTCTTTTCGGTTACGTCAGATGTCTCATTTACTTCTTCATTTTGATTCAACAAATTTTTGTACCATACTAGGTTTTCCTGTTTTTCCCATGCCTCACCAAAATGCGCATTCATCAGATGACGCAAACTTTTCTTCTTTTTATCTGGTATAGAATTCCCAAGTGGCAAATTATTAAGCGGGATTCTGTCGTCAGATTTTCTCTTTTTGATAAGAGGTTGAAATGAATACTTTCCGTGGAAACGGAAAAATTCAGTTGTGGCGACATTTATCTTCACTTTTTTATTGAGTATAGTTTTCTTTATGAAAATTTGTTTACAGTCTGATATTCCTTTTATTTTTTTATATATCTTTTCCAAACCTTTAATATCATACATTTGCCAACCTGAGCCAAGTGTTTTTACCTTCCCAATTTCGGAATATATTTCCACATATTCTTCCTTCGATGTTACAGTCGGATTTTTTTTTTAATTTTTTCGACTCTTCCGAATACACGATCTGCAGGTAAAAATCTGTGCCCCCTAACGCAAAGGATGGACATAACAGCTTTTGCTTTCTAACGTGGATATAACCGCTTTTGTACACAACGAGTGACTTTAACAAGTTATTAGAGTATGATATATCCGCTTTTACATACAAATGAATTCAGCAAACGGTAGAGGCCATGAAATTGATGCGAGTACATATGCCAGGTAAATTTCGTCAAAATGTGGACATAACCAGTTTTGCACGCGACAAAATAGACACTTGCCTCTATAAATTCTTAATATATCATTAAAATATCTCAAGAATACGATTTTTGGTGATTTTTAATTAACTCGAGATAGCCATAAATGTTCACGTTGAATTTTATGATTTATATCTCAAAACGAATAATTATTTTCAAGATCCGCTTTCATCACAAGAAAATAGACACTATTCTCTATAAATCATGAATAGTTCATTAAAATATCTTAAGAATTCGATTTTTCGTGATTTTTTAAAACAAGGTTATTAATTTCAAAAAATCATAAAAAATGGGTTAACTTAAATGGTCTCTATCTCAAAAACGAATAAAGATGTTCTAATTTGGTTCTCATCATGGCAAAATAGACACTTGCCTCTATAAATTTTTAATATATCATTAAAATATCTCAAGAATTCGATTTTTGGTGATTTTCAATTAACTTGAGATAGCCATAAATGTTCATGTTGAATTTTATGATTTATATCTCAAAAACGAATAATTATTTTCAAGATCCTCTTTCATCACAAGAAAATAGACACTATTCTCTATAAATCATGAATAGTTCATTAAGATATCTTAAGAATTCGATTTTTCGTGATTTTTAAAACAAGATTATTAATTTCAAAAAATCATAAAAAATAGGTTAACTTAAATGATCTTTATCTCAACAACGAATAAAGATTTTCTAATTTCGTTCTCATCATGACAGAATAGACACTTGCCTCTATAAATTCTTAATATATCATTAAAATATCTCAAGAATTCGATTTTTGGTGATTTTTAATTAACTCGAGATAGCCATAAATGTTCACGTTGAATTTCATGATTTATACCTCAAAAACGAAAAATTATTTTCAAGATCCACTTTCATCACAAGAAAATAGACACTTTCCTCTATAAATCATGAATAGTTCATTAAGATATCTTAAGAATTCGATTTTTCGTGATTTTTAAAACGAGATTATTAATTTCAAGAAATCATAAAAAATAGGTTAACTTAAATGATCTTTATCTCAAAAACGAATAAAGATTTTCTAATTTCGTTCTCATCATGACAAAATAGACACTTGTCTCTATAAATTCTTAATATATCATTAAAATATCTCAAGAATTCGATTTTTGGTGATTTTTAACTAACTCGAGATAGCCATAAATGTTCACGTTGAATTTCATGATTTATATCTCAAAAACGTATCATTATTATCAAGATCCACTTTCATCACAAGAAAATAGACACTTTCCTCTATAAATCATGAATAGTTCATTAAGATATCTCAAGAATTCGATTTTTCGTGATTTTTAAAACAAGATTATTAATTTCAAAAAATCATAAAAAATAGGTTAACTTAAATGATCTTTATCTCAAAAACGAATAAAGATTTTCTAATTTGGTTCTCATCTTGACAAAATGGACACTTGCCTCTATAAATTTTAAATATATCATTAAAATATCTCAAGAATTCGATTTTTGGTGATTTTTAATTAACTCGAGATAGCCATAAATGTTCACGTTGAATTTCATGATTTATATATCAAAAACGAATAATTATTTTCAAGATCCGCTTTCATCACAAGAAAATAGACACTATTCTCTATAAATCATGAATAGTTCATTAAAATATCTTAAGAATTCGATTTTTCGTGATTTTTTAAAACAAGATTATTAATTTCAAAAAATCATAAAAAATGGGTTAACTTAAATGGTCTCTATCTCAAAAACGAATAAAGATGTTCTAATTTGGTTCTCATCTTGACAAAATAGATACTTGCCTCTATAAATTTTAAATATATCATTAAAATATCTCAAGAATTCGATTTTTGGTGATTTTTAATTAACTCGAGATAGCCATAAATGTTCACGTTGAATTTCATGATTTATATCTCAAAAACGAATAATTATTTTCAAGATCCGCTTTCATCACAAGAAAATAGACACTATTCTCTATAAATCATGAATAGTTCATTAAAATATCTTAAGAATTCGATTTTTCGTAATTTTTTAAAACAAGATTATTAATTTCAAAAAATCATAAAAAATGGGTTAACTTAAATGGTCTCTATCTCAAAAACGTATAAAGTTGTTCTAATTTGGTTCTCATCTTGACAAAATAGACACTTGCCTCTATAAATTTTGAATATATCATTAAAATATCTCAAAAATTCGATTTTTGGTGATTTTTAATTAACTCGAGATAGCCATAAATGTTCACGTTGAATTTCATGATTTATATCTCAAAAACGAATAATTATTTTCAAGATCCACTTTCATCACAAGAAAATAGACACTTTCCTCTATAAATCATGAATAGTTCATTAAGATATCTTAAGAATTCGATTTTTCCTGATTTTTAAAACGAGATTATTAATTTCAAAAAATCATAAAAACTAGGTTAACTTAAATGATCTTTATCTCAAAAACGAATAAAGATTTTCTAATTTCGTTCTCATCATGACCAAATAGACACTTGCCTCTATAAAGTTTTAATATATCATTAAAATATCTCAAGAATTCGATTTTTGGTGATTTTCAATTCACTTGATTAGAGTACTACACATGAAGGGATGTCAAGCCTTAATAAAATTAGGTGAAATTCACTATGTAAGACGAAAAAAAATAAAATCCACACCTTAGCCGTGAGTTGCAGGGTTGAAATTTGGTGTGGATATAGCTTCGACATCCCTACGTTGAATGTCGTTAAAATTAGAGTGCCACACATGAAGTTATGTCAACCCTTAATAAAATTAGGCAACTCACGGCTAAAAGGTGGATTTATTTTTTTTTCGCCCATCGTAGCGAATTTCAAATATTGTTAATAAGGGTTGACATCCCTTTATATATAACACTATAATTTTATGGATGGTTTTATTCCTTTTTGAAGCCGAGACGTTTCTACCCTATTTTGTAAACAGTTTTAAAATTTACTTTGGAAATATGAGATAAACAGCAGAGAGTGACTTCGTAATATTCGTTTAACATAACTTGATCATATTTTTTATGTTCAATCCATCTAACTGTGCGTTTCAATCTTAGCACCGGATTTGCAACCGTGAAAAGTCGTCGCTAACTTCACTCCAAGATATTTTATTTTTTTTTAAAGATTTTTAAAATTTTTTAAACTATTTAAAAAAGTTTTTCAGTGATCACCGAGAACGGGGTTTACCTATATCTGGACCCAAACGCTTTAAGCTTAAACAAGAAGTTACCGAATTCTCATTTAACATTCACCCCTAGCCAAGGTTGAGTAGAGCGTTGGAAAACCGACACGGTATTCGCCAAGTTTGTATGACTGGAGAAAGCTTGTCTAGTGATGTTGCTGGTGCTGAAAAATTTGAAAAGAAATTTAAACAGTTTGTTTTATCTGAGGAATTGAAACCAGATTTATAATGCTGATCAAACCGGGTTATTTTATCGGAGGCTTCCGAGCAAAACCTTAGCGTCAAAACTTGAAGCTTCGGCTAAGGGCTACAAGAAAAGTAAAGATAGGTTAACTGCTATGGTTTGCAGCAATGCGTCAGGGATACATAAATTTCCTCTTGTCATAGTAGAAGAATCCAATAAACCCCGAGCGTTAAAAAATATCAATCACAATTCGTTGCCAGTCGTTTATCAATCTCAAAAAAATGCGTGGATGGATAGTTTTCTGTTTAAGAACTGGTTTTTTGATAACTTTGTTTCTGAAGTTCGAAAGTTTCTAAAAAAAATAGTTTACCAGAAAAGGCATTTTTACTGATAGATAATGCCCCATCCCATCCAGGAGAAAAGAACTCGTGAGTGGAGGAATTCAAGTGAAATTTCTTCCACCAAGGACACCCTATGGACCAAGGACTCCTTAAAAACATCAAAAAAGTGTACAGAAAACAACAGCTTAGTAAAATTATTGAAGAGGAAGGAGAAAAAAGTGTGATTGATTAATTGAAATCAATAAGTATCAAAGATGTGATTTATATGGTTGCTGACACTTGGGATTGCGTCGCAAACAGCTCCTTGAAAAACTCATAGAAAAAACTGTGGCCAGCCATTTGTGCTGCAAACGAAATGACAAGCGATGATTTACTGCAAGTGACTGAATACGATCTTCTACAAATATTGGGAACAATAGGTGGGTGTTCAGGTGTGGACAGGGAAGACGTCAGCGAGTGGTTGAAAGACAACAATGATGGTGGATATGGCGCTATGACGAAAGAAGACATTGTGGCGGCATCTAGAATAGAGAGCGAGGAAGAAGATGTGGACCACAACAGCGGACAACACATATAGATGCTGCGCATCAGCTTACAAATATCATGGCGTATTTAGAGAGTCAGCCTGATACCACTCCAGCTAAACTGTTAATGATAAAACGTCTGTGTGACCGTGCTTTATTCAAGCGTCACATATATTTAAAACAAAAGACAGTGGACGAATACTTTAAGAAACAATCCATAATACTTTTATAAACTTTCATGTTTGTAAAATATACACGTAAATATGTAAATTTGGTTACGTACTATAGTTTCTTTTATCATAATAAAGTTATAATATATATCCTTAGTTTAAGGATTTTCTTTTACTTATCCATATTACCCGTATTATCCGGATTTTCGATTATCCAGATTACCTTTGGTCCCAGTTTGTCCGGATAAACAAGGTTCTACCGTATTCAGCTTTTGTATCAACAATTTATCAACGTACCTTTTTCAGTATATTAAAGCTGAGATGGCTTGCGGCCGAAGCATTATATCGAGTATATGTTGATTCAAAATCTAAATATCACGATCTCGAATTCAATAAGCGGAGCCACAAACCGAAATAGATTGAGAACCTCTACTTTAGATGGTAAAAGTACAATCAAGGAGTTCAGATTGACGACTTATGCGTCTTAAAAGTTTTCCAATGTCTGAAGTAGTTCAGATTCCACAAGAATTTACAACAATCTAAAGCTAAATAAGAATTAAAACTAGAACTAACACTAGACCTAGAATTAAAAAGATTCTGGTTTTGCTGTGCGTCTTCAATCAGAAGTAATGCTACTACTAAAATTAGACCTGGTACTAGATCTAGAACTAGAATCATCTGTGTTGTTCCTAAAATGTTCTTGGAAATTTGGAAAACTGTTGTACTTCGGCCGGGAGTGTGGGACTATTTAAATCCCGAACTACACACTACCCCTCCCTTTTTTTCGGAACCGTTCTTCAGGACATTTCTTCGGGGTAAATATTATTCTCCTGTCTCCCTCGATTCCATCCAGCCTCTTCTACCTCTCCGACCAGCCAAAAAGGAAAATAGTTTAATTAATAGAACAACTTTGTTACTCTAATATACACATCCCTCCGTTAGTAACATCTCCGTCTCTCTTCTCATCTCTTCGTTCAGCTTCTCCTGAAAGAATTCCCTCACTTTCCATCAGCAATTGGCCTATACTATCCTTAGCGATTGGACGTCCGCACTTATTTTTTTTATTACAATTCATTTAAAAATTCCTGAAAAATCGTTTTTTTTTTTAATTGTTATGAAATTACTTTCAATTACTAATTGGAGCATGTACTTTCTAAAAGTGAAGTCAATTTGAAAATATCTCACTTAGTTCTTGAGATATAAGCTGCTGAGCTTAATTGGAATTTTTCCAGTATTTTGTATAAATTTATAAATTCCTGAAAAATCGATTTTTTGAAAATCTGTTATGAAATTACAATCAATTACTAATTGCAGCATCTACTTTCTAAAAGTGAAGTCAATTTGAAAATATCTGACTTAGTTCTTGAGATATAAAAAGCTGAACTTAATTTGGATTTTTCCATTATTTTGTATAAATTTAAAAATTTCTGAAACATTGATTTTTTGAAAAATTATTATGAAATTACTTTCAGTTACTAATTGGAGCATCTACTTTTTAAAAGTGAAGTCAATATGAAAATATCTCACTTAGTTTTTGAGATATAAACCACTGAACTTAATTTGGATATTTTCCATTATCTTGTATGAATTTAAAAATTCCTGAAACACAGATTTTTTGAAAAATTATTATGAAATTACTTTCAGTCACTAACTGGAGCATCTACTTTCTAAAAGTGAAGTCAATATGAAAATATCTCACTTAGTTTTTGAGATATAAGCTGCTGAGTTTAATTGGGATCTTTCCAATATTTTGTACAAATTTAAAAATTCTTGAAAAATTGATTTTTTGAAAAATTGTTATAAAATTACATTCAATTACTAATTGGAGCAACTAATTTCTAAAAGTGAAGTCAATTTGAAAATATCCCACTTAGTTCTTGAGATATAATCTTCAGAACTTAATTGGGATTTTTCCAATATTGAAATTACTGAAATGAAATTACTTTCAGTTACTAATTGGAGCATCTACTTTCTAAAAGTGAAGTCAATATGAAAATATCTCACTTAGTTTTTGAGATATAAACCACTGAACTTAATTTGGATTTTTTCCATTATCTTGTATAAATTTAAAAATTCCTGAAAACTCGATTTTTTGAAAAATTATTATGAATTTACTTTCAGTTACTAATTGGAGTATCTACTTTTTAAAAGTGAAGTCAATATGAAAATATCTCACTTAGTTTTTGAGATATAAACCACTGAACTTAATGTGGATATTTTCCATTATCTTGTATGAATTTAAAAATTCCTGAAACATAGATTTTTTGAAAAATTATTATGAAATTACTTTCAGTTACTAACTGGAGCATCTACTTTCTAAAAGTGAAGTCAATATGAAAATATCTCACTTAGTTTTTGAGATATAAGCTGCTGAGTTTAATTCGGATCTTTCCAATATTTTGCATAAATTTAAAAATTCTTGAAAAATTGATTTTTTGAAAAATTGTTATAAAATTACTTTCAATTACTAATTGGAGCAACTAATTTCTAAAAGTGAAGTCAATTTGAAAATATCCCACTTAGTTCTTGAGATATAATCTTCAGAACTTAATTGGGATTTTTCCAATATTGAAATTACTGAAATGAAATTACTTTCAGTTACTAATTGGAGCATCTACTTTCTAAAAGTGAAGTCAATATGAAAATATCTCACTTAGTTTTTGAGATATAAACCACTGAACTTAATTTGGATTTTTTCCATTATCTTGTATAAATTTAAAAATTCCTGAAAACTCGATTTTTTGAAAAATTATTATGAAATTACTTTCAGTTACTAATTGGAGCATCTACTTTCTAAAAGTGAAGTCAATATGAAAATATCTCACTTAGTTTTTGAGATATAAACCACTGAACTTAATTTGGATATTTTCCATTATCTTGTATGAATTTAAAAATTCCTGAAACATTGATTTTTTTAAAAATTATTATGAAATTACTTTCAGTTACTAATTGGAGCATCTACTTTCTAAAAGTGAAGTCAATATGAAAATATCTCACTTAGTTTTTGAAATATAAACTGCTGAATTTAATTGGGATTCTTCCAATATTTTGTATAAATTTTAAAATTCCCGAAAAATTGATTTTTTGAAAAACTGTTATAAAATTACTTTTAATTACTAATTGGAGCATCTACTTTCTAAAAGTGAAGTCAATTTGAAAATATCTCAATTAATTCTTGAGATATAAGCTGCTGAGCTTAATTCGGATTTTGTATAAATTTAAAAACGTTTAAAAAAAAACGATTTTTTAGGAAAATTTTTATGAAATTGCTTTCAGTTACTAATTGGAGCATCTACTTTCTAAAAGTGAAGTCAATATGAAAATATCTCACTTAGTTTTTGAGATATAAGCTGCTGAGTTTAATTGGGATCTTTCCAATATTTTGCACAAATTTAAAAATTCTTGAAAAATTTTGTTTAAATAGAAACTATGTTATCATTTATTTTATCATGCCATTTTACTTTATACTAATTTTTTCATCTAAAATCGACATATAGCTCAATGTGCATCTGTAACCCTCCACCCTTCTTTGTCCAATCGCATTCTTTCCGTGTCTGGACTTATGAATTTCTTCACATCAATATGACTTTGATAAAACGCCTTGCCAAAAAAGCAAACGACCTCACCGTAATTAGCTTGGTATCATCAAAAAGCATTCAGGTTTTGTATCCACATGATGCCTTTGTACTGCCTCGGACAAGATCGCGGCTTATTGGAATAAGGCATCGCTGATAAGCACTCAACTTCATTGTCAAATGATATTAATCTAGTTCCTCACATGCAAACGACCTTATCGAAATTTACGCGAGTTAACTAAGTAATTAAGTTAACGTGATAGCGACCTTGAGCCCGTTGAAAAGGATACAGGTGTTATGTTAATATGGCATTGATGTACTGCCTCGACGGCAAGTAACCTCGGCTTATTAAAACCAGTCATCGATAAGCAGTATTCAGCTTTATTATCAAATTATCATTGAAGCAGCTCCTCGCCAGAAGCGACCTCGGCTTAATTAGCTCGGCATCGTTGAAAACCAAACAAGTATTATGTTAATATAGTATTGATGTACTGCCTCGGCCGCAAGCGACCTCGGCTTATTTAAAGCAAACATCGATAAGCAGTATTCAACTTTGAATACTGAAAATCATTCAGACTTTGTATCAATATGATTTTCATATCACGCTCTCGGCTTATTTAAGCATAAACATGATGCTACGCAAATTTTCAAGGTTAGATTTCTATTACACTCATTTTATTCTAACATGATAAAAAAAATCCACTCAATCTTTTTTTAATATCATTACTTTTAATTGCATTTCATTCCCTCATAAAAAAAGCATTATTTTCCAAACCATATCAATTAAGAATTAATGTGAATTAATGAATAATTAATGAAATAAGAACTTATTGCAATTTTAGCATTAAAAAAAGAAACAATTTTCTTTCCGACGAAGGAGTTCATCGACGATAATGACCCCGATTTTTATTTATTCGTTTCGCCACATCGGTTTTGTTGCATAAAAAACCTTGAAGAATCGAAAACGTAACGAGTCAATGTCAAGAAGATAATTTTTTTGAGGCTACTTTCAAAATTTCACCAAAAAATAATTACGAGTTTCGGTTAGAATTTAGATTAACGTCCTAAATGTTAGAAACGAAACTTGTTATAAACACTCCCAAGAGAAAGTATGTTGATGATTTCGTTAAAAATAAGACATGAAGAGAAAGGTTTCGAATTTTTCATCGATTTCGAATTAATTGAAGTTCTTTGTTATCCAAATTAATTTTGATTTTGGCTTTCTGGTTGTACAAGGAAATGAATACATATATATATATATCTTGGGTTATTTCCAAACAGGTTCTTGATTAGTGCCGTTTTATTGCGAGAGGAAGTCACGGAGAAATTACTTTCATCGTAAGAAGAAAGTTAGTTTACTCACCTGGTCGACACAGCATGTTCCATTATCATCACATCCAGCTTTGGAGAGTTCATGGCGTGCGATTATCGTCACAGTCATTTTATCTATAAAGAAAAATAAAAATAACTTTCACTTTTATTTTGTAATAAAAAAGAATTTTTTTGAACTCGTCTCGTAAGAACCAGGACGATATAAATCGACGAAACGACTTCCTTATAAATCCTATTGTGCTTGAGACTCGTTTCTTTTCTAAGTTAACTTAAAAGTGTTTAGATTCAATAACACCCAACATTGAATTGAACTGACCTATTCAAAAAAGCACCGCTATATCCTTTTTATAACACGCGAAGATTTATAAAGGAGTAACTGTTCTTAAATTCAACACACTACAATTTTCTTTATTTCCTTTATATTTTCGTTTCTACAAGAGGAAACATTGAGGACACTTCATGTAATCCAGCAAAGTACACAAAAAGCAGGTTGTTACATAATTCTTAATTCCTTACCTAACGTATGTTTAAAAAAGAACTTTCGAATTTTTTTTTTATATTTTTGTTTAAACTTTCTATAGCACGCACGAACGTTTAATAATTTCGAGCGATTTTAAAGAGAATCGGGGGCTTCATGCTGCTTTTACCAACGTTCAAAACAGACTGATTGCAAGCGAGTAGTTCGGTTACAAAATCGCTGATGATTTTACTTTTAACGTGGTGGGGTTTAATAAAACTGTGTGTTCGACAGAAACTTCGGTTTCGGTCAGTTTCGGCCTAAAATAATATTAGGCCGAGAAAATAAGATAACTCGAAAATATTTTCGTTGAATCTTGGCAGAAACCGAAACTGTGCCCATAAAGATTCATTGCGATCTATTTGAACAAGTGTTGTTAAATATCCGAGTATTTAATTTCTAGGGAATATACCCTGGGTATATACATAGGGGTATTTATCCAACATAGAGAGTATTTTGAGGTGTTTATAAAATTAAAAAAATAGTTAATGTTGGGTTGGATTGGGTCCCATATTAAGAGAGGTACGGCTAAACCTTAATGTTTTTCGTTCTAGGTCTAGTATTAGCTCTAACGCTAGTGTTAGCTCCATTTTTAGTTATAATTTTTTTTTTAATTAATTTAAAATTTAGTTAGAAACTAACACTAGACCTAGTACTAGAAAGTTTCAGGTTTAGCCGTGCGTCTCTTTAGACGGTTAAACCCTGATGTTTCTAGTTCTAAGTAGTAGTTCTAAATCTAGGTTGGGATGGGCTTCGTTTTAAATGAGGATATTTGGGGGAAACCATGTCTGATTGTAATGAATAGGCTAAAGTTCAGAAACAGACCTTCAGTAGGCGACGAAGTGATACAAGAACAAACCTTGAAACTTTCTCCTATCCACAAGAAAAACGAGAACAAGACTTTCAATATATCAGATGCTGAGATACCCTTATTTACGGAAGAAGAGCCTTTTTGTACGTCTTTAATGGTTGTCTTAAAAAGGGGTCTTCCCAATGACTTGGAAAATATCAAATTTGGTTTTGATACAAAAGCCGATATGTAATACAAATAGTAGACCAACTTACAGGCCAAATTGATGGAAATCCTAATCAGGAATAGACCTCATAAGGAAATAGTGGAAAAGGGTTTGATTTGCGATAATCAATTCGGTTTTAGAGAAGGTAGACCAACCATGGATATCATTAGGATTTAGGAGTTGTACATCATGATAACATTAGACATTGAAAACGCTTTTAATACTGCTCCATGGAAGGGCATAATATCGGCTCTTGAAAAGGGAAATGTCTGCCAATATATCATACGGATTATTCAAGCGTGGTCTAGGAGATTACAAGTGGTGTCCCATAGGGGTCAATTCTGAGACCTACCCTTTGAAACATTTTTATAGACGAAATTTTAAGGTTGGAAATGGAAAGTGGAATAGTGCTGGCTGCCTACGCCGATGATTTGGCTATTGTTGTTAAGGGAAAAACCGGTGCCGAGGTGGATGATGTATGTATGTATGAAGTGAGGAGCGCGTATTCTATACGCGGCACCTAGGCCACAACGGGCCCCTTGTACACTGGCTCCCTCTAAGAGGTTTGAGATGTTAAATGCGAGTATATATAACTCGATTTTTGGTTGATTCCGCTTCCTGACCGACCCCCCACCAAACCGGGCGTGCTATGGCACAGGCCCAGTGTGGGTTCGCCCCTGTCAGGTGCCGCTCCAGGATACCTCCACATCCTCGTAGGGTCCTACGAGGTGCCGGTGGTCTCCAGGGCGCTAACGCGCATTCAGCCATTTTTGTTCAAACCCCTTACACACATAGTGATAACGACAGCCAGAGATGAACGACTGGTTGCCGGGACCGACGGCTTAACGTCTCCTCCGAAGGACGGGGGGCGACCCAACGTGATTACACCGGGATTCGAACCCGGGACGTCTGCGTGTTAACTCGGGAGTTGGAGCACGCACGAGGTGGATGGATGATAAGGCTAAGTACGATGGGGAGAAAGTAGTTGGGCATTTGGCTGGGATGGGAATCAGACTAGCACGCCAGAAGATTCCAGGTTGCTCTTCAGGAAAGAAAAAAATCATCGAGAATGACGGTAGGCGTGTGCTATGATGTAGAAACCGTACCCATGGTAAAGTATTTGAAGTATATATGGATAAAGATATGGGAATAACCTCACAAGTCATGAAAGCAATAGAGAAGGCAGTTAAGACGATAAAAAACCTGCGCAGATTTCTGCCGAACGTGGGAGATCCCAAAGTTAGCAAAAAGAAGCTGCTGGTACGCAGCGGTTTTGTACGCAGCATCAACATGATGAAGAGCTCTGAAATACAAACATTATAAGAATATGTTAAAATCGGTCAACAGAAGATTTGCTATGGGGGTTACATCGGCATATTTCATGGTGTCGGGGGAATTCGTAGAGGTAATCGCCAGTATGTCTCCTATGGATTTGCTTGTGGAGAAGAGGCATAGCATAATGGAGAAAGGAAAGGAATATCGAACAGAAACCAGAAGAGGACTCATGATCAGGACAAGTATGAGGGCTGGGCGAAAGTATTTATCCCATGTGTTGAACAATGAGCAGCAAGAAAGTGGGGCGAGGTGGATCATTTTATGGCACAAGCCATTACCGAACACGGAATCAATGAAAAATATCTCCACAAAATATGAAAAACAGACACAAGCGAATGTTGGTTTAGATAATCCGGAGCACACATTCTTTAGAAGTGAGAAATTTAAGGTGGCGCGAGCATTATGTGACACTAAGTGCGGACGTCCGATCACTAAGGATAATATAGACCAATTGCTGATGGAAAGTGAAGATTACTGGAAGGCCTTATCGGTCTTATCATACAGGCAACATCGGTTTTAAGAAACGGCTAAATCCGAATGATACACTTTTGACAGTTAGCCTGAGTATTAAAAGAAAAATATTTCCATCAAAGTCAAGTTCATTTTCTAACTTCTACTTGCATTGATTCTATTGGGATTCATCACAGCCCCAACTCTAAATTAGATTTATTTTCCTCGTTACATGTTTCAACAATTTCCTCAACATTCTATCGTTCCTTAGCTTAGGTACATTTATTTAGGTTATTGTTAGATACTTTATCACTTGGCTTTAAGTACAATTGTGTCGCATATAACAATTTATCAGTATCTGTTTCTTCGTGCAGTCTTGCCATCTAATTTTAGTACACTCACTGGATTTTAGCTGTTTGGCCCAGTTGGGAAAAGCATTGGTTCACTTGATTCAGCTTCTGAAGAAAGTTGCAACATGGTATCTGAAATGTCTAATATTTTTTCAAAAGGCATGCGGTAAAACCCGAAAGCTTCTAATATTAGTCCTAGTAATAATTCTAGTATTATACTACATTTTCTACATTACGTTTTTTTCTGTTATTTCTGACCATAATCATTCAGCAAAACATAATTATCACATCGCTCGAACATCAGAAAAATGTTAAAAATATTGAATTCAAATCGATTTTACCGTCTTCCTGCATACAATTAGAATTGTATAATTAATGTGAAGTGGGGTAACTTATATTCATTTTATTGGTCTTCTGGTCTATGGAATCTAATGTCTTTAAAGATATAAATAATAATAATTTTCTTATCTTGGTAAAAATTTTTCCAGTCGGCTTAGACAACAGTCAGTCATGAACACTTTAGATATTCAAACAGAAATTTTGGATATAGTAAAAAGAAGAGGACAATCCATTCATCAAAAGCAAATAGAAAGAGTCATCTTTAAACATACCAGAGGTCATAATTGAAGTTTTAATCGTGCAGGTAGCAACAAATCCCTGTCATTTGACATGTTTACATCTTAATCTCTTTACATGTGAAAAAATATCCGAGTACACTCGTGTCAGACCAAATTGTACGAGTGCGTCTGGATTGAGCGTATTGGTAATGTGGCTTTAGCTGTCTTAAAAGACGTACAGCTAAATCTTAGTGTTTTTATGATGCCAATGTATAATCTAGACTCATCGTGAAATTGTATAAAAGACTTTGAATAAGACACGATGAAAAATATTTATTAAAAAATATCGGTGCTGCTGCATATGTTTCGAGATATATCAATCTCGTCTTAGCAAAACATCTATTTTAATGTCCACAACACAGAGTATATAGTCTGTGGTTCTTATCTTATTATTAATTATCAGTTACTTAGTATATGTTATTATTACAATGATATTTTATAGGTTAATAATTATGTTGATTTATTGACAAAAATATATTTATTTTCTATTTTCAAAACAAAATTTGTTATTTTTTTAAATATTTTTTAATATTTAAATTTGGCGGATAAAATTATCGTAGTTTTACACCATTGTTCTAACAAAAATTGGTTTTGATTTGTGATTAGTACTCTGCGCTGACATCGGATGACGCTGTACGCAAGGTATAATCCTTGTTTATAGATAGATATACATAGTTATTCAACTGATCGAGTTGGGTTGCTCTAGCTCGTGGTGCCTACAGCGGCAAACGAAAGAATTGGAAGAATATTTATGAATGAATTGGAAAAATTTAACTTGTAGTATAAGTTGTCTACTCAATCTAAAAAATCAATATCTTTAAATATACAAATCTTTATACAAAAGAGACTTTTCATAAATAATAATTAGTGTCTAAGAAAGAATTACTAATATATTTTTTTTATAAAAATTATGTTTTATTTAGACAATATTCATCTTATTGCAGACTTATTTCAAACGTGGTAGGCGCCGAACGTTCCTTTGAGTAATCGGTGGACACATCGAATCGAAATGAGTAGGTAGAAAAAAAGTTTTTTGCAACCATTTGAGTTTGGATAAACAACTTTACGTCTACAATTTTTCTTCCAAAATTTAAATAAACATCTTTAATAATTGTAAAGTATAAAAATTAAAATGTGATTATTGCCTCTCATAATCAGTTCACTGTCGTTTGTAAATAATGTACTTCGATATAATCCGAATATATATTTCGCGAAATATTCGGTAACACAATCTCCTAAACATATCGAATGTACATCTTCATTATCACTTGATAATGTAAAATATAATAAAGAGAACAGACTAACAATGAAGAAGGCTTAAGAATTAAGAATTCGAGAAGAGCCGTGGCACACACATCAAATTTGAATCATTGGTAAGCCGAATACAGGAGATGAAGAAGAAGCAGAATTATTAAGACGCCTTATGCAGAAGAAGAAGAACAGTCTACCAGTAGAAACGATCGTCATCAACAGATCGAGTGTCCCACTAACGATGGAAGAAATCATGGTACCAAAGAACTCAACTACGCAATTGCTACGAAGAAGGTTCCGAAGGAAGCAATAAGAAGTTTTTACTAGGGAAACCAATAAAGAATGCTGTAAACGGTCTTCGCCAGAAACTCATTGCGGAGGGATTACCAGAATATGTACTAGATTTAATATACTAGAACAATATCCGCACTGTTTATCTGCGACGAATTTTAGTTGGAAAGGGGAGTTTTACGTGCAGTTTGCCAGGGCAGCCATGGAACCTCCATTGCCGTTTATAGTTAATTTCTACATGGAAATAATTCGAAGAAGATGCTTTGAAGAAGAGCCAGTAGAAACCAAAACTATGGCTTCGATACGTTTGTAATACGCCAACATGGCAGCGAATGCCTCCAAGAGTTCTTAGATCACTTAAACGCTCAACACTCCACGATCAAGTTTAATATGGAAACGGAAACTACCAAATAGTTGCCCTTCCTAGATGCGTTGGTCACTAAGACGACAAATGGTGACATGGAACTTGGAATGTATAGGAAGAGAACCCACACCAACGTGTACTTAAAGGCAATCACACGTCATCATGGTCTACAGAAGAGATCCGTGATTCACATTTTGTTTCAGAAAACAGCAAGAATTTGTGAAGGAGATAACCGAAAGAAGGATGAACGGTTTCTATGGGACATACTGCAGAATATCGGATATACTTTGAAGGACATCAACAGTACCACCAAGCGATGGAAGCAGGAGGACGATGAGGTAAGTACATAACCAGTTGGATTTATCAATAAGTATATAAATAAAACCAATTGTCTGCATAGAACGATGAAATTATTTATTTGAGTTCGGTGCTACAGTACTGTTTCGGTAACATTCATGTGTACCGTCATCAGGCACGACTAAAAATCATTACATTATATTAAGCATCAGTAAAATCAAAATCAAAAAACATAAATACCGTCATAAACACTTCATCGAGAAGATTCTGGTAGAGTTGAGAAAAACATTGAAAATTATTCTAAGATGGCTGAATATTGTAAAATTCTTCAAAAAAAAACCTTATTGTTAAATTTAAATTTGAAATCATTAAAATGCCAATTCAATCAATTTAAAAACTTCCTACAAAGGTAACAAATTTAGCAAAATAGTATTTAAAAAAACCAAGATGGCGTTACCCACGTTTTCGTTCTGTGTAAAAATCCGTTTTCCTTTTATTTTCTTTTTAACCAAAAAGTTGCGAAAATGCGTAAAGACTGCGTGAAAAGAAACAGAGTCAGTATTGAATTATTGTGAATTTGGAATGAGTCATACCTTATCTATATTCTAAAAAATTTTTATTTTTAATAAAAAATTTCAAAAATCAATTTAGGTACAGTATAAATAATTCACTAGATTTAATAAATAAAATTAAAAACATAGAGATCAATAAAAATACTAAACTCATTTCATTCGACATAAAAAATTTATATAGTAACGTACCCGTTAATGACACTATTTTAATTGTTGAAGAGTTTTTACAAAGAAAAAAAGATAGATTAAATCTGGATTTCTTGGAAATTGAGGGTTTTCTGAAGGTACTACAACATGTTTGTAAGCAAAACTTTTTTCTGTTTGACAATAAATTTTATAATCTGAAGGATGGTCTCCCTATGGGATCTCCAATTTCAGGAGTTCTGGCAGACATTTATGTCAATTGGTTTGAAGAAAAGCTTTTCTCAAACAAATACAGTTTATTCACTAAAGATATCATCTTCTATGGACGTTATGTTGATGACATTCTAATAATATATAATGGAAATAATGCTAATTTGATTGCCTTGAATAATATCTTCAACAATATCTCAAAATTAGAGTTTACTAATGAGATTGAAATTAACAATAAAATAAATTTTTTAGATCTAGAAATTCATAAAAACATTGACAATAAAACATTATTTTTCAATATCTATAGAAAAGAGACCTATACGGACACCATCATTCCAAAACATTCCTGTCACTGTCGAACACACAAGGAGGCTGCTTTTAGATTTATGTTTAACAGGCTCAATAACATACCACTTAATGACGTTTTTTTTACACAAGAACTAATGAAAATAATAAAAATTGGTATTAACAATCAATACAATATTTCTGAACTTCAACATATTTTTAATAAAATCCACAAGAACAATATTAATAACATCATATACCCTAGATACAAAACAAAACAAAAGTTTATTGTTCTACCATTTCACCCAAATTTTCAAAAGAGTTTTAAAAATAATTTTGTTAAATATAAAATCACACCAGCTTTTAGATCCAATAATAAAATAGGACAAAGATTAATCAATAACAAACATAAATTCAATAATTTGGAGAAAAGTGGAGTCTACAAGTTATCATGCGATAATTGTGATAAATTTTATATCGGGCAGACAGGAAGAAATCTCAAAATCAGGTATAGGGAACATACTACTAAAGGCAGCTCAGCCTTCAAAAAACACCTAGAGGTCAATGGACATGAATCCAAAATTGAAAATATTGAATTAATAGCACCACTAACAAAATCCAAGAAAATGGACCTTTTAGAAGAATTTCATATCCGTAAAAATAACAAAGATCTTTTAATTAATGATAATATAGAATTTAATGATAATAGGTTCTTTCTAAAATTTTTTAATTTCCCCGCCCACGACTCGACTCGGACCAACATGCGCAATAGACAGGTTGGCAGCCTCAGTCAACTTCAAGACTCACTAGAATAAACACCTTTTTATTAAAAATAAAAATTTTTTAGAATATAGATAAGGTATGACTCATTCCAAATTCACAATAATTCAATACTGACTCTGTTTCTTTTCACGCAGTCTTTACGCATTTTCGCAACTTTTTGGTTAAAAAGAAAATAAAAGGAAAACGGATTTTTACACAGAACGAAAACGTGGGTAACGCCATCTTGGTTTTTTTAAATACTATTTTGCTAAATTTGTTACCTTTGTAGGAAGTTTTTAAATTGATTGAATTGGCATTTTAATGATTTCAAATTTAAATTTAACAATAAGGTTTTTTTTGAAGAATTTTACAATATTCAGCCATCTTAGAATAATTTTCAATGTTTTTCTCAACTCTACCAGAATCTTCTCGATGAAGTGTTTATGACGGTATTTATGTTTTTTGATTTTGATTTTACTGATGCTTAATATAATGTAATGATTTTTAGTCGTGCCTGATGACGGTACACATGAATGTTACCGAAACAGTACTGTAGCACCGAACTCAAATAAATAATTTCATCGTTCTATGCAGACAATTGGTTTTATTTATATAGTTATATATTACGATGAACCTGGAGAAAAGTATTGCCTATCAATAAGTAGGCGGTCGACAGTTGCGGAACATTGCCATTCAAAGGGATACTGAATAGACTTCGACGAATGCAAACGTGCTGTCTAGAACTAAGAAATCCACCGGTATAAAAACAACGTCAACGGAGAAGATGGCTGAGAACTCAGCAGAACATGGAAGATGGTGGTGAACATGAACAAAGCTCTCAAGCCAGACGCGATGCAATAATTATAAAAATATATCGGTTTTCGACCGATATATTTGAACCAATTTCTGAGGACGGTTGAAACATGACATTCAAAATGTTAAACACTTCTTGAAAAGACGCACGACAAAACCCGAAAATTTCTAATTTTATACTAGTTTTGCTCTAGTGTTTCACTGTCAGTACTTTTCATCGGTGGGTGTCGATGTAAAACTTCTCTAGTCAGTAAAGTTTTTTGCTTTTCTTTTTTTCAATTCATATACACTATACATTCATTCCTATCTCATCTTCCCTTAGATATGTAACATACATCTCAACTATTTGAGGTTTTTCATAATAAGATTTCAATAAATTTACATATTCCAAGTTTTATTTTCTTCTTCCAGTTAGCTTTTGTAGTATACACATAGTTAGTATCTGATATTTTCTTTACTAATTTCTTTGAATCTCCTATAGTTTTTAATACCGATATTCCGAGACTCTACATACCGGGATCCCAAACGAAATATGAACGGTATTGAAAACCGGTATTATCTCAAAAATACCGGAATAAGTCTTCGTAATTGGATTATCGAATTATTTCTATTGATACAAACAAAACCTCAACCTTAATATTCTCCCCTATCCACTGCTTCTAATCGTCTCATTCATATCTTTGCTGAAGTCGGCCGCCCAAAGTATCACGGGGTTGGATTGGATTTCGAAATTTCATTTCAACACAAAGCCTTCGACCACCCCGAGTATCATGAACAACACTTTGGATGACTGAAGTGTTGAGTTGGTTTGGAATTTCGAAATCAAACCCAACCTAATCCAACTTAGTGATGTCTTTGTCGGGCAGCATCTTCGGAAGATATGAATGCAGGGCAACTTCGGGGAATCCATTCATTTCAACCGTCGTTCATCTTTCGCGCATTCTTCCTGAGAATGCAATCACTTCCCGTGATACTTTTTCCTTGTGCAACCCACACAGTCCCATAGTTCTTCTAAATTGAAAGGAAAAAAGCGCCTCCCCTTTTGTTCTCCTTTCTTCTGTTTTTTTTCCTTGTGCTAAGCACTACACGGAGGTGCTTCCCCCTGCACCTTGTTATTTTTCGATCTCAATTTAAGTCAGTGTCATGAAACAGAATCAAAGTAATCCCATCTAAATTTTAGCTTTTACTTACATATGTAGCTGGTTTAGGGAAAGCCCTCGACTTATCTTCTTCCCTACTTTATCCAAAACGCCTCTTTTTGGTACTCAATCTTATTATATTCCATAATCTTTGCAATCTTTAAATTGCAAAAATCTTTGCAAATCTTTAAAATCTTTAAATTAGTTCACCACATGTGTTACATGTGGTGAACTTTTTATGGAGAATATTGCTGAATCAATATGCTCGTCCTACTCTTTTCCATCTTCGTAACTCAAAGCTCTGAGTATTCTCTTAAACACTCCAGGAATTTTTGAAATAAATTCTTTCTTCTACAAAAACTTTCTATTACATTTGATTGAGGATGATACGCAGACCTGCGTATTATTTCAGTACCATTTTGTTTAAAAAATTCCCTAGTTAGATTACTAACAACACTCCCAAGATTTGTGTGTACCTCTTAAGAAAAAGCAACTCTAGAAAATATGTTCAACAATCCTTTTACCGCTGATTTTGAGTCAGCTACTTTTTTTAACAATATTTTTGACATACATCTGAGGAATTGTGGACACATCTGTAAACGGTAACAGGTAAACGATAATCACTGTCACCGTTTAAAATAATGGTAATCGAGAAAGAAAGACCCCGATCACTACATTCCTTAAAAATCACGCGATCTCATACACACATCTCTTATTTATATGCAGAAAAATAGTTTCCAAGAATTTCCTGATTTTTAATTTTGAGGTCAGGACAGTCTGTTACATTTTTCTTCATATAGCTTTTCCTATTATTGATACAATCTTATGACTAGTATCCTACCGAAACTTAATTTTTAGCTGAAACCGAGAACGAAATTCGGCCATAGTCGTAGTTTCGCCGAAAATGTTTCCTATTTTTATGTAAAAACTGCACTTTTTCTAAATTAAAAATTGTTTAAATTAAACATATCGGTTTAACTATTCTAAGAGAAATATGGCTAAACCCAAATATTTTTAGTTTTATGTCTAACGTTAGCCGTAGCTGTTTTTGATATTTAGCATCACATCAGTCGTTATTTTAGGGCATCAAATTCAAAAAAAATATTATATTTATTGTATTATTTTACGTTTTATTCTTATAATTAAATCTTTTTTTCAACATCCCTCAGAGCGTATATTACTCAATTTTAAATGATATGTATTATATGTTTAATTTTATTGTTACTAATAAAAGTTAAACATAAAATACTATTAAGATAAAAGACATTTTTAAAAACATGCATACAAAATTAATTGATTATAAAATATAAAAATTACTACTTATTATTTATTTAGTTTGTATTATTATCATGTCATCCAGAATTTTGAATATACTCTAAAACAAATTTCGTTAAAAGATTTAAGGCAGTTGGTGTCCTGTCATAAATCTGGTTAAACACCTACCTAAAAAAAATTGCCATCTACAAATCGATATTTTACCGACGAAAAGTCTCCAACGGTTTAGTATTATTCTGAAGGACACAATATTGATTTTTTTTTCATAGAAGATATATTGGAATATATGCAACTTATTTTACAATTTTATAGTAAACGTACAAGGCGCGAATAGTAAAATTTAAATTTTTATGAATGGGCACACATAAGGTACCCTGCCATCTAGGTATCACGAACACAAACTAACTTCAGTTGAATAACTATCTATATCTATAAACAAAGGTAAAGCGTATTGTACCAGGTTGGCCAACGTACGAAAAGTAAACCCCCCCGACATGACCTAGTCGTGACGTCACAAGTTACAGACGCTAAGAAGTAACCTGACGCACATTGAGTTATATCTTGATTTTAGGTGAACAAACTTGAAATTCTCTTTCAAACTTGATAATATAATTTTTATTAAAAGAAAAAGAAGAACTACCGTTATAAAAAGTCAAAACCCGAATCGTCTTTCTATTTGCTTAAAGAATCCTCTTCCCCGTCTTTATTTTGGCTTTTTGGATTTTTCTTTTAACCATTTGATCAAGAATTTTGAATGGACTAGAATTTAGAAGATTTTTAATTTTGGTTTTATTATTTTAAAGATTATTTAATATTTTGAAAGTTTTGAAGAAGTTTTCCTCTTTTTTATTCATATCATTTCCCAAAAATCGACCATATCTCAAAAAACAAGTTGCAGAAAGCCCTATTAAACGAATATTGTTTAATAGGTTTTTTTTCGTTCTTTAACCCTCCGTCTGTCGGGTGTGGTCTACGAGTCCACGACAAGACGATTATGTGAAATATTTTTGTAATTATTTTGCTCAAAACTTCTACGGTCACAGTACCTTTCAAGTATCTGAATATCAACTGTCTTCGCTATAAAAAGCTGTTTTTCAAAATTCCAAATACTCGCTACATAATATTTTGTCCTGACAGACCCTTCCCGATCAAATGTGTAACAATATCCGCAGATGAAATCTGTAAGAATCGTATTCCAGTTGGAACTCTATGCGTTCTTTTTGTGTTTGTAGGGGTATTTAAGTAGTATCACACAATTTTCTGATACTATTTGATAAAATAATAAATGATTTATTATTTGATAGTATTGTGATATGGATCCTTATGAAAAGGAGAGAGAAAGATTACAGAAACTGTATAAAGAAGTTAGCACGGGCAGTGAAATAGATAAGTCTGGCGATAGTTCGATATCAGATCCAGATTTTGTAAGTATCAGTAATCATGATACAGAAACCGAGCAGGAAAACGTAAATGATGATGCAGATATTATGCATCAGGATGACGGCGAGGATGATGAAGATGAACAACCCGTGATTCGTGATAGATGCTCGTATTTTTTTGGTAAAGATGGAACTAAATGGAAAAAGGCTGTCCCACCTAGAAATATTAGAACTCGCAACGAAAATATAGTGTCTCACCTGCCGGGGGTCATCGGTGAAGCACGTGATGGATTATCTCCCATTCAATGCTGGATGTACATGTTTGGAAACTGCATTGATATTGTAGTTGAAAACACTAATTTATTTATTGATAAACTTTCTGTTAAATACCAAGATAAGACTGAGTGTAGACCTACCGACTCTGTAGAAATCCAAGCGCTGATGGGTTTGCTTTATTTAGCTGGGCTCCATCATGGATCAAGGACACATCTAGCAGAGTATTGGTCATCAGACGGTATGGGATATGAGACATTTCCTGCTACAATGGCAAAACGGAATTTCGTCTTCTTATTGAAATGCATTCGCTTAGACGATACCACAACTAGAGGTCAAAGAAAAGAAATGGACAAACTAGCAGCAGTTCGTACTGTTGATGACAAGTTCAACGACAATTGTAAGAAAACTTATTCTATGGGCGAGTATGTAACATTAGATGAAATGCTGCTTGCCTTTAGGGGTAGGTGCAGTTTCCGAATGTACATTCCAAGTAAACCAAACAAATACGGATTGAAAGTCTTCGCCGTTGTTGATACCAAAACATTTTTCACTTCACACATAGAAATTTACACTGGTGTTCAACCCAATGGTCCATATAAAACTGACAACTCTACCGCTGTAGTAACTGAAAGAATGTGTTCACATTTATTAGGATCAGGAAGAAATGTTACAATAGATCGTTGGTTCACAGGATATTCAATTGTAAAGAAACTGTTAAGAGAGTACCGCCATACTGTGGTTGGTAGAATTAGAGCCAATAGAAGAGAACTACCTCTTGAAATAACACAAGTTAAAAACAGGAAAGTATATTCTTAGTTATTCGCATTTAGTAATGATATGACTGCAGTTTCATATATACCCAAAAAGGGAAAGAATATGCTTGTAGTTTCAACAATGCACCGAGACGATCATATCGATGAAGCTACCGGTGATCGGAAAAAGCCCGAAGTAATTACTTTCTATAATAGCACATAAAGTGGAGTAGATGTTGTTGATCGAATGATCACATCATACAATGTTGCAAGAAACACAAAACGTTGGCCAATGGTAATTTTCTATAACCTCCTCAATATAGCAGCAATTAACGCTTTTGTTATCTACAAAGGCAACATACCAGATGGTGAATTTGCTAAAATTCGCAGACTGTTTCAAAATAATCTTGGTATGGAGTTAGTGAAAAATAACATGCAAGGAAGAGCCGTTGATAAGTACTTGACCAAAAGTGTGCGTACTTCTGCCTTAAGGCTCTCAGGTATTGAAGAGGAGATTATTCCAGAGCCACAACCAGGGAAAAGAGGAAACTGTAAATATTGCAAAAGACGAAAAACTCGTAATTTTGCAAAATTTGTAAATGTTTGTTGTGCATGGTGCACATAACAGCGTGCTGCAACGATTGTTTGGGAAATATGGAGACCACAGTTTGAAGCCCTCCAGTTTGTGCATAGAATATTATTCTTTAGTTAAGACATTTTTTTATAACACTTTATACATTTTTAAATAAATATTATTATAGATCGATTTTCTTTTCCTTTATTTAGGCGTTGTTTCCAAATTTTGAAAAATATGTGATTAAATTGTAAGCATTTTCTTTAAATCAAATTAACATAAAACGTGAGTTTGGAATTGACCCTGTATTAGGCTATTATATAGTACAAGCGTCATATAAAACATATTTATGAGAAATTAGCACTGGAGGACACGTTGGCATCCTTTAGAGTTTTTTCTATTTTGGACTCCACAGACCATACCCGATCGAAAGTGTTAAGAAAGCGCGCCCGACAGACGGAGGGTTAACAGTTAGTTAACCAGAAAAGCATAATCCGTAATCAGTTACAATCTAGATATGACAAAATTGTGGGAATAAAGAGAAAATTTTCCAAATACACACTAGAAATCCAGAACGTATTAAAATTTGGTTATTACAGTTTAACGTCAAAATCTCTAAAACATCATAATTGATGATTTTTATTGCAAAACTTTTTCATAATTCAAAAATCAAAATGGCTGATAAAAGACCTCATTCGTGAAAATTGTTCATAATGGTGTGGAAAAGCATCATTCATAACCAGTTACAACCTGAAAATAAAGAATTTGTAAAAATGCAACAAATCTTCAAAATATCATAATTTCGGATTTTCAATACTAAAATTAATCACAATTCAAAACCTAAAATAGATAGAAAGATACTTCTAAACATTGTTGATAATGAACTATAAACACTTAATTCATAACCAGATGCAACCCATATATACAAATGGGGGATTGTTAAAAATCTGCAAAAGTACCAATCATTTAAGAGTTTTTAAAAGAAAATTGTCTAATATTACACAATTGTGTTTTTTAAATTATTCACGTATTTTTGATTCATTTCTAATATTTTACTGGTTTCAAACTTACGTATTTTGTTTAATTAAATAATAAAATCAAAACACGTACCTTTCACAATCAACATTAAGAAAGCAGTATATAATAAAAGATAAATTAAATTGATTCAACTTCTAAGGCTCCTTTACTACCTCTTCTGCTTAGTAATTGAAAGCAATTTTATAACAATTTTTCAAAAAATCGACTTTTTAAGAATTTTTAAATGTATACAAAATATAGGAAGAATCCCAATTAAGTTCAGCAGTTTATATCTCAAGGACTAAGTGAGATATCTTCATATTGACTTCACTTTTAGAAATTAGATGCTCCAATTGGTAATTGAAAGTAATTTTATAACAATTTTTCAAAAAATCAATTTTTCAGGAATTTTTAAATTTATACAAAATAATCATGCTGATTTATTAAAACTTTTGGATCACTGCAATAATCCTGTTCTTTCCATTTGATTTCCTCAAGTGACAAGCTCTGTCAAAAATCAGAATGTGCGTGGTTTGCGTACTGAAACCGAATCAGATTACGTGAATTCCTTGAACTGCAATTGTGATGTTATTTGTCTCACAGAGACTAACCTTAATGATTCGATTTATGATGGAGAGCTGCTTTGTAAGGATTATATTATTTTTAGATGAGACAGAAGATCTTCGATCTGTCTGAAGGAGACAGGTAGTAGCGTTCTTGTGGCATTACGAAAAAGTGCTTCAGCTACGCCTCTGTCAGAATTAACTACTGGTAGTTAATGAGAGTAATGCGGATACGGTATGCTCAGTTTGTTTATGCGATGATCCACTTGTTGGTACCGATATGCATCACCCGGCCTTGGAATTTTGTGATATGAAATTTGTTATTGATAGTTCGTGTACCAGTTTTGTATTTAATCAAGCTAATTTTGATGGTATTAAAAGTGCTTTTTTAATGAATGTAGATTGGGATGTAATACTTAATAATCGTGATGTTATTTAATGTGTTAGCGAATTTTATGTCCATGTAACCATGTCAATCGTACTATTGTTGATAATGTACCACGTGTTGCTTCCTGTAAATACTATTATCTTAGTTGGTATTCATCCTTTACAATCAAAGCTATTAAGAAAAAATCAAAAATCCATAAGAAATGGAAAAAGTGGGGTAATTACGCAGATTATCTATCGTTTCAGGTTTTACGCAGAAGATATAAGACATTGATCTCGAGTGATTATAATACCTATTTAACTAATGTACAGTCTGTGTTAATTGATCATCCAACTCATTTTTGGTCATATGCAAAGCATAGCAAACGTGGTGGTGGCAATGTATCGGTTCGTATGGAACATAATGATGATTTTGCAGTCGGGGGTCCCCAGATTGTGGAGTTATTCTCCAAATATTTTATTTCGGTTTTTGTTGATAGTGCAAATCAGATACCACCATATCAAACGATTTCTAATAACTTTTGTCCCTGGTTCTCGGTTGATGATGTTTTGAATGGTCTTACTTTTATTGATAGTAAATTGGGTCCTGGGGCCGATGGACCTGGTATTTTCATAAAAACTTGTGTACTGGAACTTGCTAAACCACTTTTCATTATTTTCTGCTGCTCTCTTTCACAATCGGTTTTCCCCTCAGAGTGGAAGAGAGCATTTGTTCTACCTATATTTAAATCAGGTTGTAGAAATATTGTTTCGAACTAAAGTATTCGAAAAAATTGTTTATAATAATTTATATCGTACGTTGCAACCTTCTTTGATTCAGCAACAGCATGGCTTTCTCCGCGGTCGCTCGGTTGATACTAATCTGTTATCATATATAAATTTCATTCAAACGTGTATGAACGAAAACTGTCAGACAGATTCCATTTATACGGACTCCTCTAAAGCGTTTGACAAATTGAATCATGCCACACTTCTATCTAAACTTGAAGGATATAATATGTTAAATGGGCTTTTATCGTGGTTTGCTTCTTATATTTCCAATAGATATCAAGCTGTAAAAATCAATAATTATACCTCCAACTTCGCTTTGGTTACTTCTGGTGCACCTCAAGAGAGTCACTTAGGCCCGCTTTTGTTCATTGCCTACATTAACGATATTCATGAATGCTTTCATTACAGTAAATTTTTGCTTTACGCTGACGACTGCAAAATATTTATTAAGGTACGATCTACATCTGATTGCGTTAAACTTTAGGATGACCTTAATCGTTTGCAAAATTACTGTACAAAGAATTCTCTTTATCTAAATTATGACAAATGCACACCTATTAAGTTCAGCAGAAAAAGATATAACGTGAACTTTGACTATAGAATCGGGTCGGAGTCCTTGAGAGTTACTTCCAGTGTTAAGGATTTGGGTGTCGTTTTTGACTCTAAATCGCTCTTTAATTATCATTCGGAACAAGTATTCTCTAAGGCTAACAGATTATTAGGTTATATCATTAGAATCTCCAGACCCTTTACTAACTTACAATGTATAAGATCTTTATACATGGCATACGTCAATAGTGTACTAAATGCATCGGTAGTCTGGAATCCTGTTTATAATGTGTACATTGATCGCTTTGAAGGACTGCAGAAAAAATTTGCTAGATACTTGGCTCACAAATTTAACTTACCGTATTGTTCGTATGAGCAGAGGTGCACCATCTTCGGTTTGCGTACACTCCGTGGTCGGAAAACTGCTGCCGATATACTACTTTTGCATAAATTGATCAATGGATTAGTTGATTCGCCTGATCTTTTGAGCCATATTTCATTCGCGGTGCCCGGCTATTCTGCTCGCGATCAATCTTTATTTAGATTGCCCACTTATAGCACTAATGCATTTTTTAATTCGCCACTTCCCCGAATTATGAATATGTATAATCGTTACTGTTCTGACGTGGACATTTTTGTTTTATCATTTATTAGTTTTCGGAATGTTGTTTGTAAATAGAACGCATGTCAATAATATTACCAGAGTTGTAATTTCTTTTAGATATTCATAGTTTCTTTTTGTTGCTAATTACTGCTCATTGTTGTTTATAACTACATTTACGTTTTTTTTTGTTTGTTGTTCGAGTTTTCTCTTTAAGTTTGCTTAATTTGTTATTTTGTTACTTGTTAGTGGATACTGTTGTGGGGTTTACCCTGTTTGTATCCCGAATAAATGAAATAAATAAAAAAATCTATAAGATAAATTTAACTAAAAGATTAACTCCCATTGCTACGTAACTCGTGACGTCACTCCCCTCCTTACCTTTCAAAACGCGTTTTTCAGTCTCTGGCCAACCTGGTACAATACGCTTTACGGACCTTGGGTATAATTTAATCAGACAGAGTTGGCCATCTCTATCCTTCCTTGTCTCTAAGATCCATTACTACCATCTTTTAGTTAAATTTATCTTATGGATAAATCCATCCACTAGCCAATCAAAATGCGTAAAATAGACGTAACCATGGTAATAATTCCTTAGATATCTTAACCAGAAGATGGTAGTAACGAGGCTTAGGACCGTTCCTACCAAATCGTTGACATCTATTAGATAAGCTGACTATAAGATAACGCTAAACTAATAGTTTACGGACTTGGCCGTACTACCACTTCAAGTTATCTCATAAGTAGGATATCCTTAAGATATCTAAAGAATCTAGTGATTTTATTTGGGGTGATTTTTTAAGTTGGTGACCATACAGTCAAGATTAGCGATTACTGTCTCCATGGTCATCGTGGTGGAATTTAATGAAAGGAAATTAAGTTATCCACGATGAAAATTTATTTAATTCTGTACTACAATGTCTCGCCCTTTCTAAGAGGGTTCAACTAGAAAAATTGAAACTTAAATTAAAAAATATAAAGTAAGTGTTTTATCTAGGGGCCGGGTTTATAAAAGGTGGAAAATAAAAAATTATTTATTATCTTGTGGATAAATCCTTATAAATCGAAGTATAAAAACGAACGATGTTGAAAATACAAAAAGATAAAATTTTAAAAATCAACGTGTGTTATCATATAAAGGGTTAACACAACGTTAAGCGATAAGTTTAGTTAAATTATTTAAATGCTGAAGGCAGGTGTAATTAATGTGAAGGCTTGTTGAAAATCAAAAAATTTTGGCGTTAAAGATCGAAAAATGAGCCGTGTGCACATTGCAATAGTTTACATCGGACTGAATAATCTTGGCATAAGGAAGAAGAAGAATGGTTATAAATACAGTAACTTATATTTTAGACAGGTTGGCAATAAAATTTTTTAACAATGTGACAAACCAATGCATGAGCGGCAAAATTTAAAAAAATTACATGAAAGATAAAAAGTATCTGTTGTAGTTAAACTCTGTAATCTCATTAAGCATGTTTGTAGGATCATTATTACGGTGTAGTTTAATGAAGTATTCTTCATAAAGATCCATTTTTCTCGATTTACTGAGGTTTTTAAGAAGTTTAATGTTGGAGATATCAGTTTTATGTTTGTGTTCTTTTAGGTGATTGTTAAAAGCTGAATTTTCTTTCTTTAAATGTTCCTTAAATCTAGTGTTTATATTACGGCCAGTTTGACCAATGTAATAGCAATCACAGTCGTTACATTTAATATTATAAATACCACTTTTAAGACTGTCATTAAACGAGTGTTTGTTGTTGATTAAAAATTGACTTAATTTGGTGTTATTCTTATAAACCGGAGTCATATCAAACTTCTTGAAAATATTAGAGAGTTGGTTTTGTATGGTAGGGTGAAAAGGTAGGGAGACAAAAACGCCTGGTTTAGAAAAGTGCGGGTAAATTAATTTGTTAATTTTAGATTGGTGGATACGATAGAACAAATTTTGCAATTCCTGAAGGGAATATCCATTATCGAAGCCTAGCCTAACAATAGTGATAATTTCTTTATTAAAATCTGTGGTGTTAAGAGGATAATTAAAAATTCTATTGAAAAGAAAACGGAATGATGTAAGTTTATGTTGATATGATGAGAAAGAGTTTTTTGGAATAAGAGTGTTAGTAGTAATAGGTTTCCTGTAAATGTCAAAGAGGATCCTGTCCTCCGAGAGACACCTGGTGATTTTAAGGTCAAGAAAATTTATAGAAGAACATTTCTCCATCTCAAAAGTGAATTGAAGATTATTGATATTGTTAAAAATGTTATTGAGAGCAATAATATGAGATTTTTCACCGTTGTAGACCAGAAAGATGTCATCCACGTATCTTTTATAGAATATGATATTTTTAGTGAAAAACGAGTATTTCTCGGAGAACATGACCTCCAGTAAAATTTATTATTGAAAATGAAGAAGTTTTGTTCACAGACAAGTTGTAATATGTTAATGAAATTGAAGATGTCTTGGTATTGAATATCGTTGAATTTATGAATGTTATCAGATAGATAGGCTTCGATAATTTTTAAAGAGTTTTTTATAGGAACATTAGAATAAAGATTTTTGATGTCAAATGACACAAGCAAAGATTTTTTATTGATTTTAATATCCTGATGAGATTTAATTAATTCATCTGAATTTTTAACATTAAAGTTCAAACTGTCTTGAAAATTATTATATAAGAATTTTTGGATTTGTTTAGCAATTTTTTCTGTAGGGGTGTTGATATTACTGATTATCGGTCTGATACCTTCCTTGTGTAGTTTAATAAGGCTCTTCAAGATGGGAGGAAGTGGGTTCATTTGTGTAAGTGAGTCAATGTTAAAACCTAATTTATTGAAGCTGTCTTGTAACTGTTGATAAGTTTCTTGAGGAGATTGTTATAGATATTAGTTGGATTTTTATTGATAAGCTTAATATTATTTTGTTGGAAAAATGAAAAAGCTTTTTCCAAATATGAAGTTCTGTTAAGCATGACGAGACCGGCGTTTTTGTCTCCCAAAGTTATCACAAGATCCCTACTGTCAATTTTCTTTTTTAATTTTATGATCTCCCTGAGGTCACAGCTCATGCGCATGTTAGAGGTGTTATTATTATTAATAAGGTCCTTTATGTTGTTTTGGAGGTACCTATGAATATCAGGTCTACGCATGAGCTGTGACTCTAGGGAGATTGCTAGATAAAACACTTACTTTATATTTTTTAATTTAAATTTCAATTTTTCTAGTTGTACCTGAAGACGCTCTTAGAAAGGGCGAAACATTGTAGTACAGAATTAAATAAATTTTCATCGTGGATAACTTAATTTCCTTTCATACAGTCAAAAGGCTTAATATTCTAACCTCGAACATCATCGTAAATCGAGCGTTTATTATTTTTGTCATTCTTCTTATTTTGTGTACCATTCGAACGTAGAAAACGGAAAACAACAAGAAAAAAAAACTACGAATTATTCCAAACAGGAAATGGAAATATTGATCGATTTAATAATAAAAATAAAAAAATATATGTTATAGAAAATAAAAGAAGTGATGCGTCAGGGATGGCGGTTTAATAGCTTTTTCTATTTCATGGAGAAGAAAATGAATAGTCTCATTGCAAATACGAAATCTTTTCATGAATTCCCCATCTGAATATTTATTTAGATGATTTAATCGTCTTCGTATTATTGTTTCACTTCGTATAGGAAATAATTAGGGGTGTGCGATACAGCATGAAGCGTATCGATATTCTATACACACATTGTATCGATATATCGGAAATATAACATATCGATATTGTATCGATACTCACATCGATATCGTATCGATATTTAGATCGACAGTTAATAAAAAGAAACTATGAAGAACATAAAAGTTAAAAAAATTATTTATACTTTAGTTGAATTTAAGTCTAAATTGTATAATTGTTTTTGTATCGATATATCGATGTTTTCTTCATATCGATATCGATATTTTTTTTGTATCAATGTAGTAATGTAGCGATATATCGACATTACAGTACGATATTACAGACCGATACGCACATGTATCGGTCATTCGACATGTACTACTGTCTCGATACATATCGATACATCGATATTTTAACCTAGCCCTAGAAATAATTCATTTATGTCCTCGAAAATATTTTCTTCATCGCCAGCATCCATAAAATTATCCATTTTTGTAATTTTGTAATATTTCACTGAAAAATCACGAGTACCGTTACACCACCGGGCGATTTATGAAGTTAGGTTTCTTCTTTTATCT
Source organism: Onthophagus sagittarius (assembly GCA_036711965.1). Classification (NCBI taxonomy): domain Eukaryota; kingdom Metazoa; phylum Arthropoda; class Insecta; order Coleoptera; family Scarabaeidae; genus Onthophagus; species Onthophagus sagittarius. The sequence goes on along the minus strand of JASERS010000010.1, from coordinate 27,391,908 downwards.
ATGAGATACCGACTTAACCCGAACCGAATTCACTGGTTATGGTTAACACAAAATTTATCTTTCAGGTAACGTTAACTGTGAGATAAATGCAGTGGTAGTAATCGATTTTTACGTTATCTTTTAGATAGCGCTAACTACAACTTTAACTATGAGTGGTAGTAACGGGCCTAATGATATTTGGGCAAATTTTTTAACTTGGTAACCATATAATCAAAAGGCCGAATATTTTGACATTTTAATTAATTTTAACCACAAATGACATCGCTGAACTTAATTGAGATTTTAATAATAATAAAATATAGGGTGTCCCGCATAAGAATCGACACAGAGCAGGGGCATGTAGATCAACCTAAAATATGATGTTTTAACGCAACTTGCCTTATACCAAGCTGCACCGATGAAAAGCTAGGCCTTCAAAGTTGAGTCTTAAATTTCGAAAAAAATTAATATCTCAGTAATGGATTAAGTTAGAAAAACCAAATTTGTTATACGTTATAAGTGTACCAAGGGCATTAATTGGTAGAAAGTATCATATAAGGGGTTCGTTAGGGATGATGGTACTCTAAAATTTGAAAGACATTTTTAACCTGTTAGCGGATTTAAAAAATTCTTATTACATTTTATGGTCAATTTAATTCTAAAACTTTTTTCTCTTATTATTTTTTAAAAAACCTAGTCGTTTTCAATGCGAAAATGGTGGCCATCTTGAACAATACTTATAAATTACTGCTATCAAATCATTTTTTAAATTTAAATTGTTTGATTTTCTATTAAATTATTTCTCCTACCTTGTTAATTATTATTTTTATTTGTTTTACTTGTTATATCTTCTTTATTTATTTATAAAAACCGTTTAAAACTAGTTTTTTAAAAGTAATGTCATAAAGAAAAATTTAAAATGAAATTCCCCATAAATTGTTTTAAATCTGTCCAAGCAATCACATGCGATACTCGTCAACATTTTTTTGACAGAAACTTAGCATTAAATAACATATCATCTTATGCGCTGTATGAAAACTTACTAATATTTTCAAAACAAACAATAAAAAATTGCTAAAGCCAAATAATTTTTTCCTAGTTGTAGCCAACTCAACATCCCATGGTTTTAATTAAAATTGATAAAAGGGTTTCTAGGTTCCTTAAAAAACAATAAGAGTAAAAAAAGTTTTAAAATTAAATTCCACATAAAATGAAATAATAAGATATTAAATCTGCCGACGGATTAAAAGAATCTTTCAAATTTTAGGGTACCATCATCCCTAACCAACCCCTTGAAATGCTTTAAATGATCCCTGCTTTCTACCAATTAATGCCCTTGGTACACTCATAATGTATACCAAATTTGGTTTTTCTAACTTAATCCATTACCGAAATATTATTTTTTTTTCAAAATTTAAGATTTAGCTTCATTGGTATGAGGCAAGTTGCGTTAAATCATCATATTTTAGGTTGATCTACATGCCACTGCTCTGTGTTGGTTCTTATACGGGACAACCTGTATATTCAAAATATTGGAAAAATCCCAATTAAGTTCAGCAGCTAATATCTCAAGAACTAAGTGAGATATTTTCAAATTGACTTGACTTTTAGAAACTAGATGCTCCAATTAGTAATTGAAAGTAATTTCGTAACAATTTTTTAAAAAATCGATTTTTCAAGAATTTTTAAATTTATCAAAATATTGGAAAAATCACAATTAAGTTCAGCAGCTAATATCTCAATAACTAAGTGAGATATTTCCAAATTGACTTCACTTTCAGAAAGTAGATATTCCAAATTAGTAATTGAAAGTAATTTCATAACACTTTTTCAAATAATCAATTTTTCAGGAATTTTTAAATTTATACAAAATACTGGAAAAATTCCAATTAAGCTCAGCAGCTTATATCTCAAGAATTAAATGAGATATTTTCAAACTGACTTCACTTTTAGAAAGTAGATGCTACAATTAGTAATTGAAAGTAATTTCATAACAATTTTTCAAAAAATTGATTTTTCATGAATTTTTAAATTTATCAAAATATTGGAAAAATCACAATTAAGTTCAGCAGCTAATATCTCAATAACTAAATGAGATATTTCCAAATTGACTTCACTTTTAGAAAGTAGATGTTCCAAATTAGTAATTGAAAGTAATTTCATAAAAATTTTTTAAAAAATCAATTTTTCAGGAATTTTTAAATTTATATAAAATATTGGAAAAATCCCAATTAAGCTCAGCAGCTCATATCTCAAGAACTAAGTGAGATATTTTCAAATTGACTTCACTTTTAGAAATTGGATTCTCCAATTAGTAATTGAAAGTAATTTCATAACAATTTTTCAAAAAATCGAGTTTTCAGGAATTTTTAAATTTATACAAAATATCGGATGAATCCCAATTAAGTTCACCAGTTTATATCTCAAGAACTAAGTGAGATATTTTCAAATTGACTTCACTTTTAGAAATTAGATTCCCAACTTAGTAATTGAAAGTATTTTCATAACAATTTTTCAAAAAATCGATTTTTCATGAATTTTTAAATTTATACAAAATACTGGAAAAATCCCAATTAAGCTCAGCAGCTTATATCTCAAGTTCTGAGTGAGATATCTCTAAATTGACTTCATCTTTCGAAAATAGATTCTCCAATTAATAATTCAAAGTAATTTCATAATAATTTTCCAAACAATAGATTTTTTAAGAATTTTTAAATTTATACAAAATATTGAAAAAATCCAAATTAAGTTCAACACCTTATATCTTAAGAACTAAGTGAGAAGTTTTAAAATTGACTTCATTTTCGGAAGGTAGATGCTTCAATTAGTAATTGAAAGTAATTTCGTAACAATTTTCCAAAAAAACAATTTTTAAAGAATTTTTAAATTTATACAAAATGTTAGAAAAATCTCAATTAAGTTCAGCGATGTCATTTGTGGTTAAAATTAGTTAAAATGTCAAAATATTGGGCCTTTTGACTATATATTATCGCCTAGTTTATAAGCCGAAACTAGTACCGAGCAAATAAAAGAAGCGAGTGAGAAGTTGATTTATTTCATTTTCATTATATTCTTATAAAATTAATCTCGCAACATGAATTCCTACACCCAAAATCAAATACATACTCCCAAATTAATTCATGATTTTAATTAATGATTTTCTATATTAGAACAGGAATTATAAAAAACCACATTAACTTCGTTAACACATGCATAAAAGAAAATTTAATCCCATCTTTCGCAAAGATATCGAATAGAAACCTAACAATAGAAACAAAACAATACATCATAAGCAAACTATTACGTGATGAGAAACGAAAACACTTCAAGAATCTTAATCACCAATATGTGAAACTGGCGTATATTCATAGAGACCTCAGAAAACAACTACACCATCTTGAACTAGAAGAACTCATTCAAAATTCCATAACACAGACCGAAGTAATAAAACGAGATGACCAGTGAAAGAAAGAGAATAAACTAAAAAATTTACGTAAAAACAAGAGCAACAATAACAAGAAACATACAGATGAACACTTAACGATTGCACAATACAGCAATCTCACTAACATTAAATTCACCAGACAGGAAGAAGCATTCTTGAACAAGGGTTACAAATTTGCAATCGAAACAAAAGCCGACCTATATCACACATCAATAGATTTTGACGTCATTATAAAAGATCATCCAGAAAGGTCCAACATTAAAAATGAGATCATTTCGCTTATTAAGAAAGTGGAAAAGAACAATAGAATTGGGAAGAACTTCTATATCATAGAACAAAACAAAATCATTAAGTCAATAAAGAAAAAGCTCACCGACAACAACGCTATATTCGTTAGGGCAGATAAAGGAGCAGGAATTTTAATCATCAATAAGGAGGAACACATCAACAAAACTTTAATATTCATGAAAGATAACAATTATAAAAAGCTTGAAAAATCTCCACTAAATACCAGTATCAGGACGACAAAGGAAATTATCAAAAAATTATTTAATTATTATATTCACTACCTAAAGTACACAAACAAGGCATGCCAATACGTCCGATCACAGCATACATGAACTCCCCTACATCAAAAATTGCACAATTTTTATTGAATATTTTTCGACAAATCGATTTCAAACCTGAATACAGTATCATGAACTCAAGACAATTTATTGAAAGAACCTTTGATATCGACACAACAAATACAAAACTAATTTCTTTCGACGTTACCAATTTATATTCGAACGTTCCGATAGAATATACTTGGAGTTTAACAGATATAATTTTTAAAAACCATTTTAAAAATGATAAAACTGTCTCCCAGCTTAGTTTATTATTACAACATGTAGTCTCTCAAAATTATTGCTGTTTTAATGAGGAATACTACGAGATAACCGATGGTCTACCAATGGGTATACCCCTTTCCGGTATTTTGTCTAATACTTTCCTAGATCATATCGAAAAGCAATACATAATATCACAAAAAAACCCATCTAAACACCACATTGTCTAATGGATAAGATGTGTAGACGATATTTTTTGCGTATGGAGCGGTGACCAAAAACAATTAGACAATTTTCACATTTATCTGAACAATTTATATAAGAACCTAAAATTTACTCTAGAAATCGAAATTGATAAAAATATTAATTTCCTCGACCTAAAACTCGACCATTCCTCTGGAAATATTGAGTATAATATTTTTAGAAAACCTTCTTTTTCGGCACATCCTCTATCTCAAAAAAGCTTTCCAGTTTCTATTATTATATCAATAGAGCCCTAAACTACTCACTACCAAATGAAAATCTCACTACTGAACTTAATTTTATACAACAATTGGCTTTAGATAACGGGTACCCCCCTAAATTAATAGACAACCTATTTAATAAGATTAAAAAACAAAGAGACCCCCTTTACATAACACAAACTAAAGAAACAATATACAGAGCTACCCCATACAACTCCATCACTTATCAGGCGACAAAGATTTTTTGCTAAGTATAACACAACTTTGGCTTTTAATAACAAAAACTCTATACTCAAAATCTTATCTAACCACCACCTAAAGACCAACAACAATATTTTACAACAGAGCGGCATTTACAAAGTCAATTGCACACAATGTCAATCTTCATATATAGGACAAGCGGGACGCCAACTAGAGATGCGCTTAAAGGAACATAAGAAAAAAGAACATTCCAACATCTACAAGCACATTAACGCAACAGACCATATTATGGATTTCGAGGGAGTCAAATAGATTCACAAATGTGAAAGAAATTTTTGTATGTACCTTCTAGAAATGATGGAAATATATCGGCACAATAATCGGAAAGATACCAAGTTGCTCAACGACCAACTCGAATTTAAGTATATACCTATCTTTAGGTACTTAAAATCAGCATAGAAAAAGATTAGAAGAAAATTATATAATATTTATATTCGCTCTTTACAAGAATGCCATCTCGTAGCATTTTATAATATTTTAACCTTTAACCTTGAACCCCATACAAGTTTTTAATCTTTTATCGTTTTGACACATGTTACGTTTTAGTCTTATTTACATTTTCTGTGTTTTCGTGTTATCTATATTGTATCCGTAATTTTTAACTCTGTGTAATTCTGTGAACACATATGAAATTTTTACATTTTATTAGACTTTTCTAATTTGACTGTAAGTAGTTTAAGGAAATTTGTTCAATGTAAAAATAATAATTTTTATAATCCTTTTTATAAAAGATTCGGCTGATGATAGCTTTATAAGCCGAAACTAGTACCGAGCAAATAAAAGAAGCGAGTGAAAAGTTGATTTATTTCATTTTCATTATATTCTTTTTCTCAACTGACTCAACAATCGAATCAACCAGATCCAGTATCGCAAGTGTCGTTGTTTTATTTTTACGAAACCCATATTGAGATTGGGATAGCAAGTTATTATCTTCAAAATATTTACTAATTTGGTTAGCTAAAATGTTTTCATAGATTTTAGATATAACAGGCAGAAGTGATATAGGGCGATAGCTATTAAACTCATCAGGATCACCTTTTTTAAAAATAGGTACAACTATCGCTTCTTTAAGCATATCCGGAAATACTGAGGAAGCAATGCACATGTTTAACAATTTGGTAATAGGGATTATGGTGCGTTTCACAATTTTTACTGTAAGACTATAGACATCACGAGCATTTGAATTTCTCAGTGAGTTTATACAATCTCTCACTGTATTGTAAGAAACTGGTTGAAAATTGAATCGAACATCTCTACTGATATGAAATCCAGATGGATTACATATATAACCATTCATATTACAATGTAACTTGTCATTGAGTGCTCTAGCAGTATTGATGAAAAATTCATTCATTTCATTTGGAGGTAGTGTACAAGATATCTTATTATATTTTGCTACTCTATTGGTGTTAATAATGTCCCACATTGTCTTTATTGGAGCATTTGACTTCTTGATTCGCAAGTCATTAAACAAAACTTTACTATCTTTAATTGCAGATTTATAAGTTTTTAATAGTCGAATTCTATGACTATTAAAATGTTGACTATTAGGATGACTCTTACATAAGTCATTTAAAAGATGAAGTTTTTCTCGCATTGTTCTTAGTTCACTCGAAAACCAGTAATGGTTAAGTGTGTTATTGGCATTAAATGGGAAAGAATCCTTGTATTTATCGCTCAGAATCCTCATAAAGCATTGAAACTTATCATGCACCTCTGTGTTATCTGAATTAATAAATCCCCATGAGCAACCATCAAGAAGATTATAAAAATTGAGCAGTCCCTGTTCAGTGATGGGTCTGTATTTGACTGTTTTAGCTCCAACGTTACTTTCATTACACATCTCAACGTTTAACGATTGACCAAAATGATCAGATAAATTTGTATTCAATATCTTTGCCGCGCACACAGCAGAAAAGTTTAGCAAAATGTTATTAATACAAATAGTTTGCCTACTAGGCTTAGAAAACATACATTCAAAGTTAAACGATTTCACCACGTCTAAGAGCGAACACACTCACTGCTATTAGATCCGAAAACGACATTGAAATCTCCTGCAAGTACCACTTCTTTAGTAGAAGTTGTGCTCAAGACCTCCTCTAATACGTTTAAAAATTTTACAAAAGAGGGGATAGAGGGAACATCGGTAAGTTCGTATAGCAATTCATTGCTTGGGTTAAAGAGCGGATTCCGGGGGTTCCTAATCCGGGTAATGAATCTCAGTGCAGATCTTTCCGCCACTTCCAGGTGGTGCTTCGCCCTTCTTGGTACCTCGTTTAGTAGTATTGATCCATATTCTATGATGGATCTGCAAATGGTCTTGTAGATGTGCGATGCACATGAGGTAGAAATTCCGCGGCCTCTGAATGAGAGGGATTTAAAGTGTTTGGCACGTGTCTTTACTTTCATCTTCACCTTGGTTGCGTGAGTGGAAAACTTTAGCGTTCGGTCGAGTGTTATGCCTAGATACTTGCATGTTGGTGAAGCGGAGATTACCGTTGACTGGATTGAAATTGTGGCGGCCGGAGCGCTAGGTGATACAAATGGGGTGAAAAATTGTGTTTTTGTGGGGTTGAGTAAGATGCGCCATTTTCTGAACCATTTTTCCATTTCGTCAATGAGCGTCTGCAGCTTACGGACCGACGAAGCGACGTCCCTCCCGTGCGAGACTAATGTTGTGTCATCGGCATAGAGTAGTGCGTATGCCTTGATTTTAAAGACGTCTGGATTGTCGTTGTAAAGGTCGTGACAGAATAGGTTGTTCAGACAGGTATATATTATTTAAAGATAAATAAAAATTATCTTAAGGTGCTCCACCAAAAGGTACTACACCCAAATTGATAATACAAATCAAATTAATACTAATAATGAAATGAAATTATTAAAATAAGTTATTATAAAATTGACTTTACCAACGTCTTTCCTACCTCCCCTAACCCTCCCATAAGCGTCAATTTGCATGTAAGCTAGCAAAAGCGTATCTACAGAATACAATTATCAAAAGAAAGCCAAATCATAACACAGTCCCGGAAATCAAATTAAAAATTACTTAAATTTAATAAAATTATTTAAAAATTAAAAATTATTTTAAAATTATTTAATTATTTATACTTAAAAAATTACTTCTTATCAATGAACTTCTTTGAGAAATCATTAAATAAAGACCACCATTCGGTAGTTTTATTTATTTTATTAATATCATTTATATTTCTAGGCCAACAAAGACCTTTACAAATCATTTTATTCTCTAATCTACTTCTATTTTCAAATTTATTCACACACTTAAACAACACATGAACAGCATTTCCAACTTCTCCGCAAGAGCAAAATAGGGATTCACGTTTACCAATTCTATTGAGGTATTCTTCAAAATTACCATGACCAGTTATCAATTCTATTGTTTCTGGATACAGGAAATTGTAAGCAATACCAACTCTCGGCATAAACTGGTAAGTCAATCTACCATTCGTCGACTTATCCCATCTTTCCTGCCAAACTCCCATAAAATATTTTCTAATTTTATTCTTAACACTTCGTCTAGAAATAAAATTGAAACCAACATGAGAATTCTCTAGCAAAGATGCCTCTTTAGCCAGTTGATCCGCTCTCTCATTTCCTTTAATACCAGAGTGACCTTTAATCCAAAAGAAGTTGATCCTATTCTTAAGGTCTCTAATCAAATCCCACGTCTCTTTCTGCAGTTGAGTGGGTCTGTTCATATTCTTCAATCCCTCTAAAACAGAAGCACTATCACTAAATAAATCACACACTTCAATATTACTTTTAATAACATATTTTATAGCACTATTAACCGCGCTTAATTCAGCGTGAAAATTATTACATAAACTACCGAGCTTAATTTTTTCACTATAAGTCTCAACACCTTCACAATAAACAACAAATGCAGCACCAACATCACTATCACTTTTAGCACCGTCCGTATATATCTGAACACCACTAACTTTATTAACACTCCCGATAATTTTAAAATTCATAACCGCCCGTTTAGCCGGATGAACAATTGATAAAAACTCACTTTCTTTTTCAATATGATCTTTATTTAAATTTAAACCAGTAACTAACTTTAATTTATCAGTTTCTAAACTATCAAAACTTTGTAGTAAAGCCAATTCACTAAATCTTAAATCAGCTGGTAAAATTCCTGCAATAACGCTAAATGCATCATTTGAAACTGTACTATAGGCTTTAGCAGCCTTTAATCCTAACACCCTCTGTACACTAATAAATTTATTCCTAGCTTTAATACTTTTAATTTTATTTTCCCAAACCGAAGCTGCATAAAACATACAGGGTTCGATGACACCCTTGTAAATGGTACTAGAAGCATTACCATTCAAACCCCAACTAACTTTAGCAGCAGCTCCTATTTTATTAGAAATTTCCCTAGCTTTCCTAGTTACGTAATCTAAATGAAAATTAAAATTTAATTTATCGTCTAAATAGACACCTAAATATCTAACAACATTTTTACAAATAATCCTATTCCCATCTAAATTCAAAATTGGTAACCTCTGATTTGATTTGCCAAAAAATATTGCTTCTGATTTAGAAGCATTAAACTTTAATTTACAATTCCTACTCCATACATTAATTTTTTCTAACGCCTCATTAGCTATAATAGAAATGTTTTTGTAAAGATTGCTTCTAACTAAAAGAGTAGTATCATCCGCAAAGGCAACAATTTCACAACCTGTAGGTAAATTAATGTCAAAAATGGTGTCAAACATAATATTCCAATAACCAGGACCTGACCTAGAGCCTTGCGGACAGCCTCTCTCAATATTATAATTTAAGTTGATGCCTGGTTCATCGATAATAGCAACCCTATCTGAAAAGTAAGATTTTGCTAGGTTAAGTAAATTTTTCGGACAACGTTTTCTAATTAACTGATTCAATATTAGATACCACTATGCGTGGTCAAAAGCGCCTGAGATGTCTAGCATAACTACCAAACAATAATGATTGTTTTCTTTAGAATTTTCAATAAACTTAATAACATAATTAATTATTAATAACCTAATTAAGGTTGTTTAGACAGGGCGAGATGGGTGAACCCTGGGGAAGGCCTTGTTGGGCGGAGAAGCTGTGGGAGAAGTGCTTTTTCAGCTTCACGATGAAGTGGGGATTCGACAGGAATTGATTTATAAGGTTTAGAAGGTAGTATGGCGTTCTTAGTATGTTCAACTTAAATAGCAATCCTTTATGCCACACGGAGTCGAAGGCCTTCCGATCATTCAGAAATACTGCTGCGGATTTTAGCTTACACGTTACGTTGTAGTCTTATTTACATTTCTCTGTTTTCGTGTTATCTGTATTGTATCTGTAATTTCTAACTCTGTGTAATTCTGTGAACACGTATGAATGTTTACATTTTATTAGACTTTTCTAATTTGACTGTAAGTAGTTTAAAGAAATTTGTTCAATTTAAAAATAATAATTTTTATAATCCTTTTTATAATAGATTCGGCTGATGATGGCTTTATAAGCCGAAACTAGTACCCAGCAAATAAAAGAAGCGAGTGAGAAGTTGATTTATTTCATTTTCATTATATTCTTATAAAATTAATCTCGCAACATGAATTCCTACAGCCAAAATTTTGATTATATGGTTACCAATTTAAAAATTTAACCCATACATTATTAGAGTTTTTGGATATCTGAGGGATTTTTTATCTGTGAGATAACTTGAGATAGTAAGGCTATCTTCTCTCTCTTTTCTCTCTATCCTACTACCATCTTCTGTAAATTAAAAAAGAAAAACCCTAAAATATTAATTGTCAAATTGAAGTTAAAATAAAATAATATTAATACCTAACTTCAAAGTGGTTGATTAAATGTTTAAATTAAAATTATTATTGTGTTTTTTTGGGATGGTACATTAAATTTGGATGAATTAATATGATGTAAATAATAAAATGATAATAATTTTGTAATAATATTGTTTTTCTCAATCAAGATGTTGTATCTGTAGAAACGTCAAACAAATTAATTCACGTCAAAAAAACTGAAAACTTCGATGAGTTTAAAATACTAAAAAAATTTCATTTAAATCGATTAATTTGGGATTAATAAAAAAAAATTAGAAAAATAATCGCGTAAATAACGCGATCTATGCGATGTCCATCGAAACGTTACCAAAAATAGTGGCGCGCCCTGTCGCGTAGTGGCGTAACAGTCGGTCTGTAGTGAAGAAACCGTTTTTGTGGGTAGAGAGGTGTCCGGCACGGAAGTGATCCAGTTAACACCTGAACCAGTTACAACCTGAAAATAAGGAATTTGCAAAAATACTGCACATATCTTCAAAATATCATAATTTCGGATTTTCAGTACAAATATTAATCACAATTCAAAACCTAAAATAGATAGAAAGATACTTTATGCATAAATATTGTTGACAATGGACTATAAAAAATCTGCAAAAGTGCCATTATTTAAGGTTTTTAAAAGAAAATGTTCTAATATTACACAATTGTGTTTTTTAAATTATCCACATATTTTTGATTCATTTCTAATATTTTACTGGTTTCAAACTTACGTATTTTGTTTAATTAAATAATAAAAATCAAAACACGTATCTCTCCCAATCAACATTAAGAAAGCAGTACATAATAGAAGATAAATTGATTCAACTTCTAAGGCTCCTTTACTATCTCTTCTGCTTAGTAATTGAAAGTAATTTTATAACAATTTTTCAAAAAATCAAGTTTTTAGGAATTTTTAAATTTATATAAAATACTGGAAAAATTCCAATTAAGCTTAGCAGCTTAAATTTCAAGAACTAAGTGAGATATTTTCAAATTGATTTCACTTTTAGAAATTAGATGCTCTAATTAGTAATTGAAAGTAATTTCATAACAATTTTCCTAAAAAATCGTTTTTTCAAGAATATTTAAATTTATACAAAATATTGGGAAAATCACAATTAAGTTCAGCAGACCTGTGCTCGGATCACCTGGGCCTCGAGATTCACATCACCACAACTACTCGAATACCCAAAGCGACTCCACTTACGATCAGAAACTATAAACAATGTAACATGGAAAGAGTGAACGCGGGGATGAGGGACTATGTAAGATCCAATCCGAATATAACACCAGAGTCGATCGCAAACTTCAACAAACGTCTACAACACTTGGTGGATGAAGCAAGTCCATTAAAAAGCAAGAATTATTACAACTTTCCTTTGCCACCCTTCATTATACGCCTAATCAAGGAAAAGCGACGACTCTACCGCGACTTCAGAAGCTTTGAAGAGCCGGCATTAAAAAGACAATTCAATGAGCTAAACAAAAGCATTCAGAAGATACTTCGGCAATACAGAAGCGAAAAATACATAGAAGCCTGCGACAGAATCAACAAAAGTAGAGGCAAAACTTATTGGCAAGAAATCCGCAAACTCTCGAAGTACCAGAAATCCCCTGAAACGCAAGAACTGGTTGATCCCACAGATGGATGCACGTATTCTAGCCCCTAAAAAATCGCCAATATTCACGCGGAGTATCTTCAGAGGGTATTTTCCTTCTCCTATGAACCCACGTTCTGTCCTCTCAACAAAAAGTTAGTCGACGATTGGTTCCAATCGGCCTTTGCGCACTCGTTCGAAACTCCCCAGGATGCACTTATGCAGGAGGAAGAATATTACGCAGCTCTTCACAGAGGGAAAAACACGGCCCCTGGGTAGGACAACGTCTCCCGAAGAATCCTGAGGATGTTAGACCAGGACACCCACTCATATATCAGAAACATGTTGAACTTCTGCATCTCCGAACAGTACTTCCCACAGGATTGGAAAACCTCTATAATTATATGCATCCCCAAAAAGGACTCCCGTCTATCCGAACCCGAGAACTATCGTCCCATTGCTTTACTCCCCGTTTTGGAGAAACTCTTCGAAACACACCTTAGAAACAAACTGCTCGATGCTGTCTCAACGAGGATACCGCCATACCAATTTGGATTCCAACCAGCTAGATCGACGTCTCATCCCGGCTGCCCACTCTCAGAAACGAAAATCGGCCGCTCTGATCCTGGACGTCCGCAAGGCGTTTGACTCAGTGTGGCACAGAGGCCTACTATACAAGCTGGCAATGTTGAAAATACCACTCTATTTGCTTAATCTCCTCAATAAATTTCTTTCAGACCGCTCTTCAAGTTCCCTCCAAAACTCAATTCTTTGTCCCATTCTTACCCACTCGCGCCCCCGCCCCTACGATAACAATCCAAGCCTCCCCCATCACACCTTCACAGACCTGTAACTACCTTGGCATTACCTTAGACCTTAGACAGATCCCTCAAATTTTCTGCTCACGCCATAGAAGCTAAAATGAAGACTAACACCAGAGCCAAGCACTTTCGATCTATGACATTCAGAGGCCGTGGATTAACGACAAAATGTCCGACACTTCTATATACACTAGTATGCCGCCCGCTACTGGAGTATGCTGCCATTATTCTCGACGATGCACCAAAAGCGACTAAATACCACCTCGGCGTTGCAGAAAGATCAGCACTCAGAACCATTACCAGAATCAAACATCCTCGCAATCCTCTTTTCAATCCAAGCAATCTATTACTTTACAGCATTGCCAATATTCCCCCCATCCACGAACGACTTCAATCTCTTGCTCAAAAAGCAGCCTCATCTTTCCCTTTCACCGATCTGAAAAACCTATTTATCTCCACTTAACAATGCCACCGATCCTACCAACTCATCGTGAAAATCTCCCGGTAAAAGTGACAAAATTATAAAGCCAAATAAACAAAAATAAAAGGGTCATACTTGGACTCAATTTCTTATCCTGGGCTGAAAGACTACGGTCGATGGCCTTTTTATCCGTTGCGATTTGGTTTTGCGTGTGTATTATAATTTTACTATGTTTATATTTAAATTGTTGTCTGATCAGCGGATTAATAAATCTTTGTTCTCTCTCTCCCAATTAAGCTCAGCACCTTATATCTCAAGTTCTGAGTGAGATATCTCTAAATTGACTTCATCTTTCTAAAATAGATTCTTTAATTAACAAATGGAATTAATTTCATTACAATTTTTCAAAAAATCGATTTTTCATGAATTTTTAAATTTATACAAAATACTGGAAAAATCCCAATTAAGCTCAGCACCTTATATCTCAAGTTCTGAGTGAGATATCTCTAAATTGACTTCATCTTTCGAAAATAGATTCTCTAATTAACAATTGGAATTAATTTCGTAACAATTTTTCAAAAAATCGATTTTTCATGAATTTTTAAATTTATACAAAATACTGGAAAAATCCCAATTAAGCTCAGCAGCTTATATCTCAAGTTCTGAGTGAGATATCTCTAAATTGACTTCATCTTTCGAAAATAGATTCTCTAATTAACAATTGGAATTAATTTCATAACAATTTTTCAAAAAAATCGATTTTTTAGGAATTTTTAAATTTATACAAAATACTGGAAAAATCCCAATTAAGCCCAGCACCTTATATCTCAAGTTCTGAGTGAGATATCTCTAAATTGACTTCATCTTTCTAAAATAGATTCTCTAATTAACAATTGGAATTAATTTCATAACAATTTTTCAAAAAAATCGATTTTTTAGGAATTTTTAAATTTATACAAAATACTGGAAAAATCCCAATTAAGCTCAGCACCTTATATCTCAAGTTCTGAGTGAGATATCTCTAAATTGACTTCATCTTTCTAAAATAGATTCTCTAATTAACAATTGCAATTAATTTCATAACAATTTTTCAAAAAATCGATTTTTCAGGAATTTTTAAATTTATACAAAATACTGGAAAAATCCCAATTAAGCTCAGCACCTTATATCTCAAGTTCTGAGTGAGATATCTCTAAACTGACTTCATCTTTCGAAAATAGATTCTCTAATTAACAATTGGAATTAATTTCATAACAATTTTTCAAAAAATCGATTTTTCATGAATTTTTAAATTTATACAAAATACTGGAAAAATCCCAATTAAGCTCAGCACCTTATATCTCAAGTTCTGAGTGAGATATCTCTAAATTGACTTCATCTTTCGAAAATAGATTCTCTAATTAACAATCGGAATTAATTTCGTAACAATTTTTCAAAAAATCGATTTTTCATGAATTTTTAAATTTATACAAAATACTGGAAAAATCCCAATTAAGCTCAGCACCTTATATCTCAAGTTCTGAGTGAGATATCTCTAAATTGACTTCATCTTTCGAAAATAGATTCTCTAATTAACAATTGGAATTAATTTCGTAACAATTTTTCAAAAAATCGATTTTTCATGAATTTTTAAATTTATACAAAATACTGGAAAAATCCCAATTAAGCTCAGCACCTTATATCTCAAGTTCTGAGTGAGATATCTCTAAATTGACTTCATCTTTCGAAAATAGATTCTCTAATTAACAATTGGAATTAATTTCGTAACAATTTTTCAAAAAATCGATTTTTCATGAATTTTTAAATTTATACAAAATACTGGAAAAATCCCAATTAAGCTCAGCACCTTATATCTCAAGTTCTGAGTGAGATATCTCTAAATTGACTTCATCTTTCGAAAATAGATTCTCTAATTAACAATCGGAATTAATTTCGTAACAATTTTTCAAAAAATCGATTTTTCATGAATTTTTAAATTTATACAAAATACTGGAAAAATCCCAATTAAGCTCAGCATCTTATATCTCAAGTTCTGAGTGAGATATCTCTAAATTGACTTCATCTTTCGAAAATAGATTCTCTAATTAACAATTGGAATTAATTTCGTAACAATTTTTCAAAAAATCGATTTTTCATGAATTTTTAAATTTATACAAAATACTGGAAAAATCCCAATTAAGCTCAGCACCTTATATCTCAAGTTCTGAGTGAGATATCTCTAAATTGACTTCATCTTTCGAAAATAGATTCTCTAATTAACAATTGGAATTAATTTCGTAACAATTTTTCAAAAAATCGATTTTTCATGAATTTTTAAATTTATACAAAATACTGGAAAAATCCCAATTAAGCTCAGCACCTTATATCTCAAGTTCTGAGTGAGATATCTCTAAATTGACTTCATCTTTCGAAAATAGATTCTCTAATTAACAATTGGAATTAATTTCGTAACAATTTTTCAAAAAATCGATTTTTCATGAATTTTTAAATTTATACAAAATACTGGAAAAATCCCAATTAAGCTCAGCACCTTATATCTCAAGTTCTGAGTGAGATATCTCTAAATTGACTTCATCTTTCGAAAATAGATTCTCTAATTAACAATTGGAATTAATTTCGTAACAATTTTTCAAAAAATCGATTTTTCATGAATTTTTAAATTTATACAAAATACTGGAAAAATCCCAATTAAGCTCAGCAGCTTATATCTCAAGTTCTGAGTGAGATATCTCTAAATTGACTTCATCTTTCGAAAATAGATTCTCTAATTAACAATTGGAATTAATTTCGTAACAATTTTTCAAAAAATCGATTTTTCATGAATTTTTAAATTTATACAAAATACTGGAAAAATCCCAATTAAGCTCAGCACCTTATATCTCAAGTTCTGAGTGAGATATCTCTAAATTGACTTCATCTTTCGAAAATAGATTCTCTAATTAACAATTGGAATTAATTTCGTAACAATTTTTCAAAAAATCGATTTTTCATGAATTTTTAAATTTATACAAAATACTGGAAAAATCCCAATTAAGCTCAGCACCTTATATCTCAAGTTCTGAGTGAGATATCTCTAAATTGACTTCATCTTTCGAAAATAGATTCTCTAATTAACAATTGGAATTAATTTCATAACAATTTTTCAAAAAATCGATTTTTCATGAATTTTTAAATTTATACAAAATACTGGAAAAATCCCAATTAAGCTCAGCATCTCATATCTCAAGTTCTGAGTGAGATATCTCTAAATTGACTTCATCTTTCGAAAATAGATTCCCTAATTAACAATTGGAATTAATTTCATAACAATTTTTCAAAAAATCGATTTTTCATGAATTTTTAAATTTATACAAAATACTGGAAAAATCCCAATTAAGCTCAGCATCTTATATCTCAAGTTCTGAGTGAGATATCTCTAAATTGACTTCATCTTTCGAAAATAGATTCCCTAATTAACAATTGGAATTAATTTCATAACAATTTTTCAAAAAATCGATTTTTCATGAATTTTTAAATTTATACAAAATACTGGAAAAATCCCAATTAAGCTCAGCAGCTTATATCTCAAGTTCTGAGTGAGATATCTCTAAATTGACTTCATCTTTCTAAAATAGATTCTCTAATTAACAATTGGAATTAATTTCATAACAATTTTACAAAAAATCGATTTTCATGAATTTTTAAATTTATGCAAAATACTGGAAAAATCCCAATTAAGCTCAGCAGCTTATATCTCAAGTTCTGAGTGAGATATCTCTAAATTGACTTCATCTTTCGAAAATAGATTCTCTAATTAACAATTGGAATT
Organism: Onthophagus sagittarius; assembly: GCA_036711965.1. NCBI lineage: Eukaryota > Metazoa > Arthropoda > Insecta > Coleoptera > Scarabaeidae > Onthophagus > Onthophagus sagittarius. The sequence continues at coordinate 27,374,459 of JASERS010000010.1, read as the reverse complement.
AATTTCGTAACAATTTTTCAAAAAATCGATTTTTCATGAATTTTTAAATTTATACAAAATACTGGAAAAATCCCAATTAAGCTCAGCACCTTATATCTCAAGTTCTGAGTGAGATATCTCTAAATTGACTTCATCTTTCGAAAATAGATTCTCTAATTAACAATCGGAATTAATTTCGTAACAATTTTTCAAAAAATCGATTTTTCATGAATTTTTAAATTTATACAAAATACTGGAAAAATCCCAATTAAGCTCAGCATCTTATATCTCAAGTTCTGAGTGAGATATCTCTAAATTGACTTCATCTTTCGAAAATAGATTCTCTAATTAACAATTGGAATTAATTTCGTAACAATTTTTCAAAAAATCGATTTTTCATGAATTTTTAAATTTATACAAAATACTGGAAAAATCCCAATTAAGCTCAGCACCTTATATCTCAAGTTCTGAGTGAGATATCTCTAAATTGACTTCATCTTTCGAAAATAGATTCTCTAATTAACAATTGGAATTAATTTCGTAACAATTTTTCAAAAAATCGATTTTTCATGAATTTTTAAATTTATACAAAATACTGGAAAAATCCCAATTAAGCTCAGCACCTTATATCTCAAGTTCTGAGTGAGATATCTCTAAATTGACTTCATCTTTCGAAAATAGATTCTCTAATTAACAATTGGAATTAATTTCGTAACAATTTTTCAAAAAATCGATTTTTCATGAATTTTTAAATTTATACAAAATACTGGAAAAATCCCAATTAAGCTCAGCACCTTATATCTCAAGTTCTGAGTGAGATATCTCTAAATTGACTTCATCTTTCGAAAATAGATTCTCTAATTAACAATTGGAATTAATTTCGTAACAATTTTTCAAAAAATCGATTTTTCATGAATTTTTAAATTTATACAAAATACTGGAAAAATCCCAATTAAGCTCAGCACCTTATATCTCAAGTTCTGAGTGAGATATCTCTAAATTGACTTCATCTTTCGAAAATAGATTCTCTAATTAACAATTGGAATTAATTTCGTAACAATTTTTCAAAAAATCGATTTTTCATGAATTTTTAAATTTATACAAAATACTGGAAAAATCCCAATTAAGCTCAGCACCTTATATCTCAAGTTCTGAGTGAGATATCTCTAAATTGACTTCATCTTTCGAAAATAGATTCTCTAATTAACAATTGGAATTAATTTCGTAACAATTTTTCAAAAAATCGATTTTTCATGAATTTTTAAATTTATACAAAATACTGGAAAAATCCCAATTAAGCTCAGCACCTTATATCTCAAGTTCTGAGTGAGATATCTCTAAATTGACTTCATCTTTCGAAAATAGATTCTCTAATTAACAATTGGAATTAATTTCGTAACAATTTTTCAAAAAATCGATTTTTCATGAATTTTTAAATTTATACAAAATACTGGAAAAATCCCAATTAAGCTCAGCACCTTATATCTCAAGTTCTGAGTGAGATATCTCTAAATTGACTTCATCTTTCTAAAATAGATTCTCTAATTAACAATTGGAATTAATTTCATCACAATTTTTCAAAAAATCGATTTTTCATGATTTTTTAAATTTATACAAAATACTGAAAAAATCCCAATTAAGCTCAGCACCTTATATCTCAAGTTCTGAGTGAGATATCTCTAAATTGACTTCATCTTTCGAAAATAGATTCTTTAATTAACAATTGGAATTAATTTCATAACAATTTTTCAAAAAATCGATTTTTCATGAATTTTTAAATTTATACAAAATACTGGAAAAATCCCAATTAAGCTCAGCATCTTATATCTCAAGTTCTGAGTGAGATATCTCTAAATTGACTTCATCTTTCGAAAATAGATTCCCTAATTAACAATTGGAATTAATTTCATAACAATTTTTCAAAAAATCGATTTTTCATGAATTTTTAAATTTATACAAAATACTGGAAAAATCCCAATTAAGCTCAGCAGCTTATATCTCAAGTTCTGAGTGAGATATCTCTAAATTGACTTCATCTTTCTAAAATAGATTCTCTAATTAACAATTGGAATTAATTTCATAACAATTTTACAAAAAATCGATTTTCATGAATTTTTAAATTTATGCAAAATACTGGAAAAATCCCAATTAAGCTCAGCAGCTTATATCTCAAGTTCTGAGTGAGATATCTCTAAATTGACTTCATCTTTCGAAAATAGATTCTCTAATTAACAATTGGAATTAATTTCATAACAATTTTTCAAAAAATCGATTTTTCAGGAATTTTTAATTTTATACAAAATACTGGAAAAATCCTAATTAAGTTTCTGCACAAACAACATAAGGCCGCTCATCTCGTCTGTTGATGTCGTTCCAGAACTTTGCTCCGACCACCTGGGCCTAGAGATTTGCATTAACACAACCATTCGAATACCCAAAGTAGTCCCTATTCTGACCAAAAACTATAGACTTTGTAATATGGAAAGAGTGAACGCAGGAATAAAGGAGTATACAAGATCTAACCCCGTTATTACACCCGAATCCATCACAACCTTTAACAAACGATTGCAAAATCTGGTAGACGAAGCGAGCCCATCCAACATCAAAAAATACTATAATTTCCCTCTGCCACCATTTATTCTCCGCTTAATTAAGGAAAAGAGACGACTCTATCGTGACTTTAAGTTCTATGAGGATCCTGCGCTTAAGAGGAGGTTCAATGAGCTGAATAAAAGTATCCAGAATCTTCTACAACAGTTCAAAAGCGAAAAATATATCGAGGCCTGTGATAAAATCAACAGAAGCAAGGGTAAAAACTACTGGCAAGAAGTCCGAAAACTTTCGAAATATCAAAAGTCACCAGAAACCCAAGAGCTTATTGATCCAGCTGATGGCTGCTCACAGTCTAGCCCAGAAAAAATCGCCAAGATCCATGCTGAGTACCTGGAGAGGGTATTTTCCTTCAGTAATGAGGCCTCCTTTTGCCCCCACAACAAAACTACAGTGGACAATTGGTACCACCACGCTTTTCTTAAATCGTCCGAAACGCCACAGGATGCGCTTATGCAGGAGGAAGAATACTTCGCATTACTTAATAAGGGAAGGAACACAGCACCTGGTTACGACAACATCTCTAGAGATATCCTGAGGAGGTTGGATTTAGATATCCACGTCTATATAAGGGAAATATATAACTATTGCCTTACTAACCAGCATTTCCCACAAGATTGGAAGACCTCCATTATTATATGCATCCCTAAGAAAGATTCTTCCCTATCCGACCCTGCGAATTACCGCCCCATCTCATTGCTGCCCGTTATGGGCAAGCTGCTCGAGGGTCACTTGAAGAACAAGCTGTTCGATGTTGTTGGAAAGAGGGTCCCACCATACCAGTTCGGGTTCCAACAAGGCAGATCTACTTCCCATCCGCTGGCAGTGCTGGTCTCAAACTTCCAAGCTGTGCATTATCAAAAACAACATTCCGCCGCAGTGTTGCTGGATGTTCGGAAAGCGTTTGATTCCGTTTGGCACAGAGGACTACTGTACAAACTAGCTTTGTTGAAAACCCCGTTCTATCTTTTAAACTTGCTTAAACAATTTCTTACAGATCGCTCCTCACTGGTTAGAGTAAAAAAATGCTATTCACACAGCTTCACCATTCAACAAGGCCTCCCACAGGGCTCTCCCATCTCGCCAGCATTGTACAATGTCTACTGCCACGACATCTACAACGTTAACCCCGACGTCTTCGATTTGAAGTCCTACGCCCTACTTTACGCGGATGACACTACGCTCGTCGCTCATGATGTGGACCTTCCATCATCAGTCCAAAGGCTACAGACGCTTATCCATAATGTAGAGGAATGGTACCGAAAATGGCGCATCCTAATAAATCCGTCAAAAACGCAGTTCTTTGTCTCTTTTCTCTCTGCTCGCATTGCTCCTCCCATAATAACAATCCAATCTTCTGTTATCACAGCTTCACCAACTTGTAACTACCTCGGCGTTACCCTGGATAGAACCCTTAAATTTTCTGCCCACGCCATTAAAGTCAAGATGAAGGTCAAAAATCGCGCCAAGCACTTTCGGTCATTAACATATAGAGGCCGAGGAATATCCACGAAATGCGCCACTCACATATACACTTCGATATGCCGACCTATCATCGAATATGCCTCACTAATTATGTCCGAAGCGCCGAGGGGATCTCAGTACCATCTGGAGGTAGCAGAGAGAGCAGCCTTAAGAATTATAACCCGCATCAGACACCCTCACAACCCACTTTTTAACCCTTCCAACGCACTCTTATACAATCTTACAAAGATATCTCCTATAAACTCCCGCCTACTATCCTTATCTGTCAAGGCAATTATATACTTTCCCATAAACGCCCTAAAAAATTTCATCATAACTCCCTCCTCCTTAAGCCACTGTCCCACCACACGGCTCACATTACTCAAAAAAATAAAACAAAACTGAGAAGACGGAAAAGAAAACCAATCCTATTTAATCACGGGCAGGAAGACCCAGGTCGATAGCCCTTTTGGCCATGTCAAATATAGTATATATTTAAGGTTTTTTTTTTTCTTTTATTTATTTATTTATGTTATTATTTTTTTTCTTGTAATAGTATGACAGGACAAATAAATATTATTCTCTCTCTCTCTCCAAATTAAGTTCAACATCTTATATCTTAAGAACTAAATGAGAAATTTTAAAACTGACTTCATTTTCGGAAGGTAGATACTTTAATTAGTAATTGAAAGTAATTTCGTAACAATTTACCAAAAAAACCGATTTTTAAAGAATTTTTAAATTTATACAAAATGTTAGAAAAATCTCGATTAAGTTCAGCGATATCATTTGTGATTAAAATTAGTTAAAATGTCAAAATATTACGCCTTTTGACTATATGGTTATCAATTTAAAAATTGAACCCAAATATCATTAGAGTCTTTGAATATCTCAGGGATTTTCTATCTATGAGATAACTTGAGATAGTAAAAAAAACCCTAAAATATTAATTGTCAAATTTGAAGTTAAAATAAAATAATATTAGTACCTAACTTCAAAGTGGTCGATTAAATTTTTAAATTAAAATTATTATTGTGTTTTTTTGGGATGGTAAATTAAATTTGTATGAAGTAACATTATATAAATAATAAATTGATAATAAGTTTGTAAAATGATATTGTTTTTCTCAATTAAAATGTTGTATCTGTAGAAACGTCAAACAAATTAATTCACGTCAAAAAACTGAAACCTTCGATGAGTTTAAAATACTAAAAAAATTTCATTTAAATCGATTAATTTGGGATTAATAAAAAAAATTAGAAAAATAATCGCGTAAATAACGCGATCTATGCGATGCCCATCGAAACGTTACCAAAAATAGTGGCGCGCCCTGTCGCGTAGTGGCGTAACAGTCGGTCGGTAGTGAAGAAACCGTTTTTGTGGGTAGAGAGGTGTCCGGCACGGAAGTGATCAGTCAAATAATTCTAGAACAGTTTGTCCGCGTTTTGGGGCCGTTCTGGGGCGCGAAGACACGTTCTAGGGCTAGAAAAATCGTGGTCGCGTTTAACTAATCCGAGTTAACCCATTAGCCGACCAATTCGTTTTGTAGTACTTCTTTTGAGCAACGTTGTGTTCGCTGGTGTTCTCCGAGGAGGCCATCTTTGCGATCCCCTATCAAAGGTCCTTCGCTCGTGCGGCGTTTCATTGTCCTGTTCTCCTTGTGTCCCAATTTTTTCGACTACCATACAAGTTTTGGCCGCAAACTCACGATTAAATGGCTTTAAAGCGAATTAATAAGGTGAGTTCGAATCGGATCGATTCGCGAAAGGGTGAGGATTATAACTAAATAGATAAAATTAATTAGAAAAAAAAATTTTTTTTTTTGCGGAGTGTTAAACGTCACCAAATTATTAATTTCGGGTTGAACGCCCTTTTCGTGGAAGGATTTTTCCTTGGACGAGATGATTCTTTCCTCGACGACTTTTTCACGACGTGTCATAGCATTTTTTCCCCGATTTATACCGTTATCGCGTGTTTGTGGAGAAAAGAATATCCGGTATTTCGTTTTAACAGCGTAATCGTACAATTTTTTTCTTCATTTGCTCCTCTTTGCCCCCCCTTGTGTATTTTTAAACTCAATCAACCACGTTTCTAACCTAAACCCCGCTTGGAATTCTATTATTAACCTTTACCTTACATTCTTTTCTTTACTCCTAAATATATATTTAAAAATATTTTTATTTTATTTAATATTTCTTTTGTATCTAGGAATTACAAGATCTCGGTAGGGATCCTCCAGCACAATGTTCGGCAGGTCCGGTTGGAGACGATCGTAAGTTTTTATCAAAAAATTCATTAAACTTATTAATACTTATCTCATTTTTAAACAGTTTTTCATTGGCAAGCCACAATAATGGGGCCTGTAAGTATAAAATCGTCTTTTTGAATCTCGTTTTTAATGAACCTTTTCATTACATTTCCAGCCTGACAGTCCGTACCAAGGAGGTGTCTTTTTCTTAACCATACACTTTCCGACAGATTACCCGTTCAAACCACCAAAAGTGGCGTTTACAACTAGAATTTACCATCCAAATATAAACAGTAACGGTAGCATTTGTCTTGATATTTTACGGTCTCAGTGGTCTCCTGCTCTTACAATTTCAAAAGGTGAGGAATTAAATTTTTATAAATTAATTACATATCACTCGATTTCTTAATATTTCTTAAGTAAATTTTATTATCAAAATTAACATAACCTCAAATGTCAAACTTAAAATTTTTAGAATTCGAAATTTTTGGGTTATTTTCTTTCCATTTATTAAAAATTAAGTAAAAAAGTCTTCAATCCTTAAATTATTAATTATTAATAATTTAATGAATTTATTTTGTATTAAATAATCTGACAGGTGAACTATAACCTCAAATGTCAAATCTTGAATTTGAAATTTTTGGGCTATTTTCTTTCAATTTATTAAAAATTAAGTAAAAAAAGTAACAATTCGTATATATCCTTTAAAATCAAAGCTATAATCTATAAACAATTAATAATTTAATGAATTTATTTACTATTAAATAATCTGACAGGTGAAATAACCTAACTTACGTCAAATCTTGAATTTGAAGTTTTTGGGCTATTTTCTTTCAATTCATTAAAGATTAAGTAAAAAAAGTAACAATTCGTATATATCCTTTAAAATCGAAGCTATAATTAATAATTTAATGAATTTATTTTGTATTAAATAATCTGACAGATAACCTCAAATGTCAAACTTAAAATTTTTCAACTATATTCTTTCAATTTATAATTATTAATAAAGAATCCATATAAATCCTTTATAATTAAAGCCATAATTGATAAATATTTATTAATTTTTTGGTTTATTTTGTATTAAACAATCTGAGAGGTGAAATAACCCAACTTACCTCAAATCTTGAATTTGAAATTTTTAGGCTATTTTCTTTCAATTTATTAAAAATTAAGTAAAAAAAAGTCTTCAATCCTTTAAAATTGAAGCTATAATTTATAAATAATTAATAATTTAACGAATTTATTTTGTATTAAATAATCTGATAGATGAACTATAACCTCAAATGTCAAATCTTGAATTTGAAATTTTTGGGCTATTTTCTTTCGATTTATTAAAAATTAAGTAAAAAAAGTCTTCAATCCTGTAGAATCGAAGCAATAATTTATAAATAATTAATAATTTAATGAATTTATTTTGTACTAAATAATCTGACAGATGAATTATAACCTCAAATGTCAAACTTAAAATTTTTCATTTCTTTCGATTTATAATTATTAATAAACAAACCATATAAATCCTTTATAATTAAAGCCGTAATTGATAAATATTTATTAATTTTTTTGGTTTATTTTGTATTAAACAATCTAAGAGGTGAAATAACCTAAATTACGTCAAATCTTGAATTTGAAATTTTTGGGCTATTTTCTTTCAATTTATTAAAAATTAAGTAAAAAAAGTAATAATTCGTATATATCCTTTAAAATCGAAGCTATAATTTATAAATAATTAATAATTTAATAAATTAATTTTGTATTAAATAATCTGAAAGGTGAAATAACCACAGTAGTGAAGTTAGTCATAGATTTTTAAATTGAAAAATGACCAATTTCTGCAACTCGAAACTAAAATTAAAATTCATATTTGAGTTTAGCACTTTTAGAAGAACCCCTACACAAAAATTTGCGACGAGGTGTTTTTATTTAAGGGAGAAAAAAAATGTGTGATATTATAGGTACGAAGGCTTTCACGACCAGTGTTAATTGAACTAACACTAGCACTAAACTAGAACTATCACTAGGACTAACACTAGATCTAAAACAGAAACAGTAGTTACAGAAAAAAATCAAAACTAAAAATTCTACAAATAACGGGTATGCAAAAATCTGCGTACATCATTGTTTCTATATTAATATGAGGTCGGATAACCTTTATGTTTAATGACCTCCCTTAAACGTTTAGGCATGGAGTGCACTAATTTCTTCGTTTCGTCCGAACTGATTTTGGCCCATTCCTCAATCATAACATTTTTTAACGTTTCCTTCGACGTTATGTTGTGTTGCCGAATCCTGCGTTCCAGTAAATCCCAGAGGTGTTCAATGGGATTCAAGTCCGGCGATTGTGGAGGTGTTTTAATTTGTTTTGGGGTATTGTATAGTAGCCAAAGCTTAGTGTTGCGGGCGCAATGTTTGGGGTCATTATCTTGTTGAAAAAAGTATTCGGGCCCCAAGCCCAAGTTTCGATGCTAGGCTTCAAATTTTCTTTTAAAATGTCTATATACATTTTATGGTCCATTGTCGATGTTATGAAAACCAACCTTCCCACCCCTTTGGTGCACATACACCCCCAAACCATAACTCCACCACCTCCGTGTTTTACAGTCGCTTTTAAATTTTCGGGATTAAGGGCAGTATTAGGTTTTCTCCATATAAGTTGTTTACCCTTAATGCCGAAAATGCAAAATTTGCTCTCATCTGTAAAGAGAACTTTCTCCCAGAATTCAATGGGCTTGTCTAAGAGTTTTTTTGCAAAGGCGATCCGCTACTGACGATTGACCTCTGACACAAATGGTTCTTTTCGTGCAACGCGACTGTGATAGTTAGCTTTTTTTAACGTCCTTCTCACCGTATCTTTGCTGATAATTTTATGAAATTCTTCTTGTACATTTTCTACTATTTTTTTTGCCATCAGCCTAGGTTCTTTTCTAACCTGCTGTACAATTTTTCGCTTCTCTCGGTTTGTTAAAAGGGGTGGTCTACCAGATCGCGGACGTGAGAGGTAATCTTCAGTGTCTTTATAATTATTAATTATAATTTGAATTTATTATTACTTTGATTTGTTACTTTGAATTGAAGAGTGTGACCTGCCGACAGTTTCTCCTATTTTTCGAAAAGATTTTCCCTCTTTCCATAACTTTACAATAATTTTTCTCTCTCCCAATTCAATTTCCTTTCCTTTCGTGTCCATTCTAACTTTTAGCTTCTAAGCCTCTGCTAATATAATTGACACCGATTATCTTTTATTTAAATCGGAAAGCGTACATCGCCAACTACGTATTTAAGTAAATAAGTATATTTTGGAGAAGGCGTCTTTATTTGTACGCAGATTTTTGCATACGCATTATTTGGAGAATTTTTAATTTTAATTTTTTTTGTAACTAATATTTCTGTTTTATTGATGCATATTTTGTTAATAGAATTATATGTAGTTAATACACAAAATAAAAAAAAATTGAAGTTTATCACATTAGATCATGACCCTTATTTTTTCAGTTAAAGTGTTAGAAGTTTTTTGTACGCAGACTTCTGCTGCTAAGTGTATTTTTGAACGTCAGATATTTATAAATATCACAAATTTATTATTGTAAGTTTGCATTTTAACAGGAAATGAAATGATAATACTATTAATTATTAGTGATGGTGTGTTTGCAATTTGTCCATAACAATAAATCAACCATTAATAGTACCAAATTCTTTGATTTTCGTAGCTGGACATAAAAGACTTTTACGTCCTCTGAACAAAAAAGTATTGTTTTGACAGTCGCTGATTACTACGCAAAAGTGAATTTTTAATCGCAGTTTTCGAAAAAGTAGTTTTTGTGTCATCATACATTACTGTCAAGGCTGCATCGATTTAAATTAGCTTCAACTATACGGGGTGTTTCACTATTCCAGGTCCGTATTCTACTTCATTTTATTAAATGGAACCCTATGTATATTTTCACTAGGGTTGTACCGATTAATCGGCGACTAACCGGAAGAGCCGATTATTCGGCCATTTTTTAGTCTGCGATTAGTCGGCGATTAATCGGCTCATTAAGCAATAAAACCGATTAGTTGGCGTTTATTATAATGCTGCAAAAAATATACCAACAAAAAATAAAATAAGAATAATGTTATGTATTTATTTATCACATAGTGAAAAATGATTAATTTTTGAATGTCGGTGTACTTTCAAGTACCCATACACGCAATTTCTTTCTCAGCTTTGCTGAGATGATTAAAATTTTCTTTATAAAAATAACACTTTACCACAAATATCTGCATTACGAAAGAAAAATCGAATATACCGTGTTATATAATTATCGTGACCCACGTGAGTGCTTTAATTTTAGGTACGTACCTGAATGTTTAGTGGCAGAATTGGTATTTCTAAATTAGTAACTAGACTGGAACCAGATGTTGATACCTGATCAATCGAATGTTATTGTTGTGATTTTTTTAGTGCTTTTATGTTCCGAAATAGTTCTAGGAAACAGAATTATCGTTTATATAATAATATAATACTATTAAATAATAGAAATTTTCGTCGCGTCCAATACCAATCCTGTGAATTTTGGGTACATAATTATTTAACACTCTGTACATCTCGACATCATACTTGTTACAATCAGTGTTGAGCAAAGTGTCGATACTTGTCGATGGTATCGATACCTACCTCAGTATCGATATTCGCTACCAGCAAAGTATCGATATCGAAGTATCAAAAGTATCGAAGTATGAAAAGTATTGAAATATCGAAAGTGTCCAAGTATTGCAACTTGTTTTGTGTATACAGGAAATTGAGATTACAGTATATTTAAGATCGATATATATCAGATCAAGATCTGTCGTAAAATACTTCAAGAGAGTTAATATACTTTGAAGATGACAGTCAATATGTGGTTATTCCTTATTATTTCGATTACTGTTACAATTAATAACTCGAAATTTTACGTATATTCTTGTTTTTTCGCGATGAGTACGATAATCAAGGAAAATTATTAAGACCATATTGAATCCATATGTTCTTAATAAGAATTGAAGTGCGGAATTTATTTCTCTTTTATTTTGTCTCTATTATTTCAACCACTTTAACTCCAAAATTTAAATCTACGAAGGAAAATACATAAAAAATTTGCTTATTATATACTTTATTTTGTTATAAAATATTATTTCCAATAATTCGATACTTTCGATGCTTTGAATAGTATCGCTACCACAAAAGTATTAATATTCTATATCTTATTTATGCTACCGCCCAGCCCTAGTAGTTACTAAAGAGAAATGGAAAGTTAATGGAAAAATAGCACATATTAACATGTCTGTGATTAACTAGTCATTGGACGGCTCCTTTTTTCTTTCTTTCTTCTTTTTTAATATTAGTAGTAAAAGTTCCCTACAACCTGTAATTCAACGAAAAATTTATTTGATAAGCAACCTATTAGACGAAGTAAAGAGAGACGTACTGAGACAATGAAAGGAGATGCAGAAAGACATTTTCGTACAATCTGTTCGAATAAATCAACTATAAACAAGTTAGCAGACTACAAAGTGATGAGTAGGAGCTTTAAGGCATAATAGCTCATGATATATGAAGTCTTTAAGATAATGTACAATATTTGGATCAGTAATAGCTCATGTTATGAATAAGTTAGCAGACTTCAAACTGATGAGCAAGATTTTGGAGACATAATAGCTCACCCTGTCAACAAGTTGACAGTCCTTCAAATAATATATAGTCTATGAAATAGAATTGACTCATGCTATCAACAAGTTTGCAGACTTTAAGCTGATGAGCATGCCTTTGGAGATAAGATCTTAAAGACAGCTCTCAGCAGTCTTTAAGATAATGTGCAGTGTTTAGAACAGGAATAACTCATGGTGTCATCAAGTTGGCAGACTTCAAACTGAGAAGGAGGACTTTGGAGACATAAGTCTTTAAGATAATGTATAGTGTTTGGAATAATAATAGCTTAAAAATCAAAATAATATATAGTCTGTGGAATGATAATAGCTTATGCTGTTAACAAGTTTCAAGACTTCAAAGTGATGAGCAGGACTTTGGAAATATAACAGCTCATGCTGCCAATAAATTGGCAGACCTCAAATTGTCAAAAATGATTCTGAAGACATAATAGGTCATGCTGCCAATAAGGTAGCAATCTTTAAGATAATGTACAGTGTTTTGAACAGTAAAAAGATGTTCACAAAAAGATGTTACAGGTGTCCGGTATCTTCCGGATCAGAGGTATGTAGCGATGTAGAGCACATTATTTTGTGACGATTTGTCTAATAAAATGTCTTCACATTGCTTATAACAACCGCACAAAAACTGTTTAAAAGACGTCTAATAGCAACTCTCAGTGGAAGCTCATGTTCAGTCAAGTCGGCAGTCATTAAGATAACATATAGTCTGTGGTACAGTAATAGTTCATGCTGCCAACAAGTCTGATAAGAGCTATAGAGACATAAAAGCTCATGCTGCCAACAAGTTGACAGTTGTTAAAATAATATATAGTCTGTGGAACAGTGATAGCTCATGCTGTCAGCAAGCTGGCAGTCTAAGATAATACATATTCTGTGGAATAGTAATAGCTCATGCTGCCGATACGTTGGCAGACTTTATGCTGACGAGCAGAACTATGGAGACACAAGCACTCATAGTGTACAGTGTTTGAAGTCAGTAAGTTGACAAATTTCAAATTGATGAGCATGACTTTGGAGACATAATAGCTCATGCTGCCAACAAGTTAACAGTTGTTAAGATAATGTGCAGTGTTTGGAACAGTTCTAACTCATGTTCCTAGCAGGTTAACAGAGACAATAACAGAGATATAAACACTCACACTGCCAACATGTTGGCCGTCATTAAGATAACGTACAGTATCCAAAAGTACATTCTAGGAAGAAAATACATAAGAAATATGCTTATTATGCACAAGAGTATTGGAACACGTCCGAAATTTTGAATGATCGGTAATGGCCGATTAATCGGCCGACCACGGAATGTTTGGATGACCATAACTTTGTTATTTTAAATGGAACACCCTATATTTTTTCAATGCCTCAAAAGGCCTGATTAATTATCTTTTATTTTTGTTAAGCATGTGGTATGTCTACCATATGTATTTTTTTGAGATAATTAGATTGATTCAAAAATGTTGGTACAAACCTGAGTTTTTCAGAAGATATAAAGTATAAAAAGGACAGTTTTTAATAAATGCAAGTGCGCCTATTTCATAAAAGATGAAAAAATATACATATGTGCATATTCAGTTCAAAAAAGACTAGAATTTTCGAAGTAGATATTAGAAAAGGTTCGACAAGAATATAATTTTTTGATTATTTTCTATACAAGCGAATAGGCGATGTTTCGTAATAATAACTATGTTAACCGCCTTATTCTTCATTACTACGATATTGTCAACACAAATTTTATATGAGAAGTAGACCACTAACATCGATGGTTTTAAAATATCTCTGCACAGATCTATACTTTTCCACCTCTTACGAAAGAAGCATAGTTACAATTCCTAAAAAAATTTTCTTGTGAAAAAAATCAGGTTTATGCCGATATTTTTGAAATAGTCTAATTATCTCAAAAAGTTCACATGTTAGATATACCATATGCTTAATAAAAATGAAAGAAAAGAATAAAATTTCTTCAAAAATTTTCACAAAATAGTTAATAATAACTTTGATATTCATAACTTTGGGAATTTTTTTCTCCCTTAAATGAAAACAAGCCCACGGAAATTTTTGTGTATGGGTTCTTCTAAGAGTGTTAAACTCAAATATGAATTTTAATTTGAGTTTCGAGTTGCAGAAATTCGTCATTTTTCAATTTAAAAATCTATGGCTGGAATTTATGGTTAACTTCACAAAAACCTTTTGTTTTTAAGCTTTGACACCCTGTATTTTAATAACGGAACATTTTGGGACCATAGTTTATATAAGAAACTATCATTAATTTTCGATGTAGAATCACCTTCAATATTCCCCTTCAATATAATCCTCTTCAATATTCGCATATGGTTACGGAACATCCTGTATATCCCTGTATAAACAATCTAAGAGGTAAAATAACCTAACTTAAGTCAAATCTTGAAATTGAAATTTTTGGGCTATTTTCTTTCAAATTATTAAAAATTAAGTAAAAAAGTTCTTCAATCCTTTAGAATTGAAGCTATAATTTATAAATAATTAATAATTTAATAGATGTATGTTACATTAAACATTTTAATAGGTGAAATAATATTTCACCAATTATTTTAATTCATAACAATTTAATACATTTATATTACATGGTTTTTAATTCTGCAATATAATTGTGTATTATCATTTTTTGTAATTGAATTAACAATTTTAGAAAAAAAATTTCTTAACATTTTGACACTAGCCTATTAAATATTTTAATAAATTACATTTACAGGGCTATAAGCTAATGAAGAAGGGGTTTTGAACAAAAAGTCATTTCATTTTCGCTGAAAAATTACCCCCTCGATACCTTTCAAGTCAATTTAGAAACACCTGTATGTTAAATAATGTGACAGGTGAAATCTTTTAATATATGTATTATAATTTAAGAAAGAAAAGTAATAATATACAGGGTGTCTCACGTATCTAGTTCATTAGAACTTTTTTAAGTTCTACTGTTCGTAGAGGCTTGAAATTTTGGTAGCATGGGTTGTTCATTCCAATCTATTAATCTAAAATATTTTCAAAATGGTTACCGCTTCTGGTCTATAGTTTTTACTACACTATTCAATTGTACGTAAGAAAATATGTTGACTTTGATAACAGTTGTTGGTACCTACCCTTTTTTTTTCAAGTTATTTTGATTTTAAGCGTTTTTTGGCAAATATCACCATGCTCTTTAAAAGCACATATCTCAGCCAACGTTAATTCAAAAACGTTTTGCATCGGAACGATAACTCTTCATATGCTGTCAAATAGATTGTCACTTGTTATATCAGTGTACCTTATACAGCGAGTTCAAAAATTGAATTACCGTTTCGCCGTATTCAACTACGAGAAAGTCGAAAATTTTAAATGGAACGCCCCATATCTTTTTAGCCTATCAAAACGGGAATTTAATTCTCTACAAATTATCTTAATAAAAAAATCTATATTTAATATATATAATAGTACTAACTAGTGTCCGACCGAAACCGATATATACAACCGAAACCGAAATTCGGCTTTTGTCAGAGTTTTAACCGAAACCGAAATTTTTTTTAGATAAAAGACAAAATCAAAAGATTTTAATAATTCTATATTTATCACAAATGTAATAATATGTAAAAGATAGCACTAACCTTAATAATTATAATTAAAAAGACGTATATTATAATTTAAAAATAAAAGTTTTTCTGCATTTTCCCCCAATAAATTGTTGCGTCGGTTAGTAAATACCAATCCATGATGTTCACTAGCTATACTTGTTGGTGGTGCTGAAAGATATTTTAGAACAACCTTTCGTAATGAAGGGTGTGGGCTTGAATTCCAATACTCATATATACTAGCATTTCTTTGCAAGCGTGGTTCTTTTATATAGCATTTAAGAATTTGATCTAACGCTGAATAATCTTTACTAGACTTGTTGGGAGAATTGTCTAATTCATGAAACTCCCATAATCCTCCTTTCACTTTTCTCTGGTCAATAGAAGCTGGAGGTGATGAACTATTTACTGTTTTTTATATCTTGATCCCTATTTAATAAATTAATTATTTTTTTAAAGCAATATCTACTTCATCAGGAGTAAGATATTTTGTTTTAAATTAGGAATAAAGTAACGTTGAGGTATGTTTAAATATAACGCAATTGTTTAGTCATGTTCTTTTACCTCTTCGGTGTCTGTATTTCCTGATTTTGTAATTTACCGTTGAGCATTGTTATAAGTGGTATAATTATCGAAATGCAAGCATTGTCAAAAGATAATTCCTGTGTTGCTTTATAAAAGAACTTTAAAACGTTTGTAATATTTTTTATAAGACCCCATTTACTGAGTGACAATGTATTTATACTGGCATGTTCAACACTACACAGATTTACTGCACGTTTTTATTCATGTAATCGTTGTAACATTAGGTGCATACTATTCCACCGTTAATATCTGGTAGCAACGAGTGAATTGAAAGTCCACTCTGAAAGTGACCGACTATATTCTACTCCTTTTTATCAATGTTTCTATGCATTCTTCCTTGAATAAGGCATCATTAATGACCAGCTGCAAAGTGTGAAATACACAATCTATAGAATCAAATTGTGCTATACGCGTTGCACAACCCATGTATGCTGCATTATCCCTAACGAATAAAAAAATTTTATTGTTTATATTCCACTCGTTTACAATTTGAGTAAGCTTCTCTGAAATGTATACACCGGTGTGATCCTCTTCCAGCACAGCAGCCCCCATAACTTTGAATAATATAACTTTGAATCTTTGGGATCCTAATACGAAATGACTCGATTAAGTCCATTACCTTCTTCTTCACTTTGTTATATGTTTGAGGCATAAGTGTCGTCCGGAAATACTTTTCAAATTTAAAACGATATTTACATTTAGCATCTGGATCTCCTAAATTGAAACGTAGAAAGGGCAGTACTTTCTACCACAGAATATGGCAGCATATCGACAATTATTAAGTCCATAATGGTCTTATTGATTCTTTGAGTTCTTTGCTAACGCTATTAGTTAGCATCAGCCCATTGCGGTTCCTGCGACATTCCTTTTGTAAAAAATTGTATTGTTATTTGTATTAAAGTTTGTTACATCTTCCTTTTTTAATTTGGCATCATTTTTCTCGTAGATCTGCGCTTGTCGTTTCAAAACTTGCCGATACTCCGAATTATGAAATTTGGATAAATGTTGTTTCAATCCGTGTATAGTTTGCTTGTATGGTTCGTTACTGCCCAAAGAACAAAGTTTTTTGCAAAGTTTACATACAGCTTTTGACAAGTCATCAGTACTTTTGTCATAGAAATCCCAAATTGGACTCTTAGGCTTAGACCCTCTAAGAACTGAATTTGAATCCTCTAAGTTAGAGAGCTGCGACATCTTTAATCTTGTTAGCTAAAACAAATATATATGGAAAATGTCTATAGAGTAAAATTACAACGAAAATAAACAACGAATTAGAAACAGAAATGATTCTCGCGAATGAGCATTCGATATCACTTTAATTATATGGACAATGTTTTAAGCTAATTGAAAATGGGGTATATACATACCTTGTCGTTCACTATTTACAAACTTTTGTAGCGTGCTATAAGGTGCACGATTCGGCCAATTTTTGGCCGAAACAGAAACATTTACCGAAACTCGTATTTTGGCCGAAACTGGCCAATTCAGGTTTAGCTGTACGTTTTCAGACGCACAGCTAAACTTGAATCTTTCTAGATCTAGGTCTAGTGTTAGTTCTAGTTTTAGTCAATACAAGTATACAACAATTTAAAACTGAACAACAATTAAAAATAGAGCCAATACTAACTAGAACGAAAAACTATTGGGTTTAGCCGTACCTCTCTTAAGACTGAAACCAACAACACAACCTAACTTAATCTAGCTTCAGAACTAATACTAGACTTAGAACTAGAAACTTTTAGTATTAGTCGTAGTTATAGTCATAAGAGTGAAAAGTTAGGGTATTGTGTAATAGTAGTACTGTTCATGCAATATCTTACGACTAAAACGGTTATTGTCCTAGTCACAAGAGTTACCCAACTTTTAACTTCTTAAAGCTAAAACCCTCGGTCGCAACTTAACTCATGCGCACTTTTCTCTTTCGAGCCTTTAATGGCAGTATTTCGTTTTATTGTACAAATAAAGGTTAAGTTAAAGAAATAAAATAAAAAATAATCAAACGAGTAATAAAAAATCATTATTCGTTTCTGCTAGATGCACTATTTACTAAATTTTACTCTTAAAATATACAGACCGTTTTTGCTGCTTTATCAATTCCTAATCTATTACTTAAAGTAAATCGTATTAAATCTTAGGATGAAAAGTCGCTTATATTGGTCGCTACCACATCGGATGTAGCTATTAAAATAACTTTAATGTAATAGCATCCAAATAGTTAAGAAAACCACAGTTCAAAATTGCCTAGATCAATCTGCCAGTCAAGATAACTCAAATAGTTTATCAATAATATCGTGTTGTTTTTGCAATGAAAATGTTGTGTCTTCTAAAAGCAGTATCAAGCCTTCTGAAGTAATATAAATTCTTCGAAAAGCAGTATGAAATCTTATGGAAGCATTTCAAGTCTTTCAAAAGCAATATCAAGTTTTCTGGAAGAACTTAAACTCTTTTAGAAGCAGTATTAAATCTTTTAAAGCATTGCAAGTATTTTAAACATTTTTTCTTTCTATTTTCACAAGTCTTTTGGAAGCAATATCAGGTTCTTTAGAAACAGTATTAAGTCTGATATGGGCCTATCAAATCTTTTGGAAGCAGAGTAGGTCTTTAAAGACTTAAGTCTTCAAAGACCAGCATCAAGCCTTCTAGAAGCATTCCATGGCTTCTGGAAGCGACATCAAACCTCCTGAATGCGGTATCAAGTCTTCTTGAAGAATATCAAGTCGTCAAGGAGCAGTATTAAGTCGTTTGAAGGCAATATCAAGTCATTTGAAAATAGCGTTAAGTCTTCGAATGAAATTTTCTGGAAGCATTTTTGGTCTTCCAAAGGCAATGTCAAGTTTTCTGCAAACTTCTCATAATTTGCAACTAACTGTCATTAATGATGACATTAACGAACTTGGTTTCTTGTTGGTGATTTTTGTCTTTTAGAAGCAGTATTACATCTTTTAAAGCATTACAAGCATTTTGAACATTTCTTTTTTCTATTTTGACAAGTCTTTTTGGAAGCAATATCAGGTTCTTTAGAAACAGTACTACGTCTGATATGGGCCTATCTAATCTTTTCGAAGCAGTGTAAGTCTTTTGTAAGCAAAAGAAAAACAGTATTAAGTCTTCAAAGAGCAGCATCAAGCCTTCTAGAATCAATCCATGTCTTCTGGAAGCGACATCAAATCTGAATTCGGTATCATATCTTCTTGAAGCATTTCAAGTCGTCCAGGAGCAGTATTAAATCGTTTAGAGGCGATATCAAGTCTTTTGAAAGTAGCGTTAAGTCTTCGAATAGTACTATGAAATTTTCTGGAAGCATTTTTAGTCTTCCAAAGGCAATGTCAAGCTTTCTGAAAACTTCTCATAATTTGCAACTAACTGTCGTTAATGATGACATTAATGAACTTGGATTTTTGTTGGTGATTTTTGTCTTTTAGAAGCAGTATTACATCTTTTAAAGCATTACACGTATTTTGAACATTTCTTCTTTCTATTTTGACAAGTCTTTTGGAAGCAATATCAGGTTCTTTCAAAAACAGTATTAAGTATGATATGGGCCTATCAAATCTTTTGGAAGTAGTGTAAGTCTTTTTTAAGCAAAAGAAAAACAGTGTTAAGTCTTCAAAGACCAGCATCAAGCCTTCTAGAAGCAATCCATGTCTATATCCATGTCATTATTTGTCAAATGAATATTTTCCTTAAAATCATTTTACATCAAAAAATTTTTATATATAATTCTGAAAGTTCTTGTAATGATTTAGGGTTTAACTTTTCAATTCTCTCAATAAATGATATTGAATTCAATTCATCTCATTTATTAGAGATTTCATTTACGACTAATTAAACATTAAAGTTGTGGATTATTATCAATCAGATTAGAGATTTTAGGTTAATTTTTAAAATTGCTAATTCAACTTTATAAAAACTGATATGGATAATTTTTTTTATTTATTAATAAATTTTTGATGAGTAGATACTCGTGTCGAGGTTAAAGTGGGTCATAATTGCTCAATCAATAACAAAAAAAATGATACAACCAACTCTTTACTTTAATATTTCCAAAATAAAAGAAAACAAAATAAATTTGTTTCAAATTAATTTTTCAAGTTTGAACCTTTGACATTTACGTTAAAGTAAGTTTAAGGATTTGAAGCCTTATTATTATTGATTTAGCGTTTAGTATCGATTCCTGTGTGTTTGCTGTATTTATTATTTAAGGTTATCCCTTAAATCGTAAAAATTATCCTTGAAGTATTAAGATCGATCTTTGTAATATTATTGAGTGAAATTTGCGAGCGAAAAAGTATTTAGGTATCAATGCCAAGGCCGCAAAATCAAAGCCAACAGACCGCTTCGACCTCATTCCTGGAGTTTATTTTTAAAAAAGTCGTTATTTTTATTATTTTTTTTTGTGTGGAACAATATGAATTTGATTTTAATAAATACACGTGGTTACAAAAAAAAAACACGTTAACAATGAAGAAGAAAAAGCAAATAATACGAATTTATATCTGAGTTTTATTTGTTTTAAACCGCGATAACTTTTTAGATAAGATTATTACATTAGTTGGACTAAAATTAGAATTTTCATTAGAAACATTCGGGTTCTTTCATAATAATAATCTGTCGTAATAAGGGAGAGGTGATTATTTTTTTGTAAATGATTTGAATATTTTTGGTGTTGTTTGAAATGGCTTTAAAATAATTAAAACGCATTGCGTCATTTGCTTCTGTTATTTGTTTAACAGAGTATTAGTCATCATAAAGTTTGCTAAATATTGATGAAAACCTCTTTTTGTTGTATAAATATGCAACAATACAAATTAAAATTAAATACTCAATTTTTTGTTTCACTTACGTATATGGAAATTGCCCCATTTAATTATTTGAATTTATTTCCTCATTTTCTTTTGGGCAATATTCAAACAGTTTCAAATTGTAGTACAATTTTTTTTAGTATCATAGTTTTTAACCATTTTGAACCAAAATCATCAATAAATGGGACATTAAAATCCCCTTTTTTTTAAGTATCACAGAGTCATTTTCAACAATTTTGACCCAAAATCATCATTAAATACAATTCCTTTCATCGCTTTCAATATTATGGATTAATACCTGTAGAATTGTTTCAACTTATTTTCTCATTGTCAAGTATGCTCAGGATGTCTTTTGTTGATTAGAATAATTTTGACACACAGTAACACGTTTTTGTACTTTTTGGCATTAGAAAAATAAAAATCCAACTCAACCCATTAAAATTCTTTATTTTTATTTAATGGTTTTTAATTAGTCATCCTAGATAAGTGTTATGAGTAATCTTCAATCATTTATTCGATTATTTCTGACAAAATAGAGGATTTTATTTAAACATTTCAATTCGACTGCTTCGTCCGCAAACAACCTCGGCGATTTGAGATAAAATTGTTCCTTATTAAAAATATAAAGTCTCTTATAAAACGATTTTATGCATACTCTGCCGAGGTCGCTTGCGGGCGAGGCGCTACTATCTTCCAAAATGGACGATTTTATGTAAACATTTCAAATCCATCGCCTCGCTCGCAAGCGACCTCGGCGATTTGAGGCAAATTCGTTCCCGGTATATCTTAGTGTCTCTTGTATATCTTAGTGTCTCCTGTATTGTTCCAAAATGAACGACTTCATGTAAACATTTCAAATCCAGCGCCTCGCCCGCAAGCGGCCTCGGCGATTAGAGGCAAAATCGTTCCTTGTATATCTTAGTGTCTCCTATAAAACGATTTTATACACATTCCGCCGAGGTCGCTTGCGGGCGACGCCCTGCATTCTTCTAAAATGAACGACTTCATGTAAACATTTCAAATCCAACGCCTCGCCCGCAAGCGACCTCGGCGATTTGAGACAAAATCGTTTTTTGTATACCTTAGTGTCTCCTATAAGACGATTTTATTTACACTCCGCCGAGGTCGCTTGCGGGCGAGGCCCTGCATTTTTCTAAAATGAACGACTTCATGTAAACATTTCACATCCAGCGCCTCGTCCGCAAGCGACGTCGGCGATTTGCAGCAAAATCGTTCCTTGTATATCTTAGTGTCTCCTATAAAACGATTTTATACACATTCCGTCGAGGTCGCTTGCGGGCGACACCCTGCATTCTTCTAAAATGAACGACTTCATGTAAACATTTCAAATCCAGCGCCTCGTCCGCAAGCGACGTCGGCGATTTGCAGCAAAATCGTTCCTTGTATATCTTAGTGTCTCCTATAAGACGATTTTATTTACACTCCGCCGAGGTCGCTTGCGGGCGAGGCCCTGCATTTTTCTAAAATGAACGACTTCATGTAAACATTTCACATCCAGCGCCTCGTCCGCAAGCGACGTCGGCGATTTGCAGCAAAATCGTTCCTTGTATATCTTAGTGTCTCCTATAAAACGATTTTATACACATTCCGCCGAGGTCGCTTGCGGGCGACGCCCTGCATTCTTCTAAAATGAACGACTTCATGTAAACATTTCAAATCCAGCGCCTCGTCCGCAAGCGACGTCGGCGATTTGCAGCAAAATCGTTCCTTGTATATCTTAGTGTCTCCTATAAGACGATTTTATTTACACTCCGCCGAGGTCGCTTGCGGGCGAGGCCCTGCATTTTTCTAAAATGAACGACTTCATGTAAACATTTCACATCCAGCGCCTCGTCCGCAAGCGACGTCGGCGATTTGCAGCAAAATCGTTCCTTCCACCATATCTTAGTGTCTCCTATAAAACGATTTTATACACATTCCGCCGAGGTCGCTTGCGGGCGACGCCCTGCATTCTTCTAAAATGAACGACTTCATGTAAACATTTCAAATCCAGCGCCTCGTCCGCAAGCGACGTCGGCGATTTGCAGCAAAATCGTTCCTTGTATATCTTAGTGTCTCCTATAAGACGATTTTATTTACACTCCGCCGAGGTCGCTTGCGGGCGAGGCCCTGCATTTTTCTAAAATGAACGACTTCATGTAAACATTTCACATCCAGCGCCTCGTCCGCAAGCGACGTCGGCGATTTGCAGCAAAATCGTTCCTTGTATATCTTAGTGTCTCCTATAAAACGATTTTATACACATTCCGCCGAGGTCGCTTGCGGGCGACGCCCTGCATTCTTCTAAAATGAACGCCTTCATGTAAACATTTCAAATCCAACGCCTCGCCCGCAAGCGACCTCGGCGATTTGAGACAAAATCGTTTCTTGTATACCTTAGTGTCTCTCCTATAAGACGATTTTATTTACACTCCGCCGAGGTCGCTTGCGGGAGAGGCCCTGCATTCTTCTAAAATGAACGACTTCATGTAAACATTTCACATCCAACGCCTCGTCCGTAAGCGACGTCGGCGATTTGCAGCAACATCGTTCCTTGTATATCTTAGTGTCTCCTATAAGACGATTTTATTCACATTCCGCCGAGGTCGCTTGCGGGCGACGCCCTGCATTCTTCTAAAATGAACGACTTCATGTAAACATTTCAAATCCAACGCCTCGCCCGCAAGCGACCTCGGCGATTTGAGACAAAATCGTTTCTTGTATACCTTAGTGTCTCTCCTATAAGACGATTTTATTTACACTCCGCCGAGGTCGCTTGCGGGAGAGGCCCTGCATTCTTCTAAAATGAACGACTTCATGTAAACATTTCACATCCAGCGCCTCGTCCGTAAGCGACGTCGGCGATTTGCAGCAACATCGTTCCTTGTATATCTTAGTGTCTCCTATAAGACGATTTTATTCACATTCCGCCGAGGTCGCTTGCGGGCAAGGCCCTGTATTCTTCCAAAATGAACGACTTCATGTAAACATTTCAAATCCAGTGCCTCGCCCGCAAGTGGCCTCGGCGATTAGAGGCAAAATCGTTCCTTGTATACCTTAGTGTCTCCTATAAGACGATTTTATCCACACTCCCCCGAGGTTGCTTGCGGGCGAGGCCCTGCATTCTTCTAAAATGAACGACTTCATGTAAACATTTCAAATCCAACGTCTCGCCCGCAAGCGACCTCGGCAATTTGAGACAAAATCGTTTCTTGTATACCTTAGTGTCTCCTATAAGACGATTTTATTCACACTCCGCCGAGGTCGCTTCCGGGCGAGGCGCTACAATCTTCCAAAATGGACAATTTTATATAAACATTTTAACACTAGTATCACGCCCGCAAGCGACCTCGGCGATTTGAGTCGAAATCGTCCTTGTATTCCTTCTTAAATGTATAAAGTCTTTTATAAAACGGTTTTATTCCCATTCCACCGAGGTCGCTTGCGGGCAAGGCACTACAATCTTCCAAAATGGACAATTTTATGTAAACATTTCAACACCAGCGACTTCGGCGATTGGAGCCAAATCTTGTATGTGTCATTCTTAGAAAGGGTGGAAAAACAATTTTTATTAAAAAAAAGTATTATCGCTTTTCTAGGTTATGTATTTACAGAAGAAAACATCTTAGCATAACAAAAGTTTTGTACGTTGAAAATATGATTAAATAACGAAAATAATATTATATTTAGAGCTAACGGAGTTGAGAAGTGGTAACGGAGTTGACAAATAGTAATTTAATTTCAAATTTTATTTGTAACTCGTAATTAAACTGAATGGCGTATCATCTGAAACCTGTCAGTTCTCTGAAAGTAAGTCTATATCTTCATTTATTGATTTAAGTGACTTCATGAACTTTCATCGTACCTTTAAACGTTATAGTATTTGCTGGGATAAAAGTTCGTCGATAACAGGGATTAGTTTTTCATCGATACGAACATTTTTGATGCCTTTTATTGTGTTTTGTTAAACATCCACTAATGTATCATGATCTTGTATGTCTGTTCCTTATGCAACTTTTGAGTCGTACGTTTGATACAGCCTCCAATACCGTCAGGTGCTCCTTTTCCATAGTCGCTTTCACTGTAATAATGCCATCGAATTGTCTGCTTGCAATTTTTTATGTAGACATATGGCGATAAGATAAAATATCTTTCTGTTCTTATATTGGATAGATGATCGCAATATAAGAATTCGATAAGAAATTAACATCTGTTACCCTAGGAACGATCATTCTTATATCATCAAAAACATATCCTAAGTGCACGTATATGGCTGAGGGGTCATGGCGAAGACTATTTGATACAGTACAGTATGAGATATGTTTTATTGAATTATTGTATGGGTGCTTGTAGTATACAATTACGTTATGAAGAAATATTTGAGGCTTTGATAAAGTGTGCAGATTGTACTTCTTCAGTATACTTCCAGCAGTAATTTTTCGAAAAATCCATATGGATCAAGATTTCATCAACAGACAGATTCTTTTTTACTGCGTTTATATAGTATGTAACACAAGAAGTGAAAGTGACTCATCGATTTCCGTAAGAACTTTGCGCATACGTTGCAAATATTATGTCCGCGCGTTTACGTATGTTAGAGTGAAATGACAATACATCGATATTGATAGGATATATTCCTGAGGTGCAACACATATCTCGTCTTCCTTGTCTAATGCAAGGAAGACGTACCATGTTTCTGTATAACTTTGGAAATTACCACATTTGAGCACTGTTTTATTTTTCATTAGCTTAACTAAATATTGCGTACATCCACAAATAAATATTTACGGTGTATAATGCATTATAACTGTTAAATGTTACTGTAATCGCTACCGCTTAATATTAGTAACGGAGTTGAAATTCACGGAGATGAGAAAACGCGCTTTACATTTTTTTTTAATAAATTGGTTTTGATTTTATGTCGATAGTTGTACACTGTGTTAGTCCATTTTTTACTAATTTAACTAATATAGTTATAGTAAGAAAACATAACTAATAACACCTGTTATGATAGGTAACGGAGTTGAGAATTCGAATGGTCAGAAAAGTAATGCAGAAATAAATCAGTATCTTGAATATATTCAACGTGTTAATTTTATATATTTTGACAGTTACAGTGTTTCACTAATATTAATCTGCTTAAGACTGCTTACAATAAACCTGGTAACCTTTCCTACATTAATATATTTATATAAGAAAACAATAAGAATATGTAGTAACGGAGTTGAGATTAATTTATAACTGAAATTTATAACAAATTGCAAACCATTCTTAAATTTATTCGTTAATTACACTAAGTAAAAGAATTGTAACAAATTATTATAATACTGTTTCTTTTCCAATTTAGGAATAGTTTCACTTGTGATTTTACCGTAGGGACACCTGAATGATTAATGAAGTGTGAAACAGTTTTTAAAAATATTTAGATATAATGTACATAAAATATTTGTTACATTAACATAACTTAATGAAATGATACTGATGAATTACACCACATAGCTTTTTGCTCGAATGAATGTAATTATCATACGTTTTAAAGATTTGATATCAGAGGGACACTTTTTTTGTCTTTCTGAAAATGACCCGTATAGCTTCATAAATGTATAAAGTCAAGTCTTTTATAAAACTGAAATTGATTTTATGTAAACATTTCAAGTCCAGCACCTCGCCCGCAAGCGATCCCGGCGATTTGAGCCGAAATCGTCCTTGTATTCCTTCGTAAATATATAAAGTCTCTTATAAAACGATTTTATTCCTACTCCGCCGAGGTCGTTTGCGGGCGAGACGCTACAATTTTCAAAAATAAACAATTTTATACAAACATTACAAATCCAACGCTTCGAACGCAAGCGACCATTATTTTCATTTTTTGTGCAATCTCTGAACAACAACTCATTCCGCTTTTTCGATTTATCTTCTCATTATCAAGTACCCTCGAGGTGTTTTTATCAGATTGGAACCATTTTGATACACACTAATCACTTTTTACTAGTTTTGGTCAATTGTGAAACACTTTCACAAGCTGGTCCTACTTAATCATTACAGAGATATTTTAATCATTAGAACGATTTTGAATCAATGTTATCGATTATATCTACAGGGTGAGTCAATAGTGCGAGGACAGAAAATTGTGGCCTTACTATTGAAAATTTAAAAAAACAAAATGTTTTTATGTCTCATATATTACAATCAAAGCTGCATTGATTAAAAATATTTTCAGCTATACAGGGTGTTTCACAATTTTAGGCCCCTACTCAACTTCATTTTTTTAAATGGAACCCTATGCATTTTGTGACATATGTTGATTACCTGTCTCAAATGCTATAAGTGCGTATATTGTTTTCAAATTTTGAATGTAAGATTGCCAAGTTATTAATCATTTTGTGAAAATTTTTGAAACCGATTTTTCACGAATTTTTAAATTTATTCAAAATATTGGATAAAAACCAATTAAGTTCAACAGTTTATATATCAAGAACTAAGTGATATACCTCAAAATTTACTTCACTTTTGGATGCTCCAATTAGTAATTGAAAGTAATTTTGAAAAGTAGATGCTCCAATTAGTAATTGAGAGCAATTTCCTAATAATTTAAAAAAAAAAATCGATTTTTCAAGAATTTTTAAATTTATTCAAAATATTGGAAAATTCCCAATTAAGTTCAGCAGCTTATACCTCAAGAACTAAGTGAGATATCTCAAAATTGACTTTACCTTTGGAGAGTAGATGCTTCAATTAATAAGTGAGAGCAATTTCGTAACAATTTTCCAAAAAATCGATTTTTTAAGAATTTTTAAATTTACTCAAAATATTATAAATTTCCCAATTAAGTTCAGTAGCTTATGTCTCAAGAACTAAATGAAATATTTTCAAATTGACTTCACTTTTAGAAAGTGGATGCTTCAATTTGTAATTGAAAGTAATTTCATAGCAATTTTTAAAAAAATCGATTTTTCAGGAATTTTTAAATTTATACAAAATATCAGAAAAATCCCAATTAAGTTCAGCAGTTTATATCGCAAGAACTAAGTGAGATATTTTCAAATTGACTTCACTTTTAGAAAGTAGATGCTCCAATTGGTAATTGAGAGCAATTTCGTAACAATTTTTCAAAAAATCGATTTTTCAAGAATTTTTAAATTTATTCAAAATGTTGAAAAATTCCCAATTAAGTTCAGCCGTTTATATCTTAAGAACTAAGTGAAATATCTCAAAATTGACTTCACTCTTGAAAAGTAGATGCTCCAATTGGTAATTGAGCGCAATTTCGTAACAATTTTCCAAAAAAATCGATTTTTGAAGAATTTTTAAATTTATTCAAAATATTGGAAAATTCCCAATTAAGTTCAGCAGCTTATACTTTAAGAACTGAGTGAGATATTTTCAAATTGACTTCAATTTTAGAAATTAGATGCTCCAATTAGTAATTGAAAGTAATTTTGTAACAATTTTGCAAAAAATCATGTTTTCAGGAATTTTTAAATTTATACAAAATATCGGAGTAATGCCAATTAAGTTCAAAAGATTATATCTTGAAAACTAAGTGAGATATTTTCAAATTGACTTCAATTTTAGAAATTAGATGCTCCAATTAGTAATTGAACGCAATTTCGTAACAATTTTCCAAAAAAATCGATTTTTCAAGAATTTTTAAATTTATTCAAAATACTGGAAAATTCCCAATTAAGTTCAGCAGCTTATATCTCAAGAATTAAGTTAGATATCTTAAAATTGACTTCACTCTTGAAAAGTAGATGCTCCAATTAGTAATTGACAGCAATTTCATAACAATTTTCCAAAATAAGCGATTTTTCAAGAATTTTTAAATTGACTCAAAATATTGGAAAATTCCCAATTAAGTTCAGCAGCTTATATCTCAAAAATTAAGTGAGATATCTCAAAATTGACTTTACTTTTTGAGAGTAGATGCTCCAATTAGTAATTGAGAGCAATTTCGTAACAATTTTCCAAAAAAATCGATTTTTCAAGTATTTTTAAATTCACTCAAAATATAAATTTCCCAATTAAGTATAGTAGCTTATATCTCAAGAATTAAGTGAGATATCTCAAAAGTGACTTCACTCTTGAAAGATAGATGCTCCAATTAGGAATTGAGAGCAATTTCGTAACAATTTTCCAAAAAAATCGAGTTTTCAAGAATTTTTAAATTTACTCAAAATATTAGAAAATTCCCAATTAAGTTCAGCAGCTTATACCTCAAGAACTAAGTGAGATATCTCAAAATTGACTTCACTCTTGAAAAGTAGATGCTCCAATTAATAATTGAGAGTAATTTCGTAACAACTTTCCAAAAAAAATTGATTTTTCAAGAATTTTAAAATTTACTCAAAATATTATAAATTTCCCAATTAAGTTCAGCAGCTTATGTCTCAAGAACTAAGTAAGATATCTCAAAATTGACTTCACTCTTGAAAAGTAGATGCTAATCTACTTAAAGCTTAAACTTTTAGGTTTATGGTAAGATAGAGAAATGATAAGATTCGATTGCAGAAATCGTCAGAAATATACAGAAAATGAGTCATGTAGCAACTTGTAAAGAAAAGTAAATTGTTCAAAAAATCATCCTGTTTTATATCTGAGAGTTAAAATGGGTGTTATATCTCAAATTAAAGATTAAACATTCTAATTTATAATAGAATATAGAAATTATACAAGTTAATCGGAAAAATTGTCGGAAATAAAAAATTTATTATTCAACAACTTACAATAAAAGTAAAAATTTCAAAAAATCATCGCTTTTTTATTTCTATGAGTTGGGATGTGTCCTATATCTCAAATTAAATATTAAACTTTTAGGTTTATGGTAAGATAGAGAAATCATAAGATTTGATTGCGAAAATCGTCAGAAATGTACAGAAAAGGAGTCATGTAGCAATTTGTAAAGAAAAGTAAATAATTCAAAAAATCGTTCCGTTTTTATACAGGGTGTTCCCGTGACTCGGGGCATAAAATTAACCACATATACTAGAGCAAAAATGATGATGATTCGTGAAAAAAAATTATTATAAAAGTCTTCAAATGGCCAAGATATGGGCCATCAAAGTTCAGAAATTTTAACACATTTTTCTAAATATTTTCAAAACCATTAATGGTAGAGGGTTGAAATTTGGTACAGAGTAAACAAACATCATGCAAAATCATTGAACCAATTTTGACTTTGGCCGGATGACGGCAACCATGTTATACAGGGTGTTCCTAAAATTTGTTTGCTCAGAACTTTTTTGTTTGTTCGTAACCCTACATTTATTTTTGTAGTTTTTAATAGAAAATTTATTTTCGAAACTTTTTTCACTCTTTGAAAATTTTGATAACATTAACCGTTTGCGAGTTAAACGCGAAAATATTAAGCTTCGATTTCAATGGTAACACTAAACACAATAATTTTCGAAAAAGTTGGCCATGGCAATTAAAAAAAAAACAAATTGAGCCGTCAACTTGCTTATGTAGTTTAAACATAAAGTTGTTTGTTAATGAAGTTTTTATTAATTTTGCGTGTTCAAAATGGACAATTACACATTTAGTGAACAAACTGACATGATTTTGACATTGGGAGAATGTCATGGAAACGCCGTAGCAGCCGCTAACCGTTATCGGGAGAAATTTCCGAACCGCAGAGCGCCCAATCGAAAAACATTTTTAAGAATTGAAACCCGTTTAAGGGAAAATGGGACGTTTAAGCCGAATTTTAGTAACAACGGTAAAGTCAGATCAGTCCGAACAACCGAACTAGAAGAAGATATTCTAGACTACGTACAAGAAAATCCTACAGCTAGTACTTTGGATATGGCGAGGCATTTTTTAACGTCAAAAACAACTATCTGGCGTGTTCTTCACGAGCAACAGCTTTATCCATATCATAGTTATAAAGTTCAGGAAGTTCGACAGGCTGATTACCCACTACGACTGCAATATTGTCAAATAATGCAGCACAAAATCCAAATTGATGATCAATTTTTAGAAAAAATACTTTTTGCAGATGAATCGACATTTTCTAAAGATGGAATCATCAATTTGAGAAATTCACATAGTTGGGCGGACGAAAATCCAAGATTTAAGAAAGCTTGGAAATCGCAATGGAGGTTTTCTTTTAACGTTTGGGCTGGCATTGTGGGCGATGTCATTATAGGACCCGTTTTCTTGCCGTCAAGGCTGGATGGCCATACATACAGGGGACATTTAGAGCAATTAAATGATTTTTTAGATGACGTTCCTTTAATCACAAGACAAGAAATGTGGTATATGCATGATGGTGCTCCTGCGCATAGTACACATGCTGTCCAAGAATTTCTATGTGAACGGTTTCCGGAACGGTGGATTGGACGAGGAGTGGATGCACCGATAAGTTGGCCCCCCCGATCGCCGGATCTTACACCTCTAGATTTTTATTTATGATGACGCATTAAATCGCTTGTGTACTGCGTTGAAATAACTTCAGTTGATCAACTGAGGTTACGAATTGTTGATTCATTTGATCAACTTCGAACTGAAATCAACGTCCTCAGCAGAGTGCGCTTTAATTTAAGACGGCGATATCAGGCGTGCATTGAAGCCGGCGGGAGTGTTTTTGAACATCTGCTTTAGTATTTTTTCTTGTTCTGTTTTATTTATTACCATTTGTTTATAATTTTATTGTTCTTGTTCATATTTTTGTTAGAATTTTTATTATGTTCTTGTTTGTTGTTACCGCGAAAATTAAATTTATTGTTTTGGAAATTACATTCTTTTATTCAATTAAAATAAATTAACACTGGATTTAACTAAATCTACACTGAGAAATTTATGCAAATAATGGTTATTAGATCAGTTCGTTTTTCAATTGTCATCGCCTTCTCAGATCTTGCGGAATATGTTTTATTTGTTACAATTGAAATCAAAGCTTAACAGTTTCGCGTATAACTCGAAAACAGTCAATGTTATCAAAATTTTCAAAGAGTGAAAAAAGTTTCGAAAATAAATTTTCTATTAAAAACTACAAAAATAAATGTAGGGTTACGAACAAACAAAAAAGTTCTGAGCAAACAAATTTTAGGAACACCCTGTATAACATGGTTGCCGTCATCCGGCCAAAGTCAAAATTGGTTCAATGATTTTGCATGATGTTTGTTTACTCTGTACCAAATTTCAACCCTCTATCATTAATGGTTTTGAAAATATTTAGAAAAATGTGTTAAAATTTCTGAACTTTGATGGCCCATATCTTGGCCATTTGAAGACTTTTATAATAATTTTTTTTCACGAATCATCATCATTTTTGCTCTAGTATATGTGGTTAATTTTATGCCCCGAGTCACGGGAACACCCTGTATATGGGAGTTAAAATGAAAACATAAGTTAAAAGTTAAGTAATTCATCAACTTGTAATGATAGTAAAGATTTCTAAGAATAATCCCTTTTTTATTTCTGGGAGTTATCTGGATGTTAACGATCGTAATTTAATCGAACAAATTTTCAATTACAAAAACATTTAACAGGCATTAACTTAATAAGTTTCATATAAAATAGATAGTTACATGAAATACTCTGATACCGATAAAAGACGTGTTCCTGGAAGTTCTTGAAGATGATCCAGTAGAGATCGAAACCAGTTGAACGTAAATAGTTTATACACCAATCTTTAAATAAAGTAAAAAAAGACAACAAACATTTTAAATTACACATTTATGACATAGCGCAGTGGTAATAGTAATTATATTAATAATAATATAATTATTATATTAATTTCTACCGAATAATGCCACTAGTACACTGATAATGTATACCAAATTTGGTTTTTCTAACTTGATCCATTATTGAGATTTTAATTTTTTTCGAAATTTAAGGCTCAACTTTGAATGCCTGTAACTTCTCAGGGGTGCAACTTGGTACAAAGCAAGTTGCGTTAAATCATCATATTTTATTGGTTGGTCTACAATCTAGAGGATAGTATAAAACGGTTTTTAATTTTAAGGTAAATTTATCAACAGTTGGTAGAAATGGCCCCTACATAATGATAAATTTATTATGTTCTGTTTACAATAAATGTTTTGCAGTTACAAAAAATGAAATTAATTAAAAGAAAAGAAAGAAAACAACAAAATTTGTAAGAATGTATTATATATTCTTACATATTTGGATGAAAGTAATAATAATAACAATAAATTTTAATCTTATATCTCAAGAATTTGACAATAGTTCTCCAAAAAACCGATTTTTCAAGAATTTTTAAATTTACTCAAAATATTATAAAATTCCCAATTAAGTTCAGTAGCTTATATCTCATGAACTAAGTGAGATATCTCAAAATTGACTTCACTTTTAAAAAGTAGATGCTCCAATTAGTATTTGAGAGTAATTTCATAACAATTTTCCAAAAAAATCGATTTTTCAAGAATTTTTAAATTTACTCAAAATATTATAAAATTCCCAATTAAGTTCAGTAGCTTATATCTCAAGAACTAAGTGAGATATCTCAAAATTGACTTTACTTTTTGAGAGTAGATGCTCCAATTAGGAATTGAGAGCAATTTCGTAACAATTTTCCAAAAAAATCGATTTTTCAAGAATTTTTAAATTTACTCAAAATATTATAAAATTCCCAATTAAGTTCAGTAGCTTATATCTTAAGAACTAAGTGAGATATCGCAAAATTGACTTCACTTTTAAAAAGTAGATGTTCCCATTAGTAATTGAGAGCAATTTCCTAACAATTTTCCAAAGAATCGATTTTTCAAGAATTTTTAAATTTATTCAAAATATTATAAAATTCCCAATTAAATTCAGTAGCTTATATCTCAAGAACTAAGTGAGATATCTCAAAATTGACTTCACTTTTAAAAAGTAGATGTTCCCATTAGTAATTGAGAGCAATTTCCTAACAATTTTCCAAAGAATCGATTTTTCAAGAATTTTTAAATTTATTCAAAATATTATAAAATTCCCAATTAAATTCAGTAGCTTATATCTCAAGAACTAAGTGAGATATCTCAAAATTGACTTCACTTTTAAAAAGTAGATGCTCCAATTAGCATTTGAGAGTAATTTCATAACAATTTTTCAAAAAATCGATTTTCAAGAATTTTTAAATTTACTCAAAATGTTATAAGATTCCCAATTAAGTTCAGTAGCTTATATCTCAAGAACTAAATGAGATATCTCAAAATTGACTTCACTTTTAAAAAGTAGATGCTCCAATTAGTATTTGAGAGTAATTTCATAACAATTTTCCAAAAAAATCGATTTTTCAAGAATTTTTAAATTTACTCAAAATATTATAAAATTCCCAATTAAGTTCAGTAGCTTATATCTCAAGAACTAAGTGAGATATCTCAAAATTGACTTCACTTTTAAAAAGTAGATGCTCCAATTAGTAAATTGAGAGTAATTTCATAACAATTTTTCAAAAAATCGATTTTTCAAGAATTTTTAAATTTACTCAAAATATTATAAGATTCCCAATTAAGTTCAGTAGCTTATATCTCAAGAACTAAGTGAGATATCTCAAAATTGCCTTCACTTTTAAAGAGATGTTCCCATTAGTAATTGAGAGCAATTTCCTAACAATTTTCCAAAGAATTGATTTTTCAAGAATTTTTAAATGTATTCAAAATATTGGAACATTCCCAATTATGTTCAGCGGCTTATATCTCAAGAACTAACTGAGATATCTCAAAATTGACTTCACTTTTAAAAAGTAGATGTTCCAATTAGTAATTGAAAGCAATTCGATTTTTCAAGAATTGTTAAATTTACTCAAAATATTATAAATTTCCAAATTAAGTTCAGCAGCTTATGTCTCAAGAACTAAGTGAGATATCTCAAAATTGATTTTATTTTAAATTTAAAATGAAATCAATTTTAAATTTATTTCATAATCGATCGTATTTTAACGTACATATCCTAAAATTTCTACCTAAAGACACGTTCGAACAAATTTACAATTACAAAAACATTTAACAGGCATTAACTTAATAAGTTTCATATAAAATAGATAGTTACATGAAATACCCTGATACCGATAAAAAACGTGTTCCCGGGAGTTCCTGAAGATGATCCAGTAAAGATCGAAACCGGTTGAACGAAAATAGTTTATACACCAATCTTTAAATAAAGTAAAAAAAAGACAACAAACGTTTTAAATTACATAAACTCTATATGCTGTGTCGTTCTTATGCGGGACATCGGTATGTTAAGTGTACCAAAGAATTTTGAATCAAAAGTCATCAATTAATTTTATCTTTTATATTAATAGTTAATTTTAAAAATATTTTTTTTTATTTCAGTACTATTATCAATTTGCTCTCTCCTGTGCGATCCAAATCCAGATGATCCTCTGGTGCCGGAGATTGCTAGGATATACAAGACGGACCGGGAAAAGTACAATGAGTTAGCGCGTGAGTGGACTCGCAAGTACGCCATGTGATGCCTCGGCCCCCCACAAAACGTTCACTTTACACATTAGTTTTTTGAAAAAACAACAACAACAACAACTCCATTGTCATCTATAAAATAAAACAACAGCAAACCGAACCCGACCGACCGACCGCAAATCTGCAAAAAAAAAAAAAAACGTTAAGACATTTTTCCATCCCACAAATAATTAAAGAAAACATAATAATAATAAAAATAAAATATAAAAATAAGTTACGTTTCGAACGCTCTACCCACCTTAAATAATAATTTTGAAAAAAAATTTAACAACAATGGATGAATTAATTTAAGGAATGGCGATGATCGGCGGAATAAAAAACAACACGCGAATAAAAAAATAATAAAATAAACAAAAAAATATTTCAAACAATTTATATTAATATCATGTAATAATATTTGTAGGATAATTCGTATTTTTATTTAAATACAGATTTAAAGGATAATAAAAATAACAGTTTTGTGGTTGTAACGCTTGCAACAAAGAGAAATAACTCAACAAGAAAATTTGGATTTCAAAAAAATATTGTTTTAAAAATTGTTTTATTTTTTTAGGGCCCCCGGACGTTTTCCTCCCCAATTTCCCCCCATATTATTATTATTATTAAAAATAATTATGTTTAAAAGTTAGATAAATTGAATTCAAGGTGAACATTAAGCGAAGATGTAGGTTTTGTTGTGGTGTTACGAGTTCTAGCAAGAAACAAGTTTTTTGCGCATGCGTACTAGATTCTTGTTTACTAAAAAACTGAATGCGCATGCGTTTTGTTTGAAACTGTTTCCAAGGCTGTCGCTGTCTTTTCTAAACACACGTCGTTTCAGCACGTTTTTGTTTTATTTCCTTTTTTTTTCTTGTAAGAGAGCTCGGATCTCAATGATTATTATTATTTTAAATGGTTAAAAATGCTAAGGTGTGATTAAATTAAATTTAAAAAAAATGAAAGTGTAAAAAAGGTTTTTTTTTTGGTGTTTTTTCTTTTATTAAAAATAAATTTAATTGAAAAAAATTAATTTGGTTAAAAATTATTGTTGGGGCTATTTTTAATAAAAGACCGAAACTAAAAAAAATAATGCTAAAAGAAAATTCATAAATTTTAATGATTATTATTAACAAAAACGTCCTTAAAATATTTTATTTTCCGTTTAAGGTACTTAGTATTTATTGAAAAAAAATGTTATCTTTCGAAAAACTTAGAATAAATTTTCAGTGCTAAAAACGACCTCTGTAGGTTTTATTTTTATTTTAAAATTCTCAATGTCTAGTCTTTTTTTTAATAACAAAAAACCCTCTTCGCGTTTTATTTTATTTTTTTTTGTTTAACAATAATCTAAGTAAATAATAATCTTTATTTTTTTTCTAATAAAATAATAAATAACAGTTGTAATTTTTATAAACTCAGTGTGTACGAGACTAAAAACAAAAAATACATTAAAATTTAAGTCAATTATTATTTAATTTTTTTTTTCTGTTTTATTTCAACTCGTTCCGGGGTCCCTTTTAAATCAAATTAATGAACAACGTTAAAAAACAAAGAAAAATTGTAAGAATGTGTTTGAAACGTCGACGTTTTTTAAAAGTTTGCCTGTGGGAAATATTATTTTCAATTATACTCTAAGAATTTTTGCGAAAAGGCGACGAGCGGCCGTGCGAGGAGAAAATCTTTTTTAATAAAAAAAATAAATTGATTAAATGAAATAAATAAATAAACGCTGGTGTGACACTTATTTAGAACATGTTGTAATTTATTTTTTCTCATATTTCAATCTATTAAAAACTATGATCTAAAAATCGTGCTGTTTTAATCAATTTAATCTTAATCCTTTTTATGTTAATTGTTGTTAATTAATTAAGTCATTCATGTTTAAGAATGTTAAGTGAAAATGAAGAATGCCTTCTTTACCACGGAAACTAAGGTAAGTATGTATTAAAAACATTAATTCGGCTCATTAAGTAAATAATTTGTAATTACTTTTATACAGGGTGTGGCACTTAAAAAAATCGATTTTTCAAGAATTTTAAAATTTACTCAAAATATTGGGAAATTCCCAATTAAGTTCAGCAGCTAATATCTCAAGAACTAAGTGAGATATTTTCAAATTGATTTCACTTTTAGAAAGTAGATGCTCTAATTAGTAATTGAAAGTACTTTCATAGCAATTTTTCAAAAAATCGATTTTTCAGGAGTTTTTAAATTTATACAAAATATCGGAAGAATCCCAATTAAGTTCAATAGCTAATATCTCAAGACCTAAGAGATATTTTCAAATTGACTTCACTTTTAGAAAGTAGATGCTCTAATTAGTAATTGAAAGTAATTTCATCACAATTTTCCTAAAAATCGTTTTTTCAAGAATATTTAAATTTATACAAAATATTGGAAAAATCCTAATCAAGTTCAGAAGATACATCTCAAGAACTAAGTGAGATACCTCAAAATTTACTTCACTTTTGGAAACTAGATGCTTCAATTAGTAATTGAAACTAATTTCGTAACAATTTTCCAAAAAATCGATTTTTTAAGAATTTTTAAATTTATTCAATATATTGGAAGAATCTCAGTTAAGTTCAACAGCCAATATCTCAAGAACTAAGTGAGATATTTTCGAATTGACTTCACATTTAGAAAGTAGATGCTCCAGTTAGTAATTGAAAGTAATTTCATAACAATTTTCCTAAAAATCGTTTTTTCAAGAATATTTAAATTTATACAAAATATTGGAAAAATCCTAATCAAGTTCAGAAGATACATCTCAAGAACTAAGTGAGATACCTCAAAATTTACTTCACTTTTGGAAACTAGATGCTTCAATTAGTAATTGAAACTAATTTCGTAACAATTTTCCAAAAAATCGATTTTTTAAGAATTTTTAAATTTATTCAATATATTGGAAGAATCTCAGTTAAGTTCAACAGCCAATATCTCAAGAACTAAGTGAGATATTTTCGAATTGACTTCACATTTAGAAAGTAGATGCTCCAGTTAGTAATTGAAAGTAATTTCATAACAATTTTCCTAAAAATCGTTTTTTCAAGAATATTTAAATTTATACAAAATATTGGAAAAATCCTAATCAAGTTCAGAAGATACATCTCAAGAACTAAGTGAGATACCTCAAAATTTACTTCACTTTTGGAAACTAGATGCTTCAATTAGTAATTGAAACTAATTTCGTAACAATTTTCCAAAAAATCGATTTTTTAAGAATTTTTAAATTTATTCAATATATTGGAAGAATCTCAGTTAAGTTCAACAGCCAATATCTCAAGAACTAAGTGAGATATTTTCGAATTGACTTCACATTTAGAAAGTAGATGCTCCAGTTAGTAATTGAAAGTAATTTCATAACAATTTTCCTAAAAATCGTTTTTTCAAGAATATTTAAATTTATACAAAAAATTTGAAAAATCCTAATCAAGTTCAGGAGATTACATCTCAAGAACTATGTGAGATACCTCAAAATTTACTTCACTTTTGGAAACTAGATGCTTCAATTAGTAATTGAAACTAATTTCGTAACAATTTTCCAAAAAATCGATTTTCAAGAATTTTTAAATTTATTCAATACATTGGAAGAATCTCAGTTAAGTTCAACAGCCAATATCTCAAGAACTAAGTGAGATATTTTCAAATTGACTTCACATTTAGAAAGTAGATGCTCCAGTTAGTAATTGAAAGTAATTTCATAACAATTTTCCTAAAAATCGGTTTTTCAAGAATATTTAAATTTATACAAAATATTGGAAAAATCCTAATCAAGTTCAGGAGATTACATCTCAAGAACTAAGTGAGATACCTCAAAATTTACTTCACTTTTGGAAACTAGATGCTTCAATTAGTAATTGAAAGTAATTTCATAGCAATTTTTCAAAAAATCGATTTTTCAGGAATTTTTAAATTTATACAAAATATCGGAAGAATCCCAGTTAAGTTCAACAGCTAATATCTCAAGACCTAAGTGAGATATTTTCAAATTGACTTCACTTTTAGAAAGTAGATGCTCTAATTAGTAATTGAAAGTAATTTCATCATAATTTTCCTAAGAATCGTTGTTTCAAGAATATTTAAATTTATACAAAATATTGGAAAAATCCTAATCAAGTTCAGAAGATTACATCTCAAGAATTAAGTGAGATATCTCAAAATTTACTTCACTTTTGGAAACTAGATGCTTCAATTAGTAATTGAAACTAATTTCGTAACAATTTTCCAAAAAATCGATTTTTCAAGAATTTTTAAATTTATTCAATATATTGGAAGAATCTCAGTTAAGCTCAACAGCCAATATCTCAAGAATTAAGTGAGATATTTTCGAATTGACTTCACATTTAGAAAGTAGATGCTCCAGTTAGTAATTGAAAGTAATTTCATAACAATTTTCCTAAAAATCGGTTTTTCAAGAATATTTAAATTTATACAAAATATTTGAAAAATCCTAATCAAGTTCAGGAGATTACATCTCAAGAACTAAGTGAGATACCTCAAAATTTACTTCACTTTTGGAAACTAGATGCTTCAATTAGTAATTGAAACTAATTTCGTAACAATTTTCCAAAAAATCCATTTTTCAAGAATTTTTAAATTTATTCATTATATTGGAAGAATCTCAGTTAAGCTCAACAGCCAATATCTCAAGAACTAAGTGAGATATTTTCAAATTGACTTCACATTTAGAAAGTAGATGCTCCAGTTAGTAATTGAAAGTAATTTCATAACAATTTTCCTAAAAATCGGTTTTTCAAGAATATTTAAATTTATACAAAATATTGGAAAAATCCTAATCAAGTTCAGGAGATTACATCTCAAGAACTAAGTGAGATACCTCTAAATTTACT
Organism: Onthophagus sagittarius; assembly: GCA_036711965.1. Taxonomy (NCBI): domain Eukaryota; kingdom Metazoa; phylum Arthropoda; class Insecta; order Coleoptera; family Scarabaeidae; genus Onthophagus; species Onthophagus sagittarius. The sequence continues at coordinate 27,334,253 of JASERS010000010.1, read as the reverse complement.
TCACTTTTGGAAACTAGATGCTTCAATTAGTAATTGAAAGTAATTTCATAGCAATTTTTCAAAAAATCGATTTTTCAGGAATTTTTAAATTTATACAAAATATCGGAAGAATCCCAGTTAAGTTCAACAGCTAATATCACAAGACCTAAGTGAGATATTTTCAAATTGACTTCACATTTAGAAAGTAGATGCTCCAGTTAGTAATTGAAAGTCATTTCATAACAATTTTCCTAAAAATCGGTTTTTCAAGAATATTTAAATTTATACAAAATATTGGAAAAATCCTAATCAAGTTCAGGAGATTACATCTCAAGAACTAAGTGAGATACCTCAAAATTTACTTCACTTTTGGAAACTAAATGCTTCAATTAGTAATTGAAAGTAATTTCATAGCAATTTTTCAAAAAATCGATTTTTCAGGAATTTTTAAATTTATACAAAATATCGGAAGAATCCCAGTTAAGTTCAACAGCTAATATCTCAAGACCTAAGTGAGATATTTTCAAATTGACTTCACTTTTAGAAAGTAGATGCTCTAATTAGTAATTGAAAGTAATTTCATCACAATTTTCCTAAAAATCGTTTTTTCAAGAATATTTAAATTTATACAAAATATTGGAAAAATCCTAATCAAGTTCAGAAGATTACATCTCAAGAACTAAGTGAGATATCTCAAAATTTACTTCACTTTTGGAAACTAGATACTTCAATTAGTAATTGAAACTAATTTCGTAACAATTTTCCAAAAAATCGATTTTTCAAGAATTTTTAAATTTATTCAATATATTGGAAGAATCTCAGTTAAGCTCAACAGCCAATATCTCAAGAATTAAGTGAGATATTTTCGAATTGACTTCACATTTAGAAAGTAGATGCTCCAGTTAGTAATTGAAAGTAATTTCATAACAATTTTCCTAAAAATCGGTTTTTCAAGAATATTTAAATTTATACAAAATATTTGAAAAATCCTAATCAAGTTCAGGAGATTACATCTCAAGAACTAAGTGAGATACCTCAAAATTTACTTCACTTTTGGAAACTAGATGCTTCAATTAGTAATTGAAACTAATTTCGTAACAATTTTCCAAAAAATCGATTTTTCAAGAATTTTTAAATTTATTCAATATATTGGAAGAATCTCAGTTAAGTTCAACAGCCAATATCTCAAGAACTAAGTGAGATATTTTCAAATTGACTTCACATTTAGAAAGTAGATGCTCCAGTTAGTAATTGAAAGTGATTTCATAACAATTTTCCTAAAAATCGGTTTTTCAAGAATATTTAAATTTATACAAAATATTGGAAAAATCCTAATCAAGTTCAGGAGATTACATCTCAAGAACAAAGTGAGACACCTCAAAATTTACTTCACTTTTGGAAACTAGATGCTTCAATTAGTAATTGAAAGTAATTTCATAGCAATTTTTCAAAAAATCGATTTTTCAGGAATTTTTAAATTTATACAAAATATCGGAAGAATCCCAATTAAGTTCAATAGCTAATATCTCAAGACCTAAGTGAGATATTTTCAAATTGACTTCACTTTTAGAAAGTAGATGCTCTAATTAGTAATTGAAAGTAATTTCATCACAATTTTCCTAAAAATCGTTTTTTCAAGAATATTTAAATTTATACAAAATATTGGAAAAATCCTAATCAAGTTCAGAAGATTACATCTCAAGAACTAAGTGAGATATCTCAAAATTTACTTCACTTTTGGAAACTAGATGCTTCAATTAGTAATTGAAACTAATTTCATAGCAATTTTTCAAAAAATCGATTTTTCAGGAATTTTTAAATTTATACAAAATATCGGAAGAATCCCAATTAAGTTCAGCAGTTTATATCTCAAGAACTAAGTGAGATATTTTCAAATTGACTTCACATTTAGAAAGTAGATGCTCCAGTTAGTAATTGAAAGTAATTTCATAACAATTTTCCTAAAAATCGGTTTTTCAAGAATATTTAAATTTATACAAAATATTGGAAAAATCCTAATCAAGTTCAGGAGATTACATCTCAAGAACTAAGTGAGATACTTCAAAATTTACTTCACTTTTGGAAACTAGATGCTTCAATTAGTAATTGAAACTAATTTCGTAACAATTTTCCAAAAAAACGATTTTTCAAGAATTTTTAAATTTATTCAATATATTGGAAGAATCTCAGTTAAGTTCAACAGCCAATATCTCAAGAACTAAGTGAGATATTTTCAAATTGACTTCACATTTAGAAAGTAGATGCTCCAGTTAGTAATTGAAAGTAATTTCATAACAATTTTCCTAAAAATCGGTTTTTCAAGAATATTTAAATTTATACAAAATATTAGAAAAATCCTAATCAAGTTCAGGAGATTACATCTCAAGAACTAAGTGAGATACCTCAAAATTTACTTCACTTTTGGAAACTAGATGCTTCAATTAGTAATTGAAACTAATTTCGTAACAATTTTCCAAAAAATCGATTTTTCAAGAATTTTTAAATTTATTCAATATATTGGAAGAATCTCAGTTAAGTTCAACAGCCAATATCTCAAGAACTAAGTGAGATATTTTCAAATTGACTTCACATTTAGAAAGTAGATGCTCCAGTTAGTAATTGAAAGTGATTTCATAACAATTTTCCTAAAAATCGGTTTTTCAAGAATATTTAAATTTATACAAAATATTGGAAAAATCCTAATCAAGTTCAGGAGATTACATCTCAAGAACAAAGTGAGACACCTCAAAATTTACTTCACTTTTGGAAACTAGATGCTTCAATTAGTAATTGAAAGTAATTTCATAGCAATTTTTCAAAAAATCGATTTTTCAGGAATTTTTAAATTTATACAAAATATCGGAAGAATCCCAGTTAAGTTCAGCAGCTAATATCTCAAGAACTAAGTGAGATATTTTCAAATTGACTTCACTTTTAGAAAGTAATTTCCAGTAAGATGCTCCAATTAGTAATTGAAAGTAATTTCATAGCAATTTTTCAAAAAATCGATTTTTCAGGAATTTTTAAATTTATACAAAATATCGGAAGAATCCCAATTAAGTTCAACAGCTAATATCTCAAGACCTAAGTGAGATATTTTCAAATTGACTTCACTTTTAGAAAGTAGATGCTCTAATTAGTAATTGAAAATAATTTCATCACAATTTTCCTAAAAATCGTTTTTTCAAGAATATTTAAATTTATACAAAATATTGGAAAAATCCTAATCAAGTTCAGAAGATTACATCTCAAGAACTAAGTGAGATATCTCAAAATTTACTTCACTTTTGGAAACTAGATGCTTCAATTAGTAATTGAAACTAATTTCATAGCAATTTTTCAAAAAATCGATTTTTCAGGAATTTTTAAATTTATACAAAATATCGGAAGAATCCCAATTAAGTTCAGCAGTTTATATCTCAAGAACTAAGTGAGATATTTTCAAATTGACTTCACATTTAGAAAGTAGATGCTCCAGTTAGTAATTGAAAGTAATTTCATAACAATTTTCCTAAAAATCGGTTTTTCAAGAATATTTAAATTTATACAAAATATTGGAAAAATCCTAATCAAGTTCAGGAGATTACATATCAAGAACTAAGTGAGATACCTCAAAATTTACTTCACTTTTGGAAACTAGATGCTTCAATTAGTAATTGAAAATAATTTCGTAACAATTTTCCAAAAAATCCATTTTTCAAGAATTTTTAAATTTATTCAATATATTGGAAGAATCTCAGTTAAGTTCAACAGCCAATATCTCAAGAACTAAGTGAGATATTTTCAAATTGACTTCACATTTAGAAAGTAGATGCTCCAGTTAGTAATTGAAAGTGATTTCATAACAATTTTCCTAAAAATCGGTTTTTCAAGAATATTTAAATTTATACAAAATATTGGAAAAATCCTAATCAAGTTCAGGAGATTACATCTCAAGAACAAAGTGAGACACCTCAAAATTTACTTCACTTTTGGAAACTAGATGCTTCAATTAGTAATTGAAAGTAATTTCATAGCAATTTTTCAAAAAATCGATTTTTCAGGAATTTTTAAATTTATACAAAATATCGGAAGAATCCCAGTTAAGTTCAACAGCTAATATCTCAAGACCTAAGTGAGATATTTTCAAATTGACTTCACTTTTAGAAAGTAGATGCTCTAATTAGTAATTGAAAGTAATTTCATCACAATTTTCCTAAAAATCGGTGTTTCAAGAATATTTAAATTTATTCAAAATATTGGAAAAATCCCAATTAAATTCAACAACTTATATCTCAAGTTCTAGGTGAGAAATCTCCAAATTGACTTCAGCTTTCGAAAATAGATTCTCCATTTAATAATTGAAAGTAATTTCATAATAATTTTCCAAAAAATCAATTTTTCAAGGATTTTAAAATTTATTCAAAATATTGGAAAAATCCCCATTAAGTTCAGCAGCTAATATCTCAAAAGCTAAGTGAGAAATTTTAAAATTGACTTCATTTTCGGAAGGTAGATGCTTCAATTAGTAATTGAAAGTAATTTCGTAACAATTTTACAAAAATCCGATATTTAAAGAATTTTTGAATTTATACAAAATTTTAGAAAAATCTCAATTAAGTTCAGCGATGTCATTTGTGGTTAAAACTAGTTAAAGTGTCAAAATATTAGGCGTTTTGATTATATGGTTACTAATTAAATATCATTAGAGTCTTTGTATATCTCAGGGATTTTTTATCTGTGAGATAACTTGAGATGGTAAGATATCTAAGGAATTTTTACCATGCATTATTACCACTGCCGCGTAACTCGTGACGTCACCCCCCTCCTTACCCTTCAAAACACGTTTTTCAGTTTCTGGCCAACCTGGTGCAATACGCTTTACGGACCTTGCTCGTAGCAAATTCTTGTGAGTAAAGAGTTATACGTCAGAGTAAAGTGAACTAACTTTAGGTTTGTTAGTTTTGATTAATTTGTTTGGTTTTTTTTAATAAAATGCAAGAAGAAATTGATGTTATTCTTATAGAAGACGAGATAAGTATTATTGAAAATATCCGGAATATATTCGATCATTCAGATCATTTCATTACTATGGATAATGTGGAATTTTTTAATCGTTATCGCTTAAATAAAACCTCTGTAATGCAATTTCTACCCAATATTCAACACCGTAAGTAGATATTTATTTAGTGCGTCTTCAAAGTCATTCGAAAATTGAACTCAAAACCAATTAATTAAATATTAGCAAATCTACTATTTAAACGAGCATATACATTTTTTATATTAGAAATAACCCGATTGAATGGAGCAATATTTGTTAACTCTAAGGTTTTATGCTACAGGAAGCTTTTACATTGTTGTTAACAGTACATATATATGGTAAGAAATGAACAAGAAAAAATGGAAACAAGGTTGAAATTTTTCCAAATTGCCCGTTTTCCAAAAGTTTTAGGTGCTATAGATTGTACAAATATTCGGCTACAGTCTCCAGTTGAAACAACAATAATAATTTTCAATAATGTTTATTCGAATTATTCTAGGTGACGCGAAAATGCTGACATTTTTAGAAATCGAAAAGGATTTTTTTCATTAAAGGTTCGAGTAGTAGCTGATGCAGAACTAAAAATTCGCGATATTGTGGTACGATGGCCCGGATCAGCACACGATGCAAATATTTTTAATAATTCAAGAATAAAAGCTAGATTTCTATCTGGTGAAATTGGAGACGATTTTTATTGGGGCGTAGTGCATATCCTATATTGAATGACACCTATAAACAATCCGCAGAATGTAGCTGAAAACAGATATCAAGAATCGCATATAGCAACAAGAAATGCTGTTGAAAGAATTGGAGTTTGCAGGAGAAGGTTGAATATATTTTGGAATTCGTTTTAATCTGCATTTAGCTCAACAAATTATTTTAGCGACAGCTATCCTTCACATCATTGCTTCACATAAAGATGAAATGTCTAACGAAGATGAAGGTGACAATGTTGAGAACATGTGGACAATAATTCTCGTAAACCATTTCTTCAATATTTTAAAAATTTATAGTTTACTACTTTATCATCTATTTTTTATTACAGTACATTATAGAATGGTTTGTGAATTAAATATTCAATAGTATTAAAATGACTGACATAAAAAACATTGCTTATTAATAATAAAATAGTAAAAATCAGATACACATACTAATCAGTACACATTGAAAAACAACCTTCAATCCAAGACTCTGCAATTCTGCTTCCAACAATTTTTTGTATTGCATCTTTTTAATTTTCATGTCCAATTGGTGGACCTGTTCTTCATTCGCAATTCGGTTTTTAATTAGTTGCAACCCTTTTTGCTTAATTTCCCTCTCTCATTTGGCATTTTGCATTTGGATATGCACCAATTCTATAGATACAATAGAATTATTATAATTAAATATAAACCCTCCGGCTGTCGGGTGTGGTCTACGAGTCCACGACAAAATGATTATGTGAAATATTTTTTTAATTATTTTGCTCAAAACTTCTACGGTCACAGTACCTTTCAAGTATCTGAATATCAACTGTTTTCGCTATAAAAAACTGTTTTTCAAAATTCCAAATAGTCGTTACATAATATTTTGTCCTGACAGACCCTTCCCGATCAAATGTGTAACAATATTCGCAGATGTAATCTGTAAGAATCGTATTCCAGTTGGAACTCTATGCGTTCTTTTTGTGTTTGTAGGGGTATTACAGAGTTATAAAACTATAGCTCGGAGTGATCGCAATATAGTTCGGTAGTTCCCTTAATAATTACTATATATACGGTTACCGTATCGTTGACATGCCAGTTTACTATTGAACCCCATTTTGAGGCGTTGTGTTATGTGTTATTTATTTTACAAATATAGAGAATAGAAAAGTGCATAAAAAATTATTTATAATTAATATCAAATATCTAGTTAGCAATCTACAAATAGCATACTTACAAATAGGTAAGTAGTATCACACAATTTTCTGATATGATTTGATAAAATAATAAATGATTTATTATTTGATAGCATTGTGATATGGATCCTTATGAAAAGGAGAGAGAAAGATTACAGAAACTGTATAAAGAAGTTAGCACGGGCAGTGAAATAGAAGAGTCTGACGATAGTTCGATATCAGGTCCAGATTTTGTAAGTATCAGTGATCATGATACAGAAACCGAGCAGGAAAACGTAAATGAAGATGCAGATATTATGCATCAGGATGACGCCGAGGATGATGAAGATGAACAACCCGTGATTCGTGATTGATGCTCGTATTTTTTGGTAAAGATGGAACTAAATGGAAAAAGGCTGTCCCACCTAGAAATATTAGAACTCGCAACGAAAACATAGTGTCTCACCTGCCGGGGGTCATCGGTGAAGCACGTGACGCATTATCTCCCATTCAATGCTGGATGTACATGTTTGGAAACTGCATTGATATTGTAGTTGAAAACACTAATTTATTTATTGATAAACTTTCTGTTAAATACCAAGATAAGACTGAGTGTAGACCTACCGACTCTGTAGAAATCCAAGCGCTGATGGGTTTGCTTTATTTAGCTGGGCTCCATCATGGATCAAGGACACATCTAGCAGAGTATTGGTCATCAGACGGTATGGGATACGAGATATTTCCTACTGCAATGGCAAAACGGAGGTTCGTCTTCTTATTGAAATGCGTTCGCTTAGACGATACCACAACTAGAGGTAACTTCAACGACAATTGTAAGAAAACTTATTCTGTGGGCGAGTATGTAACATTAGATGAAATGCTGCTTGCCCTTAGGGCTAGGTGCAGTTTCCGAATGTACATTCCAAGTAAACCAAACAAATACAGATTGAAAGTCTTCGCCGTTGTTGATGCCAAAACGTTTTTCACTTCACACATAGAAATTTACGCTGGTGTTCAACCCAATGGTACATATAAAACTGACAAGTCTACCGCTGCAAGATATTCAATTGTAAAGAAACTGCTAAGAGAGTACCGCCTTACTGTGGTTGGTACAATTAGAGCCAATAGAAGAGAACTACCTCTTGAAATAACACAAGTTAAAAACAGGAAAGTATATTCTTCGTTATTCGCATTTAATAATGATATGACTGCAGTTTCATATATACCCAAAAAAGGAAAGAATGTGCTTGTAGTTTCAACAATGCACCGAGACGATCATATCGATGAAGCCACCGGTGATCGGAAAAAGCCCGAAATAATTACTTTCTATAATAGCGCAAAAAGTGGAGTAGATGTTGTTGATCGAATGATCACATCATACAATGTTGCAAGAAACACAAAGCGTTGGCCAATGGTAATTTTCTATAACCTCCTCAATATAGCAGCAATTAACGCTTTTGTTATCTACAAAGGCAACATACCAGATGGTGAATTTGCTAAACCTCGCAGACTGTTTCAAAAAAATCTTGGTATGGAGTTAGTGAAAAATAACATGCAAAGAAGAGCCGTTGATAAGCACTTGACCAAAAGTGTGCGTACTTCTGCCTTGAGGCTCTCAGGTATTGAAGAGGAGATTATTCCAGAGCCACAACCAGGGAAAAAAGGAAACTGTAAATATTGCAAAAGGCGAAAAACTCGTTATTTTTGCAAAATTTGTAAATGTTGGTTGTGCATGGAGCACATAACAGCGTGCTGCAATGATTGTTTGGGAAATATGGAGACCACAGTTTGAAGCCCTCCAGTCTGTGCATAGAATATTATTCTTTAGTTAAGACATTTTTTTATAACACTTTATACATTTTTAAATAAATATTATTATTGATCGATTTTCTTTTCCTTTATTTAGGCGTTGTTTCCAAATTTTGAAAAATATGTGATTAAATTGTAAGCATTTTCTTTAAATCAAATTAACATAAAACGTGAGTTTGGAATTAGCCCTGTATTAGGCTATTATATAGTACAAGGGTCATATAAAACATATTTATGAAAAATTAGCACTGGAGGACACGTTGGCGTCCTTTAGAGTTTTTTCTATTTTGGACTCCACAGACCTTATTATTAATTTTTCTATTTTCGACCATACTCGATCGAAAGTGTTAAGAAAGCGCGCCCGACAGACGGAGGGTTAAAGAACTCTACTGAAATAAGTGTTTTTTCAATAATACAATATAAAAACTTACCAATATATCCATATTTAAAGGATTATTATTATATTTAGACCTCGCAATAAAAATGATACATGACTAGAAAAGCTTATACGTTTGTTTCACTCGGGACACGATCTGTTGTACTACTTGTTTCAAGAAGGTGTGGTTCCAGTAAGTAACTACTTGGAAGAATAAATAACGTGAATATACCCGATTTGATTTAATCTTACCAGTAAATTTAACGGACAAGTAGTTACTTAATAGTTTACTGGTAGATGAATATACTGGGCCTAAGTCATTTATGTTTAAGAATGTTAAGTGAAAATGAAGAATGCCCTCCTTATCACGGAAACTTCGTAAGTTTGTATTAAAAACATTAATTTGGCTCATTAAATAAACAACACTAGTTTACAAATTTTAATCAATTTTTTCCTCAAAGTGTGCGATATTTTTTTGCAACGCAGAATGTTGTGTTGATTCTGAAACTGTCTTCAGTTTTTCTCCATCACGTCCAGTTTTCGAGATATACCGAAAAAGGTGGAAAATGGTAAATTAAAAAACACAGTAAAGGTTCAAGTTCAGTATACAGTGCATTCCACTTAAATGGGACACATCAGGTTTCATTCAATCTGTCAATCTGTTATAGAAAAGAATACAGAATATACTACGTATTTTTATCTACACGATAAAAAGTATTTATTGTTGAAAATAAAAAGTGAAAATATTAAAATAAACATTTATTCTATATAAGAAAACATTAAATAAATAACAAAAATTATGATAAAAAAAACCACATTTTTTACTTAGGTAAAAAATACTTGTCCGAAGTACTTTGGTTTCCACAGTCATATTTTTTTATTTATATACTTTGCACATTTATCTAAAGATTCAATTGGAGAATCTTCATTGTCTGTTTGCACATGGTTCATGGTTTGTGGACCTTGAAGCAGTTTGTGTTACCCTACGTACCAGTTCTACCACCTTACACATTTGCTGCATTTATATTCCTCCTTCTGATCAAAATGCCTTGTTTAATTTTATTAATGACACTAATTTAATTATTGAATGTCACCCTAATGACAAATTCCTGATTTATGGTGATTTCAACTTACCTGATATTCTCACATATAGCCTCCACATCTTCTGCTCGTTCGGGTGAGTTTTTGGATGCCCTCGCCTTATGTGGTCTCAACCAATTTAATTTTCACATTAATGTCTTTCAAAATACTACTGATTTAATTCTTACTAATTTTTCTAATATATCTTCTATTACATTAAGCACCCATCCTCCGGGTCCTGAGGGTAGTGCACATATCACTTTGGAATTTTTCTGTTCGCTTGAAATGCCACGCCGCCTTCCTACTGAATCATCTAATGTGTTTAAGTTCAAACGTGCTAACTTTTCTGAGATTGATTTGTACCTCTCTACTATTGACTGGGATACACAACTAAATACTCGCAAAATGGACCCTGCTGTTGACTTCTTTTATTACCATTTAAATGTTGCCATTCAAAAATTTACTCCGCTTAGACGTAAAATCACCAGTAGTTTTCCTGTCTGGTTTTCGCGGGATACTATCAGAGTGATCAAAGAGAAGCGAAGAGCTCATGTTAAGTGGAAACGGTATGGTAAACAAATAGACTACTTGTCCTTTTCATTACTGCGCGGGCGTTCCAAGTTTCTCATTCGGCGCGACTATGGGCAGTAGGTTGGTGATGTCGAGAGTAGTATTAAGGCTGATCCTAAATACTTTTGGTCTTATATTAAAAATAAGAGGGGTGCGGATACAATTCCTATACCTATGTCATTAAATGGGACTATTGCTGAGGACGGTAAGGGTATCTGCTCGCTATTCGCAACATATTTCTCTTCCGTGTATATTTCGCTCTCTGTTAATCCACTTAATTCTGCTAACATTGGCTTTTGGTTTTTGATCGTGTAGATCATTTTATCTAAACTTCATAGTTTTGGTGTTCATGGTGGGTTGCTCCGCTGGTTTGATTCATATTTGCGAGGTAGGAGCCAGATTGTCTTTGTTAACGGACACTATCATAGTTCCCTCTGGCGTCCCTCAAGGCAGCCACCTCGGTCCTTTGCTATTTAACATCTATATTAATGATATAATCAAGGTTGAAACATTGTGAATGTCTTATGTACGCTGATGATCTTAAGATATATCTGCGTATTTCCTCTCCGTTGGACTGTTCAAGGCTGCAGACTGGCCTTCTCAGGATTTCTGACTTTTGCACTGAGAATTATTTGACTTTAAATTTATCTAAATGTAATGTTATTTTTTTTTCGAGAAGAAAGAGTACTCTTCATTACGATTTCAGCATCGCTGGCGAAAACTTAACACGCGTTTCCTTCATTAGAGATCTTGGTGTGACTCTCGATTACAAGCTTCTCTACGCTCAGCACATTGACAACATTGTTAATAAGGCTTGGCGTATGCTTGGCTTTATTATGAGATCCACTTCGTCCTTTACAAGGGTTGATGCTATCAAAAATTTGTATTTTGCCTGTGTTTTCAGTGTTCTCAATTTTTGCACTGTAGTTTGGAATCCCCAATACCTTATTTATATTGATCGAATTGAGAAAATTCAGTCTAGATTTGTGAAATATTTAAACTTTAAATCTTTCACACCTTACATTAATTACGATTCGTCTTGCAGATGTTTTTGTTTAATGCCTCTTCGCCAGCGTCGTCTGTGTAATGACGCACTATTCTTCTACAACTTTTTACACAATATGTGTGATTCCTCAGTTCTTTTGGATTCGGTTAATATTCGTATAATATTTGGGTTTGTCCTGTCTCTGTACCCATAAAATGTAAATAAATAAATAAAAAAACGTCTTAAAAATTTATACTTTTCTTAGCTTCTAGAATACGTATAGGATTATAGATTTCTTCGTCGCTACTTTCTTGAACTTCATTATTACAGATCAGTTTTGTGGATATAATTTCATAAACTATATCACTCTCGTAGTCTTCGATATTATTGCAACACTTCAAATTTGCGTCTATTTCTAGAAAATCATTAACGTTGTTGACTTACCGAAGTACAGCGTCATTTATGATTTCACTTGAAGTGACCATTTGTTCAGAAAGTTGCATGTCGCTGGGATCTTTGAAGCCACAATGGTTAAAACAATTGCGTATACGTTCACTACTAACATTTTTCTGCTACAAATTGTATAGAGTTTAGTATGTTCACTTTCGAGCTAACCTCTTTGGAGCTAGATGATGATGTCAAGGAAAATTCTTCTATTTTTTCAATGATGTGATGCACTAAAGCTTTACGACAGTGGAATTTTAAATTTTTGATAACACCCATGTCCATAGGTTGTATTAATGAAGTTGTATTAGAAGGCAGGAATTCTAATATATATACATATATATATATATATATATATATATATATATATATATATTTGTATATTTTTCAAATTGTTTATATGAGGATGAGCAGGGCAGTTATCGAGCAACAATACAATTTTTCTAGATTTTTTTCCAGTTGTTGGTCCCATTTCGTCAACCATTGTTTAAAAATATTTGCAGTCATCCAGGCATTTTTATTTGAATGATATTCTACCGGCAGACTATTTATTGATATCTCCTTGAAACATCGAGGCTTTGCCGTTTTACCGATAACCAAAAGTTTTCCCTTTTCAGTGCCAGACATATTGGCGCAACATAGAACAGTTATGAATTTAGAAACAGAATGTCTCATTCTTGTAACGCAGTGATCCATCTGGTGTTGCACGGTAGAACAGACCAATTTCATCTGCATTGAAGATGTTATCTGAACTGAACAACTTTGGCAGTTCTGAAAATTTTTCCTTTTTCGATTCATCAGCGGCGACCACATTTGCGCTACAATTCTCCCCATGTGCTTTTTTAAATTTTATGTCGCACCTTGCCTTCCACCGTGAAAACCAACCTTCCGTTGCTTTAAAATCTTAATGACTTAATTTTTTCGCCAATTCTTCTGCTTTTAATTTCAGCGTTGGGCCACTAACATTAACCCCTTTTTGGGTTATCGCAGAAAACCAACGATTGAGAGCATCATCAACTTCTGGTTCTTTTCCCTCTCGCTTCCTTTTACGCGATTTCGCTTGGTTTTCAGTATTAATCCATTGTTTTTCAAGTTCATCTTCTTGTTTTATTAATCGGCTGATCGTTGACTTTGGAAGGCCCACTGTTTTCTCTAATTGGCGTAGAAGCGTATTGGGTGGCTGGTTTTCAATTTGTCGAAGCATAATGATTTTTTTTTTAATCTTAAGTCTTTGCGTGGTATTTTAGTGCTTAAGTCGCTTAAGTACTTGGTGCCTCTAATGTTTAAAATACTTCCTTATCAAAAAAAATTGTCTGTACTAATGTTTCAACAATACACTGAAAATGGCAAAAAATAATATTTTGCACGATTGTTGTAAATTAACGATATCTCTGGTAAAAGACATTCGATCATGATGTTCAATACTTCAAAATTTAGAGAATTAAATGTTCTACAGGATAGAATAGCTAACTTTTTTATTCCAAAAACTTTGATTTTGTTGAGTTGTTTTAGGCTGTAGCAAAATAACGGAGTGTTCGATTTATGCAACCAATACCTCAAAATGTTCGTCTGGATCTCCACTTTCATGTCCATATAGTTACAGAAGCACACTTTGCAAAATAACAAATATACTGGACATGAATCGTTACTGTGTTTTTTAATTTACCATTTTCCACAATTTTGAGTATATCTCGAAAACTGGACGTGATGGAGAAAAACTGTAGACAGTTTCAGAATCAGCATAACATTCAATATTGTAAAAAAATATCGCAGTCTTTGAGATTTTTCTTGTAAGCTAGTGTAATTTGTAATTACTTTTATATATAATTTTTCTCATTTACTAATTCTATTTTTTGTTTCAGGTTTATTCCCCAAAAAATTGATTTATCCTTAATGAGTTTGTCATTACTCATTTAGAATTTAGAATTCGACACTTCAAACTTATTTAATTAAAAATTGGTAATTATTTTCAGTAATAACACTTCTCTTGTTTACTAATTCTCCTTTTTCTTTTAGAATTGTTCTTCAGAAAAAGATTTATTTATCCCTGCACATTTGAATTGAAGTAAACCTGGAACTAATACAGCACCTAGAACTAGAATCGTTCTGGTTTAAGTTGCAATCAAAAAGTGATAACTCTAAAATTTGAAGATTCGAAGAAATAATCTTCCGCATGTTCAATATATCATAAATTTTAACTTAAACTTACATTTTATTTTATGATGATATCTCAGACAGTTTTTAAGATACGTAAAGATTAGTAACCTCAACATCTAAATGTGAGATTATATAGGGTTAATCAAAAAATGATTACATTGAAATCTGAAGATTTAAGGAAATGATCTTCAGTACAGTAAATAGTTAATAAATTTCCTTTAATTTGCCTTTTATTTCACGATAATATCTCAATCAATTTATAAGATACTTAAAGATTAGTAACCTCAACATCTAAATGTGAGATTATGTAGGGTTGAAATCAAAAAATCATTACATTGAAATCTTAAGATTTAAAGAAATGATCTTCAGTACATTAAATAGTTAATAAATTTGTTTTAATTTGCACTTTATTTCACGATAATATCTCAATTAGTTTTTAAAATATGTAGAGATTAGACTCAATATCTAAATGTGAGATTATGTAGGGTTGAAATCAAAAAATGATTTCATTGAAATCTTAAGATTTAAAGAAATGATCTTCAGTACATTAAATAGTTAATAAATTTGCTTTAATATGCATTTTATTTCACGATAATATCTCAATCAGTTTTTAAGATACATAAAGATTAGTAACCTCAACATCTAAATGTGAGACTATGTAGAGTTGAAATTAAAAAATGATTACATTGAAATCTGAAGATTTCAAGAAATGATCTTCAGTACATTACATAGTTAATAAATTTGTTTTAATTTGCATTTTATTTCACGATAATACCTCAATCAGTTTTTAAGATACGTAAAGATTAGTAATCTCAATATCTAAATGTGAGAATATGTAGGATTGAAATCAAAGAATGATTACATTGAAATCTGAAGATTTAAAGAAATGATCTTCATTACATTAAATAGCTAATAAATTTGCTTTAATTTGCGTTTTATTTCACGATGATATCTCAATCAGTTTTCAAGATACGTAAAGATCAGTTAGCTCAATATCTATATGTGAGATTATGTAGGGTTGAAATCAAAAAATGATTACATTGAAATGTGAAGATTTAAAGAAATGATCAATGATCTTCAGTACATTAAATAGTTAATAAATTTACTTTAATTTGCATTTTATTTCACGATAATATCTCAATCAGTTTTTGAGATACGTAAAGATTAGTAAACTTAATATCTAAATGTGAGATTATGTAGGATTGAAATCAAAGAATGATTACATTGAAATCTGAAGATTTAAAGAAATGATCTTCATTACATTAAATAGCTAATAAATTTGCTTTAATTTGCGTTTTATTTCACGATGATATCTCAATCAGTTTTCAAGATACGTAAAGATCAGTTAGCTCAATATCTATATGTGAGATTATGTAGGGTTGAAATCAAAAAATGATTACATTGAAATGTGAAGATTTAAAGAAATGATCTTCAGTACATTAAATAGTTGATGAATTTGCTTTAATTTGCATTTTATTTCACGATAATGTCTTAATCGGTTTTTAAGATACGTAAAGATTAGTAACCTCAATATCTATATGTGAGATTATGTAGGGTTGAAATCAAAGAATGATTACATTGAAATTTGAAAATTTAGAGAAATGTTCTTCAGAATATTAAATAGCTAATAAATTTGCTTTAATTTGCATTTTACTTCACGACGATATCTCAATCAGTTTTTGAGATACGTAAAGATTAGTAACCTCAACATCTAAATGTGAGATTATGTAGGGTTGAAATCAAAAAATGATTACATTGAAATCTGAAGATTTAAAGAAATGATCTTCAGTACATTAAATAGTTAATAAATTTGCTTTAATTTGCATTTTATTTCACGATAATACCTCAATCAGTTTTTAAGATGCGTAAACATTAGTAATCTCAATATCTAAAAGTGAGATTATGTAGGGTTGAAATCAAAAAATGATTACAATGAAATCTGAAGATTTAAAGAAATGATCTTCAGTACATTAAATAGTTAGTAAATTTGCTTTAATATGCATTTTATTACATGAAGATATCTTAATTAATTCTTAAGATATGTAAAGATTAGTAACCTCAACATCTAAATGTGAGATTATGTAGGGTTTAAATCAAAAAATGATTACATTGAATTCTGACGATTTAGAGAAGTGATCTTCAGTGCTTTAAACAGTTAATAAATTTGCTTTATTTTGCATTTTATTACATGAAGATATCTCAATTAATTTTTAAGACACATAAAGATTAATAACCTCTACATCTAAATGTGAGTTCTCTATTCTATTCTTTGATAATCCTTGGGTAAAGGTGAGTAAATCAAATCATTTAAATTTTAATCTTTCATCCAATCTTGTCACAGACATTGTTCTTTATTTAATCACAATACTTTGACTCAAAATCTCATTTATGTTATCTGTTAATTATAGAAAAATGATATCATCTAAACAGAAAAAAAAACCAATATAAAACGATTTATTTTATTTGATTTTCTCTTAATTCATGGTCACTTAACAAACACACTTTGCTATAAACGTTTCGGTTGACGTCATATTTAGACTGTAATCTCGTTTTGAAAATGTTTTGCGAAACCGTGTCTGAAACTATTCGTGTTAAGTCGTTTGCGTCCTTTTTAACCGTTTCGTTCTTCCGAAAGGCGCAAATTACTTTCGCAATCTTCTCCTCTCCTTCCTAATTTCTTTTTTGTTTTAATCGTGATTTATCCTCATTTTTCAATCTTAATTTTTTGAATATTAAGGTCACGAAGAAAATAACGAAATACCTCTTCTTACATAAGATTTAGTGATTTTTTTATATCTTTTCGGATGTTATGTAAATAAGGAATCTGGAGCAGTTGGTCAATTAAAAAATAAAGAAGTGAAAGTTAAAGATGGTTTATTTTTAAGCCAAATAATGATACTTGATATTTTGCATCCCACCTAATTTGACATTTACATAACTAACGGCTTTCGATTCTAATAAATCCGAAACCAGATAACCTCTTTGTTCTTGTTGTTGTCCTTGGAGTTTCATTTGTTCCTTCAACTCCTCTTGGGCCTCCTCTTGGAGCGCTTTCATGTATGCTTCAATTTGTCCTTTTGTAGCCGCCGGCGTTTTTATGATCGCCGGGGCAAAAAGTTCGTGCACTTTTGGGACTCTTTCTTGAGTCGCGGTGAGGTTTAAGAAGGTATTTCGATAATCGACGTTAAAAGGGTGATGAAGAAGAGGTGAAGTATAAGGAGAAATTGAGGGGGATACGGGAAAAGCTGAAACGGGAAATGATGGAATTGAAAAGGAGTTTTGGGCAGGGTTTGATTGGGTTGAAGGAGTTCTTGGGAAAGTAAACGGGGTTCGTAGGGGTGATCCAAAGATTTCCATGTGGATTTTCGATGGGATGTCGCCGAGTAAATGATGCTGGGAATACCCGGCTCCAAGAAGAAGCGATAAAATTATGAATGTTTGCTGTTGAAAAGAAATAAATTGAATTAATTGTATGTAGGTTGGGTTGGGTTAATCTTTTTTTTATAAAAAAATTCTTTTAGTTATTATTCAACGAGAGATACGCAAACAAACGTGATTTGTGTTTGAAGTAGAATGCACTTTTACTTTGTTTAAATTCCAATCACGTTCATCAAACCGACGTTTGTTGAAGTTTGAAATGACTAAATATCGATCCAAATCAATATTTGCGATTTTATAATGACGTTGAAACATCAAAATGCAGTTTTTAATATTCAAAAAACTTTATGGTTTGAAGTTGACCTTTCTTACTTTGAAATTGATATTGTATTTAACTTTGGAATAAACAATTTTATTTGGTGGTGCGTACTCGATTCATTAAGATGGACTTATGAAGGACTAGAGAAGAACCCTAGTCGTTCATATGAACATCCATTCCTACATGTCTAATTGGGACCATGAGAGGTCTGACTAAACCGAGTTGTTGTTGGGTTTATTAGTCATTTCAATGAGGTGACAATAGATCTCGCTTAACCCTTGTAAGTCAGTCCTGAAGTTGACTCTGTTGTCGAAAGAGACAATGTGGAACATTTCCATAAATAATCTCCTACTATAAAACTTTTCTTTGCAAAGAATTTTTGTATCATCAAAATCAAAATTATGACCCATGGTAACATGGTGTTGTGCGAGGGCGGTGCCGCCTGATTTCTTTGTGACACAGTCTCGTAGATGTTGAGACAGACGAGACTTCAGATTTTGAGAAGTAGTGCCCACATAGCAACTGTTACAACCCTTACATTCAATTCTGTAGACCAGATTTGATTGTGGAGGACGAGATGTAGTGTCCTTTAGGGAGGAGAAGATATTTCTCAGGGGTTGATTTAATCAGGTATCCTAATTAGATTATCATTGAAACCCAAAATATAGGGAACTTTGACGAATGTAGGTGGAGAATCAGGTGAAGAATCGTCTGGAGGATAAGTCATCGACCAGTCAAGAGGGGGTGTTGACACAGCGACTGGCCAAATGGGAGAATCTTGATGGTAAATGATTCGAGTGTTGATTTTCATTTGGGTAGGATGGCTAATAGCTAATAGTTAACAAGATGATTGTGATAAACGAAGGAAATGAGCCCACTTTCGTAGGAGCTGCTGGCCAGTCAATCATAGATTTCACGGCTGCTTCGAAGGAGTGGGGTGGCAAAATTAGTAGTTGGAAGGTGAGAGAGCAGGAAAATATGAGGGATCACAGAACTGCACTAGTCACGAGTCGTTAGTTAGATACCAGAAAGAGTGTGTGAACCATTTCTCGGAACATGAGGAATTGATTTCCTGATGTGGGAAAGAGTAAGAAATAAATGTGACTTGGTGTTTGGAAAATCAGGAACTACACGCAAATATAGAGAGCCGGTCTATTGGTGGAACACCAAAATTGCACTCCGGTCGTCTTGTAATTGATTGAGAAGGGAAATAACAAGAGCGAGGAAAAAAATTTAAAAGAAAAAGACTTACAGGTAAGATATAAAGTAGCTAAAAAGGAATTAAAGAGAGAGATAAGGAGGAGTAACAGGGAGGAATGGAATGAACTTAGGAATAGTTTAGACGAAGACGTTTGGGGGAAGGCGTACAAAATTGTAACATCGAAACTTAAGATAAGGAACAGAATGCCGATAGAGAAAAGTGAACTCAGTAAACTCTTTCCCAAGCACGAGGAAGTGTTTTGGGAGTGGAAAACGAGACAGAATGATGATTATCCGTTGATAACAACAGAAGAATTGGACAGAGCGGTGAAATGCATAACATCTGAATGCATAACACCTGAAATCCTGATTGGAACAGTACTGGGGAATAAAAACGCTTTCCTTAATTTGTACAATGGATGTCTAAAGATTGGACAATTCCCAAGATCCTGGAAAGTGGCGAGTCTGACTCTTATTGAGAAGTCAAAGAGGAAAGCAACCGAAAGGCCGTCGTATAGGCCTATATGTATTTGCAATACCATGGGTAAATTGGAAAGGAAAGACTGCATCAGGAATCGGAAGAGAGAGAACTATTGCACGAAGAGCAATACGGGTTTAGGAAGGGGAAATCGGCGATTCAAGCCATGCAAAGGGTGCAGGGCATCGTAGAGGACATTAAAAGGAAGGCGCTAGGCAACCAAGATTTTTGTATAATTATAATGTTGGACGTGCAAAATGCTTTTAATTCAGCGCCGTGGAGAGAAATTGTGAAGGCCCTAGAGGAAGGCTACACCGCAGTGAATATCTGGTCGATTTAATTAAATCATATCTGTCGGAAAGATTCATGTTGAGCCCGGACGGTAAAAAATTTCAAGTTATGTGCGGAGTACCATAGGGATCAATTTTGGGTTCGACACTTTGGAATTTATTCTATGATGCGGTATTGAGGCTAAAGATGGAGGAGGGAGTGCAAATGCTAGCATATGCAGATGATCTAACGATTGTGGTGAGAGCTAGGGACAGAATCCAATTAGAAGACCGGGCTACTTATGCCGCGAACAAGGTGATCCAAAAGTTAAACGATATGGGGCTTTCAGTGACCGAAACCAGAACTGAGATGATTCTCCTACAAGGAAGGAGGAAAATCGCAAAGATGTCCATGAAAATTAATGAGAATACCATCGAGACACTGCCAAGCGCTAAATATCTAGGGGTCCATTTCGACAAAGACATGAGGATGACGGTGTATGTAAGGGAGGTGACAAAGAAGGTGACTTACACGACGAATCTACTAAGGAGGCTAATGCCCAATGTGAGCGGTCCGATGGCAAGCAAGAGAAAGGTTATTGTCTCAGCGGCTGTGTCGGTGATACTGTACGCGGCACCGGTCTGGAGAAGGGCCATAAAATACAAGAAGTATAAAGGGATGATCAGGGCAGCGAACAGAAGGCTGGCGTTGGGAGTGATAGCTGCTTACCGGACGGTGTTGGGGGATGCCGCGGAAATCATTGCACCAGCCGCCTTTCGAGTTGCTGGTCGAGGAGAAAAGTTTGTTATATGAAGTAGGTAAAGACGCAAATGAGCTTAAAGCTAGAACGGATGATCTGTGGCAGGATAGGTGGAATGGTTACAGCGGATGGACAAAAGTGCTCATACCTGATATAGCAACGTGGAGAGGAAGGAAATGAGGTGAAGTGGACTTTTATTTAATGCAAGCGTTGACGGGTCATGGCGTTTTTGGTGCGTACCTGTATAGGATCGGAAAAGCAGACAACGATGAGTATTGGTTCTCACTCAACACTCCTTTCGTTGGTTGTCACTTTGAGGGGGCGAGAGTGGTGTGTGAGAGGAAGTGCGGCCAGAGAGTTTGTGCGAAAAACATGAAGGCGATGATGTTGAAGGGTGAAGAAACGTGGAACGCAATAACGACAATGTGCAGGACGATAATGAAGGAGAAAGAGAGAATGGAATGGGACCTGTCGCCGTGAGGGTATGGACGAACGAAGGATGGGAGTGGAGGTGACGCTTCCCCTACACTTCCAGGTATGTATGATATTAGAATAAATTAAATTAAAAATTACCCGATTTTTTCCCCCTGAGTCATTCCTGATGAGAAGCTTGGTATGCGAGAGAGAAGCCTAACGATGGGCAGTAAGTGATCGGAACAAGAAGAGGGGACTCGGGGGAGTTTGAACCCCCGAGTGAAGAAGGGTGTCCAGGTATGTGGTAGGATTTGTTTTCTTGACAGAAAGTAATTGGAAATGTCTTTGTTTTTATTCTTTTTTTGGGTTGTGTACCGTAATGCTGCCAATGGAAATGAGGTACGGAATTTATCGGGAGAGTCATCTGTCAGTGGATTTAACCATGTCTCAATCGTGTGAACCCCCTGTTTTCAGTGTTGTAGACGGCGAGAAAGATAATTGGGGGATGTAAGAGGATTCGGTTTTGTTTTTTCCCCGATGAAATGCCCCGATGGGCGGTACCGGCCGGGGTGTTCTCTATACTCCAACCCGTCTGGCGTGCAGATTTCCTAATCCCCTCAATAAAAAAAGGGTAGAATGGCAAGACTAGAAAATAATTAAACGACCTGAATAGGTCGGTTTCCTATACCAATCTAACAGGACACGTTGGTCAGGTTTCCTAATAACTTTGGTGTCAAGAAAGGGTACACAGTTATTGGTTTCGGTCTCTATGGTAAATTGTATATGGTGGTTCACAGTATTAAATTCCCTCTTAGTAAAAAGGAGTGTGTCATGAGGGACAGCACAAATGATGTCGTCAACATATTTATATATGAAGGGGAGGCTGAAAGGCAATCTGGGAATGCACACATCAAGAGTTCAATCCATGACTATAGTAGCCAAAATCGGGCTAAGGGAACTACCCATAGGAGTACCAAACTTTTGTTTGTAGTAAACATCCCTAAAAGAGAATGTTGAGGAATCGAAAAGGAATTCCACGATCGTGATGAAGAGATCATGGGGAATCCCAGTGTGAGGCCGTCAAGAGGGGGTGTTGACACAGCGACTGGCCGAATGGAAGAATCTTGTTGATTCTCCGCCTTGGCTGAATTTCGCTCTCAATTCTTAACAAGTGCAACCAGTACTTCCACCCTAACTTAAACTCCAGATGGGATTTCTAAACAACATCAGAGGCGCATACGGTGACCGGACTGTTTCTAACATCAAAAAACTTATGAAGGTTAACAGAGAATTAGCCAGTTTCAACAAACTCTTTGCTAAATGATTCGAGTGACTGAATCATTTACCATCAAGATTCTCCCATTTGGCCAGTCGCTGTGTCAACACCCCCTCTTGACTGGTCGAGGCCTCATCCTCCAGACGATTTTTTACCTGATTCTATAGGGAACCTTAACGAATGTAGGTGACATATATTTTAGGTTTCACTGATAATCTAATCAGGATCTTTCGAGATTGTCCCTTAAAGTTTGCTAAATACATCCTGAGAAATATCTTCTCCTCCCTGAAGGACACTACACCTCGTCCTCTACAATCAAATCTGGTCTACAGAATTGATTGTAAGGGTTGTGACAGTTGCTATATGGGCACTACTTCTCAATATCTGAAGTCTCGTCGGTCTCAACATCTAAGAGACTGTGCCACAAAGAAATCAGTGATAGTTCTAATGTTAGTGCTAGTGCTAGTTCTAATTTTAGTTCAATTTAACACTGAGTTAACATTTTTTACACACCTCCCAACGACGTGTAGAAATAACATCTCACGCGAACGTCAGCTTTCGAAGTGTCAGAATCAATCAAAATGCGTTTCACATATTTAGACGTATTCAGAGACGTATTTAAACGTTATTTCTTATATGTTGTCTTTTTCAAAAAAATGATAAAATAAATATGAAAAATAACATCGTATCATATACGATTATTATGAACATCGCAATTATGTATATTACAAATAGCATAAATAGCAATAGGGTTGCCATTTTCTAAAAGTACTGGGGTGTTCTAGAGTGAAAATGATGATGATTCATGTTTGGAGCGGCCAACTTCGACGACGTCGTCTTTTGGTGTAAGAAGTAATCACTCGAATCGTAGACATTGGCCAAGAATTGAAAAGGCATCGAGGATGACTTTTTAGTTTAAACCAACCCAACTCAACTAAACTCAATCCTGTAAACTACAAAAAGCTACTTACAATAGTTAATTAGCACATGGGAGGATTCGAAGGTAGATTCGCGCTTAAAAGAGTTTCAAGTAGGATAAAATTGGTTTCATTCTATGAATCTTACTAGTAACAAATTTAAGGGAGTCTATTCTATTTCAACTTAATGAAAAAAGTATCATCTTTGTAGTTATATTTTGAATGAAAGACTGCCAACTTGAACGCAGCATGAGATGTGACATCAATAGACAGCTAGTATACCAACTTGTATGATATAGTCTGTCAATTTATTGGAAGCAAGAGTTTCTCTACTTTGAAACCTATATTTTGTACGATAAAGTCTGCAAGCTTATTGGCAACATCCGTTATGACATCCTGACGCTTATACTTTAAATGAGAGGCTGCTAACTTGAGCGCAGCATGAGCTATGACATCAATAGACACCTATTCAACCAACTAGTATCTGCAAACTTGTTGGCAGCTTGAGTTTCTACATTCTGACATTATTATTTTTTAGGCAGTACCCCCGCTGCCGGCGCCGGCACTCAAAATGGCAACCGGTAATTAAATTGTAATTCGCGAAACGCTGGATTCCAGTGCCGGTAAACAACCACTAAAAAACATAACCTCAAAGACTCGATTGTATTTGTTTATTTCTGTTTGTGTTTATTTTTATTGTTTAGTTATTTAGTAACAACAGTACAACAGTAAAAAATGAAAGTCGGTGACGAATATTCGTCATATGAAGAGTTCGAAAAGGTTTTAAATATATGTAAAAAAAAGTGTTTTTAACGAATACTGGATTCGAGATGCTAATACAATAGCAAATCAAAGAAGAAGATTTCCTGATACCGTCGACAAAATAAATGAGAGCCTTAAATACTATTCATCAAGAAAGTGCACAACTTTAAAACAAGACTGTAAAGCTACGATTTTCTTACGTTTAACTTCTTCTCAAAAGACATTTAAAGTAGAGTTTTGCAGAATGTGTTCATTTGTTGAAAAATACCTACAAATGTAGCAGTGTTGAAATATGGGTTGATGAAAATTTCGTCTTTAAAGGATTATATTTTCAAAACGAAAGGATGAAGAAATAATTTGAAGTTTTCTCTGAGATACTGTTTCTAGATGGGACATATTGCTTGGTGGATTTAAGACCAGCAACCTATATAATCATGGTAGAGAATGGAAATGATTTAAGCGAAATTGTAGCAGTATGCTTATTTGTTGATGAGGATGAAACAGCCCTGGATTTCTTTATAGAAAATTTTAAGAAATATAATCCCATTTGGAACAAAGTTCAAGTTGTAATATCGGATAAGGTTAGGACAGAGAGAAAAGTTTTTGCCAAACAGTTTCCAAATGCAAAGTTGATGATTTGCCTATTTCATGTATTTCAAATATTTAATAGAAAGATTTCTGTTAAAAAATGAATATTTCAACAAGTGAAGTCCAAAAGAGCAAACTGTTTCTACAAAAACTAACTTATGCTAAGTCAGAGCATGAATATGACACATCTTACAAAGAAATGATAGACAATGTACCTGAAATTGTAAAAGACTATTATGAAACAAACTGGGCCACTATTACCGATCAATGCATAAAATATTTGACTTTCCAAAATTTATGCCTATCAAATTCTACAAACAATTGGTTGGAGAACTTAAACTCTAATTTAAAAAGCGTAATAAGCCGATATAGTCCTCTAGAAGATTTTATCAAGCACTTGTTTGTTTACATAAACAGTTTCCGTGCTGGACAAGACGTCAAAGTCTCACAAATGTTAAACAAGCGTTTGGCAAAGCCATTTAATACTGGATCTGTGAAAGCGTTATATTGTGAACTTTTGACATTTGCATATGGAAAAGTTGAAAAATAGTTTGAATTGTCAGATTCATGTACTGACTTCAAAATTATTGAGGATGACACGTTTTTGGTGATATCGACAAAAGGACTGTTAAAAATAACACCATTCGACTGTGAATGCATGTTCCGTAAATCCAATCAGTTACCTTGCAGGCATACATTTAAATGCAGAAAACTTTTATCATTGCCTTTAGTCGAATCAAGCTTATGTCTAAACAGACGGACGAGACGGTATTCTGAACAAATATTACAAGAATGTGAAAGTAATTTGTCAAATAATTTTGAATTTGTTGAGTCAGCCAAACCAAAATCTATGAATAGTCACCAAAAATTCAAAATGATTGATGACCAAGGGAAAATAATGGTCAAGTTATGCAGTGAAGTGTTAACACCAATATTTCACAAAAGATTAGATTTTATTCAAAATGTTGTTAAGCTCTGGTCTGAAGGAAAAGATACTGTTTTAAATAATATTTTCTCTGAAAAGTTTGAAAAAGAGGAAGGCATTAAAAGTAATGCGTTTGTAAATATTGAAGAAATAAATAATAATAAAACTAATGAAACACAGGAATAGAAATAGTATTCGCAAAGAGTATGACGCAGAAAACGCACAGCTATATGTATCTGATCCTTCTACTGAGGAAGCAATTCAAATATCAGCTGAACAAACTAATGAAATCAACAGTTTACATATTCGAAAAGAAGAAACACTGCAAACAAAGAAGAACGAACAGAATTAAAGAGAAGATAAAACAGAATATCCGGGAGGAAACTATAGAAGACCTGAAAACTGAAAAACAACAGATTAGTGGAGAGCCAATTGGTGAATTAACGATAATAATGGAGCAGATTACTGAAGACGAACAGGATGGAGAACAAATTAAAGAAAAGAAGATTCTTAGAAATCGAAACAGTGAAGATCAGGCTGAAATAAAGACAGTTAAAGATCAGATTAGTTATCTGATCTACATCTGATGTACATGTTACTGATGAACACCAGGCTATGGAACAAATAGATCTTAATAATATAAAAATGCCTGTAAAAATGAAAAAAAGGGGTCGTTCTAAGGGGTTAGGCAATACTATCATAGTAAGAAGTAAGACTAGTAAAGTAGTAAGAAATTAATTAATAAAAACATGTAAGTGATTTCTAATAAAAAATGTTTTTCTCGTCAATTCATGTGTTATTTTTATTTTATTATTCTTACTCCCTTTTCTATAATATTGTTTAGACGGCCAGCGCCGGTAACCAATTCAGAAATCAGCACCGGCAGCCGATTCAGCAACCGGCGCTGCTGGTGGCCAATTTGGCAACCGGTGCCGGCAGCGGAGGTACTCCCTATTTTTATGATAAAACTGCTAACTTGTTGACAACATGAGTTATAACATCCTTATGACTATATTTTGAATGAGAGACAGCACAGAGTAACCAGAGACTCAAGTCACTGGGAAAATGATAGGCAATTCTCTATCTCTTTTTATCGTATTATTATTCCGATATTTTATGTTTGTCACTTTTAAGGGGCGCTATAGGTAGATGGCGCATATGTTGTTAGAGACATTACAGAAAATTGCTGGCATGGATGTGTTTATATCCCCCAAATATTTAAAGAGGGAGACACTTTTTTTGTAATTTGTATAATCTCGTTTCACAGCTACTAAGTTTTTCCGTGTTTCAAATTTGTTTTAGTGGTTTTGACATTGATGGAAATTATCTTCCATTTTCGCTAATTGAGTGATTTCTTTACCTATTAGGGTAAATTTAGTAGCTTAGCTTTGTACTACTCGTTTATTAATTATTTTTGCGTAAATTGTTGAAGGTAATTTTAGAAAATGTTTTGTATTGTGTGTGGATGTAGTGAAAATGATGTTATAAAGTTATTTTGTTTTCCACGGAATAACGATAGGTCAGTATTTTACTTGCAATCATTTTTTCAATTCAATAATATTGAAACTTTAATTTCCTTCTTATTATTGACTGTTTGTGATTTCATTTACAAATTTTTTTGACTGTAGGTTTTATCAGTAGCAAAAATCAATCTAAGGTTAAAATTCGCGATAGACATTTTTCCTCAGAGTGTTTTGTTACTGCCTGCAACTTACCACCAGAGCACTCAAACACAGGTAATTATTATCGTTAAAATTAGATTGGTGTTAGTAATTTACTAAAAGCAACTTTACATCAGTAAATTAACACTAAGTCTTTTGTTACAGATATTACCAATAACAGACAGTTTTCCTGTAGAGGCAAAAGAAAATCGTGTCGGAGATGAAGTATCTTTGACTAACATAAGGAGAAAAGCAACAAATTAAATCTTCTATTATAGGTATTACCAGATCAACAGATTGAGGTCGAGGAGATACTATTGGATGTCCCTTCTACAAATACTGTTACAACAAGGGAAAGCTCAGATAGAAATGAAGTAAGTCTGATGTATTAATTATGCAAATATCTAATAATTCATTGAAAGTAGATAAGAAAGTACATAAAAAGCCAAAATTAAACAACTTAAAGCTGTTCAAAGGAAATGTGTTCAAAGAGGTAGAAGTTTACATGATCTTCATAATGCACCTATTGAAGTGAGAGCACCTCAAAAGATTTTGAAGCATGTATCATTTACAACAGCTACATTTCTTGTGGGCCAAATGCGTTGTGCTTCAAAACAACCAAAGGGACGGCGATATACGATTGAAGAAAAAGTCATAGCCTTATCTCTGTATAAACGTAGCCCTAAGTGCTATGATTTGTTACGAAAGATGACGGCATTACCTTCCAAAAATACTCTGATAAAATTGCTAAATAATATTCCATTTGATGCCGGAATAAATATGCATATTATCGGCCATATTAGCGATTGTGTTAAGAGTATTAAGGAAGCAAATAAATTGTGTATATTGTCATTTGATGAAATGGCAATACGTGAACATCTCCAATACAATAAATACAAAGATAGAATGGAAGGTGTTGAAGATTTTGGAAATGGTAATAGAATACAACATTTAGCACGATATGCTTTTGTATTTATGTTGCAAGGTATTACAACATTGTAGAAACAACCGGTTGCTTTTTATTTTTCTCGAAATGGTATGCCTGCTGATAAACTAGAATGCAGTTCCAGTAATTGCCACTGTTTGCGATATGGGTACACCAAATGTGAAGGCGTTAAGAAATCTGGGTTCCATGCAATCAGATCCTTTTGTCATAATTGGAAGATCCTCTTAAAAGCTACACGGAATATGTTTCAAAAGCATAATGTTATGTTACCAACTGTAACGCTAGAGAACATTGTAGGTAGTTCTAGCACTACGATGGAAGCTAGATGGGCCGACATCATAAGCGCTTTTGAAGAGGATGAAAATAATCCCTATAAATTTAGGTCTCTTAGAAAAATAAAAAGAAACTATTTAAAACCCTTACGACAGATGGCGATGAAAGTAAAAGTTGCAGCACAGACAATGAGCACATCAACGTCTGTTTATATATAAAATTTAGTAAGACAAGGTAACAATTTTCATTCAACTTACCTATATCAAAGAAAAGTTATATTCTATTTCTTTTTATAGGTATACTACCATCAAGAGCTATTGCGACAGCTACATTCGTAGGAGAAGTTGATGAACTCTTTGATAGTTTGAATGGCACAAAACAAAGAGGCCCAGATGGAAAGCCCTATAGGTATGTGGTTATTTTGGGTTAATTACTTACTTTAAGTTAACTTGCAAAAATTCACATATTTATATTTTTCCGTGTTTATGTACGTGATATTGGATATTTATATAAATGTTGAATCATTACTATAAATGTAGTAGATGTTGTGTTACTAAAAATACAACTCATGAGGAATTTTGAACGAAATCTATCGACAAGATTCAGAAATGGCGCTACATACGTAAACCTCGGGATGTCTCTGATGATATAATATCAATGCCTCCATCGCAGAAAGGTTGGATTTTTACATTAAGATCCTTCATTGCATTAAAATCTCTGTTGGTACAAAAAGGAGTCCTTATTTTTAAACCAAAAAAGCAGAACAATTTTTACAAAATAAAATTGATACACAATTTTTGAAATGCGGACAACATAAAATTTTTGTTGTAAGTTGCTTAATTAAAGCAACATGTAAAATTGCAATCCCGTGGTACTGCACCAGAATAAATAGAGCACTAAAAGATAATGGTGCATATAATAGAAAAATGAAAAAAATTTTACATAATTAATTTTTCCCCATCTTAAAAATGGTAAGAAACAGTTGGTTTTTGATAGAACATTTATGAGTAACAATAGCTTTTTGTTGTATGTACTGTCTAAATTGAAGACCATAGGGCCCGTGAGATGTTCCTGTGAGGTGTGCCGAGAGGATGGTAGAATTCCCGGCAAGAACCCGTGGGAGTAATCATGGTGAAGACGAGGACAGGGGTTTTTAGTGGGTCGGAGATCTAACTATGAACTTCAACCCCACACTATTCGGTCGCCCAAGGTTCCAGGCCGAATGTCTGTCAACAGATTTTCCCAGACCTCGTAAAAAAAACAAAAAAAAACAGGTAATTAGGAAAATTTTTTCTGAAAATTTATTTCTGAGAAGAGAAGGTAAAAAATGTGTAATGAATCTATCTGTCTAACCATGTGAAAATATGGTTAATGGTTTTTGTTCTTATTATAAGTTTATATCTTTGAATTGTAGGCAAACACAATAATATTTTTACAGAGA
The DNA here is from genome assembly GCA_036711965.1 of Onthophagus sagittarius. NCBI lineage: Eukaryota > Metazoa > Arthropoda > Insecta > Coleoptera > Scarabaeidae > Onthophagus > Onthophagus sagittarius. The sequence goes on along the minus strand of JASERS010000010.1, from coordinate 27,304,367 downwards.
GGAAACTAGAATAACTTAAAGCCATAGATGAATCCAAAATGTATACTTAAAAACATTAATATTATATGAGTTACAACAATTTGTTTCATTATGAAAAATTTAATTATAATTTTATCTAATCGGTAATTTTAGTCGTTTATAAATTGTAATTACAATTTAAATATAAAATTTTAAATAGCCAGTTTTAGGATTTTTCTTTAGTTTGCATTGAAATTATAAAATTATAACGTTTTGATCTGATTCTAAATCTATTTAACTTTCATTAATATACAAATATTTTTGATTGTGCTTTTCATGAATCTATTAAGCTATTTATATTTAGCGTAAACCAAAATAATTAGCTTAATAGACAATCAGAATAAAAGCACAATCAAAAATATTTTTATATTAATGAAAGTTAAATAGATTTGAAATTCCCGCCAATTTAAATTTTAAATTGGGTACAGATTTCATTTTTGCCCCTCACTGCCCTCTACTTTTGTGTTCCATTATAGTGAGAGAGTAAGATATACATTAGATTTCGCTTTTACTATGAAGTTGACCGTCTGGTATATAGTCTGTGAGAGACAGCATGAGTTACGATATCAATAGACAGCTATTCAACCAGTTAGCTACTAACTTGTTGGCAGCACTAATTATTATATCATTACTTGAGATTATTTCTTATTATATCATGGATATTACTTAAGATGAAACAGTCTCAGCTGACTTCAAACAAGCCGGCTGTCCCAAGTATTGTAAATAATATGTCCGAGTTATAGGCCGAGTTTACTTCTTATTTAAGAACAATGTTTGGGCAGCCGACTTTGATGACATAGAATTTTTATAATTTTGACTTTACTGGATTTACGCACTATTTATTTCTCGTTTGGGTCTATATTTCTTTTTATATTAAAAACAGAGAATTAGAAGACTGTTAAAGAATGTTAGAGAAGGGAGAAAAAAGCCTGCTACATAGAGGAGACTTGGCATCATATTCGACAATACTTTGCTTTAAGACAAAGATAAATCTTACAATAATCACATATAAGTCGTTCATGACAGTATGAAAATTACACTACACAACGAGTTTACACAATGTCATATTGACTCTACTTGTACTCTACTCGAGTAATACATTGTGTACGCACCCCAGAACGTTGGTGTTTTAAACGTCAAAATGAAGTTTAACTATCAAAAATTCTTGACTTTGAATTTGATATTTCACAATAGATCATGCTGCCAACAAGTTGGTTGTCTTCAAGCTGATGAGCAAGACTTTAGAGACGCAGTAGCTCATGCTGTCAACAAGTTGAGCGTCTTCAAAATAAGGTATAGTGTTAGACATAATAGCTCAACAAGCTGGCTGTCTTCAAAGTGATGAACAAGACTTTGGAGACACAACAGCTCATGATGCCAACAAGCTGGTAGACTTTAAATTAATGACCAGGACTTTGGAGACATAATAATTTATACTGCCAACAAGTTGGTAGTCTTCAAACTGATGAACAAGACTTTAAAGACACAATATCTCATGCCAACAAGTTGAGAGTCTTTAAAATAATGTATAGTGTTGAAACAGTAATAGCTCATGCTGCTAACAAGTTGGTAGATTTTAAATTAATGAGCAGGACTATGGAGACACAATAGATCATCCTGCCAACAAGTTGGCAAACTTTAAATTGATGAGCATGACTTCGGAGACATAATAGCTCATGCTGTCAAAAAATTGACAGTGTTCAAAATCATGTATAGTGTTTGAAACAGTAATAGCTCATGATGCCAACAAGTTGATAGACTTTAAATTGATGAACAGGACTTTGGAGACACAATAGATCATGCTACGAACAAGTTGGCAAACATAAAATTGATGACCAGGACTTTAGAGACATAATAGCTCATGCTGTCAAGCTTAATGTTTCTGACTTTGAAGTTGATATTCTACGTTGAACTTCATATTACAAGTAAATTTAGAATATAAAGTCTTACTGTATAAATGACGTTTTAAACGTCAACATGAAGTTTTTCACATTTAAAAATGTCTTAATGTCTTGAAATTGACACTTTACTTTAGAATAAATAATTTTATTGTTAAAATGAAGATTCTGTCATATTAAAATATCAGAAAGATGTTTTAAATATCAAAATGAAGATCTTAACATTCACAGATCCTAGCTTTAGGTTGACATTTTATTTAACTTAAAAATAAAGAATTCTTATTGTGTAAATGACGTTGTAATCATCAAAGTGAAGATTCTGGTATTCTAAAATAAGTAAATGTCCTTTTTAACGTCAAATTGAAGTTTTATGAAGATGGCAGATTTAATTTTGACATTTGTCATTTTATTAAGTTGGCATTATGAATTTCAAGATGCTATTTCTACCTTAACATTAACAAATTGGTAGGCTTTAAATTGATGACCAGGACTTTGGAGACACAATAGATCACGCTCACAAACTTGAAATTGATGAACAAAACTTTAGAGACACAATAGCTCATGATGCCAATAAGTTGGCATACTTTAAATTGATGATCAGGACTTTGGAGACATAATAGTTTATGCTATCAACAGGTTGGTAATGTTCCAACTGATGAGCAACACTTTGAAGACACAATCTCTCATCCTGCCAACAAGTTGATAGTCTTCAAAATCATGTAGTGTTGAAACAGTGGGTAACAAGAAACAATTGGTAGACTTTAAATTGATTAGCAGGACTTTGGAGACACAATAGATCATGCTTCCAATAAGTTGGCAAACTTTAAATTGATGACCAGGACTTTGGAGACATAATAGCTCATGCTCCTAACAAGTAGGTAGTATACAAACTGATGAATGAGACTTTGGAGACACAGTTGCTCATGCCGTCAACAAGTTGACAGTCTTTAATATAATGTACAGTGTTTGGAACTGTAATAGCTCATGTTGCCAACAAGTTGACAGCCTTTAAGATAATGTACAGTGTTTGGAACTGTAACAGTTCATACTGCCACCAAATTGTTAGACTTTAAATTGATGAGTAGGGCTTTGGAGTCACAAAATAGGTCATGCTTCCAACAAGTTGGCAAACTTGAAATTGATGGCCAGGGCTTTGGAGACATAATAGATCATGCTGCCAATAAGTTGGCAGTATTCAAACTGGTAAGCTAGAATTTGGAAAACATAATAGCTCATGCTGCCAACAAGTTGGCAGTCCTTAACATAATGTACAGTATTTGAAATTGTAATAGCTTATGTTGCCAACAATTTGACAGCCTTTAAGATAATGTACAGTGTTTGGAACGGTAATAGCTCATGTTGCCAATAAATTGTTAGACTCTAAATTGATGAGTAGGGCTTTGGAGTCACAAAATAGGTCATGCTGCCAACAAGTTGACAAACTTTAAATTGATGGCCAGCACTTTGGAGACATAATAGTTTATGCTATCAAGAGGTTGGTAGTGTTCCAACTGATGAGCAACACTTTGAAGACACTATATCTCATCCTGTCAACAAGTTGACAGTCTTCAAAATCATATAGTGTTGAAACAGTAGGTAACAAGAAACAAATGGTAGACTTTAAATTGATTAGCAGGACTTTGGAGACACAATAGATCATGCTTCCAATAAGTTGGCAAGCTTTAAATTGATGACCAGGCCTTTGGAGACATAATAGCTCATGCTCCTAACAAGTCGGCACTATACAAACTGATGAATGAGACTTTGGAGACACAGTTGCTCGTGCCGTCAACAAGTTGACAGTCTTTATCATAATGTACAGTGTTTGGAACTGTAATAGCTCATGTTGCTAACAAGTTGACAGCCTTTAAGATAATGTACAGTGTTTGGAACTGTAACAGCTGATGCTGCCACCAAATTGTTAGACTTTAAATTGATGAGTAGGGCTTTGGAGTCACAAAATAGGTCATGCTTCCAACAAGTTGGTAAACTTTAAATTGATGGCCAGGGTTTTGGAGGCATAATAGATTATGCTGCCAACATGTTGGCAGTATGTAAACTGATGAACGAGACTTTGGAAACACAATTGCTCATGCGGTCAACAAGTTGGAAGTCTTTAACATAATGTACAGTGTTTGGAACTGTAATAGCTCATGTTGCCACCAAATTGTTAGACTTTAAATTGATGAGTAGGGCTTTGGTCATCACAAAATAGGTCATGATTCCAACAAGTTGGCAAACTTTAAATTGATGGCCAAGACTTTGGAGATATAATAGATCATGTTGCCAATAAGTTGGCAGTATTCAAACTGGTAAGCAAGAATTTGGAAAACATGCTATTATGTTTTGCTCATGCTGCCAACAAGTTGGCAGTCTTTAACATAATGTACAGTATTTGGAATTGTAATAGCCCATGTTGCCAACAATTTGACAGCTTTTAAGATAATGTACAGTGTTTGGAACGGTAATAGCTCATGTTGCCAATAAATTGTTAGACTCTAAATTGATGAGTAGGGCTTTGGAGTCACAAAATAGGTCATGCTGCCAACAAGTTGACAAACTTCAAATTGATGGCCAGGACTTCGGAGACATAATAGATCATACTGCCAACAATTTGTTAGACTTTAAATTAATGAGCAGGGCTTTGAAGTCACAAAATAGGTCATGCTTCCAACAAGTTGGCAAACTTTAAATTGATAGCCAGTACTTTGGAGACATAATAGCTCATGCTGCCAACAAGTTGACAAACTTTAAATTGATGACCAGAATCATTCGGGTTTAGCCGTCTTGAAATATGTACATCTAAACCTTTATAGTTTATAAAGTACTCTATTTCAGCAAGTATTTATTGTAGAGGCCTATGGTATATTTAAACCAGAGTCGTCCTAAGATTTTCGGCGTCCCAGAGCTTGGTTACATGAACGAAACGAGTTATACAAAATTCAATGCCAAAAGCAAAGGTCCGCACCTCAAAGGGAGCACTGGGTACAAATGTATGATAGGAACATCATGCACTTCATTGAAAAAAACAGCCCTCCCATGGCTAATTCATGGGAGGGCCCCTATTAGCCCTTCGATTTGGGACGGCATTGCACAAACGTCAATCTGTTAATTTTTCTTGACGTTAACAGCTTAAATGACCTTTCTTATTCTTAAAAATGCATATTTGATTTTGACATTTATATGATCTTAAGCTGGTACTATGAAACTCAAAATGTCATTTCTACATCAACATGAACTTTACAAATTTCAATCATAATTAACTGTTTAAACATTTCCCGTTCTTAAATTAACGTAATTGAAATAAAGTTAATGTATTTCTAAATGACAATTATTGTTCGAAACAACATACCTGAGCAAAACACTTTTATCTGATTAATAAATAATTAATAAGTTATATTAATTCACTTTAATATCACAAAAGAAGCACCAATTTTAAGTCGATTTATCGAAATAATTTAATTTAATTAGTTGGACCTACCATGATATGACCTCCTCTAGACTACAAGACGTTTTGAAATGAGTTGGTCGCGCTCTGGCGTATACCTCACTTTATAAAAATCCCACCACGTGCTTTTCACTCAACTTTTCAGGCACGATTTGCAAAACACCTCATTTTTTCCCGATCGATTTTTCCCTTTCTCGCAATTCTAATAAAACAATAGGGGCTGTTGTAACGCGATATTGTTAATGGATTATTATGGAATAAACGTGGGAGAGTGTACCTTTTCATTTGCCCCAATTAAACCGTCAACTTTAAAGTTAAATCTTTAAAAAATTTAGTTCCTGTTTGAAAGAATTTTTTTATTGATTTTTTATGCACATTCATCGTTCAAGTTCAAGTCGGATTTTTTTGTTGCGTTGCTTAATCTTAACGTTATCGAATTGTTGGGTCGCGTAATAAAATAAACGGTGAGTTAATAATAAGAAGTGAGAGTTGTTGTTTCTTTGTGACATTGAATGTGGGCTGTTTATAGGCATATTTTCGAAATGAGAGGGACTGGCGTGATCTGTATTAATGAGAGTCGATCTTTAAGAATTTATTCTCAATCATTATCATTAAATGGGTGCGATTTTATTTGCTTAAAATAGAAATAAAATGTTAATTAGGTTAGATAATCAGAAACGTCCCTTTCTCTAAGTTGTAAAAAACGTTTTAACCTCTTCCGTCGTAAAGAAAGCAATCAACAACTACATTTCAATTATTTACATATTCAATACTTAGTGAAAGACATAAATATTCAAACTTTAAACCATATATGTTTTATTTATAAAATTATTTCTTTTATTATTTGTTATTACGTAAATTGTGTTGGAATCGTTTCCAACGAAAACTTTAATTGGCAAAATGCTCCTCGTTTACTACTCCATTATATTGTATAAACTCGAGCGAGGGAAAGTCTTATGTACTTTACAGTTAAAGACGCGAAATCTTGTTGTAAATCGGTTTGGGCCGAGCTTTGAAAGTTATAATCAAAATTGAACTTTGCTATGCTGTTTACGTAAGATTAAAATATTCAAAAATGATCATTTTAACTTAAATTTCAACCGAGATTTTTCGACCCACTTCGTTTCAATAATTTTAATTAAGACTTAATAATTTATTAATAAGATATAAAACAAAAAATAAATTTGTACGTGAAAAACTTAGACTTAATGGTAATTAAAATCTTAAATTTGTTTTTTTTTAAATTGTTATATAAATAAATTTATTTAATATTAATGAAAAGAAAGTTCCATCTATGAACGATACTCTTAACTTAATAACTACAATTACACCAAAACTTTGTTGAGTTGGTGACACGGAAAGATGTCGCTCTAAGTTTAAATATTATTTTTAATATTTAAACTTAGACTTTAACATTTAATTAGAGGAATTAATTTTACTTAAATTTATAAATTCCTAAAAAACCGATTTTTTGACAAATTGCTATGAAATCACTTTCAATTATTAATTGGAGAATCTATTTTCGAAAGATGAAATCAATTTAGAGATATCTCACTTAAAACTTGAGATATAAGCTGCTGAATTTTATTGGGATTTTTTCAAAATTTTGAATAAATTTAAAAATTCTTGAAAAATCGATTTTTTTAAAAATTGTTATGAAATTACTTTCAATTACTAATTAGGGCATCTACTTTCTAAAAGTGAAGTCAATTTGTAAATATCTCACTTAGTTCTTGAGATATAAGCTGATGAACTTAATTGGGATTCTTCCGATATTTTGTATAAATTTATAAATTCCTGAGAAATCGATTTTTTGAAAACTTGTTATGAAATTACTTTCAATTACTAATTGGAGCATCTACTTTCTAAAAGTGAAGTCAATTTGAAAATATCTCACTTAGTTCTTGAGATATAAGCTGCTGAACTTAATTAGGATTCTTCCGATATTTTTTGTATAAATTTATAAATTCCTGAGAAATCGATTTTTTGAAAACTTGTTATGAAATTACTTTCAATTACTAATTGGAGCATTTACATTCTAAAAGTGAAGTCAATTTGAAAATATCTCACTTAGTTCTTGAGATATAAACTACTAAATTTAATTGGGATTCTTCCATATAATAATTGAAAAATGGCGCCGAGTGAGCGTACTTATAAAGCTAGCATATGTAAAAAGTGTGCAAAGGAAGTTAAATTAAGTGTAGTTTGTGTTAAATGCGGTGAAAGTTATCACCCAAGCTGTATATTAAGAATTCCTGGTGTTTTTGTTGCCAACGATGGTAAAATATTCTGCTGTTCTACCCTAACCTGCACGTGTGAAGAAAAGAACGAGGAGATTCTCCAGTTAAAACACAGGCTGTCGCTCCTTGAGGTAAGGGTATCTGAGAATGCTTTAGAAAATGTGGTGGATGTACCGATAGTGATTGAAGATAATTCCCGTTTGTGTGATGATCCAGAGGGAATAATTGTTCAGGAATCGCCATTAAAAGTGGGACCTGATTTGTGCCTGGAAAGCATAGTAAATCGTGTTCAGCAAGTTGAGAACCTACTTCAATCTAAGTTGGGATCCCTTGAAGAAAGTATTTTGGAAATTGGAAATAACTTATTAAAAGCAAAGAAATCAGATATCGTAACGACATCCCGTGGTGGAAAAAAGAAAAAGAACCGTAAGAAAAAGATCTCCAAATACTCAACAATTGTTAATTCAGCGCAGAATCCAGGACAACAAGGATGTCAAGCTGATGAGCGAGCAAGACGGTCCAAGCAATGTAAACAGCGAAGACAAGTTTTGGTTTTGGCGGACAGCCTTGGACGTGACGCTTCTCATTTTTTGCGTACTGGATTGGGCGAGGAGTTTGAAGTAGTAAATATTTTTAAACCAAACGCTAACTTACAGGATGTAATTTATGATATCAATAGCCTCTGTAAAGATTTCGGAAAAGCAGATTATGTAATATTAATGGGGGGTATAAATGATCTATTAAGGAACCAAAGAGTTAGTTCACGATCGTTCGCTAAAATTTGTAAAATATCGCGTAAAACTAATGTATTCTACATAAATGTACCCTATATGACGAACAATTTGCAATTAAATGAACAAATCTATAATTTTAATATGTTAACTTACTACGAATTGGGTAGCTTTGTTAATTATGTAGATGTTAACGCATTTCTTGACTTTAAAGATAAAACTAGTCAGGGCTTGCATTATAACAAACATGGTAAGGAAAAATTGTTTTCATATATTTCTAATTTACTATTGAATCTTAACTTAGTACGCAATGGGCCAATAGGAAATATTATTAATATTGATTGTTGTGAAAACTTATCTAATAGCTGTCGAGCGTCGTTAATTTCAGATGTTTCAAATTGTATTTAGCAGGGCCGTGCCTCGTTTGTGTAATGTAGATAGCAATCTGAAGGTGAAACAATCTGATCCCTCATGTTCTCGCGTTTGTTCTGCGGTACGGTGCTCATTGAACTTGCTTCATCTAAATATTCAAGGGGTGAAGGATAAGTTTGGTGAATTGGAAGCTTTCTTGCTTCGGGAGGACATTCAGTACGATTTTGTATGTTTGAGTGAGCACTGGTTGAGAGAATTTGAAGTGTATAACGGGTTAACTCTTGGCACTTGGTCACTAGTTTCCGGTTTTTCGCGCTCTACAATGATTCGTGGTGGAGTTGCAGTTTTTGCGAAAAGAGACATTGCATGCTCGTGTCTAGATCAAGTTAATGCATTGTCTATTGAGCTGAACTGTGAGCTAGCTGCTGCCTACTGCGAGATTTTTGATACGGTCATTGTTTGCTTGTACAGATCACCAAGCGGAAATTATGAAATTTTTCGTGATACTTTGGATCGGGCACTTAATCTTCTACATAACCGTAAAAGGGTTATTATTGCTGGTGATTTTAATTTGAAATTTTGTACGTCAGATTCAAGGGTGACTAATGTGGTGGACCTATTCGCATCATATGGTTTTGTTCAGACAATTTTTGATGCTACTAGGATAACTAATTGCTTGGATAATATATTTATTAATTTTTCTACAGACGAATACTTGACTGCCGTAGTCAGTAATAATTTGTCTGATCACCTAGGTCAGCGCATTAGAATTCCGGCCCCCAAACGTTGTAATACTTTGTATGTTTCTAGAGTGATTAGACCAATAACGATGCTTGGTGGTTTGGCTTTCTTTAACATTATGTCTAGCAAATGTTGGGATGTTTTGGATGATCCGCAGCTGGATGCTAATGATAAATTCAACCTATTCTATAATGAGTTCTTGGCTGCTTTTTATTCTGCCTTTCCTGAAAAGCAAGTAAGGGGTAGAAGTCAGGACACTGATATTGTTTGGTTTGGCGAAAACTTAAGGCAATTGAGGTTGCGGTATGATTTTGTGTGTGCACTTTATAAACAATTTAAAACGAACGATTTACTGAATTTGCGTAATACAATTAGATATGAATATAGAAATGCCATAACAACCGCTAAAATTACAGCTACTAGCGAGTATATTTACAATTCAAATAATAGAACTCAGGCAATGTGGAAGATAGTAAATTCTAAGCGCGGAAAGACCGGAATAACCAATAATGGGAAACTAAATGTTGATGCTTTAAATACTTATTTTGTGAATGTAGCTGAGGATACTGTCAAAAAATTGCCGCATACGTTAGATATTGCAGTCAATTTATGCAATGTCAATGTTGGTTCACACTTTAGTTTCTCTCTATCCTCTGTAACGCCAAATGAAATTCGTAAAATTTTAATGTCATTGAAATCTAGCAAAGCACGTGATGTGTATGGCATTTCTACTAGTTTCATTAAAAGAAATATTAGTTTGTATGTTCTTCCGCTTGTCAGGCTGGTGAACGCATCTTTTGATTCTGGTATTTTTCCAGCTATGCTGAAGTTTGCGTCCGTGGTGCCAGTTCACAAAAAAGGGGATCATCATGATTATGTTAACTATCGCCCAATTAGTATTCTTCCAATTTTTTCCAAGATCTATGAACGTGCTATCTATGATAGAATAATGAGTTTTGTCGAGCACAACAACTTACTACATGTAAATCAATTTGGGTTTAGAAGGGGTAGATGTACGGCGGACGCAAATGTAAGCTTTGTTAACCTATGTTTGGATAGTTTCGAGAGAAATGAGTATTGTGCTGCATTTTTTTTGGATCTGACACGAGCTTTTGACACCGTTTCACATCAAATACTACTCGATAAGTTAGTTAATTTTTACAATTTTGATGGACTAAGTATTGATCTAATTAAATCTTATTTGACAGACATATCTCAACAGGTCAGGGTTGCGGAAGCTGTGTCTGGCAGGTGTAGTGTTAAGATGGGTGTTCCTCAGGGCTCCATTTTGGGGCCATTGTTATTCCTGTTATTTTTCAATGACTTCCCTACCTATTTGGGTGAGGACGTGCATTGTCTATTATATGCCGATGATGCAACCCTTGTCATTAAAGGGGAAAATTATGACGAGGTTTTGGATAGGGCTGAACAGGCGTTAGCTAGAGCAGAGTATTGGTGTGCAGTTAATAAACTTTGTTTAAATAACAGCAAAACAGTTAAAACTCTTTTCACATTAAAAAAGAACGACTATCCCAATCCGCGTTCAACTAAATTGTTAGGTATATATTTGGGGCCGCCTAATTTAAATTTTGCTGAGCATGTTCAGGAATTAGGCAGTAAGATCAGTAGAAACATCTTTATACTAAGAAGGCTAAAAACTGAAATAACTCAGGAGGCGGTTCAGAGCGCGTATTATGCACTGATTCATTCCCTGTTATAATATTCAATACTCACTTGGGGAAGCAGTCCAAGTAGTGCATACATCTTTGCATTGCAAAGGAGAGCGGTGAGAGTAGTGGAGGGTCTTCGGTACACAGAAGACTGCCGTGATGCTTTTAATAGATTAAAGATTTTAACTCTACCCTCACTTTTTATTCTCGAATGCGCTCTGTATGCTTTTGATAACAGGGAACATTTTAAGGTACATGCAGATATTCATGAGCATGATACTAGGAATAAGAATAAAATTTATAACAGTTATTGCCGTTTATCCAAAACACAGCTTGGGCCAGAGTACTTATCTCGAGTGGTACTCAACAAGCTGCCGAATGAATTAACGGAAGTGTCTAATAGAGGGATTTTCAAAGGTAGCTTAAAAACATTTTTATGTCAAAAAACATTTTATTCGGTGCAGGAGTTCCTAAATGCAGGGATAGGATTGTAATCATCACACGCTATTGTTTCTTTTTTATGCTAGTGTGTTGAATTGTATTGAAGGTGTACTTATTTGGACGAGTGTATGAGCAGCTGCTTAGTAACACAATAAAGTATTATTATTATTATTATTATTATTAATATTTTGTATAAATTTAAAAATTCCTGAAAAATCGATTTTTTTAAAAATTGTTATGAAATTACTTTCAATTACTAATTGGAGCATCTACTTTCTAAAAGTGAAGTCAATTTGAAAATATCTCACTTAGTTCTTGAGATACAAACTGCTGAACTTAATTGGGATTCTTCCGATATTTTGTATAAATTTAAAAATTCCTGAAAAATCGATTTTTTTAAAAATTGTTATGAAATTACTTTCAATTACTAATTGGAGCATCTACTTTCTAAAAGTGAAGTCAATTTGAAAATATCTCACTTAGTTCTTGAGATACAAACTGCTGAACTTAATTGGGATTCTTCCGATATTTTGTATAAATTTAAAAATTCCTGAAAAATCGATTTTTTGAAAAATTGTTATGAAATTACTTTCAATTACTAATTAGAGCATCTACTTTCTAAAAGTGAAGTCAATTTGAAAATATCTCACTTAGTTCCTGAGATATAAACTGCTGAACTTAATTGGGATTCTTCCGATAATTTGTATAAATTTAAAAATTCCTGAGAAATCGATTTTTTGAAAAATTGTTATGAAATTACTTTCAATTACTAATTAGAGCATCTACTTTCTAAAAGTGAAGAAAATTTGAAAATATCTCACTTAGTTCTTGAGATATAAGCTGCTGAACTTAATTGGGATTCTTCCGATATTTTGTATAAATTTATAAATTCCTGAGAAATCGATTTTTTGAAAACTTGTTATGAAATTACTTTCAATTACTAATTGGAGCATCTACTTTCTAAAAGTGAAGTCAATTTGAAAATATCTCACTTAGTTCTTGAGATATAAGCTGCTGAACTTAATTGGGATTCTTCCGATATTTTGTATAAATTTATAAATTCCTGAGAAATCGATTTCTTGAAAACTTGTTATGAAATTACTTTCAATTACTAATTGGAGCATTTACATTCTAAAAGTGAAGTCAATTTGAAAATATCTCACTTAGTTCCTGAGATATAAACTGCTGAACTTAATTGGGATTCTTCCGATAATTTGTATAAATTTAAAAATTCCTGAAAAATCGATTTTTTGAAAAATTGTTATGAAATTACTTTCAATTACTAATTGGAGTATCTACTTTCTAAAAGTGAAGTCAATTTGAAAATATCTCACTTAGTTCTTGAGATATAAGCTGCTGAACTTAATTGGGATTCTTCCGATATTTTGTATAAATTTATAAATTCCTGAGAAATCGATTTTTTGAAAACTTGTTATGAAATTACTTTCAATTACTAATTGGAGCATCTACTTTCTAAAAGTGAAGTCAATTTGAAAATATCTCACTTAGTTCTTGAGATATAAGCTGCTGAACTTAATTGGGATTCTTCCGATATTTTGTATGAATTTATAAATTCCTGAGGAATCGATTTTTTGAAAACTTGTTATGAAATTACTTTCAATTACTAATTGGAGCATCTACTTTCTAAAAGTGAAGTCAATTTGAAAATATCTCACTTAGTTCTTGAGATATAAGCTGCTGAACTTAATTGGGATTCTTCCGATATTTTTTGTATAAATTTATAAATTCCTGAGAAATCGATTTTTTGAAAACTTGTTATGAAATTACTTTCAATTACTAATTGGAGCATCTACTTTCTAAAAGTGAAGTCAATTTGAAAATATCTCACTTAGTTCTTGAGATATAAGCTGCTGAACTTAATTGGGATTCTTCCGATATTTTGTATGAATTTATAAATTCCTGAGGAATCGATTTTTTGAAAACTTGTTATGAAATTACTTTCAATTACTAATTGGAGCATCTACTTTCTAAAAGTGAAGTCAATTTGAAAATATCTCACTTAGTTCTTGAGATATAAGCTGCTGAACTTAATTGGGATTCTTCCGATATTTTTTGTATAAATTTATAAATTCCTGAGAAATCGATTTTTTGAAAACTTATTATGAAATTACTTTCAATTACTAATTGGAGCATCTACTTTCTAAAAGTGAAGTCAATTTGAAAATATCTCACTTAGTTCTTGAGATATAAGCTGCTGAACTTAATTAGGATTCTTCCGATATTTTTTGTATAAATTTATAAATTCCTGAGAAATCGATTTTTTGAAAACTTGTTATGAAATTACTTTCAATTACTAATTGGAGCATTTACATTCTAAAAGTGAAGTCAATTTGAAAATATCTCACTTAGTTCCTGAGATATAAACTGCTGAACTTAATTGGGATTCTTCCGATAATTTGTATAAATTTAAAAATTCCTGAAAAATCGATTTTTTGAAAAATTGTTATGAAATTACTTTCAATTACTAATTGGAGCATCTACTTTCTAAAAGTGAAGTCAATTTGAAAATATCTCACTTAGTTCTTGAGATATAAGCTGCTGAACTTAATTAGGATTCTTCCGATATTTTTTGTATAAATTTATAAATTCCTGAGAAATCGATTTTTTGAAAACTTGTTATGAAATTACTTTCAATTACTAATTGGAGCATTTACATTCTAAAAGTGAAGTCAATTTGAAAATATCTCACTTAGTTCCTGAGATATAAACTGCTGAACTTAATTGGGATTCTTCCGATAATTTGTATAAATTTAAAAATTCCTGAAAAATCGATTTTTTGAAAAATTGTTATGAAATTACTTTCAATTACTAATTGGAGCATCTACTTTCTAAAAGTGAAGTCAATTTGAAAATATCTCACTTAGTTCTTGAGATATAAGCTGCTGAACTTAATTAGGATTCTTCCGATATTTTTTGTATAAATTTATAAATTCCTGAGAAATCGATTTTTTGAAAACTTGTTATGAAATTACTTTCAATTACTAATTGGAGCATTTACATTCTAAAAGTGAAGTCAATTTGAAAATATCTCACTTAGTTCCTGAGATATAAACTGCTGAACTTAATTGGGATTCTTCCGATAATTTGTATAAATTTAAAAATTCCTGAAAAATCGATTTTTTGAAAAATTGTTATGAAATTACTTTCAATTACTAATTGGAGCATCTACTTTCTAAAAGTGAAGTCAATTTGAAAATATCTCACTTAGCTCTTGAGATATAAAATGCTGAACTTAATTGGGACCCTTCCGATATTTTGTATAAATTTAAAAATGTCTGAAAACTCGATTTTTTGAAAACTTGTTATGAAATTACTTTCAATTACTAATTGGATCATCTACTTTCTAAAAGTGAAGTCAATTTGAAAATATCTCACTTAGTTCTTGAGATATAAGCTGCTGAACTTAATTGGGATTCTTCCGATATTTTGTATAAATTTATAAATTCCTGAGAAACCGATTTTTTGAAAAATTATTATGAAATTACTTTCAATTATTAATTGGAGAATCTATTTTCGAAAGATGAAGTCAATTTAGAGATATCTCACTTAAAACTTGAGATATATGCTGTTGAATTTAATTGGGATTTTTTCAATATTTTGAAAAATTATTACGAAATTACTTTTAATTACTAATTGGAGAATCTAATTGCTAAAAGTGGAGTCAATTTGAAAATATCTCACTTAGTTCTTGAGATATTAGTTGCTGAACTTAATTGGGATTCTTCCAATATATTGAATAAACTTTAAAATTCCTAAAAAATCGATTTTTTGAAAAATTGTTATAAAATTACTTTCAATTACTAAGCAGAAGATGATAGTAAACGAGCCTTAGAAGTTCAATCAATTTAATTTATCTTCTATTATGTACTGCTTTCTTAATGTTGATTGTGAATTTCTCGGGTGATTAAAAGTGTTCTTGATCGTCTTCAACAAGAAATAACTTTTAATTTGGATTTTTATTGGACGTTGAGAGTTTATTAAAGAAGAATAACGATGACGTCCTTGAAAAGTATTGTAAAAGTATAGGTGAGTTTTATAATATAGATTTCAATGGAAGTGAACTTTATGTCGAAATATGTGACTACATAATGTTACTACGTAGTAGAAAAGAAATTATACTTAAAACTCCATTAGAACTTTCTACTTTTATAATCTCATACGGAGGAGATGTTTTTCCAAACCTGAGGGTCTCGCTTCAAGTACCCCTTACTATTTCAGTATCAATTGCTAGCTGTGAGCGTTCGTTCAGCAAATTAAAGTTAATTTTTACGCATCTACGGTCAACGATAGGACAAGATCGCCTAAGTGACCTAGCATTTTTAACTTTTATGTGACAGAAATAAAACACCGGCTAATAACGAGAGTAGTACCCAGGTACTACATACCGATAATCTTAATATTTGATATTGAAATCGTTTTGTATGACATATAGAATCCAATGAATTTAAAAAATACTTGTGTTAACACATCATAAGTAAGCATTTATGTATTTAGACCTGTTTATAAACATGTTCGATCTTGATTCTGATATACGCGTGAAACGAATACTCGTCACATCAGGTTACACTATTCTATCGTAACATCTGAGACATGGTGCATCGTAAATAACTGTAGTTATAAAAAACAATTATAAATATAGTATAAATTAATGTTTATAATATTTTGCTACATAATAGTATTGTGGTGTTGATAAAAAATGACAGATACTATCGTTGGATTGCGTAAGCCAAGATGTCAAAGGAAAAGGTAAGAAAATAGTAAATATAAAATAATAAATATAATAATTATATCCACTAAAGGTTAACACCTGACGAGCTTAGAGTGTCTTTAGACTTTAGAGTCATCTGATGAGGAGCCTTTTATTCCTTGAGATGAAGAGGAATATGTTCCCGAAAATTTAGATTTAGAAGCGTCCGATATTGAAGAGCAACCGTTTATTGAACAATCATTTTGAACGTCAGATGAAAGTGACTAAGATGAACACGAAGTGGAATTAGAGTGCTCTTCAAAATCTACTATTTTGACAAGCAAAGATGGCACTGTACGGAATACTGTACCACAACGGCAAGCCCAAACAATTAGCCGCAATATTTTGAGAAGTAAAATGGGTGTAACGGCAGTAACTTGTATGTATACACCAAAGGAATTATTTAGAATTATCATCTCCAACGACATCTGTTCCATAATTCTTCGAGAAAGGAATGCAAAAGGCCAACTGATAACAGAAAATTATAACACAAATGTTTTAGAAAAATATCAAGGTTCAAAGGCAACCTCAAGTTTTTAAGCCATTTACTCAAGAAGAATTGGATACGTTTTTCGGGATTCTCATAATTGCTGGCGTTCATAAGTCGAACAACGAACATATTACCGAAATGTGGAAATGCGATTCTTTGCCACTTATTCGAGCAGCGATGTCTCGGGATCGGTTCAAAATGTTTCTATGCCTTTTACGTTTTGACAGCCAACCTACTGGTGCTGAACGTGCTAAGAAGGACAAAGCTGCTGCTATCCGTGACATTTGGATGATGCTAAATAAGAATTTGGACGAGTATTATATGCCAAAAGAATGCATAACGGTTAATGAACAACTGTTTTCTTATCGAGGGCACACAAAATTTACCCAGTATATTCCATCAAAGCCGGCGAAGTATGGAATAAAAGTATTTTGGGCGTGCGATGCGTCGAATGGTTACCCTCTACAAGGCCAAATTTATACAGGAAAACCGTCAGATGGTATATGACAAAAGAATATTGGGGAACGAACTGTATTAGACTGTATTAGACTAGCAAGTAGTATAGATTAGCCGATTCTAGAACCTCCTCCTCGAACCTGCGTCCGAGGAGGAGGTTCTAGAATCGGTTAATTGTTACAAACCTACTAACCTTAAAAGTTGTAATGTAGGAGGAGTTTCCAATTAAGTTTTAATTATTTTGCAACCTCCTCCCAAGTGACACCTTTAAATAGGGAAATCAAAGAGTAAAATAATAACGCTCTGTTGACGTGTCAAGACATGTTCGATGGTCACTCTTCGACGGCTTCCGATAGATCTTCCGATTGGTCCTTCTTTCTGTACACAATTATAAACGGCAAATGAATCACCGCTTTGCTATCGTATGCTTTATATTCTTTATTAAGGAGCATATTATACATATAGCTACTAATTTATAATACTGAAACGCTCTCGATACATCTTCAATCTATGTTCTACACTTAAATATTTTGCTAACAACTCATTTACGATTCTTATTCTACCCTTAAATCTAATTTCATCCAACATTCTTTCTTCCCAATCACCTTTCCTCGCTTTTCGGTAAGCGAACGACCATTGATACATTCTATACACTTGATTTTTAGATTCGCAAATTGTTACTTGTTTAACCTTATTAAATTCACTTATTCTACAAAAACGTTTAACTTATAGCTTTCTAATATTACTACACTTTAAATACATATTTATAATGAAATATTTTTAACACATTCTCAATAAAGTATACAAGTCTATATCCAACAATATCTTGTCCATACCATACACTAGCAACTCTTGAGCTATGCACGACTGTTCACTTAGTTCAGTATTACAAGCTGCTCATACATTCGATTTTATGTCACCTTGCATTCCACTCACAACCTCAATCATATTATCATAATACGTATGGTATTCAAGACTTTTCAATGCGTCTAGCCTCACCGAAACTAATTCGGTTAATTTCTACAATTCATGCAACGAGTCATAAGCTAGGTAAAATACTTCTGAACCCCTATCCATTTTGAATACTTTTCTCGTATTCTCTATCCACATACTGCTGCAAGACACTACACTTATAAGGAACTTTGCTGGAGTAGATAAATCACCGACAAAACTATTTAAAATCAATTGTTTGCTGTATACTATGTTCTTCCGTTCAGGTTCAGATAAACTTAAGCATTACCCTTTTCCCATTAACCGTATCACGGGTTCAAAATGCTGATTCGCACACAGTCCAATAGATATCCATTTGGTTCTACTTTTGTTTAAATCAGCCATGTCCAACCCAAATTACTCTTCGGGCCAAAATTTAGGAATGTACAAGGCACTGGGCCGCCACCCCCCTGAACAAGAAAATTTCAATTCTAGCGCACACTCGCGCTCAAATGAGATACGTATACACAAACTAGCATGTACACAGATATACACAATAATATATAGGTATTTCAGTAAATTACAACAGATATTTAATGTGAAACTTGTTTATTTATTTTATTTGAAATTTTTTTAATATCAACTTCTAATTTTGTTGTGGCACAACGTAACTGATTCGTCAAATTTGCGTCGGTGAGCCTGTTATGGTCTTTGGTTTTGACTAATTTTAATCTAGAAGAAAATGACTCACAGAGATATGTTGTGCCGTTTGCTGCCACAATACACATAGCTAATTTTTTCAAATTAGGAAATTTATCTTCCTGGATATATTTTCCATAAAAGTCGACTATATTGGTGTCCTAAAACCTTAATTTCATTTCTGAGTTGGACTGCAGATCGATAAGTTCCAGTTGTAAATAACCTGGAGCTGAATTCACATCAATATTAAATGGACAATTAAAAATATTGAACATTTGTTTAAATTTTTCTAGGTAGGCAAATCTTTTTTCAAATTCCTCAAGCAAATCTTTAATATTATGCGAATATTCGGAAATGGGTTTATTTTCCATTTCGAAATCATTTAAGTGAGGGAAATGGGAGGCATTATTCAATTTCAGTTGATTTTGAAAATATTTTAATTTAACAATGAATGTCTTTATGTCTTGATAGCAATTCGTAATTAATTTATTTTCTCCTTGAAGATTCTGATTTAGTTCATTTAATTTAGTTGTGATATCTATTAAAAAACACAAATCCAACAACCATTTTTCATCGTATAATTGTGGAACGTCTTCGCCGTTCTCATTCATGAAAATTCTAATTTCTTCCCTGAGGTTCCAAAATCTTAATAAACATTTTCCACGACTCAACCATCGTATTTTGGCGTAATATATTAGGTCACAGTACTTGGAATTATTTTTGGAATTATTTCTGTTTTAATGAATTATTTTTTATTTTGTTAATAATATTAATGACAACTGACATCACGTGAAACATACATATTTAATGACTGAGCACATAGATTTTCTATATGTAAAAAACAATGACAAATAAATAAATCCAAAAATGATGTATTTTGTCCCAAGCTTTCAATATGTTTGCAAATTAAAGTAACTGCTCCTATGTTTTTTCCTATCATTGATGGTGCTCCATCGGTTGTAATACCAATAAGTTTTTTTAAATCTAATTGTCGTTCTTCCGCGCTTTTTAGAACAGCATCTTTAATATCTTTGCCCGTTGTTGTATCCTTCAGACTCACAAGATCAAGGAGTTCTTCTGTTACTTTCAGCTTATTATCAACTACGCGAATAAATATAGCAAGTTGTGATGTATCCTAGATATCGGTTGTTTCATCCAAAGCTAATGAGTAGTACACAAATTGTTTGGTATGTTCATTGAGGTTTAGGGAAATTTCATTGAAAATATCATCAACTCTACGTGCAACAGTTTGATGAGACACACTTATTTGTTTATAAATATGAACTTTTTCCGGGCTAATATCTTCAGCTGCAGCAATTAAACATTCTTTGATGTATTCTCCATCCGAGAAAGGTTTCATTTTTTTAGCAATAATTTGAGAAATTTTTAAACTTGTACTGACAATGTCGTTTGATTGTTGATTTTGTTTTTGAAACACATTTTGTTGAGACTTTAAGTTAGCTTTAAGTAAGTGTAATTTGGCCTTGCGTTCACCACCAGAAAGTAGAGAAAGTTCCGGATGTTTTTCATAATGTCTTCGTATGTTATAAGTTTTAGCAGTAATCGTTTCACGACAAACTAAGCATACAGCATTATTTTTTACTTGCAAGAAAAAGTAGTCATCTTCCCAATTATTTTTAAATTGTCTGTTTTCATCTTCTAGTTTTCTTTTCTTCCTACCTGACATCGCACGTCAATATTATGGACAATTTTATTTATTCTGGTATAATTAAAGAAACGAATAAATTTTTGTAGGACTGCAAATTAAAATAAAATATTACTTACTTTTATTTTCACAACCTTTTTAAAACAATAAGTTTATCAACTCTGTGATTAATCAACTCTCTACGAAGAACTCGCATAAACTGAAGGGACTAGAAAATTTTATGATACAATCCACTTTTGAGCGAAACAGGGGAATACCCGACAAAACGGACAAATTCGCAGTTACGTATCTCCGAATCTACGTAAGTCGGGTTTACGTAGGTCGGGGTATTTACTGTATTCGTAAACGCCATACATCGGGATTCGCTATTGTGCAAATTATTTTTTTAACATCGTCATTGCCGCCACCTCGGCGGCGGTGTCAAAAAAATTAAGATAAAAGGTTCTTCCCAATATATTAAGCAATGTGTTTACCAAATTTGGTGAAATTCGGCCAAGGAATAACTGAGTAAAATCGGTATATAGGTACCCACATACATACAAGATTCCATTTTTATATATTAAGATATAGGAGTTTTATAAAACGTCATTAGACCAAGTAATAAAAATTATTTGTATTATCGATTATTAAAATTTAAATATTAATTTGAGCGATTTCCTTTTTTTGTTATCGGGCCGCACAAAAATCGTAATCGGGCCGCAGGCGGCCCATGGGCCGCCAGTTGGACATGGCTGGTTTAAATAATAGGTGCTTTCCGAGAACAGTGGCCCTTGGTTACCTTTCAGGAAATTGTTTATCGCTGATTCATTGGATACAGTACTACTTATTACAGATGGCTGACCAATATTTTCGATAATCTGTTGACTGCTGGGATACACAAACTCTCCCAAGTGGGTTGCCAATACATTGGTTGTTTCCGATACAACATTTTGCTTTACATTTCCAGACGATATATTTGGCAATGATGAGCAACCTTCATTTTTTGTGGTCACAAATGACTTCTTGTTTTCTCCCCTCCCCAACAAATTTGGCGCAGGTCTCTTGTTTGAGCATTTGGAGTTTGGTTTGGATGCCACTATATTTAAAAATCTTTTACGTTAATATTAATTATCTACTTAATATTCAATTTGAATTACTTACTTGTATATTAATTACACTAAACTCGTTGTGTTCATTGATATTAATTAATATTACAACATTATTTACATTCTATCGGAAGACGTCGATGGGTGACCTCAATTGTAACCTCATTAATTGGAAACTTCACCCATATTGCAACCTTTAAGAGGAGTAGGTTTATACCAGTTAACCGATTCTAGAACCTCCTCCTCCTCCAACAATTGGCCGATTCTAGAACCTCCTCCTCGGACGCAGGTTCGAGGAGGAGGTTATAGATCGGCTAATCTATACTACTAGTGCAGACTTTCAATTCTTGGAAAATATCTTTGGTAGGAACTGTTAGGAAAAATAAGACATTTATACCCTTCAACATGCAAGCTTCCAAGGAAAGATCTGTATATTCTACAAACTTTGCATACAGCAAAAATGCAACTATATGCTCATACGTTCCAAAAAAAAATAAGTCAGTTATTCTTCTCTCATCAATGCATATGACAGAAGAAGTTGAGGAGACTGACGTTGCTAAACCTGAAATAATAAAATATTATAACAAAACTAAAGGGGGAGTTGATGTAATGGATAAAATGTTGGCGGCATATACAGTGAAACGACGTACAAACCGTTGGCCGTTGGCTTTCTTTTTCAATATGATTGATGTTGCAGGTTTGGCGTCGTATATTATCTATCAGGAACACAACCCACAACATAAATCAACCGATCAGAGAACAAAATATCTCAAAACTCTTGCGAATGAGTTATGTGTGCCTGCTATTATTACTCGAAGTAAAATTCCTAAAGTAATTGGAAATAATTTTACACGCAACTCAATTGAATTGGCTTTAGGTCGTCAAATTACAGAAGCAGTCAATACAATACGAGATGTAGTAAATAGGGAAGAATCTGGTCGTATCCAGTGTGTTTGATACTGTTATGTCTATTGGTCACATTTCAAAAGACAAAGAAAAACACGAAAAGCATGCAGTTCTTGCACAAAACCCATTTGTGCCGAACATTCTATATCCAAACCAGAGTGTGATTTGTGCAATAATAGAGCTAATTAATAAATTTGTTATTACTTTCTTATTTGTTCACGTCAATATTGTTTACTAAAGTATTTGTTTATCGTTGTCAATAAAATAGTATTTCTATATTCTGTTTATGTCTTAATACTTGGGTCACGCATTAAGAGATTTAAAATTTTTCAACATGATTTTAACCGAACAAAAATTAAAAAATCCAACATTTTCCGTTATTTCTGACGGAAATTGAAACTGCATTATCTCAGATAGCACCTATGAACGACGTTGTGATTATGATGGGTGACATAAATATAAATTTTTTGAATTCCGATAGGCCCTCAACGTTATCATTACTTGAACTATTGAGTACATTTGATCTGGTGCAAATAATTGATTCTACAACCAGAATAATAAACTCTAGTACAAGCCTTTTAGATTTAATATGTGTCTCTAATTCTAATTTAGTTGAATCCCAAGGTACAATGCAGGTTCACCACTTATCAGATCATGATTTGGTATGGTGTAAGCTAAAAGTTGAGTCAGTTAAAAAAGCACCTATCCCTAAAATAGTATGGATTTTTAAAAATTTTGATGCTGATAATTTTTATTTTGATCTCAGTCAGTTTCCGTTCTGTAATGTGTTTGATGTCATGGATGTTGATGATAAGGTGACACTCTTAACCCAGGGGATATTAGACGTAATTAACAGGTATGCACCGCTAAAAGTATGCCTTTTTTGAAAACGCGCAGAACCATGTGAGATAAAGCATTTAGGGATTTTAAAAAAAGTAAAACTGCAGCAAAGTGGAATTTCTACAAAGAAATGCGTAACTACGTGAACAGTGCTGTTAGTAGGAAAAAAAAGGCATATTTACAGTATTCCATTGCAAACAACAGAAATCCTTGGTTAGCATTCAAACAGTTGGGCATACCTATGAAAATATCTAATATTGTTCCGTCCCATTTACGTAATCCGGATGCAATCAATCGCTTCTTCATTGACTCGATGACCTCGGTAAATAACGATTTTGATCGCGAACTTTACAATTTTTATAACAATACTAGAAGATCATCGCGTACATTCTCATTTCAGTTTGTCAATGATCTGGACATCGAAAAAATAGTAAGTGACATAAAAAGCAATGCAATGGGATGGGATAATTTGAATATAAAGGTAATAAAGTTAGCAATTCCTCTCGTGATGCCGTATCTGAGCAACATTGTTAATACCTGTATCGCTAAACGTAAATTCCCTATGTCATGGAAACACGCCTTGATTTTACCGCTACCTAAGGTGCATGAACCTGTGGATGTTTCAGATCTGCGACCTATAAGTATCCTGCCTGTGATGTCAAAGATTCTTGAAAAGGTTATGTTTAACCATCTTAATGATTTTGTATCATCGGACAATTTACTGCCCCCAACACAGTCTGGATTTCGTGCGGATTTTAGTTGTCTCACGGCGCTTTTGAATATTGTTGATAATATAGATGCACAGACTGACAGAGGAAATCTCACAATTGGCTGTCTTTTAGATTATTCTAAGGCGTTCGATCGTATTAATCACACCATTTTATCAGCAATTTTAAAATATTACGGTATGGATGATTTATCCGCGGCTTTGCTCTCGGACTTTGTATCGGGAGGACAACAATCGCTTGCAATCGATGGGCAGACATCGGAGTTGTTACGTACGGAGTGCGGATGTCCCCAAGGTTCAATTCTATCGCCTTTATTATATACATTATACACTGCTAATTTTGTAAAATGCATACAGTATAGTCAACCGTATTGTTACGCCGATGATACTCAATTATGTATATCCTTTTCTCCTGACGAAATCGATCACGCTTGCCAAAAGCTCAATCAAGACTTAAATGCCATAATCGAATTATCTCGACGTCACAACTTAACTATAAATCCAAAAAAGACCGAAATTATACTTTTTGGCCCGACAAAAGTAAAAGAGCAAGTTCGGAATAAAGTTGGGGTGTATGTAGAGGGGAGAAACTTGAGTTAAAGGGAGTGGTAAAGAATTTGGGCGTGCTTATTGATGAGCGTCTTCAATTTAGTGACCACATCAATAGGTGTTTTCAACGAGCTTATGGTCGCCGTTCAATCACGTGATGTTCGTAAAAGTGCATAAAAAATTTATATAGTTCTGCAGTTGGTTAAAAGAGCGATCTCTTTTCTTCGCTGAGCTCAATTTAGTTATTCATAGCGATACTTTTCTATATCTCCTTCCAATTAGTCATCCTACCGTTGAAAAAATTTTTTTGTTGGAGAACATATTCCGGTTTAGTCGGTTTAGTCTTACGCGATTCTTATTCTCGACATTATTTGGTGTTTTTTTTTTGGCGAAGTGTTAATATTATTACAGTCGGTGTTATTATTTAATTAGTGTTATTGTTATAGTTAGTGTTATTTTTATTTTAATTATTTTCACTTGGTCTAAATATGTCTTAGATAATGTGACCGTTTTTATTTCGACTGAAAACGGGACAAATCTAGGTACTTTTGTCGATAATCAGGAGCAGTCTAAAATTATTAAAATTTAGTTTTAAGTTAGACTTGATACAGCTTCCACAAAATTTGATAGTTTCCTAAAGACCTGCAATGCTTCCAGAAGACTTGTTATTGCTGCTAGAAGTCTTGATATTGCGTTCAGAAGACTTGAAATGATCTCAAACGACTTGAAATACTTTTAGAAGACTTAGAATGTTTCTAGAAAGCTTCACACTACTTCCACAGGACTTAATATTGCTTATAGAAAACTTAATATTGCTTCAACGAGACTTGAAAAGTTTCCAAAAGACTTCAGATGCTTTTAGAAAACTTGATACTGCTTTCAGAGGACTTGAAATACTTCTAGAAAACTTGATATTGCTTTCAGAAGATTTGAACTACTACATGGCTTGTTATTACTTTCAAAAGACTTGAAATGCTCCCAGAAGACTTAGAATGCTTCTAGAAAACCTGATACTACTTTCAGAAGTTTTGATATTGCTTCTTGGAGACTTAAAATGCTTCTAGAAGACATGATATTGCTTCTAGAAGATTAGAACTGCTTCTAGATCGCTTGTTATTGCTTCCAAAAGACTTGAAGTGCCTTCAGAAAACTTGATACTACTTCCGGAAGTCTTGATATTGGTTTTAGAAGGCTTAATACTACTTCCAGAAAATTTGATACTGCCCTTGGAAGCCTTCAAATGCTTCCAAAGGACTTGATACTACTTGTGAAACTGTTTGTAAAAACTGGATACTGTTGATAAACCAATTGACTATGCTTTGAAAATATTAAATACTATTGAACAAAATGCACAATCTTTACGTAAGAAGTATATAAACTATTAATTAAAGGTTAAATACTGCTGGCAGAAGACATTTTTATGGTAAAAAGCGAAGGACTGTTAATAAAATTTAGTTTTCCTTCCAAAATATCAAATACTCTTGCAAGATACAACATCATCATATCTACTAAAAGTTTTAACTGGCAAAAAACTGAAAAAAGTTTAAAAACTGTCACTTAAAGACTAGATACTGCTTGTAAAACTTTGCTGGTTTTAACAGACTTTTTTGGAGAGTGTAAGCCAATCCCTTTTAGGCATTACAACTGCATCTTATTATGTAATTAAAGAAGTACAGCAAAGCGTTACTAATTCGTACAACCCCAAATCCAAATTCCCTGATAACCTGAACAAAATTGAAAAACGTAAAATTTGCATTATGTCCCTTGTAATCCGAATTGGTAAGAGATTCGCTAATCGGAAAAGACTATTCGTTCTATCTGCAGAGAAAGACGATTAATTCCAAAAGACTGAAGAACATTTCTATCAAAAATGCTGAGTCCATACTTTCGAAGGATTGCAAATCATTGTAATTTATTAGCAAAATGGTAGAGACGTATGTATGTATGTATGTAGGAAAGCGGAGGGTACGCTAAAGCATACGGCACCTAAGCCCCAACGGGCCCCTTGTACATCCTCCTACACTCTCTCTGGCTACATCAACCAGCCTAAGGATTTTCCGAAGGCTAGGATACAGCTCAAAGGTGTGTTCCTGATGCCATCTGTGCTCGGCCATTCCTCTCCAAAGTCTCTGATTCTGAGGTCTTGTAGAGTAGGGCATTCACACAAGATGTGTCGAACAGTCTCCTCGCTCTCTTGACAAAAGCGACAGAGGGGATTAGTAGCAAGCTTAAAGTTGTAGAGGTGCTTGTTTACCTTACAGTGACCCGTGATGAGTCCCGTTAAAATACGTAGGGCGCTTCTACCGAGTCTTACGAAAGACAAGGCTGTCTTAGCTGAAGGATAACACAACAGTTCTTTAGACAGATAGCAGCCCTTTGTCCTATCCCACCAGTCTGTGAATTTCCTGTGGGTGAAATCTTTAATAAGCTCAATTTGAGTTGATACGGACGGAGCGATTAACGGTTCAGGTGAACAGATAGCTCGCTTGGCAGCTCTTTTGGCAAACCTATCAGCGTGCTTATTACCTGAACAGATCGAGTGTCCCTTTATCCATTGAAGTGCAACACAGTTGTGTGCTGCGGCCTTCTCCAATGATAGGTGACAGTCCATGACAAGTCCTGAGGTAATAGTTATTCTACTCAGGGTTGAAATGGATTCTCTACTGTCAGTATAAATTGTGAAAGACTTATCTTGCAAGTTGGATCTGACAATAAAGTCAGCGGCAAGTAGAATGGCGATTAATTTTGCCTGTATGGCGGTGGTACCTTTACCTAAAGGAGTAGATATGTGGAGTTGGAGATAGTACGAGAAAACTCCAGCTCCAGCTCCTTTCCGACTAACCGAACCATCAGTGTAGATTTTGTAACTTTTATTTACTTCTACTTCTGTGGAACTTGGGTAGGTGAGATAACTTTTAGTAAAAATGTGTTGTAGGGGTATAAAGTCCGTATTAGGTTCCAGAATTGGCGAGTAACTGACCATTTCATTCCAGAGTACGGCATTTTTACTGTTTCTCTCACCCATAAAGATTCCTGCTGTACGCAGTCGAAACATGGTCACCAGTGCCACTTCTTGTATGAACAAATGAAGAGGCGGTAGGTTCAACATGTTTTCCATGGCTGCGGTGGGGGTAGATCGCAGCGCACCTGTAACATACAAACATGCAAGTCTCTGTACTTTATTTAGTGCAGCAGTGGAAATAAATTTTAAGGTTTTTGACCACCAGACTACTGCACCATATGTAAGCATAGGTTGAATTACAGCTGTGTAGATCCAGAGGGCAGTTTTAGGTGACAGCCCCCATGTCTTACTTATAGACCTCTGGCACTGGCTGAATGCAACATACGCTTTCTTTACTCTATTGTCTAGGTGAGCCTTCCATATTATTTTGTTGTCAAGTATAATGCCCAGATATTTGACTTCTTTTGACAAAACTAATGTAGTATTAGCAAGGGATGGCAAACTGGGCTTGCCAACCTTCCTCAATCGTGTGAAAAGAATCAACTCTGTCTTCCGAGGATTCACAGAGAGCCCTTGTCGGTCACACCAAGACTCAATCAATTTGAGAGCCACCTGCATCCTATCAAAAAGTACATTTATGTGCTTACCTTTGACAAGGATGGTTAGATCATCTGCATAACCTACTGTTGTGAAGTTGGCTTTAGCGAGGGATTTCAAGAGTCTATCCAGGGTGAGATTCCACAACAATGATTGGTAGAGACGTGTACTTCAAAAATTAGCTGAGGAAGAAGAACCTGATGGCGGCATTCCACTGTCCATTCAATAATTTATGTATCATGCTGCAGCAAATAAGGCAATTTCTCCATGAAGATGTTGGGATAACCGAATTAAAAGTGAGGAAGTTAGTAAAAGTTTTAGTGTATCATGTATTACAAGATAAACAGCAGATAATGTTATTATCTAATACAATTTGACTCTATAATCCGCATGCTTTCATCATTTAAATTCAACTGATTTTCATTGATTCGGATTAGCGAAGCTTTACTGTAATTAGATACTTAACTACTAATTGTAGTAGCTGTAATTATTCTATGCTTCTATTTTCGTGGAAGTAGTTAGTAATTATATATAGGGTTATAATAAACTGCTTATAATAAACTAAATATGGGATGAAACTGTTCTTAATTTTCGATAAAAAAACACTTGTTTAGAAATTTTCAACAACTTTTTCCTGGAAAACTGCGATATTTTTTTATAACGTAAAATCAGTTGTCATCAGTTTTTCTCCATCACGTCTAGGTTTCAAGATATTCCCAAAAATTTTGCATAGTGTGCTTCTGTAATTATATGGACATGAAAATAGAGATGCAGACGAACATTTTGAGATATCGATGAGATAAATCGAACTCTTTGTTGTTTTGCTACGGCCTAAAACAACTCAACCGAATCAATTTTTTGGCATTTTTTCCAATTTTTATTTTCACTTTATCACATTTTTGGAAATATCTCGAAAACTGGACGTAAAGGAGATGATCTGAAGACAAAATTAGCTCAAGATATTACGTTATAAAACAAATATCGTAATCTTCGAGATTATTCATGTATTTTTCTGATACCTATTTTTTTATACATAATTTTATGATTTTCAATAATTTTTGAAGCTGCCATGTCTCCCGGTAACAAGCGTCCAGTACGCTCTCCAAAAAGAAATCGACGTTCAAAAGGACAAAAGTGGATTTTTATGCGGTTTGCAAAAGTATGTAAAAGCTGTTATGATATATAAAAATATTATAAACACAAATGTTTCAGTACTAGCGAAGAAACATATTTCTTCAAAGACTTGCCAAATACAGTAGAAGAACGTGATGACGAGTAATAGATTTCGAATTGTAGACTTTATGACTAATACTTTTTTAGCGTGCAACTAAGTAAATCGGAGAATCATTGGAAAAAGTATTTCCTTGTTATGAGTTATAAATTTAATAACATAGAATATTAAAATCTTCAGTATTCAACTTGTAACTAATGTGGACGTGGACAGGTAAAACTAAACTCAGCTACGTAAACGTATTTAAAAATGGTTTGTGCTCTTTACTATTTCAGTGATAACGATTATGTTTGTTTAAAACCTACAAAGGTTTATACTCGAACCATATCAATTGGTGACAATTTTTTGTCTACTACTGAGTTTAATGGGTATAGCCAATTATGTTAATTTATAATGTCTGTGAAGTTATCCCCCCATTTTCAAAATTTAAAAGAAATAATTCTTCGGAGGGCTATCAGAACTCAAAATTTCAAAAAAAAAAAAAATTTAAAATGCTTAACAGTTATACAAAAATTCAATTGTCGAATTAAACAATCGAAGTATCAATTGTACAAAAATAATTTGTTAGTATTATGTTTTTAAAATTTTAAATGAAATATATGTTTAATAAAATAAGATATATTTGTAATTATTAAGTTTCTGAAAAAATATATATTTTATGGAAACCGATAAAACAGTTTTATTTATACTTTTTTTTCTTTTCTCTCTTTTTTTTCTGCAACTCGTCAGTTACAGTCGCACCCGTCAAATAATGTAATGAAATCTGATGAAATATAACTGCATTATTGACGTGTGTGTGGAACAAAGCTGATATATTAATAAAATAAAATATAAATAATGGTGAACATGACTTAAGAAGACGAAAAATTCTATTTTTTGTGTCCACTTGAACAATAGTGGATGTAATGGATATTCATCATGAAACTGTTGAAATAATAAAGCAATATTTTATTCTCTAAATATTGCCATCTATAAGACGATTGCCAAAATACCAACGTTAAGTTGTTCAGCAGATTTCTTTACATGTTTCAATAATTACGTGAAAATTGCACATTTTTACATAAAAACAGTCCTGAGATAACAACATATCTATTGTATTATAGTATATAGTATATTATTGTAGTATTTGTCAGTTTTTATTACGCCTTTTTTATGACAAAGTTTAGTAATTTATTATTGTTAATATAACAACTATTTTACAAAATAAATTATGTCATTCACTACTTTAATATGTGTACTTCAATCCTATGTATTTACATTTTTGTGATAATTTGACATAAAGTCATAAATGTGTTAGAAAGTAACCTCTATCGACCTGTACGGGTTCATATAAAAATCTCCATTGGACGATCTTATGGTAAACTAAGGTTTTTGTATTCCCAGAGATCATTTTTAAAATTAAAAACAAAACGGTTCTTATGCGATTCGTTGGTGTTGTCTACTTTCAATTACGGTGATGTTCTTTACTCTACATTTTTAACCTCAGCACTAAAGTACAAAATACAAAAAATACAAAATTCATTTTGTATTTTGTTTGCGGTTCAGGTTTGGGCTGTGTCGATGGGAGCGAGTGTCATCATTAAAGACCGGATTAAAAGGCACAAATTAGAAATCGAAAAAATTGCTATACCTAACTAATAATGTATTTTAATAACGTTTTCATTAAAAAATACATCGTTAAACTAAACATTCATATATAATTATTAAACCACTAATCACGAAAACAAGTAATTATTAAATGCTGTTCTAAATGTTCCATTGTGAAGTTGTGTCTTCTCTCACTTAACGTATTCTTGTAAGCCGAAAAACTTCTCTCCACGTCCACACTTATAATTGGTGCATACTTGAACTTTGTAATTAATGCGGGATCCATAATAAATCCAGTAACAATTTCACCACTTAAAATTGATGCAATTTTTTGTAATGTGGCAAATCCTTCATTTTTACACAGAACGTCATTAAATTTATTCGTAATTAGTTGACCAATATGTCCCGGTACGCTATACGTGCTGTCTTGAAACTTTTTAATCATTTCTACTGCAATCACTAAAGGTAAATCCTGTTTTTCAAGTGATTTTATAGGTTCACTTATATAACTGTAATTGCTTTTTATAAATGCCAAATTATTTTGTAGCTCCACTTCTTTTAGGACGGCCTGGCAATCTTCTCTTGTATTGCTTTACTACTTGTAGCCGGAAATTCATTTATTAATTGTTTTAATAATAATAATAATAAATCATTTATTGTTCATAACTTAATAGCAAAAACTTCTATAACATTCTTTACATTTTAAAAAAGAACTAAAGTATGAACAAACGGTGTTGTTCGACATTCATTGTCGTTCTTCCACAAACACCAACAGCAACAAGAATATTAACAAAAGAAAAGAAATTATACAGAAAGAAAGCAACCTATTAATACAAAAAAAAAATATATATATATATATATACAATTGCAAAACAGTAACCGAGAACAAAACTGTCCGGTATAGACGCCTAAAAACCCCAACGGACGTGCACAGTCCCATAACCTTAAAGATTTCATTCATTAATTGAGTAATTTTGTAAGAATAACATTTTTTGAAAAACTGCCGCTTATGTATAGGCGGTGTAAGTGTTCCTTTATATCTTATATTAAGGGTGTGCACGTTCGTTCTGAACTGTATCTTTTGATAAAGGTAGGGAGGCCGCGCTGATACTATAATGTTGAAGGAAGTTGTCGCACAATGCAATTTTCTACGATTTACCATGTTCAACCAATTTACTTGAACCAATTTGTGACTGATGTGTTCTCGCCGTCTTATCCCGAAAATAAGTCGAAGGCATGTATTTTGAATTTTTTCTATTTTGTTTGCTATTCGCTTTGAAAGAAAAGAGGAATACAAGGCATCTCCATAATTGAAAACTGACAACAACAAGCTTTCACATAGCAAACGTCTACTGCTGCCAGACAGAAAATGACGAGCATTATAAATAATTTTCAATTGATTGTAAGCAGAACGGATCTTTTTATTGATGTATTCATTGAAAGTTAGGTTTTCATCAATGATCACACCAAGACTCTTCACTGAGTTTTTGCACGTCAATTGTTTGTCTCCCATTCTTATGTCGATTCTATCTTTAATCCTCTCTCGAAGTTTCTTTGGACCAAAAACAATAACGTCTGTTTTTGATTGGTTAAGTAACAGATTATGACTTCGAGACAGATCTAAGGCGTTTGTGTAGTATATAGCGGCATCTAGCCATGTTCCCCATCTTGTTAGAACTGGTTGTGGTGGTAATGGGGTACTTGGTGACCTCTCTCTAAAGAATTCTACCCTTAAAGGGGCTTTAACAAATATTTGTTTACCGCTGTTAACTTTATAGTTTCTGCTACTCGATTAAGCCCGTGTGCTAAGCAAGTACAATGAATTAAATTAGGGTAAAAAATCTTCATATACGATAGACGTAGCTTTTACCATGTATGCCGCTGCGTCTGACACCATCAGTAAAATTTTATCATTCGGCACCGGCTCCGGTAAGAAAAAAATGTGTTAATTCGAAGTGAATAAATCTTGTTACCGTATTATTATTTGTTTTACTTAATTCTTTGGTACTTATTAGAAAACTTTTTGACGAATTTTCATCACTTAATACTCCAAGTATTAAATTTGCCACGTATCGTCCACATACATCAGTTATTTCGTCTACACTTATCCAAATATAATTATTTCCAATAATATTTTTTATTTCTTGTATAACTTCTTTGTAGACTGAAGTAATATAATTTTTGCGGAGATGGCTTTCATCGGGAATATGCATTGTACAATATGTTTGCAAAAAAGTTTTGAAATATTTATTTGTCACTTTACGGATTGGTATGTTTGCTTTTATCAAAGCTTTGCAAAGATCAAAATTGAATTTTGATTGTTCAGTGTAGCCGGATGTTGATGCCACAGATTGTATAGCTGTACCTATAGTTTGTTATTTTTGGATTGACTTTTAGTCAGTTTTAATTTTTCCTGATGCAATGATGTTTTGACATGCTGAATTATGTAGTATTTCTTGTCACAATTAATCTGTTAACAGTAATTTAATAACGTCAGTGTTTTATAATATTTTCCATAATTATTAAACAACAATATATTGTTCTATTAATTTTAGTGATCGAAGTACTACTTTGAATCAATAGTGAATTTTATTTCTAGTGAATTTTGGGACATGCTATTCTTTATAATTTCCAATTTTTACCGTAAAAAGATTAAAATTTCGGTTTTAAATATTTAAAAATCTTTGGTATTATACATAATTTAATCATTATTTAAAAATATAATTAATATAATTAATTGTTTTTACTCGATTAACTCCATCAATACTTACGATTTTTGAACAGGCTTGGCAAAATAAACGATTGCGTTCATATTTCAATTCCTTGTAATCTTTAATCCATTCTTCTACGGTTGGCTTTTGTTTCGGCATTGTACTACGCAAGAACTTCACACTGTCACTCGAGTAACTTTAATACAACAATTATTGTGTTAGAAAGTAACCTCTATCGACCTGTACAGGTCCATATAAAAATCTTCATTGAACGGCGACCTTATGGTAAACTAAGGTTTTTGTATTCCCAGAGATCATTTTTAACATTAAAAACAAAACGGTTGTTATGCGATTCGTTGGTGTTGTCTACTTTCAATTACGGTGATGTTCGTTACTCTACATTTTTAACCTCAGCACTAAAGTACAAAATACAAAATTCATGTTTGCGGTTCATGTTTGGGCTGCGTCGATGGGAGCAAGTGTCACCATTCATGCATACGTCGGAGTGGCTAAATATGTGTAATCGGAGGCTTGTTCACTCTGCATGCTTGTTTTACAACATTATTATAACAGAAAAACCTCCATACCTTTATCAAAAGCTGACATTCCGTTCAGATGTGTATAACGTCAATATTAGATGCAGGGGGCGGCTAACACCGCCTATTCATAAGACAGAAAACTACAAATCCTGTTTTTCATACCGAATAGTACATTTCTTTAATCATTTGCCAGCACATCTGCGGAGCACATCTTTGAAACTATTCAAAAAACAATATAAAAGTTATTTATTCGGGGGTCAGTACGTCTAGGTCCGGTGGCGCTAGCGGGGTGTTGAGCGTGGATATTGGGTTGTCGATGCACTAATTATAACTAATTATAGCTAATTGTGATTATGGTTGTAATTGTAACGAATGAAACATTGAATGCCAATTATTATTATTTACAGAAAAAAACTATAATTCCTGCATGGTTTGGGTGGAAGAACAATTCTTGTAATTGAACCCCACCATGAGATTGTCTCTAGAGTTTCGATTTAATTTCCTTTCCTTTTATATATTTAATGTATTTTTCTATTTAATTCTTATCTGTTTTATGTACTGTATACAATTTTTAATTTTGTAAAATCTGTGCTTTTGAGACAATAAAGCTTATTATTATTATTATTATTACATAAGGGTTAAGTGTGGAAAGAGAAAATTTTAAAATGATTGACTTTGATGAAATAATCGAGAAATTTGCTTCGTTAAAAGCAAGAAAAGTGCGTATGTTACAGTTAAAGCATTCATTACGTGAATGTATACACTATCTAGACAATGCATACATTAACTAATTTACCTAGTTAATGTGTATATAGAATACAAAATGCAAAAATTTTAAATATAATCTTTGTATGCGCTCTACGGAATTAATATGAGTGTTAAAGTAAGGTTGCCAAATCAATGCGGCATACACAAGACGCGAACGAATGAAGGCATTAAAAACAGTAAGAAGCCCTACGGTCGAAAATTATTTACAATTGCGATAAATAAATCCGTACGTTCGGTAGCATTTAGTGCAAAGATCAGAAATATGATTTACAAATGTTAGCTTAGAATCAAAGGTTACTCCTAAGTCTATGATAGTACTCGTTCAACGCAAGTGAACATCGCCAATATAGTATTCGCAGGATATCAAAGAACTTTTGGTGTAAGACATGACGGCGCGCTTAGACACGTTTAGGCTCAAACGGTTACTCACACACCACTCAACGACACTGAACCGAAGTGAAAATGTTCATGTCATCTGCAAACAGCAGCTTCTCACAATGAATGTCGTCCGTGATGTCATTGATGAAAATGAGAAGAGAAGCGGTCCGAGGTTCGATCCCTGAGGCACTCCCGACGTCGGGCGAATAGACTGTGATGTGCAGTTGGCGTATCTAACGCGCTGCTCTCTTCCGCGAAGATAAGACTCCATAAGTGCGGTCAATTGATCACTAAAGCCAATCAAACTTAGTCAAACAGTGCGCAATGGTCAAGTTGGTCAAATACCTTTTGGAAATCTAAGTAGATAACATCAACTTGACCTCTATCGTCAAGAACATCGCATAGATACTGCGTAAAGCACGCCAAGTTCGATACCGTAGAACGGTTTCTCACGAAACCATGTTGAAAGGGTACTATATAAGGCTTCACGTAAGTATAGATATATCTGTATAAGATTGATTCAAATATCTTCGAGATATTGAATAATAAGGAAATGGGTCGATAGTTTTCGATATTGGTGGCATCATCTTTATTATGAACGGGACAAACATAAGCCTTCTCCATTGCGCAGGCATTACAGAGTACTTAAGAATCATGTTATAAATATGGAGCAAAGGAACATCAAAAATAGCAACGCAGTCTCTCAAAAGGAAGCTAGGTATGCCGTCGATACCTGCAGTAAGTTTATTTTTTGAAAGCTTTAGTGCTGAGCGAATATCATCCTGCGTGAAGCCATCGATTCGGAGTGTCCGTTCCACTGACAAACCGGAAATAGGTACATTACAAGGGTCAGAAACAGTATAGACTTGACCAAAATATTCGGCAAACCCATCCACAATCGACGAACCTGTAGTAAACTCGAGATCCCGGTACTTCATAGCGCCAGGTACTCTTCCTCGACTGTACGTACCTCCAATAACTTTTCGGGTCCTTAAGGATTGCAGTTTCACAATTATTTAAGTGCAGTTTGTACGTGGCACTTATCATGGCTTTACTGAGGGATCTGTTGTACTTGAAACTATCCAAATAGTAAGCAGTTCGATACATTCTGTATTTCCTAAGCGCACTTTCCTTGAGCCGAATAGCTTCTCTTATTTCATAAGTGATAGTTCATGCTGCCAACAAGTCTGATGAGAAGGACTATAGAGACATATAAGCTCATGCTACCAACAAGTTGACAATTGATAAAATAATGTATAGTCTGTGGAACAGTAATAGCTCGTGCTATCAGCAAGTTGGCAGTCTAAGATAATACATAGTCTGTTGAATAGTAATTGCTCACGCTGCCAATAAGTTGGCAGACTTCAAGCTGATGAGCAGAACTGTGGAGACACAAGCACTCATAGTGTACCGTGTTTGAAACAGTAATAGTTCGTACTGCCAATAAGTTGACAAATTTCAAATTGATGAGCATGACTGCAGAGACATAATAGCTCATGCTGCCAACAAGTTATCAGTTGTTAAGATAATGTGCAGTGTTTGCAACAGTTCTAACTCATGTTCCTAGCAGGTTAACAGACTTTCAAATGATGAGCAGGACTTTAGAGGTATAAATACTCACACTGCCAACATGTTGGCCGTCATTAAGATAACGTATAATATCCAAAAGTAAAATCTAGGAAGAAAATGCATAAGAAATATGCTATTATGCACTATTATTTCTAATAATTCGATGCTTATATAGCATCGAATTACATATGTTACAGTTAAAGCATTCATTACGTGAATGTATCTAGACAATGCATACATTAACTAATTTACCTAGTTAATGTGTATATAAAATACAAAATGTAAACTTTTACTAGTTAATGTATACAATTACTAACGATACTCAGTTAAAGTTTAATATACGTTTAAAATGTATTATATAACAAAAGTTGTAGAAGTTGTTTTAAATAAAAAGCGAAGCGAAGACTCTGAAATATAAAAAAAAACCAAATTAACTTATAACTAAAAAACTTCGATCGATAGACAACGTAGACAACGATAGGTAACCAACCAACCAACTTAACATATTCTTTAACAGTTCTGTTGAATGGTAAAATAGATTAGGTTATAATATTTGTTCGCTTTAAAATCAATGTAAAAAAGACACAGTAGTTCTCAGGAAGTTTCAAAATAAGGCTTTATCTTTCGGTTAACTTGTTAAGTTAGTAAAATGGATAAAAATGAAATGAAAATTAAATTTCATAGTTGTATTGAAAATATTATTCACAAAAGAGTAATAGCTTTCGAATGAGTTTATCAAAATATCGTAATTTAGTAGATGAAGTAAAAATTGCAAAGGCCCCAGCTCGGAAGGCAAACCGTCATTTTTGGTTGCTAAAACATTACGATGTCGTTACAATTAAAAATGTGGAAAAGCTAGTTGTACCAATTACAAATGATAAAGTGGTGTATTATGTTGTTGTTGAAGAATTATTTGATGTGTTGTATGAAGTTCACGAATCAATAGGTCATGGTGGACGTGACCGTATGAAGAAGGAAATTCAACAAAGGTATAAAAATATTACAACTCAAGAAATACAACTATTTCTAAATTTATGCGAATTATGTTTGAAAAAGCGAAAAAACGAAAAGAAAGGGTTGGTGGTTAAACCGATGATATTTTCACACTTTAACTCTAGATGCCAAGTAGACTTAATAGACTTTCAATCACAACCTGACGGAGAATTTAAATTTATATTAGTCCATCAAGATCATCTGACGAAATTTGTGATACTTAGAGCACTTAAAAGAGTAAGCAGGGATTGGAAGTAGCAGATCAACTACTTAGTATATTCTTATTATTTGGTGCCCCATCCATACTGCAGTCTGATAATGGACGAGAATTTGTAAACAATATAATAGAAGATTTAAAACAACTATGACCTGAATTAAAAATTGTTCATGGTAAACCGCGACATAGTCAATCGCAAGGCAGTGTAGAACGCGCCAATCAAGATGTAGAAAATATATTGAACACTTGGATGCTACAAAAAAAATCAAACCATTGGAGTAAAGGTAAAAACCTTTCAATCAAATTTTTCTTTTTTTCTACAATAAAAAGCGGTATCATGTAAATCTTTTTTCAGGTTTGAGTTTCGTGCAATTTATGAAAAATAGGGCGCTTCATGCAGGAATCAAAAGAAGTCCATATAAAGCAATGTTTGGAGAGACAGCGAAGGTTGGACTTACTGCTTCTTCACTACCACGAGATGTTATTAAAGAAATTAATACTGAGGATGACTCGGACATACAGTGCACGCCGCTTATTGTGATCACAACGGGACTCGGGGTTTATGATAACAATAACCGATTGATAATAATAGCCGAAAAAACAAAACTTTATTTTAATTAAAAATATGTACATATATAACGTAACATAAACTCTTAAAAAATGTTACTACATAAAATATATATTCCATTTAAATTTGAAACAAAATAAAAAACAAATTCATATTAAAAAAACTCATCTAGCGTTGTTTGTCTCTGATTTTCGCGGAGTAAGTTATTAACAAAAATTTCATAGTCGTAATGCGTCTGAAAATCAGATGACCTGTGCTGCACACCATGTCGCAAAACTTCCAGCGCTTTTCTAATTTCGCTCATTGTTGGGGGTTGCATTGTTTGTATGTCTACTTCTTCCTCTGGCTCTTGATTTTCAATTGATGACGTTGTTACACTTTTGCACATTACATTTTCGCAAATCTCTTCTTCTGTTACGTTCTGTGCAACATTTAACTCGTTATCTGTTGCCATCCACTCCTCGAACTCACTTGTCGTCATGTCGGGTGGCTGAATCTTTAGGTGTTCAGGTTCTATGTCATCTTTTGAAAATCCACCATGTTTGAAACAATTCTTTATTGTTATTTTGGAAACTTGGCTCCACGACGTGGTAATAAGATGTAAAGCGTCTAATAAATTTGTTTTCTTGGCTAGATTATTTGCGCTCATATTTAGGGTATCCTCCATACTTTCCAAAATTCTAGCACGCATTTCTTTCCGGTAATACGCTTTCATGGTCCTTATAATGCTTTGATCACACGGTTGTATTATCGAAGTAGTATTGGCCGGTAGAAAAATAACTTTTATATTTTTTAATTGACAATTTACACAGTGTGCATCGCAATTGTCCACGAGAAGAGCAATTTTGCGATTTACTCTCCTATCCCATTTTAAGAGCCAGTCATTAAAAATTAAGGATGTCATCCAAGCATTTGTATTTGAATAATAATCAACAGGTAGATTTTTGACACTCTTAAAACAACGTGGATTCTTACTTTTGCCGATTACTAAAAGCTGTTCTTTGTCACCCGACATATTTGCACAACACAAAATTGTTATACGTTCTTTCGATGTCTTACAACCCTTTGCATTGTCTTTTTTAAACATGTATGTATGATCGGGGAGAGCGCGATAGTAAAGCCCAGTCTCGTCTGCATTAAAAATATCATTAGGAGTAAATTCCCTAGCAATCTTGGTCCATTCATTTTCAATCCAGTGTTCTGCACTCTTAAAATCAGCATCTTTTTGCTCGCCGTGTGTCCGTTTGTATACGATGTTTTCTCTTTTTTTCCAACAGTGAAACCATTCCTCCGTTGCAACAAAATTTTCTTTTCCCATTTTATTTGCAAGTTCTTCCGCTTTCTGTCGCATCAACGGGCCATCTACACGTGCGTCATATTCGCGGACATTCGCAAACCATAGTTTCAACGCAGATTCTACTTGAGCGTATTTCCCAGTTCGATTTCTTTTAGTCAGTAAATTCTCATTTTTTTTAGCAGCATCTTCTATTTCCACACGTTTTTTTAAAATTTTACACAAAATTGGTTGTGAGATTTTTAATTGTGCTGCTGCATTCGCTGACTCAATTTCGGCAACTTGTCATATTTTTCTAAAATGTTAATTTTTTCACTTAAACTAAGATCACGTCTCTTTTTTACGTCAGCCATTACAAAAGA
The DNA here is from genome assembly GCA_036711965.1 of Onthophagus sagittarius. Lineage (NCBI taxonomy): Eukaryota > Metazoa > Arthropoda > Insecta > Coleoptera > Scarabaeidae > Onthophagus > Onthophagus sagittarius. The sequence continues at coordinate 27,263,916 of JASERS010000010.1, read as the reverse complement.
TTAGAATAGAACTGAGGCGTAACGTACACAGCCGAGCGTCGCGTGTTCGAGTTTTCAAATGCAGAGTTTGGGGATTCACCGAATCTATGTCAACATTATTTATTTTGCTCGTAAAAATAAAATTTATTGCTCATGTCGAAAACATTTTTAAGAAAGAAATGATAACATAAACCGAAATCATGATTACTATAAGCGAAAATTTTTGTTATATAATATTACACGTCCGGCCCGTTCTTCCCAAAAGTGATAACAATATCCGATTGAGAACATTATCCGTGATTCTAATAAGCAGCGTCCACTGTATTAATAAAAACTTCTAATGCGTCTAATACAGAAGAACAAGGTGAAATTGAAATGACTTTTCATAGCAATGTTGCTATTTCACAGGAATCTATCCCAGAAAGTTCTTTAGAAACCTTAGAAGAAGCTTTACAAGAAGAAATTTTGCTAGTAGAGGAAATAGCAACAACGTGCGTTGATAAAGAAAATAACGATATATTGAAAGAGAAGAAGTGTAGAAAATGTAAGGTTTTGTTATTGTCGGAAGATAATTCCATTTGTAATGTTTGCGTGCGTCTACATGAAATTAATAATAACAGAAATGAGGCCAAAGAAAATTTAAAACTTCAAGCTACACGTATGAAAACAATATCTGATGCTTCTCATATGCCAGCAGAAAACGGAATGACTGTCCGGATTAAAGTACCAGATGTAGACAGGGGAAGAGGAGATTCTCGTTCAATCTTAGGATGTATAATGAAAAAAACCGATGATGGTTATTTTCAAATAGGAACAAGGAATGGTATTTTGAAAGGTCTTTACACTAGATCCCAATTTAGTGTATGTGCAGAGAAGATACTAAACATCGATGGTATTCCACCACAACAATTACCTCTTAGAACAGTGGCCACAGAGCAATCGGTAGGAAGTGGACAGGGATTTGTAAAATGCAATTGCAAAACAAAATGTAATGGTAATAGATGCACATGTGTAAAGAAAAAAATTTTGTGCAATTCGAAGTGCCACCAAAGTTTACCATGTTGTAATAAATAAAAGTTGTACAGTAGAACCCCTCATATCCGACCTCGGGATATCCGACTCCTCGGGATATCCGTCACCCCTCCCTACTCCCAATTTTGTTCAAATGCTCTAATGTACGTTTTTGTGAATCCCAAGAGACCCGACTTTCCGTCGGGGAATTACTTGATTCGCTCAATCTTGATGTTTGCCGAGGGTTGCGCAACTGTGTTCATCATTGTGAATATCAATTGTATGCATATTTACAATTGTTATAGTAAAAGTGATTATGGCTACCCAACAAAAACGAAAACGTATTGTATGTACACTACAGAAGAAATTGGAAGTTATTCAGAGGCTAGACAATGGCGAGTCAGTTCAAAAATTATCTTCTGAATTAGGAATAGGCGTCACAACTATTAAAGACTGGAGGAAAAACAGAAAGAATATCGAATCGTACTCTATGACAGTGGAAGGGGAGGAGGGTTTAAAAAATAGAAAGATGCTTAAAAAGCCTAAATTTGATGTTTTAGATGATGCTCTCTGGATATGGTTTTGCCAAGAAAGACGCAAAGGAACTCCTTTGTCAGGTCCTATAATTAAAGAGAAGGCAGCGATTTTACATAAAACAATAGTAGGAGAGAAAGGGGAAAATTTCAGTGCAAGTGAAGGTTGGCTTCACCGATGGAAACGTCGCCATGGTATACGTCACGTTGTTATTTCTGGAGAAAAGCTATCAGCTGATGATGACGCAACCAAAGAGTTCGTGAAGAAATTTGAAGTTTTTATTAAAGAAAACAATATGCATCCGGATCAAGTGTATAATATCGACGAGTCAGGGTTAAACTACAAGTTGCTCCCACAAAAAACTCTTGCTGCAAAAAATGAAAAAGTAACAGGGACAAAATTATCCAAGGATAGACTAACTTTTGCAACTTGTAGTAATGCAAGTGGAAACCATAAAATGCCATTGTTTGTCATTGGAAAATCTAAAAAGCCCAGAGCGTTCAAACATGTGAACATGGCATCATTGCCTGTTTATTATAAAAATCAAAAATCTGCTTGGATGGATAGTTCTTTGTTTAAACAGTGGTTTTTTGAAGAGTTTGTACCAGATGTAAAAAAACACTTGAAAATGAAAAATCTACCACTCAATGCAGTCTTGATTCTTGACAATGCTCCCAGTCATCCTTCGGAAAACGAACTAACAATGGGAAACATCAAAGCTATGTTTCTACCTCCTCGTGTGACACCTTTAATCCAACCTATGGATCAAGGGGTTATTGAGTGGTTGAAGAAAAGATACAGGCGAAAATATGTCAGCTTCTTATTAGAGCAAACGGAAGGAGGCAGTAACCTATTTGAGGCAATGAAGACTTTTAATATAAAAGATGCCATTTACATTGCCGCACAAGCCTGGGACGAACTCAATCACACCACTCTACAAAAATCTTGGAGAAAACTATGGCCAAGTATTATTGAAGGTGAGAGCGCAATCTCTAATGAGTCTGAAACTTTAAATACAGATGAAGCAGAAATTCTACAAGATTTACAGACCATCGATGCCCAAATCCAACCAGCGGATATAGAAGAGTGGCTATTGGGAGGGGACATAGTTGAAGTCACTAACGAGGATCTGAACGACGAACAAATCGTATCCGCAGTTTTTAAAGTTGAAACAGAGGAAGATGAAACGAATGATGAAAAAGAAGAACCTGAAAATATCAGTCATACGACAGCTACAGAGGCTTTCGAGATTGCAATGAAATACGTCGAGCAACATCCAGAAGCAACACCGATGGATGTGCTGTGCATTAAAAAGTGGAAAGATATCTCAGCTAAAGCAAGATTTGGTAGATTAAAACAAAAAAATATAACTGATTTTTTTAAATAAATTTACATGTACATACATGGATTTGTATACATAATTAAATATATGTACTCGTTTATGTTTGTCTTGTTCATTTTTGTTGTTCCTCGGATTATCCGACCTTTTTTGGTAACCGACCATGCTCCGGTCCCATGGGTGACGGATATGAGGGGTTCTACTGTATTTGCATTAATAGACGAACGGATTTGTTCTTTATATTGTTTGTTTTTGTATTTTTATTTTAAGAAATAAGTATTTGTATTAAAAAAATCCGTATTTAAATTTTTGTTACATATCTTAGTACAAAAAAGCTTCCAGTTATTTTTCTGTTTTTTGATATTATTTCAAAAATGTATTTATTACTATACTTACTTACCACTTGCATCACATGCAATTCCGTCTATTAAGAAAATTATACCGTCCTTTGGAACAACTTTTACAGATATTTGTTAGCAAATGTATACACTACCTAGTATATGTACACATTCACTAAAACGTTACGTAAATGTGTACATTGACTAGTTAATGTATACATTAACTGAAATGCACACTTTAGCTATAACATATATTTAATGTATTTTTCTATTTAATTTTATCTGTTTTATGTACTGTATACAATTTTTATTTTTGTAAAATCTGTGCTCTTGAGACAATAAAGCTTATTATTATTATTACTACATAAGGGTTAAGTGTGGAAAGAGAAAAATTTAAAATGATTGACTTTGATGAAATAATCGAGAAATTTGCTTTATTAAAAGCAAGAAAAGTGTATACATAACATGCTAATGAAGTGTCGTGTCCCAGGCGCCAGTTTTGTTCGCTACGCCACTGTATGCAGGGTTACCAAATCAGTTTGTACCTACAGTTCTATCTCATAATTGATTTTTTACGCATTCCCTTTATTTTTTTTTATGTTTATAAGATTCCCTTTTTATAATGATGTATGTTATCTCATCAAAAAATTTGGAGAGAATTTGAAAAACAGGAAAGTCTTAATTTATAAAAACATTCCAATAATTGAATTCGAAAAGGCAGTGCTACCAACTGATTTAGTAAAAATTTTAATATCTAACTCGATTTATACACAAAAAGGAGTTTTATCATTTTAATCATTTTATTCATTAATTAACCATTTAAAACTTAATTTCGATCTTTTCGTTATATATTTTATCAATAATGATCCTTTTAATTCCTCTTAATTATAAAAAACATTTCTCAAGGACTTTTTAAACTCCGGTTCGTTCTCTATTTATAGAAAAGACTCTTTGTATTAACATTCTTGTTGTAATGACATTCTTTTTGTGCTAATATTCTTTTTGTGCTAATATTCCTTTTGTGTTAATCTTTTTATATTAATATTCCTTTTGTGTTAACACACACATTCTTTTCGCATCAACATCATTTTTATATCCAATTTGTGTCAACATCCTTTTTCAATCGAATCCTTTTACGTTAGCATTCTTGTTAGAAAGAATTGGGTCAAAAAAATTCCTGCAGGATACGTTTACTCAATTAGTGCCAAGGATATCTAAGAGGTGTACAAAAACGAACTTTTTAAATAAAATTAATTTATAGTCTTTTTAATCATCATTACGAGTATCACTAGCATACAATCAATCATCATATTATTACATAATTACAATAATTACTAGCTTTTTATCGTACAAAAGAAAATAATAATTACGAATTAAGATTTTTGAAAACTGTAACTAAAACCATCTGGTGATCTATTCAAAGATAATTTTCCTGGTGGTAAAAATCTGTGTGGGGAAGGCGTTGTCGTGTAGGTCGGTTGATATTGTTGTTGAGGTTGTTGATAGGTTTGTTGGGGTTGTTGGGGTTGATAATTTTGTTGTGGTTGTTGATAAGTTTGTTGAGGCTGTTGGTAAGTTTGTTGAGGTTGTTGATAAGTTTGTTGGGGTTGATAATTTTGTTGTGGTTGTTGATAAGTTTGTTGCGGTTGTTGATAAGTTTGTTGTGGCCTATATTGTTGTTGCGGGGCTTGATAATCCGGAGAATTATATTGCGGAAGCGGTGTATATTGCGGTTGAGGTGCCACCGGAAGTTGCGTAGGCGGCGCTTGCGGAATCCCATCCCCGGTTGCTTGGAATCCATTTTTACCAGCCGTATAAGAAACGGTTCTTCTTTGTCCGTTTGGATCAACATACGAATAAGTTCCTACACGATTTCCAGCGGCGTCACTTTCTTCTTTAAATTGGACCCCATCCTCTTGTTGGTACGTAGCACCGAAAGTCCCATCTCCAGACAAATATCTTTGTTCCTTTAAAATTGCTATATCTCTACTATCACCATATTTTTGTTGCGATGAAACCGCAAGAATTATTGTGGATGTTACTAATAACTAAACGAAAAGAAAGTTATTTATGATTTATAAAAATCAAAGGAGAAAAAAAAACTTACGAATCGAAACATTTTTTAATTTTTTGATGATTAAATCAGCCTACTTCAAATGGTAAACTGTGACTACAACGGAAAAGAGAGTAAACGGGCGTTTTATATGGAAAGGGCAACCTTGTAAACGTTCCGACCCTGATTGGTACCACTCCCTGGTTCTTTAGGTTCGTGTACGCTTTGTTTTCGAGTTTGATGGCATTTCGGATTTCCTGCTCGAAGCAGGAAGCTTTTTTGGGTCACTCTCAAATTAATCGATTTCCTCCAACTACAAAAATTTGAATTTTCATTTTTTCGTCGGCTTCAAAATAATTCCAAGCAGGATTAGTATATAGAAAAATTTGATTATCACTTTTTATTGAACTTTCTAGATTACATGCAAATATGTGTGGGGGTAACAACAATCAATATATGTGAATTATTAATGTCAAGGTTTCATTATTTCTTGAGCTGGAAAGTTGACTTTTGCAAAAAAAGTTATACTATATTAAAAATAATTTGTCAAAAAAACGTTTCAAGCAAATTGTTTAAGGAATTTATTCATTGTCTCCAACGCGATATTTATTTATTACCTTAGATAGTGTGGGTGTTCCTCCTACCTCGAGATATCTCTATATTTAGCTTAGAAATATCGATTGCTCTACTCAGAGGTCCTAAAAATGTTTCTTTTCTAAATCTCGTCGTATTAATAATAATTTCGTTCGTACAAAATTTGTTTCGGTTGACTTATTTCTGCAGCTTTCTATTTCGGGCACACCTTCAACAAAATTTTTACAATTCAACAAAATTTCTTATTAAATTCCTTAATAACGGTCGTTCCTTTCTTAATGACTTGGTTGGGTCGGATGAATTGAGCCCCTTCACAGTAACCAACAACACAAAACTTTGAAACAATAAACAATCAAAAAACTCTCATCTTCAAAAGTCTGTGAAAGAAAAAAAAACGGCTACAATTTTAGTGATTCTCTCAACCGCATTGTTTTCACCCTTTATTTTAACCCCGCGTGTTCTTGAACGCTTTTAACAACCATGAGGGATTGTTCGTGCGCAACAAAGCTTAGCAAATTTGTAACGTATGTCGTGGCTTTTTAACCCTCGCTTAGTGTAGTACTTAAGGTCAATTATTTGCCGATATTGTAATGGCTCTTTTAAAATTGCTTTTCAAAAGGGAAATTATTACATTTTTGATTTATTTTAATGTCAACTAATCTCGATTTAAAGATTTATTTTCACTTTGCTGAGATCGTCTGCGGACGAGGTGCTACAATAGCCCTATTAAACGAATATTGTTTAATAGGTTTCTTTTTTCGTTCTTTAATAGTTAGTGAACCAAAAAAGCATAATCCGTAATTAGTTACAATCTAGATATGACAAGATTGCGGGAATAAAGAGAAAATTTTCGAAATATACACTAAAAATCCAGAACGCATTAGAATTTGGTTATTACAGTTTAACATCAAAATCGTTTACTACTATCTTCATATCTCAAGAACTAAGTGAGATATTTTCAAATTGACATCACTTTTAGAAAGTAGATGCTCCAATTAGTAATGAAACAATTTTTCAGGAATTTTGAATTTATATAAAATACTGGAAAAATCCCAATTAAACTCAACAACTTATATCTGAAGAACTAAGTGAGATATTTTCAAATTAACTTCACTTTTAGAAAGTAGATGCTCCAATTAGTAATTGAAAGTAGTTTCATAACAATTTCTCAAAAAATCGATTTTTAAGGAATTTTTAAATTTAAACAAAATATCGAAAGAATTCTAATTAAGTTTAGCAGTTAATATTTCAAGAACTAAGTGAGATATTTTCAAACTAACTTTACTTTTAGAAAGTAGATGCTCCAATTAGTAATTGAAAGCAGTTTCATAACAATTTTTCAAAAAATCGATTTTTAAGGAATTTTTAAATTTATACAAAATATCGAAAGAATTCTAATTAAGTTCAGCAGTTAATATTTCAAGAACTAAGTGAGATATTTTCAAATTGACTTCAGTTTTAGAAAGTAGATGCTCCAATTAGTAATTGAAAGTAATTTCATAACAATTTTTAAAAAAATCGATTTTTCAGGAATTTTTAAATTTATACAAAATATTGGAAGAATTCTAATTAAGTTCAGCAGTTAATATTTCAAGAACTAAGTGAGATATTTTCAAATTGACTTCAGTTTTAGAAAGTAGATGCTCCAATTAGTAATTGAAAGTAATTTCATAACAATTTTTAAAAAAAATCGATTTTTCAGGAATTTTTAAATTTATACAAAATATTGGAAGAATCCCAATTAAATTTAGTAGTTTATATCTTAAGAACTAAGTGAGATATTTTCAAATTGACTTCACTTTTAGAAAGTAGATGCTCCAATTAGTAATTGAAAGTAATTTCATAACAATTTTTCCAAAAATCGATTTTTGAGGAATTTTAAATTTATACAAAATATCGGAAGAATCCCAATTAACTTTAGTAGTTTATATCTCAAGAACTAAGTGAGATATTTTCAAATTGACTTCAGTTTTAGAAAGTAGATGCTCCAATTAGTAATTGAAAGTAATTTCATAACAATTACTCAAAAAATCGATTTTTCAGGAATTTTTAAATTTATACAAAATATCAGAAGAATCCCAATTAACTTTAGTAGTTTATATCTCAAGAACTAAGTGAGATATTTTCAAATTGACTTCACTTTTAGAAAGTAGATGCTCCAATTAGTAATTGAAAGTAATTTCATAACAATTTTTCCAAAAATCGATTTTTGAGGAATTTTTGAATTTATGCAAAATATCGGAAGAATCCCAATTAACTTTAGTAGTTTATATCTCAAGAACTAAGCGAGATATTTTCAAATTGACTTCACTTTTAGAAAGTAGATGCTCCAATTAGCAATTGAAAGTAATTTCATAACAATTTTTTAAAAAATCGAATTTCAGGAATTTTTAAATTTATACAAAATATCGGAAGAAGCACAATTAAGTTCAGCAGCTAATATCTCAAGAACTAAGTGAGATATTTTCAAATTGACTTCACTTTTAGAAAGTAGATGCTCCAATTAGTAATTGAAAGTAATTTCAAAACAATTTTTCAAAAAATCGATTTTTTAGAAATTTTTAAATTTAAACAAAATATCGAAAGAATTCTAATTAAGTTTAGCAGTTAATATTTCAAGAACTAAGTGAGATATTTTCAAACTAACTTTACTTTTAGAAAGTAGATGCTCCAATTAGTAATTGAAAGCAGTTTCATAACAATTTTTCAAAAAATCGATTTTTAAGGAATTTTTAAATTTATACAAAATATCGAAAGAATTCTAATTAAGTTCAGCAGTTAATATTTCAAGAACAAAGTGAGATATTTTCAAATTGACTTCAGTTTTAGAAAGTAGATGCTCCAATTAGTAATTGAAAGTAATTTCATAACAATTTTAAAAAAAAATCGATTTTTCAGGAATTTTTAAATTTATACAAAATATTGGAAGAATCCCAATTAAATTTAGTAGTTTATATCTTAAGAACTAAGTGAGATATTTTCAAATTGACTTCAGTTTTAGAAAGTAGATGCTCCAATTAGTAATTGAAAGTAATTTCATAACAATTGCTCAAAAAATCGATTTTTCAGGAATTTTTAAATTTATACAAAATATCAGAAGAATCCCAATTAACTTTAGTAGTTTATATCTCAAGAACTAAGTGAGATATTTTCAAATTGACTTCACTTTTAGAAAGTAGATGCTCCAATTAGTAATTGAAAGTAATTTCATAACAATTTTTCCAAAAATCGATTTTTGAGGAATTTTTAAATTTATGCAAAATATCGGAAGAATCTCAATTAACTTTAGTAGTTTATATCTCAAGAACTAAGCGAGATATTTTCAAATTGACTTCAGTTTTAGAAAGTAGATGCTCCAATTAGTAATTGAAAGTAATTTCATAACAATTGCTCAAAAAATCGATTTTTCAGGAATTTTTAAATTTATACAAAATATCAGAAGAATCCCAATTAACTTTAGTAGTTTATATCTCAAGAACTAAGTGAGATATTTTCAAATTGACTTCACTTTTAGAAAGTAGATGCTCCAATTAGTAATTGAAAGTAATTTCATAACAATTTTTCCAAAAATCGATTTTTGAGGAATTTTTGAATTTATGCAAAATATCGGAAGAATCCCAATTAACTTTAGTAGTTTATATCTCAAGAACTAAGCGAGATATTTTCAAATTGACTTCACTTTTAGAAAGTAGATGCTTCAATTAGCAATTGAAAGTAATTTCATAACAATTTTTTAAAAAATCGAATTTCAGGAATTTTTAAATTTATACAAAATATCGGAAGAAGCACAATTAAGTTCAGCAGCTAATATCTCAAGAACTAAGTGAGATATTTTCAAATTGACTTCACTTTTAGAAAGTAGATGCTCCAATTAGTAATTGAAAGTAATTTCAAAACAATTTTTCAAAAAATCGATTTTTTAGAAATTTTTAAATTTAAACAAAATATCGAAAGAATTCTAATTAAGTTTAGCAGTTAATATTTCAAGAACTAAGTGAGATATTTTCAAACTAACTTTACTTTTAGAAAGTAGATGCTCCAATTAGTAATTGAAAGCAGTTTCATAACAATTTTTCAAAAAATCGATTTTTAAGGAATTTTTAAATTTATACAAAATATCGAAAGAATTCTAATTAAGTTCAGCAGTTAATATTTCAAGAACAAAGTGAGATATTTTCAAATTGACTTCAGTTTTAGAAAGTAGATGCTCCAATTAGTAATTGAAAGTAATTTCATAACAATTTTAAAAAAAAATCGATTTTTCAGGAATTTTTAAATTTATACAAAATATTGGAATAATCCCAATTAAATTTAGTAGTTTATATCTTAAGAACTAAGTGAGATATTTTCAAATTGACTTCAGTTTTAGAAAGTAGATGCTCCAATTAGTAATTGAAAGTAATTTCATAACAATTGCTCAAAAAATCGATTTTTCAGGAATTTTTAAATTTATACAAAATATCAGAAGAATCCCAATTAACTTTAGTAGTTTATATCTCAAGAACTAAGTGAGATATTTTCAAATTGACTTCACTTTTAGAAAGTAGATGCTCCAATTAGTAATTGAAAGTAATTTCATAACAATTTTTCCAAAAATCAATTTTTGAGGAATTTTTAAATTTATGCAAAATATCGGAAGAATCTCAATTAACTTTAGTAGTTTATATCTCAAGAACTAAGCGAGATATTTTCAAATTGACTTCAGTTTTAGAAAGTAGATGCTCCAATTAGTAATTGAAAGTAATTTCATAACAATTGCTCAAAAAATCGATTTTTCAGGAATTTTTAAATTTATACAAAATATCAGAAGAATCCCAATTAACTTTAGTAGTTTATATCTCAAGAACTAAGTGAGATATTTTCAAATTGACTTCACTTTTAGAAAGTAGATGCTCCAATTAGTAATTGAAAGTAATTTCATAACAATTTTTCCAAAAATCGATTTTTGAGGAATTTTTGAATTTATGCAAAATATCGGAAGAATCCCAATTAACTTTAGTAGTTTATATCTCAAGAACTAAGCGAGATATTTTCAAATTGACTTCACTTTTAGAAAGTAGATGCTCCAATTAGCAATTGAAAGTAATTTCATAACAATTTTTTAAAAAATCGAATTTCAGGAATTTTTAAATTTATACAAAATATCGGAAGAAGCACAATTAAGTTCAGCAGCTAATATCTCAAGAACTAAGTGAGATATTTTCAAATTGACTTCACTTTTAGAAAGTAGATGCTCCAATTAGTAATTGAAAGTAATTTCAAAACAATTTTTCAAAAAATCGATTTTTTAGAAATTTTTAAATTTAAACAAAATATCGAAAGAATTCTAATTAAGTTTAGCAGTTAATATTTCAAGAACTAAGTGAGATATTTTCAAACTAACTTTACTTTTAGAAAGTAGATGCTCCAATTAGTAATTGAAAGCAGTTTCATAACAATTTTTCAAAAAATCGATTTTTAAGGAATTTTTAAATTTATACAAAATATCGAAAGAATTCTAATTAAGTTCAGCAGTTAATATTTCAAGAACAAAGTGAGATATTTTCAAATTGACTTCAGTTTTAGAAAGTAGATGCTCCAATTAGTAATTGAAAGTAATTTCATAACAATTTAAAAAAAAAATCGATTTTTCAGGAATTTTTAAATTTATACAAAATATTGGAAGAATCCCAATTAAATTTAGTAGTTTATATCTTAAGAACTAAGTGAGATATTTTCAAATTGACTTCACTTTTAGAAAGTAGATGCTCCAATTAGTAATTGAAAGTAATTTCATAACAATTTTTCCAAAAATCGATTTTTGAGGAATTTTTAAATTTATGCAAAATATCGGAAGAATCCCAATTAACTTTAGTAGTTTATATCTCAAGAACTAAGCGAGATATTTTCAAATTGACTTCAGTTTTAGAAAGTAGATGCTCCAATTAGTAATTGAAAGTAATTTCATAACAATTGCTCAAAAAATCGATTTTTCAGGAATTTTTAAATTTATACAAAATATCAGAAGAATCCCAATTAACTTTAGTAGTTTATATCTCAAGAACTAAGTGAGATATTTTCAAATTGACTTCACTTTTAGAAAGTAGATGCTCCAATTAGTAATTGAAAGTAATTTCATAACAATTTTTCCAAAAATCGATTTTTGAGGAATTTTTGAATTTATGCAAAATATCGGAAGAATCCCAATTAACTTTAGTAGTTTATATCTCAAGAACTAAGCGAGATATTTTCAAATTGACTTCACTTTTAGAAAGTAGATGCTCCAATTAGCAATTGAAAGTAATTTCATAACAATTTTTTAAAAAATCGAATTTCAGGAATTTTTAAATTTATACAAAATATCGGAAGAAGCACAATTAAGTTCAGCAGCTAATATCTCAAGAACTAAGTGAGATATTTTCAAAATGACTTCCCTTTTAGAAAGTAGATGCTCCAATTAGTAATTGAAAGTAATTTCATAACAATTGCTCAAAAAATCGATTTTTCAGGAATTTTTAAATTTATACAAAATATCAGAAGAATCCCAATTAACTTTAGTAGTTTATATCTCAAGAACTAAGTGAGATATTTTCAAATTGACTTCACTTTTAGAAAGTAGATGCTCCAATTACTAATTTAAAGTAATTTCATAACAGTTTTTCAAAAAATCAATTTTTTAGGAATTTTTAAATTTATACAAAATACTGGAAAAATCCCAATTAAACTCAACAATTTATATCTGAAGAACTAAGTGAGATATTTTCAAATTAACTTTACTTTTAGAAAGTAGATGCTAAAATTAGTAACTGAAAGTAGTTTCATAACAATTTTTCAAAAAATCTATTTTTCAGGAATTTTTAAATTTATACAAAATATCGGAAGAATCCCAAATAAGTTCAGTAGTTTATATCTCAAGAACTAAGTGAGATATTTTCAAATTGACTTCACTTTTAGAAAGTAGATGCTCCAATTACTAATTTAAAGTAATTTCATAACAGTTTTTCAAAAAATCAATTTTTTAGGAATTTTTAAATTTATACAAAATACTGGAAAAATCCCAATTAAACTCAACAATTTATATCTGAAGAACTAAGTGAGATATTTTCAAATTAACTTTGCTTTTAGAAAGTAGATGCTAAAATTAGTAACTGAAAGTAATTTCATAACAATTTTTAAAAAAATCGATTTTTCAGGAATTTTTAAATTTATACAAAATATTGGAAGAATTCTAATTAAGTTCAGCAGTTAATGTTTCAAGAACTAAGTGAGATATTTTCAAATTGACTTCAGTTTTAGAAAGTAGATGCTCCAATTAGTAATTGAAAGTAATTTCATAACAATTTTTAAAAAAAAATCGATTTTTCAGGAATTTTTAAATTTATACAAAATATTGGAAGAATCCCAATTAAATTTAGTAGTTTATATCTTAAGAACTAAGTGAGATATTTTCAAATTGACTTCACTTTTAGAAAGTAGATGCTCCAATTAGTAATTGAAAGTAATTTCATAACAATTTTTCAAAAAATCAATTTTTCAGGAATTTTTAAATTTATACAAAATACTGGAAAAATCCCAATTAAGCTCAGCAAGTTATATCTCAAGAACTAAGTGAGATATTTTCAAATTGACTTCAGTTTTAGAAACTGGATGCTCCAATTAGTAATTGAAAGTAATTTCATAATATTTTTTCAAAAAATCGATTTTTCACGAATTTTTAAATTTATACAAAATATTGGAAAAATTTCAATTAAATTCAGCGATGTCATTTGTCGTTAAAATTAGTTAAAATATCAAAATATAAGGCCTTTTGACTATATGGTTACCAATTCAAAAATTTTACCCAAATATCATTAAGTCTTTGTATATCTAAAGGATTTTTTATCTGTGAGATAACTTAAGATAGTAAGGCTCGTTACTGCCATCTTGTGGTTAAGCTATCTAAGAGATTGTTACCATAGTTACGGGTATTTTACGCATTCTGATTGGCTAGTGGATGGGTTTATCTATAAGATAAATTTAACTAAGAGATGGTAGTAATGGGCCTAAGGCTCGTTACTGCCATCTTCTGATTAAAATATTTAAGGAATTATTACCATTGTTACATCTGTTTTACGCATTCTGATTGGCTAGTGGATAGATTTATATATAAGATAAATTTAACTAAGAGATGGTAGTAATGGACCTAACTCCCATTGCTACGTAACTCGTGACGTCACCCCCCTCCTTGCCCTTCAAAACGCGTTTTTCAGTCTCTGGCCAACTTGGTACAATACGCTTTACGGACCTTGGATGTAAATTCAACTTGATATCAAAACAATAAAAACATTAAAAATTTTGAAAAACATAAAAAAAAAACCAAAAAGTTTAAAAAGTCAAACAGTCATCAACAGTGCTCGCTACATTAATATCCCTTCTGGTTTTATCCCAATGAATAACACAGGAATAAATGTTACTTAAATTGTTGGTATCCGTCTTAAAATTTACAGTATTATCACTAAAATTAATCTGATACATCTCAAGAAATAATCTATTATAATAATTCTTATGACTATCGAGAACAATCGGATTTTCAAAATCAAAGCAATGACCACAAGTAACCATATGATTAGCAAGTGCACATTGTGTTTTTTTAGTATTAAAATCACTTTTATGAGAACAGATACGTCTCTTTAGCCACTGACCAGTAACACCAATGTAAACACCAGTACAATCTTTACAGTTAATTTGATAAACGACGTTCGATTTATACATTAAAGTGTCAGGGTCTTTAACCTTAGAAAAGAATAGAAGATTCCACGAAATGTGTCGAGTCCCTAACATATGATTCTGTGTTGCCTATAAAGGGAGAGAGACTGGCACTGACAGTAGGACAAAGGGGGACGTCTGGTTTATGGATCTTTGGTAGTCCATAAATTCTTGGTGGTACCGGAACTTGTACAAACGAACCTTTCTGATGTTCTGGTGGAATACCTGTAGGATCCTTCTTGATCTTCCTGTATGTGGCCGGGTCCAGTAGGTCCATCATTTTGGCCTTATATTCTTCGTTGTCCATCACAACGGTGGCATTCTCGTTGTCTGCTGGCAACACCACGATTTCGGACTTTTCTTTAATAGACCGGAGCGCCTCCTTCTCACTAACTGTCAAGTTGGATTTCGGTGGTTTTGTTGATTTATTTTTATTTTGGCGTATTGTTCTGATATTAATACCCTGGCAACTTCTTGTCGGATCTCTTCGACTTTCAGTGCGGGCATCCCTCGAACGGCTGCTTCTACTTCGCAGATAATTTCTTCCTTCGGGACTTTCCTTGGGGCGATTGCGTAATTTAGTCCTTTGGTCAAAAACTAATTCCGACGGGATCGCCAGAATAAGTGCCAGATTTAGGGCCGGTTTATTCATCTTTGGTTAAATTTAACTGCTGGATATTTTCCATGGTTATTGTAATTTCACTTGCCATGACAAACTAAAGATGAATAAACTGGGCTTTAGTGGAATATTGTTTATCATCGACGTACTTTAGTTGGAAAGGAGAGTTTTACGAACACTTTGAGGGTGCAGCCGTAGAATCTCCGTTGTCGCCGGTGATAGCAAACTTTTACATGGAATTACACGAAGAAAATACTCTGAAGAAGAACCAATGGAAACCGAAGCTATGGCTCCGATATGTGGACGACACGTTTGTTGTATGGCAACATGCTAGAGAACGCCTCTTTGAATTTCTAGGCCATCTAAACGCTTAACATCCCATGATCAAATTTATCATGGAAACGGAGTCCGCTAAGCAGTTGCCCTTCTTAGATGTATTGGTCAGTAGAACAACAAATGGTGACATGGAACTAAGGGTGTATCGAAAGAAAACCCACACTAATAGGTATTTAGAGGCAACATCACACCATCATCTCCAACAGAAGAGGTCGGTCATTCGCACTATGTTCCAGAGAGCAGCAAAAATATGTAAAGGAGACAACCTAAAGAAGGAGGAACGGGTTCTACGAAACGTACTACAGAATAATGGATACAGTTTAAAGGACATCAACCGAGCCACCAAGCAACGGAAGCAGGGAGAAGAAGCTCCAGCAAGTACAGAACCAGCTGGGTTAATCTGTCTTCCTTACGTTTCCGGTGTAACGGAACGAATTGCAAGACACCTAAAGAAAAACGACATCGTGGTGCGATACGGAACTGTCACCAAAATTCGCAATACACTCCCGATAGCCACGGACAAGCTACTTCTTTTAAAAGGAGCGGGTGTCTATCGGCTATCATGCAGTTGTGGGAAGTTTTACGTTGACCAAACCGGACGAAACATCGAATGCCGTATCAAGGAATACAAGACGGATGTGAAGCTGAGGAAGATTTAACAGTCGGCGGTTGCGAAACATTGCCACTCAGAAGGCCACCGAATAAGCTTCGACAAAACAAAGGTTCTGGCTAGGACTAATAAATATCATCAACTGCTGACAAGAGAAGCCATAGAAATCCACCGACATAAAAACAACGTCAACAGAGAAGACGGCTGGGAACTCAGCAGAAGATGGAAGATGGTGGTGAAGACGAATACGATTCCCAAACCTGACGCGACGCAGTAATTAGTTAGTAATTATCTTATAATTAATATAAAATTAATTATTAATTAGTTTTTCGACCTATATATTGTTTTACAATTCCCGATTTTGTCACTTCGAACCAGTTTCTGAAGAAGGTTGCAACATGGTATTCGAAACGTCAAACATTTTTTCAAAAAGCGCACGGCAAAACCCGAAAGTTTCTAGTTTTAGATCTAGTGTTAGTGCTAGTGATAGTTCTAATTTCAGTTCAGCATTCGAAATGATCTTAAGCGGCCGGATAGTGTGTGGATTCGGTTCTGCAATTCAACCCATAATCTCATCTTAGTTAACTCTACGCTGTAGATACAAGCCATAGATAGGCTTGTTTTTCACTATTTTCCTTTCGTTGGCTTATTCCCTCAAAAACCCTCGTTTTGCAATATCCACGGCTCTAAAATATAAGCAAAAAGAAACACATCTCCCAGTCTTTTAAAGGCATCTTTATGAACTCCCTTTTCCTGATATCCAATTCTCCTAGATCTACTGACTTTTGATAAGGCCAATCCTTCATGCCTGCTTTGATTTGACAATTCGGGCTCTCATCTAGCATCATCTAGGGCTGACAAGTTCAATTTTCATATGATCATGATGTTAATCGTGAATGACCATGAAAGAGACATCATTAACACTAAAACTAATACTAGAAGAGAAACTAGAATTAACAGACTTGGAATTAAATTATTGTATAAAGGTGTCGAACTATAACTAGAATTAGTAAGATTCTGGTTTAGCCGTGCGTCTTCAGAGAGAATTTTAACTTTTATTCGCCTCTAGCCAATACTAACCAATACCAGGTTTACAACAATAAAAGTATAACTCGATGCGGGGATATACTTCCATTTCCACCCAACCCAACCCATGATTCTATTTAATTTTAAAAGTTTAAAATTTTAAGTTTTTTTCAATCAGTACATCTAAATATTTTATCCAGTTTATTGATTGGACTGCATGATCTTTGGCTGTAACCGTAGCTGCTCTTCCGCATTTTCTGCTTCTCATTAGGACTGTTCCTCCATCTTACTCACTATTTTATCCAAGGCTAGTGTGGGTTTTGTCCACAATAAAAAATACTTTGTTTTTAGTTAATATTTATATTTTACGCAAATCCAAATTGTATGAATTGCTATCAATGACACAAATATTTATAATAATAATTTTGTTAGCAACATCACTATGCATGTCGTGTGCACAGCCACTTCCCCTTTTTCCTTTTTTCTGTGTTAGAAGAAATTGTGTTGATTAGTGGTTTGTGATCAGTAAAAACTATAAACTGACGTCCATGTAAAAAATGTTTAAAGAATTTGATACTAGTGTAAATTGCTAATAATTCTCTGTCAACAGTTGAGTAATTTATTTGGCTTGATGATAATTTTTGGGAAAAAAATGCTAAAGGTTGTGTTTTGTTGTCTATAGCCTACGATAAAATTGCTCCTATACCTTTACTTGAGGCATCTGTCAGTGAAAGAGTTGCTTGTGGTGATGGGTGTGCAAGTGAAACGGATTTTGATAAAAGTTCTTTAACTCTAGTGAAAGAAATGTCGTGATCATGGGTCTAAGAAATGATTGATTTCAGTTTTTGTGAATAAAGTGTTTTTGATAAATGATGTAAAGGAGCTAAAATGTTTGAAATGTTTGGTAAAAATCTGTGGTAAAAATTGATCGTCCCTAAGAATCGCTGTAACTGTTTAAGTGTGGTTGGTTTGGGAAATTCAGTTATGGCATTAACCTTAGATTGCGAAGGGCGAATGCCATCAGCAGATATTTGATGACCTAGGAAATTTAAATCTGAAACTCTAAAAATACATTTTGTTGATTCTATATTGATATTATAGGAGCTTAACCTCTCAAATAATATCATTTAGATATACGAAAAGGAAATTTAAACCAGAAAGAACCTCGTTAATAAACCTTTGAAAGGTTTGTGCAGCATTACGTAAACCGAAAGGTATTCTTGTGAATTCGAACAAACCAAACTGCGCAGTGAGAGCCGTTTTAGAAATATCGTCTTCTTCTATAGGGATTTGGTGATAAGCCCTTACCAGATCTAATTTTGAAAAAATTTTATAATTGCGTAAATGTAGATTAAAATCTTGAATGTGCGGAAGAGGATAACGATCTGGTACTGTGATGTTGTTGAGCTGACAGTAGTCTCCACATGATTTCCAATCGTTGGAATCATTTTTAGGAACCATGTAAAGAGGCGACGCTGTAGAAGAAGAAGAGGGTCGGCAAATTCCTAATGCCACCATCTGTTCGAATTCTTTTTTTGCAATATTGTGTTTGTGCATATCTAAACGTCGGGGACGACAAAACGGTAAATGTGAGTTGGTAACTATTTTGTGTTTAACGTTATGTCCAACTGGTTTTGTAAACTTCGGTGTAGACGTTAATTTTGGAAATTTTTTCAAAAGTGTTGTGTATTTGGTTCCAAAAGAAAACCTTTAGTCAGAATTATTACCGGCAGAAAGGTTTGAGTTGGTCTCTTGGTTACGTTTCGGATATCAGTATCAAAATGGTGCATAAAGTGTAGTCGTGCTTTGTTGCCGGTGCATTATTATACTAGTTTTCTTGTAGAAATTCGCGCTATTGTGCTTCTCTGTGTGTGTTAAAGCTCTCGATGTCGGATATAAAAATGTATATGTGCTGATTGGCTTGTTGCCTGTTTAAGTGACTGCCAATTATCAGTTTTATTGTAATATTTTACGCGAGATTCTCTTTCTCCTTGACTTATCTTTGTCTATCGGTGCATTATGGGGGAGACCGGTTCTAGTGCGTTATCTGCTCTCGAGTCTAAATTTCTCGAGAGAATGGATTCATTCGAAATGCATCTTCGAACTGCGCGTAAAGCGATTTCGACGAATTCCGCAAAAATATCATCACTTGTTTAAATGAGGTGTGCTCTACGATTTCTACCCTTGATAATCGTTTTGATGACTTGGAGATGTACTCTCGTTGTAATTGTCTCCTTATCCATGGAATTTCTGAGTCAGAACGTGAAAATACCGATGATCTAGTTATTGATACCTTAAACGAACATCTTGCACTAAACAATATCAAATTCACCTCTGACATGTTAGATCGAAGTCATCGTCTCGGCCCTATCAGGAGAAAACCAAATATGCCATCCAAGTCCTCCCCTAAACCGATTATTGTAAAATTCGTCTCTTATAATATGCGGAGACTGATGTAGACCAACAAGAAACAACTGAAAGGTAAAAAAAATCTTCATTTCTGAATTCCTTCGACTACAACTCTACCTCAAAGCAAAAGCTTTAATGGGCGCTGAAAACACTTGGACTTCAGATGGACATATGTTCAACTACAAGAAAATTGTTAGTGTTATTAATTTCCTTTTTCTTTTCTTCATAATTTTTATTAATGGCCCGGTTACTTGTTGCATGGCTGGCACTGTGATTTTGTTTTGGCTAAATGAATTTAGTCATTGGCGCTGCTTATTTTTGTTTTATTTTTGTTTTGTATCTGTAACTTAATGCAAGTAAAAATGGATGTTGGTTGCTCATCTGATTCTACTTCTCATTCTTCCTTCTCTTATAATTCTTCTCTTCTATCCACTTCTGATCTTATTCTCGATCGCTCGTGTGTGATTAATGAAAACGGCATTAGTAGTCATGCTGGGGTACCTCCAGCTGATTTGTTTGACGGATTAACAAACTCTATCTCCGTGAGTCATATTAATGTGCAAGGTATTACAACTCACATTGACGATTTCTTGATCACATTCGAATCTAACATTTTTGATGTTTTTGTGGTCAGTGAAACATGGCTTAAACCCTCTTTCCCCTCAGCAATTGTCTCACTTCCTAATTATAATCTTTTGCGAAACGATCGTTTGTTTTCGCGAGGTGGGGGAGTGGCTTTATTTATCAGGGACACCCTGCGTGCTACGATTATTGGAACCTCTGATGGATCGGTTCAGGGGGCTGAATTTATGCTTTGGAATTGAAAAGTTTCTATAACAAGTTATTACTTGGCGTTTTTTACTGTCCTCCTTTTGTTAACTACTTTGATCAATTAGAAGAAACCCTTGAGAGGCACTCTTTTAATTATAACAATATTCTTTTGATGGAAGATTTCAATACTTGCCTGCTAAAAATGACTTACGCTGTGAAAAACTACGCTTTATTACTTCCTCATTAAATTTGTCTATCCAGCCTTCGCAACCAACTCATCATCTTCCTACATCGCTTTCTCTTCTGGATCTCATAATTACATGTCCGAGTAGCATACTTACGCATGGTCAGCTCCCTGCCCCTTAATTTTCCCATCATGACCTAATTTATTGTGCGATGCAGCTACGACATCATTTTTCCGCACAACGCACTATTACTGTTCGTAACCTGCGTCACATTAATAATGACTTGCTGTTGTCCGATGCGCGGAAAATTGATTGGGTCCCGCTCTATCGAACGGCCGATATTGATGAAAAGGTTGCCTACCTCAATTCTAAAGTTATTAATCTCTTTGACAGAATGCTCCACTCAGGCGACGCAGAGTGAGACATCCGCCGGCACCCTGGTTAAGTGATGAAATAAGATCACTGATGAAAAAACGCAACCGTGCAAAACTTTATTTAAACGTGTTCCAACTGCTACCAGTTGAGTCCCTCTCTGTTCGAAATGCTTATGGTAGGGACTCGTTGGCAAGGTTATTTGCTGACCCTTGTCTGATCAATGATGGGGAGACTATGACGTCTACTATTTGTGAAATTCTTGCTTCACCTAAGTTCTCCTCTTTCTCCTTTGTTCTGGTCAACGCATCAGAAGTCCGCGATGCCTTGAATCATTCTAATTCAACTAGTGTGGGAGCTGATGGAGTTGGTCTCAAACTTTTTCTTCCTATATTGGATATTGTTCTTACTCCTATTACTCACATTTTTAACTTTTCACTTGAACGATCCGTATTCCCTTCAGTTTGGAAGGTTGCTCATGTTGTCCCAGTACCTAAATCAAAGAGTCCCTCAAGTTTAAACGATTTTCGTCCTATTTTCATTTTATCAGTTCTATCAAAAACTTTCGAACGCCTTGCTTACTTACAAGTTCAAGAGTATTTACAAGATTTTAACTTGCATAACGAGTTTCAGTCATTAACTTATTAACACTTATTAAAGTTACAGATGATCATCATACCATCCTTGTGTTACTTGATTTCAGCAAGGTGTTCGATTCGGTTGATCATGATCTCTTGTTAGCGTCACTGGCTGCCCTTGGATTTAATTCTTCATGTTTATCTTGGTTTCGACCATATCTTTCCTGTCGTTCTTTGTGTGTACGTACTGATTCTAAGCCCTCATCTACTTCTGATGTTAGATGTGGTGTACCCCAGGGCAGTGTGTTGGTTCCGTTGCTCTTTTCAATTTTTATTAATGCCTTCACCCATTGCATTTCTTGTAATTATTACGTGTATGCTGATGACCTCCAAATTTACACTACAAGTATTGATAAATTTTCGGAAGCAATTGCACGACTCAATTTTGATCTTTCTAATATTTTCGATTGGTCTAAAAGTTACGGCTTTAAATTAAATGCTGCTAAAACTCAAGCAATTGCTCAAGCGATTCCTCAGCTTTGTTCCGTTGGTTTATTTTTAAATAAAAATACGGAGATTCGTGTATAAAAATTAAAGCAATCAGTGCGAATAAATTAATGAAGGCGCCGATTAAAGCCGATTTTTCGACCGAGATAAACGGCCCGATCGTCATTATAATTAAAATTCCAACCGTAATTTGGATATAAGTTAGTCCGTTTAAAGCTCCTCTTATGTTTTTATCAGAAATTTCTGAGACATACATTGGAATCGAAACATATCCGGTATCGGCACTCATTCCGGCCAAAAACCGAGACACAAGAAAAGTTGTTATGTGCGGATAAATTGCCATTAAACTCCAAGAAATGAAACTTGATAAAACTGCGATGAATATTGTGTTTTTTCGGCCGAATTTATCCGGAAAATACATCATGTAAGGTATCGCACTTAATCCGCCGATTAAATAAATTGTTTCTAGTAATGTTACATCGTTGTTGGTTAATGGAGTTAAATTATTTAATTCGGTTGAGTTTAATTGTAACTGAGGAGTTACAGACGATGGCCAAGAATAATACATCCCATCGCTAATCATCAATAAATTTACTACAATAAAATGAACTTTCATTAATAATCAATTTCATTAAAAAATATCTTACCAATAATTGTTATAAAAGTTTGTACGATTTTTCCTTTAGTTTCGGTGTTGATAAAAAACATGTTTATTATACAAGAAATTGCAAAATACGAATGTTATTTGTTTTCTAAATGGTATTTCAATCGTTTTAATAATTACTAATTTAAATTTTTAGTAAAAGGAATTTATTTATCCCAATTAACTTTTATTTGAATGTTAATGAACCCATTTAAAAAATAATAACGCCATATATCCGTTATATTTCAAAGTAGTATTTGTAGAAAAAAATTATATTTTGTTTTTAATCGATTTCACATGAATAATGATGATAATAATAATAATAATAATCTTTATTACCCCAACAGACATGAGTCCTATAACAAATCTTGATTCGAGTGAACTAAGATCATATCGCTGAAGTAATTCATGATATTAATGAATATCATCTCTAGGAGGATAATATCCGAATTCTAGGAAATGTATATATTTGACAAATTTCCTCTGCACCCTTTCTATTGCGGAGATGTTGTTCTAAGTCGTTGGTGACCAGACAATTGCACAATACTCCAATTTACTTCTCACAAACGCTTTGTAAAGACTGGACACTGAACTCAATCTGGAAAAGTCCCAGCAGTTTCGAGTGATAAATCCGAGGACTTTCAGGGTATCAGAAGACAGCTTACTTATGTGGCCGCTGAATAGTAGCTTACCCCCAGATCCTTAACTTCCGACACACGTTCAAGACTTGTATCATCTAGCCGATAATCATAATGAATAACTTCTCTTTTATTTGTATAAGTCATGACTTGATTTTGCAACATTCAACAACAACCCATTTGATTGGCACCATGAACACAATTTGATCAAGTCCTCCTGCAAGCTGGTACAATCTTTGTCCGATTCAATTGTTCTGAAAAGCGTCAGATCGTCGGCATACATTAATGTTGAACTCTTGAACAAATTTGGCAATTCATTCACAAACAACGTAAACAGTAAAGGTCCTAAACATGAACGGCGGTAGAAACGCCGAAAATCAGCAACTCCTAAAGGAAAATCACCGCCGTACCCACGTGCTCCAAACGCTAGTGTAAAGACGTACCAAAACAAGTCATACAACTCCGTTTTCTCTCTTACGACGAGTTCACCGATAAGTCGAATTCAGCTGTCGGAAATATGGGAAAAACAAACTCAATCCATAAGATGTTATTATAAACACAAAACTCGGTTTTATTATCAAATCACAAAATATGAAAGCTGACTAGTCAGCAATTCTTACTCAACTGCAAAATCCAGAATACACAACTAACCAAAATACATAATCCAATTACAATTCACGACCAAATAATAAATACTTACGTCACAAAAATTAACTCTTCTAAAATCTCAAATCTTCAAGAACTCATTAATTCATTGAAACGGCGATTTATCGAACTGTATCAGGTCGATACCATTGTGTCATTTTCTTCCAACGACATGTACATCATAATGATAGACCGATTAAACGTTAACTCTCCATCTCCTACCGAACCTATTACTGGAACTCAAGCACCAATTGCAAACAAGGACGATGTCTAGTATAAGATTGCTGTATAGCAACATTAACAGTATCAAAAACAAATCTCATTTGTTAATAATTTTATTCTAAATAATGACATTAAAGGAGCGATGTTCGTAGAGACTAAATCAGATACATTGATTATCAAAACTGGTCAACTATACAAAAGCTGGGTAATATTGCAAATGCTAACTTAAGAGGAGGATTGTTGATATTGGGGCATCCTGCTATAAATCTTGGGAAGTACAATTCACCTAGTTTAAACAACCCATTAAACGATTGGATTCACGCGACTTTCATGTTGGGTGATAAAAAACACACTTATTTTTTATGTATATTCACCCACTGAGTCTCATTGAAGATAATGTTCTTACTATGGCAGCATCATAATTGGCAATTTTAACCCAAACCCTATAAAAAGCCGTCAAATAAAACAATTCCTGGACAGAACTAATTTCGTTAAAATCCCAACTCCTCCCAGATTTATAATGAACGAGAGAGCTAGCACTACACCAGACCTTGTATTCTGTACTAATAATATAAAACGTCTAATTTCGTCGGTCGACATGGTTACAGACCTTTGTTCTCATCACTTGGGACTAGTATTGAATTTGGCTCATAACGACACTATAAGACCATCAGTCGAACCCATATTAAGAAATTACAATTTATGCAATATTAGAGAAATTAATAAGAGAGTTGCCGAGAATGGAGGAAATCTATAATTATTTGTATTCCAAAGAGCGACGGTGCTCCTGAAGATCCAGCCAATTACCGTCCTATATCTCTCCTTCCAGTGTTAGGTAAGATGTTTGAGTCGTTCATTAAAACAATGTTACTTGATTAATAACTGCCTAATAAATTAAAACCAGTTGACCTGGCCATAAAATTAGAATCCCAATTACTTTATAATAAAGATATTAACGGAATATTCAACGAAAACAATAACATAATTAAAAATGTCAACAAATCACAATCAAATTCACTTAATAGCTTATTAAATCTGAATGAAAAAATAAAAAAACTTAATCAAACTATCAAAGATAATAACTTAATTGTAACAACAGGGGACAAGGGTGCAGGATTGGTGATTTTAGATAAGGAGGATTACATTTCAAAAGCCATGGAATTTTTTAGCCAAAACAACATCATAGAGATTAAAAATAATCCGACCATTACATATAACAATAAATTAAAGAAAATCATAAAAGAAAATCTAGCCTTTTTAAAGACATTTAATATTACTAGCTTTAATTCTATAGAAATGAACCCAATAACACCGCAGATGAAGTGTCTTATTAAGTTACACAAAGAAAATAAGAGCATTAGACCAATTATAGGAAATATTAATACGCCCACACATAAAATTTCAATAACAATCCAAAAATTTTTATACAGTGCTTTCAATAACACATTTCAATATACAATTAAAAATTCCGCTGAACTAGTCAAAAAACTTTCTAATATAAAAATTGATAAAAACCACAAACTCATTTCGCTTGATATTAAAAACCTATACTCTAATATACCAGTTACCACTACAATGGAACTAATTAAAAGTTTTCTTATAAAAAATGCCACAGACTTACATATTGATCTGCTGGAGATTGATAGTTTTCTAAGGGTACTCAATCACGTGTGTAAACAAAACTTTTTCGGCTTTAATAACAAACAATACAAAATGCAGAATGGTCTACCTATGGGATCGTCCATTTCAGGTATCCTTTCAGACATATACGTTAATCACATCGAAAATGAATTATTTGATGACAAATATAAACTATTTGTTAAAGACATCACTTTTTACGCACGCTACGTTGACGATATTCTGATTGTTTATAAAGGCAATCCTGCAAAACTTAAAGCTCTACTTAATGTAATTAACAATCTAAGCCAATTGGAGTTCACCACGGAAATGGAGATAAATAACAATATCAACTTCTTAGACCTCACTATTCGGAAAAACTTAAATAGAAATTCGCTGGATTTTGATATCTTCAGAAAGCCGACCTTTACTGATAATATTATTCCCAACAACTCATTTAGTTGTATGCAACATAAATACGCAAACTTTAGATATTTATTCAATAGACTCTACAATATACCTCTACAACCAGAATGTATATCTAAAGAAATAAAAACAATAGTTAAAATCGGCATAGATAATGGTTACAATGTTCATGAAATTCAACATGTTTACAATTTGGTGCACAATTCAAAAATCATTAATCTCATATACCCACATTATAAAATAAAAAATAAATATATATCTTTGCCTTTCTCACCAATAATTGAATTTAAGATGAAAAGGAACCTACATAAGTACAATTTGAATATAGCATTTATCTCTAACAATAAAGTTTACAATAGACTGATTAATAATAAACCAAAAATGAGGTATGAGCTGCGAAGTGGAGTATATCGAATCGAATGTCCCGAGTGTAATAAGGTTTACATAGGCCAAACGGGTAGAAATCTTTGTACGAGATTTAAAGAACACATGACGAGAGAAAATTCTTCAGTTTTCAAACACATACAAAACAGTGGCCATAACATGCAACTTCAAAATGTTAAGCTCATTAAAAACCTTAAAAAATCGCACGAATTGGATCTATATGAAGAACTTCACATCAACTTATGTTCGAAAGACAACAACCTGCTACTAAATGATCTGACCAATATTGAAAACAAAAATCGATATTTCCTATCATACATTTAATAATATCTTCAAATATTTTACATCCTTGTCATACTTATTCAGAACCTGTTTTCTTTAATTTTTTAAAAATTCGCATGTCATAAATCTTGTTTTATCGCTAGTATAAATCTGTTCTTTTAACTGTAACGACATTTCTTTCGAAGCAAACATTTTAATGTTTTAAATTTATAAGTTAAATGTACGTAAGTTATATATAATTCTGGGATCATCCTTCCGATGAATTATTGGAACACATAACAAGGTTATGAATTTTACACATGTACTAATCATCGTTATATAATTGACGGTAAATATTGTGTTTTTAACTATAATTTTAAGTAGTCGATCTTTCTTAAACTTGTTTAATTTTTAGTCGTGCCGGAAGAAGGATATACAATATCCGAAACAATTGTAGCACCGAAATAATTTATTAAAATATTTTGTCATCGTTTATTTTTTGGTTTTATTTAAATATTAGTTCTTCATGTTTATCTTGGTTTCGATCATATCTTTCCTGTCGTTCTTTGTGTGTACGTACTGATTCTGAGCTCTCCTCTACTTGTGATATTAGATGTGGTGTACCCCAGGGCAGTGTGTTGGGTCCGTTGCTCTTTTCAATGTTTATTAATGCCGTCACCCATTGCATTTCTTGTAATTATCACGTGTATGCTGATGACCTCCAAATTTATACTACAACAAGTATTGATAAATTTTCGGAAGCAATTGTACGACTCAATCTTGATCTTTCTAATATTTTCGATTGGTCTAAATTTTACGCCTTTAAATTAAATGCTGCTAAACCTCAAGCAATTGCGTTTGGCAGTCGACCTTTAATTGCGAAGCTTAATGATTTTTTATCCATTTACGTATTTACGTAATGCTTGACGGTAACGTTATTCAGCTATCTGATACGGTTAGAAATCTTGGGGTGGTGATGGACTCCACAATGTCCTGGAAACCTCAAATTCAATCCGTTTGCAAAAAATTCTATCGTTGCTTCCACTCGTTGAAAAAATTCCGTTGTTTCCTTCCTCCCACGGTCCGTCGTAATCTTTGTTATTCTATTATTTTCCCCCATATAGATTACGCTGACACCGCATATCCTGATCTTTCAGTAACACTCCGAAATAAACTGCAAAGACTTCAGACCAACTGCATACGGTATATTTTTGATCTTGATATATCTCAACACATAACTCCATACCATAATTACTTACAGATATTAACCTGTCAGAACCGTAGATCATTTCGTATATTGACTATGT
This sequence comes from Onthophagus sagittarius, assembly GCA_036711965.1. Taxonomy (NCBI): domain Eukaryota; kingdom Metazoa; phylum Arthropoda; class Insecta; order Coleoptera; family Scarabaeidae; genus Onthophagus; species Onthophagus sagittarius. Next base: position 27,235,788 of record JASERS010000010.1, on the reverse strand, counting down.
TATGTAATATTCTTCATAATTAAACACCAAGGTACCTGTAATGTATATTTCAGCGCTTGTCATCACATGGTTTACCCACAAAACCTCAGCTTGATTCGCTGCTTATGTTCCCGACCCATAACACCGAATTTTACCATAACTCGTTTACTGTACAGGCGATAACCCTTTGGAACAATCTGCCTACTGATATTCATAATATTCCTCACATTACGACATTTAAAAATCATTTAAAGCGCCATTTATTTGCTTGCCAATTATCTGCCTGAGAACTTCTAACTTCTCTTCTTCTTTGCTTTTCTTCTTCTTCTCTTGCTTCTTTTCTTCTCTTATTCTAACAACTAACATAACGCATCGGTATAGTTACCATAAATTGAACGTTGAAGCTTGCCATTTAATTTATTTTTTTGTAACACAGTATACAGTTCATTGATTGGGTCCTTTGGAAGATATCGTTTATGCGATAAATTGATCCTTTTGCTCATATCTCTATATATTAAGTTGTGATATGTATACATTAAGTTGTATTTTTCTTTTTTTATGGCAATAAATTATTATTATTAATTTATGAGGTAGAACCGAAATGTCAGCTCCAGTGTCAAAAAATTTTGATTATTTTGATTTTCAAAAATGAAAAGTCGGGAAGTCACAGAATTTACCGAAAATTGAGGTCGACTTTTTGTAAAATTTTTGAATTTGGAAAAATTTTATTTTTCTTTTGAAACCCTTAATAGTTTTTTTTGATGCCGATGAAAATTTTTAATTTTTTTGTCGGTGAAGGAATTGTAAAATTTGCAAGATATTCCTTCACATTTAACTGCGTTATCTCCAAATTTGCGGTAATACCAACAAATAGTCGAATAACTCGGAGAATTAGACTTATTTCGCGAGTGACATGACGAAGTACGATGTCTATCTCTAGAACTGTGAAAACAATTAGAATTACAGTTCTTCGACGTATTTGTTGGTATGTTTTGAAATTTTGTAGTCAAAAAGTTTATCTGGTCTTCTAAATTTTTTGTTCTGTTGTCCTGTTGTTGTTGTTGTTGTGAAATGGAAGTCACAAGTGCTGGACAGGTTAACGTCAGATTTTTAATGGTTGTCAGTAATTCGAAGTGTGGAGGTGTTGTTGTGGCGCGATGTTTTTGAATTTCTGAGAGGTGTGTTGAGGTCGATGTCAAATTTATTGATTCCCACACCTTGTCAGCAATAGAACGAATATCTACCACGACCTCTTTGCCAGAAGCGAGGAGTGCCACCGAAACAACATGAGGAAGTCTCCTTTGCCACAATTTTAACAATAAATTTGGACTGACCACCTGAGAACCACCAACCGTGGTCAACATCGATCGATAAAGATCTGATGGTTTTTGATCTCCCATTTGCGAACCTGCCAGAAGATCGTCCAGACGTTTTTCTTCACTCAATGATAATCTTTCAGTTAATACTTTTTTGAGTGAGGAATATGGATTCGTATCTAGAGGATTCTGTATGAAATCAACCACAGTAGATGATCTCAGTGGGTAAATTTGTCAAAAGAACATTAAATTTAGTTTTTTCATTGCTAATCCTAGTTAATGTAAAATGCGTTTCTACTTGCCGAAACCTTATGTCGGGATTAGAAGACCAAAATGGTGGTAATTTCAATTTTGAAATATTTTGCAATTCATGCGCAGAACTGTCACCATCAGCAGGATCTATCATTTTTAATAAAAAATGTCTAAAAATTCGTTTTTATTAATTAAAAAATTCTTAAAATTTTGGAAAAATGTGATACAATTTTTGATTTTTTCCTCCTTATATTAACCTTTATAGGAATAAAAATTGGCTACTTACCGGCACACGACTGTAAATTTTAATAAGGTCTTGATGGTCGCTGACGGATTGTTTTTGACGTCTTAATCAATTTCAGGTGTAAGATCCAAAATTTTCGTCGGAAGCGGGTTACAGAAAAAAAAACACGTCGCAGTAAAACTCCATGGATAAGAAAATATTTAATAAATAAAGAATAGGGTACGATGAACAGCATGCTTGGCATCAGTTTCTAATAGAAACAAAATTGTATGCACTGAAAGTGCTTATGACAGTCCTCATACATATTTAAGAATCATTCATGGACGTATTCCTAAAAGAAAGCCTGCCTTTTCTTCTTCATGTATGTACGATAAACATAATGCTCCTGAACAAAGCAATATATCAGATTCATTTAACAACCAAAGCCAAAAGCTTGCTGAAGCTTTTGCATATTAAAATACTGACTCTGACACTGATTTCTCAAAACAAAGTTTCGAAAGTTTTAAAGTTTTAAATGAGTAAAGTTAAGATATGGCCCATTGTGTGCACTTAAACGAATTAAATCAAGCCCCAAATTAAAAACTTTGATTTTTTGATATTTTAAATCTATTTAATGTAAATCTTTTATTTTTTAATCCTTCAGGTATAAGTTAAAACGTAACGGTAACGGTACTTTTCGAGTCAAAACCAGTCAGATCCTCTTCCTTCTGCGAAACGCAAAGCCGCAAAACCAAACCCACCCCATTTGCAAACATGGTAGCCGGGACGAAAAAAAAAACGCTTAATCCTAAATATTATAATCTCTCTTCAAGTAGAAAGAGAGAAGAATAGAAATGTCTAACTGTCATAATCACAAGCGGTGCATTTAAATTGTCACCCTAAAATTTAATCTTCTTGATGGTTGGGGAGGAATAAATTTTATTTATTTTTTAAATAGTGATAATACAAGAATGTTAAATTTAATTTTTTGATGCGAAGTTAGATGTGGTTTAGATTTTTCTTTATTAAGATAAAAAATAAATTCGCCAGAGGCAAAATCAGATCCCTCTTCGCCATGTTTTCGACAATCGCCATAAAGAATGGAAGCTAATCCTTAAACTAAACGGTCCTTCGGCCCCAGCAGTCGGGGTTTATTAAGCCGATGCCCTCAGGGTGGTGATTTTATATTGTCGTTTTCAGTAAGAGATGAGGGGTGTGCATCAAAAAAATGATACAATTCATGATTTAATTTATATGATGTCCAAAATTTGCGCCAACTCTGCGGTATTTCACAAAGAGGTATTCCGATTCTTTTTCAAAATTGAGGTAAAAACTTAAACCGGGTTCAAAGACTACCGACGAAAAAGCCAAAAAATTTCCTTAGTAATTACGCATTTGTAATCAACGATGCATGAGTTGTAAAAATTCGGTAGCTAAGGTGTTTAATGAACCGTGCTGAGGGCAATTACCTACCTGGATATTATTATAGAAAAACATCTCTTAAGAGTTGGGTTACAACAAGAAAAGTAATCGTCGTTTCGAAATTTGTGTACCACGTTTTGATCCCAGCGGGGCGGATTTTAACACCTCTCTTTCGTACCCTCCATAACTGAATTGCACTTGAACCTGTACCACATCGCGGTGGGAACATTATCGAAAACGGGAAGCCCGTATTATACTAACCGGGATGTTACCGTGAGATCAAACCACTTATATTCTTCCTACAAAAAATTTAAGAACCGAATTTTATGTTACAGCTGACTTTAAGTAATAGAAGAATCCGATGTTTAAGTATAACATTTTTTTTTGGAGTAATTTTGGTGTAAGTCATTAAAGAACACAATAATGCTTAAAGAATTATGAGATAATCAGTCGTGTAGATGCTATCGGATATAAAATGAAGAAATTCTTTGAAGAAGTTTTATTACGTTTTTATCTCAGGACTAATTGGTGATGGAAGTTGTTATTTTTACAAAAAAAAACTATCAAAAAATTCAAAAATTTATTCGGATTTATTATAAAATCAGTGTCGTAGATGACGCCGAATTTAAAATATCGCTATAACAATAATTGCGAAGATATCGCTTAATTTGGTCATTTTTGAGTTTCTAGAAGAAATAATTTTTATCTCAAGAACGATTAGTGATGGAACTTTTTGCTAAAGGTACTTTTCTATTTAAATATCATCAAGGAATTCAAAAATGTATTTGGAATTATGATAAACACAGTGGTGGATGTGGTACCGGATATCAAATGAAGATATCATTAAATTTGGCTAATTTTTGAATTTTTATTAAAAATAATTTTTATCGCAAGAACGATTAATGCTGGAACTTTTTGCTAAGATTACTTTTTCATTTAGAAATCATTAAGGAATTAAAAAATGTACACGGAATTATTATAAAATCAATGGCGTAGATATTACTGGGTGTCGAATGAAGATATTGTAAAATTTAACAGTTTTTAGAGCTTCTGAAAAAATAATTTTTATCTCAAGAGTGATGAGCGTTGAAACTTTTTGCTAAGAACACTTTTTTGCTTCAAAAATCATCAAAGAATGCCAAAATATACCCGGAATTACAATAAAGTCAATGATGAAGATGATACCGGATGTAAAATGAAGACATCACTAAATTTGGGCAGTTTGGAGTTTCTAGTAGAAATAAGTTTTATCCTAAAAATGATTAGCGATTGAACTTCTTACTAAGATTATTTTTTCATTTAAAAATCATTAAGGAATCTAAAAATATATCCGGAATTATTATAAAATTAGTGGCGTAGATGTTACTGGGTGTCGAACGTTACTGGGTGTAAAATTAACAGTTTTTAGAGTTTCTGAAAAAATAATGTTTTAACATTTTATTAAGAATACTTTTTTACTTCAAAAATCATCAAGAAATCCAAAAATGTACCCGAAATTACAATGAAGTCAGTGGCGTAGATGATAGCGGAAGTAAAATTAAGATATGGTTCAATTTGGCAAATTTTGGAGTTTCTCGCAAAAATAATTTTGATATAGAGAAGATTATTGTTGAACTTTTTATTAAGAACAGTTTTTTACTTCAAAAAACATCAAGAAATCCAAAAATGTACCAGAAATTAAAATGAAGTCAGTGGCATAGATGATAGCGGAAGTAAAATTAAGATGTGGTTCAACTTTGCTAATTTTGGAGTTTTTTGCAAAAATAATTTTTATATCAAGAACGATTAATGTTGGAACTTTTTATTAAGAACACCTTTTTACTTCAAAAATAATCAAGAAATCCAAATATGTACCGGAAATTACAATGAAGTCAGTGACGTAGATGATAGCGGAAGTAAAATTAAGATGTGGCTCAATTTGGCTAATTTTGGAGTTTTTCGCAAAAATAATTTTTATATCAAGAAGATTAGTGTTGAAACTTTTTATTAAGAACACTTTTTTACTTCAAAAATAATCAAAGAATCCAAATATGTACCGGAAATTACAATGAAGTCAGTGACGTAGATGATAGCGGAAGTAAAATTAAGATGTGGCTCAATTTGGCTAATTTTGGAGTTTTTCGCAAAAATAATTTTTATATCAAGAAGATTAGTGTTGAAACTTTTTATTAAGAACACTTTTTTACTTCAAAAATAATCAAAGAATCCAAATATGTACCGGAAATTACAATGAAGTCAGTGACGTAGATGATAGCGGAAGTAAAATTAAGATGTGGCTCAATTTGGCTAATTTTGGAGTTTTTCGCAAAAATAATTTTTATATCAAGAACGATTAATGTTGGAACTTTTTATTAAGAACACTTTTTTACTTCCAAAATAATCAAGAAATCCAAATATGTAACGGAAATTACAATGAAGTCAGTGACGTAGATGATAGCGGAAGTAAAATTAAGATGTGGTTCAACTTTGCTAATTTTGGAGTTTTTCGCAAAAATAATTTTCATATCAAGAACGATTAATGTCGGAACTTTTTATTAAGAACACTTTTTTACTTCAAAAATAATCAAGAAATCCAAATATGTACCGGGAATTACAATGAAGTCAGTAACGTAGATGATAGCGGAAGTAGAATTAAGATATGGCTTAATTTGGCTAATTTTGGAGTTTTTCGCAAAAATAATTTTTATATCAAGAAGATTAGTGTTGAAACTTTTTATTAAGAACACTTTTTTACTTCAAAAATAATCAAGGAATCAAAAAATGTATCGGAAATTACAATGAAGTCAGTGACGTAGATGATAGCGGAAGTAAAATTAAGATGTGGTTCAATTTGGCTAGTTTTGGAGTTTTTCGCAAAAATAATTTTTATATCAAGAAGATTAGTGTTGAAACTTTTTATTAAGAACACTTTTTTACTTCAAAAATAATCAAGGAATCAAAAAATGTACCGGAAATTACAATGAAGTCAGTAACGTAGATGCTAGCGGAAGTAGAATTAAGATATGGCTCAATTTGGCTAATTTTGGAGTTTTTCGCAAAAATAATTTTTATATCAAGAAGATTAGTGTTGAAACTTTTTATTAAGAACACTTTTTTACTTCAAAAATAATCAAGGAATCAAAAAATGTACCGGAAATTACAATGAAGTCAGTGACGTAGATGATAGCGGAAGTAAAATTAAGATGTGGTTCAATTTGGCTAGTTTTGGAGTTTTTCGCAAAAATAATTTTTATATCAAGAACGATTAATGTTGGAACTTTTTATTATGAACACTTTTTTACTTCAAAAATAATCAAGAAATCCAAAAATGTACCCGAAATTACAATGAAGTCAGTGGCGTAGATGATAGCGGAAGTAAAATTACGATATGGTTCAATTTGGCAAATTTTGGAGTTTCTCGCAAAAATAATTTTGATATAGAGAAGATTATTGTTGAACTTTTTATTAAGAACACTTTTTTACTTCAAACAACATCAAGAAATCCAAAAATGTACCAGAAATTAAAATGAAGTCAGTGGCGTAGATGATAGCGGAAGTAAAATTAAGCTGTGGTTCAACTTTGCTAATTTTGGAGTTTTTCGCAAAAATAATTTTTATATCAAGAACGATTAATGTTGGAACTTTTTATTAAGAACACTTTTTTACTTCAAAAATAATCAAGGAATCAAAAAATGTACCGGAAATTACAATGAAGTCAGTGACGTAGATGATAGCGGAGGTAAAATTAAGATATGGCTCAATTTGGCTAATTTTGGAGTTTTTCGCAAAAATAATTTTTATATCAAGAAGATTAGTGTGGGAACTTTTTATTAAGAACACTTTTTTACTTCAAAAATCATCAAGGAATCCAAAAATGTACCCGAAATTACAATGAAGTCAGTGGCGTAGATGACAGCGGAAGTAAAATTAAGATATGGTTCAATTTGGCTAATTTTGGAGTTTTTAGCAAAAATAATTTTTATACCCAGAAGATTAGTGTAGGAACTTTTTATTAAGAACACTTCTTTACTTCAAAAATCATCAAGGATTCCAAAAATGTACCGGAAATTACAATGAAGTCAGTGGCGTAGATGACAGCGGAAGTAAAATTAAGATATGGTTCAATTTGGCTAATTTTGGAGTTTTTAGCAAAAATAATTTTTATACCCAGAAGATTAGTGTAGGAACTTTTTATTAAGAACACTTCTTTACTTCAAAAATCATCAAGAATTCCAAAAATGTACCCGAAATTACAATGAAGTCAGTGGCGTAGATGATACCGGAATTAAAATTAAGATATCACTAATTTTAGTTTCTAACAAAAAAGTATTTTTATCTCAAAAACAATTAATATTAAAACTTTTTAATAAATCTACTTTTTATGTAAAAATCACCAAGAAATTAAAAAATATATTCGAAAACATGACTTAATAATTTAACAAATTTTTAAAATTTTTAGCAAAATGTTTTAAATCTGAAGAATGATAAGTGCTAGGATTTTCTATTACATAAAAATTTTGAAATAATCCCATAATAACCAAGATATTACCTTGTAATTAAACCATCCATATTCTTCGTTCAAAAAATTTAAGAACCGAATTTCACATTACAGCTGACTTTAATTAATAGTAAGAACCCGATGTTTAAGGTTTTAAGGGATCTTTGTGCGCCACATGTTAATTCCACAATAATAATAATAATTGGGACAAATCGATCACGCGACTACACAAATAACACGAAATTATCGTTTTAAACATCCACTTTTCGACTTTAAGGGACCGTTGAATACCCAACAAAATTGATGTAGTGAAAGAGTTTTTATTTAAAAATAAATGATCTTAACATGTATTAATATAAAAATGTTAGTTTTGTACTTTTCGGTAAATTAACGGTAACATATGTGATATTCAAAAAAATGTTGAATGTTTAATAATTGTTTCTTGCTCTTAAATGTGGAGGCCGACTCCTTTGATCTTCCCCTTGATCTTGATAAATCGGTTGATAAACGTTTTGAGGAGCTTCTCGGTAAACTGGTTGTTGAGGTTGTTGATAAACTGGTTGTTGAGGTTGAGGTTGAGGTTGATAAACCGGTTGTTGTTGTTGATTCTCCCTATAACTCCCATCATCCTCATAATTAACATCATTTTGAGTTCGAACCTGATTGTTGTTAAAACGATTTTGTTCGTAAGCCGTTAAAGGTTCGTTATAATTATATTTTGGGGTAACTCTAGATCCGGCGTTATAATTATAATTAACTTTTAACCCGGTTGGATCTGTGTAAGTAAATCTTCCTCTGACAGATCCATCTTGTTCGCCTTTTGCGGCATGGGCGATTCCATCTTCGGTTCGATAAAGGAAACCGAAAGCTCCATCAACTTTCGGTAGATCTCGACTGTCTTGGAGAATCGCCGGGTTGGTGTGTTGCGAAAGAATCATGTTGAGGTGAAGTAAAAACTAAAAATTAATTCAAACAGGATTAGAAATGAAATAGAAACTAAGTTGAGTGTCGTTTCTAAATTCTATGATGATTGAAGTTTACGTGAGACTAATTTGGATTTTTTTTTCGTTCACTTTCTAATGTGTAGTGTCAGGAAGAAATTTTGAGTTTGAGAAATGTTTAACTTTCTCTTTCTGACTTTTGCGTAAAATGTAAAAATTAATAATTAAGAAATCTATTAGTATTTAACAACTTGGAATGATTGATCTTGGAACTTTTAGTAAGAGTATTTTTTAAATAACAATCATTAAGGAATTCAAATATGTACCTGGAATTATGATGAAGTCAGTGGCGGAGATGTTAAAGGATGTAAAATGAAGTTATCGTAAAATTTGGTTAATTCTTGAATTTTTATTAAAAATAATTTTTATCCCAAGAACGATTAATGCTGGAACTTTTTACTAAAGCGACTTTTTTAATTAAAAATCATAAAGGAATTCAAAACTGTATTTGAAATTACGACAAAGACAGTGGCGGAGATGTTACCGGATGTAAAATGATGTTATCGCAAAGTTTGGCTAATTATGGAGTTTTTAACAAAAATATTTTTTTCTGAAGAGCGATTCGTGCTGTATTTTTTTACCAACAATACTGTTTTTACTTAAAAATCATCAAGGAATCCAAAAACGTACTCGGAGTTACGATATAGTCAGTGGCGGAGATGTTATCGGATGTAAAATGAAGTTATCGCAAAATTTGGCTAATTATGGAGTTTTTAACAAAAATATTTTTTTCTGAAGAACGATTCGTGCTGTAATTTTTTACTAACATTACTATTTTTATTTAAAAATCATCAAGGAATCCAAAAACGTACTCGAAATTACGATAAAGTCAGTGGCGGAAATGTTACCGGATGTAAAATGAGGTTATCGCAAAATTTGGCTTATTATGGAATTTTTAACAAAAATATTTTTTTCTGAAGAACGGTTCCTGCTGTAATTTTTTACTAACAATACTTTTTTACTTAAAAATCATCAAGGAAACCAAAAACATACTCGGAATTACGATAAAGTCAGTGGCGGAGATGTTACCGGATGTAAAATGAAGTTATCGCAAAAACTGACTCATTTTGGAGTTTTTAACAAAAATATTTTTTTCGGAAGAACGATTCGTGCTGTAATTTTTTACTAACACTACTTTTTTATTTAAAAATCATCAAGGAATCCAAAAACGTACTCGGAATTACGATAAAGTGAGTGGCGGAGATGTTACCGGATGTGAAATGAAGTTATCGCAAGATTTGGCTAATTATGGAGTTTTTAACAAAAATATTTTTTCTGAAGAACGATTAGTGCTGTAATTTATTACTAACACTACTTTTTTTGCTTGAAAATCATCAAGGAATCCAAAAACGTACTCGGAGTTACGATAAAGTCAGTGGCGGAGATGTTATCGGATTTTTACTTAAAAATCATCAAGGAAACCAAAAACATACTCGGAATTACGATAAAGTCAGTGGCGGAGATGTTACCGGATGTAAAATGAAGTTATCGCAAAAACTGACTCATTTTGGAGTTTTTAACAAAAATATTTTTTTCGGAAGAACGATTCGTGCTGTAATTTTTTACTAACAGTACTTTTTTTGTACTTATAAATCATCAAGGAATCTAAAAACGCACTCGGAATTACGATAAAGTCAGTGGCGGAGATGTTATCGAATGTAAAATGAAGTTATCGCAAAATTTGGCTAATTATGGAGATTTTAACAAAAATATTTTTTCTGAAGAACTATTCGTGCTGTAATTTTTTACTAACACTACTTTTTTATTTAAAAATCATCAAGGAATCCAAAAACGTACTCGGAATTACGATAAAGTGAGTGGCGGAGATGTTACCGGATGTGAAATGAAGTTATCGCAAGATTTGGCTAATTATGGAGTTTTTAACAAAAATATTTTTTTCTGACGAACGATTAGTGCTGTAATTTATTACTAACACTACTTTTTTTGCTTGAAAATCATCAAGGAATCCAAAAACGTACTCGGAGTTACGATAAAGTCAGTGGCGGAGATGTTATCGGATGCAAAATGAAGTTATCGCAAAATTTGTCTGATTATGGAGTTTTTAACAAAAATATTTTTTCTGAAGAACGATTCGTGCTGTAATTCTTTACTAACAATACTTTTTTTGCTTAAAAATCATCAAGGAATCCAAAAGCGTACTCGGAGTTACGACAAAGTCAGTGGCGGAGATGTTATCGGATGTAAAATGAAGTTATGGCAAAATTTGTCTGATTATGGAGTTTTTAACAAAAATATTTTTTCTGAAGAACGATTCGTGCTGTAATTTTTTACTAACAATACTTCTTGACTTAAAAATCATCAAGGAATCCAAAGAGTACTCGGAGTTACGATAAAGTCAGTGGCGGAGATGTTACCGGATTTAAATGAAGTTATCGCAAAATTTGCCTAATTATGGAGTTTTTAACAAAAATATTTTTTTCTGAAGAACGATTAGTGCTGTAATTTATTACTAACACTACTTTTTTTGCTTGAAAATCATCAAGGAATCCAAAAACGTACTCGGAGTTACGATAAAGTCAGTGGCGGAGATGTTATCGGATGCAAAATGAAGTTATCGCAAAATTTGTCTGATTATGGAGTTTTTAACAAAAAAATTTTTTCTGAAGAACGATTCGTGCTGTAATTCTTTACTAACAATACTTTTTTTGCTTAAAAATCATCAAGGAATCCAAAAGCGTACTGGGAGTTACGACAAAGTCAGTGGCGGAGATGTTATCGGATGTAAAATGAAGTTATGGCAAAATTTGTCTGATTATGGAGTTTTTAACAAAAATATTGTTTTCTGAAGAACGATTCGTACTGTAATCTTTTACTGACAATACTTTTTTTACTTAAAAATCATCAAGGAATCCAAAAACGTACTCGGAATTACGATAAAGTCAGTGGCGGAGATGTTGCCGGTTGTAAAATGAAGTTACCGCAAAATTTGGCTAATTATAGAGTTGTTAACAAAAATATTTTTTTCTGAAGAACGATTCGTGCTGTAATTTTTACTAACAATACTTTTTTTACATAAAAATCCTCAATGAATCCAAAAACGTACTGGGAATTACGATAAAGTCAGTGGCGGAGATGTTATCGAATGTAAAATGAAGTTATCGCAAAATTTGGCTAATTATGGAGATTTTAACAAAAATATTTTTTTCTGAAGAATTATTCGTGCTGTAATTTTTTACTAACACTACTTTTTTACTTAAAAATCATCAAGGAATCCAAAAACGTACTCGGAATTACGATAAAGTCAGTGGCGGAGATGTTACCGGATGTAAAATGAGATTATCGCAAAATTTGCTAAATATGGAGTTTTTAACAAAAATATTTTTTTCTGAAGAACGATTCGTGCTGTAATTTTTACTAACAATACTTTTTTTACATAAAAATCCTCAATGAATCCAAAAACGTACTGGGAATTACGATAAAGTCAATGGCGGAGATGTTACCGGATGTAAAATGAGATTATCGCTAAATTTGGCTAATTACGGAGTTTTTAGCAAAAATATTTTTTTCTGAAGAACGATTCGTGCTGTAATTTTATACTAACAATACTTTCTCTACTTAAACATCATCAAGGAATCCAAAAACGTACTCGAAATTACGATAGTCAGTGGCGGAGATGTTACCGGATGTAAAATGCAGTTATCGCAAAATTTGGCTAATTATGGAGTTTTTAACAAAAATATTTTTTTCTGAAGAACGATTCGTGCTGCAATTTTTAACTAATAATTCTTTTTTTACTTAAAAGTCATCAAGGAATCCAAAAACGTACTCGGAATTACTATGAAGTCAGTGGCGGAGATGTTATCGGATATAAAATGAAGTTATCGCAAAAATTGGCTAATTATGGAGTTTTTAACAAAAATATTTTTTTTCTGAAGAACGATTCGTGCTGTATTTTTTTACTAACAATACTTTTTTACTTAAAAATCATCAAGGAATCCAAAAACGTACTCGGAATTACGATAAAGTCGGTGGCGGGGATGTTACCGGATGTAAAATGAAGTTATCGCAAAATTTGGCTAATTATGGAGTTTTTAACAAAAATATTTTTTTCTGAAGAACGATTCGTGCTGTAATTTTTAACTAACAATACTTTTTTACTTAAAAATCATCAAGGAATCCAAACCGTACTCGGAATTACGATAAAGTCAGTGACAGAGATGTTACCAGATGTAACATGAATTTATCCCAAATTTGACTCATTTTGGAGTTTTTAACGAAAATATTTTTTTTTGAAGAACGATATTTGCTGTAATTTTTTACTAACAATACTTTTTTACTTAAAAATCATCAAGTAATCCAAAAACGTACTCGGAATTACGATAATGTCAGTGGGGGAGATGTTACCGGATGTAAAATGATGTTATCGCAAAATTTGGCTAATTATGGAGGTTTTAGTAAAAATAAATTTTATTTCAAGAACGATTAATGTTAGAACTTTTTAATAAGGGCACTATTTTACGTAAAAATCATCAAATAATCCAAAAATGTACCCGAGATCTAACAGCTTTTTTAGTTTCTGTCAAAAAAATTAAATTATTATAAAAAAAATTAAGAATCCCGTTTTACGTAAAAATCAACAAGTAATTTAAAAACATATCTAGAATTATAATAAACTGAGTGATAGATAAATTTTTTAAGGTTTTTAGCAAAAAAAAATTGTCTCTCACTTTCAAAAATTTTATTAAGACTGCTTTTTTTGATGAAAATCATCAAATAATCCAAAAATGTACCCGAAATTATTACACAAAGTCAGTGACGCAGTTTTCAGTGGGCTCATAATAAATATTAAATAATTTAATTTTTTTTTAGATTAGCAAAGTTAATTTTTCTCATAACTCGTTAACATTGACACGAAAAAAATTACCTATGCATGATGAATAATAAATGGTAAAAATATGATAATTACATCTTGCACAATGATTGATTTTAATGTTTAATCGATGTATAATCATCCAATTAAATTCCAGTTAGATTTTGAAGGACGATGTTCCATCAAGTGCGATAAATATTCGAAATTGTCTAAATCTAATTTCGTTAATAAAATACTTACGGTACAAACAAGCAGATATTTCCCCATGATTTTTGAATTTCGCAGAAACACCCACAAACAACGAATGGTTGCGTTACAAATGAGTCGCAAAAGAGGTTAATGTTGCAAACGTTAATAGCAGAGGCGCCATGGTAAACCAAGCGTTTTATATAGGTTTTGCCACTCCCGGTGCGAGTTCGCAAAGAGATAATAATTGCATTCTTGCACCACTTTTAACCCGACCCGTTATTCATACTAATTATTTAACAAGAAATAAACCCACAACACATAATCGGCATTTTAAGCATTAATAAAATATAGAAATGAATTTCCCGCTGTGCCCCCGGCGCCGGCAGTAAAATAAATAAATAATTTATAACAATAATCCCGTACTATTAATTCCTAAGTAACCAAAGCCTATTTAAAAGTGGAGTTATACAACATAATTTTTCAAAATTTCCATTTTACCTAGACTCTAGCTTTAAATAAATGCGCAAAACGTTAACGGAAAGTTAATTTATTAGGTAATGTTTAAAACATGATTAAATATACAACTTTCAATTCTTTTTCTAGCATTATTTTTTTCTTATTTATCTAACCCTGTAACCAATTCGAAAATGAAATTCTACGTAAAAGCGAACTTGAAACCAGTCTCGTAGCACGCGCGATTGCCTCGAATTCATACGAATTAAAATGAGATGGAGAGATAAACTCTAATAAAAATACACATTCCATTTGGGGTTAATGTTAAAATAGATTGCATTGAATTTCTTTGTCATTTTTATTGAATGGAAACCACAAAACGCAAAATGATGATAAAGAAAGGTACAAAAGCTGTGTTGACCACCGATTAGATACAGTTAGAAATTCCAAAAAGCTGTTTTCAAAAACTAACACAATACAAAAAAACACCCAGCAAAAGAGATTAAGACCTATTTATTTACGGTCAAAAAAAGATTCTTTTAAGCAAAAACGAGGTAGCGAGACGAATTAGATGCTTTTAAAACAAATTTATTTAGTAATCGTGGGTAGTAACAATCTTTTTTATTTGCAACTCGAAAAGCAAAGATTTTATTTGCCCCAGATTCTATTTTTATTCTTTACTTATTTCAATGGGAATCTTCTAAACTGACAACAACACATCTGGCTGTCTCTTAGTTGATCTCTCTGTCAGTGTTAGGCGCGCAGCTGTTAGTAGAGCAGCCCCCAAAGAGAAGAAGAGAACGAATTTTTTTTTGGGAGAGGGTGCCACGTATAATGAACTCCTGGTACAAAGTGACCTGCCTTTTCAACGCCACATTATTAAGCCGTACATTATCCCCACGAATGTGTCACTGTAACCCCACATTTGCTGCCATCAGGGGTTGAACCACTCTTTTCTTTCTTGTCCGTAGTCAATCTTTTCGGCCATTTCGAAAAACCGCAAAACAGATTTTTATTTCAGCCATTTTGGACGATTTAAAATGTTATGTTAATTAAGTTTTCATCGAATGAAGATAACAAGATATCGCAAAATTTGGCCAATTTGATGTTTCTAGTAGGAATAAGTCTTATCTCAGGAACTCTCTAATGAGAACACAAAGAAGTAAGTTTTAGTTGTTCCTCATTAATGATGGGTAAATATGAAGCCGAGGTCGCTTGCGGCCGAGGCAGTAGTTTAGATAACATTTCTCTCCGAGTATTTTTACTTTATCATTCAATATCTTAGAAGTTTGTTGCCGAGGTCGCTTGCGGCCGAGGCCCTAGGTTAAGCACATACATTTAAAAGATTTAGTTGTCCCTCATTAACCATGGATAAATATGAAACCGAGGTCGCTTGCGACCGAGGCAGTAGTTTAGATAACACACTTCTCTCAGAGTGTTTTTGCTTTATCATTCAACATCTAAGATGTTTGTTGCCGAGGTCGCTTGCGGCCGAGGCCCTAGGTTAAGTACATACATTTAAAAGATTTTGTTGTCCCTCATGAACCATGGATAAATATTAAGTCGAGGTCGCTTGCGGCTGAGGCAGTAGTTTAGATAATATATTTCTTTCAGTGTGTTTTTGTTTTATTATTGTACATTTAAAAAGCTCATGGCCGAGATAGCTTGCGGGCGAAGCCCTAGGTTAAGTACATACATTTACATACGAGGAAGTACATACGAGGTCGCATTCATGTTGCATTCTCGTTGTGAAGGCGGTCCGTAATTTTTGTTGTTCAATTTAACGTTTTCATGCAAAATATGTATACCCGAAGATGTTCTGTTGCTGATGACCTAGTAGTAAGGGTTGTTGAAAAAGTGCTTGGTAGTGAGTCTTTTATTCAAAATTTCATTGAAAAATTAAAAGATCGGGTCGTTGAAATATTCCAAATCAAGTTTGAGGAAGAACGACAAAAAGTGATCTCCTTGGAGTCACGCGTTTCGGATCTCGAAAAACAGATTTCCGAAAATAAATTTACGCTCGAGGAGCACGAGCAATATTTTCGCCGAAATAATTTTCGTTTGTATGGGGTACCTGAAAAGTCCAAGGAAGTTCTAGATGAGATGATTGTTAAAATATGTTAGGAAAAACTTAAAATGAATGTTAGCGTCGGGGATATTGATTGTTGTCATCGCCTTGGACGTGAAATAGACGGGGACCCTTTGAGCAGACCAATTATAGTTAAGTTCACCCGGATAACGGTGCGTAATGAGATATATAGACATAAAACAAGGATCAAGGATACAAAAATTGTAATCCGTAAAGATTTGACTCGAGAACGCTATAATAAATCATATAACGCTATCGAGAACGCTATAATAAAGCATTTAATTAATAAGTACGATCAAAAGAATGTGTTTACAGAAAATGGTAACGCTCGCAATATATCTTTGATTTATACCTCGCTAATTTGTTATATCATTATTATTGTGATCATTATTTATTTATTTTTTTTTTGATTTTGAATTGTTCATACGGATATTGCCTGTTACTTGCCTCTGATTTCAGATTTTTTTGCATTGTATTTTTGTTTTGTTATATTATCATAATTGTATCTAGGTTTTTATTTTTATTTTGTAATGGTTACTGGCATCAAGTTGGCTCATTTAAATATCAGATCTCTAGTTCCTAAAGTGAATCAAATTAGTAATATAATTAATGACGGACGCTATGACGTTAACGATAAGTCTTTTCGTTTCTCTAATCAGGTTTCTAAGTATGTTAGGAACTCCTATTGTGCACTGAGAGTACTTTATCCACATAGAGCATGCTTACTTTTCGATGTTAAACGAAACTTATGTGAGAGTTTTGTATTATCCCAATTTAATTATATGGTTTCGGTTTATCATCCAGCATTGACCGCTATTGATGCAGGTAGAATTCAGAAAATTCAAAACTGTTGTTTACGATTTGTGTATGGTATTAGAAAATTCGATCATGTTTCTCATAAATTGGTGGACGCTGGATGGTTATCAATGAGGAACAGAAGAGATTTGCATACCTTGGGGAACTAAAACTTTTAAAAGTGTGTACTTAACCTAGGGCATAAACTTCTTGCATGTTCAATAATAAAGCAAGAACACTCTGAAAGAAGTGTATTATCTAAACTACTGCCTCGGCCGCAAGCGACCTCGGCTTCATTATAATCCATCATTAATAAGGAACAACTATAATTGTTAAAAGTGTATACTTATATAAAGTTCTTATGAAATATATTGGTCTTCACCAAAGTGGTAGTTCTAATGCACTTCTTGGATACATTCCCAATGTTGAAAAACTTAAAGTAATTGATTTTGAGATTGATGAAAGCTCTTGGGATGACAAAAGTTAGAAAAGGCCTCTTTAGTGTCAAAATGATAGAAAGTGGATCTTACATCTTCCTTATTACATAATCAATAAAATTTTGATTATGTAATACTAATTACTTTTGCATAAATAAAATCTCGATGACGAGTTTTCTTGTACTTAGATTTCATTTCAGCAGCTAGTACTAAGACACCCTTTATTGAAATGATTTCTTTGCCGTCAAGTCTACATTTACGCCTTATAGTTCTTAGGTTGCAAACAACACGATTGCAGTGTGTTCTCCTGCACTTGACTTTTTATACTCTGAAGAACTATTTTACATTACCGTATCATTACGAACATAGTTTGGTCCATCTGAAGAAAATATATGGTTTGTATATGTATTGATGCAGAT
Organism: Onthophagus sagittarius; assembly: GCA_036711965.1. Lineage (NCBI taxonomy): Eukaryota > Metazoa > Arthropoda > Insecta > Coleoptera > Scarabaeidae > Onthophagus > Onthophagus sagittarius. The sequence continues at coordinate 27,217,905 of JASERS010000010.1, read as the reverse complement.
TTTTTCTACCGTAAGATGTCATCTAACAAATTTATACAACCCATCGTCATTACATTTAAGTATAATCTTTATCAATGTCAGAAATTTTCATATAAATTCATCTTTTTTAATTACTTAGCTTATAATCTGTTCTTTTTTCTGCTGCTTCTGCAATTTCTTCTTCATTGTCTGAAGAATTTGTTTCAAATCATCCTCATTTTCTACATTCGATTGTCTCAGTTAGAATTACTAAAGATCTTAAGCCTACCTTTACACCTAATAAGAGAACATTTGAGTTCCGTGATGATAGTGTCTATTTTTCATAAGTTGTATAAATCTATGTCAAGATAAAACGCTTTATGTACAAAGTTCCATAAAAACCTAATATTTGGGTTTGTATCAAAATGCAAAGCAAGTTTTAAGCTGATGACGACCGATCTCAAAGATATTCGCGATCCTTTTCATCACCTCTGAAAATCTTGGATACCAACCCGAATCCGACTTTATGCTTCTACATTTCAAATTGGTTGAGTTGTGTGATTTTTTTTACATTATCTAAGTGGGTAATATTTGAAGTCTCAGCCGCATCTTCGAAGTCTACCGAAATTACATTTTCCTTCTATTTCACCCAAAATGCAAAGCAAGTAATAAGTAAGTAATAAGCAAGTAACCTGATGACATCTGGTTTCGAGATATCCGAGATCATTTCATTACCTCTGAAAATCTTGGATACTAACCCCAATCCGACTTTATGCTTCAACATTTCAAATTGGTAGAGTTGTGTGATTTCTTTTTTACATTATGTAGGTGGGTAATATTTGAAGTCTCAGCCGCATCTTCGAAGTCTACCGAGATTACATTTTCCTTCTATTTCAATCAAAATGTAAAGCAAGTAATAAGCAAGTAACCTGATGACAGCTGGTTTCGAGATATCCGAGATCATTTTCATCACCTCTGAAAATCTTGGATACCAACCCGAATCCGACATTATGCTTCTACATTTCAAATTGGTAGAGTTGTGTGATTTTTTTACATTATCTAAGTGGGTAATGTTTGAAGTCTCAGCCGCATCTTCGAAGTCTACCTAGATTACATTTTCCTTCTATCTCAATCAAAATGCAAAGCAAATAATAAGTAAGTAATAAGCAAGTAACCTGATGACAGCTGGATTCGAGATATCCGAGATCATTTTCATCACCTCTGAAAATCTTGGATACCAACCCGAATCAGACTTTATGCTTTGGGATTTCAAATTGGTAGAATTGTGTGATTTTTTTTTACATTATCTAAGTGGGTAATATTTGAAATCTCAGCCGCATCTTCGAAGTCTACCGAGATTACATTTTCCTTCCATTTCAATCAAAATGCAAAGCAAGTAATAAGTAAGTAATAAGCAAGTAACCTGATGACAGCTTGCTTCGAAGATATCCGAGATCATTTTCATAGCCTCTGAAAATCTTGGATACCAACCCGAATCCGACTTTATGCTTCTACATTTCAAATTGGTAGAGTTGTGTGATTATTTTTACATTACCTAAGTGGGTAATATTTGAAGTCTCAGCCGCATCTTCGAAGTCTACCGAGGTTACATTTTCCTTCCATTTCGATCAAAATGCATAGCAAGTAATAAGTAAGGAATAAGCAAGTAACCTGATGACAGCTGGTTTCGAAGATATCCGAGATTATTTTCATCATCTCTGAAAATCTTGGATACCAACCCGAATCAGACTTTATGCTTCTACATTTCAAATTGGTAGAATTGTGTGATTTTTTTTTACATTATCTAAGTGGGTAATATTTGAAGTCTCAGCCGCATCTTCGAAGTCTACCGAGATTACATTTTCCTTCCATTTCAATCAAAATGCCAAGCAAGTAATAAGTAAGTAATAAGCAAGTAACCTGATGACAGCTGGTTTCGAGATATCCGAGATCATTTTCATCACCTCTGAAAATCTTGGATACCAACCCGAATCCGACTTTATGCTTCTGCATTGCAAATTGGTAGAGTGTGTGATTTTTTTACATTATCTAGGTAGGTAATATTTGAAGTCACAGCCGCATCTTCGAAGTCTACCGAGATTACATTTTCCTTCTATTTCAATCAAAATGTAAAGCAAGTAATAAGTAAGTAATAAGCAAGTAACCTGATGACAGCTGGTTTCGAAGACATCCAAGATCATCTTCATCACCTCTGAAAATCTTGGATACCAACCCGAATCCGACATTATGCTTCTACATTTCAAATTGGTAGAGTTGTGTGATTTTTCTTTACATTATCGAAGTGGGTAATATTTGAAGTCTCAGCCGCTTCTTCGAAGTCTACCGAGGTTACATTTTCCTTCCATTTCGATCAAAATGCAAAGCAAGTAATAAGTAAGTAATAAGCAAGTAACCTGATGACAGCTGGTTTCGAGATATCCGAGATCATTTTCATCACCTCTGAAAATCTTGGTTACCAACCCGAATCCGACTTTATGCTTCTACATTTCAAATTGGTAGAGTTGAGTGATTTTTTTTTTACATTATCTAAGTGGGTAATATTTGAAGTCTCAGCCGCATCTTCGAAGTCCACCGATATTACATTTTCCTTCCATTTCAATCAAAATGCAAAGCAAGTAATAAGTAAGTAATAAGCAGGTAACCTGATGACAGCTGGTTTCGAAGATATCCGAGATCATTTTCATCACCTCTGAAAATCTTGGATACCAACCTGAATCCGACTTTATACTTCTACATTTCAAATTGTTAGAGTTGTGTGATTTTTCTTACATTATTAAAGTGGATGATATTTGAAATCTCAGCTGCATCTTCGAAGTCTACCGAGATTACATTTTCCTTCTATTTCAATCAAAATGTAAAGCAAGTAATAAGTAAGTAATAAGCAAGTAACCTGATGACAGCTGGTTTCGAAGACATCCAAGATCATCTTCATCACCTCTGAAAATCTTGGATACCAACCCGAATCCGACATTATGCTTCTACATTTCAAATTGGTAGAGTTGTGTGATTTTTCTTTACATTATCGAAGTGGGTAATATTTGAAGTCTCAGCCGCTTCTTCGAAGTCTACCGAGGTTACATTTTCCTTCCATTTCAATCAAAATGCAAAGCAAGTAATAAGTAAGTAATAAGCAAGTAACCTGATGACAGCTTGCTTCGAAGATATCCGAGATCATTTTCATAGCCTCTGAAAATCTTGGATACCAACCCGAATCCGACTTTATGCTTCTACATTTCAAATTGGTAGAGTTGTGTGATTATTTTTACATTACCTAAGTGGGTAATATTTGAAGTCTCAGCCGCATCTTCGAAGTCTACCGAGGTTACATTTTCCTTCCATTTCGATCAAAATGCATAGCAAGTAATAAGTAAGGAATAAGCAAGTAACCTGATGACAGCTGGTTTCGAAGATATCCGAGATCATTTTCATCATCTCTGAAAATCTTGGATACCAACCCGAATCAGACTTTATGCTTCTACATTTCAAATTGGTAGAATTGTGTGATTTTTTTTTACATTATCTAAGTGGGTAATATTTGAAGTCTCAGCCGCATCTTCGAAGTCTACCGAGATTACATTTTCCTTCCATTTCAATCAAAATGCCAAGCAAGTAATAAGTAAGTAATAAGCAAGTAACCTGATGACAGCTGGTTTCGAGATATCCGAGATCATTTTCATCACCTCTGAAAATCTTGGATACCAACCCGAATCCGACTTTATGCTTCTGCATTGCAAATTGGTAGAGTGTGTGATTTTTTTACATTATCTAGGTAGGTAATATTTGAAGTCACAGCCGCATCTTCGAAGTCTACCGAGATTACATTTTCCTTCTATTTCAATCAAAATGTAAAGCAAGTAATAAGTAAGTAATAAGCAAGTAACCTGATGACAGCTGGTTTCGAAGACATCCAAGATCATCTTCATCACCTCTGAAAATCTTGGATACCAACCCGAATCCGACATTATGCTTCTACATTTCAAATTGGTAGAGTTGTGTGATTTTTCTTTACATTATCGAAGTGGGTAATATTTGAAGTCTCAGCCGCTTCTTCGAAGTCTACCGAGGTTACATTTTCCTTCCATTTCGATCAAAATGCAAAGCAAGTAATAAGTAAGTAATAAGCAAGTAACCTGATGACAGCTGGTTTCGAGATATCCGAGATCATTTTCATCACCTCTGAAAATCTTGGTTACCAACCCGAATCCGACTTTATGCTTCTACATTTCAAATTGGTAGAGTTGAGTGATTTTTTTTTTACATTATCTAAGTGGGTAATATTTGAAGTCTCAGCCGCATCTTCGAAGTCCACCGATATTACATTTTCCTTCCATTTCAATCAAAATGCAAAGCAAGTAATAAGTAAGTAATAAGCAGGTAACTTGATGACAGCTGGTTTCGAAGATATCCGAGATCATTTTCATCACCTCTGAAAATCTTGGATACCAACCTGAATCCGACTTTATACTTCTACATTTCAAATTGTTAGAGTTGTGTGATTTTTCTTACATTATTAAAGTGGATGATATTTGAAATCTCAGCTGCATCTTCGAAGTCTACCGAGATTACATTTTCCTTCTATTTCAATCAAAATGTAAAGCAAGTAATAAGTAAGTAATAAGCAAGTAACCTGATGACAGCTGGTTTCGAAGACATCCAAGATCATCTTCATCACCTCTGAAAATCTTGGATACCAACCCGAATCCGACATTATGCTTCTACATTTCAAATTGGTAGAGTTGTGTGATTTTTCTTTACATTATCGAAGTGGGTAATATTTGAAGTCTCAGCCGCTTCTTCGAAGTCTACCGAGGTTACATTTTCCTTCCATTTCAATCAAAATGCAAAGCAAGTAATAAGTAAGTAATAAGCAAGTAACCTGATGACAGCTGGTTTCGAGATATCCGAGATCATTTTCATCATCTCTGAAAATCTTGGTTACCAACCCGAATCCAACTTTATGCTTCTACATTTCAAATTGGTAGAGTTGTGTGATTTTTTTTACATTATTTAAGTGGATAATATTTGAAATCTCAGCTGCATCTTCGAAGTCTACCGAGATTACATTTTCCTTCCATTTCGATTAAAATGCAAAGCAAGTAATAAGCAAGTAATAAGCAAGTAACCTGATGACAGCTGGTTTCGAGATATCCGAGATCATTTTCATCACCTCTGAAAATCTTGGATACCAACCCGAATCTGACTTTATGCTTCTACATTTCAAATTGGTAGAGTTGAGTGATTTTTTTTTACATTATCTAAGTGGGTAATATTTTTTACATTATCTAAGTGGGTAATATTTGAAGTCTCAGCCGCATCTTCGAAGTCTACCGAGATTACATTTTCCTTCCATTTCAATCAAAATGCAAAGCAAGTAATAAGTAAGTAATAAGCAAGTAACCTGATGACAGCTGGTTTCGAAGATATCCGAGATCATTTTCATCACCTCTGAAAATCTTGGATACCAACCTGAATCCGACTTTATACTTCTACATTTCAAATTGTTAGAGTTGTGTGATTTTTCTTACATTATTAAAGTGGATGATATTTGAAATCTCAGCTGCATCTTCGAAGTCTACCGAGATTACATTTTCCTTCCATTTCAATCAAAATGCAAAGCAAGTAATAAGCAAGTAACCTGATGACAGCTGGTTTCGAGATATCCGAGATCATTTTCATCACCTCTGAAAATCTTGGTTACCAACCCGAATCTGATTTTATGCTTCTACATTTCAAATTGGTAGAGTTGTGTGATTTTTTTTACATTATTTAAGTGGATAATATTTGAAATCTCAGCTGCATCTTCGAAGTCTACCGAGATTACATTTTCCTTCTATTTCGATCAAAATGCAAAGCAAGTAATAAGCAAGTAACCTGATGACAGCTGGTTTCGAGATATCCGAGATCATTTTCATCACCTCTGAAAATCTTGGATACCAACCCGAATCTGACTTTATGCTTCTACATTTCAAATTGGTAGAGTTGAGTGATTTTTTTTTACATTATCTAAGTGGGTAATATTTTTTACATTATCTAAGTGGGTAATATTTGAAGTCTCAGCCGCATCTTCGAAGTCTACCGAGATTACATTTTCCTTCCATTTCAATCAAAATGCAAAGCAAGTAATAAGTAAGTAATAAGCAAGTAACCTGATGACAGCTGGTTTCGAAGATATCCGAGATCATTTTCATCACCTCTGAAAATCTTGGATACCAACCTGAATCCGACTTTATACTTCTACATTTCAAATTGTTAGAGTTGTGTGATTTTTCTTACATTATTAAAGTGGATGATATTTGAAATCTCAGCTGCATCTTCGAAGTCTACCGAGATTACATTTTCCTTCCATTTCAATCAAAATGCAAAGCAAGTAATAAGCAAGTAACCTGATGACAGCTGGTTTCGAGATATCCGAGATCATTTTCATCACCTCTGAAAATCTTGGTTACCAACCCGAATCTGATTTTATGCTTCTACATTTCAAATTGGTAGAGTTGTGTGATTTTTTTTACATTATTTAAGTGGATAATATTTGAAATCTCAGCTGCATCTTCGAAGTCTACCGAGATTACATTTTCCTTCCATTTCGATCAAAATGCAAAGCAAGTAATAAGCAAGTAATAAGCAAGTAACCTGATGACAGCTGGTTTCGAGATATCCGAGATCATTTTCATCACCTCTGAAAATCTTGGATACCAACCCGAATCTGACTTTATGTTTCTAGATTTCAAATTGGTAGAGTTTTGTGATTTTTTTTTACATTATCTAAGTGGATAATATTTGATGTCTCAGCCGCACCTTCGAAGTCTACCGAAATTACATTTTCCTTCTATTTCAATCAAAATGCAAAGCAAGTAATAAGCAAGTAACCTGATGACATCTGGTTTCGAGATACCCGAGATCATTTTCATCACCTCTGAAAATCTTGGATACCAACCCGAATCCGACTTTATGCTTCTACATTTCAAATTGGTAGAGTTGTGTGATTTCTTTTTTACATTATTTAAGTGGGTAATATTTGAAGTCTCAGCCGCATCTTCGAAGTCTACCGAGATTACATTTTCCTTCTATTTCAAGCAAAATGCAAAGCAAGTAATAAGTAAGTAATAAGCAAGTAACCTGATGACAGCTGGTTTCGAAGACATCCAAGATCATCTTCATCACCTCTGAAGATCTTGGATACCATCCTGAATCCGACTTTATACTTCTACATTTCAAATTGGTAGAGTTGTGTGATTTTTTTACATTATCTAAGTGGGTAATATTTGAAGTCTCAGCCGCATCTTCGAAGTCTACCGAGATTACATTTTCCTTCTATTTCAATCAATATGCTAAGCATGTAATAAGTAAGTAATAACCTCTGAAAATCTTGGATACCAACCCGATTCCGATTTATGCTTCTACATTTCAAATTGATATAGTTTAACTTTCTTTTATAATTCATAATAATGTGGGATTCTACAAAATCCAAGTATTTAATTCGAGTTAAGACGCAAACAGAATTCAAACGAACTTAGTACCTAATTCGTGAAGTTCAAAAAGTTGTTTTCGAAGTAAATTGTATATTTCTTTTATTTCAAGCAAGATGCAACACTTTAAGCCTAAATTCCGTAAAAATCTTATCACGACCAAGTTCGAAGATGTCAGTACCTACTCGAACCCACAGAAATCCAAGTATTTAGTTTGGGTTAAGATGCAAATGGAGTTTAAAAGAACTGAATTAGCACCAAATTAATATAAAGTTCAAAGAATTAGTTTGGAAAAGTATACCAAAGACAAAGACCACTAAAAAGTAACTTTTAGTACTAAAATTAGACTCAGAACTAGAAACATTAGGATTAGTCGTACGTCTCTTTAGACGGTTAAACCTTAATGTTTCTAGTTCTATGTCTAGTATTAGTTCTGAAGCTAGATTTGGTATACTTCTATCAAACTAAAGCTGAAACTAACACTAGATCTAGTATTAGAAAGTTTCGGTTTAACCGTGCGTCTTCAGACTACTCATAATATACTTAAATTTTGTAATAAAATTGAAATCTTTTGATTAATTAAAAATCATAAATTTTTCGTGATCGAATAAATCAATAATGAGCAATTTTTAACAAAATTATTAATACAAAAACAATTTTTAAAATTAATTCTTTTATTCATTAAAAAAAATATTGCAAAAAAATTTAAAAACAAACATCGTGCCTCCATTCTTTTATAAATAAATCTAAATCTCTCACTTTATATACAATTCCTTTTATCACAATCTTAAACCTAATAATCCGACTTTAACACATTATCATTCCTATCTTTATACATATCCCTAATCACCGAATCGATGTGTAACGGCCCATTCCTCGCGTTCCTAAAAAACAACTCTTCTATCGTTTCAACCGAGATATTTTTCAAACTAGGAATCAACATCAGCAATCGTCCAAATCGCGTTGGTTGGCCCGGATGCACCAAAGAAACGTGTTTACTCAAATCCAACTGGCTCTGATCTTGAGAAGAACTCACCAAATCGACTCGAATCAAACTTTTAGTTTCGCCGGATGAAATCGAGTTTTTATCGAAATTAGTTTTGAATAAAATAAATGACCGTATGTGCGAATATTCGGTGTGATCCAGTTGAAATTGAGCGATACTCCTTAAAATATCTATAAAGTCTTTAACGTTTTGAACGAAACCGGATAAACCGTTAGGATTTCGTTCTTTATATCCGGATTCTTCGACCAAAAAGTTTACGTCGAACGAAAACGGGCATAAAGATGCGCTTAATAAGAAAAGATCTCGCCAAGCTTCTTCGAGGAGGAGACATTGATCACTTTTTGGTAGGGCGATGAAGTCTCGCAAAGTTTTCGACCATTTTATCGTTTCCAAAACGATGTTGGCTGCCCATTCACTTGGTGATGTTGGTGGGAGGAGAGTTGGTGGTAAAAAAGCTGGAATTGGGGGGATGTGGGGGAAAAACTAAAACAAAAAGTTATTATTAAAAAAGAAGAATTGACTAAAATTAATTTTTTCTTACCCTCGGAAAAGCGAAAGGTGAAAAATGGGGGAAAACCCCCAAAGGGGGTGGAATCCCAGATATTGGAGTCGGTTTGGGTAAAGCCAAATCCAACGGGGAATGAGGACTACTTGGAACCAACCCAAATCTTTCGCGATTTTCCCCGAAAAGTTGCGCGGCGATTTGTTGTCTTCGCAATGTTGAGTTTCTTGGGCCCCTTTCGTGTTGTACGGCTAAATTTTTATGATTAATTTATTGTTTTATTTTATTTAAAAAGTAATTACCATCTTTATTCATCCCAACAGCTTGACACTTCGCTAATCGGCAAGCCCTACATTGATTCCTCTGTAATTTGTTAATAACACAAGATCCTTCATCGCGAGCTTTACAAACGTATTGGCGATTTCTCCGAATTGATCTCTTAAAAAACCCGGCGCAACCATCGCAAGCAAAGATATTGTAATGTTTTCCAGAAGAAAAATCGCCACAAACTTTACAAGGAATATCAAGAATTCTACCTAAAAAATTTAGCATTAACTCAAACTTAAATTGAAGATATAATAAAACTTACTTGAAGCAGGAGGGGTTGTTGGCTTAACTAAACTAGTTTCCATAACTGACACCATCACAACACAATTTCACTTTACAACTTTTCCAACACTAACTTCTAACTCCAACATCCAAAGTCGTTCTGTTAAATTTCGACCGCTCCATTGGCTTTAAAAGCTCCCCCTAGCTTTTTAAGTTTGGGTTGTCCCTTTTGACCTGAAAAGCCCTCCGATTGGTTGACGAGCGATTAGGGGTGCCGTCTTTTTCTCATCTTCCGAGGGTGGTTGAGATAGATTCGTGGTGGGGATTGAAATCCGGGTGATTTTGATTCTTGGTGTGTTCTAACTTTTTACTTTTCGACGAATTCGAACGTATTCCGAGATTGAAACGGATTATTAAAAAATTCCTTCGGCGACGCGAAGGTGAAGGATTTATTAAATTAATAAATGGTACAATGGGAAAACGTGAAACAAGGGGTTGGGATGTTTTCAAATTAATATTTCTCCCTCTCATAAAACGAATATGTGAGATACTCCACTTGGTTTATTAAAAAATATTTTCTTTCATTACATTCTTTGGGAGTTAAATTAATTCACAAAAACTTTAATTAGCCGTTAAGTAGTTAAACCACAATTAACGAGATTTCGTTTCGAATAAATTCCATTTTATTCGTTTCTTTGTTGTGTTGGTTTCCTTTTAAGAGCATGATGATTGTTTTGGTCAGCAGGTCCATTAGGGAAAAGTCACCAGAAATAATGAGATAATCATGAAATTTACACGGTGGTTAAAATCGAAAAGGTACCTGTAAAAATTGGAAAAAATGGTAATGATCATTTAACGACCACTGAAACGAATTCTTTTTGTCACTTTTTATCATCGATTGTGTTCGAGAAAAGTGCCACTTCGTTTACGCAATTGTATTGGAATTTTATGTCTTACATTTATTATAAAAAAAATTGAGATATATGTTTAAAAACTATTGATTTGATGTTTCTTGAATATTGTCAAACAAAAAGTTATTTGTTCATTAACGCTTAGGATTTAAGAAATGAAATTTTTGATGTTTTTTGATAATTACTTTATTTTAAATTTAGTTAAAACGCTCTTATTTAATTTGACGTTTTATTAACCATTGAAATTAATTTCTCCTAATTGATTAGGATTTAAGAAATGAAAGTATTTGATGTTATAAAGGAATGTATGAGGTTATTTAAAAAATTATATCTTGAAAAGTAATTGAGATATCAAAATAATTCAAAGACTAGTTTACAGTAAATTTAATCCGGTTTTAACCTCCATTACAAAATTATCCATTCTATTAAAATCCCCTCTATTACAAAGTTCTTATGTGTCTATGTTGTGTTTAAAATGAATATTAAAGTAAAAATGATTGTGAATGTGTTCCTATTTCTGTTCCTCCGTGACTCTCTAAGACATACATTTGAATATCCCATTGACCTAAAATATTTTCTTAACTTTACTTAACAGTGTTAATAACATTACGATCTGCCACGATGACAAAATTTTTGTTATCTAGTTGTTTTTCTAGTTTTGGTGCATAAACAGCTCTCTGATTTTAGTTATTTACATATTTTTAGCACTGGATTGTGATTAAATAATATATTATAGTGACCGATGTAGTAGTTTAGATAATACAACTCTCTTAGAGTGTTCTTGCTTTATTATTCAACATCTAAGAAGTTTGTTGCCGACGTCGCTTGCGGCCGAGGCAATACTTTAGATAATATACTTCTCTTAGGGTGTTTTTGCTTTATTATTGAACGCCAAAGAAGTTTATAGCCGAGGTCGCTTGCGGCCGAGGCAGAAGTTTAAATAATAATTTATATAATTATCGTGACCCACGTGAGTGCTATAATTTTAGGTGCGTATCTCAATGTTTAGTGGCAGAATCGGTATTTGTAAATTTGTAATTAGACTGGAACCAGATGTTGATACCTGGCCAATCGAATGTTATTGTTGTGATTTTTTAGTGCCTTTATGTTTCGAAATAGTTCTAGGAAACAGAATTATCGTTTATATAATAATATAATACTATTAAATAACAGAAATTTTCGTCGCCTCCAATACCAATCCCGTGAATTTTGGGTACATGATTATTTAACACTCTGTACATCTCGACATCATACTTTTTACAATCAGTGTTGAGCAAAGTGTCGGTACTTGTCGATGGTATCGATACCTACCTCAGTATCGATATTCGCTACCAGTAAAGTATCGGTATCGAAGTATCAAAAGTATCGAAATATGAAAAGTTTTGAAATATCGAAAGTGCCGAAGTATTGCAACTTGTTTTATGTATACAGGAAATTGAGATTACAGTATATTTAAGATCGATATACATCAGATTAAGATCTGCCCTAAATTACTTCAAGAGAGCTAATATACTTTGAAGATGACAATATGTGGTTATTCCTTATTATGTCAATTCCTGTTACAATTAATAACTGGAAATTTTACGTATATTCTTTTTTCTTCGCGATGAGTACGATAATCAAGGAAAATTATTAAGAACATATGAAATCCATATGTTTTTAATAAGAGTTGAAGTGCGGAATTTATTTCTCTTTTATTTTGTCTTTATTATTTCCACCACTTTAACTCCAAAATTAAAATTTACGAAAGAAAATATACAAAAATGTGCTAATTATATACTTTATTTTATTATTAAACAATTATTTCTAATAATTCGATACTTTCGATACTTTGAATAGTATCGCTACCACAAAGGTATTAATACTCTATATCTTATTTATGCTACCACCCAGCCCTAGTAGTTATTAAAGAGAAATGGAAAATTAATGGAAAAACAACACATATTAACATGTCTGTGATTAACTAATTATTGGACGGCATCTTTCCGAGATGCAGCTGATAGGTTTAATATTAGCATAAGTTCCCTACAACCTGTAATTCAACAAACAATTTATTTTATAAGCAACCTATTAGACGAAGTAAAGAGAGACGTACTGAGACAATGAAAGGAGATGTAGAAAGACATTTTCGTACAAATTAATATCCTACAGTGATCAGATGTGATCATCTCTCATCCTTCATTTTGTTTTTTTTATTTCTACTATTCGAGCTGTGGCAAAATACGGTGATAGTTCGCAATTAATTGTCCATAAGAAATCATAATTTTTTTTTATAAATTGATACGTAATTCTCTGTTCGAATAAACCAACTGTAAACAAGTTAGCAGACTACGAAGTGATGAGTAGGAGCTTTAAGGCGTAATAGCTCATGATATATGAAGTCTTTAAGATTATGTACAATATTTGGATCAGTAATAGCTCATGTTATGAATAAGTTAGCAGACTTCAAACTGATGAGCAAGATTTTGGAGACATAATAGCTCACCCTCTCAACAAGTTGGCAGTCCTTCATATAATATATAATCTATGAAATAGAATTGACTCATGCTATCAACAAGTTTACAGATTTTAAGCTGATGAGCAGGCCTTTGGAGATATAACAGCTCTCAGCAGTCTTTAAGTTAATGTACAGTGTTTAGAACAGGAATAACTCATGGTGTCATCAAGTTGGTAGACTTCAAACTGAGAAGCGGGATTTTGGAGACATAAGTCTTTAAGATAATGTATAGTGTTTGGAATAACAATAGCTTAGAAATCAAAATAATATATAGTATGTGGAATGGTAATAGTTTATGCTGTTAACAAGTTTCAAGATTTCAAAGTGATGAGCAGGATTTTGGAAATATAACAGCTCATGCTGCCAACAAGATGGCAGACCTCAAGTTGCCAAAAATGATTCTGAAGACATAATAGGTCATGCTGCCAATAAGGTAGCAGTCTTTTAGATAATGTATAGTGTTTTGAACAGTAAAAAGATAGTATACAGGTTGTCCGGTATCCTCCGGATCAGAGGTATGTAGCGATGGAGAGCACATTATCTTGAGACGATTTGTCTAATAAGATTTCTTCACATTGCTTATAACAACCGCACGGGAACTGTTTAAAGATGTCCAATAGCGAAGAGGTCACCTTATCACTCCCCTCCTACGTATTTATTGTGCTTTTACATATTATGACACATAACTTACTAAATTATTGTAATTTAAAATTTAATTTAATTTAATTTTATTTTAAGCATCTTATCAAAACAATTGAATTATGAATGTTTCAAAGGGAAAAATCAATAAACAAATTCTTATCAGAAATAAACGCGTAAGAAACGAATGATAGGCGGGGAGTTGGACCGATTTTCTGAGTTTGATTTACGACCTCCTCTGTCGTTTCCCAGAGTTGCCATTAGACGTCTTTTAAAGAGTTCTCGTGCAGTTGTCATAAACAATATGAAAAAAAATTATTTGAAAAATCATCTCAAACTAATGTAGTCTACATCGCTGTATACCTCTGATCCGGAAAATACCGGGCAACAAGATTATGTTGCCAACAAGTCTGATGAGAAGGACTATAGAGACATAAAAGCTCATGCTGATGACAGTTGTTAAAATAATATATAGTCTGTGGAACAGTAATAGCTCATGTTGTCAGCCAGTTGGCAGTCTAAGATAATACATAGTCTGTGGAATAGTAATAACTCATGCTGCCAATAAGTTGGCAGACTTCAAGCTGACGAGCAGAACTATGGAGACACAAGCACTCATAGTGTTTGAAACAGTAATAGTTCATGCTGTCAATAAGTTGACAAATTTCAAATTGATGAGCATGACTTTGGAGACATAATAGCCCATGCTGCCAACAAGTTAGCAGTTGTTAAGATAATGTGCAGTGTTTGGAACAGTTCTAACTCATGTTCCTAGCAGGTTAACAGACTTCCAAATGATGAGCAGGACTTTGGAGATATAAACACCAACACTGCCAACATGTTGGCCGTCATTAAGATAACGTACAGTATCCAAAAGTAAAATCTAGAAAGAATATACATAAGAATTATACATATTATGCACTATTATGTCTAATAAGTCGATGCTTTCGATATTTTCGATTCTTTGAATAGTATCGATACCACGAAGGTATCGATACTCAATAACTCATTTAAAGTATCTCCCAGCCCTAGTTACAACAAAATTATATAGCATATAAGCGCTTCCAAAAGTATTCGAACACGTCCGAACTTTGGAATGATCGGCAATGGTCGATTAATCGGCCCTTTTAAGGCCGATTTGTCTTAAAAATCAAAATCATAGTCGGTCCAACCTTAATAATAATATAAATAACTTTTTGAAATCCGTTTTTCACCAATTATTAATTAGGTTTTTTTTTAATTTTATTTCTGATGATATTCAAATTATTTTATTCTAAACTAGTTTCGAGCCTTGCTCTTCTTCAGTAGATACGTAATTATTAAGGAATTAGAAAAATTAATTAAAATTTTTCAAAATGTATATCAAACGTTATTATGTTAGATCAGATCAGTAATGTTTTTTACTATGTTCCCTCCATTTCTTCTTTTACATCTTTTATCTCGATCTGTTAACTGTGATATTTTTTTATTCTACCGCAGCTAACTCTACGGTGATACCTCCCTCTTTCCTTCAATTTAGTAATTTCATATGCCTCCGAATGTTCTTTTCGTTGCACTCTCAATCTTCTCATAGCATCTCTCTTCTTTTGATTAGATATTTTCTTTTTCTTTAATGTTGTAACACCTCTCTCAATGAATACCTTACCTCTCGTTTCCACCATTTAGCACAACAAAAAATAATACAATGTAAAAACATAATTATACTCAAAATTAGCAAAATTAGATGTTGTCTAAAGCAAGGAGACCATGTTTCTATACAACTTTGGAAATTACCACATTTGAGCACTGTTTTATTTCTCATTGGCTTAACTAAATATTGCGTACATTGGCAAGTAAATATTTACAGTATATAATGCATTATAACTGTTAAATGTGACTGTAACCGCTACCGTTTAATATTAATAACGGAGCTGAAATTCACGGATTAAGAAAACGCGCTTTAAAATTTTTTTAAAAATAAACTTGATTTGATTTTATACCAATAGTTGTACACTGTGTTAGTCTATTTTTTACTAATTTAAGTAATGTAGTTTTAGTAAGAAAACATTTAAACTTTACCTTTCATGATAGGTAACGGAGTTGAGAATTCGAATGGTCAGAAAAGTAATACAGAAATATATCAGTATCTTGAATATACTCAACGTGTTAATTTTATATATATAATATAATATATATATAATATATAATAATATATTTTATATATTATTTTATATATATGTTGAGTGATAAAGCAAAAATTCTCTGAGAGAAGTACGTTATCTAAGCTACTGCCTCGGCCGCAAGCGACCTCGGCAACAAACTTCTTAAAAGTTGAATGATAAAACAAAAACACTCTAAGAGAAGTGTGTTATCTAAACTACTGCCTCGGCCGCAAGCGACCTCGGCGTTGTATTTATCTATCATTAATGAGGAACAAATAGAGCTTATAAAAATGTGTACTTAATCTACGATCTCGGCCGCAAACGACCTCGGCAACAAATTTCTTTGATGTTGAGTGATAAAGCAAAAATTCTCTGAGAGAAGTACGTTATCTAAGCTACTGCCTCGGCCGCAAGCGACCTCGGCAACAAACTTCTTAAAAGTTGAATGATAAAACAAAAACACTCTAAGAGAGGTGTGTTATCTAAACTACTGCCTTAGCCACAAGCGACCTCGGCGTTGTATTTATCTATCATTAATGAGGAACAAATAGAGCTTATAAAAATGTGTACTTAATCTACGGTCTCGGCCGCAAGCGACCTCGGCAACAAACTTCTTTGATGTTGAGTGATAAAGCAAAAATTCTCTGAGAGAAGTACGTTATCTAAGCTACTGCCTCGGCCGCAAGCGACCTCGGCAACAAACTTCTTAAAAGTTGAATGATAAAACAAAGACACTCTAAGAGAAGTGTGTTATCTAAACTACTGCCTCGGCCGCAAGCGACCTCAGCAGCAAACTTCTTAGATATTGAATGATAAAGCAAAAACACTCTGACAGAAATGTGTTATCTAAACAACTGCCTCGGCCGCAAGCTGCCTCGGCTTCATATTTATCCATCATTAATGAGGAACAAATAGAACTTTTAAAAATGTGTACTTAATGTAGGGCATCGGCCGCAAGCGCCCTCGGCCATAAACTTGTTGAACATTCAATGATAAAGCAAAAATACTCTTAACTCGGCTATAAACTTGATGAATTGTCAATAATTAAACAAATAGAATCTGAAAGGGGTCCACATAATTTAATATTCAAAAGTATTCCAACTCCATTATATCATAAAAAAACTAAAAACAAATTATTATTTCTATAAATTTCGATGTTACTGGTATTTCCTCAAAGTTTTGGGACTTAAAAATCCGTAGAATTAGTTTCTAAACACCTTTTCGTCACTTTTTGTAAAAATTTCGTTTACAGATTATTATCTGACATCAAAAGCCTTTTGGAACATGCCTCCGTTTTTGCAACAAAGGCTTTTATTTCGTTTCGGGGACAAAATAATCCGGTATTTATCTCGGAAAAGCACTGAATATTTTTACTTGAAAAGTTCGTTTATATCAATTCAATAAAAATGTTAATATCGCTTGGAACAAAAAATTCTTAGCGAATTTTGTCGTTTGAGATGGCATCGAGGCGCAAAGACATTGCAGATCGGCGTTCGCCCCCCTGGTGAGGTCTCCAATGCTAAGTATCTGAGATCCCTTTTGTGAAAACCCACCGGAGCAGCTAATGAGGATAACTAGAGTTAGGTCAATCCCATTCAGAAAACGGTTCCGATTGACGTACAGAGGTCCAGGTGTACGAGTTTCATTTCGGGATTCACGTTTTAATTTCGCTTCACGTAGCTCATCCGACCCCCGAATTCAACTCAATTGACGTTCTTCACGTCTCCCGGCAAAAAAGATTCTTCACCCAACCATACCCAATGAAGAGAAAGGCGAGAAAAGTTATCAACGTTTATTTTTTCTTTTTGATTAATTTTTTTAAAACAACTCCGAGATTTACTTGATTAAAGATGACAACAACAGATAGTTGCCGTCACATATCAATTATATAATGGGGTTTATTTGTGGGTATGATCTTCGCTCGAGGGCTCTAACGACGATAATAAAACGTCCCATGTTTTATTTCCATCGAACAAAAGATTTTTTTCGACCCTTCATGACCACGTTGTCAGTTAATCTCGGCTTTTGTTGAAACTACGTGAAAAGTTTTGTTCGTTAGCCGCATTTGTGATCCCCGTTTTGGTCGCTTTTAACTAAAAAATATAAAACTACATCGATATGATAAGCAGGAAATAATTCCCATGAATAATTAGATCATAAAACTCTCTCACGATTTCAAACACCATGTGGGACAATGTTGTGTGCAGGAATTTCACCTAAAACCGTAATAATACAGGGGATGTTGATGACTCAGAATCATCCCTAATCGTGGGAGATACACAAAACATCTATTTCAATTTTAAATCAAATTGATGTATTTATCCAAAATTTATTCATCGTTTTAATTGTTTATTATATATATATATATATATATATATATATATAAGTTTAAATAAAGTAAAAAATTTAGTAAAACTTCTAAAACTTTGTAGATATTCTTAATTAGGTTGAACCATATGACGCTTTATCCACCCCATTTGGAGTGAAATGGAGAAGTTTCACCCTCTATAAATTGTAAAACAATGCATCACGGACGATTACACGTAAAAAACAGGTGGTCGTGTGAAACTGAATAAACGAGGACGATCTCGATGATTAAAACTATAACTTGATGAGATTTTTTGAGAAAATCTTTCATCAAATCAAACATACAAATCGATTTCTCCAAAATCGTTAGAATTTAAGAAATGAAACTTTTTGATGTTATAAAGGAACGTTTGAGGTTGGATTGTACCAAATTAGAATCTTCCAGAATAATTAGTTTAGCTTAAATTAAATTTCAAAAATTCCTACTTAATTTGACATTTGTTGCATGTGACGTTAAATAATAAAATTGATTTCTCCAAAATGGTTAGGATTTAAGAAATGGAACTTTTTGATGTTATAAAGGAACGTTTGAGGTTGAATTGTATTAAATTAAAATCTTCCAGGATAATTAGTTTAGCTTAAATTAAATTTCAAAGATTCCTATTTAATTTGACATTTATTAGGTGACGTTAAATAATAAAATTGATTTCTCAAAAATGGTTAGGATTTAAGAAATGGAACTTTTTGATGTTATAAAGAAACGTTTGAGGTTGAATTGTACCAAATTAAAATCTTCCAGGATAATTAGTTTAGCTTAAATTAAATTTCAAAGATTCCTATTTAATTTGACATTTATTAGGTGACGTTAAATAATAAAATTGATTTCTCAAAAATGGTTAGGATTTAAGAAATGGAACTTTTTGATGTTATAAAGGAACGTTTGAGGTTGGATTGTACCAAATTAAAATCTTCCAGGATAATTAGTTTACCTTAAATTAAATTTCAAATATTCCTATTTAATTTGACATTTATTAGGTGACGTTAAATAATAAAATTGACTTCTCAAAAATGGTTAGGATTTAAGAAATAGAACTTTTTGATGTTATAAAGGAACGTTTGAGGTTGAATTGTACCAAATTAAAATCTTCCAGGATAATTAGTTTAGCTTAAATTAAATTTCAAAGATTCCTATTTAATTTGACATTTATTAGGTGACGTTAAATAATAAAATTGATTTCTCAAAAATGGTTAGGATTTAAGAAATGGGACTTTTTGATGTTATAAAGGAACGTTTGAGGTTGGATTGTACCAAATTAGAATCTTCCAGTATAATTAGTTTAGCTTAAATTAAATTTCAAAAATTCCTATTTAATTTGACATTTGTTGCATGTGACGTTAAATAATAAAATTGATTTCTCCAAAATGGTTCGGATTTAAGAAATGGAACTTTTTGATGTTATAAAGGAACGTTTGAGGTTGGATTGTACCAAATTAGAATCTTCCAGGATAATTGGTTTAGCTTAAATTAAATTTCAAAAATTACAACTTAATTTGACATTTGTTGCATATAGCGTTAAAAAATAAAATTGATTTCTCTAAAATGGTTAGGATTTAAGAAATGGAACTTTTTGATGTTATAAAGGAACGTTTGAGGTTGGATTGTACCAAATTAGAATCTTCCAGTATAATTAGTTTAGCTTAAATTAAATTTCAAAAATTCCTATTTAATTTGACATTTGTTGCATGCGACGTTAAATAATAAAATTGATTTCTCCAAAATGGTTCGGATTTAAGAAATGGAACTTTTTGATATTATAAAGGAACGTTTGAGGTTGGATTGTACCATATTAGAATCTTCCAGTATAATTAGTTTAGCTTAAATTAAATTTCAAAAATTCCTATTTAATTTGACATTTGCTGCATTTGACGTTAAATAATAAAATTGATTTCTCCAAAATGGTTAGGATTTAAGAAATGGAACTTTTTGATGTTATAAAGGAACGTTTGAGGTTGGACTGTACCAAATTAGAATCTTCCAGTATAATTAGTTTAGCTTAAATTAAATTTCAAAAATTCCTATTTAATTTGACATTTGTTGCATGCGACGTTAAATAATAAAATTGATTTCTCCAAAATGGTTCGGATTTAAGAAATGGAACTTTTTGATATTATAAAGGAACGTTTGAGGTTGGATTGTACCAAATTAGAATCTTCCAGGATAATTAGTTTAGCTTAAATTAAATTTCAAAAATTCCTACTTAATTTGACATTTGTTGCATATAGCGTTAAAAAATAAAATTGATTTCTCTAAAATGGTTAGGATTTAAGAAATGGAACTTTTTGATGTTATAAAGGAACGCTTGAGGTTGGATTGTACCAAATTAGAATCTTCCAGGATAATTAGTTTAGCTTAAATTAAATTTCAAAAATTCCTACTTAATTTGACATTTGTTGCATATAGCGTTAAAAAATAAAATTGATTTCTCTAAAATGGTTAGGATTTAAGAAATGGAACTTTTTGATGTTATAAAGGAACGTTTGAGGTTGGATTGTACCAAATTAGAATCTTCCAGGATAATTAGTTTAGCTTAAATTAAATTTCAAAAATTCCTACTTAATTTGACATTTGTTGCATATAGCGGTAAAAATTAAAATTGATTTCTCTAAAATGGTTAGGATTTAAGAAATGGAACTTTTTGATATTATAAAGGAACGTTTGAGGTTGGATTGTACCAAATTAAAATCTTCCAGGATAATTAGTTTAGCTTAAATTAAATTTCAAAAATTCCTACTTAATTTGACATTTGTTGCATATAGCGTTAAAAAATAAAATTGATTTCTCTAAAATGGTTAGGATTTAAGAAATGGAACTTTTTGATGTTATAAAGGAACGTTTGAGGTTGGATTGTACCAAATTAGAATCTTCCAGGATAATTAGTTTAGCTTAAATTAAATTTCAAAAATTCCTACTTAATTTGACATTTGTTGCATATAGCGTTAAAAAATAAAATTGATTTCTCTAAAATGGTTAGGATTTAAGAAATGGGAATTTTTGATGTTATAAAGGAACGTTTGAGGTTGGATTGTACCAAATTAAAATCTTCCAGGATAATTAGTTTAGCTTAAATTAAATTTCAAAAATTCCTACTTAATTTGACATTTGTTGCATATAGCGTTAAAAAATAAAATTGATTTCTCTAAAATGGTTAGGATTTAAGAAATGGAACTTTTTGATGTTATAAAGGAACGTTTGAGGTTGGATTGTACCAAATTAGAATCTTCCAGGATAATTAGTTTAGCTTAAATTAAATTTCAAAAATTCCTACTTAATTTGACATTTGTTGCATATAGCGTTAAAAAATAAAATTGATTTCTCTAAAATGGTTAGGATTTAAGAAATGGAACTTTTTGATGTTATAAAGGAACGTTTGAGGTTGGATTGTACCAAATTAGAATCTTCCAGGATAATTAGTTTAGCTTAAATTAAATTTCAAAAATTCCTACTTAATTTGACATTTGTTGCATATAGCGTTAAAAAATAAAATTGATTTCTCTAAAATGGTTAGGATTTAAGAAATGGGAATTTTTGATGTTATAAAGGAACGTTTGAGGTTGGATTGTACCAAATTAAAATCTTCCAGGATAATTAGTTTAGCTTAAATTAAATTTCAAAAATTCCTACTTAATTTGACATTTGTTGCATATAGCGTTAAAAAATAAAACTGATTTCTCTAAAATGGTTAGGATTTAAGAAATGGAACTTTTTTATGTTATAAAGGAACGTTTGAGGTTGGATGGTACCAAATTAGAATCTTCCAGGATAATTAGTTTACCTTAAATTAAATTTCAAAAATTCCTATTTAATTTGACATTTATTAGGTGACGTTAAATAATAAAATTGATTTCTCCAAAATGGTTAGGATTTAAGAAATGGAACTTTTTGATGTTATAAAGGAACGTTTGAGGTTGGATTGTACCAAATTAGAATCTTCCAGGATAATTAGTTTAGCTTAAATTAAATTTCAAAAATTCCTACTTAATTTGACATTTGTTGCATATAGCGTTAAAAAATAAAATTGATTTCTCTAAAATGGTTAGGATTTAAGAAATGGAACTTTTTGATGTTATAAAGGAACGTTTGAGGTTGGATTGTACCAAATTAGAATCTTCCAGGATAATTAGTTTAGCTTAAATTAAATTTCAAAAATTCCTACTTAATTTGACATTTGTTGCATATAGCGGTAAAAATTAAAATTGATTTCTCTAAAATGGTTAGGATTTAAGAAATGGAACTTTTTGATGTAATAAAGGAACGTTTGAGGTTGGATTGTACCAAATTAGAATCTTCCAGGATAATTAGTTTAGCTTAAATTAAATTTCAAAAATTCCTACTTAATTTGACATTTGTTGCATATAGCGTTAAAAAATAAAATTGATTTCTCTAAAATGGTTAGGATTTAAGAAATGGGAATTTTTGATGTTATAAAGGAACGTTTGAGGTTGGATTGTACCAAATTAAAATCTTCCAGGATAATTAGTTTAGCTTAAATTAAATTTCAAAAATTCCTTCTTAATTTGACATTTGTTGCATATAGCGTTAAAAAATAAAATTGATTTCTCTAAAATGGTTAGGATTTAAGAAATGGAACTTTTTGATGTTATAAAGGAACGTTTGAGGTTGGATTGTACCAAATTAGAATCTTCCAGGATAATTAGTTTAGCTTAAATTAAATTTCAAAAATTCCTACTTAATTTGACATTTGTTGCATATAGCGTTAAAAAATAAAATTGATTTCTCTAAAATGGTTAGGATTTAAGAAATGGAACTTTTTGATGTTATAAAGGAACGTTTGAGGTTGGATTGTACCAAATTAGAATCTTCCAGGATAATTAGTTTAGCTTAAATTAAATTTCAAAAATTCCTACTTAATTTGACATTTGTTGCATATAGCGGTAAAAATTAAAATTGATTTCTCTAAAATGGTTAGGATTTAAGAAATGGAACTTTTTGATATTATAAAGGAACGTTTGAGGTTGGATTGTACCAAATTAGAATCTTCCAGGATAATTAGTTTAGCTTAAATTAAATTTCAAAAATTCCTACTTAATTTGACATTTGTTGCATATAGCGTTAAAAAATAAAATTGATTTCTCTAAAATGGTTAGGATTTAAGAAATGGAACTTTTTGATGTTATAAAGGAACGTTTGAGGTTGGATTGTACCAAATTAGAATCTTCCAGGATAATTAGTTTAGCTTAAATTAAATTTCAAAAATTCCTACTTAATTTGACATTTGTTGCATATAGCGGTAAAAATTAAAATTGATTTCTCTAAAATGGTTAGGATTTAAGAAATGGAACTTTTTGATGTAATAAAGGAACGTTTGAGGTTGGATTGTACCAAATTAGAATCTTCCAGGATAATTAGTTTAGCTTAAATTAAATTTCAAAAATTCCTACTTAATTTGACATTTGTTGCATATAGCGTTAAAAAATAAAATTGATTTCTCTAAAATGGTTAGGATTTAAGAAATGGGAATTTTTGATGTTATAAAGGAACGTTTGAGGTTGGATTGTACCAAATTAAAATCTTCCAGGATAATTAGTTTAGCTTAAATTAAATTTCAAAAATTCCTACTTAATTTGACATTTGTTGCATATAGCGTTAAAAAATAAAATTGATTTCTCTAAAATGGTTAGGATTTAAGAAATGGAACTTTTTGATGTTATAAAGGAACGTTTGAGGTTGGATTGTACCAAATTAGAATCTTCCAGGATAATTAGTTTAGCTTAAATTAAATTTCAAAAATTCCTACTTAATTTGACATTTGTTGCATATAGCGTTAAAAAATAAAATTGATTTCTCTAAAATGGTTAGGATTTAAGAAATGGAACTTTTTGATGTTATAAAGGAACGTTTGAGGTTGGATTGTACCAAATTAGAATCTTCCAGGATAATTAGTTTAGCTTAAATTAAATTTCAAAAATTCCTACTTAATTTGACATTTGTTGCATATAGCGTTAAAAAATAAAATTGATTTCTCTAAAATGGTTAGGATTTAAGAAATGGAACTTTTTGATGTAATAAAGGAACGTTTGAGGTTGGATTGTACCAAATTAGAATCTTCCAGGATAATTAGTTTAGCTTAAATTAAATTTCAAAAATTCCTACTTAATTTGACATTTGTTGCATATAGCGTTAAAAAATAAAATTGATTTCTCTAAAATGGTTAGGATTTAAGAAATGGAACTTTTTGATGTTATAAAGGAACGTTTGAGGTTGGATTGTACCAAATTAGAATCTTCCAGGATAATTAGTTTAGCTTAAATTAAATTTCAAAAATTCCTACTTAATTTGACATTTGTTGCATATAGCGTTAAAAAATAAAATTGATTTCTCTAAAATGGTTAGGATTTAAGAAATGGAACTTTTTGATGTAATAAAGGAACGTTTGAGGTTGGATTGTACCAAATTAGAATCTTCCAGGATAATTAGTTTAGCTTAAATTAAATTTCAAAAATTCCTACTTAATTTGACATTTGTTGCATATAGCGTTAAAAAATAAAATTGATTTCTCTAAAATGGTTAGGATTTAAGAAATGGAACTTTTTGATGTTATAAAGGAACGTTTGAGGTTGGATTGTACCAAATTAGAATCTTCCAGGATAATTAGTTTAGCTTAAATTAAATTTCAAAAATTCCTACTTAATTTGACATTTGTTGCATATAGCGTTAAAAAATAAAATTGATTTCTCTAAAATGGTTAGGATTTAAGAAATGGGAATTTTTGATGTTATAAAGGAACGTTTGAGGTTGGATTGTACCAAATTAAAATCTTCCAGGATAATTAGTTTAGCTTAAATTAAATTTCAAAAATTCCTACTTAATTTGACATTTGTTGCATATAGCGTTAAAAAATAAAATTGATTTCTCTAAAATGGTTAGGATTTAAGAAATGGAACTTTTTGATGTTATAAAGGAACGTTTGAGGTTGGATTGTACCAAATTAGAATCTTCCAGGATAATTAGTTTAGCTTAAATTAAATTTCAAAAATTCCTACTTAATTTGACATTTGTTGCATATAGCGTTAAAAAATAAAATTGATTTCTCTAAAATGGTTAGGATTTAAGAAATGGGAATTTTTGATGTTATAAAGGAACGTTTGAGGTTGGATTGTACCAAATTAAAATCTTCCAGGATAATTAGTTTAGCTTAAATTAAATTTCAAAAATTCCTACTTAATTTGACATTTGTTGCATATAGCGTTAAAAAATAAAATTGATTTCTCTAAAATGGTTAGGATTTAAGAAATGGAACTTTTTGATGTTATAAAGGAACGTTTGAGGTTGGATTGTACCAAATTAGAATCTTCCAGGATAATTAGTTTAGCTTAAATTAAATTTCAAAAATTCCTACTTAATTTGACATTTGTTGCATATAGCGTTAAAAAATAAAATTGATTTCTCTAAAATGGTTAGGATTTAAGAAATGGAACTTTTTGATGTTATAAAGGAACGTTTGAGGTTGGATTGTACCAAATTAGAATCTTCCAGGATAATTAGTTTAGCTTAAATTAAATTTCAAAAATTCCTACTTAATTTGAAATTTGTTGCATATAGCGTTAAAAAATAAAATTGATTTCTCTAAAATGGTTAGGATTTAAGAAATGGGAATTTTTGATGTTATAAAGGAACGTTTGAGGTTGGATTGTACCAAATTAAAATCTTCCAGGATAATTAGTTTAGCTTAAATTAAATTTCAAAAATTCCTACTTAATTTGACATTTGTTGCATATAGCGTTAAAAAATAAAATTGATTTCTCTAAAATGGTTAGGATTTAAGAAATGGAACTTTTTGATGTTATAAAGGAACGTTTGAGGTTGGATTGTACCAAATTAGAATCTTCCAGGATAATTAGTTTAGCTTAAATTAAATTTCAAAAATTCCTACTTAATTTGACATTTGTTGCATATAGCGTTAAAAAATAAAATTGATTTCTCTAAAATGGTTAGGATTTAAGAAATGGAACTTTTTGATGTTATAAAGGAACGTTTGAGGTTGGATTGTACCAAATTAGAATCTTCCAGGATAATTAGTTTAGCTTAAATTAAATTTCAAAAATTCCTACTTAATTTGACATTTGTTGCATATAGCGTTAAAAAATAAAATTGATTTCTCTAAAATGGTTAGGATTTAAGAAATGGAACTTTTTGATGTTATAAAGGAACGTTTGAGGTTGGATTGTACCAAATTAGAATCTTCTAGGATAATTAGTTTAGCTTAAATTAAATTTCAAAAATTCCTACTTAATTTGACATTTGTTGCATATAGCGTTAAAAAATAAAATTGATTTCTCTAAAATGGTTAGGATTTAAGAAATGGGAATTTTTGATGTTATAAAGGAACGTTTGAGGTTGGATTGTACCAAATTAAAATCTTCCAGGATAATTAGTTTAGCTTAAATTAAATTTCAAAAATTCCTACTTAATTTGACATTTGTTGCATATAGCGTTAAAAAATAAAACTGATTTCTCTAAAATGGTTAGGATTTAAGAAATGGAACTTTTTTATGTTATAAAGGAACGTTTGAGGTTGGATGGTACCAAATTAGAATCTTCCAGGATAATTAGTTTACCTTAAATTAAATTTCAAAAATTCCTATTTAATTTGACATTTATTAGGTGACGTTAAATAATAAAATTGATTTCTCCAAAATGGTTAGGATTTAAGAAATGGAACTTTTTGATGTTATAAAGGAACGTTTGAGGTTGGATGGTACCAAATTAGAATCTTCCAGTATAATTATTTTAGCTTAAATTAAATTTCAAAAATTCCTATTTAATTTGACATTTATTAGGTGACGTTAAATAATAAAATTGATTTCTCCAAAATGGTTGGGATTTAAGAAATGGAACTTTTTGATGTTATAAAGGAACGTTTGAGGTTGGATTGTACCAAATTAGAATCTTCCTGGTTAATTAGTTTATCTTAAATTAAATTTCAAAAATTCCTATTTAATTTGACATTTGTTGCATATGACGTTAAATAATAAAACTGATTTCTCCAAAATAGTTAGGATTTAAGAAATGGAACTTTTTGATGTTATAAAGGGACGTCTGAGGTTTGATTGTACCAAATTAAAATCTTCCTGGATAATTAGTTTACTTTAAATTAAATTTTAAAAATTGGTTGGGACTTAAGAAATGAAACTTTTTTTGAAGCATTTAAAATATTCATATAAAAAATTAATCGTTAAATAATTTGTTATGCAAACCCAACGTACTTTCTTTCTTATTTTTAGATACCTTTTCATAGAAATTTTTTCCGTTTCCTCTCAGACCTGTTGCTTCTCAAATTCACCTCCTCGCAAGTGTCCTGACTTCCCATACAACTTCTTTCTCGCCCAACTTCTCATGGTTTCGCCCGCCATAGTCACGTCAAAAGCCCTCACATCCTGTGCTTTCAAGAATAAGACTCCCAACTTCTTATTATTATACCTTCTTCAAACGGTAGACGATGTTGATATCGTCTTACGTACCTCCCCCTTAAATTCTCTTTTGTGTATTCGTTCTCATTAAAAAAATTATAATAATAACGAAATCGTTTTGATTTGTCCCCAATAAATAATGAAGATGTTTCGATATTGTTTAAACAATTTTTGGGGGAAAATCTCGAATTTCCCTTAATAATTTCGCGATTGTAATTTGATATTTAACAGGTATCGGGGCCCTTTTACAAAAAGGCAGACATCTTGACTACCCGTATGGTCAAAAACTGAAGACAGCGTGTCTACCCCTCGATGTCTTCAATCTCACGCCTCTTTATGTACGCCCTAGTTCAACTAAATACTTATAGGGTAGTTGATATAAAATATTTCAAGCAAATTTGTTGAATAAACCAAAAAAGAACTCTTTTGTGACTCTCTTCCAAATAATTTGTCAACCGATGTCAAACAAATTTGTAAGGGTCAAAAAGCTACCTGTGTAAGGATTAAAATCTTATTATGTATTATTATTATTATAACCGCAGAGATGGTGATCTTTTCGTTTTACCATAACAAAATTTTTGAAAAAAACGTAACTCGACACCGATTTTTTGATTCTTTCGGCCGTTAAATGATCCAAAAATCGGGGATCGGGTGTTCTTCTAACAACCACGCCCCGGATGTGCGCAAAAAGAAAAACCCGCTCCTCGATGTCCTTTTTTTCTGATATGTCCTCTTTTGTACCATTCTTTTTGCACCTGATATTTACTCTCTCTTCAATATACCGACGACGAAGCCATTATGAATCCAAGAAAGGGAAGAATGAAGAGAAGAGGATCGAAAAATGAAAGCTCTGAGTCGCGAGGCTTTTTGTACCTCCGGAAGAAGTGGCGTGTAATGACGGTGAATGGAAAAGGAGATTGTGGATCAGGTACTCAACGGTTATACTGGAGTTGTATAAGAAATCGTTATCGATGATAAAGAAGAGGAAAATTCTTTCTTGTTTATGGTTTTGATGGTGTTAATAACGAGTAATGAGTATTGTTGGTTTGTGAATTGAGCAATATAACGCCCTCTGATTGCACTCTTTAAGTTCTTTGTTACCAACCCCCTTGAATTCTCTGCGATCGTATATCAGAAGGAATTAATTGTATTTGGACAATTATGGAAATACGAGATGAATGCAATTTGAGATTGGTTTAAGTTGACCAAATTTAAATGCGAAAGGGTTTTAATTTTTTTCTTACTTACAGAAAATTAAAAATTGCAACTTTTCAAATTGTTTTAACACAATTTAATATAATAAATATGAATAAATGTGATTATTATAATTTTATTTTAACTAGTTCTAGATTTAGTATTAGTTTTGAAGCTGCGTTATAAGTCTAGAAGAATTTAAAATATTTTAGGGCTAAGTGGAAACTAAAGCTAGAACTAACACTAGACCTAGATCTAGAAAGATGTAGGTCTATTGTTAGTTCTAATTTTAGTTCGATACAAATTTTCAACAATTTAAAACTGGCGGTCTAGTTAAAGTCTAGTGTTAGTTCTAGTTTTACTTCTTATTTACTGTCAATTGTTGAAAAATTTTCTGGTTTAGTTTTAATTCGTAATAATTTAATTTTTAAAATTTAATACCAACTAAAAATAGTGTCAAAACTAACACTAGACATAGAACGGAAAACATTTCAATCCAACCCAACCTTTTTTTTAACGAGGTCAGGGAAAATCTGCAAACAGACATTCGGCCAGAAGTTCACATCCGAATAGTGTGGGGTTAGAGTCCATCTTTGGATCTCCGACCCACTAAGAGAAAACTTAGTGTTGCTTCGAGAAGATGTGAACTGTTTCCAGAATACTCGATACTATTTCAAGAAGATTTGATACTGATTTTAAAAGATTTGAAAAACATTCAAATCATCAACATTCATTTGATACAGCTTCCAGAAATTTTTTCAGAACTTGATATTGCTTCCAGAAGAGTTAAACTGCTTCCAGAAGATTCGATACTGCGTCGGGAAGACTTGATGCTGTTTTTAAAAGACTTGAAATGCAAGGAACAGTCATCATTAGACATTACCTGGTTATGAATCATGTATTTTGGGATAATTATCAACAATTTTTATTAATAACACTTATTTCTATCTATTTTGGTTTTCGAGATACAACCTTTGTTTATAACCAAAATTATCAATATTGACATTTTAATAATTCCTGCTACATGCATGAGGAACTCTCACTATTTAACATTATCTGGTAATTGATTATTTTGGGATTATTATGAATAATTTTTGTTAATGACATTTATTTCTGTCTATTTTGTTTCGCGAGATACAACCTATGTTTGTAACCAAAATTGTCGATTTTGATATTTTGTTACTTCCTGTCACATACATAAGGAACTGTCATTGCTAGACATTATCTGGTTATGAATCGCGTATTTTGGGATAATCATCAACAAATTTTGTTAATGACACTTATTTCTATCTATTTTGGTTTTCGAGATACAACCTATGTCTATAACCAAAATTATCAATATTGACACGTTAATAATTCTTGCTACCTGCATAAGGAACTCTCATCACTTGACATTATCTGGTAATGGATTACGTATTTTGGGATTATTATGAACAAATTTTTGTTAATGACATTTATTTCTATCTATTTTGTTTCGCGAGATACAACCTATGTTTATAACCAAAATTGTCGACTTTTATATTTTGTTACTTCCTGTCATATACATAAGGAACTGTCATTGCTAGACATTTTCTGGCTATGAATCATATATTTTGGGATAATTATCAACAATTTTTATTAAGAACACTTATTTCTATCTATTTTGGTTTTCGAGATACAACCTTTGTTTATAACCAAAATTGTTAATATTGACATTTTAATAATTCCTGCTACATGCATGAGGAACTCTCACTATTTAACATTATCTGTTAATGGACTATGTATTTTGGGATTATTATGAACAATTTTTGTTAATGGCATTTATTTCTATCTATTTTGTTCCGCGAGATGCATCCTATGTTTATAACCAAAATTGTCGACTTTGATATTTTGTTACGTCCTGTCACATACATAAGGAACTGTAATTGCTAGGCATTATCTGGTTATGAATCATGTATTTTGGGATAATCATCCACAATTTTTGTTAATAACACTTATTTCTATCTATTTTGGTTTTTGAGATACAACCTTTGTTTATAACCAAAATTGTCGATTTTGATATTTTGTTACTTCCTGTCACATACATAAGGAACTGTCATTGCTAGACATTTTCTGGCTATGAATCATATATTTTGGGATAATTATCAACAATTTTTATTAAGAACACTTATTTCTATCTATTTTGGTTTTCGAGATACAACCTTTGTTTATAACCAAAATTGTCAATATTGACATTTTAACAATTCCTGCTACATGCATGAGGAACTCTCACTATTTAACATTATCTGTTAATGGACTATGTATTTTGGGATTATTATGAACAATTTTTGTTAATGGCATTTATTTCTATCTATTTTGTTCCGCGAGATACATTCTATGTTTATAACCAAAATTGTCGACTTTGATATTTTGTTACGTCCTGTCACATACATAAGGAACTGTCATTGCTAGACATTATCTGGCTATGAATCATATATTCTGGGATGATTGTCAACAATTTTTGTTAATAACACTTTTTTCTATCTATTTTGGTTTTTGAGATACAACCTTTGTTTATAACCAAAATTGTCGATTTTGATATTTTGTTACTTTCTGCCACATACATAAGGAACTGTCATCGTTAGACATTATCTGGTTATGAATCATGTATTTTGGGATAATCATTAACAAATTTTGTTAATGACACTTACTTCTATCTATTTTGGTTTTCGAGACACAACCTATGTCTGTAACTAAAATTGTCAATATTGACATGTTAATAATTCCTGCTACCTGCATACGGAACTCTCATCATTTGACATTATCTGGTAATGGATTATGTATTTTGCGATTATTATGAACAATTTTTGTTAATGACATTTATTTTTATCTATTTTGTTTCGCGAGATACAACCTATGTTTTTAACCAAAATTATCGACTTTGATATTTTGTTACTTCCTGTCACATACATAAGGAACTGTCATTGCTAGACATTTTCTGGCTGTGAAACATATATTTTGGGATAATTATCAACAATTTTTATTCAGAACACTTATTTCTATCTAGTTTGGTTTTCGAGATACAACCGTTGCTTATAACCAAAATTGTCAATATTGACATTTTAATAATTCCTGCTATATGCATGAGGAACTCTCATTATTTAACATTATCTGGTAATGGATTATGTATTTTGGGATTATTATGAACAATTTTTGTTAATGACATTTATTTCTATCTATTTTGTTTCGCGAGATACAACCTATGTTTGTAACCAAAATTGTCGACTTTGATATTTTGTTACTTCCTGTCACATACATAAGGAACTGTCATTGCTAGACATTTTCTGGCTATGAATCATATATTTTGGGATAATTATCAACAATTTTTATTAAGAACACTTATTTCTATCTATTTTGGTTTTCGAGATACAACCTTTGTTTATAACCAAAATTGTCAATATTGACATTTTAATAATTCCTGCTACATGCATGAGGAACTCTCACTATTTAACATTATCTGGTAATGGACTATGTATTTTGGGAATATTATGAACAATTTTTGTTAATGGCATTTATTTCTATCTATTTTGTTTCGCGAGATACATCCTATGTTTATAACCAAAATTGTCGATTTTGATATTTTGTTACTTCCTGTCACATACATAAGGAACTGTCATTGCTAGCCATTATCTGGTTATGAATCATGTATTTTGGGATAATAATCAACAATTTTTGTTAATAACACTTATTTCTATCTATTTTGGTTTTTGAGATACAACCTTTGTTTATAACCAAAATTATCGATTTTGATATCTTGTTACTTTCTGTCACATACATAAGGAACTGTCATCGTTAGACATTATCTGGTTATGAATCGTGTATCTTGTGATAATCATCAACAAATTTTGTTAATGATACTTACTTCTATCTATTTTGGTTTGTGAGATACAACCTATGTTATAACTAAAATTGTCAATATTGACATGTTAATAATTCCTGCTGACTGCATAAGGAACTCTCATCATTTGACATTATCTGGTAATGGATTTTGTATTTTGGGATTATTATGAACAATTTTTGTTAATGACATTTAGTTCTATCTATTTTGTTTCGCGCTATACAACCGATGTTTATAACCAAAGTTGTCGATTTTGATATTCTGTAACTTCCTGTCTCATACATAAGGAACTGTCATTGTTAGACATTATCTGTTTATGAATCATGTATTTTGGGATAATTATCACTTCCAATTATTAATTGGAGAATCTATTTTTGAAAGATGAAGTCAATTTAGAGATATCTCACTCAAAACTTGAGATATAAGCTGCTGAGCTTAATGAGGATTTTTCCAGTATATTGTATAAATTTGAAAATTTCTGAAAAATTGATTTTTTGAAAAATTGTTATGAAATTACTTTTAATTACTAATTAGACCATCTACTTTTTAAAATTGAAGTGAAGTCAATTTGAAAATATCTCACTTAGTTCTTGAGATATAAACTGCTGAACTTAATTGGGATTCTTCCGATATTTTTTATAAATTTATAAATTCCTGAAAAGTCGATTTTTTGAAAAATTGTTATGGAATTACTTTCAATTATTAATTGGAGAATCTATTTTTGAAAGGTGAAGTCAATTTAGAGATATCTCACTCAGAATTTGACATATAAGCTGCTGAATTTAATTGGAATTTTTCCAATATTTTGTATAAATTTAAAAATACCTGAAAATTGATTTTTGGAAAAATTGTTATGAAATCACTTTCAATTATTAATTGAAGCATCTACTTTCTAAAAGTGAAGTAAATTTGAAAATATCTCACTTAGTTCTTGAAATATAAACTGCTGAACTTAATTGGGATTCTTCCGATACTTTGTATACTATAATAAATACTCCTTTCCTCGTTTTCCCCGAATCACCCTATAGTTTTCCGGAGTCAGGATTATTTCACGTCGTCAATTCGTATCTGGAAATTTGGGTAAAATTGAAAATGTGCGGTTTTGGCAATTCGTAAAGGAATCTGTACATCAGTAAAACAAAGATTACCTGCTGCGCCTTATAGATGGCGCTGGTTATTCAATTTCTTTTTAAAGCCATCTTCTTTTTAAATTTCACAACGAAACTTTTATTTTCCATGGCATTGACTTATGATTACGAAAAAGATAAGTCTTGCGGCACTGGATCACTTTTACTAGGTTTCGGTAAAAGTGTAAAGTATATAAATGTAGCAATATAATAATAAAAGTTTGAACCAAACACCTAGCGCCCTCTCCACATCAAGATCGCAACTATACATTTTGTTTGCATTTTTTTTTGTTTGACGACGCACGGCTAAATTCCTAGAATGAATATTTCTAGTTCTAGGTCTAGTGTTAATTCTAGTTTTAATTTCTCCAATTTATGTCAATTTTCTTCAATTAGTAATTGAAAGTAATTACATAACAATTTTTCAAGAAATCGATTTTTCAGGAATTTTTAAATTTATGTAAAAATATCGGAAGAATCCCAGTTAAGTTCAGCAGTTTATATCTCAAAAACTAAGTGAGATATTTTCAAATTGACTTCACTTTTAGAAAGTTGATGCTCCAATTTGTAATTGAAAGTAATTTCATAACAGTTTTTCAAAAAATCGATTTTTCAGGAATTTTTAAATTTATACAAAATATTAGAAAAATCACAATTAAAGTAAACACATACCGAAACTAGTACTGCAATATAGAACGGAGATATATATGGAAGCCTGGGACAAAATCAATTCATGTAAGGGGAAAAATTATTGGCATGAAGTTCGTAAACTGTCCAGATACCAAAGGCTCTCTGAAACAAAAGAACTCATCGATCCCACTGATGGAACTACACATTGGAATCCTGAAGAGATTGTTAACATCCATGTGGACTACCTGGAAGGAATATTTTCGTTTCCTGGGCGTTCTTCATTCTGGTCCCGGGAAAAAAGCATAGTAGACAACAGGTACCAACATGCTTTCATAAACTCCTTTGCAACTCCTGAGGATGCTATTATGTTGGAGGACGAGTATTTCACTCTTCTAGGCCAAGGAAAGACGGCTCCTGATTATAATAACATCTCAAGGAAAATGCTAAGAAGCTTAGACCTTGATATTCACTCCTACATCAGAGAAATAATAAACTTCTGCCTCATGAGTCAACATTTTTCACGAGACTGGCGGACCTCTGTCATAATCTTCGTTCCCAAAAAGGAGTCCTCACATTCCGACCCAGCAAACTACCGCCCTATTTCACTGCTGCCAGTATTAGGGAAGCTTTTCGAAACACATCTTAGGAACAAGCTCTTGGTTGTCGTCTCTAAGAACATTCCACTCTACCAATTTGGTTTTCAACTCGGCAAATCAACATCTCAGCCTCTTATGGTATTGATTTCCAACTTTCAAGCGGTACGCTAGAAAAAATGTAAATCCGCGGTTGCGTTTCTGGATGTCCAAAAGGCTTTCGACTCAGTCTGGCTGAGACAAGGGTCTGCTCTTCAAACTGGATAAGTTAAATGTTCCATATTACCTCCTAAGCTTGATAAGGCAATTCCTTTCAGATCGCTCTTGCTTTGTGAAGCTGAAACACCATCAGTCCCGCAGTTTCACAATCCAACAAGGCCTCCCGCAGGGATCTCCCATCTCCGCTTCTTTATATAACGTCTTCTGCCATGATATCCACGATAACAATCCAGACGTCTTTGATTTGAATAAATATGCTCTACTCTACGCAAATGACACAACATTGGTTGCTCACGATAGGGACGTTGCTTCTTCGGTCCGGAAGCTACAAGTGCTTATCGATGAAACAGAAAGCTGACAAAGAACTCTAAAATTTTCTGCCCACGCCATCAAATTAAAGATGGAAGTGAAAACCAGCGCAAAACATTTCATATCCCTGACATCTAGAGGTCGCGGAATTTCCACCAAATGTGCCTCATACACTTACAAATCCATATGCAGGCCAGTTATAGAATACGGATCTATACTTCTAAGCGATGCGCCTAAAACTTCAAGATACCACTTAGAAGTAGCAGAAAGATCGGCACTGAGGTCCATAACAAGAATAAGGAATCCCCGGAATCCTCTTATCAACCCCAGCAATCATCTGCTTTATAACCTCACTATTATCCCTCCCATTAACCTACACCTACAATCCCTATCTCATAAAACTATCCTAAATTTCCCCACAAAACTCCTTCAATATATACTCATCATCCTTAGAGTAAACCACCCATCTGATCGTCCACCACTCCTTCAAAAACTATTGATGAATGCAGAAGACTGAAAGCTGCCACTAACCAGAACTTGATTGGGCAGAAAGACTCCGGTCGATAACCCTTTTAGGCCAACATATCTTTATATTTATATATATAAATGAATATATATATATATATATATATATATTCATTTATTATTTTTTTTTGTTATGTAAGTATTTATTAAGGTTGGCATAAATAAATTTTGTTTCTCTCTCTCTCAGAATTAAGTTCAGTTTATATCTCAAGAACTAAGAGGGATATTTTCAAATTGACTGTAATTTTAGAAAATAGATGCTTCATTTAGTAATTGAAAGTAATTTCATAACAACCTTTCAAAAAATCGAGTTTTCAGGAATTTTTAAATTTATGCAAAATATTGGAAATATCCCAATTAAATTCAACAGCTTATATCTCAAGTTCTAGTTGAGATATCTCCAAATTGACTTCATCTTTCAAAAATAGATTCTCCATTGAAAATAATTTCATAACAATTTTTCAAAAAATCAGTTTTTCACGAATTTTTAAATTTATACAAAATATCGGAAGAATCCCAATTAAGTTCAGCAGTTTATATCTCAAGAACTAAGTGAGATATTTTCAAATTGACTTCAATTTTAGAAATTAGATGCTTTAATTAGTAATTGAAACTAATTTCGTAAAAATTTTTCAAAAAATCAATTTTTCAGGAATTTTTAAAGTTATTCAAAATACCGGAAAAATCACAAAGCCATCACCCACTGAGCCGAACCATGGCTCTCAATCCACGATCATGCAGAAGCAGTAATGGCTGAGCTACGATTGCTGTATGCAAACATTAATAGTTTCCACCCTAAAGTCCAATTAATTGGAAACTTTATAAATTCCAAACACATCAACTGCGCAATGTTTGTCGAAACAAAATCTAAAAGAGCAATCAATTTCATGAACTGGACAGTGATCGAAAAAGCAGGTAACGTCGTTAATAGAAGCGTGAGAGGTGGAGCAGCAGTTATTTGCGACCCTGTATTACAAATGGGAAAGTGCAACCCCCCACGAATCAACTGTGACCTAAATAACGCTCTTCATTTTACCATCAAGCTGGGCTCGGAAGCACTTCACATATTCCTGGTTTACGTACATCCAAACAGTCAAATCGAAGAATCTATTTTCACCATGGCGTCTCTGTACGATAATTGCCTGATCATTGGAGATTTCAATCCAAACCTTTCAAAAACCAAGCACATTAACCGATTCATCGCTTCGTCTAATTTTGTCCGCATTAGAACTGCTCCAACGTTCATCATGGTAAACAACCAAAGCACGACTCCGGATATGATTTTCTGCTCGTTAAATATAAGACCGCTTATTACGCACGTTGCAGTCACCTCCGATCTATGCTCCGACCATTTGGGTATTCTGGTCCATCTTCAGTTAACGTCGCCCATCCCTAGATCGACCCCAAACATCTTCAAAAATTACAATCTCTGCAATATGGAAGCGGTGAACTTGGCCGTCTCAACATTCGTCAACGCTAACCCTATTATTACTGCCGACACCATAACTCAATTTAACGAACATATCAAAACATCGATTGACCAAGCCAGTCTAAATAAGGCAGAAAAATACTATAATTTCCCACTACCAAGGTTTATCGTAAGGTTAATTAAGGAAAAGAGACGCCTTTACCGAGACTTTAGAATATCTGAGATTCCGGACTTAAAAAGAAAATTCAATCAACTAAACAAACACATCCAAACCTTAATTAGACAATTTAAAAACGAAAAGTACATTGAAGCCTGCAATAACATCAATAAGACCAAAGGGAAAACATACTGGCAAGAAATCCAGAAATTAACACGATATCAGAAGTCTTCAGAAACTCCCCAACTTATTAACCCATTGGATGGCACATCACACAGTGACCCCGAAAGTATCGTCAACATCCACTGCGATTACCTTCAGCGGGTGTTCTCATTCTCGGAGGATGCCTCTTTCTGCACCACCAACAGGGCTAGAGTAGACGACTGGTACAAATCCGCCTTTATCACCCAGGCTGACACTCCCGAAGATGCCCTAATTGAAGAGGACGAATACTTCTCAATCTTAGGCAAGGGTTCAAGCACCGCTCCTGGGCATGACCATCTTACCAAAAATATCCTCAGAAAATTACATCCTCTCATCCATGCCTACATCATAAAAATCTTAAATTTCTGCCTAGTTAAACAACATTTTCCTGATGTTTGGAAGTCCTCTATTATTATTTGTGTGGCCAAAAAAGAATCTACTCTATCAGACCCATCCAACTATCGACCTATTTCGCTCCTTCCCGTTATTGGCAAGATCCTGGAAAGCCACATAAAGAACAAACTATTAGAAGCAGCTTCGAATAAAATACCTAATTACCAATTTGGCTTTCAACCTGGTAGGTCTACGTCACACGCTCTGGCAGTATTAATATCGAACTTCCAAGCGACACGCATTCAGAAACATCACTCTGCGGCTATATTTCTGGATATCCGCAAAGCATTCGATTCGGTATGGCATCGAGGACTATTATTCAAGCTCAAAAAATTGGATGTGCCGCCCTACCTCCTTAACCTTCTTAAGGATTTCCTGTCCAACCGCTCCTCTATCGTCAGGCTGAAAACCTGCTTTTCTCGTAAATTCTCCCCTGAACAAGGTCTCCCCCAAGGATCACCTCTTTCGCCAACGCTGTATAGCTTATTCTGCGGCGATATTTATCACCCCAATCCGAATATATTCGACTTGGATGCTTATGCTCTACTGTACGCAGACGACACCGCCTTGGTAACACACGGCACAACAATCATATCCGCAGTAGAAAGGCTGCAGGCGTTGGTCCAATCTATTGAGCGTTGGCTGATGAAATGGAGAATTCAAGTCAACCCCAGTAAAACACAATTTTTTGTCCCGCATCTTCCCATACATGCTCCTGTTCCTACGGTAACCATTCAATCCACGGCCTTATCACCGATCACAACTTGCAAATACCTAGGAATATGGATGGACAGAAGACTGAAATTTTCCGATCACGCCATCAAGGTAAAAATGAAAGCGGCGAACCGAGCGAAGCACTTCCGATCCTTAACATTCCAGGGCCGTGGCATATCAACAAAATGCGCCTCTCATATCTACAAATCCATCTGTAGACCAATGATCGAATATGCCCCCCTGATCTTAGCTGACGTGCCTAAAGGAACAAAACACCATCTAGAAGTTGCTGAAAGATCCGCTCTGAGGTCCATCACACACATTCGCCATCCGCAAAACCCGCTCTTCAACCCGAGCAACCAGCTCCTGTACAGCCACACCGGCATAGAGCCAATCCTTCTTCGGATAGATTCTCTAGCGCATGCTACCGCCACCAACTTCCCCTATAAGCAAATGAAAAACCTGTTTATCTCTACTCAACTCCCCCCTGACTCTCTACCTATCTTACGCAGACTACAGCAGAAGTAGAAACAAAGAAGCACGAACTTTTGAACATCTGAAAGAATATCCCGGGCAGAAAGACTAAGGTCGATAGCCCTTTTAGGCCAATTATTCATTATGTATTATATGTATTTATTTCATTTATTTATTTTTTTTTTTTCTGTTGTATTGTTCTGTTTGGCTTGAATAAATTTTGTTTTCTCTCTCTCTCACAATTAAACTCAGCAGCTTATATTTCAAGTACTGAGTGAGATATGTCTAAATTGACTTAATCATTCAAAAATAGATTCTCCAATTAATAATTGAAAGTAATTTCTAAAGACCGGATTAAAAGGCACAAAAAAGACGGAAAAAGGCACTTAAAAAGGCATGAAATTTTGGCAACAAAAGCATTAAAAAGGCATAAAAATTAGAAATCGAAAAAATTGCTATACCTAATTAATAATGTATTTTAATAACGTTTTCATTCAAATATACATCGTTAAACTAAACATTCATATATAATTATTAAACCACTAATCACGAAACCTACGAATATTTAAATGCTGTTGTAAATGTTCCATTGTGAAGTTGTGTCTTCTCTCACTTAACGTATTCTTGTAAGCCGAAAAACTTCTCCCCACGTCCACACTTGTAATTGGTGATTCATTTATTAATTGTTTAAAATGATCTAAGGCGTTTGTGTAGTATATAGCGGCATCTAGCCATGTTCCCCATCTTGTTAGAACTGGTTGTGGTGGTAATGGGGTATTTGGTAACCTCTCTCTAAACAATTCAACCCTTAAAGGGGCTTTAGCAAATATTTGTTTACCGCTTTTTATTAATTTATTAACTAATGGGAACTGTAACCTTATAGTTTCTGCTACTCGATTAAGCCCGTGTGCTAAGCAAGTACAATGAATTAAATTAGGGTAAAAAATCTTTATATTAGACGCAGCTTTTACCAAGTATGCCGCTGCGTCTGACACCATCAGTAAAATTTTATCATTCGATACCGGTTTCGGTAAGAAAAAATGCGTTAATTCGTCGTGAATAAATCTTGTTACCGTATTATTATTTGTTTTACTTAATTCTTTGGTACTTATTAGAAAACTTTTTGACGAATTTTCATCACTTAATACTCCAAGTATTAAATTTGCCACGTATCGTCCACATACCTCAGTTGTTTCGTCTACACTTATCCAAATATAATTATTTCCAATAATATTTTTTATTTCTTGAATAACTTCTTTGTAGACTGAAGTAATATAATTTTTGCGGAGATGGCTTTCATCGGGAATATGCATTGTAGAATATGTTTGTAAAAAAGTTTTGAAATATTTATTTGTCACTTTATGGATTGGTATGTTTGCTTTTTTCAAAGCTTTGCAAAGATCAAAATTGAATTTTGATTGTTCAGTGTAGCCGGATATTGATGCCACAGATTGTATAGCTGTACCTATACTTTGTTTTTTGGATTGACTTTTTAGTCAGTTTTAATTTTTCCTGATGCAATGATGTTTTGACGTGCTGAATTATGTAGTATTTCTTGTCACAATTAATCTGTTAACAGTAATTTAATAACGTCAGTATTTTATAATATCTTCCATAATTATTAAACAATCAATATATTGTTCTATTAATTTTAGTGATCGAAGTACTACATTGAATCAATAGTGAATTTAATTTCTAGTGAATTTTGGGACATGCTATTCTTTATAATTTCCAATTTTTAAAGTAAAAAGATTTAAATTTCGGTTTTAAATATTTA
The DNA here is from genome assembly GCA_036711965.1 of Onthophagus sagittarius. Taxonomy (NCBI): domain Eukaryota; kingdom Metazoa; phylum Arthropoda; class Insecta; order Coleoptera; family Scarabaeidae; genus Onthophagus; species Onthophagus sagittarius. The sequence goes on along the minus strand of JASERS010000010.1, from coordinate 27,176,818 downwards.
AAAATCTTTGGTATTATACATAATTTAATCATTATTTAAAAATATAATTAATATAATTAATTGTTCTTACTTGATTAACTCCATCAATACTTACGATTTTTGAACAGGCTTGGCAAAATAAACGATTGCGTTCATATTTCAATTCCTTGTAATCTTTCACTGCAAGAACTTTGACTTGACGCAAGTCAAACCACATACGGGGAATCCCGTGTAGGACGACACAGCACAACGGGGAATTCCAAAACTTAAATTCGGATCGATGAAAAATGCGGGTCTTACGTCAGACGGCACAACGAGGAAATTCTTTTCCAACTTTTCCAACCAATTTTTGGGGAAAAGACGCCAAAAAGTTGGAAAAATGCTTTAAATAGGCATAAAAAAAATAATAGGCATGAAAATTCAAAAAAGGCAAAAAAGGCATAACTAACCTGGTCTTATTTCACTTATTTTTAACTGATTCGTAAAGATATTTAAATATATTTGTAATGCCTTTAATTTTGAGCATAAGCATATTTTCTATAAATCCGGTCTTTAGTAATTTCATAACAATATTTCAAAAAATCAATTTCTCAGGAATTTTTAAGTGTACACAAAATACTGGAAAAATCCCAGTTAAGCTCAGCAGCTTATAGCTCAAGTTCTGAGTGAGATATCTCTAAATTGACTTCATCTTTCAAAAGTAGATGCTCCAACTAATAATTAAAAGTAATTTTATAACAATTTCTCAAAAAATCAATTTTTCAGGAATTTTGAAATTTATACAAAATATCGGAAGACTCCCAATTAAGTTTAGCAGTTTCTATCTCAAGAACTAAGTGAGATATTTTCAAATTGACTTCACTCTTAGAAAGTAGATGCTTTAATTAGCAGTTGAAACTAATTTCGTAACAATTTCTCAAAAAATCAATTTCTCAGGAATTTTTAAACTTATTCAAAATACCGGAAAAATCACAATTAAACTCAGCAGCTTATATCTCAAGTACTGAGTGATACATGTCTAAATTAACTTAATCATTCAAAAATAGATTCTCCAATCAATAATTGAAAGTAATTTTATAACAATTTTTCAGAAAATCAATTTCTCAGGAATTTTTAAGTGTATACAAAATACTGGAAAAATCCCAGTTAAGCTCAGCAGCTTATAGCTCAAGGTCTGAGTGAGATATCTCTAAATTGACTTCATCATTCAAAAGTAGATGCTCCAATTAATAATTGAAAGTAATTTTATAACAATTTTTCAAAAAGCCAATTTTTCAGGAATTTTTGAATTTATACAAAATATCGAAAGAATCCCAATTAAGTTTAGCAGTTTCTATCTCAAGAACTAAGTGAGATATTTTCAAATTGACTTCACTCTTAGAAAGTAGATGCTTTAATTAGCAATTGAAACTAATTTCGTAACAATTTTTCAAAAAATCAATTTCTCAGGAATTTTTAAACTTATTCAAAATTCCAGAAAAATCACAATTAAACTCAGCAGCTTATATCTCAAGTACTGAGTGAGATATGTCTAAATTGACGTAATCATTCAAACATAGATTCTCCAATTAATAATTGAAAGTAATTTTATAACAATTTTTCAAAAAATCAATTTCTCAGGAATTTTTAAGTGTATACAAAATACTGGAAAAATCCCAGTTAAGCTCAGCAGCTTATAGCTCAAGTTCTGAGTGAGATATCTCTAAATTGACTTTATCTTTCAAAAGTAGATGCTCCAATTAATAATTGAAAGTAATTTTATAACAATTTTTCAAAAAGTCAATTTTTCAGGAATTTTTGAATTTATACAAAATATCGAAAGAATCCCAATTAAGTTTAGCAGTTTCTATCTCAAGAACTAAGTGAGATATTTTCAAATTGACTTCACTCTTAGAAAGTAGATGCTTTAATTAGTAATTGAAACTAATTTCGTAACAATTTTTCAAAAAATCAATTTTTCAGGAATTTTTAAACTTATTCAAAATACCGGAAAAATCACAATTAAACTCAGCAGCTTATATCTCAAGTACTGAGTGATACATGTCTAAATTAACTTAATCATTCAAAAATAGATTCTCCAATCAATAATTGAAAGTAATTTTATAACAATTTTTTAAAAAATCAATTTCTCAGGAATTTTTAAGTGTATACAAAATACTGGAAAAATCCCAGTTAAGCTCAGCAGCTTATAGCTCAAGTTCTGAGTGAGATATCTCTAAATTGACTTCATCTTTCAAAAGTAGATGCTCCAATTAATAATTGAAAGTAATTTTATAACAATTTTTCAAAAAGTCAATTTTTCAGGAATTTTTGAATTTATACAAAATATCGAAAGAATCCCAATTAAGTTTAGCAGTTTCTATCTCAAGAACTAAGTGAGATATTTTCAAATTGACTTCACTCTTAGAAAGTAGATGCTTTAATTAGTAATTGAAACTAATTTCGTAACAATTTTTCAAAAAATCAATTTTTCAGGAATTTTTAAACTTATTCAAAATACCGGAAAAATCACAATTAAACTCAGCAGCTTATATCTCAAGTACTGAGTGATACATGTCTAAATTAACTTAATCATTCAAAAATAGATTCTCCAATCAATAATTGAAAGTAATTTTATAACAATTTTTTAAAAAATCAATTTCTCAGGAATTTTTAAGTGTATACAAAATACTGGAAAAATCCCAGTTAAGCTCAGCAGCTTATAGCTCAAGTTCTGAGTGAGATATCTCTAAATTGACTTCATCTTTCAAAAGTAGATGCTCCAATTAATAATTGAAAGTAATTTTATAACAATTTTTCAAAAAGTCAATTTTTCAGGAATTTTTGAATTTATACAAAATATCGAAAGAATTCCAATTAAGTTTAGCAGTTTCTATCTCAAGAACTAAGTGAGATATTTTCAAATTGACTTCACTCTTAGAAAGTAGATGCTTTAATTAGTAATTGAAACTAATTTCGTAACAATTTTTCAAAAAATCAATTTTTCAGGAATTTTTAAACTTATTCAAAATACCGGAAAAATCACAATTAAACTCAGCAGCTTATATCTCAAGTACTGAGTGATACATGTCTAAATTAACTTAATCATTCAAAAATAGATTCTCCAATCAATAATTGAAAGTAATTTTATAACAATTTTTTAAAAAATCAATTTCTCAGGAATTTTTAAGTGTATACAAAATACTGGAAAAATCCCAGTTAAGCTCAGCAGCTTATAGCTCAAGTTCTGAGTGAGATATCTCTAAATTGACTTCATCTTTCAAAAGTAGATGCTCCAATTAATAATTGAAAGTAATTTTATAACAATTTTTCAAAAAGTCAATTTTTCAGGAATTTTTGAATTTATACAAAATATCGGAAGAATCCCAATTAAGTTTAGCAGTTTCTATCTCAAGAACTAAGTGAGATATTTTCAAATTGACTTCACTTTTAGAAAGTAGATGCTCCAATTAGTAATTGAAAGTAAATTCGTAACACTTTTTCAATAAATCAATTTTTCAAGAATTTTGAAATTTATACAAAATACTGGAAAAATCCCAATTAAGCTCAGCAGCTTATATCTCATGTTCTGAGTGAGATATCTCTAAATTGACTTCATCTTTCAAAAATAGATTCTCCAATTAGTAATTGAAAGTAATTTCATAACAATTTTTCAAAAAATCGATTTTTCAGGAATTTCTAAATTTATGCAAAATATCGAAAGATCCCCCTTAAGTTTAGCAGTTTCTATCTCAAGAACTAAGTGAGATATTTTCAAATTGACTTCACTTTTAGAAAGTAGATGCTTTAATTAGTAATTGAAAGTAATTTCATAACAATTTTTCAAAAAATCAATTTTTCAAGAATTTTTAAATTTACTCAAAATATTGAAAAAATCCAAATTAAGTTCAACATCTTATATTTTAAGAACTAAATGAGAAATTTTAAAATTAACTTCATTTTCGGAAGGTAGAGGCTTCAATTTGTAATCGAACGTAATTTCGTAACAATTTTCCAAAAAACCGATTTTTAAAGAATTTTTAAATTGATTAGAATTCCAAGATATTTTTTTTGAATTAAAGAAAGTAATCGCGCAACCTTTTATCCTTAACCATGATTTGGGTTGCCTACCGACACAAACAACATAATTTTTATAGTTTGAAAATACAGCGTTTTTTTTAGTAATAATTACGCCTCGCACAAAACCGAGTTTTTTCTTTCATTAACAAAAGGTGCGGCTCTAGATCACGGCCATAAGAAGTGTTTCATATCACTCCACGAACGCGTGAAACTTCACGTAGTAGAAATGCCATAATTTTTTTCACTTCCTTTTCACAGCAAGGTCGAGACAATTTCCCGTTCTACATTTTTTTTTAAATCTTGCGTAATAAATTTTCGTTTAACTCGATCGTTTCTTTCTCGTTAAAAGACGAAAATTTAAAAAAGAATCCTTCGAGCCGGATTTGAACCAGCGACCTATGGATATCAGCTATTTTGGAGAAAACCTCTACAGTCCACCGCTCTACCAACTGAGCTATCGAAGGTTGGCGTTATTTATATAAAAATTCTACATAAGAAGTTTTAAATAATTTTTATTAATAAAATTATAAAATATTATTATCTAAAAAAATTAATTAATTAAACTAGAATCGTACTCGTTAAAATTAAATATTACATACAAAAAAAATACATAATAATCAACATTGTTATCGATTTTTTTCTTTGTTAAGGGAAAAAGAAAAAAACCGAGTGAGCAAATACAAAGCCATCATTATGAAATTATCACCTCTAAGAAAATTAACCACTTTTATTTAACCCTATTATTAAATAAATTTATCAAATTCATTCAAAAAATTTAAGTTGGTAAAATCAAAAATGTCCTAAATTTAATTAATTATAAAAAAGCGAATAGGTTTAAATAAAAAAAGTTAAAATTCTCGTTTTCATAAGTAATTACGTAAATAACTAACTTTTTGATGTTGTTCCAAAAAAAAGTAAAATAAAAATACAAGGAACTAAGGCACGCACACAACTCACAACGACAAAAACTTCATCAAAGTGTCATAAATCAATTTTGGGTTGATGGTTTCTTCCGCTGTGTATCTAACACCGCGCAACAAACCATCGTCGTGATTCACTATACCGAATTCACCAACTATAAAACCGTCCGGAGTTCTTTCCTCAACACGATACCTACGTTCTTTTCTACCTTCAATTACGTAACCATTCTTTGATTTTGATGATGGCTTATTCGATTGGTCGTTTTGTTGATCTTGTTGAACCGTGGGTTGCACACCGTGCGTTCTTCCGTTCGTTTGAACACTAACCGCTTCATCAATTTCGTAATTTTGTTCGGGTTGACCATAAATTATTGGGATTTTTGGGTTGTTGTTCCAAGATTCGGTTTGAAATTCCATTTTTTCGGTCGATTGGGTGGGATCGGGATTTTTCCAATGATCGTTTTGAACGTTTTGGACTACAGCGCTATATGAAACTGATCTTGGTAAATTTGATTCTCTCCTTTTATTATTGTTGTTATTATTCTTGTTATTATCGTTATTATTATTGTTGTTATTATTGTTGTTATGATAAATTACGGTGTGGTGAAACGGTTGGAGTTTATCTTTTAATTTTTCTTGAGACAATTCTTTAAGGAGTTCGGAAGTTTTCTCAAAATCTGATAATTTTTTAATAACTGGGATCGATTGGACATTCGCTGGGAGTTCTTCGGTGTACCCTGGGTCGGCATCTCGCGTGATCGGCTCCATTTCTTCGACGTTGAACTCGTGCCTATTCGCCGATGCAATAATGCTCTCCCTTTCTTCTTGTAAAACAGGAATTTCTTTATCTTCCTCAATCATCGCGTTTATACGTTCCTCTTCTTCCTCCTCAATCAGATTTTTTTCGGTCGTTGTCGTCGTTGTTGTTGTGGTGACGATTCGATTTTTTCTCAAATAAATCCGCGATTCTTTTGAGCTAATTTTAACGTTAATAACCTTCCTCACGTCCTCTTTTTTCTCGGGATTGAATTCCTTCTCCTCCGAGTTTCTAAGCGACGTTTTCGTACTTCTACTCCTTCGAAAAATCGGGAGATGTCTCGGATAGTCCTCGAGTTCGATTGATGTTGGGGAAGTTATCGAATGCGACGTGGTGTCCAGATGGGTTTTGGTCGTTGGTAAATCCAGGAGTACTTGGAGGAAATCTTTTCCTGCTAGGAGGCCGTCTAAGGTATCGGGCTCCTGCTGTTTGGGAATAGGCAGGCCCACGATATCCAGGATCAGACAAGCACAAATCTGAAAAAAATAAGCAAAAATTAATTTGGTGTAAATACACGATTCGGAGAGTTGTAATAAAATATCGATATGCGAGAAGGCGATATTATACAAATATCGGAAAAATCCCAATTAAGTTCAGCAGTTTATATCTTAAAAACTAAGTGAGATATTTACAAATTGACTTCACTTTTGGAAAGTACATGCTCCAATTAGTAATTGAAAGTAATTTCATAAAAGTTTTTTCAATAAATCGATTTTTCAGGAATTTTTAAATTTATACAAAATACTGGAAAAAAGTATTAGGTAAAATCCTTGAAAACATCATAAACATACGAATCCTGAAATACGCAAAGATCCCTTAATCACGTTAATCCATTAATCACGCTTATAAACAACATACAATTCAATCAGAAAGTACACAAAAAAACAATGACACTATTACTGGACATTAACAAAGCTTTTGATTCGGTATGGCACTTGGGACTTCTTTTCAAAATGGAAAAAATGGGCATTAAAAACAACCTGATTAAATTAATTGACGGATTTTTAAATGATAGATCATTGCAAATAAGGATAAACGATACATTTTCGTCTCCTTTCTCACCTAAACAAGGAGTACCCCAGGGTTCCCCGCTGTCTCCCACCCTATACAATATATACTGCTATGACATATACGCAGAAGACACGAACTACTTCAACCCAGAGTTGTATATTTTGCAGTATGCGGACGACACCACGCTTATTTCACACAACAACACGTTGGACAAAGTAACAGATAACCTTCAGAGTCTTTACGACTAAATATTGAAATGGTTACACAAGTGGAGACTTACACCTAACCCGAAAAAATTCCAAATGCTTATCCCAAACCGAATATCCGAAAGATCTCCAAAAATAGTTGATGCCAATGTTTACATCAAACCGTGCACATCTGTGAAATATCTTGGTATAACTGTAGATAATGGTATAAAACTATCTAAGCACTTTAAAAATAAAAAAGACGAGGCAATTAAAAGAGCGAAACTATTTCGATCGCTAACTTACAAAGACCAAGGTATCAATACCAGTACCGCAATGATAATATACAAAGCCATATGCAGGCCAGTCTTAGATTATGGTCACGCTCTCACAATCAACTCCACAAAGAACACTAAGGAGATCATTAACAAAGCTGAAAGAAGATGCTTAAGGATCATAAGTAAAATCCGACATCGAAACAACCCCTTGCACAACATCAGCAATAAAGATCTACACAATATAACACAAATAAAACCAATTCAATTAAGACACTAAACAAGAAATTCATAAATAAAAGTCTCAACACACAAATATTGGATCGGGTGTATCAACGAACATCGAATGGTACCAATAACCGCAAACTTTTAACAGTGTACGAAGCACTGATGGCAGAGCAGGAAGAAGAAAATTGAAATGCTTGTTTGAAACCAAACAAAAATTTATTACTTTATTTAAGTATTTCTATTTATACTATTTATATTATTCACACATTATCCTGTATATATACAAAATATGTAAAGACAAAAACATGTAAAGGCGGAAAGAACTGGGCTTTACATGTCGACGGTCGGTAGCCAATAAAACAATTATTTCTCTCTACTGGAAAAATCGCAATTAAGCACAGTAGTGTATATCTCAAGTGAGATATCTATCAACTAAGTGAGATATTTTCAAATTGACTTCTCCTTTAGAAAGTATATGCTTCAATTACTAATTGAAAGTAATTTCATAACAATTTTTCAAAAAATCGATTTTTCAGGAATTTTTAAATTTATACAAAATACTGGAAAAATTCCAATTAAGCTCAGCAGCTTATATCTCAAGAATTAAGTGAGATATCTCAAAATTGACTTCACTCTTGTAAAGTAGGTACTCCAATTAGTAATTGAAAGTAATTTCGTAACAATTTTCCAAAAAAATCGATTTTTTCAAGAATTTTTAAATTTGTTCAAAGCATTGAAAAATCCTAATTAAGTTCAGTAGCACATAGCTCAAGAACTAAGAGAGATATCTCAAAATTGATTTCATTTTTGGAAAGTAGATGCCCCAATTAATAACTGAAAATAATTTGACAACCGTTTTCCAAAAAATCGATTTTTCACGAATATTTAAACTTATTCAAAACATTGGGTAAATACCAATTAAGTTCAACAGTTTATATCTCAAGAACTAAGTGAGATATCTCAAAATTGACTTCATTTTTGGAAAGTACATGTACCAATCAATAATTGAAAGTAATTTGAGAATAGTTTTCCAAAAAATCGATTTTTCACGAATTTTTAAACTTATTTAAAACATTGGATAAAAACCAATTAAGTTCAACAGTTTATATCTCAAGAACTAAGTGAGATATCTCAAAATTGACTTCACTCTTGTAAAGTAGGTACCCCAATTAGTAATTGAAAGTAATTTCGTAACACTTTTCCAAAAAAATCGATTTTTTCAAGAATTTTTAAATTTGTTCAAAGTATTGAAAAATTCTGATTAAGTTCAGTAGCACATATCTCAAGAACTAAGAGAGATATCTCAAAATTGATTTCATTTTTGGAAAGTAGATGCTCCAATTAATAATTGAGGGTAATTTGACAATAGTTTTCCAAAAAATCGATCTTTCACGAATTTTTAAGCTTATTCAAAACATTGGGTAAATACCAATTAAGTTCAACAGTTTATATCTCAAGAACTAAGTGAGATATCTCAAAATTGACTTCACTCTTGCAAAGTAGGTACTCCAATTAGTAATTGAAAGTAATTTCGTAACAATTGTCCAAAAAAATCGATTTTTTCAAGAATTTTTAAATTTGTTCAATGCATTGAAAAATTCTAATTAAGTTCAGTAGCACATATCTCAAGAACTAAGAGAGATATCTCAACGTTGATTTCATTTTTGGACAGTAGATGCTCCAGTTAATAATAGAAGGTAATTTGACAATAGTTTTCCAAAAAATCGATTTTTCACGAATATTTAAACTTATTCAAAACATTGGGTAAATACCAATTAAGTTGAACAGTTTATATCTCAAGAACTAAGTGAGATATCTCAAAATTGACTTCATTTTTGGAAAGTAGATGTACCAATCAATAATTGAAAGTAATTTGAGAATAGTTTTCCAAAAAATCGATTTTTCACGAATTTTTAAACTTATTTAAAACATTGGATAAAAACCAATTAAGTTCAACGGGTTATATCTCAAGAACTAAGTGAGATATCTCAAAATTGACTTCACTCTTGTAAAGTAGGTACTCCAATTAGTAATTGAAAGTAATTTCGTAACAATTTTTCAAAAAAATCGATTTTTTTAAATTTATTCAAAATATTGAAAAGTCCTAATTAAGTTCAGCAGCACATATCTCAAGAACTAAGAGAGATATCTCAAAATTGATTTCATTTTTGGAAAGTAGATGAACCAATCAATAATTGAAAGTAATTTGAGAATAGTTTTCCAAAAAATCGATCTTTCACGAATTTCTAAACTTATTCAAAACATTGGGTAAATACCAATTAAGTTCAACAGTTTATATCTCAAGAACTAAGTGAGATATCTCAAAATTGACTTCATTTTTGGAGAGTAGATGTACCAATCAATAATTGAAAGTAATTTGAGAATAGTTTTCCAAAAAATCGATCTTTCACGAATTTCTAAACTTATTCAAAACATTGGGTAAATACCAATTAAGTTCAACAGTTTATATCTCAAGAATTAAGTGAGATATCTCAAAATTGACTTCATTTTTGGAGAGTAGATGTACCAATCAATAATTGAAAGTAATTTGAGAATAGTTTTCCAAAAAACCGATCTTTCACGAATTTCTAAACTTATTCAAAACATTGGGTAAATACCAATTAAGTTCAACAGTTTATATCTCAAGAACTAAGTGAGATATCTCAAAATTGACTTCATTTTTGGAGAGTAGATGTACCAATCAATAATTGAAAGTAATTTGAGAATAGTTTTCCAAAAAATCGATCTTTCACGAATTTCTAAACTTATTCAAAACATTGGGTAAGTACCAATTAAGTTCAACAGTTTATATCTCAAGAACTAAGTGAGATATCTCAAAATTGACTTTACTCTTGTAAAGTAGATACTCCAATTAGTAATAGAAAGTAATTTCGTAACAATTGAAAAATTCTAATTAAGTTCAGCAGCACATATCTCAAGAACTACGAGAGATATCTCAAAATTGATTTCATTTTTGGAAAGTTGATGCCCCAATTAATAACTGAAGGTAATTTGACAATAGTTTTCCAAAGAATCGATTTCTCACGAATTTTTAAACTTATTCAAATTATTGGATAAAAACCAATTAAATTCTACGGTTTATATCTGAAGAACTAAGTGAGATATTTCAAAATTGACTTCACTCTTGAAAAATAGATACTCCAATTAGTAATTGAAAGTAATTTCATAACAATTTTTCAAAAAATCGATTTTTCAGGAATTTTTAAATTTATACAAAATATCTGAAGAATCCCAATTAAGTTTAGCAGCTTATATCTCAAGTTCTGAGTGAGATATCTCTTAATTGACTTCATCTTTCAAAAATAGATTCTCCAATTAATAATTGATAGTCATTTCATAACAATTTTTCAAAAAATCAATTTCTCAGGAATTTTTAAATTTATACAAAATATTGGAAAAATCCCAATTAAATTCAACAGCTTATATCTCAAGTTCTGAGTGAGATATCTCTAAATTGTCTTCATCTTTCGAGAATGGATTTTCCAATCAATAATTGAAAATAATTATATAATAATTTTCCAAAAAATCGATTTTTCAAGAATTTTTAAATTTATACAAAATATTGGAAAAATCCAAATTAAGTTCAGCGATGGCTATTTTACGCATTCTGATTGGCTAGTGGATGCAGCATTTATCTGTAGGATAAATTAATAATAAGCAAAAATTAATTTTGTATAAATACACGATTCGGAGAGTTGTAATAAAATATCGATATGGGAGAAGGAGACGCAGGCGGAGAGGAGAAAAAGAAAAGAGGCGCCACGGTGAAGAGAGAATTTTGCAAGTAGGGGTCAGGAATGTAACCCCCCCGGGTGGAGGGAGGTGGGGAAACGAGCTCTTCGGTTGCGAAAGGATTTTGAAACCGACAAGGACGCTACCGTTTCGAGAATTTGTTTTGGTTTTCTTTGACGAATCTTGTTATGTAATCTTTGCAAGAAATTTCCTCGTCCCGGAGGACTTTCTGGACATTCGTCACTATCATCATGTATACACGTTATCATAATTTTGGATTAATTCGATGTTTTTTTCGTTTTTATATCAAAATCGCTGGTATTTCGAAAATTGTTTGTAATAGAATAAAAATGAAAAGCATCTTTCGATATACAATTTTTGAAAAAATTAAAAAATTTTCTCTGAATTATTAAAAAGTCATTGACAACTGATAATAGCTTCCACAAGATTTGATACAGCTTCGAAAAACATTGAATTACATCTAGAGGACTTGATATTGCTTTCAGAAGACTTGATATTATGTTCAGAAGACTTGAAATGCTTCCAGATAAAAAAACTGCTTCCAGAAGACTCGATACTGCCTCCAGAAAACTTGATACTGGTCTTAACGGACATGAAATGCTTCCAGATAAAAAACTGCTTCTAGAAGACTCGATACTGCTTCTAGAAGTCTTGTTACTGCTTCCAGAAAACTTAATATTGCTTCGAAAAGATGTGAACTGCTTCCAGAATACTCGATACTATCTTGAGAAGACTTGATAGTGCTTTTAATGGACTTGAAATACTTCCAGAAAACTTAATACTGCATTTAGAAGACTTCACACTGTTTCCAGAAGAGTTGATATTGTTTCGAAAAAATTTAATCTGCTTCCAGAAGACTCGATGCTACTTCGGGAAGATTTAATACTGCAGATAACTTGACATGTTATTGCCCCTGAAAGACTTGATACTGTTTCTAGAAGAATAAATATTACTTCCAGGAGACTTGAACTATCTCCTCAGAAAACTTGCAATGCTTCAAAAGACTTGATGCTGTTTCTAGAAAACCGGAAATACTTCCATTTCTTCTAGAAGACTTGAAATGTTTCCGGAAGACTTGATTCTACTTTCAGAAAATTTGATATTGCTTCCAGAAGATTCGAAATGCTTCCAATAGACTTAATACTGTCTTTAGAAGATTTGCAATGATTCCAAAAGCCTTAATGCTGTTTCTAGATTGACTTGATATTGCTTGCAAAACTGCTGCCAGAAAATGTTTTGTATTGAACAAAACGCAAAAGACATGGAGAAGACGTTTTTATTGCAATAGGCAAGAAACTGTTAATAAAATTTGATTTCGTTTCGAAAATACTAAATACTGTTGGCAAACAAAATGTTTTCATGCCAAAAGTTCGAAAAATGACAATTAAAGAATAAACACTACTGGCTAAAGGTATATACTCTCTTTTTCATCACTCTTTTTTTGAAAACCGCCTTTCATCGTTTGAGTCTTTTTCCAGCTCAGCGTAACTTATTTCCAAAATTCGTTTCATTAAACTGAATCTTTCTAATACTAGGTCTAGTGTTAATTTTAGTTTTAATTCCTATCGAGCTCTAAATTGTTGCAGATTTGGCTGGAATTAAAAGTATAACTAATACCAAACCTAAAACCTACCTTTAAAGTTATCACTAGACTTAGAACTAAAAACAATCTTTCTAGTTCTAAGTCCAGTGTTAGTTATAAAGCTAGGTTAGGTTTGGTTGGGTTGGGTTAGGTTGTAAGTATTGCAAACAGGTCAGGGAATTGAGAGTGAAGGAAGGAATAGAGACATTAAGTGATCATAATCCAGTTATGTATGAAATAGTTCCTAAGAGGTACGGAAACTGTGAAAGGTATGAGACGGATGCGCCAGGATGGACAACTAATAGGGATGGAATGGTCAGATTGAAAAGACTCTTCGCGGAGGCAACTAATGAACAAAGTAATTACGAGGCGGAGCAGCTGACAAAAGTAATAATAGACACATGTGATAACACATTCAAAAAGAGAGGTCAAGGAACCGGCGAGAGAAAACGAGTTTATTGGTGGGATAACACAGTGGCTGAGGCGAGAACACAGTGCATCAGAAGGAGGAGAGTGTTGCAGAGAGTTAGGGCAAAGAAACATACGGTGGAGTAATACGAGAGAGCGCTGGAAGAATACAGGAAAGAAAAAAAACCTTATTATGGTAATAAAAAGAAATAAGGAAAGAAAATGGAAAGATCTGTGTGAGAAGTTGTAGGAGGACGTTTGGGGAACGGCCTACCAAATAGCAACAAAGAGGATGAAAATCAGGGCCACGGAAAAGATAGACATAGAGAAGCAATTTAAGAAACTGGTTCCAGTTATAAATGAGGAAGAGAGGAGGAGACTGACGATGAAATAATTGAACCCTTTACGATACAAGTACTTGAAAATGCTTTAAGCTAGTTGTATATAAGAAGAGCATTTGGAGAAGATGGTATAACAAATGAAATAGTTAAAGTATGTATAGAGGCAATCAGCGATATCTTCTTGAAAATGTACAACTGGAAGAGAGGAATATTCCCAGTAATATGGAAGGGAGCGATACTGGTATTGATCGAAGAACCGAGTAAAGAGACAGCGGAAAGATCATATAGACCACTGTGCCTGCTGAGTGTCCTGGGAAAGGTTTTGGAGAGGTTAATAAACCAAAGAATGGTAATAAAGATAGAAGAGAAAAGAATATTGAGCCAGGAACAGTATAGACAAAGAAAAAGAAGATTTCCCTAACGCATAGAGGCTTAGCAATAATGATGATGCTCGACATAAAAAATACTTTCACTTCAGCGCGATGGGGAAAAATAATGGAAGCTATTGAAAAGGGAGGATTTTCATTGAGAATAAGGAAGATAGCGAGATCGCACCTGTCGGAGAGGAGTGTAATACTTCTGAAAGGAAAAGAAGAAAACATGACGTGCGGTGTACCTCAGGGTTCAGTCACGTTATGGAACGTGTTTTACGTTAGTGTTCTGAAAGTGGAGTTGGAAGAAGGTGTCTCTATGATTGCGTATGCAGATGACTTGGTGATAATAGTTAAGGCAAAAACAGTGGAGATGATAAAAGATAAGGCAGAGCACTGTATACAAGGGATAGCAAAAAGGATCAGAGATTTGGGATTGGAGTTGGCAGAGGAGAAGACGGAGGTTGTTATATTGGAGGGAAGAAGAAAAATGGCAGAGATTGAAATAACGGTTGGAAAAGAGTTAGTAAAGAACTCACAAGCAGTCAAATACCTGTTAGTATACCGGGATAAAGATCTCCGTATGACAACACATATCAGAAAAACAGCGGAGAAAGCGAGCCTAGCACAAAAGAATTTGATACATTTAATGCCAAAAAAAGGAGGTCCAAGACATGCAAAAAGAAAATTGTTGCGTTCCATAACTCTATATGCAGCTCCAGTGTGGGAAGTTGCTATGATACATAAGAAATATATAAAGATGATAAGAGCAATAAAGAGAAAGACTTCCATTAGCATAACATCCGCGTATAGAACAGTTTCTACGAAAGCGGAGCATCCACTGATCGATCTGCTAGCTTGGGAACGCAGTAGAATTGGGAGGAAAAAGGCAAGCATACGAGCGAGAATAGACGAATTATGGAACAGAAGTGGCAAGAAAGATGGAAGATTTATTCAAGGTGGGCAAAGACTTTTATTAGTGACGTTAGAGAGTGGCAATTGAAAGGACCGCAGCTAGATTATTATACGACACAAGCTATAAAGGGTCACGGCATATTTGCAACATATTTAAAAAAGATAAAAAAGGTGGGATCAGATGAATGCTGGTTCGGATGCGGGAAGCAAGATACCCCAGAGCATACGATATTTGATTGTGCGAAATTTGAGAGAGATCGTAAAGATACTGAGGCTAAGAGAGGGATGCAGTAATAAATCTTTTTCGAAAGGTCATGGTCGGAAAGGAAGCAGAGGAGAGGAGAAGAGAGGAAGAAAACGGGGAGAGTGGTGGATGGAAGACCGGAGAGAGAGGTAGAGTATGAGATACTGGTGGGGAGAGGAGGGAGTGAATGGGGCAGAGGAGGAAGGAGGAAAGAGGGATGCCTCCCTCTTTCCTCCCCGAACCGGGTGTGTGAGTAAGCAACTGAAAGTATGAAAAATTGACAGGGAATGTTCTGTTTTTGTTGCAACCTACCCGTGATGGAGAACCGGAAAAGGATGGAATGAGACAGAAGAGGAAAGGGGAGGCACACCGCCTCCCCGAACCGGGTATGTGAGTAAGCAAATGAAAGTATAAAAAATTAATAGGAAATGTTTTTTGATGCAACCTGCCCGTGATGGAGAAGAAGAGGAAGAATAAACTGGATATGTCCAGGGAGGGTGAAGAATGTTAGGAAATGGGAATTACTCCGATGGTGGCACAAGCGGTTCCGGAAAGAAAAAGAAGACGAGGAAAGGGATTTTTAGTGGGTAGGGGCATTTAACCCCACACTATCCGGCTGCTCAAGATCTTAGGTTTAAATATTTTTTGTTCTAGGTCTAATCTTAGTGTTATTCAGTTTCAGATTGTAGGTCCGATTTTTTTTAATTGTTAGTTTTCTTGAAAAAATAGAAAACTTTTCTTTTTAAATGCAATGTTCCGGAAAGCCACGGTGCACAGTTTGGGAATCACATTATCATTAAGATTAATTAATTTCATTAAAAAAATGTATTTAATTAAATTTAAAAAGTTAGCGATTGAATTCAAGAGACATCTAATCGTGGCCTTGAACTTCACCGCGCGAATTAACGGCAAACAAACACCGAGTTGCTTTTAACTCTTAATATATTCCCAAGATATCTTTATCCGTGTTCGAAATTGAGTTGGGCGTTGCCGGTTTTAATTTATCGTCCCGATTAGAGATTCGTTCTTTGCTACATTTTAAAATAAATCATTTCGTCCTTAAATTTCTTGTTCGTTCCTTTTCATGTAGCTAAATACGATCGGGTATTAATCCTGTTCTCATCCTGTTCTGCAGGATGTGGTGGTATTCCGATGGAATTTCGACTTTTTTTTTGTGGTTGTACCAACTTGACAAGTTGCGCTTGACCTTTACCTGCTATTGTTATTACCGTTCAAAATACCATCAAGTTTCCTTTTGGTTTTATTTGTTAATAATCGTAAAATGAATGCGAATCGATGTAAAATTTAAAGAATTAAATTAAAATATCTCGCGGTATCAAACACACCCACATATCTCTGGCAATCCACGTTTTAAAATTATTCCTTTTCTCGGACACGCTGCTACGTTAAGCTCGTAAATAAGGTTTAAACGTGAAATTTATCGAGACAGATTCAGAGTCGCACTCTCAATTTGAATACAATTAACTTCTATATCCAATATCATCATCATCATCATCGCCATCGAGTATAATCCCAGATTATTTTTCGTTGTTGTCATCGTTCGTTTTTCAAAAGATTTAATCTCTTTATTTTTGATGCTAAACACAGATATCTCTAGTTTTAGATCCTAAACCGTTTGATATTTTTTTAAAAGAAATAACGCTTTAGCAAAAATATGCGAGTTCAAAGAGTCAGAAAAAATGACGTGTCAGCAAAAGACTTCCAAGATAAGTTAATAAATGTAGCTATATTAGAAACTACAGATAACTGCAAGATAAAACTGACATACAAGTAGATGCAATAAAAAAAATTTAAAAAAAGAAGAATTTGAGTGCTGAAGACGCAAAACAAGACACCATCGAAAAAATTTTAAAGCATTGGGGAAAATGCAGAAAGTGTGGAAAGAAGTATCACATAAAAGAAGCTTGGTCAAAGAAAGTATCGGAAATTACTGAAGATGAAAATTAAGTAAACATTGTCTCCATGGTGTGAGGTTGTATACGATCAATACAGGATCCGAAATGAGCACGTTATGAGAGAAATACTGTTATGAGACTGTGCTAGCAAGACAAAAGGAGGTGCTGGAAAAGCTTTAAAAATCAAATTTGGGCATGATATCTGTTCGCAAATAGAAGAAGTCTTTGGATATCCTCAACTGAGATGTATTTTTAATCGACAGTGCCCAGTAAAGACACCCATTTGAACTCTAATACAACCTATGTTTATAACCAAAATTGTCGATTTTGATATTTTGTTACTTCCTGTCACATACATAAAGAACTGTCATTGTTAGACATTACCTGGTTATGAATCATGTGTTTTGGAATAATTATCAATAATTTTTATTAATGACACTTATTTCTATCTATTTTGGTTTTCGAGATATAACCTATGTTTATAACCAAAATTGTCGATTTTGATCCTCCAGAAAGCCCGATACTGCGTCAGGAAGAGTTTATACTGTTTTTAAAAGACTTGAAATACTTCCTTTAAGAGATTTGAGATAGATTCAGAGTCCATTCAGAGACCAAAAGACTCATTACGAGCTTAAGGGAATGGATATCCAGAAAATGGGGGGACGTAAACTTTCACCTTTGCCAGTTGTTGATAGGCTTCGGATGTTTTAACATGTACCTATTTAAGTTCAAAAAAAGGCGGTCCGATATCTGTGATTACTGTGAAGAACAAGATGATGTAGAACACACGTTCTATAAATGTATCAGGTGGAGGGAAGAGAGAAATAGGGTGGACCAGCTTATAGGGTCAGTGATCACACCAGAAAACACTATAGGACACATCTTGGAGAGCGAGCAAAAGTGGAATCATGTTAAGTAATTTGTTAGTGACGTTCTCACAAGGAAGGAAAAGGAAGAGAGACTGAGGCAAGGGGAGGAGCGGTCCCTGGTAGAGAGGATACTAGAAGAGAGGGGCCCCCATCGCCACGGTGAGTTTGAAATGATTTTACTTTAAAAAAGTCTGTGTGTTCTGTTTTATTTTTGTGTATGGATTGTTACCGGCTCATGGGCTGGGACGACCTCGGTCTGGAGATGGCTATGGTACTGAATCTAAGCGTGTAGAAGAATGGGGGAGAGGGGGTGGTCATCTTAGACCCTCCGTTTAGGTATGAGATTCTTAAGTCCTGTTTTAAAAGACTGTATTGTGTTTATGTTTTGTTCGGTCTTCCTGGCTCAAGTGACTCTGGGGATCGAGATGTGTGAGAGAAACCTTGTGCAGAGGAAAGGAGAGTTGTAGCCCTTGCCCCCAAGTTTTCATCACCCGGTGGGCCGATGGCTAAAATGTTGCAGCGTAGTTTCCAGCCTGTTTCGAGCCTGTTCTCACTCTTACAGTAATTAGCTAGAACCGTCACTGACTCTATCTGGTGTATTTGATAGATTGACTTGGTGTATCTGTGAACATCCAAATATCTGCATGTCAATTTTCCACCAGTCAATTTTCGCTTTCAAACCAGAACTGCCGCCATATCTGACATTTTGGAACAGTTTAGAGCATATTACTTAAATCTATAAATGGTAATCCTTGCTATCTTCTGTATGTGCACGTGTAAAGGAGTTACTACATAAGTATTACAACTTTTAGGTATATCATAGAGTACTTCATATTTGTTAATTGTGTAGATTTTTTTTAATTTCAACCAATTTTTACAATTAATACTTTTGACACTGATTTTTAATTAATTCGCTTCTGTGCGCTGGGTAAGAATGGGTTAAGACGGAACCCAACCCAACCCAACCTAGCTTTAGAACTAACAGTGCACTTAAAACCAGAAACCAGAAACATTTTAAGACACGTACGGCTAATCCCTAAAGTTGCTAGTTCTAGGTCTAGTGTTAGTACTAAAACGAAGTTGCCGGATCCAACTTCATAACTAATACTAGATTTACAACTAGAAACAAAATAGCTCTAGTTCTAGATCTAGTGTTAATTCTAAAGTTAGGTTGTAGGTCTAGTATTAGTTATACGTTAAAGAAAGAAAATATCTTCAATTTCGTTGTTTTTGGGGATTTTATTACAAGATTTTTTTGAAATTGCTTTGTGGTAGAAAGAAATGAAAAGCTCCTTTTTGATATGGAATACTTCAAGGAATGCAAAAATTTTCTCAAATTTTTCAAATAGTCATTGTAGTAGATGTTATTAGATTCAATATCTGTAGCATAGAGGTAAACTGTCGTATGTCCATATTTGAGCAAATTTTAGATTATTTCATTTTACCTCTCAAAAATCTTCAAATTTTACTGTGTATGTCCAACTCTGCTAGTTTTCCATATATTTACGTTAGAAACAGTAGCATCTCCTGTAATGTAATGAAGTAAACAATATTATTTCCAAGTGTGTAAATTTTGTTCTACGTTCGTTTAAAAATCAAGTTTAATAATGAGTACAGGACAAAAAATTGTGAAAATGGCGTTGCAAGTGGCAAAAGATAGTGAAAGCAAATACGGTAAGTATAATATTTTGAATTCACAGAATAATAATTATTTACATACTTTATGGAGATACGACTGTTTACCTTTACGAATAAAGTTAATTTCAGAAACTATAACGGTTGACTCTCAAATTAAAAAAAACGCTGTTTCTAATAATATCAATAAGATCGAGCTGATAGGGATAAGAGATATGGTAAGCAAATTTTCTATAAAAAAAATCAGCGAAGCCTGAAGATAATTTCCCGCTTACTGAAGAAGCAGGAATCTGAACCGGAGGATAATTTTCCACTTTCGTACTGCATCAAAAAATCAAATAATTCCTTCAATTGTCGGACTAACTCACTATGCATAGAAGTAGAAAAAGGTGAGTAGTAAAAATAAAAATAAAATATTACTACTATATAATTTTATAGCTATTGCAACTTTATTCTTAAAACAAAATATTATATTGCAGAAGCTACTGACGATCGAAACGAAATGGAATATGAACCATTTGATGACAGCGATGCAGATCCTGACTACGTGTTAAGCGAGGAAGAATCGAATGCTGAAGTAGAACAAGACAAGGCTGAAAATTTTAAAGAAATCTTGAAAAAGACTCCAAGAAAAGAGAAAAGAAAACAAGTAAGAAATATCGACAAGTGGAAAGCAACCAAAAGAACAAAAGAAACTTTATCTGGACAGCAACATATTTCTAAGACCGGAAATGTTATAAAAGAGAAATTTATGAAACCAGCTTGCCGACCTTGTAAGAAAAAATGTTCAGAACAAATAAATGAAGATGGACGAAAAGAAATATTTCGCAATTACTGGGAAGAGCCGAAAATGTCGGAAGTGTCGTAAGTGAACCAATTAGGCGAGAAAGGCGAAAAGATTTTAGCAGAAAAAACAAACAATTCGATATCATTTTGATGCGAATGGGAAAAGAGTTGAAGTTTGCAAAGTGTTTTTTTCTGAATACATTAGGGGTTTTAGAAACAGTAGTAAGGGCGGCTCTAAGAAAAGGAACAACCGGAGTTTTTGTTCATCAGGATATGCGAGGTAGGCATACACCTCCAAACAAACTTAAGGAACGTGTCCTCGACCAAGTTAGAGCTCATATAACTTTATTTCTAGTATATGAAAGTCATTATACACGAGAAAAAAGTGCAAGAAAATATTTGGAATCTGAACTTAATACTAAAAAAATGTACGAACTCTACAAGCAAAAGTGTCTTGAAAGTGGTACTCCAAAAAATGAAGTAGTCAAGCATTGGGCTTACAAATGCGTTTTTGATAGAGAGTTTAATTTAGGTTTTAAGAAACCCTCTAAAGACACATGTGATGCTTGTGATAGTTTCGTTTTAAAACTAAAGAACGATTCTCTGGACCAAAACAACAAGATAGATGTTCAGCTTTGTGATCATCTTGACGAAGCCGAGAGACGCTATTTAGAAAAAAGGAATGACAAACTCATGAGCAGAAGCACCAACAAACTTGGACTTGCAAAAATGCTTACCTACACCGTATCTGTGAAATTGTCAAAGTTTCTACTTGTTAAAATTGTGGACACTGAATCTGACAATAAGTGATACTGCAGAAAAAAAAATCATGCTGTGTAACTTGGGACGAGTTAAAAGCTGGAAGAGGCGGAAACGAAATAGGCTCGGCAATATTGAAATTGGTTGCTAGTGTTCTTTCTGGAAGTGAGTTAGAACATTAATATGGGCCGATAACTGCCCAAGCCAAAATAGAAAAATAATGGTGTTAGTCAGTTACTTTTGGTTTTCAAATGTTTAACCTTTAAAAATAAAAAAAAATACCAATAAGGAAAACTTTCTGATATCTACCGTTGTTTGGATACAAGCACGTGCTGAGACACCATCAAATATTTTCTGCAAAACAAAATTGGAAGAAGAAACTTTCAAGATAGTGAGTTTTTCCAGCATTTAACATTACCTTCTTGCTTACCTGCAATACGAGACACTCCAAAAGGTGTAAGCCGAAAAAAAGGAACATTTGGTCACCTTACTCAAGTTTGATGTATGCCTGATTTCCGAAACATATCTAACGAACCAAACATCCTTTAAGATGCAAGGATACAAATCGTACCATACTACCCACCCAGACAATAATGCGAGTTTATAATGAGGATGCTATCACTCATTATTAAGACCATTCAATGCAAAGTAATGAAGTTCAACATACTAAAATAGTCATCAATTCAATGAAACAAAAATTAGGAATTGGAGCAATTTGTTGCCCTCCAAAATACAACCTAAAAAAAGATAGTTATAAAACATTTTTGTGTCATATGGGGGAAAGATTTATAATGGGTGGTGACTTCAATGCCAAGCATACTGATTGGGAAGCGAGGCTAACTACTACCAAAGGAAAAGAACTGAGGAAAGCCATAGGAGAAATGGGAGGAAATTTTCATTCTACAGGTAAACCAACATATTGATAAATATAAGATTCCGGATCTGCTAGATTTCTTTATTACAAAGAAAGTTGCAACAAATTTTATAGAAAATTTTGACTTGGATTTCGAGCACTCAGCTGTCGTCTTAACACTAAGTGAAAGAATCATTAAAAAAGAAGCTAAACCAACTCTGGTGATTAAAACAACGGACTGGGAAAGTTTTAGAATTGAACTGCAAACAGAAATAAATTTAAAGGTCAGTCTAAAAACTACCGAGGAATTGGACATACAAACAGAGTATTTCACGAAATTACTACAAACAGCTGCGTATCATAACACCGGAGAAATAAAGTATATTACGAAAGGAAATAACTATCCAAAAAAAATACGCATCCTAGTCAAAGAAAAAAGAGCAGCAAGAAGACATTGGCAACAAAGTCGAGACCCAAAAGACAAGGCTATGGTAAATAATAAAACACAAAGTAAAAGAAGACTCTATGAATTCGTTTTTATTTAAACTAACAATGATAATTCGTTATGGAAATCCACTGAATGCATTAAAAGCCCAATTACGTCAGTCCCTCCCATTAGGAAAGATTTAGGTAAATGGGCAAGAGATAATAAACAGAAAGCTGACATCTTTGCACAACATCTAGCAGACGTCTTTGCACCGAATATAATCCATCATAGTAAGCTGCAAGTTATAGATAATTTAAAGTCAACAAAAAGTGCTCCAGTTACTCCGCAAGAAGTAGCTGTAGAGATAAAATCCAATCTACATCCTAAAAAAAGCACCGGGATTCGACCTAATTACTGGGCAAATACTTAAGCAGCTTGCAAAAAAGATTAACTTTTAAATTTAATTTTCAATGAAGTTATTAGATTAAATTACATACCTGCAAGTTGGAAAGTTGCAGAAATTATTATGATACCTAAGCCAGGTAAAAGACTGCATGACGTCAAATCATATAGACCTATATCGCATCTACCACTAGCTTCTAAACTATTTGAAAAGCTGTTGTTAAAACGAATTAAACCTATTATACATGCAAATAACCTAATCCCTAATCACCAGTTTGGCTTTAGATAGAAGCATTCAACAATTGATCAAGTACATCGGATTACAGACGTCATAGAGAAAGCACTCGAAGAAAAACAAGTCTGTTCTGCATTATTCCTAAACGTACCACAAGCATTTGATAAAGTTTGGCACGAGGGCCTGATTTATAAGTTGAACAAATTCTTGCTAAAGCAATATGTAGAAATCTTATCATCGTATATAACCAACAGGCTATTTAGGGTTAAACAAGAGGATGCATACTCAGACCTAAAGGAAGTCCAAGCAGGAGTACCTCTTCTTGGGCCAATACTATATGTCTTGTACACAAGCGACATACCAGACCTACAGGAGATCACATTAGCTACGTTCGCGGATGACACAGCACTGCTTGCAGTGGATCAATCAAAATCGACACACTTCAATTTTACAAACAAAAAACTACATAACCCTCTATCGCTGAACATTAACGGAACTATAGTTCCCTACGAAAACAGTGCTAAATACTTAGGCATAACACTTGACGCCAAGTTAAGATGGAAGGTTCATGTTAAAAAGAAGAAGCAAGAAATGAATATAAGGTTTCGATCATATAAATGACTATTAGGACGACACTTGAAATTGTTATTATATAACAAGACCGTAGTGTACAATCAGGTCTTAAAACCCACGCGGTTCCGTTCGCTGGGGATGTGCGAAGGATACTCATATCAAAATAATACAAACAGTTTAAAATAAAGTACTACGTGTCCCATAGTACGTAAGGAACGACGATATACACAGAGATCTGAACATGCCAACGGTGAAGGACGAAATTTAAAGGTACGCTAAAAAGCATGAAGATCGATTATATCATCATGTGAATGTGGAAGTGCTTCAATTGCTAGATAATCACCAACTATATCGAAGATTAAGAAGAATTAAACCTTATGAGCTAGTGTAGAGTAATGTGAAATAGCAGAGTATTGTGCGAGTAACATTGTGTATAATATTAGAAATCACTAAGTGAAGTCATTGGACTGGACGGGTGTAAATATTTGTTGTCTGCTTTGTATTTGTTGTTTGTTTTGTTGTCTAGTAGATAGAGATATATTAATGGTTGGTCTAGTTAGACCAGTTTTAATTTAAAATAAAAATTTAAAAAAAAACGAAAAACCTTACTCAAGTGGGTCCCGACCACCTTTCATTCTTATTATCAAAATATACCTACAGCTTCAACTAACGATGTTGATGAAGGATGAACTTCACGTTGTCGATTTTTTTAATGCAACACAAAATGAGTAATAAGTAAGGTTGGGCCGACTATGATTTTGACCGACTAACGACTATCATTATATTAATCAATCATTGTCGATCATTCCAAAGTTTGGACGTATTCGAATACTTTTGGAAGCGCTTATATGCTACATAATCTTGTTGTACCTAGGGCTGGGAGATACTTTAAATGAGTTATTGAGTAACTATTCAAAGTATCGAATATATCGAAAGCATCGAATTATTAGAAATAATAGTGCATAATAAGCAAATTTCTTATGTATTTTCTTCTAAGATTTTACTTTTGGTTACTGTACTTTATCTTAATGATGGCCAAAATATTGGCAGTGATAGTGTTTATATCTCCAAAGTCCTGCTCATCATTTGGAAGTCTGTTAATCTGCTATGAACATGAGTTAGAACTGTTCCAAATACTGCACATTATTTTAACTACTGCTAACTTGTTGGCAGCATGAGCTATTATGTCTCCAAAGTCATGCTCATCAATTTAAAATTTGTCAACTTACTGTTTCAAACACTGTACACTATGAGTGCTTGTGTCTCCATAGTTCTGCTCGTCAGCTTGAAGTCTGCCAACTTATTGGCAGCATGAGCTATTACTAATCCACAGACTATGTATTATCTTAGACTGCCAACTTGCTGACAGCATGAGCTATTACTGGTCCACAGACTATATGTTATTTTAACAACTGTCAACTTGTTGGCAGCATGAGCTTTTATGTCTCTATAGTCCTTCTCATCAGACTTGTTGGCAGCATGAGCTATTGCTGTACCACAGACTATATGTTATCTTAATGACTGCCGACTTGTTGGCAACATAATCTTCTTCCACCGATTATACAGACTGTCCGGTATTTTCCGGATCAGAGGTATACAGCGATGTAGAGTACATTATTTTGAGATGATTTTTTTAATAAATTTTTTTCATATTGTTTATAACAACTGCACGAGAACTCTTTAAAAGATGTTTAATGGCAACTCTGGGAAACGACAGAGGAGGTCGTAAATCAAACTCAGGAAATCGGTCCAACTTCCCGCCTATCATCCGTTTCTTACACGTTTATTTCTCATAAGAACTTGTTTATTGATTTTTCTCTTTGAAACATTCATAATTCAATTGTTGTGATAAGATACATATCATTAAAGGTTAAGGGAATAAAAATGAATAAAATTCAATTTTGAAATTACAATAATTCAATAAGTTATGTGTCATATGTAAAAGCACAATAAATACGTAGTAGGGGAGTGATAAGGTGACCTCTTCAGTCGTTTTCCAGGATCGCTATTGGACATCTTTAAACAGTTCCCGTGCGGTTGTTATAAGGAATGTGAAGAAATTTTATTAGACAGATCGTCTCAAATAATGTGCTCTACATCGCTATATACCGCTGATCTGGAAGATACCGGACACCTGTATACTATCTTTTTACTGTTCAAAATATTATACAATATCTTAAAAACTACTACCTTATTGGCAGCATGACCTATTATGTCTTCAGAATCATTTTTGGCAATTTGAGGTCTGCCAAATTGTTGGTAGCATAAGCTGTTATATTTCCAAAGTCATTCACTGAAGTCTTCAAAGTTGTTAACAGCGTTAGCTGTTACCATTCCACAGACTATACATTATTTTGATTTTTAAGCTATTATTCCAAATACTTTACATTATCTTAAAGACTTATGTCTCCAAAGTCCTGCTTCTCAGTTTGAAGTCTGCCAACTTGATGACACCATGAGTTATTCCTGTTCTAAACACTGTACATTATCTTAAAGACTGCTGAGATCTGTTCTATCTCCAAAGGCCTGCTCATCAGCTTAAAGTCTGCAAACTTGTTGATAGCATGAGTCAATTCTATTTCATAGACTATATATTATTTAGTTAAGGTTTTTTTAAATTAAATATACTTAGGTGATTGTTTTTATTTTCTTTGTTTCTATACCGGGTTTCGAGCATCGCCCATCATCAGTAGAAAACCATACAAGCATATTTAAAAAACTGTCTTATTAATTTACAATTAAAATTAAATTAACTTACGTTTTATGTATTACAATAGAAGCGTGGTAAGTACATATTTTTGAAGGTTAGGTTTTGATGTAGGTAAGATAGAAAATTCGAATATGGCTGCTTTCAGAAAAGTCATATGAAAGTTGTGGATAAGAATATTAAAATACCCATGGCTCACAAATCAAAATAAAAGTGGTGGCAAACCAAAATTAAATTAAAACAAGCGTATAACAAATAGAAAGAAAGTTTTAAGAAATTTTAAGGTCACCAGAATGAATAAATAAAATTTTTGGGACTTTGGGGTTTGGGGTGTAAGTGGTGCAAGAACAGCGTCGCCACCTAACTCTGCCTTCTCTTCCACTTGCACGATAGTTAAATTTTTGTGATGGTTTCTTCATAAAAAGGGTTTTTTAGACAACTAAATTTATTTATTATAATTCATTTAAATTAGTTACATTCGGGTTCCCTTTGATGAATTTACTTATTTCGTACGTTTCTATCATTTCAATGAGGGTGCTCTTGTTAATTTGGTGTAAAAGTTTCACGTTTTTGTTCTCATCAAAATTGTGGTTGTTGAAGATTAAGTGTCTTCCAAAGTTAGATCTGGAGTAACTCATATGTTCTTTAATTCTAGTTTTCAGATTCCTACCTGTTTGGCCTATGTAGGTGGCGGAGCGGTGTCGTATTGTAGTTGGTATATTCCGCTTTTTGATAAAAAAGGTGTCTTTTCTTTGTTATTTATCAATATGTTCTTCAGCGTGTGTTTGTTTTTGATGGACATTATTATTTTACATTTATTGAATATTTTCTTTATAATACTAGAGATATTTCCTGGGAAATTAATTTATATATGTTTTGTTTTCGTTCTTGGGTTTGTCTGATAGGGTTGTTGTGGTTTCCAGTTCAAACTTGTTCTTGAATCTTGAGATAAGTTTGTGTCTTTGTTGTTGTGGGAAGTTATTATTTGTCGCGACTTGTTCTATTATCTGAATTTCTCTCTCTAATTCTTCCTGTTCCAATTCTGATGTTAAAGCTCTGTGTAAATAAGTTCTTATGGCAGCAAATTTATGTGTGTTGTCATGATGTGAATCATATTGGATTATGGTGTTTGTTTGAGTTGGTTTTCTGTATATTTCATATTTTATTTTGTTGTTGTGTCGATGGAGAGTGAAATCTAGAAAATTCAATTTACCGTTGTTTTCTATTTCTATCGTGAAATTTATTCTTGGGTGCAATTTGTTTATGTAGTTGTGTAAATTATTAATTTCTTTTTCATCTTTGATAAATACTAACATATTTTTGTTTTTGTTGTTAATTATGAAGGTTTCTTGTAAGTTATTCATGAAAATATCGGCTAACATTCTGCTTAGAGGGGAGCCCATTGGTAAGGCGTCGTTGAACTGGTAATAGTTTCCATTAAAAACACAAAAATTCTGTTCTATGCAGATATTAAATAGTTGAATATTGTTGGTCTTAGTATTATCTTTTATTTCCATTCTGGTTAGATGTTTAAGAATATCCAGGGTTTCATTAATGGGTATATTTGTGTAGAGATTACTGACGTCAAAAGATAACATTTTGAATTTCGTCGGTAGGTTTAGCTTTTTTATTCTTTCTAGAATTTGGTTTCGATTGTCAATTGTGTGTTTTGGTTTGAAATTAAGTGCGTTTCTAATGAATTTTGTGCAGTAATTTGGATAGCTGAGCTGATAAGTGCTAGAGTTAACTAAGCTAATGATTGGTCGTACTGGTAAGTTGGGTTTATGTATTTTCTTTAGGGTGTACATCTTTGCTGTTTGAGGGTTCATTGGTAGTATACTATTTCGGTCAGTTAAATATTCTTTTATAATGTCTTCGTTTTTCTTGATTAGTTGTTTAGAAGAGAAGGCAGAGTTAAGTGGCGACTCTGTTCTTGCACCACTTGCACCCCAAACCCCAAAGTCCCAAAAATGTTATTTATTCATTTGGGTGACCCTAAAATTTCTTAAGAATTTCTTTCTATTTGTTATATGCTTGTTTTATTTCATTTTGGTTTGCCACCACTTTCATTTTGATTTGTGAGCCATGGGTATTTTAATATTTTTATCCACAACCTTCATATGACCTTTCTAAAAGCAGTCATATTCGAATTTTCTATCTTACCTACATTCAAACCTAACCTTTAAAAATATGTACTTACCACGCTTATATTGTAATACATAAAACGTAAGTTAATTTAATTTTAATTGTAATTTAATAAGATAGTTTTTTAAATATGCCTGTAGGGTTTTCTACTGATGATGGGCGAGGCCTGAAACCCGGTATAGAAACAAAGAAAATAAAAACAATCACCTAAGTATATTTAATTTAAAAAAAAACCTTAACTAACACAACTGAAGATGGAGTCAATAAATCTTAATATATATTATTTGAAGGACTACCAACTTGTTGACAGGGTGAGCTATTATGTCTCCAAAATCTTGCTCATCAGTTTGAAGTCTGCTAACTTATTCATAACATGAGCTATTATGCCTTAAAGCTTCCAACTCATTACTTTGTAGTCTGTTAACTTGTTTACAAACCAAAATGCAGGATGAGAGATGATCAC
The DNA here is from genome assembly GCA_036711965.1 of Onthophagus sagittarius. Taxonomy (NCBI): domain Eukaryota; kingdom Metazoa; phylum Arthropoda; class Insecta; order Coleoptera; family Scarabaeidae; genus Onthophagus; species Onthophagus sagittarius. The sequence continues at coordinate 27,147,939 of JASERS010000010.1, read as the reverse complement.
ATCTGATCACTGTAGGATATTAATTTGTACGAAAATGTTGTTTTGCATCTCCTTTCATTGTCTCAGTACGTCTCTCTTTACTTCATCTAATAGGTTGCTTATAAAATAAATTTTTCGATGAATTACAGGATGTAGGGAACTTATGTTAATATTAAACCTATCAGCTGCATCTCGGAAAGAAGCCGTCCAATGACTAGTTAATCACAGACATGTTAATATATGTTGTTTTTCCATTAATTTTCCATTTCTCTTATAACGATAATTATTTAATGTGTATGGGTACTAGAGATGTGCAAATTACGTGAGTCCCGCCGGGTCACGATAGGTCATGCATGACTCATCGTGAGCGGGCATCAATTTTTGTACTACACACGTGAACATGCGTGACCGTGAATGACTTTGCTTTCGACGGAATCCGGCGTGACCAGAATTAATCGATTTTGAGACCTACTTATCAAAACCGGTGTTGATATGAAAGAATATGAACTTTTAATTTGTGATTTATTAAAATACTGTACATTAACAATAGATATTAGTTGAAGATCATAGCACCATAGGCGCATATTAGTAGAAAATATTAGTTGGATTGGGTTGAGCCATCAAGTTTATCTGAACTCAACCCAACTAGTTAATTAAGGTTGGATATTAATTGCATTGAGTTGAGCCATTAAGTTTAATTCAACCCAACTAGCTAGTTAGCTTAAAATATTAATTGGGTTGGGTTCAACCGTCAACATTGTCTGAACCCAACCCAACTCAACTAATTTATTAGTGCTAGATATTAATTGGGTTGTGCTAATTAATCTTAACCCAACCCAACACGACTAGCTAGCTAACACTAAATATTAGTTGCATTAAGCCAAAACTTTATCTGATGCTAGATATTAATTGGGTTGGAATGAGCCATTAATTTTAGCCTAACCCAACTAGCTACTTAGCATTAAATATTAATTGACTTCAGCCATCAATCTGATCTGAACCCAACTCAACCTAAGTAGCTAGTTAGTTCACTTATTAAATGAGCTGGGTTAAGCCATTAATATTTACCCAACCCAACCCAATTAACTTGTAGGCAATAAATAATAATATTAGTTGGGTTGAATTGAGCCATCAAAATTACAAAATTTATTCCTTTCATGATGAAGATACTGCATTATTATTGTTCAAAAATTAATATCGTTTCATTTTACATAATATGCAATGAACAGGACATTGTTCAAAATAATTAACCTGTCCATGCAATTTTTGAGGTTTTAGGAGATTTTAGAAGAATAGGTCCGCAGGTCAGAAAAGGTTAAGAAACGCTGATCTATGCCGTAATTTTTAAATATTTACAACTTTTGCACTATACGTGATTTTTTTCTATAATACTTTTAACATTTTCAATAACTAAATATTGAGGTCAAAATTCGAATCAATTTTTAAGTAAATACATATAAGCGGCTCTTCCGATTAGTCGCCGATTAATCTGTACAATCCTAGTAATAAGTTTTTTGAGGATCTATTTTTTAATCGAGCTAAATAATCTTATGTCCACTAAATCATATTTTATGACTAGTGCATAAAAGTTTAATGTACATGATTGTGTAGCCCAGGTAATATTTAGATTAAGTTCAAAAGGTCTGCTTTGCATAAGCTTTTGTAAACTTGTAAACTTCATTCATTCATGGAAAAAGTCTTTAAAATTGATTTTCTCAGTTTTTCATTAATTGGACATACGACAGTTTACCTCTATGCTACAGATATGAAGATGAATAATAATTAAAAAGGCGGTATTGTTAATGCAAGGTTAAATGTATTTTTTAACCAAAGAGTTATTGCTCAATTTTACAAAACAAAAAAAAACGTTGAAATAAAACGACCTTTAATGCACGCGGAAAAAAATTATGCAAAATTATGTATGTAACATTGTCTCCTAATAAGATATTCCACGACTTTAGGAGTGTATAAAAATACTAGACTTTCACAATTATTACAAAGAGATCTAACGAAAACAACCCCTAGACGAGTAAAACCATAATAAACGATACAGCCGAAGATTGCGTAACTCGCCCCTGATTCAACACTGTTATAATAATGTACCGTAAATGGTAGTAAATCAACGAGTTTTGACGCCGAGCGAATGCCATTCTTGTTACGGCTCTTAAATCACGGAGAAGCAGTATTCATGTCGGTTGAGATGATTTATCTGGTGCGATTTCGAGACGCAAAATGGGGGAGGTAAAAATAAGATGAAAAGAGATGTAAATAAAAGTTAAAGCGAAGAGTTAAACGCGGACACGCAAAACGCAACTAAGAAATAGGCATAAAAATGCGAACGAAAATAGAAATAAAAGGTCGAATGCGGACTCGGGTAGTATAATTGCCACCGCAGATGGTATCTTGAAGCGCAACGATAAATTTGGACGTGTGCCGTCGCGAAATCTGATCCGGTCGACTCCCACAATGATCAACACAAAACGGGACGATTATTTTTCTTTCTTTCATGCGCCCCCTTTTTTGATTTCTTTTTTGGCGTCTCCGCAACGAGACAAGGTCGATCTAAATCCACGTTAATATATTTCTGGACACCTTGCGACATATTTTACGCCCTGCTTTTATTGCATTACCTAAGATGACCCTTTTATTTCATTCAAACTACTTTTCGGGTTTTTTTCACTTTCTTAAGCGCCATCTTTGGCATGTAGTTTATGCAAGATATTCCTGGTCTTCTAGAAGTACATTCTAGTCTTCCAAAACCTTATCTACTCTTTTCTAATAATCTTTAACTTCTTGCAACAACATCTAGTTTTTAAAATGCAGTATCAGCAAACAACACATAATTTTTTAGAAAGTAGTGTTTTAGTGTTTACTCTTTTTCAAGTGTTCAGTTTTCCAAAAGCAATATTTCGTCTTCTAGAATCAGTATTTAGACTTCCAAAAACGATATCATAAAAGCAATATAATTCATTATGACCAGTATACAATCTTCTATTACAATTGTCAAGCTATCTACCAGTAATATAGCCTTCTCCAACAACCTCTAATCTTGTAGAGGCAATGTTTAGTTCTCCAAATGCTCTCTCAAAATCTAATCCTTCAAATACAACATGCAGTCTTTTACCATCAATATACGTCGGCAGTATCTAGTCTCCAATAAATAGCATGTAGTTTTCTAGAAGATCTTAAGATATCTTAATGAATTATTCATGATTTATAGAATAGTTTCTATTTTCTGATGATGAAACCGAATCTTGAAAATATTTATTCGTTTTTGAGATATAAATCATTAAATTCAACGTGAATATTTATGGCTATCTCAAGTTAATTAAAAATCACCAAAAATCGAATTCTTGAGATATTTTAATGATACATTCAAAATTTATACAGGCAAGTGTCTATTTTGTCTGGTAAGAACCAAATTAGAAAAACTTTATTCGTTTTTGTGGTAAAGATTATTTAAATAAACCTATTTTTTATGATTTTTCGAAATTAATAATCTTGTTTTAAAAAATCACGAAAAATCGAATTCTTAAGATATCTTAATGAACTATTTATGATTTATAGAGGAAAGTGTCTGTTTTCTGGTGATGAAAGCGGATCTCTTCTTTCTGAAGAACTAGAAACATTCGGGTTTTGCCGTACATCTGTCAAGACGGCTAAATGATTCTAGTTCTAAGTCTAGTGTTGGTTCTAATTTTATTTCAAGTCAAATATACAGTGTTGGGTTGGATTTAGCCGTGCATCTGAAGATATTTTTTTAATAAAGGACTCTACAATGAATAGTTTTTGACATAGAGCTCTTTACAACTCTTTACAAACGTGACATAGACCCACGTTTACAGACGAAAGGTGCTAAAAAAGCGTTTGCAGACGAAAAATAAATATTAAAGATTGAAATTTGGCGTATCGATTAACAAAGCTTGATCTTTTGAACCCCACTAATACTATTGCATAAGATTATACAGGGTGTTTACCAGAACCAATTAATTTATGAAATGTTTGGAGGACCATAACTTTGTTATTTTAAATGGAGCATCCTATATTTTTTCATTTTTGTTAAGCAAAAATGTCGACATAAACCTGTTTTTTTTTCACACTAAATAAATTAAGAAAGACATTTTTAAACAAATGCATGTAAGTTTATTTCGTAATAGATGGAAAAGTATGAATCTATGCACAGACAATAGTTTTAACAAAACAACTAATCAAAAATTCTATTTAAATGTGTTGCAAAAATCCTATCATAGTGAGGAGGTGTTCCATCAAACTTGGTCAAACGTCTAGTGAAACATCTTCTAAAAGTGCTAGCAATTGATTTTCTAAGATATTCAAAATGATTCTCCGTTGACGGTTGCCTCGAAGAAATACGGTTTGATCAAATAAAAACCTACAATCCCTGCCATACATTTTATTATCATCGATGTTAGTGGGCACTTCTCATATGATGTGTTGACAATATCGTAGTAATGAAGATTAAGTCGGTTAACATAGTTATATTTACAAAACATCGCTTTTTCGCTGTTTAGAAGACAATCAAAAAAATTATATTCTTGATGAACTTTTTCTAATACCCATTTCGAAAATTCACAGATGTATACTTTTTCATCTTTTACAAAATAAACGCACTTTCATTTGTTTAAAATTGTCTTTCTCATATCACATATCTTGTTGAAATCAGATTTATACCATATGGTTATGTTGAGACTGGTTGAAGCCGCTAAAGTAGGTAGATGCTATCTCATAATCAGCGGTAACTCTAACGCGCACTCTACAGTTTGGGATTGCGATAGTGACAATACTAGAGGTAAGACCATTTTAGAATTTATTTACAACGGTGATTTAGATATACTAAACAGAGGCTCTGAACCCGTCTTTGTAACTGATGATTTAACCCTTGCCTCCGTGAGTATATCAAGATCAGTCCACGACTGGAGATTCTCTGACAATATATCAATGTCGGACCATAGGTGGATTACTTTTGAAATTGGCAATGCCAATTACAGACCCAGCTTGACCCTAAACCCCAAAAGAACAAACATGGAACAAACTGTTCTGCTCTTACAAAAAGACCTGTCCCCTCCGCAAAGAGACGTCCTCCAGACGTGCCACTACTTGGTGGTGTCCCGAACTAGAGGCTCTAAAATGCGAGGCGAGGACGGCCTTCAATAGAGCAAGGAGTTCAGGACCGTTTCCGGACTGGCAAACTTACAAGGGTAAGTTGTCAGACTTTAAGAAAGCCGTCCGTCAAAAGAAGCGAGCGACGTGGAGGTGCTACTGTGAGGAGGTTAACTCCCTCACCGAGGTATCTCGTTTGAAGAAGGTACTCGATTCTGAACCAGATAAACGTATCGGCTTGTTGAAGAGGGAAGACCGCTCTTACACCGACAAGCTTCTAGAAAGTTTACAGCTCTTAATGTCTGTTCATTTCTCGGGTTCTGACAACTCCATCACTGTTCAACCAGAGTCAAACCGTCTACCGATAGCGGATGATTGGAGTCTGGCCAAATTCATTTACGAGAAAGAAAAAATACTTACTCCTTCGCACCGTTCAAAACTCCAGGACCGGATGGGATCGTACCGGCCCTCTTACAATCGGGTCTGGAATGGATCCTACCGCACCTAAAGAGATTATTCCAGGGTTGCCTGGCGACACGCTACTTGCTGAGGATCTGGCGTGATGTTACAGTTAACTTTATACCGAAACCAGGAAAGCAGGACTACTACCTCCCGAAGTCTCTTTATGCGAGGTCTTGGTTGAGCACAATGTTCTTCCAACCCTTCGTGGTTGGGTAGAGAACACTCTCAGGTATAGACTCGTGAAACTAAGAATTGGTAATACTACCTCACAAGGGACTGTTACTAGTGGCTGCCCACAAGGGGATGTTTTCTCACCTCTACTGTGGAACTTTACACTCGACAGCCTCTTAAAACGATTAAAACTAGCCCGTTTTAAAACCGGTGGCTACGCTGACGACCTGACCATCCTCATCAGGGGGAAACACATAAATGTACTCTCTGAAATGATGCAGGTAGCACTCAACATTATACTCTCTCTGTCAATTCTAAGAAGACCGAGATGGTAATTTTTACACGCTCACGCAGCTTTAATCTACCAATGCTTGCGAACACTCCACTTAAACTTTCCACTGAGATTAAGTATTTAGGCTTAATTATGGATATTAAGTTAACGTAGAAAGCCCACCTAGATTATAGAGTAAATAAAGCATGCGTTGCATTTGGCCAATGCCGAAGGGCTGTTGGGAGGACATGGGGGTTGTCCCCCCGAGTAGCCCTTTGGATTTACACTATCGTAATTCGACCCATGCTAACTTATGGTGCTGTGGTGTGGTGGAATAGAACATCAAAAATTACCACGATTGCAGCACTCAGTAAAATATAGAGACTTGCGGGTCTGATTGTTACAGGTGCGATGCGCTTCAAGCGCTAAAACTATTACATGAGAACCAATTTGGCTATCGAAAGGGAAGATCGACCGTGCAAGCAATAGAAAAGGTTCAAAAGATGGCACAGAGCAGTATGTGTACTCGTTCTGTTCGATATCGAGAATGCTTTCAATTCGGTCCCTTGGGCGAAGATTGTCAGAACTTTGATAGAAGGAAAATCAGTGGATACCTTACACGGATGATTAAAAGTTACTTATCAGAAAGGTGCATAATAGCACCAAATGGGAGAAAGTACAAAGTGACAAGCGGCGTTCCGTAGGGGTCGATGCTGGGTCCGCTTCTGTGGAACCTTTTCTACAATAAAATCTTAGACAACAAGTTAGAAGACGGAGTCGAACTTATAGCGTACGCCGACGATTTGGCGTTAGTAGTTAGGGCCAGAGATGCGCTACATTTAGAAGAAAGAAGAAAAATCGAGACATGCGGTACGGCGAGTAACCACAACGCTCCATGATATGGGTTTGAAAATAGCTGCCCACAAGACAGAGATAGTGCTGCTGCAGGGGCGGCGAAAGCTGATGACCTTAAACCTAAATGTGTGTGGGGAGGTGATTCAGACATTGGAGGCTGTCAAATATTTGAGGGTTTTCTTGAACAGTGACATGAGTATGACAACACATGTAACGAAAACAATAAATAAAGCAACCACAATGGCAAACAATATACTTCGACTAATGCCAAGATTGGGAGGACCAAAAGCCAGAAGCAGAAGTGTTTATGCTGAGTTTCTTCTGAGCTCTGGGAGAAGAGAGGAAAGAAGGAGATGAGAAGGAGGAAAGAAAGAGGAAAGAAGAGGAGGATGCAGTCCGTTGCGCACTCCGAAGTAATGCCTCATCGGCGGTTTCCGGAGAAGACGAGGAAAGGGGTTTTTAGTACACTATCTGGCTGCCCATCATCCCAGGCTAGATGTCTGTTTAGCAGATTTTCCCAGACCTCCTTCCTTTACTCCCACCGCAGCTATGGAGGTCATGTTAAACCTCCTGTACATCTCTACATACAAGAGGTGGCACTCGTAACCTAGAAAAGACTACAATCAGTAGCTACCAAAAAGGTGGAGGTCACTGGTGGTCGAACGTCTCTCTGGAGGGAAGCATTCGAGGATTCACCCCTACTGGAGTGTAAAGTGGATAATAATCCGGCCAAATTCATCTTCTCTAGGATGTACCTCGCCAAAATCAGTTCCACAGTAGCAGATACACACAACAACTTGAAAATCTACACTGATGGTTCAAAAAGACGGTATGGGTCTGGCGCGGGGGTGTTCTCCCACAACCATAGGATTCGCCTCTCAAAACTCTTAGGTAATTTCACCACCATCATTCAAGCAGAACTGACTGCTTTTAAACTCGCCGCTGACTACATTGTTAATATCAACAGTCGGGGTAAGTGCTTTACGATATTTATGTCTGCCCGAGTAATGGATTGCCACTTAGCACTGGAGGATTCAATGGATTAAGGTACACAATGGCTCAGCGGGCAACAAGAATGCAGACAGGTTAGCCAAAAGTGCATCTGGAAGATGTTTTTGGGTCCTCGAGCCGATTATCATCCCTGACTTAACTACTCATATTGATATGATTAAGTACATTACCCACAAGAAATTTTTAAATGCGTGGGACAATAATCCGGGCTGTTATCAAGCCAAGGAATTGTTAAAATATCCTTCTAAGAAAACAGCTCGGTATTTCATTGGGTTGGGCAACACCACCCTCACATTAGCTACAGGTCTCCTCATGGGACACTGTAAGGTAAACAAGCATCTTCATAACTTGAGGATTACTAATTCTCCTCTCTGTCGGGCCTGTGAATAGGACAACGAGACTGTAATTCACATTTTGTGTGGCTGCCCCTCCTTAATCGAGCTCACAAAGAGGTTACTCGGGGAAAAGTTGCCTTCCACAAATGATATCAGGAACATCCCTCTAAGTGATGTCTTGGGCTTCGGTAAAACCTTAGGCTGGTTGACGTGAACGGAGGTAGCATGGGTCCCTTGTGCTTACCATACCATATGGTTAACAAAAATGAAAGGTAATTAGTAAGCCTTGGCAAAATGCACTTATAGCATTTAAGATTTAAAAAATGAAGTTGAATTGGGCTTGGAATGGTGAAACATCCTGTATAGTTGATAATAATTTTAATCGATGCAACTTTGATATTAATGTATGATGACATAAAAAACTTTTTTTTTAATTTTCAACGGTAAAGCCACAATTCTTCCGTCCTCACACTATTGACTGTCCCTGTACTACAATATATTATAGCTTAATTATGTTAAAAAATTAACAGTTATTAAATCAAATCTTTTTATAATAATTTTTTATAGTTTATACCGTCCTTCATAATCATTTCTAAAATATCCTAGAAAAGACAATTCCCTACTTCGTTAATACACGGAGAATTGTTCGAGATTGTTAAAGATTGTGGTAGTAACCATGTGGACCACGCCTTCAAGGTTCGCTCAATCGATCTATGACTTTTTAAAAAATCTATCCGGATCTCATTGTTTGTGGGAATGAAAAGTGGAGGCGTCGTTTCAATAAACGTCAACGAAGGCAAAAAAACTAGCTTCCGTTTTAAACGAGACAACGAACTTAACCAAATCGAATTTTTCCACTTTTAACGCGAAACCCGACGGTGTCACGCTGCACGAAACGCGCGCCCGTCACAGTGACAATGACTTTCAAGATATCCCAGGGTCATCAACAAAGACCAATTTTACCCAACATTTGTGGCTAAGTAAAAAAATGGAAAATAAGAAAACCATCAACGAGATCTTTTGTACCTCGACAAAGAGCTCGTTTTGAAGTTCATTTAGGTCTCATTTTCAACAAAGTGACTTATTTTCTGCTTCTTTTTATGGTCCTTGATCTTCCCTCGAACTTTACAAAGATTTACGCACAACGCGTGTTTTGTAACGGGTAAAAACGCACTTCACAAACAGGTGCTCATGGTCAAAGAAGGCGAATTCCTCTATCCTTAGTAGATGATGCAAGAGAAATTACATCATTGGCAAAGATTTTTTTAACTGAAGAAAGCCTTCACGTTGAAGGGTTAATTAAAATATAAATTAAATGTTATAACTTAAAAAAATAAATGTTATTTTGTGTCAGCATCAGTGGTTCAATACATTTGAACCATTCCCGGCCGATGCAAACTTTTTTTATTTTTTTATTAACTAAAACAAAAAAAGGATGTGGCTCTATACATACTCTATGTTACAGTATTTCAATGATAGAAGTCATAATTCAATGTATCATTTAATTGTTGAAATAAAGGTTCTTAAACGAAATCTTATTTTTTAAGAAAAAAATGGATGCGATCGTATTGAAAAAATCGTATCTCAAGAATTAATTGAGATATCGCTCTGAAATAAATAGCAAGTTGAAGCAAATTTTGTTGCTATTTAACGTACATAAGATCGTTTTTCCAAATCATAAAATTTCAGAGATGTGATTGTTTGATTAAAGCTTTGCAAAAACGTAATTATATATATTTGTTAAAAATCAAGAAATTTTCAAAGAATCGTATCTCAAGAACTAATTGAGATATCACTTTGAAATAGGGAGTGATTTGAAGCAAATTTAATTAGTATTTAACGTGCTTGAGCTGCTTTCTTCAAATTTTTGAATCTCCGAGTTATAATTTTTTTATTAAAACTTTGCACAAACATAATCATATGTGTTTGATAAAAATCAAGAAACTTCAAAGAATCCTATCTCAAGAACCAATTGAGATATCGCTTTGAAATAAAGAGCAATTTGAAGTAAATTTTGTTGTTATTTAAGGTGCCCAAGATCCTTGCTTAAAATATTTAAATCTCCGTGTTATGATTTTTTGATTGAAACTCTGCAAAATATAATTATATGTGTTTGATAAAAATCAAGAAATTTTCAAAGAATCGTATCTCAAGAACTAACTGAGATATCGCTCTGAAATAAAGAGCAACTTGAAGCAAATTTTGTTGCAATTTACGGTGCCTAAGATTTTTGCTTCAAATATTTAAATCTCCGTGTTATGATTTTTTGATTGAAACTCTGCAAAATATAATTATATGTGTTTGATAAAAATCAAGAAATTTTCAAAGAATCGTATCTCAAGAACTAACTGAGATATCGCTCTGAAATAAAGAGCAACTTGAAGCAAATTTTGTTGCAATTTACGGTGCCTAAGATTTTTGCTTCAAATATTTAAATCTCCGTGTTATGATTTTTTGATTGAAGCTCTGCAAAATATAATTATATGTGTTTGATAAAAATCAAGAAATTTTCAAAGAATCGTATCTCAAGAACTAATTGAGATATCGTTCTGAAATAAAGAGCAATTTGAAGTAAATTTTGTTGCTATTTAAGGTGCCTAAGGTTCTTGCTACAAATATTTAAATCTCCGAGTTATGATTTTTTGATTGAAACTCTGCAAAATATAATTATATGTGTTTGATAAAAATCAAGAAATTTTCAAAGAATCGTATCTCAAGAACTAATTGAGATATCGTTCTGAAATAAAGAGCAATTTGAAGTAAATTTTGTTGTTATTTAAGGTGCCTAAGATTCTTGCTTCAAATATTTAAATCTCCGTGTTATGATTTTTTGATTGAAACTCTGCAAAATATAATTACATGTGTTTGATACAAATCAAGAAATTTTTAAAGAATCGTATCTCAAGAACTAATTGAGGTATCGCTCTGAAATAAAGAGCAACTTGAAGCAAATTTTGTTGCTATTTAAGGTGCCTAAGATTCTTGCTTCAAATATTTAAATCTCCGAGTTATGATTTTTTGATTGAAACTCTGCAAAGTACAATTATGTGTTTGATAAAAATCAAGAAATTTTCAAAGAATCGTAACTCAAGAACTAATTGAGATATCGTTCTGAAATAAAGAGCAATTTGAAGTAAAATTTGTTGTTATTTAGAGTACCTAAGATTCTTGCTTTAAATATTTAAATCTCCGATTTATGATTTGTTGCTATTTAACGTGCTTAAGGTCGTTTTTCCGAATCTTTCTGAAAAGAGCTGCTTTCTTCAAATTTTTGAATCTCCTAGTTATAATTTGCGTATACATACTGTATGTATAAATAGCCACATCCAACAAAAAAGGGAATCAGATCAAGATGAACTTTAAAAGAACGAGTAATTCTTATTCCGTTAACCAAAACAAGTTAAAAAAAAATAAACCAAGATAAGCATTTTAAAGGTCATCATTAAAAATGCCTCCGGGTTGGGATCCAAAAGAAGCAAAAAGTTTGTATGAAAGAATGAGTAGCCAGGAGAGTGTCGGTCGTAATTAGCAGCCCCAGGGCTTCAATTCGGCATTGAACGGCCTTCACAAAGCCAACGTTAAGGTTAATGCTACCTGTAGGCGAACGATGACTTCTTGCGCGCTCCCGATGGCTCTTTTAAACACCGCGATGAGTTATTTAAAAATTTCGACACTAAAAACGGTAGCAAGTCGTTTTAATTGTAAATTAAATGCTTAATTTATTTGTTCAAAACGATCTTTGCTACAACAAAAATGACTTGAGTTATGCTCTTTTAAACCTCTCCGTTTTGCAGTACGTAAAGCGAAATGTCAACTTGCCCTTGACACTTATTAGAGAAACACACAAGAAATAATACAAGGCACATTTCCCTATTATTACGGCGGCAACGCAGACTTTCAATTCAACCGTTTGAAGTGCTCAAATGATTATATAACGATTTTATTACAAGAACTGGAGCGCCGGTGGACGTGGGATAAAGATCGAGGGGACGAAAACGTTCTTTGCTGTATAAATTTAAACACAATAATGCAATTTCTTCCGCATTCCCAATTTCGTTCGATAAATAAATATTAAATTAACACCTTCACGGATACCACAAAAAAAGTTGTTAACACCCACGTGAATTAAATAAGTCATCATTTTCATGCTTAAATGCTTTATGGTGGAATAAAATTGAACCAAAAGTAAACTTAAAATTATTCGAAATTAGCCGTACCAAACCTGATTATTTCAAATTCCTCGAATGCTAGTTCATTATTAATTCTTAAAGCTATTAAGTAATAAATGACAAAACCATAAAAATTCTTATTACTCTCATTAAACTAATTTGGGTCATGTTCGTTTTTTCTTCAATTTACTTATGCATTCTATAAAAATTGCTATAGCATTGAAAGAATGAAATCATCCCATAAATAATTAAAGATAACAACCCTTTTAATGAAATTGTTGTTTTTCTCTTCAACCTGTTATCTTGAACTGCTTTACACTTTTCGAAATGGCGATGAAATCCTTGGAAGTTCCGAAAACTTAAAACGTTTAAATTAATGGAAACTTTAAAATTATTTAAAAATGTGCGACACTTGTGAAAGTAAATAATAAGAAAACTTGTTAACCGTGATAGCTTTAGTTACACTTAATATCAAGGAGAAGTAATTATACGGTTATAACAAAGGTAACCAATCTTTTTTTGGATTGTGGCTTCCTAAATAATCGGAATTTCTCTCTAATAATAACTTAGAAAGAGTAACCTACTTAATATGAAAAACGGGACAGTTATAGTATCCATTGTGGATCTGAATGATGTACCTATGGAAAAGGGAATACAAAAGAGGATTAGAGACAGATTTCCGGAGCTAGAGGAAGTAGAGGAGGGCATTGGAGAGCAGAGCTATAAGATAAGGATCAAGGGTAGATCGGAGGAGAGGAGTAAAAAAATTATCAAGATGTTTCAGGGGGACACAGAAGAGGTCTTCTTCGAGAATCTCTTAGGACTTAAAAAAGATGCGGAGGGAGATGAGTGAGTGGCGATCCACAAAGTTAAAGGAATGGAAATCCTTAGGCTGAGGAAGCTGGTTGAGAGTGTTTTTCACTCAAGTGGTACAAATGTCGTGATCTGTATCCCAGAGAAGGAGGAGACAGAACAAAGAGAGAGACCGCAGAGGAAAACATACGCTCTGGTGGTGGAGAGTAAGGAGGAAAAGTCCTACTCCGAAACTCTTAAGAGGGTAAAAGACACCCGAGTAATAAAAATATAATGGATGGTATAAGAAGCATTAAAAGTACCAAGAAAGGCAAGCTTCTGTTGACTATAGAAAAGGAAGAAGACACGCTGAACAGGGTCAATGCGGCTATTCAGGAGGGAAACAACCAGATGAACTGCAGGAGGCTGGGGGAAGAAGGCAACGAAGTTATCCACGTCCATGGCATGGATGCTCTAACCACAAGGGAAGAAGTACGTGAAGCAATTGAGGCAGCATTAGATGAGGAAAAGTACGGACTAAAAATGGGTGAACTGAGACCGATGAGGGATGACACACAAGCAACAACAATAAGAATTGACAAAAAGTTGGCTGAGATGCTTCTTACAATTAGAAAACTGAGAATATGTTTCTCCAAATGCGACTTGGAGAGGAGGACAACAGAAAAAAATGCAAGAATCTAAGGATAACAAAAAATCCAGCACAATGGAAAATGGGATGGAGATCACGGATACTTATCGTAATGTATGCTATAAGAATTTTACAGACAAATGTGAAAAGAAGCACCTAGTTTTTATCAAAGAAAAAGATATTGATCTAGTAGTGGTAGCGGAGCCAAATAAGAATATAGTAAAAGGAGTTAAGTGGTTTAAGGATAATGCAAGTGATGTTGCCATCAAGGCTACGAGTGATAAGATGAGAGTGTATGCATGTGTGAGTGGGGAGGGGTGCATGAAAGTGTAAGCTAATTACGGAAATTACGTCGTTATTTGTCACCAAACAAACCATTTAATGACTTTAAAAGTAAACTAAATGGGATAGCGGTTCTTATGACTAGAAGTGAGAATGAGAAGTGTGTAGTGCTGGGGGATTTCAATGCGAAGTCGGCGGAATGGGAATCACTCAAAGAGGGAGATATGTCAGCGAGTGGATGGCAGAAAGAAACTTGGCTGTTTTAAGCACAGGTACAAGACCAACATGGAGAAGAGGGAACCAAGAGTCTAGGATAGACATTACGATATGTTCGATGGAGATGATAGCTAAGATCAGGGATTGGAGAGTGGTTGATGTGGAGAACTTGAGCGATCACTTATACATAACCTTTTCCCTGGAGGACAACATCGAGGATAGAAACCATTATAGCACGAGCAAACCGAAGTGGAAAAGAAGGGGGACAGACTGAAATGCTTCCAGGAAGAATCATAAGATGAGCTTCAGATAAAAAAAACTTTGATCCGTTATGGCTTGGTAATGCGACCGAAAAAACCTGTGATAAAGCTTACGGGAAGAGGAGGAGTGAAAGAGTAGGTAAGGGCAAACTCTACTGTTGGAATGAGGAGGCGAAGAGGGTAAGAGAGTGGGCGAATAAGTGCCGTAGAAAGATGATGAGGGAAAATTGAAGAACTGGAAACGACATTGAACGAACAGAAGCAAAGGAAAAAATATGCAACAGCAAAAAGGAGTCTGAGAGAAGCGATTAAAAAAGCGAAGAGAGATGCCTGGAAAGACCTGGATAACTACGTATGGGGGGATGCTTATAAAATTGCAATCAAGAGAACAGGAAGTAATAGTAGAACGGAGATTGAATCGAACCAAAGAGAACAACTCATAAAGGAGTTGTTCCCGGAGAGTCTGGAGGTCACATCTGAAGATCTGGCAACGAACATAGATAATTTTGTTGACGTGACGGAGGATGAACTTTCCACGATTATGAAAAGCCTCAGGAATGGAAAGGCACCTGGGCCGAATGGCATTACTCCAGAAATAGTAAAAGGTATCGTCATGAGAGCGCTATCGAAGTTGGGTTCTATATATGGTGACCTGCTGAGAAGAGGCATTTTTGCAGAACAATGGAAGAAAGCAAGATTGGTCCTGATAGAGAAACCAGGCAGAAACAAATATAGATCATTATGTTTTCTGAGTGTCATTGGTAAGGTCTTTGAGACCATCATAAAGACCAGATTAAATGATGAATTAAACTAGAGTATGCGACCAGTATAGCTTCATCAGGGGAAGGTCAACGGTACATGCGATTGAGGAGGTCATTAAAGAGGCCAAACTATGTGATAAATACAGAAGGGGAAAGAAAAAGAAATGCATCCTGATTACAGTGGACGTTCGAAATGCTTTCGGTACAGCGCCAAGGAAGGAAATCGTCGAGTCAGTTAAGGGTAAAAATTTTTCTTCATACCTGGTCAAAATAATAAAAGCTTATCTAAGCGACCGATTCATTGAATATGAAGGGACTAGCTATAAGATGACGAGGGGGGTTCCACAAGGGTCGGTCCTTGGGCCGATTCTGTAGAATATAGTTTTCGATAAACTGCTGCAGAAAAGGAATGTGAGTGGTAACGCAAGATTTATTGCCTACGCTGATGATCTAGCTATTGTTGGGTCTGGATGGTGTGAGAGTGAGATTCAGACGAAAGCACAGAGCGTTATAGATTTAATAATGAAGTGTATGTGCTTGGAGATTGCCCCTGAAAAGATAGAGGCCGTTATGCTAAGAAGTAGAAGGGGGCCGGGGGAAACAGCCCTGGCAGTTGGAACACGGTGCTCTACGCAAAGGAGTCCTTGAAGTACCTGGTGGTTATGATGATGAGAGACATGAGCTGGAGGGCACATATCGAGTACGTAGTTATAAAGGTTGAAAAAACAGAGCAGGCGCTAAATAGGGTTATGGGGTCAACCTATGGACCGAGAAAGTCGATGCGAAAGCTGATAGGAGCGACGATATACTCGCAGATTTTGTACGCCTGTTGTGCCTGGGGAGATGTCTGCCGAATGAAAAGAAATGTCATAATAAGATGAGGGCCATTATAATAAGATGTGTGAGCGCGTACAAAACAAGTTCTACGGAGGCGCTGCAGGTGGTTCTATCGAATTAGTGATAAAGAGAAGAGCAACAGTCTGGAAGGATGGCTACAACAAGGACGAGGTAGAAGTAGGAATACTGGAGGACTGGGAGAATAGATGGAGGGAAGATACCGGAAAAGCAAGATGGACCAAAAGACTCATAACGGACTTAAGGGGATGGATATCCAGAAAATAGGGGGATGTGGACTTTCACCTTTGCCAGTTGTTGATAGGCCACGGATGTTTTAACATGTACCTATTTAAGTTCAAAAAAAAGCAGTCTGACATCTGTGATTACTGTGAAGAACAAGATGATGTAGAACACACGTTCTATAAATGTGTCAGGTGGAGGGAAGAGAGAAATAGGATGGAATAGCTTATAGGGTCAGTGATCACTCCAGAAAACACTATAGGACACATGCTGGACAGCGAGCAAAAGTTGAATCATGTTCAGCAATTTGTTGGTGACTTTCTCACAAGGAAGGAAAAGGAAGAGAGACTGAGACCCCCGTCCAGGTATGAGATTCTTAAGTCCTGGTTTAAAAGACTGCATGGTGCTTATGTTTTGTTCGATCTTCCTGGCCCAAATGACTCTGGGGATCGAGATGTGTGAGAGAAACCTTGTGAAGAGGAAAGGAGAGTAGTAGCCTTTGTCCCCAAGTTTTGACGGTGTGAGACTGGGAAGACGTGGGAAAGGCAATCATCCGGTTGGCCGATGGCAAAAACGCTGCAGCGTAGTTTCCAGCCCATTGGATTAGAGGAAAGGGGTTTTTAGTGGGTCGGAGATCCAAAGATGGACTCCAACCCCACACTATCCGGCTGCCCAATATCCCAGGCCGGATGGATATCATAAATAATCGCTAATTCGCTAACAGAATAATTGACCATTAAAGTTCATTTTCAATAACTTTTGTTGCTTCAGGCGGAGTCGGAGGCGAATTCCCTAGAACTGTCAAAAGACCCATATTCTACCGATACCGATGGGGATGCCGATCCCGAGTATATTCCCGAACCGAAGAAGAAGAGGAAGAAAATAACTGGATTTGTCCCTGATTATTTTCCAACCGTATCAAAAACGAATATACACGATACATCAACGAAGAGTTCTTATTTTTATACGCTGAATTTCGAAGAAGAAGATGCGAAGATTAGATGTAAAACAAGAGCTAATTCTAGTTGCAAAATCTTTCTTGGATTTTTTGAGCTCTTTTTGATGGCAAATTCTACAAAATTGTATCTCAAAACAATAAAAATATTCAAGCATTATTATGTCTTCCACAACAGAATGAAATAAAAGGTTTTATGACGTTTTCAGCAAACTTTTTAAAACACTTAAGAAAAAAGCTTACGAAGAATATCTTTCGTATAAACAATTAAGAAAGCAACATAAAAGCAGCTCTTCAGTTTCTAATTCCGTAAGTAAGTCCAACGTATCATCTTTTAATCAAAAACAAACTGATATTCGTTCTGGATGGAAAAGAGGAAACTATTACACAAAGTGAGTTTGATGATAGAATAGTAAAATTCGAGTCATGTGTAGGGGTTCGCTTATAACCAAAATAGCCTACTTGAACAAAGGTATGTTAAGTACTATTCAAAAGGAAATAGAATCAGCGGAATATGTTTGTGCTACAGCTGATATTTGGTCAGCAAGCAACAAAGTTACTTCTCATTGGTTAGGTTCTGATCACCAGCGGCATTCAGCAGCATTAGCTTGAGGGGATTTAAAGGAGCTTATGATAAAATATCAAACCTCCTACATGAAATTCACAAAAAGGTTGGTGTTGGTGAAAGTTAACAGCCAGAATACAATGATAGAATAAGTCAATGTGAATGAAAATGCACATGCATCTTACTAAGTGGCTAAGCTTGTTGCTAAATGTGGGATTCAGCTGCTAAGCAAATTACATAATTCGCTCTTCAAAGACGAATAAGTGATATTGCTGTTAACATTGAAGAAACACTTGCTAGACTTTCCTTGAGTGACATGTACGCTCTACAAATGAATGTCAGCACAGACATATCAAAAAAAGCTATAATTGGTGTTCATACGATTTTTGTGGGAGGACCAGATCTACGAAGATTTTCTTTTTTCGTGCGAACTACTTCATAAAATAGCAGAATGTATTTTTACTCCATTAAATGATTCAATGAACGTGGAGTCACCTGAACAAAATGTGTAGGCTTATCTGCGGATGGAGCTAAATCAATGGCTGGCAACAAAATCTCGCATCAATTATAGATACATCCATCAATGAGTTGTATATATCGTGAAATGTTAGTAGCAAAAAGATTGCCTGAACCTTTGCAAAAAGTACTTGACGAAGTGGTTAAAATCATCAACTACATTAAAGCTCGACCTCTGCAATTCAGATTATTTTCTTCTTTGTGCAAAAAGATTGGCAGTAAGCTGAGCAGCTTTTGATTCAAAGGTAAGTAAGATGATTTCCTCAAGGTAGGATCTTCTTAAGATTTTTTGAACTTAGAGACGAAGTTCGTGTCTTCCTTCTTGATACTAAATACACAGATTTTCTTACCAACTTTTCTTGGCTTTGCTCAGTTGCCTACTTATCTGAAATGTTTGAACACTTGAATGTGTTAAACTTGAGTTTGCATGGAAACGATGTTGACATGTTCAATGTTTAGTGCTATGGTCAAAAAGTGTCAAATCTGAGCAACAAGGATTGAAGACGAGTCACTTAGTAACTTCAATACTATGAGACAATTCTTGGAGTCTTCAGAGGATAGTTTGCCTGACCAAATTAAGATTAACGTAGCTGAGCCACTTCTTTTAAGGAGTATTTCCCAGAACCTAACCCAAACGATAGTTGGATTCGAAATCCCTTCAGCTGTCAGAAAATATCCAACTTCTCGCAGAAAAAAGCAAAATCTAACTTGTAGATTTGTCTAGCTATGGTACGATGAAAAACATTTTTAATGGTGAAAAAATTACAGACTTCTGGGTAACAGTACGCAAAGAACTTGGAGACAAGGCAATGAAAATATAACATATCGGTGTGAGCAAGCATTTTCTTTCATTTCCTTCATGAAGAATAGGTACAGAAATTTGATTTCAAAATGAAAGTTTCAAGTTTAAAATCAAATTTTTCAGAAATAATGGCCTTAAATTTAAACTCAACTTAGCTCATTAAGAACTGGAAATTAAAACAAACTGTGGACTAATTTTTATAAAATTAGTCTCTATTATCTTTACTTGTTAATTTCTTTCTGCAATTTTCAGTTCTAACTCAGTTTTTTTAAGGAGTTTGTTACCAAAAATTAATTCCGCTTGTTAACAAACGGAATTAATGGGAGCCCTTGTCATTATAACGATTGGATGACAGGGTCATTGGAAAAATTTTGTTCGAAACCCCTGGTCTAGATTACAGTTCTAAGTCCAGGGTTAGTTCTAAAGCTAGGTTGGATTAAGTTGAGTTAATTGAAAGCATTAGGATGCTCATATAGAGACAGATCCTCAGATATAAAGGATATGTAGCAATGCTAAAAGCAGTGAACAAAATAGTAGTACTGGGGATTATATCCGCATATCATACGGAATTATATACGAAATAGGGATGTCCACCTTAAATCTAAAGGAAAGTAGTAATTATTAGTAGTTATTATTCAATCTTAAATTATTTTATACCTTTATAGAACAATTTAAAAAACCCAGGGGTTGATTCTTTATCTTTTTCTTCTCGATCAATCTGTTAAATGTTCCGTTCTAATAAATGCCCCCCTAAAGGCATTTGCGAAGTAAATTGAATTGTAATTTTTTTTAACTTAACGGCTTGTAACCGGCGGGCTAAAATACTCGTCGATTACCCTTTCAAAGCGACAATGGGGAGTGCCTCAAAGCATTGAAAAAATTGAGATATCGCGAAAAACTGGTTGTCCTCGTGGTTTTAACATAGAATCTCAAGTTTAAATCTTTAAACTTTAAAAGATAACCGGTTTATTTAATTTAAGTCAGTCATTAAATAATTAAATAATTTTGGACGTTTATAATAATTAAATAACTTTACTGATAGGTAAGAACGATCAGTTGATATCGACAAACGTCAAATAAATGAAGGTTATTATGTAATTTGGTTGTTGTTGTGTAAATTCGGATCAAATTTTTGTGATAGGTATAAAAAATAATGCAGAATGAAGTATAAAAAATTAAGGGGAGGTTTGCTATGTACAAAAATTGCAATAAAGTAAAATGCAACATAACTCAGAGCTTCTAGACTTAAGCTCATTTACTTTGAGATTGTTGAATCCAAAAATTACGTTGTTGTGCTTTTATTTCTTACAATGTTGTGGATTACGTTCGAGTTTCGCTTTTGAATACAAAATGAAATATAAACTAATGATAACGTAATATCATCTCAACTCAAGCCAACTATGCTCAACTCAACGAAAATACAAAGAAAGAAATGCTTAAACCAACCCAATACAAAGATATAAAGCCCAACCTAACCTGACTAAGTTCTGTTCAACTCTAATCCACCCAATCCAAGACAGATGAAATCCTAACCCAACTTCATTCGAGCCAATTCCACACAAGTCTTCTCAACCCAACCCAAGACAAAGAATAAAAAGCCCAAATCAATCGAACACAAAGAGAATACTTCAACCCAAACCTACCTAACTCAGCTCTGATCAATCCAACTCCTTATAAAAAGAGAAAAGCCAAGCCTAAGCTAATTTAATTCTGCTTAACTCTTGTCATCCCTATGTAAATACAAAGAATGAAAAGCCCAAACCAACCCAACCTAAATCAACACAAAGAACGAAATGTCCAATCCAACTTAACTTGAGTCAACCCAATCTTACCGAACTCAGCTCTGCTAAACTCTACTCAACCCAACCCATCAAAAAGACAAAAAAAAGCCCAATTTAACTTAAGTCATGTTAAGATCGACATTCAACCGAATTTTGCTCTACTTGACTCAACCTAACACAAAGAGAGAAAAGTCAACCCACTGTAACTCATTTTATCCTATTGCAAATACGAAGAATGAAAAGGCCAAACCAACCCAACCTAACTTAACACCAAATGAGAAATATCCAAACCAACCTAACTTAAGTCAACCAAATCCTACCAAACCCAGCTCTGATTAACTCTGCTCAATCCAACCTACCAGAAAGACAAAAAATAAAGCCCAACTCAACTTAAGTCATGTTAAGATCGACACTCAACCGAATTTTGCTCAACTCTACTTGATCCAAACTAACACAAAGAGAGAGAAATGAACTCAACTTAACTCAACTCAAGACTGACACTCTAATCAATTCTGCTCCATTCTACCCAATCCAACACAATGAGAGAATAGCCCAACATAAGTCTGCTTAATTTTTTTATTAAGGAATTAATAAAAGTTCCCCAAGATTGTTTTGTAATCCAGTACAATAATCCAAGCCTCCCTCTTAGATCTTCTCATTTCTTTTCTAATCGTCCTTCTTGTCTCCTCTTAGTGTTTCTTCCTAATTTGCACTTACAATGAATCGTCTTTTCTCATTCTCATCTCTTAGCCTTTCAAACATTCTCAGAGCCTTTTTATAACTCTCCATCAGATGTCTATGTCCCTTTCATCTCTCCCAACCCAACCCAACCTAAATCAAGATAAAGAGAAAAAAATATCCAATCCAACCTAACTTGAGTCAACACAATTCTACAGAACTCAGCTCTGCTCAACTTATCCCAACTTAGCAGAAAGACAAAAAAACAAAGCCCAATTCAACTTAAGTCATGTTAAGATCGACATTCAACCGAATTTTGCTCGACTCTGCTTGACCCAACCTAATACAAAGAGAGAAATGTCAACCCAACCTAAATCAACTCAAGCCTATTCAACACTATTCTGTTCAATTCTAGTCCACCCATTCCAACATATATAAAAAATTTTAACCCAACCTAAATCAAGCCAATTCCGCGCAATTTTTCTCAACTCAGCCCAACACAAAGGATAGAGTCCAACCCTACGCAAAGGGACAACTCAACATAACTCTGCTTAACTCATCTTATCCCATTGCAAATACAAAGAATGAAAAGTCCAAACCAACCCAAGCTAAATTAACGGAAAATGAGAAATGTTCAATCCAACCTAACTTGAGTCAACCAAATCCTAGCAAACCCAGCTCTGCTCAACTCTGCTCAATCCAACCTACCAGAAAGACTAAAAACAAAGCCCAATTCAACTTAAGTCATGTTAAGATCGACAGTTAACGAAATTTTGGACAACTCTACTTGACCCAAACTAACATAAAAAGAGAAAAGTCAACCCAACTTAAATCAACGCAAGCCTACTCAATCTTATTCTTTTCAGTTCTAGTCCATCCAATCCAACACACATAAAAAAATCTTAACCCAACCTAAATCAAGCCAATTATGCGCAACTCTTCTCAACTCAACTTAACACAAAGGATAGAGTCCAACCCTACGCAAAGGGACAACTTTACATAACTCTGCTTAACTCATCTTATCCCATTGCAAATACAAAGAATGAAAAGTCCAAACCAACCCAACCTAAATTAACGGAAAATGAGAAATGTTCAATCCAACCTAACTTGAGTCAACCAAATCCTAGCAAACCCAGCTCTGCTCAACTCTGCTCAATCCAACCTACCAGAAAGGCAAAAAAACAAAGCCCAATTCAACTTAAGTCATGTTAAGATCGACAGTTAACGGAATTTTGCACAACTCTACTTGACCCAACCTAACACAAAGAGAGAAAAGTCAACCCAACTTAAATCAACTCAAGCCTACTCAATCTTATTCTTTTCAGTTCTAGTCCATCCAATCCAACACACATAAAAAAATCTTAACCCAACCTAAATCAAGCCAATTCCGCGCAACTTTTCTCAACTCAACCCAACACAAAGAATAAAGTCCAACCTTACGCAAAGGGACAACTCAACATAACTCTGCTTAATTCATCTTATCCCATTGCTAATACAAAGAATGAAAAGCACAAACCAACCCGACCTAAATTAACAGAAAATGAGAAATGTTCAATACAACATAACTTAAGTCAACCAAATCCTACCAAACCCAGCTCTGCTCAACTCTGCTCAATCCAACCTACCAGAAAGACTAAAAAACAATACCCAATTCAACTTAAGTCGTGTTAAAATCGACACTCAACCGAATTTTGGTCAAGTCGATCCAACCTAACACGAAGAGGGAGAAGAGAACACAACTTAACTCAAACCAAGACTGATACTCTACCCAATTCTGCTCAATTCTAGCTAATCCAATACAATGAGAGAATAGTCCAAACCAATCAAATCTAATTCTGCTCAATTCTATTCAATCCATCGCAACACAAAGAGAGAATAGCCCAACCTAAGTCTGCTTAATTTTTTTATTAAGAAATTAATAAATGTTCCCCAAAAATTGTTTTACAATCCAGTACAAACTTTAATCAAAGCTTCCTTCTTCGATATTTTCGTCTTTCGTCTTAATTTCCACTTACTTTGTATATTCGAGTAATCAATCATCTTTACTCATTCGCATCTCTTAGCTTTCCTAACATTCTCACTTCTCTCTCGATTATTTTAGTAAACATAATCTGATTCATAAATTGATTCATAAACTGATTCATAAACTGATGCTCAACTTTACTCATCCCAACAAAAACATATACAAAGAAAAGCCCAAACAGGTCTAACACAAAGAGAGAAAAACTCAACTCTATCCAACTTAAGTGGACCTAAGATTTCTTAACCCAATTCCAATTTAGCTGTGTGTTCTTGGGTTAAGTTGAGGTGAATTGGGTTGAACGTCGTCTAAGTTTTGTGCTATGCTAGATCTCAAGAACTACCCCTAAATTGGGTCTAGGTTGTATGTGTTCTAAATTGGATCAATTCCATAAAAGGAACAAAATGAAACAAAAATGCTCCATATCATTATAATAAGAGTAATAAATTTTAACAGATTTGTCATTCAAATTTTAATTAATTACTATAGAATGCAAAAATTAATAAAGATATTGGTTAAACGATTCCGGAAGATGAGGTGCAATAATTATACTTTCCAATATTATTATGATGCGGAACGAATATGTAAAGGTTGTGAAATGACGTTGCTTTACAATTTATAACCCAATTTTGAAACGAAATTCGTCCCGTTGAAAAGTTTAAAAGGCAAGGTTATTAATTACATTAAAAATTTTATTGTTTCATTTTAATGAATTGAACTTCAATTCGTGTTAATTCATGAAAGTCGCGTTTAATTGATATTCGTAAAAACCTAATTCATTGAGCCGTGGCACCCGCATATTATCTCTGTTTGTTATTGCCAACAAAAGATCCATAACGCAATTATAACACGAAAGTATATAGAGCATGACCGCCCCGATTTATGCGGTCGAATCGAAGGTTCAACGAGAGTACTAACACACTCTTGTGTTCAGTTATGAAATTACGAAATCGAAAATAATTCTAACCGAATCAAAATCAAATTTGATTTCTATCTAAATGGAAATTTTGCTATAATAGACAGCTCCTTTTTAAGATCGTTTCTTAATCCCAACTTGAAGAAGTTAAAAATTTTTAAACAAAGACTAATTTTTTTGATTTACATTATTATTACCGTGTTAATGAGCAAAGTGTTAAACAAATATTTTTGGAGTTGGGTTGGGTTTTAAATGTTCTGTAAATAAATATTAAAATGCCAATATCAATTAGCGAGTTATCGGTGTTGTGAGTAGGCGTCTTCATTAAATTAGTTAACCTTAGTAAGTTATTGTCACAAATTTTAATTAATTGAATTAATTTTTGAATAATTAATTAATAATTTAAAAAAAAATGTTTTACTCACCGTGAAGAATAACAGGGTGTTGTATAAGTTTGCCTTGGTAAACATCGCTGCTACATTCACATCATCCTGGATCTCACACAAACGCGCACTCCCCGAAGCCTCCTTAGGCTGCTGGTGGCCACTTCGTAACTGGCCTCTGCGGTCGTACAAAACTCCTTCTTCGTCGTTGTTGCTGCTGCTGCCGGAGGAGGTTAACTTTGCTTCTTGTTTCTGCTCCGCCTACGAAGGAACGCCACAGAATCTATTGCTGGTGGATTCCTCCAAGAAGAATCCAGAGGTCGTTTGAAATTCTTTTGCAAGTTAGGATCTAACCGCAACGTTAAAACTTTCTTGATTGAATTGAAATGAACTCTTTTGATGATGACTCTTGGTGTGTGCCATCGTCAAGGTTGTTTGAATTGGATGGGATTTCCTGGCGATTATCGATAAAACAACCTTGAAATCGTCTTACTCGAAAATTAAGCACCACTGGATTATTCTTAAAAAGAAAGGGAAATGAAGAAATGTTATTACCGCAATTTCTTTCGAGAATTCGATGATTTATAAAAATTCCTGTAATCTTAAAAAGACAAGGGGAGCCTTGGCCCGGTTAAAATTAGGATACAAAAATGAACCATTCCGCTAATTAACTTCTCCTAAATGAATCCCTGCTTATGTTTATGACGCCGTTTTAAAGAAAAAAATATGTTAAACCAATTCACACATGTCAATGATAACGTTAAAAAATAACAAAAAAATTCATTTAAATTTTATTTCAAAAAATCTATTACATTAAAAACGTCAAATTTAATAGATAAATGGCAAATTAACTTTTGAAATTTAACCCTTTGTGTTTAAATAAATAATTTTCTAATAAGCAAATTTAAATTTAATCTATGTGAGGTAAGATATGAAGGAACATCATTAAAGATCTCATTCTTATTTGTGCAATTGTTGTTAGTAGATTAAATCTGTTGCAAAAATAAAAATCAAAAGGTGAGAAGAAAAAGAACAAATATCAACCGTGTTAATCAAAGGAATGGAAATTATTACCGAAAAAAAAAAAAGAAATAAGGAAAGGAATTGAAGAACAACTTGGAGAACCCATGATGATGTACGTGGCAAGCGAAATGAGACCGTATGCGCAGAGTATGCTGGCAGTGATGGTCAGAATGCAGAAGAACCAAGCAAAGAAATTGATAGCAAAAGGAAAAGTAAGAATAGGCTAGATGTTGGATAGAAGAGAAGCGAAAGAAACAAATAATACTTTTTACTAAGGCAAATAATCCCAGCTTTTTCTTGCATTGAAAGTAATTTCGTAACAATTTTCCCAAAGAAATCGATTTTTCAAGAATTTTTAAATTATTCAAAATATTGAAAAATTCGAATTAAGTTTAGAAGCTTATATCTCAAGAACTAAATGAGATATCTTATAATTGACTTCATTTTCGGAAAGTAGATGCTCCAGTTAGTAATAGAAAGTAATTTCGTAACAATTTTCCAAAAGAAATCGATTTTTCAAGAATTTTCAAATTATTCAAAATATTGAAAAATTCGAATTAAGTTTAGAAGCTTATATCTCAAGAACTAAATGAGATATCTCATAATTGACTTCATTTTTGGAAAGTGGATGCTCGAATCATTAATTGAAAGTAATTTTATAACAATCTTCCCAAAGAAATCGATTTTTCAAGAATATTAAAATTATTCAAATTATTTGAAAATCGCAATTAAGATCAACAGCTTATATCTCAAGAACTAAGTGAGATATCTCAACATTGACTTCATTTTTGGAAAGTAGATGCTCCAGTTAGTAATTGAAAGTAATTTCGTAACAATTTTCCAAAAGAAATCGATTTTTCAAGAATTTTTAAGTTATTCAAAATATTGAAAAATTCGAATTAAGTTTAGAAGCTTATATCTCAAGAACTAAATGAGATATCTCATAATTGACTTCATTTTTGGATAGTAGATGCTCGAATTATTAATTGAAAGTAATTTTATAACAATTTTCCGAAAGAAATCGATTTTTCAAGAATTTTAAAATTATTCAAATTATTTGAAAATCGCAATTAAGATCAACAGCTTATATCTCAAGAACTAAGTGAGATATCTCAAAATTGACTTCATTTTCGGAAAGTAGATGCTCCAGTTAGTAATTGAAAGTAATTTCCTAACAATTTTCCAAAAAAAATCGATTTTGCAAGAATTTTTAAGTTATTCAAAATATTGAAAAATTCGAATTAAGTTTAGAAGCTTATATCTCAAGAACTAAAAGAAATATTTCATAATAGACTTCATTTTTGGAAAGAAGATGATCGAATTATTAATTGAAAGTAATTTTATAACAATTTTCCGAAAGAAATCGATTTTTCAAGAATTTTAAAATTATTCAAATTATTTGAAAATCGCAATTAAGTTCAACATCTTATATCTCAAGAACTAAGTGAGATATCTCAAAGTTGACTTCATTTTTGGAAAGTAGATGCTCCAATTAGTAATTGAAAGTAATTTCGTAATAATTTTCCAAAAGAAATCGATTTTTCAAGAATTTTTAAATTATTCAAAATATTGAAAAATTCGAATTAAGTTTAAAAGCTTATATCTCAAGAACTAAATGAGATATCTCATAATTGACTTCATTTTTGGAAAGTAGATGCTCGAATTATTAATTGAAAGTAATTTTATAACAATTTTCCGAAAGAAATCGATTTTTCAGGAATTTTTAAGGTTATTTAAAATATTGAAAAATTCGAATTAAGTTTAGAAGCTTATATCTCAAGAACTGAATGAGATATATCATAATTGACTTCATATTTGGAAAGTAGTTGCTCCAATTAGTAACTGAAAGTAATGTCGTAGCAATTTTCCAAAAAAAATCGATTTTGCAAGAATTTTTAAAGTTATTCAAAATATTGAAAAATCCGAATTAAATTTAGAAGCTTATATCTCAAGAACTAAGTGGGATATCTCAAGATTGACTTCATTTTCGGAAATTAGATGCTCCAATTAGTAATTGAAGGTAATTTAGTAACAATTTTCCAAAAAAAATCGATTTTGCAAGAATTTTTAATGTTATTCAAAATATTGAAAAATTCCAATTAAGTTTAGAAGTTTATATCTCAAGAACTAAATGAGATATTTCATAATTGACTTTATTTTTGGAAAGTAGATGCTCTAATTATTAATTGAAAGTAATTTTATAACCATTTTCCGAAAGAAATCGATTTTTCAAGAATTTTTAAATTATTCAAAATATTGAAAAATCGCAAATAAGTTCAACAGCTTATATCTTACGAACTAAGTGAGATATCTCAACATTGACTCCACTCTTGAAAAGTAGATATTTTAAATAGTAATTGAAAGTAATTTCGTAACAACTTACCAAAAAATAATCTATTTTGCAAGAATTTTTAAAGTTATTCAAAAAATTGAAAAATCCGAATAAAGTTTAGAAGCTTATATCTCAAGAACTAAATGAGATATCTCAAAATTGACTTCATTTTTGGAAAGTAGATGCTCCAATTAGTAATTGAAAGTAATTTCGTTATTTATTGATTTCATTATTTCTTAGTTGACCGATTACTTGAGCGACATCCATTAATTGAGTTTCTGAAAGGGCCAATAGGAGATATCGGACCGATATCGAATCGATAACTATATCGCATGCAACAAGTACCTATATCGACTCGATAAGTGTGATTAATGTCAAAAATGATAGTTTCTATTTTCTAATTTATCCTATTATTAGTATTACTAGAAAACAAGAACTATCTGTGGGAGGAAATGTTTCTTGATAAATTCACGGGCATTTTAGAACTTCTGCGTTTTGATTGCTTTCTAACACGGGAAGAAACAAAAAAATCCTGGACCGAAGATAAAATTTGGCAAAAATATAATTACATGTATTAGGTAAAATTCGAACATCTTCTCACTGTATTGTATCTCAAAAGAATTCAGGTCGATTTTATCAGTTTCAAGTTTATCGAAACAACCATATTCCAAAAATTCTAGACATTAATCAAACTCACCTATGATGATTTAGTATAATGATAACATTTTATCATGTTGAGAACCGAATTAGAAAAACTATTCCTTTTCGAGATAAACATTATTTAAGTTAACTTAACTTTTATGATTTCTTGATGATCTTGTTTAATGATCTTGTTTATTAATGATCTTGTTTTAAAAAATCACAAAATCGAATTCTTGATATATTTTAGTTATATATTCAAAATTTATAGAGGCAAGTGTCTATTTTGTCATAGTGAGAACTAAATTAGAATATTTTTCGTCGTTTTTGAGATAAAGATTATTTAAGTTAACTCAATTTTTATGATTTTTTGAAATTAATGATCTTGATTTAAAAAAATAACTAAAAATCAAATCCTTAATTTCCTGATTTACATTCATCCTTTCAGCCAAATTGAAGAGTCAATCTTTAACATGGCCTCTCAGTTCAATAACTGCTTAATAATTGGAGACTTTAACTCAAATCCAACTAAGAAACGTCACATCAGTCAATTCCTGTCTATGTCAGATTTTGTGCAAATCAATACACCTCCCACGTATGTTATGGAGAACAATCCAAACTCCACTCCAGACCTGCTTTTCTGCACAAGAAGTATGAGACATCTAATCTCCCTAGTAGAGGTCGTTTCTGACCTGTGCTCAGACCACTTGAATATTCTTATTCATATCAACGCAACATCAAAGTTACCTAAACCGGCTCCATCTATAACTAAAAACTACAAACTTTGCAACATGGACAGAATTTACTCAGATATGAAAGACCTTATAAGAGCATATCCGGTAATTACACCGGAGGTGATAACAAAGCGAGTCCATCTAGAATTTGTAAATACTACAACTTTCCGTTACCTCCATTCATCATCCGCTTAATCAAAGAGAAGATACGGCTTTATCGCGACTTTAGAGCACTCGAGATTCCAGATTTGAAAAGAAAGTTTAACGAGCTTAATAAACA
Organism: Onthophagus sagittarius; assembly: GCA_036711965.1. Taxonomy (NCBI): domain Eukaryota; kingdom Metazoa; phylum Arthropoda; class Insecta; order Coleoptera; family Scarabaeidae; genus Onthophagus; species Onthophagus sagittarius. The sequence goes on along the minus strand of JASERS010000010.1, from coordinate 27,117,907 downwards.
CATACAAAAACTAATACCGCGATATAGAACGGAGAAATATGTGGAAGCCTGCGACAAAATCAATTCATGTAAGAAGAAAAATTATTGGCAGGAAGTTCGTAAACTGTCCAGATACCAAAGGCTCTCTGAAACAAAAGAAATCATCGATCCCACTGATGGAACTATACATACGAATCCGGAAGAGATTGTTAACATCCATGCGGACTACCTGGAAGGAATATTTTCGTTTGCTGAGAGTTCTTCATTCTGGCCCCGAGAAAAAAGCATAGTAGACCACAGGTACCAACATGCTTTCATAAACTCCTCTGCAACTCCTAAGGATGCTATTATGTTGGAGGACCAGTACTTTACTCTTCTAGGCCAAGGAAAGAACACGACTCCTGGTTATGATAACATCTCAAGGAAAATGCTAAGAAGCTTAGACCTTGATATTGACTCCTACATCAGGGAAATAATTAACTTCTGCCTCATGAGTCAACATTTTCCACAAGGCTGGCGGATCTCTGTCATAATCTGCGGTCCCAAAAAGGAGTCCTCACCCCTCTCAGCCTCAGCAACCTGAAAATACTTAGGTATTACACTTGACAGAACTCTAAAATTTTCTGCCCACGCCATCAAAGTAAAGATGAAAGAGAAAACTTTGCTGAAAACTCATTTCATATCCCTGACATCTAGATCTCACACATTTACAAATCCATATGCAGGCCAGTTATAGAATACGGATCTATACCTCTAAACGATGCGCCTAAAACTTCAAGATACCACTTAGAAGTCGTAGAAAGATCGGCACTGAGGTCCATAACAAGAATAAGGAATCCCCGGAATCCTCTTTTCAACCCCAGCAATAATCTGCTTCATAACCTCACTAATATCCCTCCCATTAACGTACAATCCCTATTTCATAAAACTGTCCTAAATTTCCCCACAAAACTCCTTCAATATATGCTCATTATCCCTAGAGTAAACCACCCGTCTGATGGTCCACGACTCCTTCAAAAACTATTGACGTGCGGAGAAGACTGAAAGCTGCCACTAACCAAAACTTGATTGGGCAGAAAGAGTCCGGTCGATAGCCCTTTTACGCCAACATATTTTTTTTATATATATTCATTTATTATTTTTTGTTATGTAACTATTTATTATGGTGGCATAAATAAATTTTGTTTCTCTCTCTCTCTCGAATTTTTAAGATATCTTAATGAATTATTCATGATTTATAGAGGAAAGTGCCTATTTTCACGTGATTAAAGCGGATCTTTAAAATATTTTTTCGTTTTTGAGATATATATCATTAAATTCAACGTGAACATTTATGGCTATCTCAAGTTAATTAAAAATCACCAGTAATCGAATTCTTGAGATATTTTAATGAAACATTAAAAATTTATACAGGCAAATGTCTATTTTGTTATGATGCGAACTAAATTTGAAAATCTTTAGTCGTTTTGGAGATGATGATTATTTAAGTTAACTCAAATTTATGATTTTTTGAAATTAATGATCTTGTTTTAAAAAACCACGAAAAATCGAATTCTTAAGATATCTTAATGAGTTATTCATGATTTATAGAGGAAAGTGTCTATTTTCACGTGATGAAAGTGGATCTTGAAAATACTTAATCGTTTTTAAGATATAAATCATTAAATTCAACGTGAACATTTATGGCTATCAAAAGTTATCAAAAGTTATTAAAAATCGCCAAAAATCGAATTCTTGAGATATTTTAATGAAACATTCAAAATGTATAGAGGTAGGTGTCTATTTTGTCATGGTGAGAACTAAATTAGAAAATCTTTATTCGTTTTTGAGATAAAGATTATTTAATTTGATCTGATTTTTTATGATTTTTTGAAATTAATAATAAATATAACTTACCTACAACTGTTTTCTGTGTAATTGAACTTTAAAATGTTTTCTTATTTATTAATTATTTTCATTTACAAATCATTTTCGTTATTATTTGATTTTCTTTTGTTAATTTTCATTATTATTAATTTCTTATACAGTAATTTTTTATTTTTGTTAAGAAATTATTTGTTTATGTTATTTATTGTGATTTATTACTGGATGCTTCGCTGGGCTTGTCCAGTTTTCATTTCAAATATTTTTAAAAAATTTTTACCGCCATTAATCGACGGGAATAAATAAATAATCGATTTTTTTTATTAAATTAATTATTGTGTGCAATATCTGAACACCAATAGGCGATATCGACTCGATAAAAGATATCGATCCAATAACTGTCGCTCCGATATCTACTCAATACTATAACGTACGAGAAACCGGGCATAAATCTGTTGCAAACACAAAAGGAAAGAGAGAAATGACAGTTTTCAAAAGAAACTATTAATCTATAATTATTAATAACAAAAAAAAATGTGTGTGGGAACATCATTATAGATATTTGTCGTACTCATTATATACAGGATTTCCAAATAAAGTTGCAAACTAGAACTTTAAAATAACGAATCTCAAGAAGGGACTGAGATATCCTCATGAAATACACAAATCAGTTTGAAGCAAAATTGAAAAAATGAATTCTTAATTCCTACAAACATCGACGTTGCATCAACGCATTGTTATTTTGAAATGTGATGTTTAAAATGTCGTATCTCATGACCGAATTGAGATATCATCATGACATAAAGATCATTTTGAAATAAATTTGTTGGAAAATTAACTAAATTCTGAATTCTGTTATAGATTTAAAATACAAATTTAAATATATAGTATATTATGATCGAATTGAGATATTTTGAAGCAAATTTGATGAATATTTGTGTAACATCACAGTTTGAACTTTTACGATTTTAAATCGTTGATAACGGTTTTATTATTTCATTTTTATATGTACAGGATGGTCTAAATTCGATGTCACAGATGTATGTATGTACATATATATATATATATATATATATATATATATATATATATATGAACTAGCCCGCACATTTTCGCTTAATTAGATTGGAAAGTGATGAAAAATTTTAGAGATGATTTTAAAGGTTTTATGGGAACCCTCTGGAATGCGTACTATGATAGGGTTCTTCGCAACAGAATTGGGAGTAAAAATTATAGGATACGCTGATGACCTAGTAGTGATAGTTTAAGCGCCAACTCCAGAAGAGGTGAAAGATAAGGGCGAATACTGTGTTAGAACAATAAGAAAAGACCTGAGCCAAATGGGTTTCCAACTAGCACCCCAAAAATCGGAGATATAGTACTAGAAGCGAACTGTGGAGACCATAGAGATAAATATAAACAATACTACTATATTAAGTACTGAATCTATAAAATACCTAGGTGTGAACATAGGTAAAGATACCAAAATGGAAAGCAGGAAAGACAATAAACGCCATGACAGGAATCATTCCTAAAGTGAGAGGACCTACCCAAAAGAAATGAAACCTAATAGTAATTATCGTGCAGTCAGTTATATTATATGCCGCTCCGACGTGGGAAGATGAAATATAAAAGATACGCACAAATAGCGGGATGCCCATCATACGATTTATTAGCTTGGGATAGAGCAAGAAATTGAGAAGAGAGAGGGATGTACAAAGAGAGGAACAGAGAGGAAATATATAGAAGGTGACAAGAGAGATGGCCGAGGCATACAGGATGGACTACCATCTTGATAAAGAACGTTAAGGAATGGCAAGAACGAGAACCTGTAACCAACTATTATGCAACGCAGGCCATACTTGGTTATGGAACTTTTGGCAATTACCTAAAGAAAATAAAGAAACTATCATCAGGTACCTGTTGGTATGGCTGTGAGGCTGAAGACACTCCAAGATACACTATCTTCGAGTGCAGACACTTCGCAGCATTTAGACAAGATGCAGAAAATAGAATAGGAAGAGAATCAAATATAAATATTATCTCTAAAGTTTCTCTAGAGACAGAGGATGAAGGAAGAGAAGTAATGAAGTGCCTGACTGAGGTGATGATGGAGAAGGAGAGAGAAGACAAAAGAAGAAAGAAACAAGAGTACACCAACCATAATATAACAGAGTAGAACTGTAGAGAAGTTGTGTTTATATACAAAAAGTTAATGGAATGTTTTGCATTATGTAATATCCAACATCGCCTAATGCGGTCCACACTAAATACGAAGCAATGAAGAAGCAACTGCCGTTAGGGATAGTGAGGAAGGAGGCAAGTTCCGAGCTTAGAACGGAAGGACTAAGGGAAGGGGAAAATAATTCAAAAAGTTAAGTGTATGTGTATATATTTTTAATACATAACACTGCCTAATGGAGGGAAATAGAAGGAACAAGGAAGGTATCAAGATGAATTGATGTTGTCGGTTTTGGTTTTCGTTGGCATCCTGAGGTAATGCGAAACCGGTTCTAGGGTCTATAGCAGCCTAGGAGTTCTAGGGTGTAAGGAGAGTATAGCTAGAGTATAGCTGGAGCTCAACCCAACCCAACCCAGTCTTGTAAAAGAAATGCAAAATAATGGTTATGGGATATACTGATTAGTGGTGAACAAACTGGTTCTAAAGCACTAAAAATCTCTGTGGGATACTTAGTCAAAGTCGAAAAATTGAAAATAATAGATTTTGGTGTTTTGGAGAGTGTCAAAGATATAAGATATACATATTAGTGTGTCAAAATAGTACTAATTGGTTAGATACATCTTCAGGTTATTGAATGCAGGATGATATGGCAAAAATTGAAAACTTGATCTCTTGTGTTGATGGCAGTTGAGTGAATACTTAGATATGATAACATTGGTTATTGTGGATGAGATTTTTGGAGCTTGTAAGATCTAGGAAGTTAATTTTATTACCGTGTTCTAATTCTATGATAAGTTTGGCTGGGTTACCTTGATATAGAATCAAAATATCGTCTACGCACCTAGAGTAAAAAATGATATCCTTGTGTGATATGTGAATAATCCATATTTCGTAGAAAAGATTCCATTTTTTGTTATTGACATAAATGTGTGCAAGAATGCCTGAGATAACTGCCCATTGGTAAACCATCTTTCAATTTGTGGTATTTTCCATTGAAGGAAAAGAAATTTTGGTTGCAAGCCATTTCAACGATTTTCTAAAAGGAATCGATTTCCAAGTTGTCCAAAGTAGTGTCGGTTGTGTTGTAAAGATGTGGTTTGATTAAGTATGTAGATTTAGAACTAAAATCATTTGAGTTTAGCCGTGTGCCTCTTAGGACTGAACCCAACCGAACCCAACCCAACCCAACTTAGCTTTAGAATTAATACTGGACTTAGAACTAGAGACATTAGGGTTTAGCCATAAACAAATGTAGAATTGACACTAGGACTAGAATCAATACTAGACCTGGAACTAGAGTCAATCGGGTTCAGCCGAACGTCTCCTAAGACGGATTAATCAATAGATATATAGAAGAGTTAAGGGTTGACCAGCAGTTAAAACTAGAGCTAACACTAGAACTAGAACTAGAAAGAGTGGGGTTTAGCCAGGCGTCTTCAATGCGTCTTTTAGTTCGATACAAGTATATAACAATTTAACATTGAATAACAACTAAAAAATGAGCCAACTAGCGTTAGTACGCTAGAGCTAACACTATACCTAGAACGAACATATGGGTTTAGTCGTACCAACACAATGCTAAAATATGCTCATGAGGGTTAGGTTGGAAGAAGGACAGCAACAACCTGGCGAAGGAAAGTGCATAAAATGGAGGTTCCTATTGAAGGACAAATGATAGAATGTTCACCAATGGCAAAATACTTGTGTGTCTACATGGAAAATGACGGCACATGTCAAAAAGATTGCAGAAAAGGCCCTAAAGATGACCAACATATTACAAAGGATTATGCCAAAAGCAGGTGGACCAAGAAGTAGCAAAAGAAAACTAATGGCCACTACGGTTACGTCGGCCTTGTTGTATGTGGCGCCCACCTGGAGTAAGGCGTTAAAATATAATTGTTATAAGAAGATGTTCAAAGGGGTAAACAGAAAAGTAGCTAAAAGTGTTACACCCGCATACTGTACGGTTTCAGCGGAGAGCATCGAGGTCATAGCGGGGATGCCATCTATGGACTTGCTGGTAGAGGAAAGAGTCTCCCTACATCAAAGAGGGTGACAAAGTAGGAAAGATCTGATGGGCCCGGACAATGGTATCGAAGGTGAAATCATGGGTGGAGAGAGGGTGGGGGAGGTTGATTTCTTCCTGACCCAGGTGATGACGGGCCACGGAATCTTTGGTACATATCTGAAAAAGATTGGGAAGGTGGCATCGGACCAGTGATGATACGCCGGAACATACGGTGTTCCACTACCCACGGTGTGAGATAGATAGAAGGAAATGCTTTGGAAAGTATAATGAAATAAGCAAGTACAACATAGAGGCTTTGATGCTGGCCGACCGTGATATGTGGGAGGACGAGGGACAGTACCTTAGACACGTTATGAAAATAAAACAGAAGGAGGCGTGGAGAAGGGAAAGGACGCAAACAGTAGAGGAGTAGGGGTATCTTGCATTAAAAACTCCGAAGAAATACCCGGTTGGGGGGTACCGGAAATAGAGGGGGAAGGGTTTTAGTCGGTCCTGTCTTAAAAAAAAGCAACAACATGGCACAGGTGTCTAAAGTATAAAAGCCATAGGAATACCGTCTGCATAGAGAACTGTATCCGCAACGGCTGTTCAGGTTATCGCAGGAGTTCCACCGATGTATCTTTTGGCCCAGGAAAGAGTTGAAGTCCATAAAAGGGGGAATGAATATAAATCAGAGGCTAGGGGAAATCTGATGGTAAAGGGGAGGGAGGAATGGTCAGCGTATTCCGGCTGGGCAAAACAGATGAATCCAGATCTGGAAGTCTGGCAGGAGAGAAGGTGGGGAGAGGTCGATTTCTATGTAACCCAGCCCTTGTAGGGACATGGAGTCTTCGGTACATACACTTCGGTATATATATTTCAGCAACGTGAGAGGGGAATGCAGTAAAGTCTGCAGTGTTCTGTGAAGTCCCACGGAGGATAATTGAATTGACCTGATGCTGAGCAGCGATGCTAATTGGGCAGCAGTGAGTAAGATACAGAGTGAGAAGCATATATAGCCGACCATAGGAAGAAAGACAGAGCGGGATAAGGGACAAACCAGGACGACGGAGAGAGAGAGACCAGGAGATAGGCCTTGGGGGTCATCTGACATCTGGCCTGGGATGATGGGCGGCCAGATAGTGTGGGGTTTGGGCTAGTAATTAACCCCGACCCACTAGAAACCTCTGTCGTCGCCTTCTCCGGTAAGACTCTCACGAGTTTTCTTCGGAGTTTGGACCATTGCTGAGATCCCGAGTCCTCTGTGTTCTTCTTTTCTCACGTCTCTCTGATGATGCTCTGACCGAGGGGCTGGACAGGCGCCCCTTATTATCCTACATTATCCTTCTCACATCTCCCTGATGACGCTCTCCGTCGCCATTCAATGAACGCCGTGCAAAACAAATAAAAAAAACACTCAACTTTTAATAAAATCATATCCTTAACGTACCTGACTGAGGGGCTGGACAGGCGCCCCTATCATCCTCTGTTGCTCTTCTCTCTCGTCCCTCTCCTTCGCAGTAATAATTTCCCTGGCAGTCTTTTATCGACACCCAGCTTTCCTCGCTTTCTATCATCTTCGTCACACAGTTGTCTGGTGTTATTCGTCTGCCCACCTTCCTCTCCATTATTGTTCTTGTAGTCTCCCATCTATCACATTGGAAGCAAGTATGCTCGGAGTCATCGGTTCTTTCGCAATATCTGCATTTGTCGTCTATGGCTCGTTTGTTCTTGTGAAGGTAGCTTTTAAAGTACCCATGTCCACCTATAAATTGGCTTATGTGGTAGTTTGCGTCGCCCCATTTTCGATTCAACCACACCGATATATTTGAAACTAATCTCTTGGTCCAGCCTGCCACCTCTGTATTAGCCACCTCCTTTGCCATTCCTTCTCTATACTATCCCCATTCTCGTCTTGATTTTACCCACCCTTCTTTTAATATATAAGTCTATGGGGGGTATGTCTCCCATTAGCTGCAGCGCAACATTTGACGTGTTTCTGTAAGCGCTGGTGATTCTTATCAGGACTCCTTTTTGTACTTTCGTTAGTTCTTTGATGTTTTGTTTGACTTTTATCGCCTCCTTGCAAGCTCTGCAGGCATATAAAATTTGCGACAATATGACCATACCGATCATTTTACGTTTCTGTTGACTGGGTCCATACGTTGCCCCATCCTGCACAAGGGTCCATCCTGCACAAGGCTGATGTGCTGGTTCCATCTTCCATCCTTTCATCATCACCCCCAGGTATTTAATCGCTTGTCCTGTTTTTATGGTGCAGTTTCCCGCCTTCAGTTCTAATTACCGTTTTATATTCCTACTTTTCAGCAGTACCGCCTCAGTTTTTTCTGATGCCATTTCCAAACCTTGTGTCCACATCATAATTTCTATTTGAGTGATCGTCTGGTGTGCCAAGTCCCTCATCTCCTCCTCAGACCATCCCGTAATCATCAATGCCAAGTCATCAGCATATGCGATTACTTTAACGTCGTCATTTCCTTCCTGCGATCTGATGATCCTGTCGAAGTAAATGTTCCACAAAGTCGGTCCGAGTACTGATCTCTGCGGGATATCCCTAGTTATTTTCACCTTTCTGTCTTCATACACAACCTCTCTACCTGACAAGTACTCCCTGATGACATTTGTCAGGCCTTCTGTTAATCCCTTCTCACTCATTTCTTCTATTATTCCGCTCCACGTTGCAATTCCAAACGCGTTTCTTACATCAATTGTAATCATCAAGCATTTCTTCTTTTTCTCCTGTTGAATTTTCCTATTTCTTGCGCGCATCTCAGGATATAGCGTTTTCTGTAGCGTTCACCGTTGATTTTCCTTTTGTGAATCCGTACTGGTGCTGTGAGATTCCTTCAATATTCTCAAGTTCCTCATTCACTCTTACCCTGATGATACCCTCGTATAACTTGTCAAAGCAGTTCAACAGGCATAATGGCCTGAACTTCTTTTCTTTTTGATCGCCCTTCTCAATCTGATCTCCTTCTAAATTTTGGGGAAATCTGTTTTCGATCAGTAGTTTATTGTACACCTTGGTGATTTCTTTGATTTCGATTTTAACCACATCTTTCATTATTTAGGGCGTTATACCGTCCGGGCCGGGTGCTCTTTTGTTGTTCATTCCACATGCGATGGTTTTAACTTCGTCTTCCGTGACTTCCCTATCTATTTTTGCCGGTCTTATCACCTTTCCCGTGCAATCATCTCCATTCGGAAACAGTTCTCTAATTAGTTCTACCAACCTTTCCTCCTCCAAGATCGTTTTGCTAATATTTTTTGTTTTCTTCAGAGCAATTTTATAGGCATCTCCCCAGATGTCATTTTCCAGGTCGTCACATAATTGTCTCCATGCTTTCCACTAATACTAGACCTAGAACCTAAACCGTTACGGTGTAGCCGTCTTAAGAGACGTACGGCTAAACCCTATCGTTTTTAGATCTAGATCTAGTGTTAGTACTTTAGCTAGATTGTAGATCTAATATTAGTTATACTTTTAGTTCCAGAAGAATTTACAACTATCTAGAGCTAAATAAGGATTAAAGAAGAATTAATTCCAGTTTTACTTTGATACAAGTATACAACAACAACAATAATAATAATATATTTGCTTAAAAAGAAAAACAAAGAAGCATTAATCCAATACATTGAAAGCTTTCCCAACAATAAATCTCAAAGAACAAAAAATATGTGTATACACCTGTCATCGTTGTTGTTCTTTGTGTTTTATTTCCGTTCAGATAATACCTAAAGCATGACTACACTAAAAATAAAAATAGAGCGCGTTGCAGTTTTCACAACGTTTTGCAACGAAAAGATAACCTCGTAAACGTACAAAGGAAACATATTAAAAAGCGTTCGGTTAGCAATTCGGCAAACGATTTAAAAATAATAATGTTCATTTTATGATCATTCCTTTCTTTACGTTCTTACGAAAATTAAATCCACAATTAAAACGAATAATTTACGATATTGCCGAACTATTAATTCCCCGTTACGAGAACAGTTTAAAAGTTATTATATATTTAAATTTATGACGTCGTAAATGAGCAGGAAACTTTAATTTTATAGTTTTTGTAACAACTAATTCTTATATGTAGAAGAAGTCTTTTTAGGAATGAAACGAAGTTTTGCAATTCTTAAACAGATGGCGGTAAAATTAAATTATTTTTTAAATTAACTCAAAAATATATTAATTTAACTTAGAATTATTTAATCAATAAATTCTAAATATAACTTAATAAAATGATTTAGATCAATTTAGCAAGTTTAGTTATGGAATTCCTGTTGAATTTAGGTGCGGTTCTTTTAACCTTGCTCCAATGACCACAACGATGACCACAAATACCTTATAAATTTCATTAGACGCACCTTTTATGAGACGCCTTCGGGGTGATTAATACCGGGAAATCATGAACTACGTGCATAAAGGTAAACGTACTTAAATTGCGAATAATATTAAAAAAAAAAAACTCAATTTGAATCAAATTTCCAATTCAGCTATTGTTGCAATTTTAAGTTCATTTTCGTGGAATGTCAAGCGAATTTCTCGCCTACAAATATCTTTCTAAACGTTTTTGACGCAACAACTTTGGGTGTAACCGAAGAATGAATAAAATCGAACTCGAGGAACGATTATGTTAATAACCGATTAAAGTTGTTCGTCATTGCGAAGAATACGTACGTTCGGCGTGCTTCCGCGTTTTCCTTTTCGGCGACTTTCGCGATGATTACAATCGAGGCGACATCGACGGAAAATCGAGGGGAACCTCGATTTTACGCAAACAAAAAGCGCGTTTAGAATTAATTTTACGCCCAATTTTCAAGCGAAACTTTTTCTTTTATGGATATCTTCGTTTCGGTTTTTGTGGCCGGATCGCGTCCTTGACAGGAATTTGATCTTGAAATGATCGTCACGAAGCGTGACGGATTTAGTGAAATTGTTTCATTTTTTTTTGTTAAATATACTCTTTTTTTGCGTGGTTGTAATAATAATAAGTTCATTTTATGATTATATCACGTCTTAGAATGTAAGAACGTGAAAGTGTTTAATATATCGATTGTAAAATCTTATGTAATAACGTAATAATTAATAACAAAACACATTTTTTTTTAAATTAATTAAATTTTAAAAATCAATTTGTCTTCGGGGAAGCATTTATAAGTTAAGTCGGTCATTCACGACCGCGGGTATACGTTTAATGATGAGGATGTCAATTCTTCACGGTTATAGCATTAATTGCAGCTCATATACAAAGATAAGAGTAATGTCAGATGAAGTATGATTTAAGGTCCGTAAAGTGTATTATACCAGGTTGGCCAGAGATTGAAAAACGTTCCATTAATTAAGTTAGGTCCATTAATATCATCTTTTAGTTAAATTTATCTTATATATAAATCTATCCACTAGCCAATCAGATTACGTAAAATAGCCATCGCTGAACTTAATTGAGATTTTTCCAATATTTTGTATAAATTTAAAAATTCCTGAAAAATCGATTTTTTGAAAAATTGTTATGCAATTACTTTCAATTATTAATTGGAGAATCTATTTTTGTAAGATGAAGTCAATTTAGAGATATTTCACTCAGAACTTGAGATATAAGCTGCTGAGCTTCATTGGGATTTTTCCAGTATTTTGCATAAAATTAAAAATTCCTGAAAAATTGATTTTTTGAAAAATTGTTATGAAATTACTTTCAATTACTAACTGGAGCATCTACTTTCTAAAAGTGAAGTCAATTTGAAAATATCTCACCTAGTTCTTGAGATATAAACTGCTGAATTTAATTGGAATTCTTCCGATATTTTGTATAAATTTAAAAATTCCTGAAAAATTGATTTTTTGAAAAATTGTTATGAAATTACTTTCAATTACTAATTGGAGCATCTACTTTCTAAAAGTGAAGTCAATTTGAAAATATCTCATCTACTTCTTGAGATATAAACTGCTGAATTTGATTGGAATTCTTCCGATATTTTGTATAAATTTAAAAATTCCTGAAAAATTGATTTTTTGAAAAATTGTTATGAAATTACTTTCAATTACTAATTGGAGCATCTACTTTCTAAAAGTGAAGTCAATTTGAAAATATCTCACTTAGTTCTTGAGATATAAACTGCTGAATTTAATTGGAATTCTTCCGATATTTTGTATAAATTTAAAAATTCCTGAAATATTGATTTTTTGAAAAATTGTTATGAAATTACTTTCAATTACTAATTGGAGCATCTACTTTCTAAAAGTGAAGTCAATTTGAAAATATCTCATCTACTTCTTGAGATATAAACTGCTGAATTTAATTGGAATTCTTCCGATATTTTGTATAAATTTAAAAATTCCTGAAAAATTGATTTTTTGAAAAATTGTTATGAAATTACTTTCAATTACTAATTGGAGCATCTACTTTCTAACAGTGAAGTCAATTTGAAAATATCTCATCTACTTCTTGAGATATAAACTGCTGAATTTAATTGGAATTCTTCCGATATTTTGTATAAATTTAAAAATTCCTGAAAAATTGATTTTTTGAAAAATTGTTATGAAATTACTTTCAATTACTAATTGGAGCATCTACTTTCTAAAAGTGAAGTCAATTTGAAAATATCTCACATAGTTCTTGAGATATAAACTGCTGAATTTAATTGGAATTCTTCCGATATTTTGTATAAATTTAAAAATTCCTGAAATATTGATTTTTTGAAAAATTGTTATGAAATTACTTTCAATTACTAATTGGAGCATCTACTTTCTAAAAGTGAAGTCAATTTGAAAATATCTCATCTACTTCTTAAGATATAAACTGCTGAATTTAATTGGAATTCTTCCGATATTTTGTATAAATTTAAAAATTCCTGAAAAATTGATTTTTTGAAAAATTGTTATGAAATTATTTTCAATTACTAATTGGAGCATCTACTTTCTAAAAGTGTAGTCAATTTGAAAATATCTCACCTAGTTCTTGAGATATAAACTGCTGAATTTAATTGGAACTTTTCCGATATTTTGTAGTAATTTAAAAATTCCTGAAAAATTGATTTTTTGAAAAATGGTTATGAAATTACTTTCAATTATTAATTGGAGAATCTATTTTTGTAAGATGAAATCAATTTAGAGATATTTCACTCAGAACTTGAGATATATGCTGCTGAGCTTAATTGGGATTTTTCCAGTATTTTGTATAAATTTAAAAATTCCTGAAAAATTGATTTTTTGAAAAATTGTTATAAAATTACTTTCAATTACTAAGTGGAGCATCTACTTTCTAAAAGTGAAGTCAATTTGAAAATATCTCACTTAGTTCTTGAGATATAAACTGCTGAACTTAATTGGGATACTTCCGATTTTTGTATAAATTTAAAAATTCCTGAAAAATCGATTTTATGAAAAATTGTTATGAAATTACTTTCAATTACTAACTGGAGCATCTACTTTCTAAAAATGACGTCAATTTGAAAATATCTCACTTAGTTCTTGACATATAAACTGCTAAACTTAATTGGGATTCTTCCGATTTTTGTATAAATTTAAAAATTCCTGAAAAATCGATTTTTTGAAAAATTGTTATGAAATTATTTTCAATTATTAATTGGAAAATCTATTTTTGCAAGATAAAGTCAATTTAAAGATATCTCACTCAGAACTTGAGGTATAAGCTGCTGAGCTTAATTGGAATTTTCCAGTATTTTGTATAAATTTAAAAATTCCTGAAAAAATTATTTTTTGAAAAACTATTATGAAATTACATTCAATTATTAATTGGAGCATCTACTTTCTAAAAGTGAAGTCAATTTGAAAATATCTCACTTAGTTCTTGACATATAAACTGCTGAACTAAATTAGGATTCTTCCGATATTTTCTATAAACTTAAAAATTCCTAAAAAAATCGATTTTTTGAAAAATTGTTATGAAATTACTTTCAATTATTAATTGGAGAATCTATTTTTGTAAGGTTAAGTCAATTTAGAGATATCTCACTCAGAACTTGAGATATAAGGTGCTGAGCTTAATCGGGATTTTTCCAGTATTTTGTATAAATTTAAAAATTCCTGAAAAATTGATTTTTTGAAAAATTGTTATGAAATTACTTTCAATTACCAATTGGAGCATCTACTTTCTAAGAGTGAAGTCAATTTGAAAATATCTCACCTAGTTCTTGAGATATAAACTGCTGAACTTAATTGGAATTCTTCTGATATTTTGTATAAATTTAAAAATTCCTGAAAAACCGATTTTTTGAAAAATTGTTATGAAACTACTTTCAATTATTAATTGGAAAATCTATTTTTGTAAGATGAAGTCAATTTAAAGATATCTCACTCAGAACTTGAGGTATAAGCTGCTGAGCTTAATTGGAATTTTTCCAGTATTTTGTATAAATTTAAAAATTCCTGAAACTGATTTTTTGTAAAATTGTTATGAAATTACATTCAATTACTAATTGGAGCATCTACTTTCTAAGAGTGAAGTCAATTTGAAAATATCTCACCTAGTTCTTGAGATATAAACTGCTGAATTTAATTGGAATTCTTCCGATATTTTGTATAAATTTAAAAATTCCTGAAAAATTGATTTTTTGAAAAATTGTTATGAAATTATTTTCAATTACTAATTGGAGCATCTACTTTCTAAAAGTGAAGTCAATTTGAAAATATCTCACCTAGTTCTTGAGATATAAACGGCTGAATTTAATTGGAATTCTTCCCATATTTTGTATAAATTTAAAAATTTCTGAAAAATTGATTTTTTGAAAAATTGTTATGAAATTACTTTCAGTTACTAATTGGAGCATCTACTTTCTAAGAGTGAAGTCAATTTGAAAATATCTCACCTAGTTCTTGAGATATAAACTGCTGAACTTAATTGGAATTCTTCCGATAATTTGTATAAATTTAAAAATTCCTGAAAAACCGATTTTTTGAAAAATTGTTATGAAATTACTTTCAATTATTAATTGGAAAATCTATTTTTGTAAGATGAAGTCAATTTAAAGATATCTCACTCAGAACTTGAGGTATAAACCGCTGAGCTTAATTGGAATTTTTCCAGTATTTTGTATAAATTTAAAAATTCCTGAAACTGATTTTTTGAAAAATTGATATGAAATTTCTTTCAATTACTAATTGGAGCATCTACTTTCTAAAAGTGAAGTCAATTTGAAAATATCTCAACTAGTTCTTGAGATATAAACTGCTGAATTTAATTGGGATTCTTCCGATATTTTGTATAAATTTAAAAATTCCTGAAAAATTGATTTTTTGAAAAATTGTTATGAAATTACTTTCAATTACTAATTGGAGCATCTACTTTCTAAGAGTGAAGTCAATTTGAAAATATCTCACCTAGTTCTTGAGATATAAACTGCTGAACTTAATTGGAATTCTTCCGATATTTTGTATAAACTTAAAAATTCCTGAAAAATCGATTTTTTGAAAAATTGTTATGAAATTACTTTCAATTATTAATTGGAAAATCTATTTTTGCAAGATAAAGTCAATTTAAAGATATCTCACTCAGAACTTGAGGTATAAGCTACTGAGCTTTATTGGAATTTTTCCAGTATTTTGTATACATTTAAAAATTCCTGAAAAATTGATTTTTTGAAAAATTGTTATGAAATTACTTTCAATTACTAATTGGAGCATCTACTTTCTAAAAGTGAAGTCAATTTGAAAATATCTCACCTAGTTCTTGAGATATAAACGGCTGAATTTAATTGGAATTCTTCCGATATTTTGTATAAATTTAAAAATTTCTGAAAAATTGATTTTTTGAAAAATTGTTATGAAATTACTTTCAGTTACTAATTGGAGCATCTACTTTCTAAGAGTGAAGTCAATTTGAAAATATCTCACCTAGTTCTTGAGATATAAACTGCTGAACTTAATTGGAATTCTTCCGATAATTTGTATAAATTTAAAAATTCCTGAAAAACCGATTTTTTGAAAAATTGTTATGTAAATTGGAACTTTCAATTATTAATTGGAAAATCTATTTTTGTAAGATGAAGTCAATTTAAAGATATCTCACTCAGAACTTGAGGTATAAGCCGCTGAGCTTAATTGGAATTTTTCCAGTATTTTGTATAAATTTAAAAATTCCTGAAACTGATTTTTTGAAAAATTGATATGAAATTTCTTTCAATTACTAATTGGAGCATCTACTTTCTAAAAGTGAAGTCAATTTGAAAATATCTCACCTAGTTCTTGAGATATAAACTGCTGAATTTAATTGGAATTCTTCCGATATTTTGTATAAATTTAAAAATTTCTGAAAAATCAATTTTTTGAAAGATTGTTATAAAATTACTTTCAATGTCTAAGCAGAAGATGGTAGTAAACGAGCCTTAGAAGTTGAATCAATTTAATTTATCTTCTATTATGTACTCCTTTCTTAATGTTGATTGTGAAAGATACGTGTTTTGATTTTTATTATTTAATTAAACAAAATACGTAAGTTTGAAACCAGTAAAACGTTAGAAATGAATCAAAAATATGTGGATAATTTAAAAAACACAATTGTATAATATTACACAATTTTCTTTTAAAAACTCTTAAATGATCGCACTTTTGCAGATTTTTTAACAATTCTCCAGCTCTAAGTATATCTAGGTTGCATCTGGTTAAGAATTAAATGTTTATCGTTCATTATCAACAATATTTATGCAAAAAGTATCTTTCTATCTATTTTAGGTTTTGAATTGTGATTAATTTTTGTACTGAAAATCCGAAATTATATTTTGAAGATATTTGCTGTATTTTTGCAAATCCTTAATTTTCAGGTTTTAACTGGTTATGAATTATGTTTTTCCACACCATTATGAACAATCTTCACGAATGAGGTCTTTGATCATCCATTTTAATTTTTGTATTATGAAAAAATTTAGGAATAAAAATCATAAATTATGATGTTTTAAAGATTTTGATGTTAAACTATAATAACCAAATTATAATTCGTTGTAGATTTTTAGTGTGTATTTCGAAAATTTTCTCTTTATTCCCTCAATCTTGTCATATCTAGGTTGTAACTGATTATGAATTATGCTTTTCTGGTTCACTAACTATTAAAGAACGAAAAAAAACCTATTAAACACTATTCGTTTAATAGGGCTTTCAGTACTTATTTTTTGAGATATGGTCGATTTTTGGGAAATGATATGAATGAAAAAGAGGAATCTTCAAAACTGCCGAAATATTAAATAATCTTTAAAATAATAAAAGCAAAATTAAAAATCTTCTAAATTCTTGTCCATTCAAAGCAAATTCTTGACCAAAGGGTTAAAAGAAAAATCCAAAAAGGCAAAATAAAGACGAGGCATATTATTCTTTAAGCTAATAGAAAGACGATTCGGGTTTTGACTTTTTATAACGGTAGTTCTTCTTTTTCTTTTAATAGAAATTGTGTTATCATTTATTTTATCATGCCATTTTACTTTATACTAATTTTTTTCTAAAAATTATATGGAAAATTTCAAAATTTAAACAAAATTCTCTTTAAAAAAACTGAAATAACAGCTACCTTTTTCTTCATATATCCTTTTTAAATATTTTTATAGGTTATTCTAGCTTTTAACACCTATTAAGCTCGAATAATAAGTTTGGTCACCTAAAATCGAGATATAGGTCAATGTGCGTCACGTTACTCCTCAGCGTCTGTAACTTGTGACGTCACGACTAGGGCTTGTCGGGGGGGTTTACTTTTCATTCGTTGGCCATCCAAGACTGGTGCCTAGTAACATACTACCTCAGCTTAATACATTGAAGTACAAAATGTCGATGTATTAAGCCGAGATCGCTTACGAGCGAGGCGTTGCAATTAATACAATAGCAAAAGAAGAGGGTTAGGGTTTGGGTTAGGCTGGGTGCTCATATGTGCTCATATGCTCATTAATACCATATGAGCACAAGGTTGATCAACATATACACAAAAATGAACGAGATATTATAGTACCTCGGCAAAATTTAGAACAAAGGATAAATAAGTACTTTATTATAAACTACTTAAAGTAAGGTTATTTAGAAACCCGAAACGGTACAACTAAGCTTTCAATGCAAACGAGGTTTCCTACACTACCATATCTTGATCAATATTGCGTGTTACACGAGGGACTACATTATACTAATCAGTTTTGGATTGGTATTAATATTTTAAACTTTAATTTTAATATTTTATTTATCAGAATGAGACGCCAACCCCTGAAATGAGTTGGCGTCATAAAAATGCATGATGTCCCCATCATACATCTACATAGTCTGAGGTGTGGATTAGAAGGACACTTTTTACATTAAATTTTGTATGAAAACGATTGCACTCATTTCGTTTGTCCAACTGGGTTGGACAAACGATGTTATTATTATTATTATTTTTAACGGAGGCGTCTGTAATGAATAGTTTCTGAAATAGAGTACTTTACAAACTGCTTTGAAAGGGAAAAGGGGGGTTTACTGATGGAACAAGGACATAGCAGACAAAAGAAAGCAATGTAATGCTCTACGAAGAAAGGTTACAAGAATGAGGGCTAAACAGGGGGTGCAGGAGAGCGAAATAAATGACGCAGCCGGGCTGCACAAAGTAGCAAAACGTGAGCTGAAGTTCTTGATAAATAAAAGTAAAGAGACATGTGGGGTAAGGCATACCAAATAGTAATGAAGACACTGAAATTACGAAAGAGGTCCTCGATAAGCATCTTTCCTACACACGATAAAATCGTATGGATTCACAGACATGTGGAACTAGATATACCTCTGTTTACTAACGAAGAGCTGGAAGTTGCAGTCACAAAGATTCGGAAAAAGAGGGCTCCTGGACCAGATGGCATTACGCCAGAAATCGTAATAGCCACGATGGAGGGAAACAAGGATACATTTCTTAAAATATATAATAACCGCTTAACAAAAGGATATCTTCCTATGGGGAATCTATTAGAACTGCTGCTAAGAGCACGGCTTAAAACAGAAATTGAAAAAATCAATATGCTGCACAAAGACCAGTACGCTTTTCGTGAGGGGAGATCGACCGTTGACGTCTTTAGTAGAGTACAGAAAATTATAGACGGTATTAAACAAAACACTTATCAACACCAGAAGCTGTGCGTTATGGTAACCGTCGATATCCAGAATGCTTTCAACTCGGCCCCATGGCTGGGCATTGGTAGAGCGCTAGAAGAGGGGAGCGTTAGCGAGTACCTTACTCGAATCTTAAAATCATACTTCTCTGAAAGAGGGATAGTGGCACCAAATGGGCACAGATGGGAGATAACCT
Organism: Onthophagus sagittarius; assembly: GCA_036711965.1. Taxonomy (NCBI): domain Eukaryota; kingdom Metazoa; phylum Arthropoda; class Insecta; order Coleoptera; family Scarabaeidae; genus Onthophagus; species Onthophagus sagittarius. Next base: position 27,098,604 of record JASERS010000010.1, on the reverse strand, counting down.
GCGGTGTGCCCTAGGGCTCCATACTCGCACCGATATTGTGGAATGTCTTCTATGACAAAATTCTAAGGATTCAGATGAAAGAAGGGATTGATTTGATAGCGTATGCCGACGACCTGGAAGTAGTTATCACCGGAAAAACTAAGGCAGCTTTTGAAGATAAAGCTAGCTATGCAGTACGGAGGGTGGTAGAAAGGTTACAATGGATGGGAATAACAGTTGCTCTTAGTAAGACCGAGGCAGTCGTGCTGCAGGGAAGGAGAAATGCCCGAAATATGACAATAACGATAGGAGACAGGCAGGTGGAGAGGAAGCAGATGATTAAATACCTGGGAGTCTTCCTTGATAAAGATATGAGGATGACGTCACATATAAGACAAGTATTGCAGAAAGGTACAAGGATGACTAATATGTTACGACAAATTATGCCGAATATCGGAGGACAAAGAAGCAGTAAGAGAAGGCTTATAGCATACACAGTCCTATCAGCAGTACTCTATGCCGCACCAACGTGGGGACGAGCGATGAGGTATATGTACTATAAGAATCTGCTGCAATCAATCCATAAGCATCCGATACCACACTAGCTGTATCGGCCGCAAGTGTGGAATTGATCGCGGGCCTGCTCCTGCTGGATCTGCTGGTAGAAGAGCGAAATACGGTGTATGAGAAGGGAATTGAATGAAAATGGGAAGCAGAACAAACCCGGTGGCATAAATGGCAAGAACGATGGGACGGGTATGATGGATGGGCCAGGGTCTTTATTAAAAACGTGGGGGCCTAGACTAATAGAAAGTGGGTGAAGGTGGACCATTTCATGACCCAGGCTATTACCGGGTATGGCATCTTTGGCAACTACCTGCAAAAAGTTAAGAAGGCGGAGTCTGCAGAATTCTGGTTTTGTGATCAGGAGGATTCCCCGGAGCATACAGTTTTATATGTAAAAAATGTAGAGACGAGAGGGAAGTATGCCAGAAAATGTGCGGAGAAGTTCTAACAAAGCGAAACGTGAGCCGATTATTACTGGAAAAGGAAGAGTGCTGGGCACCATTTAAAACATCCTGCAGGGAAATTTTCACTATAAAATAAGGGGAAGAGCAGGTAAGGGAGAGGAGAACCCAACATGACAACGAGGCGATGAAATAAGAGGGTAACCAACGGAAGGTAAGAAGAGGAATGGGGGGAGGACTCATCCTCCCCTCATCCAGGTAAACGGTTATTTATGTAAGTCAGACAAAAAGTAGGAGGAATGTCTTTTTTTGTTGTAAGTAACTCCGTGCTATGCAACATAACGAGGTATCTGACAGAACGGCAGAATGGGAACGGAAGTAGAAGGGAGCACTCCGAAGTAATGCCTATGGCGGTTCCGGAGAAGATGAGGAAAGGGGTTTTTTAGTGGATCGGGATCTGTGATCTCAACCCCACACTATCTAGCCATCCATCACCACAGACTAGATGTCTGCTCGTTGATTTTTCCCCAACCTCAATAAAAAAAAGATTAGGGGTGGGCATAGTCGTGCATCTGAATACATTTTTTAATGAAGACCTCTACAATAAATCGTTTTTGAAATAGAGTACTTTACAAACTGATTTGGTAAGACTATATATTTCAAATAATGTAAAACTAGAACTAACACGAGACCTAGAAGTAGAATGTTCTAAAGATGAACATTAGAGTTAGTTCAAAACATTCCACTTCCAGATCTAGTGTTAGTTCTAGTTTTATATCATTAAATCTAACTCTAGATCTACAACCAGAAACACTCGAGTTTAACCGTACTTTGCTTAAGGTTTAGGTTAAGGTTACTAGAATTATAGAATAGAACTAAAATTATCTTTTTAAAATTTTGTTTGAAAAGGGACGCACTCATTTCATTCATCCAACCCAGCCCTGAGGCGACAAATATCTTAGGACTACACTGTCTGCATTATTAATTAACACCATATCCATTTAAAATTGAGTTTAAGGTTCGATTTTGATTTACAGCCGACCTGAATTAACGCAGAGACAAAAAATTTTCCTCAAACGTCCTTGACTCGACGCAACACGAAAACTAAAAATCCTATTCCAAGATATCTTCATTATATAGATATTAATACTTTAAAAAATAGTTTTAAGATTGATATGGGGTGTGATACATCAAATTGGGTTAAAATGTTCCGATTATTACGAAAATAATTGAATTTAAAAAGAAATTGAAGTTGAAGTGAAATTGAATTATAAAAATGTAACTAAGGAATTTTAAATAAAATTACCATATAAAAAGTATTCAAGAGGTGTGTTATGGAGAGCAAAACAATCCAATGGCATTTAATGTAGGAAAATACATAAATATGGGTTTAAGTCAGCTCAACTACAGGTGTCTATATCACATAAATTAATTAATTATTAAACAAGTAAGGGCAATCTTATTAATATTAATAATTTGGAGATTTTAATTAATCGATAATGTTAATTAAATTTCTTTTTGTGGATTTTTGCAAAAATTATGAAATATTAATTTGTATATTCGGAAGTAATCCGCATTGGATGTTGAATCGGTTTAGAATTGAGCCAACCTTCAGCGTGCAAGAACCGCAACTGTGGGGGAAACTGAAAACTATATAAGAACCAGCGATATTGGGCGAGGCCCGATTATCGACTTGTTTTTCTTTGTTGTGTCCACCAAGATGCAATTAATATTCGTAAGTATCATTTATTTACTATTAATTCGAACTAATTAATTACATCAATTTATTTTATCATCTTATTTATAAATATTATACTGCTTAACTTTAAATATCAAGGTCTTAAGTTGCACTTTACAAATTAAATTAATAACCTTGAGGACTCTTACTTCTTATGTTTTACTTTAACTTTTTTTTTTTTTTAGATACTCTTGGTTTTTGTGCCGATTATTTCGGCCCAACAATACACCACGCCAGTTCCGATTTTAAAACAAATTAACAAACATAACGAGGATGGTTCTTATAGTTACGGATATGAAGGTGCTGATGGGACGTTTAAGATTGAAACTAAATACCCGAATGGGGAGGTTTATGGGAAATATGGTTATATTGATGATCAAGGGAAATTGCGCGAGGTTGAATATGGGGCAACTCGGAGAGGGTTTGAACCTGCCGGGCAAGACATCACGGTGGCGCCACCTACTTTAACTAATAATCAACAAGCTTTGAGGCCGTTGGCGCCTAACGAAGAAGATGATGGGCAATATCGAGAAGATCCTGCTGCTTATTACAAAAACGATGCTTTTAACTCTGAGAATGCCGTTACTAATAATAATGCTTATAGTAATAGGCCGAGTTATCAAAGCTTTCAGAGTCAAAATTATCAACCTCAACCGGTTTATACTAACACTAAGCAAGATTATCAAGAACCTGTTTATCAAGAACCTAGTTACACGCGGCCTAGTTATCAGCAATCTAATTATCAACAAAGTAATTATCAGCAACCGAGTTATCAGCAACCGAGTTATCAGCAATCGAGTTATCAGCAACCGAGTTATCAACAACCGAGTTATCAACAATCCAATTATCAACAGCCGAGTTATCAGCAATCGAATTATCAACAGCCGAGTTATCAACAACCTTATCGACCTCAATCTAATTTTAATTTTAATAGTCAACCTCAAGTTTCGCAACCTCATCCTATAACGGGAGTTGATTACGCCAGTGGAAGCTACTCCGTTAGTTATTAATAAGAATTATTTATGTATTTTAATTATTAAAGAGGGGGTTAAAGTAAAGAAAAGAAGTTGAAAAAATTACAAAAAAAACTAGTCTAAAATGCTACAATAAATAATCAATAAAAATAATCATCCCAAGACTTATCTTCATTAATCTAATCACGTAATCATTATAATTTTAAGATTATGCCAATAATAATAAAGATATTTATGTTATTATCAAAAAGTTGTTTTGTAACTTTATAAACAAATAAAGAAATAAAATGTGATAATAAGTAATTCTTCTCTTTGTTTCGATATGTTGAAGAAAATAATATTATCTGAAAGGTCGTTTTAAGATTGGAATGTCGCGTTCGATATCCTGTACGCACTTAAAGGAGAGTTATAACATGGAGCGCAAGAACAAGGAAGGGTGGAGTCGAAAACAACCTTGAATAGGAATTCCAACGATCTTGTGACAAATAAAATCAATTTATTACTAATTTAGTTCGATTCAAAATAAGAATGTGCCAGTATGAAAGAAAAAAAAAGAAAGTTCGTTAATCGAATTGGAAATTTTAAATTTTCAAAGGACGGAGGATCGCGTGCATGCTAAATAGGCTTTTTTATAATTGAACTTCTTGTTTTATACATAATAAGTTCGGACACAATGCGTGGACAAAGTCACGCTCCGTTTGGTGTGGGTATCGTGTAGTCGAAAGAAAACGTTCTTTCGCTTACCCAACGTGTTGTATCGCGACTATTATGTAAAAGAGTTTTACTTTTGTCGGGTATTTTTAGATTGCGCTAACTGGGGTGAAACTAATTTTCAAATAAAACGTATTAAATTGAACGAAAAATCAAGGTTGATTTAAATCGACTCAAATATTGAACTCAACTATATTAATCTTCAATTGCAAAATTGTTCAAAATGATTAAAAACTTGTCAAAATGATATCTATACAACCTAAGTTGTTCAAAATGATATAAAACTGCATCTAACGACGTGCAAAATAAACCCATGATGACGCAAAATTGTTCTTGTTGCAAAATGATAGTAACAAGATCAGTAGTTCGAAACTGCATCTAAAATCTGAATCAAAATTCTCTAAATTAATTGAAACTTGGGCGATAATGCTTCGGAATTTATCCAAAATAATTTGTATCCATTCCAAATTACTTAAAATGATATAAAACTGTCTCAAACGTTTCAAAAAGAAATTTTTTTAACGATGGTTGGAAATTTGTCAAAATAATTTATATCAATTTAAAATCATGCAAAACCGGATCCAAAAACAAACCTATAAGAGCATCTAAAGTTATTTAAAACATTCTAAAAAGTGATTGTAACTTGAACGGTAATTCTACAAAACTTGTCAAAAAAGAATAAAATATCGTGAAATTATTTGTATCCATTCCAAGTTGTTTAAAATAATATAAAATTGTAGCTAACGTTGTTCAAAAGAAACCTACAACGTTGCAAAATTAGTCAAAATGTCAAAATCATATAAAACATAGATTGAGTTGTCTAAATCATTAATAACCATTTGAGCTTGTTCAAAACTACATTAAATGGCATCTAATGGTGCTCAAAATAAACCTATAACGATGCAAAATTGTTCAAAATGATTAGAAAGTTATCAAAATGATATATGTATACAACATAAGTTGTTCAAAATGATGTAAAGATGCATCTAACAATGTCCAAACTAAACCCATGATGCTGTAAAATTGTTCAAAACGACTGATAATTAGTTTCAAAACTGCCTAAATGATTGGAACATGATTAGTAGTCTGAAAACTTGTCTAAATCCTTAATAGCCACTCGAACTGGTTCAAAATCACATTAAATTGCATCTAATGGTGCTCAAAATAAATCTATAACGATGCAAAATTGTTCAAACTGATTAAAAACTTATCAAAATGATATGTATACAACATAAGTTGTTCAAAATGATATAAAGATGCATCTAACGATGTCCAAAATAAATTCATGTTGCTGCAAAATTGTTCAAAACGACGGATAATTAGTTTCAAAACTGCCTAAATGATTGCAACAAGATCAGTAGTCTGAAAACTTGTCTAAATCATTAATAACTCGAACTAGTTCAAAATCACATTCAATTGCATCTAATGGTGCTCAAAATAAACCTATAACGATGCAAAATTGTTCAAAATGATTAAAAACTTATCAAAATGATATGTATACAACATAAGTTGTTCAAAATGATATAAAGATGCATCTAACGATGTCCAAAGTAAACCCATGATGCTGCAAAATTGTTCAAAACGACTGATAGTTAGTTTCAAAACTGCCTAAATGATTGCAACAAGATCAGTAGTCTGAAAACTTGTCTAAATCATTAATAGCCACTCGAATTGGTTCAAAATTACATATATTGCATTTAATGGTGCTCAAAATAAATCTATAACGATGCAAAATTGTTCAAAATGATTAAAAACTTATCAAAATGATATGTATACAACATAAGTTGTTCAAAATGATATAAAGATGCATCTAACGATGTCCAAAATAAACACATGATGTTGCAAAATTGTTCAAAATGACTGATAATTAATTTCAAAACTGCCTAAATGATCGCAACAAGATCAGTAGTCTGAAAACTTGTCTAAATTATTAATAGCCACTCGAACTGGTTCAAAATCACATTTAACTGCATCTAATGGTGCTCAAAATAAACCTATAACGATGCAAAATTGTTCGAAATGATTAAAAATTTATAAAAATGATATGTATTACAACATAAGTTGTTTGAAATGATATAAAGATGCATCTAACGATGTCCAAAATAGACCCATGATGCTACAAAATTGTTCAAAACGACGGATAATTAGTTTCAAAACTGCTTAAATGATTGCAACAAGATCAGTAGTCTGAAAACTTGTCTAAATCATTAATAACTCGAACTAGTTCAAAATCACATTTAATTGCATCTAATGGTGCTCAAAATAAACTTATAACGATGCAAAATTGTTCAAAATGATTAAAAACTTATCAAAATGATATGTATACAACATAAGTTGTTCAAAATGATATAAAGATGCATCTAACGATGTCCAAAGTAAACCCATGATGCTGCAAAATTGTTCAAAACGACTGATAGTGAGTTTCAAAACTGCCTAAATGATTGCAACAAGATCAGCAGTCTGAAAACTTGTCTAAATCATTAATAGCCACTCGAATTGGTTCAAAATCACATATATTGCATTTAATGGTGCTCAAAATAAATCTATAACGATGCAAAATTGTTCAAAATGATTAAAAACTTATTAAAATGATATGTATTATAACATAAGTTGTTCAAAATGATATAAAGATGCATCTAACGATGTCCAAAATAAACACATGATGTTGCAAAATTGTTCAAAATTACTGATAATTAATTTCAAAACTGCCTAAACGATCGCAACAAGATTAGTATTCTGAAAACTTGTCTAAATCATTAATAACTCGAACAGGTTCAAAATCACATTAAATTGCATCTAATGGTACTCAAAATAAACCTATAACCATGCAAAATTGTTCAAAACCCTTAAAAACTTATCAAAATGATATGTATACAACCTAAGTTGTTCAAAATGATATAAAGATGCATCTAACGATGCCCAAAATAGACCCACAATGCTGCAAAATTGTTCAAAACGGCTGATAATTAGTTTCAAAACTGCCTAAATGATTGCAACAAGATCAGTAGTCTGAAAACTTGTCTAAATCATTAATAACTCGAACTGGTTCAAAATCACATTAAATTACATCTAATGGTACTCAAAATAAACCTATAACGATGCAAAATTGTTCAAAACCTTTAAAAACTTATCAAAATGATATGTATACAACCTAAGTTGTTCAAAATGATATAAAGATGCATCTAACGAAACAAAATAGAATAAATAGAACAAAACAAAATAGACCCACGATGCTGCAAAATTGTTCAAAACGGCTGATAATTAGTTTCAAAACTACCTAAATGATTGCAACAAGATCAGTAGTCTGAATACTTGTCAAAATCGTTAATAATTCGAACTGGTTCAATATCACATAAAATTGGATCTAATGGTGCTCAAAATAAACCTATATCGATGCAAAATCGTTCAAAATGATGAAAAACTTATCAAAATGATATCTATTACAACATAAGTTGTCAAAGTGATACCAAGATGCATCTAGCGATGTTCAAAATATACCCATGATGCTGCAAAATTGTTCAAAATGATTAAAAACTTATTAAAATGATATCTATTACAACATAAGTTGTTCAAAATGATACAAATATGCATCTAGTGATGTCCAAAATATACCCATGATGCTGCAAAATTGTTCAAAATGATTAGAAACTTATCAAAATGATTTCTATTACAACATAATTTGTTCAAAATGATACAAAGATGCATCTAGCGATGTTCAAAATATACCCATGATGCTGCAAAATTGTTCAAAACGACTGATAATTAATTTCAAAACTACCTAAATGATTGCAACAAGATCAGTAGTCTGAAAACTTGTCTAAATCATTAATAGCCACTCCAACTGGTTCAAAATCACATTCAATTGCATCTAATGGTGCTCAAAATAAACCTATAGCGATGCAAAATGATTAAAAACTTATCAAAATGATATCTATTACAACATAAGTTGTTCGAAATGATACAAAGGTGCATCTAACGATGTCCAAAATATACCCATGATGCTGCAAAATTGTTCAAAACCACTGATGATTAGTTTCAAAACTACCTAAATGATTGCAACAAGATCAGTAGTCCGAAAACTTGTCTAAAACATTAATAGCCACTCGAACTTGTTCAAAAACACATGAACTTGCATCTTATGATGCTCAAAGCAAACCTGTAATGACGCAAAATTGTTCAGATTAAGCAAAAATTTCAGGTTAGTAATGCTACCTACAAATATGTCAACCAACCACTCCTTATATTTTATAACATGAAATTAAACGATAATTAAAAGAAAAAAGCCTAAGAGAATCGAGAAAACAACTTGACATACTTTTTACACCCAAAAAGAAGATTACATAACCTTAAAAATCTAGATCACCTCATAAATTTTAATAAATTTTTATGATTACTAAATTATTATACTCTAACTAAATAAATAATTTATTTAGTGTAATTTGTGCATAATCAAAGATTGAAATGATTTCTTTTTATTTTTTTATTGTAATGAATTGGGATCGATAAAAGTTGAATTGAAAATGTAAGAGTGAAAGGTTCAATATCGGCGAAGAAGTTGAAAACCTCTGGCCAACAAAACCTGTGGCTACCGACTATCCTTGTCCCCTACTAAGTTGGCATTTCGAGATTATAAAAGGCTTGTAGTTACCCCCACGACACCTCAGTGTCGTGCAAAACATACAACAAAATGATATTGATTAAAATCGTAAGTATCGTAAGTAATAATAAAAAGTGTTGAGATAAGACCAAGTTAAAATAAGTCCAAGCCGATTTGTTGACAATTTTTAAATTGCGCCATTTAATTTTTACGATTCTCGGGTTATTCCAAGAAATTCCGCGCCCATTTTTAGTTTTTATAACAATACACTTTCTAAGGCCAATCCCAATTTGTAACAATACCTTCATCTATTTATAATTTAAAAAATTTAAATCTAAATTAGAATTATAATAATAATTTCTTTGTATTGGTTTGTTGACTTGGTAACTGATTTGTTGAGGAAATGACCTCCAACATTTAACTCCACCCTGACTCTCAATGCCAACCAGGCGCGATAAAAATTAAAAATGTCCAAGTATTTATAAATAATTCATTTGAAAACAACAAAAAAAATAGATCGCATATGAAGTGAAAGTTTCAATTAGTTTATTTCTTTATCTCTATTTTTATAGGCACCGATCTTTGCCATTTTGGCTCTAACTTTAGCACAAGATTATCAATACGATGCTCCGGTTCGATCAGCACCATCAAGGTTGGAATCATCTGGACCCAAACCGACGCCCGTCCCAATTTTGAAACAAATTAATCGGTAAATATTAAACATCGATTACTTTTTTTTAACCTTAAACATTAAGGTCATCGTCATATTGGATCCTGGTTACAAGGACAATGACTTTGAAATATTTTTTCTTTCTTTCAAACTCTTTTTGATTAACATCATGAATCAACACTCTAATTCAATGAAGAGTACCTTAATACATTGTTATTTTTGCTTAAAAACTGGATTATAGTCTTTAGAAACTTGTCTAAATGAAATATATCAACTCCAAGTTATTCAAAATGATACAAAACTGCATTTGATGATGATCAAAACAAACCTATAACGTTGCAGAATTATTCGAGATTATTAACAATTGCTTTAGATACTGCCCAAATGATTGCAAAACGATTTATAGGTGACCCAATCCAAGTTGCTCAAAATCACATAGAATACAATTTAATGTAGCTCGAAACAAACCTATAACGTTGTAGAGTTGTTCACAAAGATTGATAATTGCTTTGGAATGTGGCCAAATGATTGCAAAAAGGTTTATAGCTAACCCAATCCAACCCAGTTTGTTAGAAAAGTCTCTAAGTAATTAAAACTTGGTTGAATTAACAACTAATAATTGCAAATTTAATGGTTATGTTTGGAATCTTGTCTAAATGATAACAAAGTAACTTATCACTAAGTCAAAATATTCAAAATAACTACAAGCTTTAGAATCATAGAAATCATTGGGATCTTCTAAATATTGGATTCATTTTCGTAGGCATAATGAAGATGGTTCCTATACTTATGGTTACGAAGGTGCTGATGGATCCTTCAAAATTGAAACTAAACTTCCAACCGGTGAAGTAAAAGGAAAATATGGCTACGTTGACGATACCGGAAAAGTCCGAGTTGTAGAATATGGTGCCACCAAATACGGTTTTGAACCAGCAGGTGAAGGAATTACAGTGGCTCCCCCAACTTTAGTCGACGAAACCACCAACAAAGATGGTTCAACTAAACCTGAATACACAGCTGAATTTTATGACCCAGAACCAGCTCCTGCACCACGTCCAGCTCCACGTCCAGCACCACGCCCAGCTCCACGTCCAGCTCCGGCTCAATCCTTCGATTCTTATTCCCCACCCCAACAATTTGAACCAGCCCCTCAAAGAGCACCGATTCCTCAAAGAGCACAAATTTCTGGAGCGGCTCCAGCGCCTTTAAGACCATCAGCTTCGTTTAGCTTCGCCGATGAATTCGATGCGAGACCACTCCCGAAGATTTCTTACGCTCAACCAGCTCCAGCTCCAAAACCGGCCCCAACAAGATTTTCATTTGATGATGACGCATTTTCAAGACCAGCTCCAGCTCCAGTTCAAAAACAAACCTTTTCGTTTGATGAGCCAAGATTTGCACCTCAAGCACGACCTGCACCTCAGCCACAATTCGCCCCTGCCCCAGCTCCAGCCCCAAGACCAATTGCAAGACCTGCGACTTCCGTAAGAAGTAGCGGAGGAATTTTGGATCAATTAGCTAAGGATTACGCCCTTCCAAATGGAGGTGGAGCACCTTTACACGATATTAGTTTTGGATATTATTAAATTATTTTTTTATAATCCTTTAACGATTAAAATGTTAATCGAAAATTTTATTGTAAATCTTAAGTTAAAGGATTCGAACAAAAAACATCGTTTGAATTTTAGGTTGAACTTATTTTAACCTAAAGTTCAAAACAGATTTTTTTTTAATTCAACAATTTTTCGTGGCTAGTCCTCAATCAAATCAAAATTCCTTCTTATACAAATTTAATTCCTAAATTAGATTGTAAATATTGTCCAGGATTTCAATTAACTAATTTACAAAATCTTTATCGATAAGCAAATTAATATAACAAACATAAAATATATTCGAATTGATTAAAGTGTGATTTTGTGTGTTGTAATTTATGCGGTGATTAATAAATGAAAAGAAAAAGGATTTAGTAATTTGTTTGTTAATAAAGATCAATTCAGAAAAAAATTTTCGTTATGTACTTGTGTTTCTTTTTTTTAAATTAATGTTTAGAAAATTAAAAATGATTTAAAATGAACCCAAACTCGACGTATTTATCTCCAATTATTATCGAGATATCTTAATAAAACAACTAATTCAAAAATAGGGACCTTCAACTGTTTTTTTTTAGATTAATCAGTTGATATCTCAGATGTTTTTTGAAATAATCATGGCATGTTTGATCTTATTTTAAAGGAATTTTGATTCTTTTATGTTTATGCCATTAGAATTATTAAAAAATTAATTTTGAAAAAAAATACAAATATTAATTTTGATTAAAAACAAATAATTCCACAAAACACTTAATCAACATAAGAAACTCAATAAAATGAGCCCAAACACGTTTCAAAAACAATCGAGATATCACTAATTAAAAAATAACGATCTTCAATTTCATTTTAAGATTAATCAGATGATATCTCAGTTATTTTTTGAAATAATCATGGCATGTTTGATCTTATTTTAAAGGAATTTTGATTCCCTTTTTTTATGTCATTAGAATTATTAAAAAATTAATTTAATTTGACTGTTTTTTATTAATTAACCGAAATATGTCATGTTTAGCATCAAATGAAAGCGTTCTTAATTCTATAAGAGACTATTTTAATTTTGATCAAGAAATCATTACATTAATTTTGAAATTTGATAGTTGCTAGTAATTTTTTTTTTATTTCTTAACAAAACCATACCATGTTTGGTATTAAATTAAGGACGTGGCTTACTTAAAATAGATATCACAATGCAATTTGTGATAACTATAGAGGAAACCGTCAGCATTTCAATGATAGAAGTCGTAATACAATGTATCATTTAATTGTTGAGATAAAGGTTCATAAACAAAATCTTATTTTTTAAGAAAAAAATTGATGCGATCGTATTCAAAGAATCGTATCTCAAGAACTAATCGAGATATCGTTCTGAAATAAATAGACCGGTGTGAAGATAGCAGTAAAATGTAGCAGTAGAAATTTCCGAAGATACCCGAATGTCCATAGACGTCCGTCATACCGGCAACTGGGGGTTCGCTTTTTTTTCACACAAAAAGCATGAAACTAATACAGTAAGAGGCTAATATATTATGTTAGTTGCAATTAGACCAGATTAAAACATATTTAACATGGGGTAAACCACCCCTTTCAATACTTCAATAGGCTCTAGCACCCTTATTAGTTCGAAGATCCGAACCAAACTTTGCAAACGCTTTTTAGACATCCCAACGAAGAAGTTTCCATATAGAAACCTCACTTCGGATGGGTCCGCGGTGGTAAACCACCCCGCAGTTGATTATTATTTGGTCTACTATACCCTTATTAGTTCGAAGATCCGAACCAAACTTTGTATACACTTTCTAGACATCCCATCGAACAAGTTTCCGTATAGAAACCTCACTTCGGATGGGTCCGCGGGGGTAAACCACCCCGCAGTAGATTATTATTTGTTCTACTACCCTTATTAGTTCGAAGATCCGAACCAAACTTTGCAAACGCTTTTTAGACATCCCATCGAACAAGTTTCCGTATAGAAACCTCACTTCGGATGGGTCCGCGGGAGTAAATCACCCCGCAATAGATTAGTATTTGGTCTACTATACCCTTATTAGTTCGAAGATCCGAACCAAACTTTGTATACACTTTCTAGACATCCCATCGAACAAGTTTCCGTATAGAAACCTCACTTCGGATGGGTCCGCGGGGGTAAACCACCCCGCAGTAGATTATTATTTGTTCTACTACCCTTATTAGTTCGAAGATCCGAACCAAACTTTGCAAACGCTTTTTAGACATCCCATCGAACAAGTTTCCGTATAGAAACCTCACTTCGGATGGGTCCGCGGGAGTAAATCACCCCGCAATAGATTAGTATTTGGTCTACTATACCCTTATTAGTTCGAAGATCCGAACCAAACTTTGTATACACTTTCTAGACATCCCATCGAACAAGTTTCCGTATAGAAACCTCACTTCGGATGGGTCCGCGGGGGTAAACCACCCCGCAGTAGATTATTATTTGTTCTACTACCCTTATTAGTTCGAAGATCCGAACCAAACTTTGCAAACGCTTTTTAGACATCCCATCGAACAAGTTTCCGTATAGAAACCTCACTTCGGATGGGTCCGCGGGAGTAAATCACCCCGCAATAGATTAGTATTTGGTCTACTATACCCTTATTAGTTCGAAGATCCGAACCAAACTTTGTATACACTTTCTAGACATCCCATCGAACAAGTTTCCGTATAGAAACCTCACTTCGGATGGGTCCGCGGGGGTAAACCACCCCGCAGTAGATTATTATTTGTTCTACTACCATTATTAGTTCGAAGATCCGAACCAAACTTTGTATACGCTTTCTAGACATCCCATCGAACAAGTTTCCGTATAGAAACCTCACTTCGCATGGGTTCGCGGGGGTAAACTACCCCGCAGTAGATTATTATTTGTTCTACTACCCTTATTAGTTCGAAGATCCGAACCAAACTTTGTATATGCTTTCTAGACATCCCAACGAACAAGTTTCCGTATAGAAACCTCACTTCGGATAGGTCCGCGGGGGTAAACCACCCCGCAGTAGATTATGATTTGGTCTACGACCCTTATTAATTCGAAGGTACAAAAAGCTTGGGTTTGTGGTATACAAGTTGCTTATACTGTATTACTACTGACAATAATATTACAAAACTTGACTATAATACGTTTTAAAATCGGTTTTTACATATTTGCAGCACACGATCGGGAGAATACCCTGATTGCAAGTAACACTCGTGTTATTCTGTATCTGTTATATTACGTGTGTCGGCTGTTATCCAGTATATTTATCTCATATCTGTTATTGTTGATTAAATTTGTGATACAAAGCTTGTCATCTTTGTGTATAAGTTTTATTTTCGGTTTCTTAAAGTGGTATTTGTTTCGATTTTTTAATTGTTTGTTCAGTGAAGTTTATAGCTAAAATCATCACATCAAAATAGTGTTAAATATTTGTATAAATTTCTATATGTGTGGGCATTAAAAAATAAGTATAATAAAGTTTTACTTAACAACTGGAAAATTGTAACTGTCGAACATATCACACAACAGGATGGATACAGCCGAATTCATCGAAAAATATGGATGAACATAGAAGCGAAGTAAAACACACAATTTTAATTGAAAGCTCTAATTTAAAAAATCGTTGCCTTTGTTGCAATAGAGACGCAACTACTGCATCTTATAGATTACCTTATAGATAGATATCTTATAGATAGACAGTTTGCGAGAGATTGATTCATCAAAATTGTTTGAGTAGTCCAGTAACAAGTATTAGTGATGAAGTAGACTTAAGAATTAGCGATTTATGCACAGCAAATCTTAAGTAAACAACAATCTTGCAGTCATTATTTAGATTTCAAAGCACTTTGCCGAACCAATTTTAAACATGGGTTTTTGATTGATGGAGTACAGGCGGCCATAAAATATTAATTGTAAATTATACAAATATATAATTAGTAAAATAATGTATAAGTGAGCTTGAAACAAAAAAAATTAAATTAGATCCTAAATAAAATATTAAATCTTCAGGATCAGGATTTTAATTGCTCCTGTGAACAGTTTATTCAACAGATCGATTTTATTTGATATATGTATATTACTTTGCCTTACAATTAAGCAATTTACACATTTTATTTAGGACAAGGGTGCTGCATTAATGTATTAAAAGTGGTTGTTCACCCCCGGGGACCCCATCTGAAATGAAGTTTCTAAACGTAATCTTGTTAGTTAGGATGTCTAGAAAGTGTATACAAAGTTTGGTTCGGATCTTCGAACTAATAAGGGTATAGTAGACCAAATAATAATCTACTGCGGGGTGGTTTACCCCCGCGGACCCATCCGAAGTGAGATTTCTATATGGAAACTTCACGTTGGGATGTCTAGAAAGCGAATACAAAGTCTGGTTCGGATCTTCGAACTAATAAGGGTAGTAGAACAAATGATAATCTACTGCGGGGTGGTTTACCCCCGCGGACCCATCCGAAGTGAGGTTTCCATACGGAAACTTGTTCGATGGGATGTCTAGAAAGTGTATACAAAGTTTGGTTCGGATCTTCGAACTAATAAGGGTATAGTAGACCAAATAATAATCTACTGCGGGGTGGATTACCCCCGCGGACCCATCCGAAGTGAGGTTTCTATACGGAAACTTGTTCGATGGGATGTCTAGAAAGCGTATACAAAGTTTGGTTCGGATCTTCGAACTAATGAGGGTAGTAGAACAAACAATAATCTACTGCGGGGTGGTTTACCCCCGCGGACCCATCCGAAGTGAGGTTTCTATACGGAAAGTTATTCGATGGGATGTCTAGAAAGTGTATACAAAGTTTCGTTCGGATCTTCGAACTAATAAGGGTATAGTAGACCAAATAATAATCTACTGCGGGGTGGTTTACCACCGCGGATCCTTCCGAAGTGAGGTATCTATACGGAAACTTGTTCGATGGGATGCCTAGAAAGTGTATACAAAGTTTGGTTCGGATCTTCGAATTAATAAGGGTATAGTAGACCAAATAATAATCTACTGCGGGGTGGTTTACCCCCGCGGACCCATCCGAAGTGAGGTTTCTATACGGAAAGTTATTCGATGGGATGTCTAGAAAGTGTATACAAAGTTTCGTTCGGATCTTCGAACTAATAAGGGTATAGTAGACCAAATAATAATCTACTGCGGGGTGGTTTACCACCGCGGATCCTTCCGAAGTGAGGTATCTATACGGAAACTTGTTCGATGGGATGCCTAGAAAGTGTATACAAAGTTTGGTTCGGATCTTCGAATTAATAAGGGTATAGTAGACCAAATAATAATCTACTGCGGGGTGGTTTACCCCCGCGGACCCATCCGAAGTGAGGTTTCTATACGGAAACTTGTTCGATGGGATGCCTAGAAAGTGTATACAAAGTTTGGTTCGGATCTTCGAATTAATAAGGGTATAGTAGACCAAATAATAATCTACTGCGGGGTGGTTTACCCCCGCGGACCCATCCGAAGTGAGGTTTCTATACGGAAACTTGTTCGATGGGATGCCTAGAAAGTGTATACAATGTTTGGTTCGGATCTTCGAATTAATAAGGGTATAGTAGACCAAATAATAATCTACTGCGGGGTGGTTTACCCCCGCGGACCCATCCGAAGTGAGGTTTCTATACGGAAACTTGTTCGATGGGATGTCTAGAAAGTGTATACAAAGTTTGGTTCGGATCTTCGAACTAATAAGGGTATAGTAGACCAAATAATAATCTACTGCGGGGTGGATTACCCCCGCGGACCCATCCGAAGTGAGGTTTCTATACGGAAACTTGTTCGATGGGATGTCTAGAAAGCGTATACAAAGTTTGGTTCGGATCTTCGAACTAATGAGGGTAGTAGAACAAACAATAATCTACTGCGGGGTGGTTTACCCCCGCGGACCCATCCGAAGTGAGGTTTCTATACGGAAAGTTATTCGATGGGATGTCTAGAAAGTGTATACAAAGTTTCGTTCGGATCTTCGAACTAATAAGGGTATAGTAGACCAAATAATAATCTACTGCGGGGTGGTTTACCACCGCGGATCCTTCCGAAGTGAGGTATCTATACGGAAACTTGTTCGATGGGATGCCTAGAAAGTGTATACAAAGTTTGGTTCGGATCTTCGAATTAATAAGGGTATAGTAGACCAAATAATAATCTACTGCGGGGTGGTTTACCCCCGCGGACCCATCCGAAGTGAGGTTTCTATACGGAAACTTGTTCGATGGGATGCCTAGAAAGTGTATACAAAGTTTGGTTCGGATCTTCGAATTAATAAGGGTATAGTAGACCAAATAATAATCTACTGCGGGGTGGTTTACCCCCGCGGACCCATCCGAAGTGAGGTTTCTATACGGAAACTTGTTCGATGGGATGCCTAGAAAGTGTATACAATGTTTGGTTCGGATCTTCGAATTAATAAGGGTATAGTAGACCAAATAATAATCTACTGCGGGGTGGTTTACCCCCGCGGACCCATCCGAAGTGAGGTTTCTATACGGAAACTTGTTCGATGGGATGTCTAGAAAGTGTATACAAAGTTTGGTTCGGATCTTCGAACTAATAAGGGTATAGTAGACCAAATAATAATCTACTGCGGGGTGGATTACCCCCGCGGACCCATCCGAAGTGAGGTTTCTATACGGAAACTTGTTCGATGGGATGTCTAGAAAGCGTATACAAAGTTTGGTTCGGATCTTCGAACTAATGAGGGTAGTAGAACAAACAATAATCTACTGCGGGGTGGTTTACCCCCGCGGACCCATCCGAAGTGAGGTTTCTATACGGAAAGTTATTCGATGGGATGTCTAGAAAGTGTATACAAAGTTTCGTTCGGATCTTCGAACTAATAAGGGTATAGTAGACCAAATAATAATCTACTGCGGGGTGGATTACCCCCGCGGACCCATCCGAAGTGAGGTTTCTATACGGAAACTTGTTCGATGGGATGTCTAGAAAGCGTATACAAAGTTTGGTTCGGATCTTCGAACTAATATGGGTAGTAGAACAAATAATAATCTACTGCGGGGTGGTTTACCACCGCGGACCCATCCGAAGTGAGGTTTCTATACGGAAACTTATTCGATGGGATGTCTAGAGAGTGTATACAAAGTTTGGTTCGGATCTTCCAACTAATAAGGGTAGTAGAACAAATAATAATCTACTGCGGGGTGGTTTACCACCGCGGACCCATCCGAAGTGAGGTTTCTATACGGAAACTTATTCGATGGGATGTCTAGAGAGTGTATACAAAGTTTGGTTCGGATCTTCCAACTAATAAGGGTAGTAGAACAAACAATAATCTACTGCGGGGTGGTTTACCCCTGCGGATCCATCCGAAGTGAGGTTTCTATACGGAAACTTGTTCGATGGGATGCCTAGAAAGTGTATACAAAGTTTGGTTCGGATCTTCGAATTAATAAGGGTATAGTAGACCAAATAATAATCTACTGCGGGGTGGTTTACCCCCGCGGACCCATCCGAAGTGAGGTTTCTATACGGAAACTTGTTCGATGGGATGTCTAGAAAGTGTATACAAAGTTTGGTTCGGATCTTCGAATTAATAAGGGTATAGTAGACCAAATAATAATCTACTGCGGGGTGGTTTACCCCCGCGGACCCATCCGAAGTGAGGTTTCTATACGGAAACTTGTTCGATGGGATGCCTAGAAAGTGTATACAAAGTTTGGTTCGGATCTTCGAATTAATAAGGGTATAGTAGACCAAATAATAATCTACTGCGGGGTGGTTTACCCCCGCGGACCGATCCGAAGTGAGGTTTCTATATGGAAACTTCTTCGTTGGGATGTCTAAAAAGCGTTTGCAAAGTTTGGTTCGAATCTTCGTACTAATAAGGGTGCTAGAGCCTATTGAAATATTGAAAGAGGTGGTTTACTCCATGTTAAATATGTTTTAATCTGGTCTAATTGCAACTAACATAATATATTAGCCTCTTACTGTATTAGTTTCATGCTTTTTGTGTGAAAAAAAGCGAACCCCCAGTTGCCGGTATGACGGACGTCTATTGACGTTCGGGTATCTTCGGAAATTTCTACTGCTACATTTTACTGCTATCCTCACACCGTTAATAAATAGCAAGTTGAAGCAAATTTTGTTGCTATTTAACGTGCTTAAGATCGTTTTTACAAATCATTAAATTTCTGAGTTGTGATTTTTTGATTAAAGCTTTGCAAAAACGTAATTATAATATATTTGTTAAAAATCAACAAATTTTCAAAAATTCCTATCTCAAGAACTAATTGAGATATAAATTTGAAATAAGGAGCGATTTGAGCAAATTTAATTAGTATTTAACGTGCTTGAGATTCTTTCTTCAAATCTCTGAATCTCGAGTTATGATTTCTTTTATTAAAACTTTGCAAAAACATAATCATATGTGTTTCATAAAAATGAGGAAATTTTCAAAGAATTGTATCTCAAGAACTTATTGAGATATCGTTCTGAAATAAAGAGCAATTTGAAACAAATTTTGTTGCTATTTAAGGTGCCTAAGATTCTTGCTTCAAATATTTAAATTTCCGAGTTATGATTTTATTATTGAAACTCTGCAAAATATAATTATATGTGTTTGATAAAAATCAAGTAATTTTCAAAGAATCGTATCTCAAGAACTAATTGAGATATCGTTCTGAAATAAAGAGCAATTTGAAGTAAATTTTGTTGTTATTTAAGGTAAATAAGATTCTTGCTTCTAATATTTAAATCTCCGAGTTATGATTTTTGATTGAAACTATGCAAAATATAATTATATGTATTTGATAAATATCAAGAAATTTTCAAAGAATCGTATCTCAAGAACTAATTGAGATATCGCTCTGAAATAAAGAGCAACTTGAAGAAAATTTTGTTGCCATTTAAGTTGCCTAAGATTCTTGCTTCAAATATTTAAATCTCCGAGTTATGATTTTTTGATTGAAACTCTGCAAAATATAATTATATGTGTTTGATAAAAATCAAGTAATTTTCAAAGAATCGTATCTCAAGAACTAATTGAGATATCGTTCTGAAATAAAGAGTAATTTGAAGTAAATTTTGTTGTTATTTAAGGTAAATAAGAGTCTTGCTTCTAATATTTAAATCTCCGAATTATGATTTTTGATTGAAACTATGCAAAGTATAATTATATGTGTTTGATAAATATCAAGAAATTTTCAAAGAATCGTAGCTCAAGAACTAATTGAGACATGGTTCTGAAATAAAGAGCAATTTGAAGTAAAATTTGTTGTTATTTAAGGTGCCTAAGATTCTTGCTTCAAATATTTAAATCTCCGAGTTATGATTTTTTGATTGAAACTCTGCAAAATATAATTATATGTGTTTGATAAAAAATAAGAAATTTTCAAAGAATCGTATCTCAAGAACTAACTGAGACATCGTTCTGAAATAAAGAGCAATTTGAAATAAAATTTGTTGTTGTTTAAGGTGCCTAAGATTCTTGCTTCAAATATTTAAATCTCCCAGTTATGATTTTTTGATTGAAACTCTGCAAAATATAATTATATGTGTTTGATAAAAAAATAAGAAATTTTCAAAGAATCGTATCTCAAGAACTAACTGAGACATCGTTTTGAAATAAAGAGCAATTTGAAGTAAATTTTGTTGTTGTTTAATGTGCCTAAAATTGTTGCTTCAAATATTTAAATCTCCCAGTTATGATTTTTTGATTGAAACTCTGTAAAATATAATTATGTTTGATAAAAAAATAAGAAATTTTCAAGGAATCGTATCTCAAGAACTAACTGAGACATCGTTTTGAAATAAAGAGCAATTTGAAGTAAATTTTGTTGCTATTTAAGGTGCCTAAGATTCTTGCTTCAAATGTTTAAATCTCCGAGTTATGATTTTTTGGTTGAAACTCTACAAAATATAATTGTATGTATTTGATAAAAATCAAGAAATTTTCAAAGAATCGTATCTCAAAAGCTAATTGAGATATCATTCTGAAAAAAAGAGCAACTAGAAATAAATTTTGTTGCTATTTAAGGTGCCTAAGATTCTTGCTTCAAATATTTAAATCTTCGAGTTATGATTTTTTGATTGAAACTCTGCAATATATAATTAAATGTGTTTGATAGAAATCAAGAAATTTTCAAAGAATCGTATCTCAAGAGCTAATTGAGATATCAATCTGAAAAAAAGAGCAACTAGAAATAAATTTTGTTGCTATTTAAGGTGCCTAAGATTCTTGCTTCAAATATTTAAATCTTCGAGTTATGATTTTTTGATTGAAACTCTGCAATATATAATTAAATGTGTTTGATAGAAATCAAGAAATTTTCAAAGAATCGTATCTCAAGAGCTAATTGAGATATCAATCTGAAAAAAAGAGCAACTAGAAATAAATTTTGTTGCTATTTAAGGTGCCTAAGATTCTTGCTTCAAATATTTAAATCTTCGAGTTATGATTTTTTGATTGAAACTCTGCAATATATAATTAAATGTGTTTGATAGAAATCAAGAAATTTTCAAAGAATCGTATCTCAAGAACCAATTGAGATATCACTCTGAAAAAAAGAGCAACTTGAAGCAAATTTTATTCTAGATTTTAACTAAAATTATTTTAATGTTTATGAGGAAATTGTTACATTAACTTATATATTTAAAATTTGAGTATAAAATAATTTAGCGTAGGCAACTTTATTACCAAGTTAGCGAAATAAGTTTCTTACATTTAAGAATAAATCAATAAATATTGAAATAATCTTCAGTGTTGATCAATCTGGAATAATTATTTTTTATTTAAACATTATGGTGTAAATAAAAAGAGGATAGAATAAAATAGATACTTGTTGCGAAATATTTGTTTGTTAAAGAGACTACGTGGGAACACATTGAAAACGTGCGTTCCGTTATTTATGATCCCTTTCGATTCAAAATGTTTCATCTGGAACAAACGGAGCCCAAACAAGTTTAATGAAGCAAAATTTAATATGATATTTTATGTTTTCGCACTCGTTCTGCTCTACTTTCATTGTAAAACTCAAATATGTAACGTCCAGTTTTAGAAAGTCGGATTCTAAGAAAGAAAAAATTCCATTCCCCCCAACTTTAAAACTAGAAATTAGCGAATCCAACCCGAAAATTGTATTACTCTGAATTCCTCATCATGCTAACCTGATGAAGAATTTTTTTCACATTCACATTAAACGGGCCATTGTTTTCTTTTTTATTATTTTTTTAGAGATTTTAGGTGGCACGCTTTTTGGTTGGGTAATTTCGTTTACAACACACGCACGCGTGGTACAAATTCAAAAACAATGGTCCGTAGATAAATTCAAGTACGAAATTATTTTTTTACACGAGATTTATAAGAAAAAGGATATGGTGAAGGTATCTCTTGGTGTGTATATGTGTGTGTTGGCGTTGAACAGATTTATTTTTGCGCATTAGAAAGTTCAAGGATTTTTCTTTATATATCCACCGATGCCATTCTTAATTGTAATTTTAGGTCAATTTAATTAAATTTTAAAAAAAAGTTGTTCAAAAAATAATTAACGTTTCTTTATAGAGGTGTCCTATAATGAAGAGACATTATAAATTTAGAAAAGAAGAAAGAAAGATTTGGTTACTAACTCCACATCGTTGCCAAATTATTAAGCATGATTGCAACTTATTTAGAAACAACCTAAGGTTGGATATCAGCTTGGATGGTAATGTTTAGAAACAACCCAAATGTTTGCAAAATGGTTTAGTCAGCTCAACCTAACTCAAGTTGTTCAAACTCATTTGCAGCGACATCTAATGTAGATCAAAAAGTCCACATAGTTGTCAAATTATTAAAAATGATTGCTACTTGCTTAGAAACAATCTAAGGTTGGATATCAGCTTGGACGGTAATGTTTAGAAACAACCCAAATGTTTACAAAATGGTTTTTTCAGCTCAACCTGTCAAGTTGTTCAAACTCATTTACAGTAACGTCTAATGTAGATCAAAAAAGTGTACATCGTTACCAAATTACTAAAAATGATTGCAACTTGTTTAGAAACAACCTAAGGTTGGATTTCAGCTTGGATGGTCATGTTTAGAAACAACCCAAATATTTGCAAAATGGTTTAGTCAGCTCAACCTAACTCAAGTTGTTCAAACTCATTTACAGCAACATCTAATGTAGATCAAAAAGTCCACATCGTTGCCAAATTATTAAAAATGATTGCAACTTGTTTACAAACAACCTAAGGTTGGATATCAGCCAGGATGGTAATGTGTGGAAACAACCCAAATGTTTGCAAAATGGTTTAGTCAGCTCAACGTAATTCAAGTTGTTCAAACTCATTTGCAGCGACATCTAATGTAGATCAAAAAGTCCACATCGTTACCAAATTACTAAAAATGATTGCAACTTGTTTAGAAACAACCTAAGCTTGGATTTCAGCTTGGAAGGTAATGTTTAGAAACAACCCAAATATTTGCAAAATGGTTTAGTCAGCTCAACCCAACTCAAGTTGTTCAAACTCATTTACAGCAACATCTAATGTAGATCAAAAAGTCCACATCGTTGCCAAATTATTAAAAATGATTGCAACTTGTTTACAAACAACCTAAGGTTGGATATCAGCCAGGATGGTAATGTGTGGAAACAACCCAAATATTTGCAAAATGGTTTAGTCAGCTCAACGTAATTCAAGTTGTTCAAACTCATTTGCAGCGACATCTAATATAGATCAAAAAGTCCACATCGTTACCAAATTACTAAAAATGATTGCAACTTGTTTAGAAACAACCTAAGCTTGGATTTCAGCTTGGATGGTAATGTTTAGAAACAACCCAAATGTTTGCAAAATGGTTTAGTCAGCTCAACCTAACTCTAGTTGTTCAACCTCATTTACAGCAACATCCAATGTAGATAAAAAAGTCCACATCGTTGCCAAATTATTAAGAATGATTGCAACTTGTTTAGAAACAACCTAAGGTTGGATATCAGCTTGGATGGTAATGTTTAGAAACAACTCAAATGTTTGCAAAATGGTTTAGTCAGCTCAACCTAATTTAAGCTGTTCAAACTCATTTACAGCAACATCTAATGTAGATCAGAAAGTCCACATCGTTGCCAAATTATTAAGAATGATTGCAACTTGTTTAGAAACAACCTAAGGTTGGATATCAGTTTGGATGATAATGTTTAGAAACAACCCAAATGTTTGCAAAATGGTTTAGTCAGCTCAACCTAACTCAAGTTGTTAAATTCATTTGCAGCGACATCTAATGTAGATCAAAAAGTCCCCATCGTTGCCAAATTATTAAGAATGATTGTAACTTGTTTAGAAACAACCTAAGGTTGGATATCAACTTGGATGGTAATGTTTAGAAACAACTCAAATGTTTGCAAAATGGTTTAGTCAGCTCAACCTGTCAAGTTGTTCAAACTCATTTACAGTAACGTCTAATATAGATCAAAAAAGTGTACATCGTTACCAAATTACTAAAAATAATTGCAACTTGTTTAAAAACAACCTAAGCTTGGATTTCAGCTTGGATGGCAATGTTTAAAAACAACCCAAATGTTTGCAAAATGGTTTAGTCAGCTCAACCTAACTCAAGTTGTTTAAACTCATTTACAGCAACATCTAATGTAGATCAAAAAGTCCACATCGTTGCCAAATTAGTAAAAATGATTGCAACTTGTTTAAAAACAACCTAAGCTTGGATTTCAGCTTGGATGGTAATGTTTAGAAGCAACCCAAATGTTTGCAAAATGGTTTTGTCAGCCCATTTTTAGCTAAGTCATATAAAGCAGTATCTAATGTAGACCAAAATATGAATACAATGCTAAAAAATTGCTCGAAATGATTTGAGCCTAGATAGAAATGTTTAGAAACAACCCAAATGATCGCAAAATGATCATTGGGTTATTGGGGATTATTAGCTCATTGCCAAAATCAAACAAACAAAACAAATCTTCACAAAATGGTTTAGCTTGATTGGTAACGTTAAAAAAAACGGAATGTTTGCAAAATAATTTAGTCAGCCTAACCTAAGTCAAGTTGCTCAAAATCACATACAGCAACATCTAATGTAGATCAAAAAAGGCTACATCGTTGCCAATTGTTAGGAATGATTGCAATTTGGATGGTAATGTTCCCAACCCAACCCAAATATTTACAAAATGGTTTATAACCAACCCAACCTAAGCTAAGTTGTACAAAGTCATATAAAGCAGCATATAATGTAGGCCAAAATATGAATACAATGCTAAAAAATTGCTCAAAATGATTTGAGCCTGGATGGAAATGTGTAAAAACAACCCAAATGATCACAAAATGATCATTGGGTAGTTGGGGATTATTAACTCATTGCCAAAATCAAACAAACAAAACAAATGTTCACAAAATGGTTTATAGCCAACCCAACGTAAGCCAAGATGTTCAAAATCATAGAAAGCAGCATCTAATATATATCAAAACAAGCCTACAACGTTGCCAAGTTATTCAAAATGATTGCAACTTGGATGGTAATGTTTGGAAACAATTCATATAATTGCAAAATGTATTGTAGGAAACCCAACCCAAACCAATTTGTTTAAATCTTATGAAACACCATCCTTTTTTTTATTTTATTGAGATTGAGGAAAAATCTGCGAGCAGACATCTGGCTCATCTTCTCCGGAACCGCCATAGGCATTACTTCGGAGTGCTCCCTTCTACTTCTTTCCCCCTCTGCCGCTCCCGTCGCTAAAGTTTATACCTATAAAAACTGTATGCTCGGGGGTATCCTCCTGATTACAAAACAAGCATTCTACAGACTCCGCCTTCTTAATTTTTTGCAGGTAGGTGCCAAAGATGCCATGCCCGGTAATAGCCTGGGTCATGAAATGGGCCACCTCCCCCCATTTTCTATTAGTCCAGGTCTCTACGTTTTTAATAAAGACCCTGGCCCATCATACCCGTCCCATCGTTCTTGCCATTTATGACACCGGGTTTGCTCTGCTTCCCATTTCCATTCAATTCCCTTCTCATACACCGGGTTTGTACCCTTCCCAGTCTCCTGTTTATCGATTGCAGCAGATTCCTATAGTACATATACCTCATCGCTAGTCCCCACGTTGATGCGGCATAGAGTACTGCTGATAGGACAGTGTATGCTATAAGCCTTCTCTTACTGCTTCTTTGTCCTCCGATATTCGGCATAATTTGTCGTAACATATTAGTCATCCTTGTGCCTTTTTGCACTACTTGTCTTATATGTGACGTCATTCTCATATCCTTATCAAGGAAGACTCCCAGGTATTTAATCATCTGCTTGCTCTCCACCTGCCTGTCTCCTATCGTTATTGTCATATTCCGGGCCTTTCTCCTTCCCTGCAGCACGACTGCCTCGGTCTTACTAAAAGCAACTGTTATTCCCATCCATTCTAACCTTTCTACCACCCTCCGTACTGCATAACTAGTTTTATCTTCAACAGCTGCCTTAGTTCTTCCGGTGATGACTACTGCCAGCTCGTCGGCATACGGGATCAAGTCAATCCCTTCTTTCATCTGAGTCCTTAGAATTTTGTCATAGAAGACATTCCACAATATCGGTCCGAGTATGAGCACACCGCAGGATATCTCCCGTCTGTCCCCATTTGGTGCCACTACCTCTCTTTCAGAGAGGTATGATTTTAAGATTCGAGTAAGCTAACGCTCCCCTCTTCTAGCGCTCTAACTATGCCCAGCCATGGGGCCGAGTTGGAAGCATTCTGGATATCGAGGGTTACCATCACGCACAGCTTTTGGTGTTGATAAGCTTTTTAAGGGCGTCAACGGTCGACCTCCCCTCACGAAACCCGTACTGGTTTTTGTGCAGCATACTGTTCTTTCAATTTCTGTTTTAAACCGTGCTCTTAGCAGCAGTTCTAATAGCTTCCCATAGTGTTCTCCAGGCAAATCGACCAATACCAAGTTAGTAACCTTCCATTGTCTTGGAAAATATCCTTTTGTTAAGCAGTCATTATATATTTTAAGAAATGTATTCTTGTTTTCCTCCACCCTGGCTATTAGGATATTTGGCGTAATGCCATCTGGTCTTTGTGACTGCAACTTCCAGCTCTTCGTTAGTAAACAGATTATATTTAGTTCCACATTTCTGTGGATCCATGCGATTTTATCGTGTGTAGGAAAGAGCTTATCCATTTGTTTTCGTAAGTCTTCAATGCTTATCGAGGACCTCTTTCGTAATTTCAGTTTCTTCATTACTATTTGGTATGCCTTACTCCACATGTTGCTATCCAGATCAGAACATAGCTCTTTCCATTTATCCTCTTTACTTTTAATTATCAAGAACTTCAGCTCACGTTTTGCTACTTTGTGCAGCCCGGCTGCGACATTTATTTTGCTCTCCTGCACCCGATGTTTAGCCCTCATTCTTGTAAACTTTCTCCGTAGAGCATTACATTGCCTTCTTTTGTCTGCTATGTCCTTGTTCCACCAGTAAACCCCCTTTTCCCTGTTGACGATCTTTTTTTGAAGTATTTATTACACGCTGCGGTCACACCGGCGATTAGCTATTCCGGAATTGTATTTTACTCAACGCGAACAAATTCATGCAATTCTCTTTATACCTTTGGAATCTGCTTTCGGACACTACTCATCCTTTTTGTGCGACTGGTGGAGGCGCCAGTCTAGACCTTAATTCAACCTCTAATCTTATTATACGGTGGTCGCTGAGATTTTCCATAAACGCGATTTTGAGAATTTTGGCAATAAGTTAATAATCCCCAACAACCCAATCCAACTCAAATGAACCTTCCAAACCTTATTAAATAATATTTTAATCAATTTAAAACAATTTTGCAACGATAGGTTTATATTGGATTAGAATAGATGATGTTTCATAAGATTTACACAACTTGGGTTGCGTTGGGTTGCCTATAATAAGCCTGAAGACGCACGGCTAAACTCGAAATTTTCCACTTCTAGGTCTAGTCTTAGTTCTAGTTTTATATCAACTCAAATATACAGGCTTGCCAAATCAGTTTGTAAAGTACTCTATTTCAGAAACTATTTATCGCGGATGCCTACACTAAAAAATTATCTTCAGATGCACGGCTAAAACCTAACCCAACCCAATCCTGTATATTTGAACCAAAGTCATCCTGAGATATTCAGCATCCGTGAGCTGGGATGGACTTTTCATACAAAATCCAATGTAAAGAAAAAATTCGTACCTCAGAGGGGACACTGGATACATGAATGATGGTGATATGTATTTCATAGCAAAAACAGACACCAACAGGAGTTGGCGCCCCAAAGCTATAGCCCTATTAGCCCTTAGGTTATTATTAATCCTTAGATTTAGGACGCCGCTGAACTTGCGCATATCATTGAGATCTGGCTCTTAGCAACGCCAGGTTGTTCAAAATGATTAAAAATTAATCGACGAAATTGAGATGTCAAATTTATAGAAGCTCTAATCTTAAAATTTAAAAGCTCTAATCAAAATACTTCTTCAGTTACAACCTAAATATGACAAGATTGCGGGAATAAAGAGATAGTTTTCGAAATACACACTAAAAATTCAGAACGCATTAGAATTTGGTTGTTACAGTTTAACGTCAAAATCTCTGAAACATCATAATTGATGATTTTTATTGCTAAACTTTTTCATAATTCAAAGATCAAAATGGATGATCAAAGACCTAATTCGTGAAAATTGTTCATAATGGTGTGGAAAAGCATAATTCATAACCAGTTACAACCTGAAAATAAAGAATTTGTAAAAATACAGCAAATATCTTCAAAATATCATAATTTCCGATTTTCAGTACAAAAATTAATCACAATTCAAAACCTAAAATAGATAGAAAGATACTTCTTGCATAAATATTGTTGATAATGAACTATAAACACTTAATTCATAACCAGATGCATAACCAAGATATACAACTACATACATACAGGAATTGTTAAAAAATCTGCAAAAGTGCCGTCATTTAAGAGTTTAAAAAAGATTGTCTAATATTACACAATTGTGTTTCTTAAATTATCCACATATTTTTTATTCATATCTAATATTTTACTGCTTTCAAACTTAGGTATTTTGTTTAATTAAATAATAAAAATCAAAACACGTTTCTTTCACAATTAATATCTAAGGTTCATTTACTATCATTTTCTGCTTAGTAACTGAAAGTAATTTTATAACAATTTTCCAAAAAATCAATTTTTCAAGAATTTTTAAATTTATTCAAAACATTGGAAAACTCCCAATTAAGTTCAGCAGTTTATATCTCAAGTTATAAGTGAGATATCTCTAAATTAACTTCACTTTTAGAAGGTAGATGCTCTAATTAGTAATTGAAAGTAATTTCATAACAGTTTAAAAAAAAATCGATTTTTCAGAAATTTTTAAATTTATGCAAAATATCGGAAGAATCCCAATTAAGTTCAGCAGTTTATATCTCAAGAACCAAGTGAGATATTTTCAAATTGACTTCACTTTTAGAAAGTAGATGCTCCAATTAGTAATTGAAAGTAATTTCATAACAGTTTTTCAAAAAATCGATTTTTCAGGAATTTTTAAATTTATGCAATACATCGGAAGAATCCCAATTAAGTTCAGCAGTTTATATCTCAAGAACCAAGTGAGATATTTTCAAATTGATTTCACTTTTAGAAAGTAGATGCTCCAATTAGTAATTGATAGTAATTTTATAATAATTTTTCTAAGAAATCGTTTTTTCAAGAATATTTAAATTTATACAACATATTGGAAAAATTCTAATCAAGTTTAGAAGATTACATAACATGAACTAAGTGAGATATCTCAAAATTTACTTCACTTTTGGAAAGTAGATGCTTCAATTTGTAATTGAAAGTAATTTCATAACAGTTTTTAAAAAAATCGATTTTTCAGGAATTTTTAAATTTATGCAAAATATCAGATGAATCCCAATTAAGTTCAGCAGTTTATATATCAAGAGCTAAGTGAGATATTTTCAAATTGACTTCACTTTTAGAAAGTAGATGCTACAATTAGTAATTGAAAGTAATTTCATAACAGTTTTTCAAAAAATCGATTTTTCAGGAATTTTTAAATTTATGCAAAATATCAGATGAATCCCAATTAAGTTCAGCAGTTTATATATCAAGAGCTAAGTGAGATATTTTCAAATTGACTTCACTTTTAGAAAGTAGATGCTACAATTAGTAATTGAAAGTAATTTCATAACAGTTTTTCAAAAAATCGATTTTTCAGGAATTTTTAAATTTATGCAAAATATCAGATGAATCCCAATTAAGTTCAGCAGTTTATATCTCCAGAACTAAGTGAGATATTTTTAAATTGATTTCACTTTTAGAAAGTAGATACTTCAATTAGTAACTGACAGTAATTTTATAATAATTTTTCTAAAAAGACGTTTTGTTTTAAATATTTAAATTTATACAAAATATTGGAAAAATCCCAATCAAGTTTAGAAGATTATGTATCAAGAACTAAGTGAGACATTTTTAAATTGACTTCACTTTTAGAAAGTAGATGCTCCAATTAGTAATTAAAACTAATTTCGTAACAATTTTCCAAAAAATCAATTTTTCAAGAATTTTTAAATTTATTCAAAATATTGGAAAATTCCCAATTAAGTTCAGCAGCTTATAACTCAAGAACTAAGTGAGGTATTTTCAAATTGACTTCACTTTTAGAAAGTAGATGCTCCAATTAGTAATTGAAAGTAATTTCATAACAGTTTTTCAATAAATCGATTTTTCAGGAATTTTTAAATTTATGCAAAATATCAGAAGAATCCCAATTAAGTTTAGCAGTTTATATCTCAAGAACTAAGTGAGATATTTTCAAATTGATTTCACTTTTAGAAAGTAGATGCTTCAATTAGTAATTGATAGTAATTTTATAATAATTTTTCTAAAAAATCGTTTTTTCAAGAATATTTAAGTTTATACAAAATATTGGAAAAATCCTAATCAAGTTTAGAAGATTACATAACATGAACTAAGTGAGATATCTCAAAATTTACTTCTCTTTTGGAAAGTAGATGCTTCAATTAGTAATTGAAACTAATTTCGTAACAATTTTCCAAAAAATCAATTTTTCAAGAATTTTTAAATTTATTCAAAATATTGGAAAACTCCCACTTAAGTTCAGTAGCTTATATCTCCAGAACTAAGTGAGATATTTTCAAATTGACTTCACTTTTAGAAAGTAGATGCTCCAACTAGTAATTGAAAGTAATTTCATAACAGTTTTTCAAAAATTCGATTTTTCAGGAATTTTTAAATTAATACAAAATATCAGATGAATCTCAATTAAGTTCAGCAGTTTATATCTCAAGAACTAAGTGAGATATTTTCAAATTGGCTTCACTTTTAGAAAGTAAATGCTCCAATTAGTAATTGAAAGTAATTTTATTAGTTTTTCAAAAAATCAATTTTTCAGGAATTTTTAAATTTAAACGAAATATCCGAAGAATCCCAATTAAGTTCAACAGCTAATATCTCAGGTACTTAGTGAGATATCTCTAAATTGAATTTGAACCTTCATTTTCGGAAGGTAGATGCTTCAATTAGTAACCGACAGCAATTTCATAACAATTTTCCAAATAACCGATTTTAAAAAAATTTTATATTTATACAAAATATTAGAAAAATTTCAGTTAAGTTCAGCAATGTCATTTGTGGTTAAAATTAGTTAAAATGTCAAAATATTAAGGCCTTTTGACTATATGTTTATCAATTTAAAAATTTAACCCTAATATCATTAGAGTCTTTGGATATCTCAGGGATTTTGTATCTGTTAGATAACTTGAGACAGTAAGGTCCATTACTTTCATCTTTTAGTTAAATTTGTCTTATAGATAAACCCATCCACTGGCCAATCGGAATACGTAAAATAGCCGTAACCGTGGTCATAATTCCTTAGATATCTTAACAGAAGATAATTTATTAATCAGAAGATCTAATTTTATTACAAATTATCAAATTTTTTCAAACAAATTTTTTTAAAACAGCCTAAAAACCTAAAACTCCAGATGGTTGGACGTGAATACCAAGTGCGACCTTGCTTGCAGTTTCGAATGAAAGGTGGAGTCGTTCGCTGGGCGTTCGTTACGTTATGTTACGTAGTTGGTATTCGAATCGTTTTCAACAATTTCACTTTCGTCATCTCGCTAACACATTTTGCAGCATAAATTCTAACGTGCGATCACTATTATTACATCATTAAATCAATATTTAATATAAAATAAATCCAAAAAAATATTTTTCTTATTAAAATAAATCTGCATTAAAAAACAGGCATGTTTATCACGAAAATCATCTTAACATTTTAATCTCACTTATTACCGGGATTTTTGAGTTTATCTCGGTTATTTTTTAAGATAAATTCAGAATACGAATTTATTATTATATCTTTATATCATAAATATTTTTTTTAAAGATGCGGAAATGAGGAAAAATTAGGTCAAACGTCCGTGAACCAAACTGTCCTTTCTCCAATCATTCTTATAATTGATACCTTGTTACATTTAATGGTTTCGTATTTAAGTCCACGTTCGATTTAGAAACGCTCCGTTTCGGGTTGCAAAAACAATTCGAAATATGCGAACGTGGTATGGCACTTATCCAAATTATGTGTGCAAATAAGATTCTGATTAGATTTAGCAATGAAACTAACGAAGTCGTTCCACGGACGAAAATGTTTAAATTAAATGATTTACGATCGCCGAAAAGAATTGTTTATTAATCCATTTCTTAATCTTCCTCAAAAAACAATGCGTTACCTTGTCTAATTAAGTTTACATAAGATTGTATCGCCTCCCACAGCTCAACTCTTAATGGGTGAGATTTTAAGCAACAATTAAACGGGAAATCTACAGAAAATTAAAAAGGAAATATCGCTTTAAGAAAAAAAGGAAAGTTTTTAGTTAACAAATTAAACATAATCTATTTTAGAGCGCGGTTAAACATGAAATATCACCAACGTTACTTCATTCCGTTTCAAATCGAAATAATTATTTTACTCCGACACAAGTTACGATTTATGATGTCGTGTATGGGAACATTTTTCAGTTTTGCAATACAAAATAACTCGCTTAAATAAAATTATTATTGTGACATTTTAATATGAAAGGGACGTTTAGGTTGGTCTTATTTCTTCATTTCATGCTAACACAATTTAAATTAAAGAAAAGGGCTTACTTAGTCGCATAGATAGGTTTTAATTTAATAAACATATAAAAGAATAAAACTAAACAAAGACCTAGAACTAGAAAGCTTTATCTCGCTAAGTTGTTAACACATTTAACTCGCCTTTTTCATTTCCACATAACGTGTAGTTTCTAAAACGTTGAATTCTATTTTTTCATACTGTATGTTAAAGTACTGTAGTTACTTAAAATATATATCACAATGCAGTTTGTAATAATTGTAAAGGAAATTCTCAGCATTTCAATGACAGAAGTCGTAATTCAATGTATCATTTAATTGTTGAAATAAAGGTTCTTAAACAAAATCTTATTTTTTAAGAAAAAGATGGATGCGATCGTATTCAAAAAATCGTATCTCAAGAATTAATTGAGATATCGCTCTGAAATAAATAACAAGTTATTAAATTTCTTAGTTGTGATTTCTTGATTAAAGCTTTGCAAAAACGTAATTATGTACATTTGTTAAAAATCAAGAAATTTTCAAAAATTCATATCTCAAGAACTAATTGAGATATCACTTTGAAATAAAGCAAACAACTTGAAGCAAATTTTGTTGCTATTTAAGGTGCCTAAGATTCTTGCTTCAAATATTTAAATCTCCGAGTTATGATTTTTTGATTGAAACTCTGCAAAATATAATTATATGTGTTTGATAAAAATCAAGAAATTTTCAAGGAATCGTATCTCGAGAATTAATTGAGATATCGTTCTGAAATAAAGAGCAATTTGAAGCAAATTTTGTTGCTATTTAAGGTGCCCAAGTTTCTTGCTTCAAATATTTAAATCTCCGAGTTATGTTTTTTGATTGAAACTGTGCAAAATATAATTATATCTGTTTGATAAAAATCAAGAAATTTTCAAAGAATCGTATCTCAAGAACTAATTGAGATATCGTTCTGAAATAAAAAGCAATTTGAAGCAAATTTTGTTGCTATTTAAGGTGCCTAAGATTCTTGCTTCAAATATATAAATCTCCCAGCTATGATTTTTTGATTGATACTCTGCAAGATATAATTATATCTGTTTGATAAAAATCAAGAAATTTTCAAAGAATCGTATCTCAAGAACTTATTGAGATATTGCTCTGAAATAAAGAGCAATTTGAAGCAAATTTTGTTGCCATTTAAGGTGCCTAAGTTTCTTGCTTCAAATATTTAAATCTCCGAGTTAAGATTTTTTGATTGAAACTCTGCAAAATATAATTATATGTGTTTGATAAAAATCAAGAAATTTTCAAAGAATCGTATCTCAGGAACTAATTGAGATATCATTCTGAAATAAAGAGCAATTTGAAACAAATTTTGTTGTTATTTAAGGTGCCTAAGATTCTTGCTTCAAATATTTAAATCTCCGAGTTATGATTTTTTGATTGAAACTCTGCAATATATAATTATATGTGTTTGATAATAATCAAAAAATTTTCAAAGAATCATATCTCAAGAACTAATTGAGATATCGCTCTGAAATAAAGAGCAACTTGAAGCAAATTTTGTTGCTATTTAAGGTGCCTAAGATTCTTGCTTCAAATATTTAAATCTCCGAGTTATGATTTTTTGATTGAAACTCTGCAAAGTATAATTATATCTGTTTGATAAAAATCAAGAAATTTTCAAAGAATCGTATCTCAAGAACTAATTGAGATATCGCTCTGAAATAAAGAGCAACTTGAAGCAAATTTTGTTGCTACTTAAGGTGCCTAAGATTCTTGCTTCAAATATTTAAATCTCCGAGTTATGATTTTTTGATTGAAACTCTGCAAAGTATAATTATATCAGTTTGATAAAAATCAAGAAATTTTCAAAGAATCGTATCTCAAGAACTAATTGAGATATCGCTCTGAAATAAAGAGCAACTTGAAGCAAATTTTGTTGCTATTTAAGGTGCCTAAGATTCTTGCTTCAAATATTTAAATCTCCGAGTTATGATTTTTTGATTGAAACTCTGCAAAGTATAATTAATCAGTTTGATAAAAATCAAGAAATTTTCAAAGAATCGTATCTCAAGAACTAATTGAGATATCGGTCTGAAATAAAGAGCAACTTGAAGCAAATTTTGTTGCTATTTATGGTGCCTAATATTCTGGTTTCAAATATTTAAATCTCCGAGTTATGATTTTTTGATTGAAACTCTGCAATATATAATTATATGTGTTTGATAAAAATCAAGAAATTTTCAAAGAATCGTATCTCAAGAACTAATTGAGATATCGCTCTGAAATAAAGAGCAACTTGAAGCAAATTTTGTTGCTATTTATAGTGCCTAAGATTCTTGCTTCAAATATTTAAATTTCCGAGTTATGATTTTTTGATTGAAACTCTGCAATATATAATTATATGTGTTTGATAAAAATCAAGAAATTTTCAAAGAATCATATCTCAAGAACTAATTGAGATATCGCTCTGAAATAATGAGCAACTTGAAGCAAATTTTGTTGCTATTTATGGTGCCCAAGATACTTGCTTCAAATATTTAAATCTCCGAGTTATGATTTTTTGATTGAAACTCTGCAAAATATAATTATATGTGTTTGATAAAAATCAAGAAATTTTCAAAGAATCGTATCTCAAGAACTAATTGAGATATCGTTCTGAAATAAAGAGCAACTTGAAGCAAATTTTGTTGCTATTTATGGTGCCTAAGATTCTTGCTTCAAATATTTAAATTTCCGAGTTATAATTTTTTTATTGAAACTCTGCAATATATAATTATATGTGTTTGATAATAATCAAAAAAATTTCAAAGAATCGTATCTCAAGAACTAATTGAGATATCGCTCTGAAATAAAGAGCAACTTGAAGCAAATTTTGTTGCTATTTATGGTGCCCAAGATACTTGCTTCAAATATTTAAATCTCCGAGTTATGATTTTTTGATTGAAACTCTGCAAAATATAATTATATGTGTTTGATAAAAATCAAGAAATTTTCAAAGAATCGTATCTCAAGAACTAATTGAGATATCGTTCTGAAATAAAGAGCAACTTGAAGCAAATTTTGTTGCTATTTATGGTGCCTAAGATTCTTGCTTCAAATATTTAAATTTCCGAGTTATAATTTTTTTATTGAAACTCTGCAATATATAATTATATGTGTTTGATAAAAATCAAGAAATTTTCAAAGAATCGTATCTCAAGAACTAATTGAGATATCGCTCTGAAATAAAGAGCAACTTGAAGCAAATTTTGTTGCTATTTATAGTGCCTAAGATTCTTGCTTCAAATATTTAAATTTCCGAGTTATGATTTTTTGATTGAAACTCTGCAATATATAATTATATGTGTTTGATAAAAATCAAGAAATTTTCAAAGAATCATATCTCAAGAACTAATTGAGATATCGCTCTGAAATAATGAGCAACTTGAAGCAAATTTTGTTGCTATTTATGGTGCCCAAGATACTTGCTTCAAATATTTAAATCTCCGAGTTATGATTTTTTGATTGAAACTCTGCAAAATATAATTATATGTGTTTGATAAAAATCAAGAAATTTTCAAAGAATCGTATCTCAAGAACTAATTGAGATATCGTTCTGAAATAAAGAGCAACTTGAAGCAAATTTTGTTGCTATTTATGGTGCCTAAGATTCTTGCTTCAAATATTTAAATTTCCGAGTTATAATTTTTTTATTGAAACTCTGCAATATATAATTATATGTGTTTGATAATAATCAAAAAAATTTCAAAGAATCGTATCTCAAGAACTAATTGAGATATCGCTCTGAAATAAAGAGCAACTTGAAGCAAATTTTGTTGCTATTTATGGTGCCCAAGATACTTGCTTCAAATATTTAAATCTCCGAGTTATGATTTTTTGATTGAAACTCTGCAAAATATAATTATATGTGTTTGATAAAAATCAAGAAATTTTCAAAGAATCGTATCTCAAGAACTAATTGAGATATCGTTCTGAAATAAAGAGCAACTTGAAGCAAATTTTGTTGCTATTTATGGTGCCTAAGATTCTTGCTTCAAATATTTAAATTTCCGAGTTATAATTTTTTTATTGAAACTCTGCAATATATAATTATATGTGTTTGATAAAAATCAAGAAATTTTCAAAGAATCGTATCTCAAGAACTAATTGAGATATCGCTCTGAAATAATGAGCAACTTGAAGCAAATTTTGTTGCTATTTATGGTGCCCAAGATTCTTGCTTCAAATACTTAAATCTCCGAGTTATGATTTTTTGATTGAAACTCTGCAAAATATAATTATATGTGTTTGATAATAATCAAAAAATTTTCAAAGAATCGTATCTCAAGAACTAATTGAGATATCGCTCTGAAATAAAGAGCAACTTGAAGCAAATTTTGTTGCTATTTATGGTGCCTAAGATTCTTGCTTCAAATATTTAAATCTCCGAGTTATGATTTTTTGATTGAAACTCTGCAATATATAATTATATGTGTTTGATAAAAATCAAGAAATTTTCAAAGAATCGTATCTCAAGAACTAATTGAGATATCGGTCTGAAATAAAGAGCAACTTGAAGCAAATTTTGTTGCTATTTATGGTGCCTAATATTCTGGTTTCAAATATTTAAATCTCCGAGTTATGATTTTTTGATTGAAACTCTGCAATATATAATTATATGTGTTTGATAAAAATCAAGAAATTTTCAAAGAATCGTATCTCAAGAACTAATTGAGATATCGTTCTGAAATAAAGAGCAACTTGAAGCAAATTTTGTTGCTATTTATGGTGCCTAAGATTCTTGCTTCAAATATTTAAATTTCCGAGTTATAATTTTTTTATTGAAACTCTGCAATGTATAATTATATGTGTTTGATAATAATCAAAAAAATTTCAAAGAATCGTATCTCAAGAACTAATTGAGATATCGCTCTGAAATAAAGAGCAACTTGAAGCAAATTTTGTTGCTATTTATGGTGCCCAAGATACTTGCTTCAAATATTTAAATCTCCGAGTTATGATTTTTTGATTGAAACTCTGCAAAATATAATTATATGTGTTTGATAAAAATCAAGAAATTTTCAAAGAATCGTATCTCAAGAACTAATTGAGATATCGTTCTGAAATAAAGAGCAACTTGAAGCAAATTTTGTTGCTATTTATGGTGCCTAAGATTCTTGCTTCAAATATTTAAATTTCCGAGTTATAATTTTTTTATTGAAACTCTGCAATATATAATTATATGTGTTTGATAATAATCAAAAAAATTTCAAAGAATCGTATCTCAAGAACTAATTGAGATATCGCTCTGAAATAAAGAGCAACTTGAAGCAAATTTTGTTGCTATTTATGGTGCCCAAGATACTTGCTTCAAATATTTAAATCTCCGAGTTATGATTTTTTGATTGAAACTCTGCAAAATATAATTATATGTGTTTGATAAAAATCAAGAAATTTTCAAAGAATCGTATCTCAAGAACTAATTGAGATATCGTTCTGAAATAAAGAGCAACTTGAAGCAAATTTTGTTGCTATTTATGGTGCCTAAGATTCTTGCTTCAAATATTTAAATTTCCGAGTTATAATTTTTTTATTGAAACTCTGCAATATATAATTATATGTGTTTGATAAAAATCAAGAAATTTTCAAAGAATCGTATCTCAAGAACTAATTGAGATATCGCTCTGAAATAATGAGCAACTTGAAGCAAATTTTGTTGCTATTTATGGTGCCCAAGATTCTTGCTTCAAATATTTAAATCTCCGAGTTATGATTTTTTGATTGAAACTCTGCAAAATATAATTATATGTGTTTGATAATAATCAAAAAATTTTCAAAGAATCGTATCTCAAGAACTAATTGAGATATCGCTCTGAAATAAAGAGCAACTTGAAGCAAATTTTGTTGCTATTTATGGTGCCTAAGATTCTTGCTTCAAATATTTAAATCTCCGAGTTATGATTTTTTGATTGAAACTCTGCAATATATAATTATATGTGTTTGATAAAAATCAAGAAATTTTCAAAGAATCGTATCTCAAGAACTAATTGAGATATCGGTCTGAAATAAAGAGCAACTTGAAGCAAATTTTGTTGCTATTTATGGTGCCTAATATTCTGGTTTCAAATATTTAAATCTCCGAGTTATGATTTTTTGATTGAAACTCTGCAATATATAATTATATGTGTTTGATAAAAATCAAGAAATTTTCAAAGAATCGTATCTCAAGAACTAATTGAGATATCGTTCTGAAATAAAGAGCAACTTGAAGCAAATTTTGTTGCTATTTATGGTGCCTAAGATTCTTGCTTCAAATATTTAAATTTCCGAGTTATAATTTTTTTATTGAAACTCTGCAATATATAATTATATGTGTTTGATAATAATCAAAAAAATTTCAAAGAATCGTATCTCAAGAACTAATTGAGATATCGCTCTGAAATAAAGAGCAACTTGAAGCAAATTTTGTTGCTATTTATGGTGCCCAAGATACTTGCTTCAAATATTTAAATCTCCGAGTTATGATTTTTTGATTGAAACTCTGCAAAATATAATTATATGTGTTTGATAAAAATCAAGAAATTTTCAAAGAATCGTATCTCAAGAACTAATTGAGATATCGTTCTGAAATAAAGAGCAACTTGAAGCAAATTTTGTTGCTATTTATGGTGCCTAAGATTCTTGCTTCAAATATTTAAATTTCCGAGTTATAATTTTTTTATTGAAACTCTGCAATATATAATTATATGTGTTTGATAATAATCAAAAAAATTTCAAAGAATCGTATCTCAAGAACTAATTGAGATATCGCTCTGAAATAAAGAGCAACTTGAAGCAAATTTTGTTGCTATTTATGGTGCCCAAGATACTTGCTTCAAATATTTAAATCTCCGAGTTATGATTTTTTGATTGAAACTCTGCAAAATATAATTATATGTGTTTGATAAAAATCAAGAAATTTTCAAAGAATCGTATCTCAAGAACTAATTGAGATATCGTTCTGAAATAAAGAGCAACGTGAAGCAAATTTTGTTGCTATTTATGGTGCCTAAGATTCTTGCTTCAAGTATTTAAATTTCCGAGTTATAATTTTTTTATTGAAACTCTGCAATATATAATTATATGTGTTTGATAATAATCAAAAAAATTTCAAAGAATCGTACCTCAAGAACTAATTGAGATATCGCTCTGAAATAAAGAGCAACTTGAAGCAAATTTTGTTGCTATTTATGGTGCCCAAGATACTTGCTTCAAATATTTAAATCTCCGAGTTATGATTTTTTGATTGAAACTCTGCAAAATATAATTATATGTGTTTGATAAAAATCAAGAAATTTTCAAAGAATCGTATCTCAAGAACTAATTGAGATATCGTTCTGAAATAAAGAGCAACTTGAAGCAAATTTTGTTGCTATTTATGGTGCCTAAGATTCTTGCTTCAAATATTTAAATCTCCGAGTTATGATATTTTGATTGAAACTCTGCAGAGTATAATTATATCTATTTGATAAAAATCAAGAAATTTTCAAAGAATCGTATCTCAAGAACTTATTGAGATATCGCTCTCAAATAAAGAGCAATTTGAAGCAAATTTTGTTGCTATTTAAGGTGCCTAAGTTTCTTGCTTCAAATATTTAAATCTCCGAGTTACGATTTTTTGATTGAAACTCTGCAAAATATAATTATATGTGTTTGATAAAAATCGAGAAATTTTCAGAGAATCCTATCTCAGGAACTAATTGAGATATCGTTCTGAAATAAAAAGCAATTTAAAGTGAATTTTGTTGTTATTTAAGGTGCCTAAGATTCTTGTTTCAAATATTTAAATCTCCCAGTTATGATTTTTTCGATCGATGTGTTCCATTTAAAATAATACAGTTATGATCCAATAAATAAATTTTCAAAAATTTTCACAGAATGGTTAACAACGCAAAATTTGAAAATAAAATGTGCAGTTATAGCATTTATAGCAGCTAATCAGAAAATGTTGATAAATTGTAGGGTGTTCCATTTATTTAAGAAAATTGATTTTGTGTCGACACTTTTTGAACCGTGTATATGTGACAATATTTTCAAGAAAATCACTCGTATATATAGTAAAAGCATTTGAAAGAAATTCCTAACTTAATTGCTATAGGAGCTGTAATTGGTATATATACAAGCATACGGTCTAAACAGCCAATTGTGTACACATACTGTATGTATAAATAGCCACATCCTAAAAAATTAACGAATAAAATTGAACTGAATTTGAACAAAAATCGAATTAAAATCTAATAATAATAACGTCATAGTATTTCAAGATTAGTTCTATTCATCAACTTCATGTTGTATCATATTCAGAAGCATTAAAAGTGAAATTGTTTAAACGTCAATCAGAAAAGGAATTTTTGTGATAAATTTATGAATGTTACGTTATTAACGTTGGAATAAATTTTAATTGCAGCCGTTATACAAGATAATTAAAAATTCCAATCATCGCCGATGAAAATCGATGACATTCTTAAAATTGGCGCGATTATTTCTTGTATAACACGTAACTGGGTATCCGTTAGCCAACTGACAACACCTCAACCACGTTGCAACTAATTATATTGTGGCAATAACGCCTCTTCGCGATGACTAAAAGACGATGGAATGGTCGCACTTGAATGAACAATAAAAGCGTTGTATTTTCGCAACTCGACCGGATTCTTTGACATAACCGGACTTTGAACGGAACTTGATTTTCTTTATAATGGTATACAACAAAGATATTCGTTCGAATGAAAGAATGGAATTGGGTCGAAAAAAGAAAAAAACTAAGGTTCATAAATTGAAAGGTATCAACCAAAAATAAATTTGCACCAAGCAAAGGGGGAAAATATCGCTTTCAAATCGTACAAATGCTCGTATTATGTTTAAACTCTGGATCGCTCCTATTTCAACCATTACCTAACCTCGGTAACGTAATCCTCGAGACCGCCAATAAAAATTAAAACGACGAGAGAGGATAAAATGTGCCAATCTCTTTTTATTATAACCCCAAATAAAATGGAAAAAAATTAAAATCGATTAAACTTAATTTATTCTCACGAAGTTGTAATAATAATAAATTCTTATTTTGCGTTTCTTAAGATTTACAAGAAACGATTAGCTATTGTTGGTAATCCTAGAATAGACAATAACCTTCAATAAAAAAACACTTTTCCGTCAACAAGTTAAAATAAATTTTGAATTACTTAACCTGAACATTTCCTTATTAACCTAAGGGTTAAATTAAATTGAAAATTAGCTCAAGGATTTCAATCAAATTTTATCACGACTTAATTATATCTTGCTTTTAATAAAATCAAAGATATAATCATCATTAAGTCAATCACACGAACTAAAAACATTTAGATTAAATCGCAATTAAATTTTAAAAAGAAACGAAGAATGATATTTATTCAAAATTTGACTTGATTTGATTTTTAATAAGAAAGTGAGTTACCTCATATTTTAGGGGGAAATAAACTTATTTAATAATTCTAAAATTTACTTACGTTTAAGTCTTAACGTTTCCTTATTACAATCGAAAATTAGCTCAAGGATTTCCATCAAACTTTATTTTATCTTGGAACACATCACAACTTAATTAAATCAAAGCTATAATCATTATGAGATACAGAGTGGTTTAAATTCGAAGTCCAAATAGGCTATTTCGAAAACTATAAGAGTTAGCAAATAAAAAGTAGCTTACATATCATGATCTCTTTTTGAACAAAACATCCAATGCTGAAAACCTCAAAGTGCTATCGTCTTTAATATGCTAACAATCAGGGATTCTTTTCATTTAAAAAAATTAAAATTGGCATAATATCTCAAAATTTAAAAGCGAAAAAAAATGTTCAACTACGTCATCAAATTTTCCGTAAAATATGTCCATATAATGTCCATATAATTTGGGTTGAGTCAAAGTTAATTTAATTCAACCCAATTTTGTCTCAGGATGATTTTTCTGATATTAAGCTAGGGTTGGGTTAGGTCAAAATTTGCTCAACCCAACCCAAGTTTGTCTTAAAATGATTTATTTGATAATAAACTTGGGTTGGGTTTGATCAAAATTAGCCCAACCCAGCCCAACTCAGAATGAATTTGCTGATATTAAATCAAATCAAGATTGAAACCAAATCATGGAAGAGCTAAGGAGTGTTTTGGCTCTAATATGATTTTCGTGATATTAAATTTGGGTTGAGTCAAAGTTAATTTAATTCAACCCAATTTTGTCTCAAGATGATTTTTCTGATATTAAGCTAGGGTTGGGTTAGGTCAAAATTTGCTCAACCCAACCCAAGTTTGTCTTAAAATGATTTATTTGATATTAAACTTGGGTTGGGTTTGATCAAAATTAGCCCAACCCAGCCCAACTCAGAATGAATTTGCTGATATTAAATCAAATCAAGATTGAAACCAAATCATGGAAGAACTAAGGAGTGTTTTGGCTCTAATATGATTTTCGTGATATTAAATTTGGGTTGAGTCAAAGTTAATTTAATTCAACCCAATTTTGTCTCAGGATGATTTTTCTGATATTAAGCTAGGGTTGGGTTAGGTCAAAATTTGCTCAACCCAACCCAAGTTTGTCTTAAAATGATTTATTTGATATTAAACTTGGGTTGGGTTTGATCAAAATTAGCCCAACCCAGCCTAACTCAGAATGAATTTGCTGATATTAAATCAAATCAAGATTGAAACCAAATCATGGAAGAACTAAGGAGTGTATTGGCTCTAATATGATTTTCGTGATATTAAATTTGGGTTGAATCAAGATTAATTTAATCCAACCCAATTTTGTCTCAGGATGATTTTTCTGATATTAAGCTAGGGTTGGGTTAGGTCAAAATTTGCTCAACCCAACCCAAGTTTGTCTTAAAATGATTTATTTGATATTAAACTTGGGTTGGGTTTGATCAAAATTAGCCCAACCCAGCCCAACTCAGAATGAATTTGCTGATATTAAATCAAACCAAGATTGAAACCAAATCATGGAAGAACTAAGGAGTGTATTGGCTCTAATATGATTTTCGTGATATTAAATTTGGGTTGAGTCAAAGTTAATTTAATTCAACCCAATTTTGTCTCAGGATGATTTTTCTGATAATAAGCTAGGGTTGGGTTAGGTCAAAATTTGCTCAACCCAACCCAAGTTTGCCTTAAAATGATTTATTTGATATTAAACTTGGGTTGGGTTTGATCAAAATTAGCCCAACCCAGCCCAACTCAGAATGAATTTGCTGATATTAAATCAAACCAAGATTGAAACCAAATCATGGAAGAACTAAGGAGTGTATTGGCTCTAATATGATTTTCGTGATATTAAATTTGGGTTGAGTCAAAGTTAATTTAATCCAACCCAATTTTGTCTCAGGATGATTTTTCTGATATTAAGCTAATAAGGTTGGGTTAGGTCAAAATTTACTCAAC
Organism: Onthophagus sagittarius; assembly: GCA_036711965.1. NCBI lineage: Eukaryota > Metazoa > Arthropoda > Insecta > Coleoptera > Scarabaeidae > Onthophagus > Onthophagus sagittarius. The sequence goes on along the minus strand of JASERS010000010.1, from coordinate 27,053,878 downwards.
CCAACCCAAGTTGGTCTTAAAATGTTTTCTTTAACAACTTAACTTTTTTTTTAACAACTTAAAAGAACCTTTAAAAACATAATTCTTATTTAATAATGTCAACTTAGGAATGGTATCTCAATTTTGAGATACTTGTACATTTCAGTTTTATGGGTGTCCAGTCCCGGGATTTCACGAAATTTTAACACTAGGAGCACTAAGAGATCTCGAGATTTAGAAATAATTAAAATATCCGAAACGATTTTTTTTGCCGCTTCACTGTGGGCCAAGCAAAGAAAAATTGCTTATTGTTTTCGTGCAATTGAGTGTGCAAAAGATTAATAATAATACAATATCACATCTTAAATTGCTTGGGACGATTCATCAAATCCCCATTTTGAAGTTTAGCTAACTTTAAAAGATCTTGCTATACTTGAAATATGTAATTTATAGTGTAATCTAATAGTCAATGATATATTCCAAGAAGGAAGGCCATTATGTGTTGCATCAAAAATTCCGCAACTGAAATTGATAACACTCTTTTGAGCTCTTTAATATGCTCAATTTGAGTTGATTAATGGTTTAGGTGAACAGATAGCTCGCTTGGTAGCTCTTTTGGTAAGCCTATCAGCGTGCCTATTACCTGAACAGATCGAGTGTCCTTTTATCCCTTGAAGTGAAACACAGTTATGTGCTGCGGCCTTCTCCAATATTAGGTGGCAGTCCATGACAAGTCCTAAGTTGTATTGATCCATGGTTTTGAAGAATGTTTTGGGTTGGGTTGTGCTTCAACATCATACTATTTTTGATATTGAATAGTATAAAGTTGAAGTTCAACCCAACCCAACCAAATCCAAACCCCCTTTCCTCGTCTTCTCCGGAAAGCGCCGATGAGGCATTACTTCGTAGTGCACAACGGACTGCATCCTCCCCTTCTTTCCTCTTTCTTTCGTCGAACTCAGAAGAAACTCAACACAAACACCCACATTAATTTTTTTTTCAATAATAGATTTTTATAAAATTGCATACCTGGAAGAAGGGGGAAGGCCCCCCCTCTTTATATGCTCTTCCTCTGCCATTAAGTCGCTTACCCTATATTGTCTCTGTGCTTATCGAACTCGGAAGTCTTTCTCTCCCCGGTTGGTCTGGTCGAGGGGAGGAAACCCCCCTCTATGTTCTCTTGTCCCCAACCCAACCCAACCCATTTTTTTTGGCGTTGAGGAGGAGAAAATGCTTGATGCACTGAGCCCTGGGCGGATATACGCCCTTAAAGATGGTAGTAATAATTCATCCGGCCAAGAGTGTGGGATTCCCTTGACCTCGGTCTTTTTTGTCAAGGATACCCACTAAAAACTCCCCCTCTTTCATCGCCCTCTCTCGTGTGGTAATGCCCCTTCGGGCTTTGGCCATCGCACGAGCGACGGAAAAAACACAAAACAAAACAATCACAAACATATCTTACTGTCACTCCCTTACCACTGAAGCACTGCGCACAAATCACAAAACTTTCACTACACTAACCACAGATCTCCTTCGCACAGATCACTTCCCTCGTGAAGTTCTCCACGATCATCCAGCTCTCCTCGCTGCTCAGAATTGCGGGAATCACGTCCGTCGGCGTCAGGTCCTTCCGAAGGTTCGATGACAGCTGCTGCCTCTAGCCGCTCCATCTTGAGCATCTAAAAAAGATGTACTCCAGATTATCTATTTCCTTGCAGTATGGACAGCGGTCGCTCTCGGTACACTTGTGTTTCCATAGATGCTGCCTGAAGCAGCCGTGACCCGTGATTAACTGGCTGGTGTAGTAATTCACGTCTCCCCATTTTCTTTGCCTCCAGGTGCCTATATCTGTTATTAATGCTTTGGTCCATACCGATTTGCCCGTGTTCTCTTTCCAACCCGCCTGCCATTCTTCCATAACTTCCTGCTCAGTTCGCTGTCCAGATCTCTTTAAAATAATGAGTCTTATCGGTGGTGTTCCTATCAAAACCTGTAGGGCTTCAGTAGACGTCGTACGGTAAGCGCTCGCAACTCGGAGTAGGATTTTCCGCTGTTAGGTGTTTAATTTTTTCAGTTGTTTCTTGATGTCGATCTCAATCACCACGTTAACCACGTTATGCACGCCTATAAAAGTTGTGATAAAATGGTGCTTGCTATGACCTTTCTTTTTGATTCTTTAGGGCCATGCGTCGATCCCATAATCCTATATCAGGAGTGTGTTGTTTTCTTGGTCTTTCCGACCGCCGAGTCAATATGATGACCCCATTTAAGGTCTTTACCAATGAAAACTCCTAGGTATTTCACCGCCTTTTGGGTTGTAATTGTTGTTCCACCAACCTGGATGCTAATTTCCCCTCTGTTCCTTCTACTTTTCAGTAGCACCGCCTCCGTCTTATCTGTAGCTATTTTCAGATCCTTTCCCTCCATCTTATGTATGACATTCTGTATAACCCGTTCGGTCGTGTCGATAAGTCCCTCTGTTTTTTCTTCCGCCACCACTATTGCCAGGTCGTCGGCATATGCGATTTTCTTGACGTTATCGCCTTCTTCCTCTTCTAGGATGTCATCAAAGAGCACATTCCACAGCAAGGGGCCCAATATGAAACCCTGTGGGACGCCCCCGTATATTTCATATTTCTCATTCTCATACGTCAGATATCTTTCACTCAGGTATTCATCTATTATGTTTATTAAATATGTCGATATGTTCTTTCTTTCCAGGCACTTGATTATTTTCTGACACGGTCGACAGCCCCTTTCGAAATCCATATTGATTTTCGGAGAATCCTCCCCTTTCGTTTATTTCATACTCCAATTTCTCCCTGATGAGTGCTTCGTAGTGCTTACCATAAGTGTCTAGCATGCACAGTGGGCGACACTTTTTGTTCGTTTCAGGTTGGGTTGCTGGCTTTTCAATTAGGATTAGACGTCCTTCCCTCCACATCTTAGTTGTCTCTCATCAGTGTGTTGAAGATGTTGGCAATGATTGTGAGTTCTGTGTTTACAGCGTCCTTAACCATTTCGGCAGTTATCGAATCTTTCCCAGGGTCATTGAGGTTTCTTAATTTAGCTGCTATATTAATTAATTGTTCGGGTGTTGTTTTTTTCAGTCCCTGTAGGCTCCTTCTTTTGTCATTTCTTGTTTCTTTTTTCCCTGGGAATAACCTCTCTATAACGTTTTTTATTTCGTTCTTTTCTAGTTGAATAGGTATTATATTTTTCGTTCGCTTCATTACTATTTTATACGCGTCTCCCCAAGTATCATTGTTTAGTTCTTCACACAGTTTTACCCACGCAGCCAAATCCAACCCAACCCAACCCCCCTCTATGTCCTCTTCTTAACCATCCTAATCGTCCCGCCAGTGTCCCTCATTTACCAGAACTCACTAGTTACTCCCTGCCCTGAGCCTACAGGTTCCTTGCGTAGACCCCTTTAGCTCTGATAATTTTCGTTATCATATCTTGCACAGCCCTCCAAATATCCTCCGATTCCAGTATTTGCTCAATCATACTATCTTTGTCTACTCTAGCACCAATCTTAATCTCGCATTCCTGTCTTTGTTCGCTAAATTCTTTACAAAAAAATAGGGTGCGCTCCACTGAGTCGATTTCTTCGCAGAACCAGCAAATCTCATCCTGCGATATTTTTATGTGGTGGAGGTATGTCTTGAAAACACCCAGAGGTAGTAATCTACCTCCCCCTATGCTCTGTTTGCCCATTCGTTAATATCTCTTATCAGTATCCTAGTCCAGCCCTCATTTTTTTCCCATCTCTCCTGCCATACTTCCAGTAGTTTCTGTCGTTTACCTACTATTTCCTTGCTGCCTTTCCTGTAGAGTTCGCACCTTTCCTATACAAGTAGGTCCATCGGAGAGATTCCCGCAATCACCTGTACTGATTCTGTAGCCGTTGTGCCGATATGCCGATATTATCCCAATCGCTAATTTTCTATTCAACGAGGTCAGCAGGTTCCTATATTTTTTGTGCCTTACTCATTCACCTCATCTTTGCCACGTCGGTGCAGCGTACAGTACCACAGAAGTTACTACGGTAGATGTTAGCCTTCTGCTTCTGGCTTTTGCTCCTCCCAATCTTGGCATTAGTCGGAGTATAAGGTTTGCCATTGTTGCTGCTTTATTTACTGTTTTGGTTACATGTGTTGTCATACCCATGGCCCTGTTCAAGAAAACCCCCAAATATTTAACAGCCTCCGATGTCCGGATCACCTCCCCACACGCATTTAGGTTTAGGGTCGTGGGCAGGGTCGTCGTTTAGGTTGTGGGCAGCTACTTTCAAACCCATATCATGGAGCGTTGTTGTTACCCGCCGTACCGCATGTCTCGCTTTTTCTTCTCAATGTACCACATCTCTGGCCCTAACTACTAACGCCAAATTGTCGGCGTACGCTATAAGTTCGACTCCGTCTTCTAACTTGGTGTCTAAGATTTTATTGTAGAAAAGGTTCAATAGAAGCGGACCCAGCGGAGACCCCTGCGGAACGCCACTTGTCACTTTGTACTTTCTCCCATTTGGCGCTATTATGTACCTTTCTGATAACTAACTTTTAATCGTCCTTATAAGGTATCCACTGACTTTTCCTTCTATCAAAGTTCTGACAATCTTCGCCTAAGGGGCCGAATTGAAAGCGTTTTTGATATCGAGCAGAACGAGTACAAGTTTTCTAATTGATTTTGTCTACTATCTTTTGAGCCTTTTCTATTGCTTGCACGGTCGCTCTTCCCTTTCGATAGCCAAATTGGTTCTGATGTAATAGTTTTAGCGCTTGCGCTTTCGTCTGCAACCGGTCCCTTAGTAGACTCTCCAATAATTTCCCCATGGTATCAAGTAGACACAGCGGACGATATCTGACCTGTACCCCAGATTTCTTTGGCTTCGCCATAAGACACAATCGCGCAATCTTCCATATACTTGGGAAACGTCCCTCTTTTACGCAGTATTATATGTATCTAGAAATTGACGTTTATGGTTCGATACCAAAACTTTTAACACCTCTGTCGTGATCCCATCCGGTCCCGGAGCCTTATTTTTACTTACTTTATTAGCTGCCGATATTATTTCCGCCTCCGAAAATGGGGTAGATTCCGTTAACTCATCATAGGACCCCCACAGGACCTCTTCGTGTGTCGGAAACGACTTAACTATCTGTTCTTCTATGCCTTCATTATCAATGTGTGTCCTGCTCTTAAGTCGTAGTTTTTTAGTTATTATTTTGTAAGCCTTTCCCCATATATCGCCATTCAACTCCTCACAGAGGTCTATCCATTTTCGTTTCTTGCTATAGGCTATTGCTCGTTTTAGTTCATTCTTGGCTTTTTTATAATTCTCCGTCATCTCATATACGTTCTCATTTTCGCCACCATACTCCTTCCTAGCGCGTGTTAGCTGTCTTCGAAGTCTGTTACACCCCAATCGCTTCTGCCCTATGTCGCTATTCCACCAATAGATTGGCTTCCTGTATAGCGTTTTTCCTTTTATCTTGATTAGATATTTTTCGCATAACTTGTTTACTTTTTTTACTAGGTTTTCCGGAGTTTTAAGTTCTTCCTCTCTGAAGAGTGGATCCGTAACTTGTGCTAACTTTTTAATTGTTTTTTCTGATGTCAGCCATCTGCCTTCTATATGGCGCGAATATGCAATTCTATGAACTTTTCCAATTTCAATCATAATTGTTCTATGGTCACTAAAGTTTTCCTCCTCAGAAATAACCTACCAATCCTTAACTTTCGAACCCAGAGAACACGTACACGCCGTAAAATCGAGAAACGATTCACCAGCCGATCCAGCAAAAGTTGGCACACTACCCTCGTTCACTGCCACTCTCGTTCGCTAGCATAAAGCCAGGTATCAAAAATTTCCCCTCTTTTATTTGCCTTTGGTGATCCCGTCTGCACCGACTTAGCGTTCACATCTCCCCCAATCAAAATATCCTTTTTATATCGTGTCATAATCATTTGCATGTCACACAAGAAATCGTAAAAATCCTCTATGCACCGATTTGGCGAAAAATAACAAGAAACAACCACCAAACCGGACAATTCAACACACACAAAACCATCATCCTCGTAGGAACTCATCACTAGTAAATCATTGTACACATTTACAAACGAATCACAATTTTGGTCGATGAAATGTTTAGCATTTGGTTCACAGCCAATTAACACGTCATTTTTTTTACCACTGTGTAATTAATAAGATCACTTTACACCTGTTAAAGTTTAATTGGATACACTTGATTTGTTCTATACTACTCTTTGTGTTGCCCTGCAGTACTTTAGCTGTATGAGACATTTAATTATGTTGTCTTACTACTTTTCTCCTCGCATTGAGCTCATTCTTGAAAGCATCGCACCTTCCCGAAGCTACCCTGTGTCCATTCTTGCAGATCGGGCAGTATTCCTCACCCTTACATACCTTTGCCAGATGGCCACCTTTTCCACACCTGAAACATAGTTTTTTCCGATCCGGGCCGGTGCACACCGTTATGGAATGGCCGTATCCCCAACATTTACTACATTTTTCCACTTCTAGCCTTATTTTGATGTAACACCTTGAAAGTCCGATCTTCATGACAAGTCCTGAGGTAATGGTTATTCTATTCAGGGCTGAAATGGATTCTCTACTGTCAGTATAAATTGTGAAAATCTTATCTTGCAAGTTGGATCTGACCATAAAGTCGACGGCAAGTAGAATGGCGATTCTGCCTATATGACTGTGGTACCTTTACCTAATGGAGTGGATATGTTTAATTCGTGATCGTACAAGAAAACTCCAGCTCCAGCTCCTTCCCGACTAACCGAACCATCAATGTAGACTTTGTTACTTTTACTTACTTTTACTTCTGTGGAACGTGGATAGGTGAGATGACTCTTAGCAAAAATGTGTTGTAAGGGTATGAAGAAAAATGTGTTGTAAGGGTATGAAGTCCGTCTTTCGTTCCAGAATTGGCGAGTAACCGACCATTTCGTTCCAGAATACGGCATTTTTACTCTTTCTCTCATCCATAAGGATTCCAGCTGTACTCAGTCGAAACATGGTCACCAGTGCCACTTCTTGAATGAACAAATGAAGTGGCGGTAGGTTCAATATGTTTTCCATGGTTGCAGTGTAACATACGTAGTAACATACAAACACGCAAGTCTTTGTACTTTGTTTAGTGCAGCAGTGGAAATAAATTTTAAGGTTTTTGACCACCAGACTACTGCACCATATGTAAGCATAGGTCGAATTACAGCTGTGTAGATCCAGACGGTAGTTTTAGATGACAGCCCTCATATAATAATAATAATAACTTTATTCAAGCTTCATCATATACAAAGAGTACTAACAAAAAATATATTCCATTATATATAAGGTTATGAACTTAACGAATTTCAGAAGAAAAAAAATATATATATATTTGAAAATGACAAGTACATGCCTAGGTAACATAAAATACTTTAAAGCCTGAATGTAGGCGGAGATCAAGTAATAGCTGTTCTACCACTCAAACCCAATCAAATACAGTAATAAACTAAAAAAAGTTCAATGACAACTGAGCACCATTAGCTAGTGTCGAAGATGCACAATACTTAAATCATACTAGCATCTCAACCCCCGAGGCCACCAAGCACGAGTCTCGTATAGATTTCTTAAATCGGTGCAAGGGTAGACCCACTAAATATTCAGGAAGATTATTATAAACAGATGTAATTTGGTATGAAAAATATCTCTTAAAAAATTCCAAACGATGGGAAGGAGGAGTTAACCTACCCCTGAACCGTATATTGACATTGTGTACGTCAGTTATGAAGTTAATTCGCTCGAATAGATAAGGGAAACTCCGCTCCGTTATAATCTTATAATAAAAGCATGCTTTATGAACATACCGACGCGACTTCATATTCATCCATTTAAGTTTCCTATCAGCAAAAGAGACATGTTCATACTTTTTCAAGCCAAAGATTAGCCGGACATAAGAATTCTGGAGCTTTTAAATTTTCTGCTGATGATGGTAGTCAATAAATGAACCGTAAATGCTATCACAATAATTAAAATGTTATAAGACGAGAGAGTCACATAAGAGTTTTTTAACAGAATTTGTAAGGCAATGTCGATTACTGAAAATCAATCTCACAGAGCCGTAAGCTTCAACAGCACATTAATATGTTCCCTAAACTTTAATGATTCATCAATAACTAGGCCAAGGTTCTTAACAGACCCACTCAGAGGGAGTGGCACATCTCCCAACAAAATGTAATAGAATCTGTCAAAAAAGATTTTTTTCAATTTAGTAGAACCAAATAGAATCATTTGAGTTTTCCTTTCATTAATTTTAAGACAGTATTCCTGAGCCCCTCTGATGATATTAAAAAGATCACGTTTAAGCTCATTAAGCCCTTCTCCAAAGTGACTTTCAGGGAAGGACAGGTAGATCTGAGTGTCATCAGCATAATAATGCATCTTGCAAAAATCGACAAAGCTGTTAAAATTTATAGTATAAATCTTAAACAAGGTGGGCCCCAATACCGAACCCTGCGGCACACCAGACTTGATCTCCAATGGACCAGAGACGTTGCCCTCAATACTGACCGATTGAATTCCACCTTTAAGGTAGTTGTAGAAAAAATTCAGCACGACGGAGTCGGCACCAATATGCTTAAGAATAGATAGTAATAAATTATCTTTAAGTGTATCAAACGCCTTCGAGAAGTCCAGCAATCTTAACAGGGTCAACTTATTGCAGTCAGTAGCTATGACAATATCGTCAACTATATTATTCAGAGCAGACTCACATCCATGACCCTCCCTGAAGCCAGATTGGTTCACCGGAATGATGCGTTCGGAGTCCAAGAAGTCTATCAATTGGCTGTTAACAATCTTTTCCAAGACCTTGGACAAAGAACACAATATACTTATGGGCCTCAAGGAAGAATAATCAGTGGGATTAGACACTTTAGGTATCGGAATGACAATCGATTTTTTCCATACTGAAGGAAAAACACCTTCCAGCAGACAAGTATTAATAATGTTTACTATATGAGATAAAATTACAAGACAAGCCATTTTAATAAAGTGAATTCCGATACCATCGGCACCAATAGCGTTCGACCTTACGCTTTGTAATACTTCCATGATAGAACTTTCTGAAATAAGACTAAATTTAAAGGTATTAGGGCCAAACTTAGAGTTGTTGAAAATGTTTATAAGATTATCAACTTTACAATCACCAAAGCACTGGGACTTCAAAAACTAGTCGTTTAGTTCAGAAGAGTTTCTTTAAGATATTTGGCAAGGAATGATCCTGAAGTTTAAGTAGATTATTTCGACGTAGCACTTTCCACGGATTAGCAGAATTTTGGATTTCATGAGTCATAAAGACACGCTTCTCATTTTTAATAGAATTATTCACCAGATTCCTCAAATCCTTATAATAATTCCAATCGGCCAGATTCTTTGTTCCTTTATATTTAGAAAAGGCTTTATTTCTTAAGTGGTGCATAAGCCGAACATTATCAGTAAAGCACGGACAAGGGACGTGGTCACCAGAAACCTTAACCAGCGGGGCAAATCTATTAACAGCCAAAGTTAACAAACAATTAAATAAATTTACTTTCTCATCGATATCACGTAAGTAAAACATATTGTCAAAAGGAAGAGTCCGCAAGAAGACTAAAAAAAGGGACAGATCAAAAAATATTTTAGAGATCGAACATACCTAGAGGAGGCAGACGCCTCAAAAGATAAATTGAATTTGCAAGAAACGAGTTCATAATCACTCAAATCGTGGACAGAAACAACCTTTGCCTCAATGATAAATTCATGTAAGTTGCAAAAAATTGCATCAATTAAGCTACCTTTAGTGGCAGTTATCCTAGTCGGCTGATCAATGGTTAATGATAAATCAAAGTTCCCAAGCATCGTCAGAAACTCATCACAGTAAACGTCAGCCAAATCAAGCAAGTCAATGTTGTAGTCACCACACAGGACACAGAGATCAACGCAGGGACGTATTAAGCAGAGGGAGGTTTCCAACTCATCAATATAAAACTTTTCTTATACAATTCTGACCTATAGCTGACACCGAAACGGATTTTTATTTTATTTATAATAAAGGATATCCAGCATTGCTCAATAGAATCACTACTCTCCAGCAGAGTAGACTTCAAATCGTTCTGCACGTACATTGCAACTCTTCCTACTCTATCAACACGATCTCGTCTATAGAGACGATAACCAGGGATGTTAACGAAATCGCTAGAGATATCTTCAACTTTCAGATAAAGCAAAGATGGAAAAGTTATTTTCCAGAATAACGTGACGTACACTGTCAATATGAGCCACGAGTGAACGGATATTCAGGTGAGCAGCCGCCAACCCACAAAAAGCAGCCATGGGAGAGAAAAAGAAATTAAAAAATAAAAGCAAAACAAAATAATAATTCAACATAGCACTCTATAATAAGCACACAGCAATAACGTGCAGGAGCAATCCGCGATCAATGCCTCTGCTGCACCGCGCCTCATGAACAATGTAAGTAAAATCAGGTATAAAGTAAATTAACAAAACAGAAAGAAAAAAAAGAAAAACTTATAAAGGATATTAAGAAAACATCGAGAATCGCGAAGAAGCAAAGTAAATTTAAGTAAGTCAATAAGCATATAAAGGGAGCTACTTACAATAACAAGATAAAACAATTAGGTTGCTAGTTGACTAATTGACTCTGAGAGGCACCTAGCTGATCCAGATCGTCGAACGATCGCACCCTTGTTTAGTTTCCTTTGTAGTTTACAAAAATTGAGCCATCCAGAGTCCAAACAACCCTGAAACCAAACCGGTCAACTGCCTCACGATACAAACGGAAGCGCTCTCTCGTTAGATCTTCTGCTATTGATATTTTCTTCCCCTTGAGCCGCTTTCTATTAGTCATAACCATCCGCCGATCCCTGTAACTCACAAATTTGACAAGAACAGCTTGCGTTCCATGTTTAGTCTGCTGACCAACAGCGTGATATCGGTCGATAGCACTTTGATCGATTTTAAGGTTCATAGTTTCATTAAACAACTTAAGAACCGACTTTTCAACTTCACTTGGAGGGCACTTGATCAAGCCATGAATACGCACGCTAGATCGCCGCGAATATTGTTCCAAGTTGTCACATCTCGCGACCAGTGCGATGTTTTCCTGACTCAGTTGCTCCATCCGGTCGTGGAGAGTCTTGATTTTTTCGGTAAAAACACGTTCCACCTCCTTCGAAATAGTATCGAGCAGAATATTTAATAATATCAATTATGCACGATTTCACAAATTCATCCTTGTCTGATACAGACGTGGTCGCTGAACGCGTTTTACCAGCTATAATATGACAAAACTCAACTAATACACCTTTTAACGACTATATTTAGCGGAGTGCAGCACAAGCACGTCTTACCTATAGTCCTCCGGCACTGACTAAATGCAACATACGCTTTCTTTACTCTATTGTCTAAGTGAGCCTTCCATATCATTTTGTCGTCAAGTATAATGCCCAGATATTTGACTTCTTTAGACAAAACTAATGGAGTATTAGCAAGAGATGGTAAACTGGGCTTGAAAACCTTCCTCAATCGTAAAGTACATTTATGTGCTTACCTTTGACAAGGATGGTTAGATCGTCTGCATAACCAACTGTTGTGAAGTTGGCTTTAGGGAGGGATTTCAAGAGGCTATCCAGGGTGAGATTCCACAACAATGTGGAAAGTACACCCCCTTGTGGACAGCCTCGAGTAACTCCTCCATGAAGACTGACATTGTCAGCCCTAATCTTAACTATCTTATGTTTGAGCGCGTTCTCAATCCAACCACAAAGAGTCAGTCGAATTTTATGCTGAAGCAAGGCATCGTAAATACCAGAGAAAGTTGTTTTATCAAAAGCTCCCTCTATATCTATGAACACACAAAGGGCGGACTCCTTTGAGTCCAGCATCCCACCAACAAAGCTGGCCACCGAGTGCAGAGCCGTTCGTGTGGACTTGCCCTGAGTGTAGGCATGCTGATTAGGATTTACTAGTGCAATTGGAAGACAGAAATCCCTGATATAGCGATCACACAGCCTCTCCAAAGTTTTCAAAAGAAAGGAGGAGAGGCTGATAGGTCTAAACTATTTCGGTGTGAAATAATCTAACTTACCCGGTTTTGGTATGAAATTCACAAGTTAAAAGTAATAACAGAGCTTTAATACTAAAGCGGTCAACATTTAGGATGTTGTGTTGCTCCCGTTTCAGTAACAAGTTGAAAGCAGTAAGATGATTTAAATATAACAAAACGTAAATAAAAAGAATCTTTACAGCACTAATAAAATGCGTTAGACATTTAGGATTTCATGTTGTCCCTTTTTTTTTCTGGAAGCAGAAATATAAAAGAACTTTAAAGAAAATGGCTTTTTGGAGTAGACTTAGGATCTTAGGATGCAATTTTAATAAAATTATCAACGGTGGGATTTATTTTAATGTTGGAATTATGTAGCTTTTTATTGCAGAGTTTTATGAAGTGACAGAGGACAAGAAACATTAAATGTTTATAAATTTTGGTGAATGTATCAGGATAGGTTATGTGGGAAAGAATATAGGGATGGCGGATAATATTAGGAATATTATGGAAAATGGTATCTTTCGTATTCGAAATAAGGTTGAGGAATGTGGATGAAGGATATTTCACATAAGAATTGGCATCTCTCACGTAATCCTGTAATACTATTAAACCATTAACATCAGTAATGGAATCAGAACAAAAGAACTGATTACAATGCTGTAGTCTGTATAAGCTGACTTGTTAAGGTCAACTGTAAGTAATGATACGTTACTCTTGGTGTTAGTAGATAATTTTGTGGTGGTATTTAAAGAAAATTGATAGGATGAAGAAGAAGAAGTGAGATTGTTATCGTCACTAGAAGCAGAGTTGGAAAAAAGAGTATTGTAAGAAAGAAGAAAGTCTTCGCCATCATCTTTACAATTCGTCCCAATGCCACAAGAACCGGTATTATTTAAAATTACCGTTTTATAAGCATTGACGAATTGTGAATTTGTAGGCTTTGTGTTACCACCACATAATCCTCTAGCAAAGAGATTCTCTAAAGGATCTTGATTTAAAGATCTTAAAGCAAGATACTTGAAACCATCACCCCTTAAAGACGCCCATAAATACATTACATTACTAATTGTTGCTAACAGTAATTTGATTGTTGGAGGATTTCCTACACACTTAACGCTGGATAAAAAATTGATTTGTCTTAACTTTCTACTAGCATCATCCCAAAATCGAAGATATTGTGAGTTGCTAGTTAACTTGCGTGCTAAAGGTTTTCCAGAGGTAGATACAGAATTTAGCGAGTCAAATAGGTCGTTCATAAACTTTACAAATATCCCCGTACCCAAAGCATCCATAGCGCCTGTCTTCGACAGAATGTTAAGGAGGGAAGCAGTGGAGTCACTGAAAACTTGCGCACTAAGCTTTACTTTCATCTTCTGCCGATTAGTTAGGTTTACGTGGACATACGTAAAACGTAGCTTTCAATATGCCACAATCCCCATTACCATCCAACTCGGACAGCCGACAAATGTTACTCCACATAGCTGTTTTCCCTTTGAATACAATATCTTTAGTCATAAAATTATTCCTGCATATGAGGGACATCAAAAAGATGAATAATTTGATGGCCATCAATATTGTATATGAATTGATCACCCTCCTTACCACGTTCTGGCATCGTTAATACCAGAGAAAGTTGTTTTCTCAAAAGCTCCCTCTATATCTATGAACACACCAAGGGCGGATTCCTTTAAGTCCAGCGCCCCACCAACAGAGCTGGTCACCGAGTGAAGAGCCGTTAATGTGGCATGCTGATTAGGATTTACTGGTGCAATTGGAAGACAGAAATCCCTAATATAGCGATCATACAGCCTCTCCAAGGTTTTCAAAAGAAAAGAGGAGAGGCTGATAGGTCTAACGATTTCAGAGTGAAATAATCTAACTTACCCGGTTTTGGTATGAAGTTCACCGTAACCTCACGCCACCGATTGGGTATATAGTGCAGCGCCAGACAGGCCTGGAAAATTCTCACCAGGTGAGGTACAAGATCCTCCAACCCCCATTGTAAAAGGACTGGTATAATACCATCTGGTCGCATAATAACTATATCGCATGCAAAAAGTACCTATATCGACTCGATAAGTGTGTCAAAAGTGATAGTTTCTATTTTCTAATTTATATTTACATAAATATTTACTTAATTAAACATTGTGCATTATTTTGAAATTTTAAAAAGGAGATTTCTTTGCCTATCGATGAGAATGCGATCAAAACGTAGGACGATATTACTGTCAATTTTTGCATGTGTAGTTTTATACAATATCTGCATTGGAAATGTTTCTGTATTTGAAGAAGAAATTAGGGAAAATATTAATGAATCCCTTTATTTGAATTGAAGGAATTTTTTGGCACTTTACTGCTTAAGTTTTTGGGTATTACTCGAAAACAAAAACTATCTCTGGGAGGAAATGTTTCTCGATAAATTCACGGGCATTTTAGGACTTCTGCGTTTTGATTGCCTTCTAACACGGGAAGAAACTTTCTAACACAGGAAGATAAAATTTGGCAAAAATATAATTACATGTATTAGGTAAAATTCGAACATCTCACAGAATTGTATCTCCAAAGAATTCAGGTCGATTTTATCAATATTTAACGAGCTTGAGTTCCTTTCTTCAAATTTCTAAATCTCCGAGTTACGATTTTTTTATTAAAACTTAGCAAAAGCATAATCATATGTGTTTCATAAAAATGAGGGAATTTTCAAAGAATCGTATCTCAAGAACCAATTGAGATATCGCTCTGAAATAAAAAGCAACTTGAAGCAAATTTTGTTGCTATTTATGGTGCCTAAGATTCTTGCTTCAAATATTTAAATTTCCGAGTTATGATTTTTTGATTGAAACTCTGCAAAATATAATTATATGTGTTTGATAAAAATCAAGACATTTTCAAAGAATGGTATCTCAAGAACCAATTGAGATATCGCTCTGAAAAAAAGAGCAACTTGAAGCAAGTTTTGTTGCTATTTAAGGTGCCTAAGATTTTTGCTTCAAATATTTAAATTTCCGAGTTATGATTTTTTGATTGAAACTCTGCGAAATATAATTATATGTGTTTGATAAAAATCAAGAAATTTTCAAAGAATCGTATCTCAAGAACTAATTGAGATATCGCTCTGAAAAAAAGAGCAACTTGAAGCAAATTTTCTTGCTATTTAACGTGCTTAAGATCGTTTTTCCAAATCACAAAATTTCTCAGCTGTAATTTTTTGATTGAAACTCTGCAAAATATAATTATACGTGTTTGATAAAAATCAAGAAATTTTCAAAGAATCGTATCTCAAGAACTAATTGAGATATCGCTCTGAAATAAAGAGCAACTTGAAGCAAATTTTGTTGTTATTTAAGGTGCCTAAGATTCTTACTTCAAATATTTAAATCTGCGAGTTATGATTTTTTGATTGAAACACTGCAAAATATAATTATATGTGTTTGATAAGAATCAACAAATTTTCAAAGAATCGTATCTCTAGAACTAATTGAGATATCGCTCTGAAAAAAAGAGCAACTTGAAGCAAATTTTCTTGCTATTTAACGTGCTTAAGATCGTTTTTCCAAATCACAAAATTTCTCAGCTGTAATCTTTTGATTGAAACTCTGCAAAATATAATTATATGTATTTGATAAAAATCAATAAATTTTCAAAGAATCGTATCTCAAGAACTAATTGAGATATCGCTCTGAAATAAAGAGCAACTTGATGCAAACTTTGTTGCTATTTAAGGTGTCTAAGAATCTTGTTTCAAATATTTAAACCTGCGAGTTATGATCTTTTGATTGAATCTCTGCAAAATATAATTATATGTGTTTGATAAAAATCAAGACATTTTCAAAGAATCGTATCTCAAGAACTTATTGAGATATCGCTCTGAAATAAAGAGCAACTTGAAGCAAATTTTGTTGCTGGTTAACGTGCTTAAGATCGTTTTTCCAAATCATTAAATTTCTGAGCTGTGATTTTTTGATTAAAGCTTTGCAAAAACCTGATTATATATATTTGTTAAAAATCAAGAAATTTTCAAAAATTCGTATCTCAAGAACTAATTGAGATATCACTTTGAAATAAGGAGCGGTTTGAAGCAAATTTAATTAGTATTTAACGTGCTTGATATCCTTTCTTCAAATCTCTGAATTTCCGCATTATGATTTCTTTATTAAAACTTTGCAAAAACATAATTATATGTATTTCATAAAAATGAGGAAATTTTCAAAGAATCGTATCTCAAGAACTAATTAAGATATCGCTCTGAAATAAAAAGCCTGTTGAAGTTTTCAAAACACAATATTTTCAAGAAAAACACTCGTATATATAATGTAAGCCCGCATTTGAAAGAAATTCCTAACTTAATTGCTATAGGAGCTGTAATTGGTACAAATAGCTAGTTACGTATACATAGCTAGTTACGTATACATGTGGTATATATAAATAGCCACATCCTTTATTTTTAGTAATAAAAAGATTATATTAAAAGAAATTCGTCTCGAATTGCAAATTATCTTAACTGGCAATTATGGCTCGAGTTCCTTCTTCATAAACTTTAAAGACCAAGCAAAAAGCTTGAATCGAAACCTAATAAAACAGATGAGACGATTAACAAACACAGACATTATCTTTATTTCTTTAACCAACGTTAACTTGTTTCCATCGACCGTCTGTCCACTTTCATTTTCCTCATGGGACGGGATTTCACCTGATAAAAAGATTTTCTAACTCATTCGAACCATCTTTAGATGTTAACATAATAATTTACGTAAAAAGATTTTTGTTGGGTTATGTTTTGAAACGAAGTACGCGGATTAAATTAATTTTTTCAACTTGCTTGAAACCAGCCCCCCACTTCCTCTGAGTGGCGGCAAAAGGAAAAACTTATATATGCACGTTCGGACCGTGGAGGACGCAGACAAGAAGTAGTTGTTACACTGAGGAAAAGGGTTACCAACTGTGACGTTTTTTTTTTGTATTTTGTGCTTCTTCGGTTTTTGTGTTAACTCGTGAAAAGGAAGGGATTTAGGATGAAGTGTTTTCATCAATTGGTAAGTTATTTTTTATATAACGATTTATTCATTAAACCAATAAATAAACAATGGTATATTTCTTCGAAGAAATAATAAGAAAAGGGGGAAATAGATGGGAACTAAGTATTGTGGAAAAACTATTGTGAAAGAATGGAACGGTGAAAGTTTAAACAAAGGTTTTTTTTAAGGGGGCGTTTTGAATTTATTTACAGTTTTCTATGCTAATTGAAAACGCACCAAAAATAACTAACGCATTGTTCCCCAATATGGAAAAAAGAAATTTAAGCATTTTAATTTGGATAAATTAGCTCCATTTTTAGAGTTTGAAGTGAAAGTCAACACGAGTATTTGTAATTAAAAATAATTGAGGCCTAAATTTTGAGTTGCAATTTGAATAATTGGATTCAGAAAAATAGAAATTGAAGAAATCTTTGGAGAATCGATTGTTAATCCAATTAAAATAAGTTCACTTTCTGCTGGAAAGAGTGTAATGAGAGAAATACAAGAAAGTTTCTAATTAACAAGAAATGACTTAAATTAATGAATTCGACTACAAGGACTTACAGTCACACAATTTCATAAGATCTAGAAGAATCTAGTACTGAATAACAATAATAAGACCTAGAACTAGAAAGTTTTTTGCTTGAAGAATACAATCTATTCAACAATATTTAAATTTATTTTTAATTTAAAAATTTATTTAAAAAACGACTTTTAATTCGAAACGGATAAATTAAATTAGATCAAAAATCGATTTAAAATTTAATGATAAATTATCTTAATGTTTAAATAAAATTCTAATAAAATTAAAAGATGGCGCGCTGATGATTTAAGTATTATCATTTTAACAATATTTAAATTTATTTTTAATTTAAAAATTTATTTAAAAAACGATTTTTAATTCGAAACGAATAAATTAAATTAGAATCAAAAATCGATTTAAAATTTAATGATAAATTATCTTAATGTTTAAATAAAATTCCAAGTAAAATTAAAAGATGGCGCGCTGATGATTTAAGTATTATCATTTTAACAATATTTAAATTTATTTTTAATTTAAAAATTTATTTAAAAAACGATTTTTAATTCGAAACGAATAAATTAAATTAGAATCAAAAATCGATTTAAAATTTAATGATAAATTATCTTAATGTTTAAATAAAATTCCAAGTAAAATTAAAAGATGGCGCGCTGATGATTTAAGTATTATCATTTTAACAATATTTATATTTATTTTTAATTTCAAAATTTATTTAAACAACGATTTTTAATTCGAAACGAATTAATTAAATTAGAATCAAAAATTGATTTAAATTTTAATGATAAATTATCTTAATTTTTAAATAAAATTTTAAGTAAAATTTAAAGATGGCGCGCTGATGATTTAAGTTTTATCATTTTAACAATATTTAAATTTATTTTTAATTTAAAAATTTATTTAAAAAACGATTTTTAATTCGAAACGAATAAATTAAATTAGAATCAAAAATTGATTTAAATTTTAATGATAAATTATCTTAATTTTTAAATAAAATTTTAAGTAAAATTTAAAGATGGCGCGCTGATGATTTAAGTTTTATCATTTTAACAATATTTAAATTTATTTTTAATTTAAGAATTTATTTAAAAAACGATTTTTAATTCGAAACGAATAAATTAAATTAGAATCAAAAATCGATTTAAAATTTAATAATTATTGAGTAAGATTACAAATAAAAGCAAAAGATGGCATTGATGATTTAATTATCCTTATTTTAATTAAAAATAAATTACTTCACTCAAAAAACGTATTTTAACTCGAAACCAACGCAAATTAAATTAAATTTGATTTAAAAATCGAATTAAAATCTAATAATTAATTTTCGTAATATCATAGATAAGTTTATAAATAAAATTAAGACTTAACTTTGGGCTTAAGATTTTAAAATAGATCGATATTTTATAAAAGAAGTAGATAATTTACGTAGCGGTAAGAAATGAAAAGAAAAAAAACAATGATATGCAAGAATTTACGGTAAAACTTACGTCCATAAATCTTGAATTAATATTATTTTGCAAGGTCGTTTAAGAAGAATTAACAAATAACCGCAATTGAGTACTATCGAAGCGGATCTATCAAAAAAAAAGTAAACAAATAAAAATCCCGAAATAAAAATCTAAATACAATCGTCGAATGGATATTAAAATGTCTTTACCTTGGGCAATCTTCAAACGGTATCTAAAAGATCCCATTCTTTCTAATAATAGTAATAAAGAGTCATGTAATGACCAACGCCTTTCATATTTTGATATCCTTGAAAGTTTGCTCTCCACATTTAAATTCAGAACGTGATGATTCATGGGGAACGAAAATTCTTGATCCATTAATCTTGTTTGCTTCTATGTTGATCTATCTGAAACCAAGTGGAAATAATTACTAAATAATCTGTTTGAAAAGAAAAATGTACAGGAAATTGTATCGCGTTTTTATTCGTTTCTTATGCAACTCAACGAACCATTTAAACTGCATCAATTTAATGGCACATTTAAAATTATTTACACCTAATAGCTCCGGTCGAACACTTTTATTTAAGGATGTGGCTATTTACACATACAGTATGTGTACACAATTGGCTGTTTAGACTGTATGCTTGTATATATACCAATTACAGCTCATATAACAATTAAGTTAGGAATTTCTTTCAAATGCGGGCTTGTACTAAAATTTTTTGAAAATTCTTGATTTTTATTTTATTTTACACATATAATATTATTTTATTTTGCAGAGTTTCAATCAAAAAATCATAACTCGGAGATTTAAATATTTGAAGCAAGAATCTTAGGCACCTTAAATAGCAAAAAAATTTGCTTCAAGTTGCATTTTTTTTCAGAGCGATATCTCAATTGGATCTTGAGATACGATTCTTTGAAAATGTCTTGATTTTTATCAAACACATATAATTATATTTTGCAGAGTTTCAATCAAAAAATCATAACTCGGAGATTTAATGATTTGAAGCAAGAATCTTAGGCACCTTAAATAGCAAGAAAATTTGCTTCAAATTGCTCTTTATTTCAGAGCGATATCTCAATTGGTTCTTGAGATACGATTCTTTGAAAATGTCTTGATTTTTATCAAACACATATAATTATATTTTGCAGAGTTTCAATCAAAAAATCATAACTCGGAGATTTAATGATTTGAAGCAAGAATCTTAGGCACCTTAAATAGCAAGAAAATTTGCTTCAAATTGCTCTTTATTTCAGAGCGATATCTCAATTGGTTCTTGAGATACGATTCTTTGAAAATTTATTGATTTTTATCAAACACATACATATATTTTGCAGAGTTTCAATCAAAAAATCATAACTCGGAGATTTAAATATTTGAAGCAAGAATCTTTAGCAACTTAAATAGCAACAAAATTTGCTTCAAGTTGCTCTTTATTTCAGAGCAATATCTCAATTAGTTCTTGAGATCCGATTCTTTGAAAATTTCTTAATTTTTATCAAACACATATAATCATATTTAGCAGAGTTTCAATCAAAAAATCATAACTCGGAGATTTAAATATTTGAAACAAGAAACTTAGGCACCTTAAATAGCAAGAAAATTTGCTTCAAATTGCTCTTTATTTCAGAGCGATATCTCAATTGGTTCTTGAGATACGATTCTTTGAAAATTTATTGATTTTTATCAAAGAAATACATATATTTTGCAGAGTTTCAATCAAAAAATCATAACTCGGAGATTTAAATATTTGAAGCAAGAATCTTAGGCACCTTAAATAGCAAAAAAATTTGCTTCAAGTTGCATTTTTTTTCAGAGCGATATCTCAATTGGTTCTTGAGATACGATTCTTTGAAAATGTCTTGATTTTTATCAAACACATATAATTATATTTTGCAGAGTTTCAATCAAAAAATCATAACTCGGAGATTTAAATATTTGAAGCAAAAATCTTAGGCACCTTAAATAGCAACAAAACTTGCTTCAAGTTGCATTTTTTTTCAGAGCGATAGGTCAATTGGTTCTTGAGATACGATTCTTTGAAAATGTCTTGATTTTTATCAAACACATATAATTACATTTTGCAGAGTTTCAATCAAAAAATCATAACTCGGAGATTTAAATATTTGAAACAAGAAACTTAGGCACCTTAAATAGCAAGAAAATTTGCTTCAAATTGCTCTTTATTTTAGAGCGATATCTCAATTGGTTCTTGAGATACGATGCTTTGAAAATTTCTTGATTTTTATCAAACACATATAATTATATATTGCAGAGTTTCAATCAAAAAATCATAACACGGAGATTTAAATATTTGAGGCAAGAATGTTAGGCACTTTAAATAAAAACAAAATTTGCTTCAGGTTGCTCCTTATTTCAGAGCGATATCTCAATTGGTTCTTGAGATACGATTCTTTGAAAATTTCTTGATTTTTATCAAACACATATAATTATACTTTGCAGAGTTTCATTCAAAAAATCATAACTCGGGGATTTAAATATTTGAAGCAAGAATCTAAGGCACTTTAATTAGCAACAAAATTTGCTTCAAGTTGCTCTTTATTTCAGAGCGATATCTTAATTGGTTCTTGAGATACGATTCTTTGAAAATTTCTTGATTTTTTATCAAACAGATATAATTATATTTTGCAGAGTTTCAATCAAAAAATCATAACTCGGAGATTTAAATATTTGAAGCAAAAATCTTAGGCACCTTAAATAGCAACAAAACTTTCTTCAAGTTGCATTTTTTTTCAGAGCGATAGGTCAATTGGTTCTTGAGATACGATTCTTTGAAAATGTCTTGATTTTTATCAAACACATATAATTATATTTTGCAGAGTTTCAATCAAAAAGTCATAACTCGCAGATTTAAATATTTGAAGCAAGAATCTTAGGCACTTTAATTAGCAACAAAATTTGCTTCAAGTTGCTCTTTATTTCAGAGCGATATCTTAATTGGTTCTTGAGATACGATTCTTTGAAAATTTCTTGATTTTTTATCAAACACATATAATTATATTTTGCAGAGTTTCAATCAAAAAATCATAACTCAGAGATTTAAATATTTGAAGCAAGAATCTTAGGCACCTTAAATAGCAAAAAAATTTGCTTCAAGTTGCATTTTTTTTCAGAGCGATATCTCAATTGGATCTTGAGATACGATTCTTTGAAAATGTCTTGATTTTTATCAAACACATATAATTATATTTTGCAGAGTTTCAATCAAAAAATCATAACTCGGAGATTTAATGATTTGAAGCAAGAATCTTAGGCACCTTAAATAGCAAGAAAATTTGCTTCAAATTGCTCTTTATTTCAGAGCGATATCTCAATTGGTTCTTGAGATACGATTCTTTGAAAATGTCTTGATTTTTATCAAACACATATAATTATATTTTGCAGAGTTTCAATCAAAAAATCATAACTCGGAGATTTAATGATTTGAAGCAAGAATCTTAGGCACCTTAAATAGCAAGAAAATTTGCTTCAAATTGCTCTTTATTTCAGAGCGATATCTCAATTGGTTCTTGAGATACGATTCTTTGAAAATTTATTGATTTTTATCAAACACATACATATATTTTGCAGAGTTTCAATCAAAAAATCATAACTCGGAGATTTAAATATTTGAAGCAAGAATCTTTAGCAACTTAAATAGCAACAAAATTTGCTTCAAGTTGCTCTTTATTTCAGAGCAATATCTCAATTAGTTCTTGAGATCCGATTCTTTGAAAATTTCTTAATTTTTATCAAACACATATAATCATATTTAGCAGAGTTTCAATCAAAAAATCATAACTCGGAGATTTAAATATTTGAAACAAGAAACTTAGGCACCTTAAATAGCAAGAAAATTTGCTTCAAATTGCTCTTTATTTCAGAGCGATATCTCAATTGGTTCTTGAGATACGATTCTTTGAAAATTTATTGATTTTTATCAAAGAAATACATATATTTTGCAGAGTTTCAATCAAAAAATCATAACTCGGAGATTTAAATATTTGAAGCAAGAATCTTAGGCACCTTAAATAGCAAAAAAATTTGCTTCAAGTTGCATTTTTTTTCAGAGCGATATCTCAATTGGTTCTTGAGATACGATTCTTTGAAAATGTCTTGATTTTTATCAAACACATATAATTATATTTTGCAGAGTTTCAATCAAAAAATCATAACTCGGAGATTTAAATATTTGAAGCAAAAATCTTAGGCACCTTAAATAGCAACAAAACTTGCTTCAAGTTGCATTTTTTTTCAGAGCGATAGGTCAATTGGTTCTTGAGATACGATTCTTTGAAAATGTCTTGATTTTTATCAAACACATATAATTACATTTTGCAGAGTTTCAATCAAAAAATCATAACTCGGAGATTTAAATATTTGAAACAAGAAACTTAGGCACCTTAAATAGCAAGAAAATTTGCTTCAAATTGCTCTTTATTTTAGAGCGATATCTCAATTGGTTCTTGAGATACGATGCTTTGAAAATTTCTTGATTTTTATCAAACACATATAATTATATATTGCAGAGTTTCAATCAAAAAATCATAACACGGAGATTTAAATATTTGAGGCAAGAATGTTAGGCACTTTAAATAAAAACAAAATTTGCTTCAGGTTGCTCCTTATTTCAGAGCGATATCTCAATTGGTTCTTGAGATACGATTCTTTGAAAATTTCTTGATTTTTATCAAACACATATAATTATACTTTGCAGAGTTTCATTCAAAAAATCATAACTCGGGGATTTAAATATTTGAAGCAAGAATCTAAGGCACTTTAATTAGCAACAAAATTTGCTTCAAGTTGCTCTTTATTTCAGAGCGATATCTTAATTGGTTCTTGAGATACGATTCTTTGAAAATTTCTTGATTTTTTATCAAACAGATATAATTATATTTTGCAGAGTTTCAATCAAAAAATCATAACTCGGAGATTTAAATATTTGAAGCAAAAATCTTAGGCACCTTAAATAGCAACAAAACTTTCTTCAAGTTGCATTTTTTTTCAGAGCGATAGGTCAATTGGTTCTTGAGATACGATTCTTTGAAAATGTCTTGATTTTTATCAAACACATATAATTATATTTTGCAGAGTTTCAATCAAAAAGTCATAACTCGCAGATTTAAATATTTGAAGCAAGAATCTTAGGCACTTTAATTAGCAACAAAATTTGCTTCAAGTTGCTCTTTATTTCAGAGCGATATCTTAATTGGTTCTTGAGATACGATTCTTTGAAAATTTCTTGATTTTTTATCAAACACATATAATTATATTTTGCAGAGTTTCAATCAAAAAATCATAACTCAGAGATTTAAATATTTGAAGCAAGAATCTTAGGCAACTTAAATGGCAACAAAATTTGCTTCAAATTGCTCTTTATTTCAGAGCGATATCTCAATACGTTCTTGAGATACGATTCTTTGAAAATTTCTTGATTTTTATCAAACACATATAATTATATTTTGCAAAGTTTCAATCAAAAAAATCATAACTCGGGGATTTAAATATTTGAAGCAAGAATCTTAGGCACCTTAAATACCAACAAAATTTGCTTCAAATTGCTCGTTATTTCAGAGCAATATCTCAATTGGTTCTTGAGATATGATTCTTTAAAAATTTCTTGATTTTTATCAAACACATATAATTATATTTTGCAGAGTTTCAATCAAAAAGTCATAACTCGCAGATTTAAATATTTGAAGCAAGAATCTTAGGCACTTTAATTAGCAACAAAATTTGCTTCAAGTTGCTCTTTATTTCAGAGCGATATCTTAATTGGTTCTTGAGATACGATTCTTTGAAAATTTCTTGATTTTTTATCAAACACATATAATTATATTTTGCAGAGTTTCAATCAAAAAATCATAACTCAGAGATTTAAATATTTGAAGCAAGAATCTTAGGCAACTTAAATGGCAACAAAATTTGCTTCAAATTGCTCTTTATTTCAGAGCGATATCTCAATACGTTCTTGAGATACGATTCTTTGAAAATTTCTTGATTTTTATCAAACACATATAATTATATTTTGCAAAGTTTCAATCAAAAAAATCATAACTCGGGGATTTAAATATTTGAAGCAAGAATCTTAGGCACCTTAAATACCAACAAAATTTGCTTCAAATTGCTCGTTATTTCAGAGCAATATCTCAATTGGTTCTTGAGATATGATTCTTTAAAAATTTCTTGATTTTTATCAAACACATATAATTATATTTTGCAGAGTTTCAATCAAAAAGTCATAACTCGCAGATTTAAATATTTGAAGCAAGAATCTTAGGCACTTTAATTAGCAACAAAATTTGCTTCAAGTTGCTCTTTATTTCAGAGCAATATCTCAATTGGTTCTTGAGATACGATTCTTTGAAAATTTCTTGATTTTTATCAAACACATATAATTATATTTTGCAAAGTTTCATTCAAAAAATCATAACTCGAGGATTTAAATATTTGAAGCAAGAATCTTAGGCACCTTAAATACCAACAAAATTTGCTTCAAATTGCTCGTTATTTCAGAGCAATATCTCAATTGGTTCTTGAAATATGATTCTTTAAAAATTTCTTGATTTTTATCAAACACATATAATTATATTTTGCAGAGTTTCAATCAAAAAATCATAACTCGCAGATTTAAATATTTGAAGCAAGAATCTTAGGCACTTTAATTAGCAACAAAATTTGCTTCAAGTTGTTCCTTATTTCAGAGCGATATCTCAATTGGTTCTTGAGATTCTTTGAAAATTTATTGATTTTTATCAAACACATACACATATTTTGCAGAGTTTCAATCAAAAAATCATAACTCGCATATTTAAATATTTGAAGCAAGAAGCTTACGCACCTTAAATAGCAACAAAATTTGCTTCAAGTTGCTCTTTATTTCAGAGCGATATCTTAATTGGTTCTTGAGATACGATTCTTTGAAAATTTCTTGATTTTTAACAAATATATTTATAATTACGTTTTTGCAAAGCTTTAATCAAAAAATCACAGCACAGAAATTTAATGATTCGAAAAAACGATCTTAACCATGTTAAATAGCAACAAAATTTGCTTTAATTTGCTATTTATTTCAGAGCGATATCTCAATTAATTCTTGCGATACGATTTTTTGAATACCATCGCATCAATTTTTTTCTTAAAAACTAAGATTTTGTTTAAGAACCTTTATCTCAACAATTAAATGATACATTGAATTACGACTTCTAGCATTGAAATGCTGAGGATTTCCTCTATAATTATCACAAATTGCATTGTGATATCTATTTTAAGTAACTACGGTACTTTAACATACAGTATGTGTAAATAGCCACATCCTTTATTTAATCTTTTTCACAATTTACGATCACGAAACTTCGCCAAGCGAAGAAATTAAAACTTAAATAATCCGAATTGAAATTGTTCGTGTTTTAATTGCTTCTTTTAACCCCAACATAAAAAATAAGACCTATCCAAGCAAATATAGTCACTGTATGCGTGGCGGTTAAAATTGCGTAATAACCCAAGACTAAGGTAGTTGCAACATTCTGCTTAAGATGAAAGGTCGCTAGTTCAATTCACCGGTTGCTCCAATACGCCACACAACAGGTTAAACAGAAGTCTATTTCCCACGTATCGAAATAATACGATATAACAAACGTAGAAAAAATTATAAATAAATAAATAATTTTATTTGTTGAGAAATCAACCTAAAACTCCACTGACATATTGTCCAGTTGCGCAAATTGAGATTTTGCGCAACGACTCTTTGTAATTTTGGGTCTCTAGCACGACGCCCGTAATTTCGAAAAGTTTTGCAATGAAAGCCTTAAGCTAGCCTAAATACACATCGATTGAAATTTTAATCCTAACTCAAACCACGTATTTTAAATTTATTATTTAAACGCGATTTAATCAATAAAACGAATCACTACGAATCGTTTACACCTCATTTTCACTTCGTTTAAGATGCTCGATTCATAAATTGATATTGCTTCACATCCCCGAGGCTAAATACGACGAGATGATTCCACTTTCAGATTCATTCATAAATCTCGTACCATCTCGCTTCGTTTTTGCCATCATCGTTTTGACCCCGATTAAAAAAAAAAGGTTCAAATGAAAACTAAAAGAGTGTTATTGCAAAATCTACTTCCAATCTGAATATTTAACGGTTAGTTTCCTGCACTGCTGGCCTTGCTTTCGACCTTCTTGCGTAATTTTAACTTTTAATGGTAAAAAATTCGCGCCGGTTTTCCCGTACGCTACTTTTCCTCAATAAACCTATTCGTTAAATTAATTACGCAACTTGAAATTGGTTTAAAGGTTAATTTTTCTTTTTGTTAACCGAGAGAGGTCGTTACGGTTCAGAAATCCGGTCGCCTTCACTGCGACTAAGAAACAACGTTTCGGGGCTTCAAACGTTCAGGTCACGATGTTAGAACATTCAGAATTACCACGCCCTCGAAAGAAACGGGAACAATCGGTTCACACATATATTTAATAAGATCTGATTCCTCTGGCATTTATTTCATTGTATGTATGTCAAAAGATAATGATGTATGAGCAATAATGCATTGTAGATATTCAACAATAACTAAAAATAACAAAATAAAACAAAATGCATAAATTAAACGATCATTGTGTGATTTCGGTTGGAGCCTTGTAGGCTATAAGTTTTCTGGAAAGATTTCAAATAATCTAGAATGATAGCAATCCTTCCAGGGACAATATCAAGTCTTTTGAAAGCGAATACTAGAATACATGAAACGTTTCCAAAAGACTTGCTATTGCCTTTAGAAGACTTGATATTGCTTTCATAAGACCTGAAATGCTTCCAAAAGACTTGATATTGCCTTCGGTAAACGTGATATTGTTTCCAAATGTCTTGAAATACTTCTAGAATACTTGAAACGCTTCCAAAAGACTTGCTGTTGCCTTTAAAAGACTTGATATTGCTTTCAAAAGTCTTGAAATGCTACCAGAAGGCTTTATACTGCTTTTAGAAAACTTGATATTATTTCCAGAAGATTAGAAATGTTTCTAAAAGACTTGGTATTGCCTTTGCATGACTTGATATTGCTTCCAGATGACTTGAAATGCTTCCAGAAGATTTGATATTGCCTCTGGAACACTTGAAATACCAGAAGATTTGAAATGCTTCCAGAAAACTTGATATTACGTCTGGAAGACTTGAAATTACTTCAGAAGGCTTAATACTGCTTCTAGAATATTTAATATTGCTTCCAGAAGATATAAAACATTTCCAGAAAGCTTGAAATAGTTTCCGAAGACTTGGTATACTTCTAGAAGACTTGGTATTGCCTCCTATAGACGTGATATTACTTCCAAAAGTGTTGAAATACTTTTAGAATAGTTGAAACGCTTCCAAAATACTTGCTGTTGCTTTTAGAAGACTTGATATTGCTTTCATAAGACTTGAAATGCTTCCAGAAGGCTTTATACTGTTTCTAGGAAACTAGATATTATTTCCAGAAGACTTGAAATGCTTCTAAAAGACTTGATATTACGTCTGGAAGACTTGAAACTGCTTCTAGAATATTTAATATTGCTTCCAGAAGATTTAAAATATTTTCAGAAAGCTTGAAGTACTTCTCGAAGACTTGATATACTTCCAGAAGACTTGGTATTGCATCCAGTAGACGTGATATTGCTTCCAAAAATTTTTAAATACTTCTAGAATACTTGAAATGCTTCCAAAAGTCTTGGAATTGCCTTCGGTAAATGTGATGTTGTTTATAAAAGACTTGAAATACTTCTAGAATAATTGGAACGCTTGCAAAAGACTAACTGTTGCCTTTAGAAGACTTGATATTGCTTTCATAAGACTTGAAATGCTTCCAGAAGGCTTTATATTGCTTCTAGAAAATTTAGAATTGTTTCCAGTAGATTAGAAATAGATCTAAAAGGTTTGGTATTGCCTTTGGAAGACTTGATATTGCTTTCAGATGACTTGAAATGCTTCCAGAAGGTTTGATATTGCCTCTGGAACACTTGAAATACCAAAAGACTTCAAATGCTTCCAGAAGACTTAATATTACGTCTGTAAGACATGAAACTACTTCAGAAGGTTAAATACTGCTTCTAGAATATTTAATATTGCTTCCAGAAGATTTAAAATATTCCCAGAAAGCTTGAAATACTTCCCGAAGACTTGATATACTTCCAGAAGACTTGGTATTGCTTCCGGTAGACGTGATATTGCTTCCAGAAATTTTGAAATACTTCTAGAATACCTGAAATGCTTCTAAGAGACTTGGTATTGCCTTTGGAAGACTTGATATTGCTTCCAGATGACTTGAAATGCTTCCAGAAGATTTGACATTGCCTCTGGAACACTTGAAATATCAGACGACTTGAAGTGCTTCCAGAGGACTTGATATTATCCCTGGAAGGATTGCTACCATTCTAGATTATTTGAAATCTTTCCAGAAAACTTATAGCCTATAAGGCTCCATCCTAAAGCACGCAATGATCATTTAATTTATGCATTTTGTTTTATCTAGAATGGTAGC
This sequence comes from Onthophagus sagittarius, assembly GCA_036711965.1. Lineage (NCBI taxonomy): Eukaryota > Metazoa > Arthropoda > Insecta > Coleoptera > Scarabaeidae > Onthophagus > Onthophagus sagittarius. The sequence goes on along the minus strand of JASERS010000010.1, from coordinate 27,024,249 downwards.
AATCGCAGGGACAATATCAAGTCTTTTGGAAGCACTTCAAGTCTTCTAAAAGCAGCATTAAGATTTCTGGAAATATTTCAAGTTTTCGAAAGGCAATATCAAAACTTTTGTAAGCATTTCAAGTCTTCTGGAAGCAATACTATGTGTTTTACAAGCAGTATTAAGCCTTCTGGAATAATTTCACGTCTTCCAGACGCAATACCAAGTCTTCTGGAAACATTTCAAATCTTCTAGAAGTACTTAAAGCCTTATAGAAACAATATCAAGTCTTCTAGAAGCACCATTAAGCATTCTAGAACTATTTCAAATGTTCCAGAGGCAATATCAAAATTTTTGGAAGCATTTCAAGTCTTCTGGAAGCAATATTAAGTGTTTTAGAAGCAGTATTAAGCCTTCCGGAATAATTTTAAGTCTTCCAGACGCAATACCAAATCTTCTGGAAACATTTCAAATCTTCTAGAAGTTCTTAAAGCCTTTTAAAAGCAATATCAAGTCTTCTAGAAGCACCATCAAGCCTTCTAGAATTATTTCAAGTGTTCCAGAGGCAACATCAAATCTGGATGTATTTCAAGTCTTCTAGAAATAAAATCAATTTTTCTGGAAATAATATCGAGCTTTCTAGAAGCAGTTTGAAGCCTTCTGGAAGCATTTCAAGTCCTATGAAAGCAATATCAAGTCTTCTAAAGGCAATAGCAATCCTTTTTGAAGCATTTCAAATATTCTAGAAGTATTTCAAAACTTTTGGAAGCAATATCACGTCTACTGGAGGCAATACCAAGTCTTCTGGAAGTATATCAAATCTTCGGAAAGTATTTCAAGCTTTCTGGAAATATTTCAAGTCTTCTGGAGCAATATTAAATATTCTAGAAGCAGTATTAAGCCTTCTGAAGTAATTTCAAGTCTTCCAGACGTAATATCAAGTCTTCTGGAAGCATTTCAAGTCTTCTGGTATTTCAAGTATTCCAGAGGCAATATCAAATCTTCTGGAAGCATTTCTAGTCATCTGGAAGCAATATCAAGACTTCCAAAGGCAATGCAGAAATAATATCAACTTTTCTAGAAGCAGTATAAAGCCTTTTGGAAGCATTTCATGTCTTGTGAAAGTAATATCAAGTCTGCTAAAGGCAATAGCAAGTCTTTTGGAAGCGTATCAAGTATTCTAGAAGTATTTCAAAACTTTTGGAAGCAATATCACGTCTACTGGACGCAATACCAAGTCTTCTGGAAGTATATCAAATCTTCGGAAAGTATTTCAAGCTTTCTGGAAATATTTCATGTCTTCTGGAGCAATATTAAATATTCTAGAAGCGGTATTTAACCTTCTGAAGTAATTTCAAGTCTTCCAGACGTAATATCAAGTCTTCTGAAAGCATTTCAAGTCTTCTGGTATTTCAAGTATTCCAGACGTAATATCAAGTCTTCTGGAAGCATTTCAAGTCTTTTGATATTTCAAGTGTTCCAAAGGCAATATCAAATCTTCTGGAAGCATTTCAAGTGATCTGGAAGTAATATCAAGTCTTCTAAAGGCAATACCAAATCTTTTAGAAGCATTTCTAATATCAAGTCTTCTAGAAGCAGTATCAACCCTTTTAGAAGTAGTTCAAGTTTTCCAGAAGCAATATGAAATCTTTTGGAAGTATTCCAAATCTTCTAGAAGCAATATCAAGTTTTCTAGAGGAAATACCAAGTCTTCTGGAAGCATTTCGAATCTTCTATAAGTATTTAAAGACTTTTGGAAGCAATATCAAGTCTTCTAAAAGCAGTATCAACCCTTTTAGAAGTAGTTCAAGTCTTTCAGAGGCAATGTCAAATCTTTCGGAAGCATTCCAAATCTTCTGGCAGCAATATCAAGTTTTCTACAGGCAATATCAAGTCTTCTGGAAGTATTCCGAATCTCCCATAAGTATTTAAAGACTTTTGGAAGCAATATCAAGTGTTCTAGAAGCAGTATCAAGCCTTCTAGAACTATTTCAACTGTTCCAGAGGCAATATCAAATCTTCTGAAAGCATTTTTAGTCATCTGGAAGCAATATTAACTCTTCTTGAAGCAGTATTAAACCTTCCAAAGCTATTTCAAGTGATTCAGAAGCAATATCAAGTCTTCCAAAAGCAATACCAAGTCTTTTAGAAACATTTCAAGTCTTCTGGAAACAATATCAAGTTTTCTAGAAGCAGTATGAAGCGCTCTGGAAGCATTTCAAGTCTTATGAAAGCAATATCAAGTCTTCTAAAGGCAATAGCAAATCTTTTGGAAGCATTTCAGTATTCTAGAAATATTTCAAGACTTTTGGAAACAATATCAAGTCTTTCAGAGGCAACACCAAGTCCTTTTTTATCGAACTCGGGGAAAATCTGCACAGCTATCACGCTATCAGACATCCCTTTCCACGTATTCCTCTGGAATCGCCTGATAGGCATACCTTCGAAGCCATCAATTTTCCTTATTTCCTTCGATCTTTTGACTCTACTTTCCTTCCTTCCCATATTCTCTCTTTGCATTCTTCACCGGTTGCTTGAATGAGGGGAAGTCTATTCTCCCCTCTAAGAAGAAGTTCTTCACCTGGGTATCTTCATCCATCACCAGCGAATCCCTCTTGGTCTAGTTGTGTACAAAAGACAAAAGGCCCACGCTTCTTTTTCTTATGTTTAAGTTATTTTTCATACCTGGGTGAGGGGAGTGGAGAACTGCCCTCTATCCTCTTCTTTCCCTACAATACAAGTCTTCTGGAAATATTTCAAGGTTTCGGGAAGTAATATTAAGTCTTCTAGAAGCAGTATTAAGCCTGCTAGAACTATTTCAAGTGATTGATATGAGAAGATATTATTTTCTTTTGTCCCAAAGAAAAATAAAATAGTCCTGCTCATATCCACAATATACTTTTAAGATAATATAAATAAGGAAACAGAAAAGCCAAAGGGTGGTGTACTACAATGTGAAGAGTTCATATAAGACAACACTAAGATAACGTTCAATTCCGCGTTATCATTTGGCGTTATAGACAAAGTTTGAAAATCCGATGGTAAACTTGGATAATATTACCAATAAATACCAGTATTCCAAGTCTTTCAAAGGTAATATCAAGTCTTCTGGAAGCATTTCAAGTTTTCTGGAACGAATGTCAAGTCTTCCAGACGCAATACCAAGACTTTTGGTAGCATTCCTATTTAAAGCCTTTTGAATGCAATATCAAGTTCCAGAGGCAACATAAAATCGTCAGGAAGTATTTTAAGTCTTCTGAAAGCAATATCAAGTCTTCCAAAGGCAATATGAAGTTTTATAGAAATAGTATGAAGCCTTCTGGAAGCATTTTAAGTCTCATGAAAGCAATATCAAGTCTTCCATACGCAATTTGGAAGCATTTCAAGTATTCTAGAAGTATTTCAAGATATTTGGAAGCAATATCGCGTCTTCCAGAAGCAATACAACGTCTGTAAGTATTTCAAGTCTTCTGGAAGTATTTTAAGTCTTCTGGAAGCATTACAAATCATGTAGATGCAATATCAAGTTTTCCAGAGGCAATTTCAAGTCTTCTGAAAACATTTCAAATCTTCTAAAAATATTTAAATCCTTTTGGAAGCAATATCAGTCAATCTTCTGGAATAGTTTTAAGTTTTCTGGAAGCAATATCAAGTCTTCCAGAGGCAATACCAAGTCTTCTGAAAGCATTCTAAGTGCTCCAGAGACAATATCAAGTCTTGCAGAGGCATTACTAAGTCGTTTGAAAGCATTTCAAATCTTCTAGAAGTATTTAAAGCCTTTTGGAAGCAGTATCGAGTTTTCTAGAATCATTCCAGAGACAACATCAAGTCTTCTGGAAGCATTTCAAGTGTTCCAGAGGCAATATCAAGTCTTCTGGAAGCAGTATCCAGTTTTCTGGACGCATATCAAAGCTTTTTCAAGTACTATAAAGTTTTCCAGAGGCAGTATAGAGTGTTCTTGGAGAAGTTCAAGTCCAACAAATCAAGCCCTCTGAAAGCAATACTATGTCCCTCGGGGGCAGGCACAAATCTTGCGGAAGCATTTCTAGTGTTTTAATAGCAGTTTCAGATCTTGTGGAAACATTTTAAGCCTTTTGGAGGCAGTTTCAAGTCTTTTGAGTTGTGAAGAAAATGTTGAATAGTTTATTAAAATTAAAGAATTAATTGAAAATGATAAAACCATAACAATTAAAATATTGCGATGTGGTCCCCAATAAGCATATGAAGATGACGCTTTTCTATCGTCATAATTAATTTAATTAAATTTATTAGATTGATAAGTCTAAGTTTAGTTGAATAATTAATGTTAATTTATTTTATTTTTTAGTGTGTTCCACTTCTATTAGTAACTTTACTAATATCTGAATCGGAATCGAAAAGGGTCCGAGTTCGCCCGGTTCAGCAAGACGAAGAACAATACGAAGATGAGCAACAACCCGTTGAATATTACGAAGCAGTCCCCCAAGATTCCCAAGATCAAAGAGTCGTTTATATATCAGCGGCTGATCAATACAACGGTCTTTACGGCCAACCATCAGCGTCTTCAAGATCATCCCAACAAGACAATTACATCCAACCCGTTCGTGGTTTGAGTAAAACGAAGACGAAGGAACCTTCGAAATCACCCCCGGTTCAAACAATTAGGAATTATAACAAAGTTAACGACGACGGTTCGTTTACTTTTGGTTATGAGGCTGCTGATGGCAGTTTTAAGGAGGAAACTAGGGGAACTGATTGCGTTGTGAGGGGGAAATATGGATATGTCGATCCCGATGGGAATAAAAGGGAGTTTACTTATGTTAGTGGAAATCCGTGCGATCCCAACGCGCCGAAGGAAGAACAGGAAGTGGAAAGAGAACAAGATAGGAGTAGGGAAGTTGAAAAAGATGATGATGGGGTTCCGAATTACCCGAATTATCCTAATTACCCGATTAGACCAGTTCAAAGACCGATTCAAAGACCAGTCGTGACAACTCCCGCTCCAAAACCCTCAGTTACTTTGTTCCAGAATAATTATGTAAGGGATGAAGAAGAAGAGGAGGAAGAAGAAGATGTTAATGTACCAGTTTCGAGACCTCAACCCGTTCAGGTAAATTATGACTTTCACAAGAACGTTTCCATTGAACGATTTTAAAGTTACAACTTTCAAATTAATTTTCTTTCTTAAATAGCCGATTAGGTCTAGACCATCAACGACGATTTTCATCCCAAGGCCGCAATACGTGGAACAACCCCAAACGGAAGCCCCCCAATATCAATCTCCTAAATATTTAAGCATCCCATCAACGACGCCTTCCTCGTTGATTTACAAGAACACAATAACTCCAATCAGCATAACGCCGAGACCAACTCCACGTCCGGAACCAGTAACGACGTACAGACCACAAACTCTTCAATTAACCGTAACACCCAAATCACCGTTGTTATTCACAAAGCCTTTATCTGCTTACGCGACAAGGCCGAGTTACATAACAACCCCTTCGCCGAGTTATTCATCGTCTTACACTCCGTCATATTCGCCGTCTTATTCCTCTTCGTCGGCGGGATCGAGGGGAAATTTAGATTTCGACGCGGAATTCCAAAAATTCCAACAAGAAAACACAATCGTATCATCAACCCCAACAAGCGTACCAAAAGCTGTTACTAAAGCCGCAACTTTAGCAACGCCCAAAGCGAATCCCACCCTATCAAACGCGGGTCAAGTTTATTCATCAGCTTTAGTTTATGATCCAAAATCAGGTCAATACAACACTCAATTATACCAAGCGTTGCCGCAAACCGACGGCGATTTTACATTGAATCAAAAAATTCAACCTTACGTCTTTACCCCGCAACAACAATTGTTGAATTTCCAACAATTGCAATCTCAAAGTCCTTTGTATAGATCGAGTCAAAGTGGGGGGAGACAACAACAGCATCAACAACAACAACAACAACAACCGAGTCAAGCTTTGTATCAACAGCAACAGGCTGAGTTACAATTCCAAAATTCGGCTCAATTGTATGCACAACAACAAAAAGCTCGCCAACAACAACAACAACAATCGCAACAAAGCCAAGCAACGCAAACTCAACAACAAACTTCGCCGCAACAATTTTATTACGTCCAACCTCAACCGTCTTATACAGGTGGACAAATAGACGCGTTTTTAAGGGGTCATAATATACAGTTTTAAGTTATTTGATTAAATTTATTCTTATTGAGTGTTATTTTTTTTTATTTAGAAAAAAAGACGAATTATCTAATTTTTTTAAACGTTAGAGTAAACAACATGTTATTATCATCGTTAGGTTGAAAATTAGATGGTAAAAAGTAAAAACAATGTGTAAATAATGTACCGATACACTTCTTAAGAGTGAAAGTAATTTGAAAGAGAGTGAGGCACGCCCGATGTGTTGCGCAATTTTCTATTCACTTCACTTTCATGTACGACGAGGAATGTATGAAAAGAAGTCATTTTTACGAACGAACGACGTTGTATATAAAATTATTAACAAAGATAATTTGAAAAAATGGTTACCTTGTTCTTTCTATTTTTAATAATCGTCGATACTCGATTTAAGTATTATTTTATATAATCCGTATTTTATTTTTTATTTTTACTATTTTTGTAATAAATAAAATTGTGTATATAAAAATTTGTTTTTTTATTAAAGAAAAAAAAATTCTTCTTGCTTACTTAAAAAGGTATCTTCTTTTTACAATAAGTGACAATGAGTGAAGTTGGCTATTCTAACAAAAATTTATACAAATTACTTTTAATTAATAAATATTCACTAAAAAAATGTTTAATTATGAACGAATAAATTAAATCGCATTTGAATTTAAAAAACGCTATATCAATAAGTAATAAAAAAATTAATAAATTATTTTTAATTAATAAATTAATTAATTTCAAAATATCTCACTTAGTTCTTGAGATATAAACTGCTGAACTTAATTGGGATTTCTTCAACATTTTGAATAAATTTAAAAATTCTTGAAAAATTGATTTTTTGGAAAATTGTTATGAAATTAGTTTCAATTACTAATTGGAGCATCTACTTTCTAAAAGTGAAGTCAATTTGAAAATATCTCACCGAGTTCTTGAGATATAAATTGCTGAACATAATTGGGATTCTTCCGATATTTTGTATAAATTTAAAAATTCCTGAAAAGTCGATTTTTTGAAAAATTGTTATGAAATTATTTTCAATTAATACTTGGAGCATCTACTTTCTAAAAGTGAAGTCAATTTCAAAATATCTCACTGAGTTCTTGAGATATAAGCTGCTGAACTTAATTGGGATTCTTCCGATATTTTGTATAAATTTAAAAATTCCTGAAAAGTCGATTTTTCGGAAAATTGTTATGAAATAACTTTCAGTTACTAATTGGAGCATCTACTTTCTAAAAGTGAAGTCAATTTGAAAATCTCTCACTTAGTTCTTGAGATATTAGCTGCTGAATTTAATTAGGATTATTCCGATGTTTTGTATAAATTTATAAATTCCTGAAGAATAGATTTTTTGAAAAATTGTTGTGAAATTACTTTCAATTAATAACTGGAGAATCTAATTTCCAAAAATCAAGTCAATTTGAAAATATCTCACTTAGTTATTGAGATCTAAATTGCTGAACTTAATTGGGATTCTTATGATATTTTGTATAAATTTATAAATTCCTGAAAAGTCGATTTTTTGGAAAATTGTTATGAAATTACTTTCAATTACTAATTGGAATATCTACTTTCTAAAACTGAAGTCAATTTGAATATATCTCACTTAGTTCTTGAGATATAAGCTGCTGAACTTGATTGGGATTTTTCCGATATTTTGTATAAATTTATAAATTCCTGAAAAATAGATTTTTTGAAAAATTGTTATGAAATTACGTTCAATTAATAATTGGAGAATCTAATTTCTTAAAGTCAAGTCAATTTGAAAATATCTCACTTAGTTCTTGAGATATAAATTGCTGAACTTAATTGGGATTCTTCCGATATTTTGTATAAATTTATAAATTCCTGAAAAATAGATTTTTTGGAAAATTGTTATGAAATTACTGTCAATTACTAATTGGAGCATCTACTTTCTAAAAGTGAAGTCAATTTGAAAATATCTCACTTAGTTCTTGAGATATTAGCTGCTGAACTTAATTGGGATTCTTCCGATATTTTGTATAAATTTAAAAATTCCTGGAAAATCGATTTTTTGAAAAATTGTTATGAAATTACTTTAAATTAATAATTGGAGAATCTAATTTCTAATAGTGAAGTCGATTTGAAAATATCTCACTTAGTTTTTGAGATATTAGCTGCTGAACTTAATTGGGATTCTTCCGATATTTTGTATAAATTTAAAAATTCCTGGAAAATCGATTTTTTGAAAAATTGTTATGAAATTACTTTCAATTAATAATTGGAGTATCTAATTTCTAAAGGTGAAGTCAATTTGAAAATATCTCACTTAGTTCTTGAGATATAAGCTGCTGAACTTAATTGGGATTCCTCCGATATTTTGTATAAATTTATAAATTCCTGAAAAATAGATTTTTTGAAAAATTGTTATGAAATTACTTTCAATTAATAATAGGAGAATCTAATTTCTAAAGGTGAAGTCAATTTGAAAATATCTCAGTTAGTTCTTGAGATATAAGCTGCAGAACTTAATTGGGATTCCTCCGATATTTTGTATAAATTTATAAATTCCTGAAAAATTGATTTTTTGAAAAATTTTTATGAAATTACTTTCAATTACTAAGCAGATGATGGTAGTAAGCGAGCCTTAGAAGTTGAATCAATTTAATTTATCTTCTATTATGTACTGCTTTCTTAATGTTGATTGTGAAAGATACGTGTTTTGATTTTTATTATTTAATTAAACAAAATACGTAAGTTTGAAACCAGTAAAATATTAGAAATGAAACAAAAATATGTGGATAATTTAAAAAACATAATTGTAATATTAGACAATTTTCTTTTAACAACTCTTAAATGATGGCGCTTTTGCAGATTTTTTAATAATTCCCCAGTTTTATATCTAGGTTGCATCTGGTTATGAACTATGTGTTTATAGTTCATTATCAACAATATTTATGCAAAAATTATCTTTCTATTTTAGGTTTTGAATTGTGATTAATTTTTGTACTGAAAATCCGAAATGATGATATTTTGAAGATATTTGCTGTATTTTTCCATATTCTATATTTTCAGGTTGTAACTGGTTATGAATTATGCTTTTCCACACCATTATGAACAATTTTCACGAATGAGGTCTTTGATCATCCATTTTGATTTTTGAATTATAAAAAAGTATTGCAATTACATCATCAATTATGATATTTTAGAGATTTTGATGTTAAACTGTAATAACCAAATTCTAATGCGTTGTACATTTTTAGTGTGTATTTCGAAAATTTTCTCTTTATTCCCGCAATCTTGTCATATCTAGGTTGTAACTGATTACGAATTATGCTTTTCTGGTTCGCCAACTATTAAAGAACGAAAAAAAACCTATTAAACACTATTCGTTTAATAGGGCTTTCGGCAATTTGTTTTTTGAAATATGGTCAATTTTTGGAAAATGATATGAATGAAAAGGAGGAATCTTCAAAACTGCCAAAATATTAAATAATCTTTAAAATAATAAAACCAAAATTAAAAATCTTCTAAATTGTTGTCCATTCAAAGCAAATTCTTGACTAAAGGGTTAAAAGAAAAATCCAAAAAGCCAAAATAAGAGAGGATTCTTTAAACAAATAGAAAGATGGTTCGGGTTTTGACTTTTTATAACGGTAGTTCTTCTTTTATATTAGTTTTTTTTCTAAAAATTATATAGAAAATTTCAAGTTTGTTCACCTAAAATAGAGATATAGCTCAATGTGCGTCACGTTACTCCTCAGCGGCTAGAGCATGTCGTATGTACAATACGCTTTACGCACCTTGAAAATAATGAGATAGTGTTAACTTAAATTTCTCGATTTATTTCTTGTCTATTTTAAATACAATGGGTTATTTATACAAAATTTCACGCCCAATATATTGTTTAAAGATAAAATTGCGTGGTGGGTACAAATTATCGATCATACGAAAATATCTACAATTATCTTCAAATAGCGATCAAAACTTTCACATATTTCTAAAATAAAAGTTTATTATTCGAAAGCAACTAAAACGTGGAGGATATTGTGTTCCATTTTATGTAAGTTACGTGTAATCGAATTCTTGAACAGGTAAATAATCCTTTATTGAACCAAAATCAATTTCCTCAATACAATTTTTTAGCCTACCCCAATGAATCATAATAAAAAATCAAGTTGAGATACCTTAACATTTTTATATCTTACGCGGCATCAAAAATAAAACCGACAGGAAATCGATTCGAATTTCACTCTATGTATAGAGAGTTCGAGGTCCGTTTAAAACCGAGAATGGTTCAAATGAATGAGCAGGAATCGAAACGAAGAAAGTTGCCGTTTAAAGTCAATTCTTCGTTCTGAGGAAGAGGTTTTTTCTAGTACGCGTTACGGTTGGTGAGTTTTAAACTTCAAAACACTTTCATGTAGATAAGAAGAAAAGCAATCAAGATACTTTATGTATTAAAAATATTTTTAAATACTTGGCTCAATAAATTTAACACATAGGCAGCTTAAAATACAACTGTACAATATAAATTGCCAGCAAATTTGGATTTTGAATGAAATTTAGACAATACATTCAGCATTAAATACAGAGCTATTTAAAAGTAGGATGTGGCTGTTTATACATACTGTATGTTAAAGTACTGTAGTTACTTAAATAGATATTAAATAGATATCACAATGCAGTTTGTGATAATTATAGAGAAAATCCTCAGCATTTCAATGATAGAAGCCGTAATTCAATGTATCATTTAATGATTGAGATAAAGGTTCTTAAACAAAATCTTATTTTTAAAGAAAAAAATGGATGCTATCGTATTCAAAAAATCGTATCTCAAGAATTAAGTGCGATATCGCTCTGAAATAAATAGCAAGTTGAAGCAAATTTTGTTGCTATTCAACGTGGTTAAGATCGTTTTTCCAAATCATTAAATTTCTGAGTTATGATTTTTTGATTAAAGCTTTGCAAAAACGTAATTATATATATTTGTTAAAAATCAAGAAATTTTCAAAAGTTTCAAGAACTAATTGAGATATGACTTTGAAATAAGGAGTAGTTTGAAGCAAATTTAATTAGTATTTAACGTGATTGAGATTCTTGCTTCAAATATTTAAATCTCCCAGTTATGATTTTTTGATTGAAACTCTCCAAAATATAATTATATGTGTTTGATAAAAATCAAGAAATTTTCAAAGAATTGTATCTCAAGAACCATTTGAGATTTCGTTCTGAAATAAAGAGCAACTTGAAGCAAATTTTGTTACTATTTAAGGTGCCTAAGAGTCTTGCTTCAAATGTTTAAATCTCCGAGTTATGATTTTTTGACTGAAACTCTGCAAAATATAATTATATGTGTTTGATAAAAAGCAAGAAATTTTCAAAAAATCGTATCTCAAGAGCTAATTGAGATATCGTTCTGAAATAAAGAGTAACTTGAAGCAAATTTTGTTGCTATTTAAGGTGCCTAAGATTCTTGCTTCAAATGTTTAAATCTCCGAGTTATGATTTTTTGATTGAAACTCTGCAAAATATTATTGTATGTGTTTGATAAAAAACAAGAAATTTTCAAAGAATCGTATCTCAAGAACTAAATCAGATATCGCTCTGAAAAAAGAGCAACTTGAAACAAATTTTGTTGCTATTTAAGGTGCCTAAGATTCTTGCTTCAAATATTTAGATCACCAAGTTATGATTTTTTGATTGAAACTTTGCAAAATATAATTATATGTGTTTGATAAAAATCAAGAAAATTTCAAAGAATCGTATCGCAAGAACTAATTAAGGTAGCATTCTGAAATAAAGAGCAACTTGGAGCAGATTTTGTTGCTATTTAAGGTGCCTAAGATTCTTGCTTCAAATGTTTAAATTTCCGAGTTATGATTTTTTGATTGAAACTCTGCAAAATATTATTGTATGTGTTTGATAAAAAGCAAGAAATTTTCAAAGAATCGTATCTCAAGAACTAAATCAGATATCGCTCTGAAAAAAGAGCAACTTGAAACAAATTTTGTTGCTATTTAAGGTGCCTAAGATTCTTGCTTCAAATATTTAGATCACCAAGTTATGATTTTTTGATTGAAACTTTGCAAAATATAATTATATGTGTTTGATAAAAATCAAAAAAATTTCAAAGAATCGTATCGCAAGAACTAATTAAGGTAGCATTCTGAAATAAAGAGCAACTTGGAGCAGATTTTGTTGCTATTTAAGGTGCCTAAGATTCTTGCTTCAAATGTTTAAATTTCCGAGTTATGATTTTTTGACTGAAACTCTGCAAAATATAATTATATGTGTTTGATAAAAAGCAAGAAATTTTCAAAAAATCGTATCTCAAGAGCTAATTGAGATATCGTTCTGAAATAAAGAGTAACTTGAAGCAAATTTTGTTGCTATTTAAGGTGCCTAAGATTCTTGCTTCAAATGTTTAAATCTCCGAGTTATGATTTTTTGATTGAAACTCTGCAAAATATTATTGTATGTGTTTGATAAAAAACAAGAAATTTTCAAAGAATCGTATCTCAAGAACTAAATCAGATATCGCTCTGACAAAAAGAGCAACTTGAAACAAATTTTGTTGCTATTTAAGGTGCCTAAGATTCTTGCTTCAAATATTTAGATCACCAAGTTATGATTTTTTGATTGAAACTTTGCAAAATATAATTATATGTGTTTGATAAAAATCAAGAAAATTTCAAAGAATCGTATCGCAAGAACTAATTAAGGTAGCATTCTGAAATAAAGAGCAACTTGGAGCAGATTTTGTTGCTATTTAAGGTGCCTAAGATTCTTGCTTCAAATGTTTAAATTTCCGAGTTATGATTTTTTGATTGAAACTCTGCAAAATATTATTGTATGTGTTTGATAAAAAGCAAGAAATTTTCAAAGAATCGTATCTCAAGAACTAAATCAGATATCGCTCTGAAAAAAGAGCAACTTGAAACAAATTTTGTTGCTATTTAAGGTGCCTAAGATTCTTGCTTCAAATATTTAGATCACCAAGTTATGATTTTTTGATTGAAACTTTGCAAAATATAATTATATGTGTTTGATAAAAATCAAGAAAATTTCAAAGAATCGTATCGCAAGAACTAATTAAGGTAGCATTCTGAAATAAAGAGCAACTTGGAGCAGATTTTGTTGCTATTTAAGGTGCCTAAGATTCTTGCTTCAAATGTTTAAATCTCCGAGTTATGATTTTTTGATTGAAACTCTGCAAAATATTATTGTATGTGTTTGATAAAAAACAAGAAATTTTCAAAGAATCGTATCTCAAGAACTAAATCAGATATCGCTCTGAAAAAAGAGCAACTTGAAACAAATTTTGTTGCTATTTAAGGTGCCTAAGATTCTTGCTTCAAATATTTAGATCACCAAGTTATGATTTTTTGATTGAAACTTTGCAAAATATAATTATATGTGTTTGATAAAAATCAAAAAAATTTCAAAGAATCGTATCGCAAGAACTAATTAAGGTAGCATTCTGAAATAAAGAGCAACTTGGAGCAGATTTTGTTGCTATTTAAGGTGCCTAAGATTCTTGCTTCAAATGTTTAAATTTCCGAGTTATGATTTTTTGATTGAAACTCTGCAAAATATTATTGTATGTGTTTGATAAAAAGCAAGAAATTTTCAAAGAATCGTATCTCAAGAACTAAATCAGATATCGCTCTGAAAAAAGAGCAACTTGAAACAAATTTTGTTGCTATTTAAGGTGCCTAAGATTCTTGCTTCAAATATTTAGATCACCAAGTTATGATTTTTTGATTGAAACTTTGCAAAATATAATTATATGTGTTTGATAAAAATCAAAAAAATTTCAAAGAATCGTATCGCAAGAACTAATTAAGGTAGCATTCTGAAATAAAGAGCAACTTGGAGCAGATTTTGTTGCTATTTAAGGTGCCTAAGATTCTTGCTTCAAATGTTTAAATTTCCGAGTTATGATTTTTTGACTGAAACTCTGCAAAATATAATTATATGTGTTTGATAAAAAGCAAGAAATTTTCAAAAAATCGTATCTCAAGAGCTAATTGAGATATCGTTCTGAAATAAAGAGTAACTTGAAGCAAATTTTGTTGCTATTTAAGGTGCCTAAGATTCTTGCTTCAAATGTTTAAATCTCCGAGTTATGATTTTTTGATTGAAACTCTGCAAAATATTATTGTATGTGTTTGATAAAAAACAAGAAATTTTCAAAGAATCGTATCTCAAGAACTAAATCAGATATCGCTCTGAAAAAAAGAGCAACTTGAAACAAATTTTGTTGCTATTTAAGGTGCCTAAGATTCTTGCTTCAAATATTTAGATCACCAAGTTATGATTTTTTGATTGAAACTTTGCAAAATATAATTATATGTGTTTGATAAAAATCAAGAAAATTTCAAAGAATCGTATCGCAAGAACTAATTAAGGTAGCATTCTGAAATAAAGAGCAACTTGGAGCAGATTTTGTTGCTATTTAAGGTGCCTAAGATTCTTGCTTCAAATGTTTAAATTTCCGAGTTATGATTTTTTGATTGAAACTCTGCAAAATATTATTGTATGTGTTTGATAAAAAGCAAGAAATTTTCAAAGAATCGTATCTCAAGAACTAAATCAGATATCGCTCTGAAAAAAGAGCAACTTGAAACAAATTTTGTTGCTATTTAAGGTGCCTAAGATTCTTGCTTCAAATATTTAGATCACCAAGTTATGATTTTTTGATTGAAACTTTGCAAAATATAATTATATGTGTTTGATAAAAATCAAGAAAATTTCAAAGAATCGTATCGCAAGAACTAATTAAGATAGCATTCTGAAATAAAGAGCAACTTGGAGCAGATTTTGTTGCTATTTAAGGTGCCTAAGATTCTTGCTTCAAATGTTTAAATTTCCGAGTTATGTTTTTTTGATTGAAACTCTGCAAAATATTATTGTATGTGTTTGATAAAAATCAAGAAATTTTGAAAGAATCGTATCTCAAGAACTAATTGAGATATCGTTCTGAAATAAAGAGCAGCTTGAAACAAATTTTGTTGCTATTTAAGGTGCCTAAGATTCTTGCTTCAAATATTTAGATCACCAAGTTATGATTTTTTGATTGAAACTTTGCAAAATATAATTATATGTGTTTGATAAAAATCAAAAAAATTTCAATGAATCGTATCGCAAGAACTAATTAAGGTAGCATTCTGAAATAAAGAGCAACTTGGAGCAGATTTTGTTGCTATTTAAGGTGCCTAAGATTCTTGCTTCAAATGTTTAAATTTCCGAGTTATGATTTTTTGACTGAAACTCTGCAAAATATAATTATATGTGTTTGATAAAAAGCAAGAAATTTTCAAAAAATCGTATCTCAAGAGCTAATTGAGATATCGTTCTGAAATAAAGAGTAACTTGAAGCAAATTTTGTTGCTATTTAAGGTGCCTAAGATTCTTGCTTCAAATGTTTAAATCTCCGAGTTATGATTTTTTGATTGAAACTCTGCAAAATATTATTGTATGTGTTTGATAAAAAACAAGAAATTTTCAAAGAATCGTATCTCAAGAACTAAATCAGATATCGCTCTGAAAAAAAGAGCAACTTGAAACAAATTTTGTTGCTATTTAAGGTGCCTAAGATTCTTGCTTCAAATATTTAGATCACCAAGTTATGATTTTTTGATTGAAACTTTGCAAAATATAATTATATGTGTTTGATAAAAATCAAGAAAATTTCAAAGAATCGTATCGCAAGAACTAATTAAGGTAGCATTCTGAAATAAAGAGCAACTTGGAGCAGATTTTGTTGCTATTTAAGGTGCCTAAGATTCTTGCTTCAAATGTTTAAATTTCCGAGTTATGATTTTTTGATTGAAACTCTGCAAAATATTATTGTATGTGTTTGATAAAAAGCAAGAAATTTTCAAAGAATCGTATCTCAAGAACTAAATCAGATATCGCTCTGAAAAAAGAGCAACTTGAAACAAATTTTGTTGCTATTTAAGGTGCCTAAGATTCTTGCTTCAAATATTTAGATCACCAAGTTATGATTTTTTGATTGAAACTTTGCAAAATATAATTATATGTGTTTGATAAAAATCAAAAAAATTTCAAAGAATCGTATCGCAAGAACTAATTAAGGTAGCATTCTGAAATAAAGAGCAACTTGGAGCAGATTTTGTTGCTATTTAAGGTGCCTAAGATTCTTGCTTCAAATGTTTACATTTCCGAGTTATGATTTTTTGATTGAAACTCTGCAAAATATTATTGTATGTGTTTGATAAAAAGCAAGAAATTTTCAAAGAATCGTATCTCAAGAACTAAATCAGATATCGCTCTGAAAAAAGAGCAACTTGAAACAAATTTTGTTGCTATTTAAGGTGCCTAAGATTCTTGCTTCAAATATTTAGATCACCAAGTTATGATTTTTTGATTGAAACTTTGCAAAATATAATTATATGTGTTTGATAAAAATCAAGAAAATTTCAAAGAATCGTATCGCAAGAACTAATTAAGATAGCATTCTGAAATAAAGAGCAACTTGGAGCAGATTTTGTTGCTATTTAAGGTGCCTAAGATTCTTGCTTCAAATGTTTAAATTTCCGAGTTATGTTTTTTTGATTGAAACTCTGCAAAATATTATTGTATGTGTTTGATAAAAATCAAGAAATTTTGAAAGAATCGTATCTCAAGAACTAATTGAGATATCGTTCTGAAATAAAGAGCAGCTTGAAACAAATTTTGTTGCTATTTAAGGTGCCTAAGATTCTTGCTTCAAATATTTAGATCGCCAAGTTATGATTTTTTGATTGAAACTTTGCAAAATATAATTATATGTGTTTGATAAAAATCAAGAAAGTTTCAAAGAATCGTATCGCAAGAACTAATTGAGATATCGTTCTGAAATAAAGAGCAACTTGAAGCAAATTTTGTTGCTATTTAAGGTGCCTAAGATCCCTGCTTCAAATATTTAAATCTCCGAGTTATGATTTTTTGATTGAAACTCTGCAAAATATTATTGTATGTGTTTGATAAAAAGCAAGATATTTTCAAAGAATCGTATCTCAAGAACTAATTGAGATATCGCTCTGAAAAAAAGAGCAACTTGAAACAAATTTTGTTGCTTTTTACGGTGCCTAAGATTCTTGCTTCAAATATTTAGATCACCAAGTTGCGATTTTTTGATTGAAACTTTGCAAAATATAATTATATGTGTTTGATAAAAATCAAGAAAGTTTCAAAGAATCGTATCGCAAGGACTAATTGAGATATCGTTCTGAAATAAAGAGCAACTTGAAGCAAATTTTGTTGGTATTTAAGGTGCCTAAGATTCTTGCTTCAAATGTTTAAATCTCCGAGTTATGATTTTTTGATTGAAACTCTGCAAAATATAATTATATGCGTTTGATAAAAATCAAGACGTTTTCAAAGAATCGTATCTCAAGAACTCATTGAGATATCGCTCTAAAATAAAGAGCAGCTTGAAGCAAATTTTGTTGCTATTTAAGGTGCTTAAGATTCTTGCTTCAAATATTTAAATCTCCGAGTTGTGATTTTTTGATTGAAACTCTGCAAAATATAATTGTATGTGTTTAATAAAAATCAAGAAATTTTCAAAGAATCGTATCGCAAGAACTAATTGAGATATCATTCTGAAATAAAGAGCAACTTGAAGCAGAATTTGTTGCTATTTAAGGTGCCTAAGATTCTTGCTTCAAATGTTTAAATTTCCGAGTTATGATTTTTTTATTGAAACTCTGCAAAATATTATTGTATGTGTTTGATAATAATCAAGAAATTTTCTAAAAATCGTATCTCAAGAACAAATTGAGATATCGTTCTGAAATAAAGAGCAACTTGAAGCAAATTTTGTTGGTATTTAAGGTGCCTAAGATTCTTGCTTCAAATGTTTAAATTTCCGAGTTATGATTTTTTTATTGAAACTCTGCAAAATATTATTGTATGTGTTTGATAATAATCAAGAAATTTTCTAAAAATCGTATCTCAAGAACAAATTGAGATATCGTTCTGAAATAAAGAGCAACTTGAAGCAAATTTTGTTGCTATTTAAGGTGCCCAAGATTCTTGCTTCAAATGTTTAAATCTCCGAGTTATGGTTTTTTGATTGAAACTCTGCAAAATGTAATTGTATGTGTTTGATAAAAATCAAGAAATTTTCAAAAAATCGTGTCTCAAGAACTAATTGAGATATCGTTCTGAAATAAAGAGCAACTTGAAGCAAATTTTGTTGCTATTTAAGGTGTTTATGATTCTTGCTTCAAATGTTTAAATCTCCGAGTTATGATTTTTTGATTGAAACTCCGCAAAATATTAGTGTATGTGTTTGATAGAAATCTAGAAATTTTCAAAGAATCGTATCCCAAGAATTAATTGAGATATCGCTCTGAAAAAAAGAGCAACTTGAAGCAAATTTTGTTGCTATTTAAGGTGCCTAAGATTCTTGCTTCAAATATTTAAATCACCAAGTTATGATTTTTGATTGAAGCTCTGCAAAATATAATTATATGTGTTTGATAAAAATCAAGAAATTTTCAAAGAATTGTATCTCAAGAACCATTTGAGATATCGCTCTGAAAAAAAGAGCAACTTGAAGCAAATTCTGTTGCTATATACTACACAGGTCTAAAAGGCACTGTCCTATATATAGTACGCTAGGCATATTAATGGCGAATAGAGATACAAGACAATATTATAATATTATTTATTTTTTGTGGTAATCAGCGAAACACTTTACATGTAATCCAATATTACATTTTATACATCTTGTCGTCGTCTTAGTATGATAAAAGCCGCATCGCGTCTGCTTTTCTTGTGGCGTAACCAAGTGATCTAAACGGTCATATCGAATATCTATATTTTCTTGTTGAGATGGACGACCTCTACTTGAAGACGGGAACGGTTTTTTATTCTTCAACAATAAAACATTAGCGATTCGTCGTCTAAATTCTAGCTGATTCATTTCTCCTCCATTATTTCGATACAGTTGCCAAGCATTTTGAATTGACATGTCAATACAATGACAAACAAGGCAAAAGTACCATCAGGGTATGTTTTCTTGATAGGTATAAAGTAACGACGGAATTTTTATTTAATATTACAATCCACTAGATGGTGCAGCCTACATATTTTGCCAGCAATTTGAAATTTACGTTAGCAACCGTTGATAATTAATTGTCATAATTGACTTTTATTTTATTTCGTTTATGTCTACAGTAATTGATAATAGTGTAGAAAGGTAATATCAAGGAAATTGTATAACTGGAGGTGAATATAAACATAAAAAATTGAAGGTAACGCCCGATATTTATGAGTATTTACGTTTTCACTCAGTCCAGTAAGGAACTTGCAGAGATCGGGCAGTCCGGCCGACGATCGACGAGTACTTGCGAAGAGGTGAATTGCTTGCAAAGATTTTGTTAAATACTAGAGAGACATATGATAAAGACAGCCTACATGGCCAAGGATATAACAACGATTCTTCCAGTAATCGTTGGTAATCATTGTTCTTTAAAGAGAAAAAAATAAATTTATTTAATAAACCATTGTGGTTTTTATCAATTAAACTTAGAAGTAGAAATCTAAATATACATAAATATGTAAGCTATATATATAGCATTCATATTTTGCGGTTTATTTAAATTACTTTTATAACAATCCCCTTGGCGGCGCTGCTTTCGATTTGGTCGTTAAAATAGTGGGGAGAAATGCTTCTATATAAGTATTAATTAAATATTTTCTATGAGTACCATTTTCTTCCTCTTATAGAAATACGATACAAACCAATATTTTGATCACACCGATCAACACCGCCCATATTTTCATTATAACTCTTTACGATCGCAGGTTGTTCAATCTAACAAAAAACATGATTATTGGTACATTTTTATAACAGTGACATTTTCTACATGCCTGAATGTTTCTCTTCTCCTTTTGTGAATACCGTTTAGCTAAGCAAATTGGCTGAACTCCTATTGCGTTGGAACAAAGAGTAACTAAACTATTATCATTTTATCATCTTGCTATTTAACGTACTTAAAATCGTTTTTCCAAATCATTAAATCTCCGAGTTGTGATTTTTTGATTAAAGCTTTGCGAAAACATAATTATATATATTTGTTAAAAATCAAGAAATTTTCAAAAATTCGTATCTCAAAAACTAATTGAGACATCACTTTGAAATAAGGAGCGAATCAAATCTTTAAATATCCAAGTTATGATTTTTTTATTAAAACTCTGCAAAAACGTAATATGATTTTTTTGCAAGAAATGAGTTATGAAAAAGACAATTTTAAACAAAAGCAAGTGAGATTATTAAGTAAAAGATGAAAAAGTACACATATGTGCATGTTCAGTTAAAAAGAACTAGAATTTTTTGAGTGCGTATTAAAAAAAGTCAACAAGAGTATAATTTTTTTATTTGTCTTGTATTCAGCGGATAATCGATCGTTCCATTTAAAATAACAAAGTTATGATCCAATACATAAATTTTCAAAAATTTTCACAAAATGGTTAACAACGTGGTAACTTTGCACGCAAAATTTGAAGACAAGATGAACAGTTATGGCATTTAAAACAGCTAATCAGAATATGCAAAAAATGTAGGGTGTTCCATTTATTTTGTGTCGACACGTTTTGAACCATGCGACAATATTTTCAAGAAAACCACTCACTACTACACTCACACTAATTGCTATAGGAGCTGTAATTGGTATACATACAAGCATACAGTCTAAACAGCCAGTTGCGTATAGATACTGTATGTGTAAATAGCCACATCCTTAAAAGTATAGGTTTTAGGTTTTTTATGGGGGTCCTTTATTAACATGTCTTATGGTAAGTGTTATTCAGAAAAAAATAATAGAAGCTTTTAGGTGAAGAAAAATAATTTAAGGATGTAAAGCTATAAAGAATATCAACAAATTGAAAAAAGCTCCGCCAACGTGTACAAAATGTCAGTAAAAAAATGATCACGTTAAAACACATTTAAATGAGATCCAAAGAAAGAACAAAGAAATTGAATTATTTATTTATTTATTTATTTGTGTTCTTTGGGATGCAAACAGGACAAGCCCAATGAAGCATCCACTAATAATACATAATAGAAACAATAACAAAAATTAATGTTAATAATACATACAAATATATATAAAAATAAGCAAAAACCAGCAATAAGGAAAATAAAAAGATATGATAAAAACAAAATGAAAAAATATTTAACGTTTTTTTTTTAAATAATGTGATTGATTATCAACGACTAAAGACGACTAACGCAATGCTAGTGATAATGCAAGTGGCGAATGTTTTTCTTGAATGTCGCCCTAGAGGTGTTAAACATATCAAAATCTGAGCAATAGCGGTTAAACGAGTGCATAAGGCGTGGAACCGCAGCGATTGAAAAAGCATTCGTATTAGTACGAGGCACCGAAAATAAAGGCAAGACGCGAGACGGTCGGAGAGGAACATTAAATTTTAACTCGGACAAGATCACGGGGCAGTCAATAAGGCCATTGCAAACTTTCTGAAGTAGGGTTAAATCATTAATATTACGTTTGGTGGAAAGCAGTGTGAGGCCAAAAACTGTGCATAGTTGCGCATAACTAGAGTACGGTAAAAAAAATTTATGCGACAAATACCGAGCAAAACGCTTCTGGACTTGTTCTAGGCGGTCGATGTAGATATGATATTAAGGATTCCAAACAGCAGATGCATAGTTAAAGACAGAGGATACAAAGGCAGACTATAGAGATCGAATACACTTATAGATCCAAAAAGGGGCGGGATATGCGACATATAAATCCGAGCATGCGAGAAGCCTTATTAACAGTATGAGTCAATATGAGCCGAAAAAGAGAGTTTAGTGTCAAAGATAACTCCAAGGTCCTGCACGCATTCGGATTGTTTGAGGATAATTGAGCAAAGGGAGTAATCAAAGACAACAGGATAGCGTTTGCGCGTAAATGTGATTCTACTGCATTTATCAAGGTTTAAGAACAAGTTATTTCTTATACAATATTCATGCAATCTGTTTAAATCGTCCTGCAGTCTTGCACAGTCGTCGGTAGAACAGATGCGGCTAAATATTCTGCTATCATCGGCGTAAAGGAGAAAATTTGAATGGTGAAAGCATGCATGGATATCGTTTATATAAAGTAGAAACAGAAGCGGTCCAAGATGACTACCCTGAGCGACACTAGAAGTAATATCCCTAAATGCAGAGCGAGAGTTACCGATACTAACGGCCTGCGATCTGCTGGCGATGTAAGATGAAATCCAGGAAATTAAGCCAGTTAGAATGTTAAAATTGGTTAGTTTAGTTAAAAGGATTCCGTGATCAATTTTATCAAACGCCTTGCTATAATCAGTGTAGATGGCGTTTAGCTGGCAATTGTCATCAACAGAGCTTACTAAGAAGTTGGAGTAAGAGATTAGATTCGATTCCACCGACCTGCCACGGTAGAAACCATGCCGTTCAGGGATTATAGATGATTTAACGCTAAACATTACACGATCGTAAACGAGACGTTCATAGACTTTAGAGGCAATTGAAAGAATGGAGATAGGTCTGTAGTGGCAAACTAAATTGCGTTCGCCACTTTTATGAATGGGAAGTATTAGAGCTTTCTTCCATTCAGAAGGGAAAGTGGCAGTATAAAGAGAAGTTTTGAAGATATATAATAACGGTTCGGTTAGCTGCAGAGCACACTCATGAAAGAACAAGCCGGGCAGTCCATCAAAACCCGCTCCGGCATTGGGGTCCACAAGTAATAGCGCGCTGAGGATGTCATCACGCGTAATCCAATGCACGAGTCCCAGATTGGATCGCTCGCGGTCGCCACCCAGGGAGGCATTAACAAAGACAGAACCAAAGTAATCGGCGAATAGGTCACAGACATCTTGCCCGCCATCTACCGTTCGATCGCGATAGGTCATTCTACTAGGGATGTTCATATTACCCTTCTTTTTTGATTTAGTATAAGACCAAAAAGCGTTAGGGTTGACGCACATATTAGACTGTGTGTGCTTTAGTACTAGCTCTGAGCAAACGGAACGTTTCATAATAATTATCGCAACCAGTGGACTTCCATTTTTTATGATATTTTAGCTTTTCTTTAATAGCTTTAATGGTGGGCAGCGAGTACCAATACGGAAATCTACGTTTATACGTAGTTTTTTGAGGAACGAATTTGTTGACCGCTCCTCGAACAATGGAGTAAAATATGCTCACTGCTTCATCAACCGGCAGACGACCAATAGCCTCGTCCCAATCCATAGACGCGAGACATGAACGCAGACCCCCATAGTCAGCTTTGTGGAAAATGTATTTATGTAAACAATTTTCGCGAAGAGGGCGCAGCGAGATGCAGTCAATTGAGAGCAGTAAAGCGGGATGATGGGTGTCTACGCGTACCAATGGTTCAAGGCAGTGGACGACAGCGATAATATTGTAGGAATTGCTCAGGATCAAGTCTAAAGTTCTATCATTAGCATTGCGTACACCGTTAAATTGTTCTAAGTTACAATAAAAAAGCGAACTTAAGAATAAACGCGAACGTACATCGCCGACATTTGACGCAATTTGATTGAAGTCTCCAAAGACGAGAATTTTATGATCAGGGTAGCCGTCACAGACAGTTCGCAAATTAACAAGAAATAGCTCAAGCGACTTTAGATCCGCAGGCGGAAGATAAACACAGCAAAGAAGCAATTGATCAACACCGCACTGCACCCACAGCCACAAATCTTCAATATTCGAGGATTCAAACAAGTTGCGGTAAAGGATGTTGGATTTAACCGCTTACTATTTACATTATTACAATATACAGTAATACATTACAATATTAATGATAGTAATCGACTTGAAAAGGATGTGGAGGTATTTCAAAAATAGATACCTTAAGAGTCTTGAGGAGAATACAAAGTTAAGGAAAGTGCTAGAGAACCAACCATGTTCCTTTATTAATATAACCTTATTAATTAAAATTTTTTCATTCTGTGTGTAGGAAACCAAATTAGACATTCTAATTTTAATTATTCCTCAAAATCAATTTATTAATCCATGATAAGTAATAAGCAGATTATAATTAATTTTAAAAATAAACTGGTGGGGCTTGAAAGCAGCACACTAAAAATGAGAAAACCAACAATTTCTCATGCATCTGATGATTGCTTGATTAATAAATAAAAATAAAGCCAAAACTAATACTAGAAGACTAATGCTAGACCTAGAACAGAAAACATTTGGGTTAAGCTATACTTCTCTTGAGACAAAACCCAATCCAACTCATCGCAGCTTTAGAACTAACACTAGACTCAGAACTAGAAACATTAAGGTGTAGCCGTTTTAAGAGATGTACAGCTGAACCCTAATGTCTAAAAAAGTTTAAAACAATTTAGAGAAACAAAAAGAATCCCATAAATTCTTCTCTAAATTGACAAATACAACAAATATAGTTTTTTCAGGCAACGAAAAGGAAATTTTAGAGAAAGAATTGAAATATGCTTGAAATGGAGATACAGGCAGCAATTAGAGGACACACGAAAAAAACATTATTACTAAGAAAATCCAATAAACTCTAATTAGGGAGTTAAAAAAAAAGAATAACCAATAGACAAAGAAAGACAGAATCAAAGGAGAGAGAGCAACGATTAATAATTATTATCATTTTTAATATGTTCACCAGGAATACTGACAGGTGGCAAAGAGATATTTTAATGCAATTTAACGCAAGATAGGGTATGGTCTGGAATCTCAATATGTGTATATATCGGCACTAAAATACCACTAAAGTTTTGGTACAAACAGATCGCAATTAACCTTTACGATCATAGTTTTGGTTTCGGCCAAACCATAGCCAATACCGAAACTTCGCCGAAATTCCTAGTTTAGGCCGAAACCGAACCGAAATTTTTTTTTCATATTTTGCATGACATCAGTCGTTCTTTTTAGGGCATCCATCCAAAAAATATTATATTATTATAATAATATTATAATATTAAATTATATTACCTATTTTATAAATAATTCAATTTTACGTCTTAATTTTATAATTAAATATTTCTTTCAACATCCCTCAGAGCATATACTATTAAATCATAAACGAAATGTATTATATATTTAATTTTATTGTTACTAATAAAACTTAAATAAGAAGTACTGTTAAGATAAAACACATTTTTAAAAACCTGCATAAAAAATTAATTGATTATAAAATGTTAAAATTACTACATATTACAATTATTTACTTAATTATAATACATCAATTATAATATAATTATTACATATTTAATTTATGATGTTATTATCATGATTTATTATTAATTAAAAGTCCTTTCATTATTTAATAAGATTCGTCCCAATTTGAATTTCTCACCCAGTATTTTGAATATACTCCGAAACAAATTTCTTTCAAAGATTTAACGCTCTCATAAATCTAGGATCTAGATTTGAAATTCTTCTAGAACTAAAAGTATAACTAATCGTAAGAGAAATTAGAACCATCTTTTTCCTTCGCAAATTTCTGGATCTTTTATACCTATCCATCATATTCCTTAAATAGAGTAGGAACCTGAACTTCTTCCAGGAATCTCTACTGATCCTAACGGTTTGTATCTGCTTAACTATTTTAGCAATTATGGATTGGGTTGTGTTGAATTGAGTTGGTTTGGGTTAATCCTATCATCATATTTTTTATTTTTTTATTGGCCGATTTCGAAGATGTCCTTGTCTGTCGGGAGTGTATTCCGAATTGGTGATCGTTCCGTATATCACTAAGATATCGTTTTTCTTGCGTTATCTTGTAATTCATTAGTTCCTTCTTTAGATTGTCTCCTTTATATATTCTTGCTGCCCTTTGGAACAAAACGCGGTATGCGAAACCCTTCTGTTGGGGATGATGGTGCAAAGTTGCCTCTAAATAAAACTTAGCTATAACCGGCGATAATGGAGATCACATGAGTGCCCCTTCAAACTGCTCGTAAAACTTTCCTTTCTATCTAAAATACGTCGATGATAAACAATCCTCCACTAGGTCTGGCACATTTCCTGGTAATTTATTTGCTATTTTTGCCAAGACATCAATGACCAAATGATCAAAGTAGGAAAAACAAGTTATTACATCCGCTTTTTTGAAGTAGAAAAAATGGGTTATTATACCCGTTCTGAAATCTATTGACGAAACCGTTTATCCAAAATCAAAACTCATCCGGCCGTTACTATTTTAGAACAATAGCCTCCTTTTTACGCCCCAAACTGTAGATGAATTCGAATGATAATAACGCTAATCTCTGTTCACCTAACAGATGCAATAAATTAAAATTAAGCTTTGGTGAAATTTAGTGCATCTGCTTGGTTAACAGATTATAGTAATTTAATAATATAAAATAGTCCATATGTCATTTGCAAAACAGCACATTACATTTTCAGTAAGCAAAATCAGAAAAATAACTAGAAAAATAAATCAAATATATTGTTATATAATATTATTTATTAGTACAGCTAAGGCTTTGGTGACATTTTTGACAAAATATAAAATATTTTGTTTGCGACGGTTACATTTTTCTGACTCTCATTTTGTTTTGCAGCAACTTTTTAATATTCCTTGTCCCTGTTCAATTGATTGCGCCGTTGCTGCTGATCTTAAAGAAATAGAAATATCCATTGACACATCTGGCGTGTTCTCAATAACCTAAAATTGAACGTGCATTACCTCGACCTCCATCCACTTCTGGAATTGGAATTCGTACAGTAGATCCTACAGCAACAGGGGGATGTAATTTATCAGATGCACATTTCATCTTAATCGCTTGCTTTTTGAGATTTTCATGCGCAGATTTGCTAAGATTGCTTATGGACTGTTTTCTACTGCAAATAAGACATTCAAAACCAACTTCTGAAGTAAGCTCTGGATTCCACAACAATCATGCACCACAATGTTACAGACCTGACATATCGATGACTGCGAAATTTTGCTGAGGAATGGGTTCAATTTGGGGAGAATCGATTGGGTTTTCGTCAGTATTATTAGTATTATCTACCATATTTTCTAATTCTTCTTCTGTCTCTTATGCCCGGTTTCTCGTACGTTGTAGTATTGAGTAGATATCGGAGCGACAGTTATTGGATCGATATCCTTTATTGAGTCAATATCGCTTATGGGTGTTCTAGTAGGAACTGATCGGCAGATATTGCAATAATCATGAATAGTTCATGAAGATGTCATAAGAATTCGATTTTTCATGATTTTTTAAAACAAGATTATTAATTTCAAAAAATCACACAAAATTAGGTTAACTTCAATAATCTTTATCTCAAAAACGAATAAAGATTTTTTAATTTGGTTCTCACCATGACAAAATAGACACTTACCTCTATAAATTGTGAATGTTTCATTAAAATATCTCAAGAATTCGATTTTTGGTGATTTTTAATTTACCTGAGATAGCCATAAATGTTCACATTGAATTTAATGATTTATATCTCAAAAACGAACAAATATTTCCAAGATCCGCTTTCATCACAAGAAAATAGACACTTTCCTCTATAAATCATGAATAGTTCATTAAGATATCTTAAGAATTCGATTTTACGAGATTTTTTAAAACAAGATTATTAATTTCAAAAAATCATAAAAAATTAGGTTAACTTCAATAATCTTTATCTCAAAAACGAATAAAGATTTTCTAACTTGATTTTCACCATGACAAAATAGACACTAGCTTCTATAAACTTTGAATCATTCATTAAAATATCTCAAGAATTCGATATTTTTGGTGATTTTTAATTAACTTGAGATAGCCATAAATATTCACGTTGGATTTAATGATTTATATCTCAAACGCGAATAAATATTTTCGAGATCCGTTTTCATCACAAGAAAATAGACACTTTCCTCTATAAATTATGAATAGTTCATTAAGATATCTTAAGAATTCGAATTTTTCGTGATTTTTTAAAACAAGATTATTAATTTCAAAAAATCATAAAAAATTAGGTTAACTTCAATAATCTTTATCTCAAAACCGAATAAAAATTTTCTAATTTGATTTTCACCATGACAAAATAGACACTAGCTTCTATAAATTTTGAATGTTTCATTAAAATATCTCAAGAATTCGATCTTTGGTGATTTCTAATTAACTTGAGATATCCATAAATGTTCACGTTGAATTTAATGATTTATATCTCAAAAACGAATAAATATTTTCAAGATTCCCTTTCATCTCAAGAAAATAGACACTTTCCTCTATAAATCATGAATAGTTCATTAAGATATCTTAAGAATTCGATTTTTCGTGATTTTTTAAAACAAGATTATTAATTTTAAAAAATCATAAAAACTTAGGTTAACTATTTTTTTTTTTTTTTTTTAGTCAATAACGATTCTAAACATCGTAAAATTAATATTTAAATAAAACCAAAAAATAAACGATGACAAAATATTTTAATAAATTATTTCGGTGCTACAATTGTTTCGGATATTGTATATCCTTCTTCCGGCACGACTAAAAATTAAACAAGTTTAAGAAAGATCGACTACTTAAAATTATAGTTAAAAAACACAATATTTACCGTCAATTATATAACGATGATTAGTACATGTGTAAAATTCATAACCTTGTTATGTGTTCCAATAATTCATCGGAAGGATGATCCCAGAATTATATATAACTTACGTATATTTAACTTATAAATTTAAAAATATTAAAATGTTTGCTTCGAAAGAAATGTCGTTACAGTTAAAAGAACAGATTTATACTAGCGATAAAACAAGATTTATGACATGCGAATTTTTAAAAAATTAAAGAAAACAGGTTCTGAATAAGTATGACAAGGATGTAAAATATTTGAAGATATTATTAAATGTATGATAGGAAATATCGATTTTTGTTTTCAATATTGGTCAGATCATTTAGTAGTAGGTTGTTGTCTTTCGAACATAAGTTGATGTGAAGTTCTTCATATAGATCCAATTCGTGCGATTTTTTAAGGTTTTTAATGAGCTTAACATTTTGAAGTTGCATGTTATGGCCACTGTTTTGTATGTGTTTGAAAACTGAGGAATTTTCTCTCGTCATGTGTTCTTTAAATCTCGTGCAAAGATTTCTACCCGTTTGGCCTATGTAAACCTTATTACACTCGGGACATTCGATTCGATATACTCCACTTCGCAGTTCATATCTCATTTTTGGTTTATTATTAATCAGTCTATTGTAAACTTTATTGTTAGCGATAAATGCTATATTCAAATTGTACTTATGTAGGTTCCTTTTCATCTTAAATTCAATTATTGGTGAGAAAGGCAAAGATATATATTTATTTTTTATTTTATAATGTGGGTATATGAGATTAATGATTTTTGAATTGTGCACCAAATTATAAACATGTTGAATTTCATGAACATTGTAACCATTATCTATGCCGATTTTAACTATTGTTTTTATTTCTTTAGATATACATTCTGGCTGTATAGGTATATTGTAGAGTCTATTGAATAAATATCTAAAGTTTGCGTATTTATGTTGCATACAACTAAATGAGTTGTTGGGAATAATATTATCAGTAAAGGTCGGCTTTCTGAA
The DNA here is from genome assembly GCA_036711965.1 of Onthophagus sagittarius. Taxonomy (NCBI): domain Eukaryota; kingdom Metazoa; phylum Arthropoda; class Insecta; order Coleoptera; family Scarabaeidae; genus Onthophagus; species Onthophagus sagittarius. The sequence goes on along the minus strand of JASERS010000010.1, from coordinate 26,994,589 downwards.
GATATCAAAATCCAGCGAATTTCTATTCAAGTTTTTCCGAATAGTGAGGTCTAAGAAGTTGATACTGTTATTTATCTCCATTTCCGTGGTGAACTCCAATTGGCTTAGATTATTAATTACATTAAGTAGAGCTTTAAGTTTTGCAGGATTGCCTTTATAAACAATTAGAATATCGTCAACGTAGCGTGCGTAAAAAGTGATGTCTTTAACAAATAGTTTATATTTGTCATCAAATAATTCATTTTCGATGTGATTAACGTATATGTCTGAAAGGATACCTGAAATGGACGATCCCATAGGTAGACCATTCTGCATTTTGTATTGTTTGTTATTAAAGCCGAAAAAGTTTTGTTTACATACATGAATGAGTACCTTTAGAAAAATTTCAATCTCCAGCAGATCAATATGTAAGTCTGTGGCATTTTTTATAAGAAAACTTTTAATTAGTTCCATTGTAGTGGTAACTGGTATATTAGAGTATAGGTTTTTAATATCAAGCGAAATGAGTTTGTGGTTTTTATCAATTTTTATATTAGAAAGTTTTTTGACTAGTTCAGCGGAATTTTTAATTGTATATTGAAATGTGTTATTGAAAGCACTGTATAAAAATTTTTGGATTGTTTTTGAAATTTTATGTGTGGGCGTATTAATATTTCCTATAATTGGTCTAATGCTCTTATTTTCTTTGTGTAACTTAATAAGACAATTCATCTGCGGTGTTAATGGGTTCATTTCTATAGAATTAAAGCTAGTAATATTAAATGTCTTTAAAAAGGCTAGATTTTCTTTTATGATTTTCTTTAATTTATTGTTATATGTAATGGTCGGATTATTTTTAATCTCTATGATGTTGTTTTGGCTAAAAAATTCCATGGCTTTTGAAATGTAATCCTCCTTATCTAAAATCACCAATCCTGCACCCTTGTCCCCTGTTGTTACAATTAAGTTGTTATCTTTGATAGTTTGATTAAGTTTTTTTATTTTTTCATTCAGATTTAATAAGCTATTAAGTGAATTTGATTGTGATTTGTTGACATTTTTAATTATGTTATTGTTTTCGTTGAATATTCCGTTAATATCTTTATTATAAAGTAATTGGGATTCTAATTTTATGGCCAGGTCAACTGGTTTTAATTTATTAGGCAGGGACATTTTTGTGACCCAAGTGAGCCCAAAAAGAACATAAAAAACCATGAAAAATCACATAACAATGAATTCTACATTAAGCGATTCGATGTTTCTAAACCACATATGACTGTCAATCTTGACAATTTAGAAAATATTAAGTTTGCTCCGAGATTCTCTAACCTTAGTAATATAACACTAACAAATGATGACATTGATGTTCTCACTTTGTCTTCTCACTTTGTCTTCTCACTCGTTATATAATTGACGGTAAATATTGTGTTTTTTAACTATAATTTTAAGTAGTCGATCTTTCATAAACTTGTTTAATTTTTAGTCGTGCCGGAAGAAGGATATACAATATCCGAAACAATTGTAGCACCGAAATAATTTATTAAAATATTTTGTCATCGTTTATTTTTTGGTTTTATTTAAATATTAGGTTAACTAAATAATCTTTATCTCAAAAACGAATAAAAATTTTCCAATTTGGTTTTCACCATGACAAAATAGATACAAGCTTCTATAAATTTTGAATGTTTCATTAAAAGTATATCAAGAATTCGATTTTTGGGGATTTTTAATTATCTTGAGATATTCATAAATGTCCACGTTGAATTTAATGATTTACATCACAAAAACGAATAAATATTTTCAAGATTCCCTTTCATATCAAGAAAATAGATACTTTCCTCTATAAATCATGAATAGTTCATTAAGATATCTTAAGAATTCGATTTTTCGTGATTTTTTAAAACAAGATTATTAATTTTAAAAAGTCATAAGGAAATAGGTTAACTTAAATAATCTTCATCTCAAAAACGAATAATGATTTTCTAATTTGGTTTTCACCATGACAAAATAGACACTAGCTTCTATAAATTTTGAATGTTTCATTAAAATATCTCAAGAATTCGGTTTTTGGTGATTTTTAATTTACTTGAGATATCCATAAATGTTCACGTTGAATTTAATGATTTATATCTCAAAAACGAATAAATATTTTCAAGGTCCGCTTTCATCACAAGAAAATGGGCACTTTCCTCTATAAATCATGAATAGTTCATTAAGATGTCTTAAGAATTCGATTTTTCGTGATTTTTTAAAACAAGATTATTAATTTCAAAAAATCATAAAAACTTAGGTTAACTTAAATAATCTTTATCTCCAAAACGAATAAAGATTTTCCAATTTGGTTTTCACCATGACAAAATAGATACCAGCTTCTATAAATTTTGAGTGTTTCATTAAAATATATCAAGAATTCGATTTTGGATGATTTTTAATTAACTTGAGATATCCATAAATGTTCACGTTAAATTTAATGATTTATATCTCAAAAGCGAATAAATACTTTCAAGATCGGCTTTCATCACGAGAAAATAGACACTTTCCTTTATAAATCATGAATAGTTCATTAAGATGTCTTAAGAATTCGAAAGGAATAATTTACCGGCTCCTCCGCCAATTTTATAATCTTTGCAAAAAACTTTTTTATGACTTTAAATTATTAACCAGATTCATTCAAAATTACTTATTTTGATAGTAGTTATTAAATATATTAGTTAAATAAAAGAATTATTGAAATAAAAGTTTATTTCAATAAATTGATCACCAAATGTTCACCAGTGTAAGTAAGGTTACCTATGCTACTAGAACCAACACTCATTATCTTCATCAATTAATTACTTAATATCCGATTTTAAAAAACAAATCTTCCTATAATAATAATGATAAAAAAGCGTTAATTGATTAACGATTATATTTTTTTAAACTACGCATTAAAGACATCTAGAATAAACAAGGATTACATCACCTCCCATTTGTCTTGTCGTTTAAAAAATCTTCGAAGCATGCACTTAATGTTAGCAACTTCCGGAAATTAACGGCCTGTTTGTGCAATTTTAATGCACAACTTATCTGGTTGTGATACAAAAATAATACAAAAAAAAGGAAACGAAATTGTTTCTAATTGATTATTTTTGGTTCTTGCAAATCTTTTCCCACACGCTCGCAATTTTTGTATGGTATGTCCTCATTTTCCTCTTTTTTGTCGTTTTTTCTTTTCGTCCTACTTACCAAGTACAACCGAATTATGCAAGGCGTAATTGTGGGTGAACAATGAAATTACGAATTATGAAAACGAATTGTGAGTTATGATATAGTCAATATATTTATTTCGAGTTTTAAAACTAATTGCATAAAGTTGTTGTTGAGAATTTCTAAAATCGTAAAATTAAATCGACAACGTAACGTAACCGATCATTTTTTCCTCTTCGGCGACATCCGCGTTTAAAATTTCTCTTTCAATCGCAAGAGGCTCGTTTTAATTCTTAAATAAGTGTTTCGAAATAAAAACGAAATTTGCAAGGACCGTTTTGTACATATTGAGTTTTTGAGGCCGTTTCTCACCGAGTTAACAATACCACTTGGTACAATGTTCTTTTGCTTGCAACAGAAAATTACGATTCCCGCCTAAATCCTTTTTACATTATGCAAAAAAACTTTACGGCCGACGTTTATCTCATTTCCCAAACCGTAATTACCCATTTTTTTGACATAGAAGTGGGGTTCCTTAGTTCTTAATGAAGTCTTTGCCAACGTCGTGTGAAAAATTTTCCTTTTATTATTTTTTTTTTTGTCAAAAGTTCTTAAAATATGGAAGGTCTTAAAAAATAGAAAAACTTATTTATTTAAAATTTTAAAATAAATTAAGCAATATTAAAATAATTCGTCAATTTCACCATTTTCCTACTTTTCTCGCAATTGATACATCCAAGGACAAAAGTAAAAGAGAACAAATTGATAAAAATCAAATTTGCTACAACTTTTGTTTGAAAATTTTTTTCGTAACATGTTTAGATTCCCATGTTTAGATAGGTGTGAATATTAAATTCGTCAATTTCAATATTTTCCTATTTTTCTCGCTATTGATACATCCAATAACAAAAGTAAAAGAGAGCAATATTGTTAAAGATCAAATTTGCTACAACTTTTGTTTGAAAACTTTTTTCGTAACATGTTTAGATTCCCATGTTTAGATAGGTGTGAATATTAAATTCATTAATTTCAACATTTTCCTATTTTACTCGCTATTGATACATCCAAGGACAAAAGTAAAAGAGAACAAATTGATAAAAATCAAATTTGCTACAACTTTTGTTTGAAATTTTTTTTCGTAACATGTTTAGATTCCCATGTTTAGATAGGTGTGAATATTAAATTCGTCAATTTCAATATTTTCCTATTTTTCTCGCTATTGATACATCCAATAACAAAAGTAAAAGAGAGCAATATTGTTAAAAATCAAATTTGCTACAACTTTTGTTTGAAAATTTTTTTCGTAACATGTTTAGATTCCCATGTTTAGATAGGTGTGAATATTAAATTTGGCAATTTCAACATCTTCCTATTTTTCTCGCTATTGATGCATCCAAGGACAAAAGTAAAAGAGAGCAATATTGTTAAAAAACAGATTTGCTACAACTTTTGTTTGAAAATTTTTTTCGCAACATGTTTAGATTCCCATGTTTAGATAGGTGTGAATATTAAATTTGTCAATTTCAACATCTTCCTATTTTTCTCGCTATTGATGCATCTAAGGACAAAAGTAGAAGAGAGCAATATTGTTAAAAACCAAATTCGCTTCAACTTTTGTTTGAACATTTTTTTCGTAACGTGTTTAGATTCCCATGTTTAGATAGATGTGTATATAAAATTCGTCAATTTCACCATTTTCCTATTTTTCTCGCTATTGATACATCCAAGGACAAAAGTAAAACAGAGCAATATTGTTAAAAATCAAATTTTTTACAACTTTTGTTTGAAATTTTTTTTCGTAACATGTTTAGACTCCCATGTTTAGATAGGTGTGATTATTAAATTCGTCAATTTCAACATTTTCCTATTTTTCTCGCTATTGATACATCCAATGACAAAAGCAAAAGATAGCAATATTGTTAAAAATCAAATCTGCTACAACTTTTGTTTGAAAATTTTTTTCGTAACATGTTTAGATTCCCATGTTTAGATGGGTGTGTATATTAAATTTGTCAATTTCAACATCTTCCTATTTTTCTCGCTATTGATGCATCCAACGACAAAAGTAAAAGAGAGCAATATTGTTAAAAATCAAATTTGCTACAACTTTTGTTTGAAAATTTTTTTCGTAACATGTTTAGATTCCAATGTTTAGATAGGTGTGAATATTAAATTTGTCAATTTCAACATCTTCCTATCTTTCTCGCTATTGATGCATCCAAGGACAAAAGTAAAAGAGTGCAATATTGTTAAAAACCAAATTTGCTACAACTTTTGTTTGAAAATTTTTTTCGTAACATGTTTAGATTCCCATGTTTAGATGGGTGTGAATATTAAATTTGTCAATTTCAACATCTTCCTATTTTTCTCGCTATTGATGCATCCAAGGACAAAAGTAAAAGAGAGCAATATTGTTAAAAACCAAATTTGCTACAACATTTGTTTGAAATTTTTTTCGTAACATGTTTAGATTCCCATGTTTAGATAGGTGTGGATATTAAATTTGTCAATTTCAACATCTTCCTATTTTTCTCGCTATTGATGCATCCAAGGACAAAAGTAAAACAGAGCAATATTGTTAAAAACCAAATTTGCTACAACATTTGTTTGAATTTTTTTTTCGTAACATGTTTAGATTCCCATGTTTAGATAGGTGTGATTATTAAATTCGTCAATTTCAACATTTTCCCATTTTTCTCGCTATTGATACATCCAAGGACAAAACTAAAACAGAGCAATATTGTTAAGAATCAAAATTGCTACAACTTTTGTTTGAAAATTTTTTTCGTAACATGTTTGGATTCCCATGTTTAAACAGGTGTGTATATAAAATTCGTCAATTTCACCATTTTCCTATTTTTCTCGCTATTGATACATCCAATGACAAAAGTAAAAGAGAGCAATATTGTTAAAAACCAAATTTGCCACAACTTTTGTTTGAAAATTTTTTTCGCAACATGTTTAGATTCCCATGTTTAGATAGGTGTGGATATTAAATTTGTCAATTTCAACATCTTCCTATTTTTCTCGCTATTGATGCATCCAAGGACAAAAGTAAAACAGAGCAATATTGTTAAAAACCAAATTTGCTACAACATTTGTTTGAAATTTTTTTTCGTAACATGTTTAGATTCCCATGTTTAGATAGGTGTGATTATTAAATTCGTCAATTTCAACCTTTTCCCATTTCTCTGGCTATTGATACATCTTATGACAAAAGTAAAAGAGAGCAATATTGTTAAAAACCAAATTTGCTACAACTTTTGTTTGAAAATTTTTTTCGTAACATGTTTAGATTCCCATGTTTAGTTAGGTGTGAATATTAAATTTGTCAATTTCAACATCTTCCTATTTTTCTCGCTATTGATGCATCCAAGGACAAAAGTAAAAGAGAGCAATATTGTTAAAAACCAAATTTGCTACAACTTTTGTTTGAAAATTTTTTTCGTAACATGTTTAGATTCCAATGTTTAGATGGGTGTGAGTATTAAATTTGTCAATTTCAACATCTTCCTATTTTTCTCGCTATTGATGCATCCAAGGACAAAAGTAAAAGAGAGCAATATTGTTAAAAACCAAATTTGCTACAACATTTGTTTGAAATTTTTTTTTCGTAACATGTTTAGATTCCCATGTTTAGATAGGTGTGATTATTAAATTCGTCAATTTCAACATTTTCCCATTTTTCTCGCTATTGATACATCTTATGACAAAAGTAAAAGAGAGCAATATTGTTAAAAACCAAATTTGCTACAACTTTTGTTTGAAAATTTTTTTCGCAACATGTTTAGATTCCCATGTTTAGATAGGTGTGGATATTAAATTTGTCAATTTCAACATCTTCCTATTTTTCTCGCTATTGATGCATCCAAGGACAAAAGTAAAAGAGAGCAATATTGTTAAAAACCAAATTTGCTACAACATTTGTTTGAAATTTTTTTTTCGTAACATGTTTAGATTCCCATGTTTAGATAGGTGTGATTATTAAATTCGTCAATTTCAACATTTTCCCATTTTTCTCGCTATTGATACATCTTATGACAAAAGTAAAAGAGAGCAATATTGTTAAAAACCAAATTTGCTACAACTTTTGTTTGAAAATTTTTTTCGCAACATGTTTAGATTCCCATGTTTAGATAGGTGTGGATATTAAATTTGTCAATTTCAACATCTTCCTATTTTTCTCGCTATTGATGCATCCAAGGACAAAAGTAAAACAGAGCAATATTGTTAAAAACCAAATTTGCTACAACATTTGTTTGAAATTTTTTTTCGTAACATGTTTAGATTCCCATGTTTAGATAGGTGTGATTATTAAATTCGTCAATTTCAACCTTTTCCCATTTCTCTGGCTATTGATACATCTTATGACAAAAGTAAAAGAGAGCAATATTGTTAAAAACCAAATTTGCTACAACTTTTGTTTGAAAATTTTTTTCGTAACATGTTTAGATTCCCATGTTTAGTTAGGTGTGAATATTAAATTTGTCAATTTCAACATCTTCCTATTTTTCTCGCTATTGATGCATCCAAGGACAAAAGTAAAAGAGAGCAATATTGTTAAAAACCAAATTTGCTACAACTTTTGTTTGAAAATTTTTTTCGTAACATGTTTAGATTCCAATGTTTAGATGGGTGTGTGTATTAAATTTGTCAATTTCAACATCTTCCTATTTTTCTCGCTATTGATGCATCCAAGGACAAAAGTAAAACAGAGCAATATTGTTAAAAACCAAATTTGCTACAACATTTGTTTGAAATTTTTTTTTCGTAACATGTTTAGATTCCCATGTTTAGATAGGTGTGATTATTAAATTCGTCAATTTCAACATTTTCCCATTTTTCTCGCTATTGATACATCTTATGACAAAAGTAAAAGAGAGCAATATTGTTAAAAACCAAATTTGCTACAACTTTTGTTTGAAAATTTTTTTCGCAACATGTTTAGATTCCCATGTTTAGATAGGTGTGGATATTAAATTTGTCAATTTCAACATCTTCCTATTTTTCTCGCTATTGATGCATCCAAGGACAAAAGTAAAACAGAGCAATATTGTTAAAAACCAAATTTGCTACAACATTTGTTTGAAATTTTTTTTTCGTAACATGTTTAGATTCCCATGTTTAGATAGGTGTGATTATTAAATTCGTCAATTTCAACATTTTCCCATTTTTCTCGCTATTGATACATCTTATGACAAAAGTAAAAGAGAGCAATATTGTTAAAAACCAAATTTGCTACAACTTTTGTTTGAAAATTTTTTTCGCAACATGTTTAGATTCCCATGTTTAGATAGGTGTGGATATTAAATTTGTCAATTTCAACATCTTCCTATTTTTCTCGCTATTGATGCATCCAAGGACAAAAGTAAAACAGAGCAATATTGTTAAAAACCAAATTTGCTACAACATTTGTTTGAAATTTTTTTTCGTAACATGTTTAGATTCCCATGTTTAGTTAGGTGTGAATATTAAATTTGTCAATTTCAACATCTTCCTATTTTTCTCGCTATTGATGCATCCAAGGACAAAAGTAAAAGAGAGCAATATTGTTAAAAACCAAATTTGCTACAACTTTTGTTTGAAAATTTTTTTCGTAACATGTTTAGATTCCAATGTTTAGATGGGTGTGTGTATTAAATTTGTCAATTTCAACATCTTCCTATTTTTCTCGCTATTGATGCATCCAAGGACAAAAGTAAAACAGAGCAATATTGTTAAAAACCAAATTTGCTACAATTTTTGTTTGAAAATTTTTTTCGTAACATGTTTAGATTCCCATGTTTAGTTAGGTGTGAATATTAAATTTGTCAATTTCAACATCTTCCTATTTTTCTCGCTATTGATGCATCCAAGGACAAAAGTAAAAGAGAGCAATATTGTTAAAAACCAAATTTGCTACAACTTTTGTTTGAAAATTTTTTTCGTAACATGTTTAGATTCCAATGTTTAGATGGGTGTGAGTATTAAATTTGTCAATTTCAGCATCTTCCTATTTTTCTCGCTATTGATGCATCCAAGGACAGAAGTATAAGAGAGCAATATTGTTAAAAATCAAATTTGCTACAACTTTTGTTTGAAAATTTTTTTCGTAACATGTTTAGATTCCCATGTTTAGATAGGTGTGATTATTAAATTCGTCAATTTCAACATTTTCCCATTTTTCTCGCTATTGATACATCTTATAACAAAAGTAAAAGAGAGCAATATTGTTAAAAACCAAATTTGCTACAACTTTTGTTTGAAAATTTTTTTCGTAACATGTTTAGATTCCCATGTTTAGATGGGTGTGAATATTAAATTTGTCAATTTCAACATTTTCCTATTTTTCTCGCTATTGATGCATCCAAGGACAAAAGTATAAGAGAGCAATATTGTTAAAAATCAAATTTGCTACAACTTTTGTTTGAAAATTTTTTTCGTAACATGTTTAGATTCCCATGTTTAGATGGGTGTGAATATTAAATTTGTCAATTTCAACATCTTCCTATTTTTCTCGCTATTGATGCATCCAAGGACAAAAGTATAAGAGAGCAATATTGTTAAAAATCAAATTTGCTACAACTTTTGTTTGAAAATTTTTTTCGTAACATGTTTAGATTCCCATGTTTAGATAGGTGTGAATATTAAATTCTTCAATTTCAACAAAAAAAAATTTAAATTTATTTTATTTTTAATTTTATTTACTTATTTATTTTTTTTAGAAATTTGTAAATTTTTTAAGTTTTGCGATGTATAATTTGACAATATCAAAAATAAATTTGAAATGAAATTATTTTTTATGATTTAAATTGGGAATAATGTTCAAAAATCAATTTTAAACAATTTAATAAATTAAACTGTTTACTACTTTGCGTAATTTGTAACAAAAACAAATCCGAATTCAAGGTCAGGATCCGTTCTTCTAATTGCTTTTAAATCTAAGGTCTTGAAGATCACCGCAAACTCCCAGCAAATCGTTTTAAACACTTTCACTGCCTCCACAATTGAAGCATGCATCCAAGAGTGAATAAGAGATCGTGAGATTTTAAATCCAGTCAAGGACCATCCCTACTTTAACAGTTTCAGCCACACAACGAAGAAGAAGAGGAACACAACTCGGAGAAATTATAAAGAAGATAACTCGAGCTCTGTCTAAGACAGTTTAGTTTAAACCGCGACAACAACACAAAGTATTGAGTGAAAAAGTGATTAATGTGTCAATTTTAAAATGATTTTAAGAAAGGTAAGTTGAATTAATTAAAAGATAAAGTTAAATTAAATCAAATTTATTTTATAGATTATTTTAGTGATTTCCTTTTTTATCTTATCCTCGTGTGAAGACCAAGAAGATCTCCAAATAGCCGAAGCAAATGGTAAATTAGAAATAATTAAACAAATTAAAAAAGTAAACGATGACGGTTCATACACAATAGGATACGAAGCCGATGATGGTTCCTTTAAAATCGAGAGTCGCGATGTTTTGGGAAACGTAAAAGGAACTTATGGCTATATCGACGAAAACGGTGACATAAAAAGAGTGTCGTACACTTCAAATAACAGTAGCGAGTTAAAAACGGAGTCTTCGGTGGTGCAGCGAATCCCAAAGTTGAATAAAACAACGACGAAAAGGCCGGTTTATGTCCCGACGATTCCCCCAACGACTTCTTCTTCGAGTCAAATTCAAAATATCCCAAAAAGGAGGGTTACGACTACAACAACAACGACGGAATCCCCGAAAGTTGACGATTTTATTAAATCGGCTGTTGAAGCTTCGAAAAATATAAAATATGAGAATCAGTATCCGAGGATTTTATTGCAACGCCCAATTTTGAGGAGTGATAGCCAAAAATCTTCTGAAGGGCAAATAGTTAGACCGGATACGAATATCCCGCCAACGGAGACCCCAATTTTCCAAAGACTCCCAACGTTGTTGGACAAAGAAAAATCGATTTCTGAAGAAGAAGCTAAGATTTCAGAAGAAAATTTGAAAAACAATCTCCGAAGGCAACTCCAACCATTTAATACAAAAGATCACGTAATGGAGTTCCAACAAAATCGTGGAGGCGATATGGTTGATGTTTACACCTCTTCTTTAACAACGGGGACCCCACAACGACCCTTATTTACAACAACATCAAGACCCAAATATATCTCATCAACAATTCCCCCCATCCCAGGGATTAAATACCAATACCAGCCGGAAATAACGACCACACCAACCCCATCGGTTGTCCAAATTCCTTCCACAAAAGAAGAAACCTTAGTTGCGATAACCCAACCCGACGGAAGAACGATTTTAGTCCCTTTAAGAGAAATACCCGAAATTGAATCCGATAATTTTTACATAAAAAGATATCAGCCGATTCAACAAATCGTCCGAAACCAGCCTGAACAACAAAAATTTCGAGCCATCCCCGTAAGAGTCGACGAAAACGGTTACATAAGAGAAATGCCATCGCAATATAATCGCGTTAATTACGAAAAAGTCAACGACATCGATGATTACATCAACAACGAGGAAGTTATTAACTCGATAAAACCCCCCGTGAGCACGAGGGATTTCCAAAAATTACTCGAGCAATTAATTTTAAGGCAAAGTCGGTTAGAACAGATCAGCTTTTTGAGTCGGAAGTACCGAAACATGTTCGGGCAAAGAACCCGCCCTTACAAAAACAATTATAATCAAAATTTAGATTACGCTTATAATAACTATGTCACATCGGAATCTTCTTACACCCCCACAAGAAGAGTGGCAAGATTATTAACGCCCCAACAACAAAAAGATGAAGAATCCGATTATTTACCTGCTGATGTTCGCGAGATGCTGTTGCTGAGAATGCTGCAATTGGCGATTAATCCTGGATTGCCATTAAATGTTCCGGATAATTTAGTCGATTCAACTACTTCAGTACCAAAATTAAGAAAACCCGGAGTGAGGAATGTTGAGATTTTAGGTGAGGAAGATGACTCGAAGATATCTAGGAGATAAATGTTTGGGGTTAATTAAATAAGATTAAAACAAAGTCATTTTGAGATTGTTTTATAGTATAGTAACATAATATAACATTGTTTTAGTTATTTATTTGCGATTATTACCAAATTTAATCGATTTATACACTTTTTAAATAAATCTATAAGATAAAGTTAACCCCACATTTTATTTTTGATACCATAAACTCGTTTCTTCTCATTATTCATGCAAATTCAATCAATTTTTAATAAAAATATCGTTTAAATTTAACACTGATTTTGTTGCAATTTGAATTTATAATACTTTTCTTATTAAATCTTAATTTCTAAATAAATATTCTTGCATTTTTGCATTCACCGGTCTTCACGATTATTATTAAAAAAGCACTTTCATTTTCCCGCAATAGAATTCCTTGGGAAACTTTTGAAATAATGAAGAATAAGATTGAACCGATTGCGTTCTCATCGCAACACTTAACACTTCTTCGGGTTGCAAAAAGTAAAGTACAAGAAGAAATTGTGACAACGAAAACGAATAACTCTTGGGAACGTTTTTTTTTATTCCAAAACGGATTCTAATCGGGAGGCTTCCTCAACCGGTTCTCTTTCTATCTCGAAATTGCACGGAGCGTTCCAATCCTGAATGCTTCCGCTTCCTATCGCCATGAAACAGGTTGCTGTTATTAAAAGGACGGCGGATGAGACCCCGAAAACCAATCTCCACCAACCGGCGAACTGAAAAGATATGTTATTGTTTGAAGAAGAAAATTGTTAAAAAAGACTTACGGATCCGTGTAATCCCTCCGAAACGACGTAATTAGCAGCTAAGAGGCCCGCAGCTCCTATTGTTTGGCACAAACCAAAAACTGTACCTTTAATAATTAAAAAAATAAATTAAGGTTGAATTAAATTAAGATTGTTGCGAAAAAAATAAGTACGCGTACGCGACTTAGGTCCTAAGATGTTAATTTTGTGTCTGCATCATGGATCGTTGGTTAAAGACGCAGACTGTAAAAACTGCATAAATCTGAAAGACACAGTGATCATGAAAGTGAGATTAGCCGTTCATCTTCAGTAGCTAGATTCAGTTATAGCACAGTTATAACAACCTAATTTTTTATGATTATTTGAAATTAATAACCTTGTTTTAAAAAATCACGAAAAATCGAATTCTTAAGATATCGTAATGAATTATTTATGATTTATAGAGGAAAGTGTCTATTTTCACGTGATGAAATCTTGAAAATATTTATTCGTATTTGAGATATAAATCATTAAATTCAACGTGAACGTTTATGGCTATCTCATGTTAATTAAAAATCACCCAAAATCGAATTCTTGATATATTTTAATGAAACATTCAAAATTTATAGAAGCTGGTATCTATTTTGTCATGCTGAGAGCCAAATTAGAAAAACTTTATTCGTTTTTGAGGTAAAGATTATTTAAGTTAACCCAATTTTTATAATTTTTTGAAATTAATAATCTTGCTTTAAAAAACCACGAAAAATCGAATTCTTAAGATATTTCAATGAATTATTCATGATTTATAGACGCAAGTGCCTATTTTCTCGTGATGAAAGCGGATCTTGAAAATATTTATTCGTTTTTGAAATATAAATCATTAAATTTGACGTGAACATATACGGCTATTTCAAGTTAATTAAAAATCACCAAAAATCGAATTCTTCAGATATTTTAATGAAACATTCAAAATTTATAGAGGAAAAGGTCTATTTTGTCCTGGTGAGAACAAAATTAGAAAATCTTTATTCTTTTTGAGGTAAATAAACATTATTTAAGTTAACCCAATTTTTTATAATTTTTTGAAATTAATAATCTTGTTTTAAAAAATCACGAAAAATCGAATGCTTAAGATATCTAATGATTATTTTTGATTTATGGAGGAAAGTGTCTACTTTCTCGTGATGAAACCGGATCTTGAAAATATTTATTCGTTTTTGAGATATAAATCATGAAATTCAACGTGAACATTAATGGCTATCTCAAATTAATTAAAAATCACCAAAAATCGAATTCTTGAGATATATTAATAAAACATTCAAAATTTATAGAAGAAAGTGTCTATTTTGTCATGGTGAGAACCAAATTAGAAAATCTTTATTCGTTTTTGAGATAAAGATTATTGAAGTTAACCTAATTTTATGATTTTTTGAAATTAAATATCTTGTTTTAAAAAATCACAAAAAATCGAATTCTTAAGATATCTCAATGAATTATTCATGATTTATAGAGGCAAGTGCCTATTTTCTCGTGATGAAAGCGGATCTTGAAAATATTTATTCGTTTTTGAAATATAAATCATTAAATTTGACGTGAACATATACGGCTATCTCAAGTTAATTAAAAATCACCAAAAATCGAATACTTCAGATATTTTAATGAAACATTCAAAATTTATAGAGGTAAGTGTCTATTTTGTCATGGTGAGATCCAAATTAGAAAATCTTTATTCGTTTTTGAGATAAAGATTATTTGAGTCAACCTAATTTTTTTATTGTTTTTTGAAATTAAATTAATAATCTTGTTTTAAAAAATCACGAAAAATCGAATTCTTAAGATATCTTAATGAATTATTTATGATTTATAGAGTAATGTGTCTATTTTCTCGTGATGAAAGCGGATCTTGAAAATATTTATTCGTTTTTGAGATATAAATCATTAAATTCAACATGAACCTTTATGGCAATCTCAAGTTAATTAAAAATCACCAAAAATCGAATTCTTGAGATATTTTAACCCTCCGTCTGTCATTCACAAAATGATTAGGTGAAATATTTTCTAAATTATTTTGCTCAAAACTTCCACGGTCACAGTACCTTTAAAGTATCTGAATATCAACTGTTTTCGCTATAAAAAACTGTTTTTCAAAATTCCAAATAGTCGCTACATAATATTTTGTCCTGACAGACCCTTCCCGATCAAATGTGTAACAATATTCGCAGATGTAATCTGTAAGAATCGTATTCCAGTTGGAACTCTATGCGTTCCTTTTGTGTTTTTAAGGGTATTACCGAGTTATAAAACTATACCTCGGAGTGATCGCAATAGGTTCGGTAGTTCCCTTAATAATTACTGTATATACGGTTACCGTATCGTTGACACGCCAGTTTACTATTGAACCCCATTTTGAGGCGTTGTGTTATATGCTATTTATTTTATAAATATAGAGAATAGAAAAGTGCATAAAATATTATTTATAACTAATATCAAATATCTAGTTAGCAATCTACAAATAGCATACTTACAAATAGGAAAGTAGTATCACACAATGTTCTGATATGATTTGATAAAATAATAAAAGATTTATTATTTGAAAGCATTGTGATATGGATCCTTATGAAAAGGAGAGAGAAAGATTACAGAAAGTGTATGAAGAAGTTAGCACGGGCAGTGAAATAGAGGAGTCTGACGATAGTTCTCTATCAGATCCAGATTTTGTAGGTATCAGTGATCATGATACAGAAACCGAGCAGGAAAACGTAAATGAAGATGCAGATAATATGCATCAGGATGACGGCGAGGATGATGAAAATGAGCAACCCGTGATTCGTGATAGATGCTCGTTTTCTTTTGGTAAAGATGGAACTAAATGGAAAAGGCTGTCCCACTTAGAAATATTAGAACTCGCAACGAAAACATAGTGTCTCACCTGCCGGGGGTCATCGGTGAAGCACGTGATGCATTATCTCCCATTCAATGCTGGATGTACATGTTTGGAATCTGCATTGATATTATAGTTGAAAACACTAATTTATTTATTGATAAAATTTCTGTTAAATACCAAGATAAGACTGAGTGTAGACCTACCGACTATGTAGAAATCCAAGCGCTGATGGGTTTCCTTTATTTAGCTGGGCTCCATCATGGATCAAGGACACATCTAGCAGACTATTGGTCATTAGACGGTATGGGATATGAGATATTTCCTGCTACAATGGCAAAATGGAGGTTCGTCTTCTTATTGAAATGCATTCGCTTAGACGATACCACAACTAGAGGTCAAAGGAAAGAAATGGACTAACTAGCAGCAGTTCGTACTATTGTTGACAAGTTCAACGACAATTGTAAGAAAATTTATTCTGAGGGCGAGTATGTAACATTAGATGAAATGCTGCTTGCCTTTAGGGGTAGGTGCAGTTTCCGAATGTACATTCCAAGTAAACGAAACAAATACGGATTGAAAGTCTTCGCCGTTGTTGATGCCAAAACATTTTTTACTTCACACATAGAAATTTACGCTGGTGTTCAACCCAATGGTCCATATAAAACTGACAACTCTACCGCTGCAGTAACTGAAAAAATGTGTTCACATTTATTAGGATCAGGAAGAAATGTTACAATAGATCGTTGGTTCACAGGATATTCAATTGTAAAGAAACTGCTAAGAGAGTACCGCCTTACTGTGGTTGGTATAATTAGAGCCAATAGAAGAGAACTACCTCTTGAAATAACACAAGTTAAAAACAGGAAAATATATTCTTCGTTATTCGCATTTAGTAATGATATGACTGCAGTTTCATATATACCCAAAAAGGGAAAGAACGTGCTTGTGTTTCAACAATGCACCGAGACGATCATATCGATGAAGCTACCGGTGATCGGAAAAAGCCCGAAATAATTACTTTCTATAATAGCACAAAAAGTGGAGTAGGTGTTGTTGATCGAATGATCACATCATACAATGTTGCAAGAAACACAAAGCGTTGGCCAATGGTAATTTTCTATAACCTCCTCAATATAGCAGCAATTAACACTTTTGTTATCTACAAAGGCAACATACCAGATGGTAAATTTGCTAAAACTCGCAGACTGTTTCAAAAAAATCTTGGTATGGAGTTAGTGAAAAATAACATGCAAAGAAGAGCCGTTGATAAGCACTTGACTAAAAGTGTGCGTACTTCTGCCTTGAGGCTCTCAGGTATTGAAGAGGAGATTATTCCAGAGCCACAACAAGGGAAAAGAGAAAACTGTAAATATTGCAAAAGACGAAAAACTCGTTATTTTTGCAAAATTTGTAAATGTTGGTTGTGGATGGAGCACATAACAGCGTGCTGCAACGATTGTTTGGGAAATATGGAGACAACAGTTTGAAGCCCTCCAGTTTGTGCATAGAATATTATTCTTTAGTTAAGACATTTTTTTTATAACACTTTATACATTTTTAAATAAATATTATTATAGATCGATTTTCTTTTCCTTTATTTAGGCGTTGTTTCCAAATTTTGAATAATATGTGATTAAATTAAAGCACTTTCTTTAAATCAAATTAACATAAAACATGACTTTGGAATTGGCCCTGTATTAGGCTATTATATAGTACAAGCATCATACCAAACATATTTATGAGAAATTAACACTGGAGGATACGTTGGCGTCCTTTAGAGTTTTTTTCTATTTTGGACTCCACAGACCACACCCGATCGAAAGTGTTAAGAAAGCGCGCCCGACAGACGGAGGGTTAATGAAACATTCAAAATTTATGAAGGTAAGTGTCTATTTTGTCATGGTGAGAACCAAATTAAAAAATCTTCAGTCGTTTTTGAAATAAAGATTATTTAAGTTAACCTAACTTTTATGATTTTTTGAAATAAATATCTTGTTTTAAAAAATCACAAAAAATCGAATTTTTAAGATATCTTAATGAATTATTCATGATTTATAGAGGAAAGTGTCTATTTTCTCGTGATGAAACTGGATCTTGAAAACATTTATTCATTTTTGAGATGTAAATCATTAAATTCAATGGGAACATTTATGGCTATCTCAAATTAATTAAAAATCACCAAAAATCAAATTCTTGAGATATTTGAATGAAACATTCAAAATTTATAGAGGTAAGTGTCTATTTTGTCATGGTGAAAACCAAATTAGAAAATCTTTGTTCGTTTTTGATATAAAGATTATTTGAGTCAACCTAATTTTTATGATTTTTTGAAATTAATAATAAATATAATTTACCTACAACGGTTCTCTGTGTAATTGAGCCTTTAAAATGTTTTCCTATATGTTAATTATGTTCTTTTACATATCATTTTCGTTATTATTTGATTTAATAATACGACTCCAGAATGATTCTTAGTTTTTAGTTAACCTTCGATGTACTTGCGCGTTTTTACGAACGAACCCCGCTATTATATTACTTTGTAAAACGTAACTTTGTTAATAAAGTTTTTTTAACAATGTACGCAATAAAGTTATTTTAACCTGCAAAATTTGGCGCTATATCCGCGGCGCTTGCGAAAGCCCCGGCAGGGGTCGCTCCAGTTAAAGTTAAAGCTGCAGTGTACAATGCTGCAGGAGCTGCTGGGTCACATCCTGTATAACCCAAAACGAAAAGTAAAGCAGCAGGAAGAAAATGAGCTAAAATAAAATTAATAATTAGTAATAATAAAAAAATTTATAATATTTTTTCAAATAAATAAAAATTAAGTCTTACAAATATAGACAAAAAGTTTTCTTGCGGTTGTGGTCGATACGATTCCTGTTGATCTGATGTGATCCACCAATAATCCGAAGGTGATTGCGGCGAAGAAATGGCCTATGTGGGGAAGAGATGTTAAGACGTCCTCCTAAAATGGATTCATTTAAAAGTGTAAATAAAGGAAGGGGGAAATATTTCACATAATCTATTGAAAATCCGTAAACTAATTTCAAATATTTGGTCACCCCCAACATTAAAGTCGCGTCAGCCCATTGGCTCCCAACAACGGCTATCCCACAAGCCCAAGCCGGTTTTGATAAAAGAAGTTTTTGCCATGGCAATAAGCGGTGCTCCTTAAAATTAAAATGATTCATTAAAATTTTTGCGATGTAAAACGTACATCTCTTATTGGTCTATTTGGATTTAAAGTTTCCTCCACAAATCTCCACCAAAGGAAATACCACAAACATGCTAATAACGTCAAAATATAGCTCAACCAATCTCTCCCCATCGTCCTAACCAGCAAAGTCCCCAAAATCCCTACTATTGCATACCCTAAATTTACAGCTGAAATCACAAAAAAATTTTTTTTTCTCAATTTTATTCATTTGGTAATTCTTACCAGTATATGTTGAAACAAACCCGCTAAGATGTTTCGGTTTGAACCAAGTTACAGCTAACATATGTGCAGCAGGCCAAGTTGCACCCTTAAAATTGATTCAAAATGTTAATAAAGTTTAAATTGAATGATGTAGGGTAAAAAACCATAAAAATTCCTTGAACTATTCTTATCGCGACGTGATAAGGTGTTAACCAAGCCGCGGGAACCATAACGGCCAAAACACTCGCCCCGAAAACTCCAGCTCCAAATAATCTTTCAGCACCGACTCTTGCAGCGATTCGACTCGCCGCCAAAGGTGAAATTAATGTTCCCCATAAAAAAGCTTCGCGTAATACTGATTCTGTCCGGTCAGTTCTTGTCATTGGAATCTTAAAATTAACAAGAAATATAATAAATTGGACGATAATGTGAGGTGTAGCTTTAAAAACAATTAGAAACTTAAAAAATCAAATTTAAATATGAAATTAAAAATTCTAAATTGATTGTTTTAATTTTAAATTAAAAAAATTGTAGACACTTACAAGGACAGGGTTTTTGATGAGCACAAAAGAATTCGAGGTAAAAAGTGAATAATTTTATTCGCCTCAAATGAGCTTATACATCTCAAATGAGATGTAAGCGTAGTAGTAAGGCTTTTTTTAGAAATATTTTTTCTTTATTCTGTTATTTAATGCACATAGTTTTGATTATTTCTGCAAAAAAAAGGGGACGAGTGTTCGCTAAAAGAAGGGGGCTTGAAATATTTCATTTGGGATGTAGACAAAAAAGTTATACAGTTTTTACTTCGTTCATTTAAAACCCTCTCCTTGTTAAACCCGAATGATTCCAAATTTAAATGTAGTGTCAGTTCAATAACAGTTCAACAAATATCCAATAACTTTGCAATGAGTAACAAATAAAACTAGAACTAACACTTAACCTAGAACTAGAGAGTTTTCAAACATTTCTGGTTCTAGGTCTAGTGTTAGTTCTAGTTCTAGTTAACGAATAAAGATTTTCCAATTTGGTGCTCACCATGATAAAGCTGCTCACCATTGAGCTCTATAAATTTTGAATGTATCATTAAAATATCTCAAGAATTTGATTTCTGATGATTTTTAATTAACTTTAGATAGCCATAGATGCTCACGTTGAATTTAATGATTTATATCTCAAAAACAAATAAGTATTTTCAAGATTCGCTTTCAATACGAGAAAATAGACACTTTCCTCTATAGAACATGAATAATTCATTAAGATATCTTAAGAATTCGACTTTTTGTGATTTTTTTAAAGCAAGATTTTTAATTTCCAAAAACCATAAAAAAATTAGGTTAACTTAAATAATCTTTATCTCAAAAACGAATATAGATTTCCTAATTTGGTTCTCACCATGATAAAATAGACACTTAGCTCTATAAATTTTGAATTTATCATTAGAATATCTGAAGAATTCAATTTTTGATGATTTTTAATTAACTTGAGATAGACATAAATGTGCACGTTAAATTTAATGATTTATATCTCAAAAACGGATAAGGATTTTCAAGATCTGCTTTCATCACGAGAAAATAGACACTTTCCTCTAAAAATAAAGAATAACTCATTAAGATATCTTAAGAATTGGATTTTCTGTGATTTTTTTAAAACAAGATATTTAATTTCAAAAAATGATTAAAGTTAGGTTAACTTAAATAATCTTTATCTAAAAACACACAAAGATTTCCTAATTTGGTTCTCACCATGATAAAATAGACACTTTCCTCTATAAATCACGAATAGTTCATTAAGATATCTTAAGAATTCGATTTTTTGTGATTTTTTTAAAACAAGATTACTAATTTCAAAAAATCATAAAAAAATTAGTTTAGCTTAAATAATCTTTATCTCAAAAACGAATAAAGATTTTCTAATTTGGTTCTCAGTATGACAAAATAGACACTAGCTTCTATAAATTTTGAATGTTTCATTGAAATATCTCAAAAATTCGATTTTTGGTGATTTTTTATTAACTTGAGATAGCCAAAAATTTTCACGTTGAATTTAATGATTTATATCTCAAAAACGAATAAATATATTCAAGATCCGCTTTCATCACGAGAAAATAGACGCTTTCCTCTAAAAATAATGAATAATTTATTAAGATATCTTAAGAATTCGATTTTCTGTGATTTGTTTAAAACAAGATATTTAATTTCAAAAAATCATAAAAGTTAGGTTAACTTAAATAATCTTTATCTCAAAAATAAATAAAGATTTCCTAATTTGGTTCTCACCATGATAAAATAGACACTTTCCTCTATATGTCACGAATAGTTCATTAAGATATCTTAAGAATTCGATTTTTTGTGATTTTTTTAAAACAAGATTACTAATTTCAAAAAATCATAAAAAATTAGTTTAGCTTAAATAATCTTTATCTCAAAAACGAATAAAGATTTCCTAATTTGGTTCTCACGATGATAAAATAGACACTTAGCTCTATAAATTTTGAATGTATCATTAAAATATCTCAAGAATTCGATTTTTGGTGATTTTTAATTAACTTGAGATAGCCATAAATGTTCACGTTGAATTTAATGATTTATATCTCAAAAACAAATAAATATTTTCAACATCTACTTTCATCACGAGAAAATAGACACTTTCCTCTATAAATCACGAATAGTTCATTAAGATATATTAAGAATTCGATTTTTTGTGATTTTTAATTAACTTGAGATAGCCATAAATGTTCAAGTTCAATTTAATGTTTTATATCTCAAAAACGAATAAATATTTTCAAGATCCGCTTTCAACACGAGAGAACAGACACTTTCCTCTATAAATCGTGAATAGTTCATTAAGATATCTAAAGAATTCGATTTTTCGTGATTTTTTAAAACAAGATTATTAATTTCAAAAAATCATAAAAAATTAGGTTAACTTCAATAATCTTTATCTCAAAAACGAATCAAGATTTTCTAATTTGGTTCTCAGCATGACAAAATAGACACTAGCTTCTATAAATTTTGAATGTTTCATTAAAATATCTCATAAATTCGATTTTTGGTGATTTTTTATTAACTTGAGATTGCCAAAAATTTTCACGTTGAATTTAATGATTTATATCTCAAAAACGAATAAATATTTTCAAGATCCGCTTTCAGCACGAGAGAATAGACACTTTCCTCTATAAATCACGAATAGTTCATTAAGATATCTTAAGAATTCGATTTTTTGTGATTTTTTTAAAACAAGATTGCTAATTTCAAAAAATCATAAAAAATTAGGTTAGCTTAAATAATGTTTATTTCAGAAACGGATAAAGATTTCCTAATTTGGTTCTCACGATGATAAAATAGACACTTAGCTCTATAAATTTTGAATGTATCGTTAAAATATCTCAAGAATTCGATTTTTGGTGATTTTTAATTAACTTGAGATAGCCATAAATGTTCACGTTGAATTTAATGATTTATATCTCAAAAACAAATAAATATTTTCAAGATCCACTTTCATCACGAGAAAATATACACTTTCCTCTATAAATCACGAATAGTTCATTAAGATATATTAAGAATTCGATTTTTTGTGATTTTTAATTAACTTGAGATAGCCATAAATGTTCACGTTCAATTTACTGCTTTATATCTCAAAAACGAATGAATATTTTCAAGATCCGCTTTCATCACAAGAAAATAGACACTTTCCTCTATAAATCATGAATAGTTCATTAGGATATCTTAAGAATTCGATTTTTTGTGATTTTTTAAAACAAAATTATTAATTTCAAAAAATCATAAAAAATTAGGTTAACTTAAATAATCTTTATCTCAAAAACGAATAAAGATTTGCTAATTTGAAATGTTCGTGATCGTCGATATCAACGTGATAAAATGTTATCATTATAATGAATCATCATAGGTGAGTTTGGTTAATATCTAGAATTTTTAGAGTGTGGGTGTTTGGATGATCTTGAAATTGATAAAATCGATCTGAATTCTTTTGAGATACAATTCTGTGAGAAGATGTTCGAATTTTACCTAATACATGCAATTACATTTTGCCAAATTTTATCTTCCTTCCAGGATTTTTTGTTTCTTCCCGTTTTAGAAAGCAATCAAAACGCAGAAGTCCTAAAATGCCCGTGAATTTATCAAGAAACATTTCCTCCCACAGATAGTTCTTGTTTTCGAGTAATACCCGGAAATCTCCAGTAATTAGTAAAATCCCAAAAAATTCCTTCAATTCAAATAAAGAGTTTTATTAATATTTTCCCCATTCCTTCTTCAAATATGGCAACATTTCCAATATAGATATTGTATAAAACTAATAAATCAAATTCTTGAGATATTTTAATGATATATTCAAAATTTATAGAGGCAAGTGTCAATTAATTAGTTATCCATCTCGTAAATACTTTAAAATTTCCCAAGTTTTTTAAACTCATCAAGTTAATTGTACATTTGATTGCATAACTAAAAGTATCAATAATTCTTTAGATAATCTTACTTCAATGTGCGGAATAGATCTTATAACATGAATCGTGGTATCATTTTCAACCGGCTGGCAATATCTCGTAATATAACTCGTGTTTTCGACGTATTCAGCAAATTCATCCGGAGAATACGAAGATGTGCTGTTTGCTCTCAAGGCGACGGAAGCTGATTGCTCGACGATTCCGCATAAAACAAATCCGGTGATGATAAATATGCAGATTAATTGTTGCGAACTTATTCGATCTTAAAATAAAGAGAAATAAATATAAACTTTTTCGGTTATAAATATCTTACCATTAACGGCTTTTGCGGCTAATTGAACTTGGACGCTACCCCTTTTAATTGTTGCCAACGTTCCGGACATCTTTTTCTTTAATAATTATTTTTTAAAATAAAACGAAAATTCAAAGAGTAACATTTTAAACGTTCGAGCGTTCGTCTTTGAACACTTTAACGAGCGGTTGTTTAAAATTACCGTCAAAAGTGCCGGTTAAATTGAATAATGCGTATCTTATTTCTTCCTCCTACACTTTTAAATTATTTTTAAAGTTTCGAATTATGTATCAAGAGATGTCACTGTTTTTTTTTCAAAAAATTATAAATTCAAAAAAAAATTATTATTTATTTCATTATAATATTATGTTTTTATTATAAATTAAAATTATTAACAATTGAAAGGTTATTATCAGTAATAATACAGGTCTTCCTCAGTAGATGTCGCGACGTTATTAACTGTTAATTCTGTTGTAATTTGAAGAGGGAATAAAGAAAATAGATAAACGAGGGCGAAACAGGTTAGAGGTAGAATTCTTAAATAGGAAGACTGCAAATGATTTGATAAATTCAGTCCATTTATGCACAGATGACGATGAACCAGATATACACGTGAGGAGATTAACACGAAGAATCGAAACAAAAGAGGGTCGTAAATATATTAAAATCACTTCAATCGTCGTAACCTTCAGAGGTGTCAACTTACCTCAACGGGTTAAAATCTTTTTCTCACAACGCCTAACTGAACCTTATATCACACCTGTTACTCAGTGTTACAACTGTATGAGGTATGGCCATTCGAAAAATCAATGTAGGTCTCATGTCAAGTGTCCAGCGTGTGCAAATGAGCACCAGTTTGAGGAATGCCAGAAAAAACTGCCCCTATCTGCCAGTTTTGCGGTGGTGAGCATCTGAGCAACGAAAAGGGTACTCCAGCATCCAAGAGAAAATGTATCGAATACCTGAGACAAGTAAAAATCAAAGAAGTAATGGCAAGATATAACTGCTCCAAAAGCATCAGAAAAGGTTGGACACAATAATCCATTACAAACATATCCATATCCAGCACTAAATAAGAACAAACCACTTTATAACAGTAAACCCAGTACAAACTAGGTCCTACAGAAAAACAATCATTTCACCAAAGAGGGCAAGAGTGGAGGAAAGGAAAAGAAAAATAGACATCCCTGAGGATTTAAGATATACAGTTAACTGTGATAAGAGATGCTGATCATGGTATGGATCAGGTGGAACCACAGACAATGGACACATTTGAGATCGTAACGGTAAGTGATAACTATCCCAGGGAGGGAGAAGATTTGGCCACCCAATCATGTACCGACAGACAAGTAAAACAACAATTAGAAAGGCAAAGTGTCCAAAATGAGAAAGAACATTCTTATGCTTATCCCAACTATTATAATGTTTTAAGCGATGATAACCTTTAATTTAGCACTAAGGATTATGACATGGAACGCTAGAAGTATGTTGAAGAATAAACCTAGTCTTTTTAGTTTTTTGAAATATAATAAACAAGATATCGTAATCGTTTGTGAAACTTGGCTGAAACAGAATATACATATAACAACTCTGAACTATGTACCAAGACACGTAAACGCTCACCTGTTGCCTCAGCATACAGAAAGAGACGTTATGTTGATTAGAGTACGATGCACCATTAATCGGAAGGTTAAGGAAATTACGATGGCATCAGTTTAGAAAACCAGCCTCCATCGCAAGGTTTGGAAAGGCTGAAGACTAGAAAAGGTAACTGGAATCTTGTCATCGGATGTGACCCCAATGCACATTCTACTGCTTGGGGTAGCGCTGATGATAATGGAAGAAGTAAGTTCCTTCTTGAATTAATTTTTAGCAGAAATTTAGATATACTTAATCGAGGCTCGGAGCCGACCTTTATAACAGGTAGAGGTCAATCAGTTATTGACATCACTCTCGCGTCGATGAGTATCTCGTCCTCAATCCGCAACTGGACTGTTTCTGCCGAAGTTTCAATGTTAGACCATAGGTGGATCACGTTTGATCTTGGTACCTTAAAGATTGGAAAGAACCTAAAGCGTAACTCCAGAAGGACGGATGTGGACGAGTTCAGATCTATACTAACTGGGAGTTTGAACGAAATCGGTATGCTTAAGATAACTAAAAGCTTTGAGGTTGAGGAGTACTTAAATACCATTTGCGACTCCTTAATTAAAGCTTACAGAAAGGCCTGTCCTCTTCGATCTGAGGCCGTTTCAGGGCGTGCTACCGTTTAGCGGTGCCCCGAACTCGGCAAACTCAAACAAGAAACAAGGACAACCTTTAATAGAGCTAAAAACTCAAAATTTGATTCCGACTGGAATCTTTACAAGGATAGTTAGCGGAATTTAAAAAAAGCGTTCGTCATAGGAAGCGAGAAACGTGGAGGAAATTCTTTGAAGAAGTTTCGAAATCTCTCGCCTAAACCGGGTACTTCCATCTGACCCGGAACGACGAATTGGCTTATTAAAGAAGGCTGACGGTTCTTTTACCGAAAACCTTTTGGAGAGTCTTCATCTATTAATGCAGGTGCATTTTTCAGGTTCAAGAAGTCCCATGTGTTCACTTCAGAACACCAACCATGAACCTACTGCAGATGATTGGATCTTAGCCGAAGAAATTTGCAGGGAGGAAAAGATACGGTGAGCAATTAATAGTTTTTCGCCGTTCAAAACACCAGGACCAGATGGTATTATACCAGCCCTTCTACAATGGAGCTTAGAGGATCTTGTACCTCACCTGGTGAGAATTTTCCAGGCCTGCCTGGCGCTACACTATATACCCAATCGATGGCGTGAGGTTACGGTGAACTTCATACCAAAACCGGGTAAGTTAGATTATTTCACACCGAAATCTTTTAGACCTATCAGCCTCTCCTCCTTTCTTTTGAAAACTTTGGAAAGGCTGTGTGATCGCTATATTAGGGATTTCTGTCTTCCAATTGCACCAGTCAATCCTAATCAGCATGTCTACACTCAGGGCAAGTCCACACTAACGGCTCTTCACTCGGTGACCAGCTTTGTTGGTGGGGCGCTGGACTCAAAGGAGTCCGCCCTTGGTGTGTTCATAGATATAGAGGGAGCTTTTGATAAAACAACTTTCTCTGGTATTAACGATGCCTTGCTTGAGCATAAAGTCCCACCGACTCTTTGTGGTTGAATTGAGAACGCTCTCAAGCATAGGATAGTTAAGATTAGGGCTGGCGATGTCAGTCTTCATGGAGGAGTTACTCGAGGCTGTCCACAAGGGGGTGTACTTTCCCCATTGGTGTGGAATCTCACCCTGGATAACCTCTTGATATCCCTCGCTAAAGCCAACTTCACAACAGTTAGTTATGCAGATGATCTAACCATCCGTGCCAAAGGTAAGCACATAAATGTACTGTTTGATAGGATGCAAGTGGCTCTCAAGTTGATTGAGTCTTGGTGTGACCGACAAGGGCTCTCTGTGAATCCCCGGAAGGCAGAGTCGATTCTTTTCACACGATTGAGGAAGGTTGGCACGCCCAGTTTGCCATCTCTTGTTAATACTCCATTAGTTTTGTCTAAAGAAGTCAAATATCTGGGCATTATACTTGACAACAAAATGATATGGAAGGCTCACTTAGACAATAGAGTAAAGAAAGCGTATGTTGCATTTAGCCAGTGCCGGAGGACTCGCTAAAGCCAACTTCACAACAGTTGGTTATGTAGACGATCTAACCATCCTTGTCAAAGGTAAGCACATAAATGTACTTTACGATTGAGGAAGGTTTTCAAGCCCAGTTTGCCATCTCTTGCTAATACTCCATTAGTTTTGTCTAAAGAAGTCAAATATCTGGGCATTAACTTGACAACAAAATGACATGGAAGGCTCACCTAGACAATAGAGTAAAGAAAGCGTATGTTGCATTCAGCCAGTGCCGGAGGACTATAGGTAAGATATGGGGGCTGTCACCTAAAACTGCCCTCTGGATCCTTTTTTTTACGAGGTATGGGAAAATCTGCTAGACAGACATCTGGCCTGGGATGATGGGCGGCCAGGTAGTGTGGGGTTGGGGCTAATAAATTAACCCCGACCCACTAAAAAACCCCTTTCCTCGTCTTCTCCGGAATCCGCCTGGAGGCGTTTCTTCGGAGTGCTCATCGGAATCTCTTCGTTCTCCCTCAACTTCCCACCTCTCCACTCTTCCTCTTCCTTTCTTCCTCCACTGACTTCCTTCCATCCCTCCACGTGTGAAAACCGTAACATAGGAATCCAATTAACTTTTGCAATTTACATAGTTGTATACGTACCAAGTTGGGGGAGCCAGGCAGACTCGCCCTTCTCTTCCGTTGGCTTCTCTTTTTTACTACCGCATCTTTTACCATCTTTCTTCGTCCCGGTCGTAAGCTGGAATCGAAAAGGGTCCCATATTCCTTCCCACATGTCGTCGTCCACACTCCATCTAGGTTTCTCAGGATTTCGGTTCTGGGGAGCCGGCCTGGCTTACCTCCTCCTCCTTCACTCGGTTTCCACTTACTTTATCATCAGTTTCTCCTCCACTTTCTTCGTCTCTATCAGTCTCCTTACATATCTTTCAATAGCCTCCCAATTTTCTTGCTTGTCCAGCATGATATTCACGCAATTTTCTGATGTAATTGTTATTCCCATCTTTTTGTTTGCTTCCATCCTGTCGTCCTTCCATCGGGTGCATCTGAATATTGTATGCTCTACGTCATCCACGCTATCCTCGCAATATAGGCATCTATCGTTATCTGCTTTTTTGTATTTGAAGAGGTATTCGCAGAAACAGCCATGTCCAAGAACTGGATTTATGCGTAGTTTACTTCGCTCCATCTTCTTTCTATCCATGGTTTCAATGTCGCTATTAGCCTTTTGGTCCATTTTGCTATGCCTATATCCCCCTTTCCTCTAGATTCCCAGTCTTCTATTAGATTTTCTGCTACTTCTGCCTTTTCAGTCTTAGCAGCACTTTTTTTGACCATTAGATCTATTGGCACTTCTTACTTCCCATCGTAAGTAACGTTCCGTAGACACCGTTCGGTAAGAGCTGGTAGTTCTAATCAAGATTCTCCTTTGTATTCGTAGTAATTTTTCCACCAGTTTCTTTGTATTAAGAGCCTCACTCCATGCTCTGCATCCATATAGAATCTGGGAATATATTACCAAGGCAATCAGTTTTCTCTTACGCTCTCTAGGGTCATGTGTCGAGCTATCGCCCTGTAAAGGGCATTTATCGTTTTTTGCGTCTTAGTTGAGACGTATTCTCTCTGTTCATTCCATGCCATGTCTTTTCCTATCATTATTCCCAAGTATTTCACTGATTTTCTTGATATTATTTTGTGCCCCTTAACATTTGTGGTTACTTCTGCTTTGCATTTTCTGCTTTTTAGAAGCACCGCTTCCGTCCTTGCGGTGCAACTTCTAGTCCCATCTCTTCCATCTTGTCCATCACTCTATCCATTATGTTTTCTGCCTTTCTTTGCAGGTCGTCAATATCCCAGCCGCTCACCAATATTGCAAGATCATCCGCGTAAGCCACTAGTCTGCTTTCATCTAATCTGTCTCGCTGCTCTTCCTCTAGCAACTGGTCAAAATAGATATTCCAAAGTGTTGGGCCTCGGATGGATCCTTGCGGAACTCCCCTGTTTATTTGATATTTTGTACCCTGGAATTTGACGTATCGCTCGTTTAAGTAGCTACCTATCAAATTTATGAGGGTTTTCGACACATTGGAGAGGAATGACCGAGCACAGATGGCATCAGGAACACACCTCTGAGCTGTATCCTAGCCTTCCGAAATTCTTTAGGCTGGTTGATGTAGCCGGAGAGAGTGTAGGAGAATGTATCTCCGAACTATTATCATATTAAAAAAAATAGAGATAATGGGTATTGAGGTCTATCGATATTGATCAGAAAACCATTAACATACGAGCTAATCGATGTAGTCGATCCGTTGATCCTCATTTCCTTAAAATTAACGGTGTTTGTGTAATCGCCGGCTATGTTCCTCCAGTTGTTCCTTTTACCATAGATCACTGGAGACAGGTTCTCTTCGGAAACGGATGAAAAATTTATTATCTCGGGTGACTTCAACAGTTATCATGGAATGTGGGGCTGCAAAGGGGAGAATCATAAGGGAAAATCCCTGAAACAGATTATTACTGAAAGAGACCTTTTAGTTATGAATGATGGTAGATCAACTTTATTTACATACACTGAAAACAACCAAAGTGTTTTTGATCTGATGTTGGCGTCAAACGATTTAGCAAAACGATTTAGTAAACGCTGGGTAGTGATCATTTTCCCGGAACATTTTAGAATATTTTGTCATAGCTTGAATCGATTAACACCAATGGGACAAATATGGAGAAATATTATGATTAATAACAGAGCAGTATTTACCACGGAAAACCATATGTGCACAGATAATAGTTGGAACGAACCATTTCTGGACTCTCTGTGTCCGGCTTATGTACCATCTCGAGAAGAATGCCTGTTGGATTGTCCCATAACTCCGGTAGAAAATCTTTTGGCGTGTGCCGGATTGATTACAGCGATAGAGCTGGATCGTGTTTTAACAACAAGAAGGGATACCACAACTAGGAAGGATGGGATAAGCTATTCTATGTTGGAGAACCTAATAAATGTATTGAGTATGTATAATGAGTGTCTCATTAGTGGCGAAGTTCTAACTTAATGGGAAAAGATATTGATGATACCCAATAAAAATCCAAACCATTCGTTACTATCCTGTGTGAAGAAAACCTTCGAATGCATTCTGACAAATAGATTGGATTGGTTGTGTGAAAGAAATAGTGTTTTTGATAATCAACAATTTGGTTTCAGGAAGGGAAGAGGGGTGATGCATGCGGTAAGTAAGATACAGATCGCGTTTGAACAAAGAAAATCGGTCTTGGCAGTTTTTGTCGACATAAAATCAACATATGATAATGTGCATAAACCAACACTAATAAATATTATGGAAAAACATGGTATACCAGCGAATCTCTGCGCCGTCGTATATGGGCTAATGTCTAGGAAAATTATAAGTCTGAAGGACGTCCAATGTTATCTTGGCGAAAGAGTGAGTTACAGAAGAGTGCTCTAAGTCCAATACTTTTCGATGTTTATATTTCGTCACTTAATGAAGCTCTTGCGGATCTTAGAGTCCAAACAATAAGTTACGCTGATGATCTCGTTTTATATTCGCTTGTGGATGAGTTCGATCTAGCTGCAAATACCATGAATTCGGCATTGGAGATGCACAGGATGTTCTTGGATGCCCGTTTTTTAGAAGTATCACTCCCCAAAACGACAGCCAACATTCTGCAATACGACAATAAATTAATTGACTACTCAGAAGGAGTAAAATATCTGGGATTTCATTTCAACAATAAGTTGAGCTAGAAATACCATATAGGTGTGCTGGGAAAATTGTGCATAGGGGGAATGAATATGTTAAGATCTCTTGCATCATCAAAATGGGGTGGAGACCCAATAATTTTGAGTACTTTGTACAGGGCAATAATTCGATCGAAGTTGGAGTATGGATTGTGGATCATCTTACCTACATCTAAACAAGCGCTTCAGACTTTAAATAAAATTACATTTGATGCATACAGGATTATTCTGGGGGCACTCGCCGACCAATGCACTTACTGTCGAGACGGGGGAGACGTCACTGGAGGTCAGAGTAAAACTATTGGGGCAAGGTTTATGACCAACAACTTGTCAGATAGCGAATGCGTATTGAATGACAAAATTGCATAGTTATATTCCTTGACAAATAATCAAAAGAACCCGCCATTTATCGTTCAAATTTATCGAAACATGTTGCCCTTTCGGAATACCATGTATAAGGAGCGGGGCCTGGGAGTGCACGGGCTGGAATATGAGACGAGACAATGGTGCCCAAGCATAAAAATGCTCTCCAAGAGAAGAACAACCATACATGCAGAAATAGAACAACGTATAAGAGCAATGTGGCCAGATGCACATCAGATCTATACAGATGAATCACTGCTGGAAACCCCAACAAGAAGTGTGGCGTGCGGAATATACTCCCCGACTCTGGGAATCGAAGATTGCACTCGCTTCCCGGAGAACCTATCTATTTTTGGAGCGGAGGCCTTTGCTGTCTCGCTAGCCGTTAGAATCTGCCTAGAAAAATCGATCTCACGTTCTGTGATACTTTCGGATTCGCAGACACATCCGTCACGTTCACATCCGTACATTACTGAGACTATTGCACTCCTACATGCTGCATATACGCGTGGCCTGGAAATACACTTGGCATGGATTCCAGGACATTCCGGAATAGATCCGGCATCTTTTGAAAAAATGTTTGACATTTCGGATGCCATGTAGCAGCTTTCTTCAGAAATCGAGAGATCGAAGTCACTTCGAACCAGTTTCGACTTGTTTTGGATCTAGTATTAGTCTTAGTGATAGTACTAGTGTTGGTTCTAATTATAGTTTAATTAACACCGGTTGTGAAAACCTTCGTACTTACATTACTAAAACTAATCAAATTATTTATACAAGAACATATTAACGATGATTTTAACGAATATACACAACGGCCAATATACATCGATTTTGAGAAGCAAATATTAATCGAGGACAATTAGATATTGCAATGGAGTATGTCAAAATGAATTATCCAGAAGCATAAACTGTGTGGGTTCTTTCAGAAGACTTGACATGCTCCCGAAAGACTTGATACTGAAGACTAGAAATACTTTCAGAAGATTTCATATTACTTTTCGAAGACTTAGTTCTGCTTTCAGAAGACCTGATATTGCCTCCAAACGACTTAATACTGCCCCTGGACGATTTGAAATGCTTCCAGAAGACTTGATACTACATTTAGAGGACTTGATGTTGCTCTCAGACGATTTGAAATGCTTTTAGAGGATTTGATTTCGCTGCCAAAAGACAAGAAATGCTTCTAGAAGGCTTGATATTGTTTTTAAAACTTCTGGCAGAAAACATTTTCATCGCAAAAAACACGATATTGTTGATCAACTATTTGAGTTTGAAAAAATTCGAAAATATTAAATACTATTGGACAAAATGCAAAATCTTGACTGGTAGATTGATCTGAGCAATCTTCGCATTTGATTTTTTTAATTCTTTGGATGCTATTACATTAAAATTATTTTAATAGTTACATATGGTGTGGTAGCAATATCTGCCAATATTAAGCGACTTTTTCTTTGTAACACTTAATACAATCTACTATAAGTAATAGATCAGGATTTGATAAAGCAGCAAAAATAGTCTTCAAATTGCAAGACTTAAATGGAGTATGTAGTGCATCTAGTGGAAACGAGAAAGAAACCTTAAAATACAAGGGAGATAAACGTCAACCAACACCGAGGAGAACTGCGTGGTTTAGGAAGTACCCTTTTATCTGTAAACGGTTCTACACGATAATAACGAGGCTGAGATTGGGACATACTCTGACACCAGCATACCTATACAAAATCAAATTGAAACAGGACCCGTTATGTGTGTGCGGGGAAAAGGTGATCTTAACCACCTGTTTTTTGCCTGCATTAATTTTGAAAGATATAGAGAGAAGCCGTTGCGTGGATTGATAAAAGAGAATTATAACTTCCCAATAAACTTATCTACCATCCTGGCTCGCCAATCTTTCGGGATATATATATGATATTGTATCGATTTGTGATAGAAACAGGGATCCAAATATGATGTAGAACTACTATGTAGTGCCAAAAATACTATATTTTATACTTGACCTATATTTATACATTATGACAATAGACATAGTGCAAAATCTGTGATAAACGCAATGGAGACTATAGAAAATAGAAACTGTGATATAAGATCTGTGATTCACTTCTTACTATCTCTACCTAATTCGAGGACTCTCCTAATGTATATATTTTTTCTTTGTGTTTAAGCCGAGTCGCCGGGCCCCCGGCTCGCAGAAGAGTGACTACTCCTGTGTTGATTTATGTATGTGACTGTCTATAATTCTATATTAGCCTCTTTACCACGGGGATAAAAACGGAGCTGAAGATTTGGAAACGAAGTATAAGAAGAGATAAATTGCGTGAAGAAGTTGAATAAAATCGATAACGACATTGTTACTGGAGTATGAGATGAACGAACGTTCGAACTCTAACACCTGACCGGATAGACAACCAACCATAATTTTAAAAAACTTTGCTTCAAAACGATCGATTTTACACAGGAATAAGATAAAAGGTTGCAATTTAATTAATGAAATCGTACTTTATTTATTATAGTTCATATTTTAAACATTTTCATTTTCTAATTTTTCCCAATCGGTTCCAAGGTCCGTAAAGCGAATTGTACCAGGTTGGCCAGAGACTGAAAAACCCAGGGTAGGGAATTAGGTTCGTTACTATCATATTTAGTTACATTTATCTTATAGATAAATCCATCCACTAACTAGCTAAGCAGAATGCGTAAAATAGCCATCGCTGAACTTACTTGGGATTTTTCTAATATTTTGTATAAATTCAAAAATTCTTTAAAAATCGGTTAAAAATCGGGAAAATTCTTATGAAATTACTTTCGATTACTGATTGAAGCATCTACCTACCGAAAATGTATTCAATTTTAAAATTTCTCATTTAGTTCTTAAAATACAGGGTGTCTCACGCAACTTCATTAGAACTTTTTTAGGTTCCACTATTCGTAGAGGCTTGAAATTTTGGTAACATGGGTTGTTCATTTCGATCTATTAATCTAAAATATTTTCAAGACAGCCACCACTTCCGGTCTACCGGAAGTAGACCTCAACTTCGTTATTTTAAATGGAATGCTATAGTTTTTATTAAACCATCCAGTTATACGTAAGAAAATACCTTGACTTTGATAACAGTTGTTGGTACCTAGCGTTTTTTTTTCGTATTATTTTGATTTTAAGTGCTTTTTGGCAAATATCACCATGCTCTTTAAAAGCAGATATCTCAGCCAACGTTAATTCAAAAACGTAAGGTATACTGATGTAGTGTATTCAATTGCGAGAAAGTTAAAAATTTTAAATGGAACGCCCCATATCTTTTTAGCCTATCAAACCGGCAATTTAATTCTCTACAAATTATCTATAAACATTGCTATACCTATTTATTATAGTTTTCGTCAAATTGAGTATTTTATCAAAATCCTACACAAAATGCTGGAAGCCGTTCGTGTTTTTATTAGAAGGCTATCATTGGTATTATTTCTAGAATGATCTGCCATTGAATAAACTTTAGTTTGTTAGTTTTTCTTTGCCAAAAATAACAAGCAGAAGAACGCATAAATGTAACAATGAAAAGCAATAATATGGCGTAATATTCAAGGTAATGATGGGCGGAATGTGGGAGGAATATCTCCTAGAGAGTTCAGTTTATTTATTTACGGTGCTTTCTTGGAAAATATTATTCATCTAAATCGAGCGAAGCACCTCTTACCGAAGAATTTGGTTCAGCAATAAAATATGACAAAACATTTATTCTATTATCTTAAGCTGCTGGTGATAGAAATTTATGGTTTCTTGTTATTTTGATCTTTCCAAAACTAAGAACTAGATCCTATCCAAAACTTTATTACAACCGCCATGAATATAAGAAGAACTTAAAATGTTGGCGTTGGAATAATTCGCCATGATACTCAAAAACATTCACAGAAGTAAGTGATGACACAACTAAGTAATGACAACAATAACAAAAATATGGATGAAAAGTTGTCAAAACTCCGTAGCTTTCTAACATAAAAACAAGAAGCTTTCCAGCATTGCATGCCTCCATTAATTTCCAAATATGAGGGCAACTACAACAAATAGACACTGGAAAGTTTCTAGATGGTTTGTAGAGAATTAAATTCCCATAATTTATTTTTATAATTTTAAGTTTCTCATTCTTTTATGTTATTGATATTAATATTTGTCATTAAATTGTTGTTTTTCATTGTTTCATTTATTCGATTTTCTTTCGGTTATTTTTTGGTAAATAACAGCTAGCAATCTAAAGTTTATTCAACCACAGTTCATTGTAAAAATAATGCTAATAATAATTTAAATAAATTAAACAAAAAACTGTCAAAATGTCATGGCCTTCTAACAAAAACACAAACGGTTTCTAGCATTTTACCTATGATTTTGATAAATACCTCAATAGCAAGAAAACTATAATAAATAGGTATAGTATCACAGTTCATTGTAGAAATAATACTAATAATAAATGAATTAAACAAAAAACTGTCAAAATGTTATGGCCTTAAAATTCCTGAAAAATCGACTTTTTAAAAAATTGATATGAAATTACTTTCAGTTACTAATTGGAGCATCTACATTCTAAAAGTGGAGTCAACTTGAAAATATCTCACTTAGTTCTTGAGATATAAACTGCTGAACTTAATTGGGATACTTCCGATATTTTGTATAAATTTAAAAATTCCTGAAAAATCGATGTTTTGAAAAAGAGTTATGAAATTACTTTCAATTACTAATTGGAGCATCTACTTTCTAAAAGTGAAGTCAGTTTGAAAATATCTCACTTAGTTCTTGAGATATAAGCTGCTGAGCTTAATTGGGATTTTTCCAGTATTTTGCAAATATTTAAAAATTCCTGAAAACTCACTTTTTGAAAAATTGTTATAAAATTACTTTCAATTACTAATTGGAGCATCTAATTTCTAAAAGTAAACTCAATTTGAAAATATCTCACTTAGTTCTTAAGATACTAGCTGCTAAACTTAATTGGAGTTTTTTTAATATTTTGAATAAATTTATAAATTCTTGAAGAATTGATTTTTTGGAAAATTGTTATGAAATTAGTTTCAATTACTAATTGAAGCATCTACTTTCTAAAATTGAAGTCAATTTAAATATATCTTATTTAGTTCTTGAGATATAAACTGCTGAACTTAATTGGGATTTTTACGATATTTTGCATAAATTTAAAAATACCTGAAAAATTGATTTTTTGAAAAATTGTTATGAAATTACTTTTAACTACTATTTGGAGCATGTACTTTCTAAAAGTGAAGTCAATTTGAAAATATCTGACTTAGTTCTTGAGATATTAGCTGCTGAACTTAATTGGGATTCTTCCGATATTTAGTATAAATTTAAAAAATTCTGAAAAATCGATTTTTTGAAAAATTGTTATGAAATTACTTTCAATTACTAATTGGAGCATCTTCTTTCTAAAAGTGATGTCAATTAGAAAATATCTGACTTATTTCTTGAGATATTAGCTGCTGAAATTAATTGGAATTCTTCCGATATTTTGTATAAACTTAAAAATTCCTGAAAAATCGATTTTTTCAAAAATTGTTATGAAATTACTTTCAATTACTAATTGCAGCATCTACTTTCTAAAAGTGAAGTCAATTTGAAAATATCTCATTCAGTTCTTGAGATATAAACTGCTGAACTTAATTGGGATTCTTCCCATATTTTGTATAAATTTAAAAATTAATGAAAAAATAATTTTTTAAATGTTGTTATGAAATTACTTTCAATTACTAATTGGAGCATCTACTTTCTAAAAGTGAAGTCAATTTGAAAATATCTCACTTAGTTCTTGAGATATAATCTGCTGAACTTAATTGGGATTCTTCCGATATTTTGTATAAATTTAAAAATTTCTGAAAAATCGATTTTTTGAAAAATTGTTATGAATTTACATTCAATTACTAATTGGAGCATCTACTTTCTAAAAGTGAAGTCAATTTGAAAATATCTCACTTAGTTCTTGAGATATAATCTGCTGAACTTAATTGGGATTCTTCCGATATTTTGTATAAATTTAAAAATTCCTGAAAAATCGATTTTTTGAAAAATTGTTATGAATTTACATTCAATTACTAATTGGAGCATCTAATTTCTAAAATTGAAATCAATTTGAAAATATCTCACTTAGTTCTTGAGATATAATCTGCTGAACTTAATTGCGATTCTTCCCATATTTTGTATAAATTTAAAAATTCCTGAAAAATCGACTTTTTTAAAAATTGTTATGAATTTACTTTCAATTACTAATTGGAGCATCTAATTTCTAAAATTGAAGTCAATTTAAAAATATATATTACTTAGTTCTTAAGATATAAACTGCTGAACTTAATTGCGATTCTTCCCATATTTTGTATAAATTTAAAAATTCCTGAAAAATCCACTTCTTTAAGAATTGTTATGAATTTACTTTCAATTACTAATTAGAGCATCTAATTTCTAAAATTGAAGTCAATTTAAAAATATATCACATAGTTCTTAAGATATAAACTGCTGAACTTAATTGGGATTCTTCCCATATTTAGTATAAATTTAAAAATTCCTAAAAAAATAATTTTTTGAAAAGTTGTTATGAAATTACTTTCAATTACTAATTGGAGCATCTACTTTCTAAATGTGAAGTCAATTTGAAAATATATCACTTAGTTCTTGAAATATAAACTGCTGAACTTAATTGCGATTCTTCCCATATTTTGTATAAATTTAAAAATTCCTGAAAAATCGTGTTTTTTAAAAATTGTTATCAAATTACTTTCAATTACTAACTGGAGCATCTACTTTCTAAAGGTGAAGTCAATTTGAAAATATCTCACTTAGTTCTTCAGATATAATCTGCTGAACTTAATTGCGATTCTTTCCATATTTTGTATAAATTTAAAAATTCCTGAAAAATCCACTTTTTTAAAAATTGTTATGAATTTACTTTCAATTACTAATTAGAGCATCTAATTTCTAAAATTGAAGTCAATTTAAAAATATATCACATAGTTCTTAAGATATAAACTGCTGAACTTAATTGGTATTCTTCCCATATTTTGTATAAATTTAAAAATTCCTAAAAAAAAAATTTTTTGAAAAGTTGTTATGAAATTACTTTCAATTACTAATTGGAGCATCTACTTTCTAAAAGTGAAGACAATTTGAAAATATCTCACTTAGTTCTTGAGATATAAACTGCTGAACTTAATTGCGATTCTTCCCATATTTTGTATAAATTTAAAAATTCCGGAAAAATCGTGTTTTTTAAAAATTGTTATCAAATTACTTTCAATTACTAACTGGAGCATCTACTTTCTAAAAGTGAAGTCAATTTGAAAATATCTCACTTAGTTCTTCAGATATAAACTGTTGAACTTAATTGGGATTCTTCCGATATTTTGTATAAATTTAAAAATTCCTGAAAAATCGATTTTTTTAAAAGTTGTTATGAAATTACTTTTAATTACTAATTGGAGCATCTACTTTCTAAAAGTGAAGTCAATTTGAAAATATCTCACTTAGTTCTTGAGATATAAACTGCTGAACTTAATTGGGATTCTTCCGATATTTTGTATAAATGTAAAAATTCCTGAAAAATCGATTTTTTGAAAAATTATTATGAAATTACCTTCAATTACTAATTGGAGCATCTACTTTCTGAAAGTGAAGTCAATTTTAAAATATCTCACTTAGTTCTTCAGATATAAACTGCTGAACTTAATTGGAATTCTTCCGATATTTTGTATAAACTTAAAAATTCCTCAAAAATTGATTTTTTGAAAAATTATTATGAAATTACCTTCAATTACTAATTGGAGCATCTACTTTCTGAAAGTGAAGTCAATTTGAAAATATCTCACTTAGTTCTTGAGATATAAACTGCTGAACTTAATTGGAATTCTTCCGATATTTTGTATAAACTTAAAAATTCCTGAAAAATCGATTTTTTGAAAAATTATTATGAAATTACCTTCAATTACTAATTGGAGTATCTACTTTCTAAAAGTGAAGTCAATTTGAAAATATCTCACTTAGTTCATGTTTTTTGAGATATGGTCGATTTTTGGGAAATGATAAAGAGGAATCTTCAAAATAAATCTTCATAACTGCCAAAATATTAAGTAATCTTTAAAATAATAAAACCAAAATTAAAAATCTTCTAAATTCTTTTCCATTCAAAGCAATTTCTTGACCAAAGGGTTAAAAGAAAAATTCAAAAAGGCAAAATGCAAATAGAAAGATGATTCGGGTTTTGACTTTTTATAGCGGTAGTTCTTCTTTTTCTTTTATTAGAAATTATATTATCATTTATTTTATCATGTCATTTTACTTTATATTAATTTTTTTCTAAAAATTATTTGGAAAATTTCAAAATTTAAAACGTTTCGATTTATTTACCAAGATAGAGATGTCACTACCTATCTCAAAATTTATAATTAAAAAAATTAAATCCCATTTTAATTAATTACTTAACTTGGAATTAAAATCAATATTAATATCGTTAAAATGATTCAAACATTTTAGTTTTTATTATTAATTAAAATATATTACAAAAAAATATTAATATTGACAGGATATAATAGAGGTCTTTTCCGATAGATGTCGCCACTTTATTAACTGTTATTCAAACACCTGTTGTGGTTTTTTGAAATTTTCGTCAACTTTTACAAAGTTTTTGTTGATAAATAAGAATGTGTGTTAATCGGGGACGTTTTTGAGTTCATCCTCGAAGATGTAATGGTGTTAAATTAACAATTCCGGCCCAGGTAAAACCGGTTAAATCAGTTTGTTTACAGCAACATAACCTCAAAAAACTTTGTTTCAGATCGATTTTAGGCAAGAAAAAGGTAAAAAATTACAATTTAATGAATGAAATCGTACTTAATTTATTACATTTTCTATGTTTAACACTATTTTTGATTAATCACATAAATTATTGCTATAACATTGATGCAAATATATAGTTTTAAAATAATCGGTGATATGCTCGAAACACAAATTAGAACGGTGTTTTAGATAATCTAAATAGATGGGATTTGTAAATTTGTTCTCTTTAAACGTATCATTTAAGAATCGTTTAAATTCTTGCCGAAAATACGTATTAATCAACTCCCAAACTGTGATTGTGTAC
Organism: Onthophagus sagittarius; assembly: GCA_036711965.1. Taxonomy (NCBI): domain Eukaryota; kingdom Metazoa; phylum Arthropoda; class Insecta; order Coleoptera; family Scarabaeidae; genus Onthophagus; species Onthophagus sagittarius. The sequence goes on along the minus strand of JASERS010000010.1, from coordinate 26,953,765 downwards.
CAAATCATAATTCCGATAAACACAACAATGCGAATCATTAACGCAAACATCTTTAACTCTGAAAATAATCGACGTAATAAACCCCTAGGTAATAAATCGTGTTTAGAAATTCTTTTAATTGGGGCAAAATCATTAAAAACGTTACAAAAACACTATTTGCAACAACAAAAAGTTTTAAATACTCTGTTCCTTCACCGGTTCTTAACCAATTCGCAAAATTTTCTTCAGTTTCAGAGTCTAATTCGCTTTGTTTTATTTGTTTTGTTACATTTTTCTTATTTCTTTTCATATTTTGAACCTACAATCGAAAAAAATAAAAATAATTATTTAAAATCGAATTTTCTTACCAATTTTATTAATATAAAAAATAAAAAAAATTACATTTTAACATTATTCGCGGTGAAAAGTCGCGAATTGACTGGATTTGATTTAAAATTAGGTTCCAATATCGATTATTTAAAAATCTCGTTAGTGGAAGCCTTTTAAGTTAAAACAAAGTGGTTTATTTAACGTTTATTACTGGAATTCGTTAGGTTTCTAAGAAAAATAAATTGAAAATGTCGCAATCTTTCATTTCGTAACGTCTAAATATAGGAAGAGGAAATAAAATAAGATAAAATAAAATAAAAGGGTTTATTGGCGGATTTTACGACATCTACATAAAAGGGAATCACGATTTTTCTCTTTTTTTTTATTACCCAAGAGTGGAATGCCTAGATCGTCGTCGTTTTTAATTTTATAGACCCGTAAATATGCGTTAAAAATGTTAAAGAGAAAAGGTATAAATTGAACAATACCCGATCGGAACGGCAATTGGAAAAGGGCTTAAAATCCCGGATTTATTACCGTTCGTTTTCAGCACGATAAATGTCACAAAAACTCTTAAATTATAAGGGTAACTAACTGGGTTAAAAGGTGCATTTTCCTTAGTTTCTGTTGTATTTGTTCTTTCTGAACGACCATATTGTATTATTTATTGAGTCGAGAAACGTAAATTTTCATTTTCTCAATTTTCAAGTTCTTCTCGTTTTAGTTTTGTTATTCGTTGCCAGGTTTTTGTGTATTTGCATTGAACCAATGCTAGATCTAGAAGTGGAATTGTTAGAATATAGCCAGTGTTGGGTAATATTCGAATACAAAGTACTTTGAATACTATTCTTTTTCACAATACTTTTGAATATGTTTATAGAAACAGGATTCGTATTCAAAAGATTCGAATCTTTTGTTGGTATTTTGTATTTGATTACACAGTGGGCGGTGTGAATAAAAATGAGTACGACGAGTTTTTACTTACAAGTAAAGTGTAACGAGTATTTAAACTCCAAGTAAACCGATGTGAATAAAGCGTCGAGTTTATTCAGACCACGCATCATTTCCTGTTGTGACTTGTTCTGTTTTCGCCGCTAAACTAACCTTGACTCCCCGTCATTACTCATAAGTTAGTTGTCGTACCCGTTTGTTTTTGTCCTCTTGCAGCTATGGATGAAAGTAGTGTGACTTCCGGTTGTGACAATAAAGCTATTTTGGTAGCGTTATTGAAAGACTTTAGTGTTGTGCTAAATAAATCCATGTTGCCTAAAGTTGCATCTGCTAAAGAGAAGGCATGGGGATGTTTAGCCGACCAGTTTTCGAAAAACGTTGGGAAGCAAACTAGTGTTAAACAGTTAAAAAAGCAATTGAACAATATGAAAAGCGCTGTCAAGAAAAAACTGATGTCAACGCAACTGGAAATAAACCAATAACATTGTTGTCATGGGAGGCAGATTTCCTAAAAATTTGCGATTCAAACGAGAACCCAGTTTATTGCAAAATACCTGGGGCTTCATGCGTTGGATTGGGAGCAAGTTCTACGTTGCCATTACCTGAACTCAATGAGGAGAATGAGAATATGGAAGACGAAGATGACCCCGTTGGCATGTTAGCATCAAACCAGCCCATCATACCAGTGACTTACATACGTAAGAGCGATGCGACGAAGTTGAAAAAAGATAAAAAATTGAAACTCTCAGCTGAAACTGAAGAGACGTCAAAGTTGACAACTGGTGAGCTGCAGCGTTTATTATTACTTGAACAAATTAAGCTAACAAGACTTCAGGCTGAACGTGAACAACTGATGATAACGAAGTTGAACCTAAGAGCTGCACAACACAGACGAACGGAGTCCGGTGAACAACGCGTTGTGGTTGAAGAAGACGATGTCTTAAAAGAATTTTTGGTATTGAAATAAATTGTATCTATATTATTTAATTAAAATATTTAAATTGAAATTGTACCTATTATTTATATGAAATAACTATATAATATACGTTTGTTTTTTTATATATTTTTTATTACTTTTTTATTTTATTTTTTCACATATGCGATTGCAATTGGAGTAAAGGAAATAGGATTAAATTTATTTCCATGTCAAAAATGTGTACAGGCAACCCTCCTATAACACGGTAGTTAGGTTCCTAGAAAATGCCGTGTTGTGTGAAACCGTGTTGCATGAGACCCAGAGCTAGTGCAAAAAGGGGGGTTACGTTCCAAAAACTTATTAAAAACAAATATTTTTCTTAATTCGACATAAACAACGTAATTTTTATTAAAAATATAAATGTATGTACAACACAAAGTATAAAAAAAATATTTTAATCTAACGCAACCATAATTTAATGAATTTACTCGTCGTCACTGCTCAGTATAATCAACCGAGAACGTTTTTTCGGTGGAACGACATCGCCTTCACTTTCTGAACTTTTTTCGTTATTTAAAGTTTTTGTATGTTTTCCCCTCTTAAAAAAATCTGTAATGGAACTTTGCTTGCTGGTTCTTATTAGATCATTGTAAATTTCCCGGTATGGAGCTAAACAGTTTTGCAGCTCCCTTTTGAATTTTCGACTTCTTTCCGTCGAAGGGTCTTCATTCAAGAAAAATGATTCCAGATTTTCCGCTAAGCATAGGCCTTCTTGTAATTTTTTTAATGTTATATTCTTGACTGCACAATCTTCGTCAGAGCTAGCGTCCTCAAAATCGATTTGATTTGCATCTAGGGATGCCATTTCGATTAATTCCGCTTCGTCAACTTCTTCTTCCACTAATAAATCTTCAATGTCTTTGGAAGCCATATCCACAAAACCTTCGCCTCCGATTGATTTAGCGACTTCTAATATCGCACCAATTTCATTTTCTAATGTTTCACGTATGTTTTCCGTTTCAATTGCAGAGGGCCATATCTTCTTCCAACACGCATTTAATGTTGATGTTTTTATTTCATTCAGTGACAAAGATATGATATCGATGCAGTGCTTGATGGAAAATTTCTTCCATGCTTCCATTACGCTAATTGATTGCGAATCGGTTGCGTCTAAAATCCACTGTAACGATCTTCTTATGTAATATGTTTTAAAGGTGTAAATAATACCTTGATCCAGTGGTTGGAGCAACGAAGTAGTGTTCGGTGGTAAGAACATTATTTTGATGTTGGGATGTGTTAAATCTTGTGGGTGGCATGGATCATTATCTAATAGCAACAGCGCCTTGCAGCTCAAATTTTTTCGCTTTAAATACCGCTCAACGCTTGGCACAAAACAATTCAAAAACCAATCTCTAAATAAATGTCCTGTTACCCAAGCTCTCGAATTTGCTGTCCAGTATACCGGCAAGGTGTTTTTATTCGCGTTTTTTAGTGCACGAGGATTCAAAGATCTGTACACTAGCATCGGTTTTGTCATGAAGTCCCCCGATGCATTACTGCACAAAAGGAGCGTTAAACGATCTTTGGACACCTTAAATCCGGGTGCATTTTTTTCTGTCTTCGATATGAAAGTTTTACTGGGCATTTTTTTCCACCAAAGCCCAGTTTCGTCGGCATTGAAAACTTGATCTGCTGTGTATCCTTGCTCGGCTATAATGTTTTGAATTTTTTCTGGATACGTCCTAGCAGCTTCATGATCAGCCGACGCAGACTCTCCTTGGATTCTTATGCTATGAATCGCAAAACGCTTTTTGAATTTCTCGAACCAACCTTTACTCGCCACAAAATCTGGATTGACAGAGGATTCTCCTTGTTGTTTGAGATGGTTGTAAATTTTTAATCCTTTTTGTTTTATAATATTGCCATCTAATGGAATTTTTTTTTTGACAGCAATCGTCAATCCAAATGCTGAGGGCCTTTTCCATTTTCTCAATTATTGCTGGTCTGGGGCGGGCTGAACGTTTTGCGGATGTCGAAGATCCTGCGGCAACTGCACTTCTGATTTCTTTTTCATTTTTCTTGATTGTTCTAATTGTTGCTTCGTTCAAATTAAGGTTTTTCCCAATGTGGGATGCTTTTTCTCCTTTCGATAGACGATCCAAGATTTGAATCTTTACTTCCAAAGAAATGAATTTTCTCTTGAACGTTGTTTTATCTTTACCTGACATTGCTTGGGGCTGAAGCTTAATGTCTTAAAGATAAAAAAATTGTTCTTTAACACACCGTGGCGCGACGTAGACTACCGAGTAGCAGCGTGAGACACTTTTGTTTTCAGGCCACGGAGATGAAAGTAAAGAACGTACGAAAACCACACGGAAAACTGACTGACTGACTCTTCGAGGAAAAAACACACGCATTTTAAACCAGAACTATCGTAGGCGTTGCCTAATTATTAAACAGCAATCGTGTGTTCCCACCCTAACTGGGCGTACCCCAATGTCCTACGGGGGACATAGGGCCCGATAAGAGGAACAACCGTCTTGCTCTTCCAGCAATTTGGAAGTGACATCGTGCACGTGGCTCGCAGAGCCGCGTCGGGCACTTTACCCGGTCTGTATAAGTACATACAGTGTTGTATGTACAAAGGATTTGCAGTTTTCTCATCGCGTTATAGCGAAAACGTGTTGTAGGATACCATGTTGTAGGAGGTTTCCCGCAATTTACGAATCGTGTTATAGCGAAACCGTGTTATAAGATACCGTGTTAGAGGAGGGCTACCTGTACTTACAACATCAGATAATTACTAATTTCTAATCGTTTTTGCTGACCACGTCGTCTATTTATAACTTCATTCCGATCTAAATTATATAGTATGTTTTCTTCGGCCACACCATTTTCGATTCCGTCTTCCACTACCCAAGCATCATTCAAATGTTTTGCTACATTGTGTAGCACTGTACAACTTATTACCAAATTGGGAACATTTTTGACTGCTATTCTAACTTGGCTCGAGAGTATGGGAAAACGACGTTTCATCTGGCCAAAAACTCGTTCAATTATTACTCTTTCCTGAGCATGGGTCGAATTGTAATTCCGCTCACGAGCATTTCTTGGTTCGTCAAAAGGAGTCAGTAACCAAGGAGTAATTCCATATCCGCTATCACCAAGGAGACAAACATCACCAGCATATCGGCGCACCACGTCCCGAATTCCACTCACTCGCCAAATCCTGCCATCATGTACACTCCCTGGCCATTGAGCGTCCACACTTGTAATTTTTTCATTAACGTCACAAGTCATCTGAATGTTTATTGTTCTTTTTCCTTTTCTGTTCACATACCCGTCGCCGAATTCCGAAGGTTTCATAATATGCACGTGAGTGCAATCTGTAGCACCAATGACATTCGGAATGCGAAATTTTGAAGCCCAATCTGCCTTAGCCTGATCCATATCTTCAATAATGCGTGGAAATTTAATCCAATCTTCAGACTTCGACACTATTTTATCCAATACACTTGAAAATGTTCTGCTGACGGTACTTCTTTCAACCCCCATGTCGTTGACAACACCACTTTGGAATCCTGGATCACCTCCACCCCTTGCATCTGTGTTTTCATTAAGAAAGTGCGAAGTGAGAAAATCTACGTTTTCGCTCTCAAACCGTAATAGTCCCTTAGATAGATCGCGACTTATATCACGCCGGTTTCTATAACGTTTCACATCACGCAGGTTCATAAATGCAGCCATCTTTCGTGTACAAGTACAACTGCAAGTCTGGGGTCGGGTTGACTTGCGAATGGACGAGTATTTACTTGCTACAAAAGTATTTACTTGCGTTTATTCACACCAAAATTGGCATTTTTTGGGGTTTTACTAGCCTCTCAAGTATTTACTAGCTAGTAAGAGTAAATACTTGTTTTATTCACTTCAATTTTGGGCGTTTACTTGTCATTTTAATATGTTCAAGTATTTACTTGTCCTACTCGTTTTTATTCACACCACCCAGTACGTTGATTACTTTTGACTCTACATATTCGTATTCAAATGTCTTTATAAAAATCGGAAAAGCCGATTATTCGGCCACTTTTCAGTCCACGATTAGTCGGCGATTAAAGAACAAAGCACCGATTAATCGGCATTTATTATAATGCTGCAAATAATATCATATGAAAAATAATTTAAAAGTAATTTAAGTATTTATTTATTACAAAGTGAAAAATTACTTGAACAATATCACTGGCAAGTTCTTTTTGACTTAAATGTCAATAACATTTAAAATCAAAAAAACATATACAGTGTGTTAACTAATTATCGTACCCGAAATCTAGGCAACCAATATCACAGTATTGGTATTACAACGCGACGAATATTCCTATTATTTGAAATAATTTTTTCGAAAAATGCTAATAAAAGTTGACTTTTGTATAGCAATTAACTTAAAAGCGTCATAATCAACGTCGAAATCTGGGAAACGTTGCTTGAATTGCTGTATACAGCTTCGTAAGGAATAAACCCAACTATCGTCCGCATTCTGCGTACCGCTTCGATAATGTGCCATTAAAATAAAGGCATCATGTTCCGGCGTGAACGTCATAACGAAAGAAATAAAAATCTGAAAGAAATTCTCATTGAACGTTTTCGTTATTTTAATTTGTTTATTGAATTGCCGCTTAAATCAATCGCTAGAAACAACGATAGCTCTAAGAAGAACTGTTTGGAGAAATATAAAGGCAGCAAAAAATGGTTAGAGAATAAAGAAAATCCGGAAACACACAAAGCATACGATAATCGCGACAATAATAACCTAATAACGTTCGATCTGCTGTCAACATCTAGTTAAAATCTGGTTACTAATTTAAAAATATCGCCGTTACCACTACACAATGAGATAGATAACCAACATTACAACGTGACGTAGGTTACGATAATTATTTAACACCGTGTACAAGTTAGGCACACAATAAGATAACGATCTTTTATAAATTTCATAATTGTGCCTAGGTATTGTTAAGGCATGCCGGTGCCTAACATTGACATTATGTTAGGGTGGAAGTACTGGTTGCACTTGTTAAGAATTGAGAGCGAATATTGGGAATTTCAACCAAGGCGGGGAAGAATTAAAAAAAAACCTTAACTTATACATCATTTAAAAGAGGAAGGTTCATTTTTTCGTGATTCTACTAAAACGTCAAAAATACATCATCTTTTAACATTTCTTCACTATAACTCGAAACAACGAGTTATACACGTTTAAAAGAGGGTGCGAAGGTTCAACCTTCAATTTTATATACAAGTCATGTCTTCATTTTCAAAAATAAGACCTCTAGGATCTCCTTCAAATTTTATCATTTTTTCCTGATTCTACTAAAACGTCAAAAACCACATCGTCCTTTAACATTTCTTCTTCACTATAAGTCAAAATAACGAGTTATACATGATTTAAAAGAGGAAGGTTCAACCTTCAATTTGATACACAAGTCATTTCTTCATTTTCAAAAATAAGACCTCCGCAATCTACTTCAAATTTTATCATTTTTTCGCGATTCTACTAAAACGTCAAAAACACATCATCCTTTATCATTTCTTCTTCACTATAACTCGAAACAACGATTTATACATTATTTTAAAGAGGAAAGTTCAACCTTCAATTTGATATGCAAGTCATGTCTTCATTTTCAAAAATAAGACCTGCACGATCTCTAAGAATTAGTTCGTTATATCCCAAAATTCGTTGTAACTGGTTTCACTAAAGGTGAATTTATTTAGATTATGTTAAACGGAGCCATTTTCTGGACTATTGCGTTAGTTCGTTATAACTTAACCTTTTTTTTATCGAGGTCGCGGAAAATCTGCACAGCGATCACGCTATCAGACACGGCCTTGGATCTTGAGCGGCCGGTAGTGTGGAGATGGATCCCATCTTTCGATCTCCGACCCACTAAAAACCCCTTTCCTCGTTTTCCTCCGGAACTGGCGGGTAGGCATTACTTCGGAGTCTATTCCTATTCTTTCTTCTTCATTCTTTTGTCGACTTCCTGTTCCCTTCTTCGCTTCTTCGCCAGTTGCCTCCCTCCTCCCGATCAAAACGTTGTTAACTGGGTTGGGTTGGGGGAGGTTCACCCTCCTCTCCATCCCCTTCGGACGACAGTCCTTAGCCGGTTACCTCTCTCATCCACATCGAAACATTGTCGATACACAACAAAACCAAACACAACATTACTTTTTGGCATTTAACCGACGATATTCATACCTGGGTAAGGAGAGGGCCACCCTCCCCTCCAATCTCCTCTTCCCTCTCAATCTCCTCATCTCCACTCCAACTCTCGTTCGACCGTCTCCTTATCCTTCATAATTGTGACAAAGAGGTCTGCCACAGCGCTCCAGCTCTCCTCATTCTCCAGCATCACCGCCACGGCATTCCCACTATCGATGGATACCTTGCACTTCCTTTCACAGCTCGCTCTTGGTTCAGCATACTGAGGACACACAAACAATGTGTGATCTACAGTATCCCTCTCTCCACAAAACCAGCATTCATCTATATCCGCCTTCCCAATATCCACCAGGTAGCTCCCGAATACGCCGTGGCCCGTCAGCCCCTGCGTCAGATAGAAGTCTGGTTTTTCCCATTTTCTGCCTATCTATCTTTTAACGTCCGGAATCATTCTTCTACACCAACCGTTATATTGTTCCCATCTATCTTGCCACTTCGCTACCACACACTCTCTTAACTCCACGCTGGCTTCTTTCCCTCTCTCATATACAAGACTTCTCTCCTCCACCCTAAGATCTATAGGCGGCAATCCAGCCACCACCTCCACGCTAACCGCTAACACTGTCCTGTACGCCGATGTGATGCCTATCGCTAACTTTCTGTTGACAGCCCTTAACATCTCCACATACTTCTTTCGTCTTAAAGCTTTTCTCCAAATGGGCGCCGCATACAATATAGCTGATATCGCGGCCGAGGTTGTTACATGCAGAAACCGTTTACATGACAAAATTAGAAGCTAAGGCTCGATAACTCAGTCTAAGTAGAGTATTGGGTCGTGAGAGAACAATCCCAATAAGAATGAGACTAATGGATATAAAGATATTAAGGGCTCCACCAAGCTCTGCCTTTTCTACTTCAAAAATGATTAAATTTATGATGTTGAACTTGGAAACATATAAAATAGGTAACAGTTTAAACAAATAATGTAAAGATGAAAGAAGGCAAACTATTGCAATAATAACAAAATTAATGGTTAATAGATCAAAATATAATAACTTCTCAAGAAAAATTATAATAAATTTAGGTGTAAACACTTACAGCACAATACTTATGTAGAGAAAGAAAGAAAAAAAAATTAAAATTAGTTTCAAATTAAATTAGTTATGAACACCATTAAAGTATTGTCTTGCTTCTATTCTCGCAAAACAAAATAAAATAAAATTATGAAATTGTTATAAAAATATTGTTAATCAAAAATTATAGTTAAAATTAAAATGAACATAACACATAGATAGCTATCTTTGACTTCAAACAAGAACGGTATTGTTCTTCAAAACAAACAAAAAAAATCTTGCGAGTCAAGATCACAAATGAGATAAATATTAAATCAAGAAACTTAAGTATAATATTTCTCTCTAATGTTTTAAATTTTTAATTCATAAATTCAAATATATTAATTAAAAAAAATCAAATCATGGAAAAGGAATTATCAATAAAAAAAATTATAACTTATCTCAGGAAGAGTTCAAAAGTATACACTCAGAAGCAGAAGTCTGCGTACAAAAAACTTGTAATACTTTAATTGAAAAAATAAGAGTCATAATCTAATGTGATAAACTTGATTTTTTTTTATTTTGTATATTAACTACATATAATTCTATTAACAAAATATGCTTCAACAAAACAGAAACAGTAGTTACAGAAAAAAATCAAAACTAAAAATTCTACAAATAACGGGTATGCAAAAATCTGCGTACAAGTCAGGACAGTATTTATAAAAAATTCATAAATGAGATCATTGTTTCTATATTAATATGAGGTCGGATAACCTTTACGTTTAATGACCTCCCTTAAACGTTTAGGCATGGAGTGCACTAATTTCTTCGTTTCGTCCGAACTGATTTTGGCCCATTCCTCAATCATAACATTTTTTAACGTTTCTTTCGACGTTATGTTGTGTTGCCGAATCCTACGTTCCAGTAAATCCCAGAGGTGTTCGATGGGATTCAAGTCCGGCGATTGTGGAGGTGTTTTAAGTTGCTTTGGGGTATTGTATAGTAACCAAAGCTTAGTGTTGTGGGCGCAATGTTTGGGGTCATTATTTTGTTGAAAAAAGTATTCGGGCCCCAAGCCCAAGTTTTCGATGCTAGGCTTCAAATTTTCTTTTAAAATGTCTATATACATTTTATGGTCCATTGTCGATGTTATGAAAACCAACCTTCCCACCCCTTTGGTGCACATACACCCCCAAACCATAACTCCACCACCTCCGTGTTTTACAGTCGCTTTCAAATTTTCGGGATTAAGGGCAGTATTAGGTTTTCTCCATACAAGTTGTTTACCTTTAGTGCCGAAAATGCAAAATTTGCTCTCATCTGTAAAGAGAACTTTCTCCCAGAATTCAATGGGCTTGTCTAAGAGTTTTTTTGCAAAGGCGATCCGCTTCTGACGATTGACCTCTGACACAAATGGCTTTTTTCGTGCAACGCGACTGTGATAGTTAGCTTTTTTTAACGTCCTTCTCATCGTATCTTTGCTGATAGTTTTATGAAATTCTTCTTATACATTTTCTACTATTTTTTTTGCCGTCAGCCTAGGTTCTTTTCTAACCTGCTGTACAATTTTTCGCTTCTCTCGGTTTGTTAAAAGGGGTGGTCTACCAGATCGCGGACGTGAGAGGTAATCTTTAGTGTCTTTATAATTATTAATTACTCTTTGAATGGAAGAGTGTGACCTGCCGACAGTTTCTCCTATTTTTCGAAAAGATTTTCCCTCTTTCCATAACTTTACAATAATTTTTCTCTCTCCCAATTCAATTTCCTTTCCTTTCGTGTCCATTCTAACTTTTAGCTTCTAAGCCTCTGCTAATATAATTGACACCGATTATCTTTTATTTAAATCGGAAAGCGTACATCGCCAACTACGTATTTAAGTAAATAAGTATATTTTGGAGAAGGCGTCTTTATTTGTACGCAGATTTTTGCATACGCATTATTTGGAGAATTTTTAATTTTAATATTTTTTGTAACTAATATTTCTGTTTTATTGATGCATATTTTGTTAATAGAATTATATGTAGTTAATACACAAAATAAAAAAAAATTGAAGTTTATCACATTAGATCATGACCCTTATTTTTTCAGTTAAAGTGTTAGAAGTTTTTTGTACGCAGACTTCTGCTGCTAAGTGTAAGTTGATAGAGGTTCTCTGTTAGAATCACTCTCAGTCCAATCAGCTGTTAGGGTTGTTCGAATGGTTTTGTTAGGTAAGATTGATGACGTTAGTTGACTTGTACGACGCAGTAGCTCAAGGTCAACCAGAAATTATTACGTTGAAAATAATTAGAAGACCATTCCAAATGGAAACCAAAAATCTTCCCAAAACTCAACCCAACATCTTAAGGCAACCCTCTTCTTCCGTATTCAAAAAAACTATAGAATAAAACGTATAAACGTTAGATTCTTTTAATAGATAAAAATAAGAAAACCTTACCAACAGGTGTAATGGACGAAACGTAGAATTAACCCACAAATCCGAAAATATCGTTTTGATCACTGATCAAATAATTAATCGATCTTAATATATCCGTAAAACAACGAACCCCAAGTTGAATTTCTATGGAATTTTCGTTCAACTCACAAAATGACCAAATTAAGATACGATTGGGTCAACCACGTATATACATCAACAGGTGTAATTACGGAAGAGGAAGAAATTAAATTCACATTCGATTTTAATGTATTGGCGCATGCGTACGAGCAACGTTACCACTAACAACAGAATTCTACCCTCAATAAACATATTCAATACTAAACAACAGATGTTATGAGTAACTCTAACGAAATTAAAGAAAATAAATAATAAGAGATTTATACTGAATTATAAGTGAAACTTATAACAAGGTTATTACCTTTCTGTTCGATAAATAAGACTGCACCAGTCTTATAATATAGTCAGTAACCTCACTCTTTTTTAGTGCCTCTATTATGCTTCTCCAAGACGCGGAATTAAACGCGTTTTCCACGTCCAACATCACCATCACACACAACTCTTCTTGTTGAAACGCTTTCTGTTTTATCTGGTTTATAAAGTCATGCACCCTCTTCATCGCCTATACCGTTGAACGCCCTTTCCAGAACCCATACTGCTCATCACTCAGCAGTTGCTTGCTTTTCTCTTCTATCTCCCTCTGTAATTTTCCCTAATCATGAGCTCAACAGTTTTCCCATTGTATTGCACGTGCATATTGGTCTGTAGGAAGGTTCATCAGCTGCCGTTTTAGGTTTCTCGATTAGGGCTAACCTCGCGACCTTCCAGGTCTCCGGGAATACACGCCTTGTCAAGCATCCGCTGTACATCTCTACAAACACCTCTTTATTCCGTATTATTTTACGGTTTCAACCAGGATTTCCGGCGTCACCATATCCGGTCCCGGCGCCTTCTTTCTCCTCATTCTGCCCATCGCCTCCATCAGCTCCTCTACGTTTATCTTTTGTGTAGTATTTTCCATCCCAGCCTCCATTTCACCCCACGCCACTATCTCGTGCTTTGGGAAGAGCTTTTCTATTTGTTTCAATACATCATTCTATGTAATCCTCGTTCTTTCCTTCAACTTCAGCTTGTTCATTACTATGAGGTAGGCCTTGCCCCACACGTCTTCCTCCAGCTGGACCCTCAACTCATTCCATTTCTCCCTCTTACTTCTATTAATGGCTTTCTTTAGATCCTGCTTCATTAATTTGTGTCTTAAAAGTAACTCTTCTCTCAGTGCGACTTGGCTAGTTCTCTTCTTCATCCGGGTCAACTCCCTCCTGTATGTATTGCATGATGCTCTTAGCTCCGCGATTTCCCCATTCCACCAGTACACAGATTTTCTCTTACCATTGCTCCTGCCTCTACTACCAAATACACTATTACGGTTACAATACCCTACTATCACTAGAACTAGCTCTAGACCTAGAACTAAAATCATTTGGATTTAGCCGCACGTTTCTTAAGACGGCTAAACCCGAATGATTCTAGTTCAAAATCTAATGTTAATTCTTGTTTTAGTTCAATATGAACATAAGACAACTTGACGTTATCTATCCCACTTACTATTATCTATAAAACATATAAATTGAACAATACCGGTTCGAAATGGCAATTGGAGAAAGGCTTAAAATCTCAGATTTATTACCGTTCATTTTCAGCACGATAAACGTCACGAAAACTCTTAAACTTTAAGAATAACTGGGTTAAAAGGTGCATTTTCTTTAGTTTCTATTGTATTTGTTCATTCCGAACGACCTCGGTAGATAATTTATTGAGTCGAGAAACGTAATTTTCCACTTTTTCATTCTCTTTCGCTTTTTCAAACCGTCATTGTAGAAGGGTTATAATGAAAAGCTTAGTGTAATTAGAAACAGTAAAATTAATTGCTTGTTATGTACAAATTGGAAGATTTGCCTTAAAATTCTTTCATAAAAAGATTTTTGTACTAAAAAATTAATCGAAATTGAAGGAAACTTATAAAAAGTTTCGAATCAATAATAACGATAAACGGGTTCAATCTATCACTGCGAATTCAGTGCGAGCGTATCCGGAAGCTTTCATAAAAAGCGCATCAATTTATCGAAAGCTAGCAGACTGAGCTTTTTTTTTAAACGTTTTTGTTCGGGAATACGTTCGGACGCAGGTCGGCCATAATTAATATTCATATCACGAATATTGATTTTTCCCCAAAAAAGATTATATTGCATAATCATTCGACATTTTTAAGTAATCTAAATTATTTTGCAATCACTCTATTTTGGTTGATGACGCATTCGCACAAAGCTTCGAGCTTTTCAAACTCGTACGTCATAGTCCTCTAATCTCAAATCTAACAGCTTTTAATTGAAAGTCAATCGCTCGCTCTGTTAAAGTGTACCGTTAAAACCTTTTGCAGCTTTGCCAAAGCGGATTTCCGAATTGTTTTGATTCGAAATCTGTCAAATACATTAATTGTGTAAAATAATCCAATATATATTTTTATTAATATGAATTACAATACATTGATACTTGTACTCTATGTATAGTAATTAATCTCTTTGATCATGTTCTGTGACATGAGAGTAGAAGATAAAAACCCCTTCCGCCTAATATATATCGGTCCCATTTTGCGGTATTTTATGTGTCCCAAACCTCGAGATAGATAGTCCTATCTAACCACGCACACCCGATGGTCGCAATCTGGTCGACGAACGCACATTAGCTTCCGCCATCAGTCTTCGGATTCGTTTTATTCGCGTTTTCGATCAATCCAAATGTGTGGCGGAGAGGGCATAAACTGCGAGAGATGAAAATCACGATCAAACCTCGAGTTCGCGTATCTCCTAGCTTTCCGTTAATATCCGCACTGGCAGATATTGCAAATCGGCCAGGATTCAATCGGGTTCACATCGTAATATCCTGACGTCGAAATCATCCATCGAAAATGACGGCGCCGGCGATAATGACGCTGCTGTAATTATGTAGTACCCTAAAATCTTTTTAAATCTTCTTACGACATTACGGCAAGTAGTTAAGATTAAAAATGATTAAGTCAGTTAAGGTTATTACTTCCGTTTTCATTTCCTCTTTAAGTTTCGAAGTTAAATTTACCATCTAATTCGGTCAATTTCCTTCTTGGAAAAGGTTATTTTATACATAAATAGAAATTGATTTTTCTTTCGCCACATCCTCTCATTTATTTTAGGAGGGATGTAATCATCCCAACTCTATACTATTTTTTTTGTAATGAAGCCTTTGAATGGGCAGATAATCATCCTAATCCGAAGTCGAGAAGTCGAGACAAATCTGATATTTGTCGATATTTCAAACTTGGAACTGACTACTTCAGCCCCAAAGACTACCCGCTTAAACCCTTCCTAAATCTCTTCCTACTCCAGAACCGCCATACGGCATTTCTTCAGAGTCAATTAAAATTTACCATTCATTTGGTTCCTCGCTCATATCCATCTTCTCTTCACCATTCTTTACCCCTCCAGATTCATTATGGAGGAAAAAGGAAACTTTAACTTTTTGAAATTATAATCATCCATTACGTACCCGCCTGGGAGGGGACAGAGTCCCTCCTACGTCCCTCTTCTTATCCATCGTTCTTCCTCTTCCGCAGTCTGAACCTCTCTGAACCCCTTCGTCTCACCGTTGCTCTCCATTTACAGTCCTCCGTTGTCGTTATCAAATAAAACAAAACCATTAACTTTTTGAAGCATCGAAACATTCATTAATTGCTGAGAGGGGTCCTTCCCCTCTCGTTCCTCCTCAATTAGATTTGTTTTCCTCCTCTTTTTTCTTCCTTCTCGTCATCACTTGTTCTTCTCCTTCCTTTATTTTCATTATTCGTCTTAAAAAACCTACCAACAACTCAGCTGTTTTCTCCCCTTCTAAGACTTCCGCTACTGTGTTCTTCGTAATCTCAAAATTAACCTCTAGCTCCACTTTATTTCTTTCCCTGTCAAACCTTGAGCAGGCAAAAATCGCGTGCTCCGAGGTATCTGGTACTGCGCATCCAAACCAACATATATCCGAGTCTAATTTCTTTATCTGCTTCAGGTAGCTTCCAAAACTACCGTGTCAGGTAATCGCTTGCGTTACATAATAGTCTACTGGTAGGCCCTTTTCTTGCTATTACATCTCTGATGAACACACTGGCCCAGCTTTTGTAATTTCTTCACCTAGACTGCCATTTCTCCTGCATTTCACTATGTAGCTCTTTCTTTGTGTTACCATTGTTTTTCCAATTGCTTGCCCTTTCTGATATTAGGAGATCTAAGGATGGACATCCCGTTGCATCAGTTGATACGGTCCAGTACGCCGACGTAATCGCTATGGTGCATCTGCGTTCAACAGAGCGAATGATATTCTTATACTTTTTATGCCTGATTGCTTCATCCCACGCAGGTGCCGCATAAAGTATTACGTCGACGCTAATACTCTTCTTTTCCTGTAGATGGGCTGCCAACGTTTGCATCAACCTCATCAAAATATTCTGCATATGGGCCGCCTTTTCACATATAGTTCTTATATGCATTGTCCATTGCATTGTGCATTGGTCACACCAAGATACTTTATAGAGTTTTTGCTCGAAACCGTCGTGCTACCTACTGTGATGGTTATCCTGTCAAATTTTCTTCGGCCTTCCAAAATTACAATTTCTGTTTTAGATTCTTCTATTTGAAAACCCATGCTCACTAAACATTTCATAACTCTTTTTACCGAGTACTCAGCCTTATCGGTAACCATCTCGGGTGTTCTTCCTTCTACCACTAATGCTAGATCATCAGCATACCCCACGACGCTAACTCCATCTTCCTGATCAAGGGTCAGGACTTTGTTATAGTATAGATTCCATAATATGCCATCGATCACTGAGCCTTGGGGCACTCCACAAGACATTTGCCTCCATTCTTCATTTTGTAGTAGTATTTTCCTTTGTGATAGATACTTGTTTAGCAAGCTTCTAATAGGTATTGTTATTCTTGCTTCTCCCAAAGCATTTCTTACCTCTCTCCACGGAACCGAATTGAACGCGTTTTTGACATCGATCAATATCACCCCACTAAAGCTAAAGCCTCTATTCGTGAGTGACCCATTTCTCATCGTTCTAACTCTATTTATTACTGTCATTAACGCGTATTCTTCCCCTTCCCTTCCTGTATGGGAACTGATAGTCACTTACTGCTCACGTTGTTTCCAGCTGATCCACCAATCGTTTGTTGATCAGCCTCTCTAGCAGCCTTCCTACAACATTTAAAAGGCATAAGGGTATCCAGGTTCAATGATTTTTCAATCAATAGTAGTTTAGATTCTTTCCAGATCTCTGGGAAGCACCCATTCTCCAAACAGCCATTAAACACTCGTAAAAATATATCTGGATCCGCTTCGACACACACTTTAAGGCCTTCGTTAGTTATGTTGTCATTTCCCCCTTCTTTCATTTTAATTGTCCAAGGGTCATCTTTAATTCATCTTCGCTGAATGGTTTATCCTTTTATTCTATCGTTAATGGTAATTCTACTCTAATTATCGCTTCAATTACTACAGGAAAGAGTTTGCTATACTGGTCCTTTGTTATATCCTCATCCATTTTTCCGATTCCTCTTGTGCCTAGCCTTTTTGTCAGAATCTGATATGCAGTGCCCCAGACATCCTGTTCTAGTTCACTGCATAGGTCCTTCCACTTCTGCTCCTTCGAACTCTTGATCATAATTGAAAGTTCTTTCCTGGCTTCTCTATAAAGTTGCTTTTCTTCGCTGTTACCATTTCTATCCGTTCCCCTCCTGTTTTCTCTTTACATTTCTCTTCCCTTTCTGATACATTTTTTTCTAGCATCCGCTATCTGCCGTGTCCACCAGTATTTCGGTTGTCTGCTCTTTTTTCCAGTTGATCTACTTTTAAACGTTTTATTACAGGCGTCGGTGATTCTTTCTACAAGAGTTTCTGGGGTTAAGTCTTTTTCAGGGTTTTTCTTAAAATATTCTCGTAGTAGACCTAATTCCTCTTCTGTAATCCTCCAACCGGCAGTCTTCTTTATTCTTTTTGTGGTCTTTACGGTTGCTGTAATTAATAAGGATATGAGGACATCACTCAGCATTTCAGCATCTTCTTTCACCTCCCAGTTTACGACTGAATTCGCCATATTTTCGGATATCAATGTCAAGTCTATCACTGAGGTTACCTCTTTACGTTGTTATTCCATACGTATTTATTAGAATCACCGCATATGACAGCCGGTCTATAACTCGGCCTTATTTTTTCTTCCAACGCATCTAGCAGCTCTTCAAAATCTGTATCCTCCCTATTTGGAGAGAAGTAGACTGACCACAAAGTAAGGTTTGGTAAGCATACTTCAAGAAAATCATCCCCGACTTCTCCCAGCTTTTTGATGATATAAAGCTTGAACATATTTGGATAAACACATCTCCTCTTTTATTTGTTTTAAGTTTTTTCGCCTTCCTCATATTTGGCTCTTGTCCAAACAATATGTCGGTTCCTCTTTGCTGAGCTTCCGCTTCCAGGGGATCGTGGGTAACCCATCTCCTGTTGCAATTAAGTTGCATTATTTTAATTTTATCACTATTTTATTTTCTTTGTACTTCAAGAGCGGGTTTCGGGTTAATTCTATCACAGTTTCCATTACAGTATTCTATATCACCTTTCTTCTCTTGTTCACAGCCATTTATGAGATGGATTCCATTCTCCATCACAATCTTCACCGCTCCTTTAATCTTATTAAGATTCAGCTGATTCAATCTAAGTCTGTGTTTTTTTCATTATCTCTATTTTTTAAATAAAAACTTTTGGGTACCTTCCCAGGTGAACCTACGTCAGTGGAAATATTTTTATCTCTTTTTTCCTTTTCCTTCTTTTTTCCCTATTTCTTCTTCTTTCTACTCTCGTGAAATCTTTAGTTTCCATTACCTCCTGAGCTAAGAGACACCTAACATGTTGTGTTTGATGGTCCCATACTGAGGGTTTAAGGCCGCCTATTAAACCTTGACATTTATCGTGTTGAAAATGAATGTAACATCTGAGATTTTAAGCCGTTTTCAAATTGCCATTTCGTTCTATTCATGCGTTATATAGATAATAATAGGTAGAATAGATAACGTGATCTAGAGGCAGTATCGAGTTTTCTGGAAACAGTTCAAGTTGTCCAGAGGCAGTATGGAGTCTCTTGGAAGTATTTCAAGTCTTTCAAGACATCTCTTCATGCAGCTATATCGCTGATCCAGGTTCATTTTTCCCACTTCTCTTTGGATATCTGTTCCTTATCTTCATTGGAACATTTTATAAATACATCACATCTCCCTGCTGTGTGACATTCTTTTTCGCAGCCGAATATTCCAAACCATCGTTGAAATATTTCCCGTAGCTACATCATTTAAAACACTTTATATCTCCTTTCTAGACCGCATAGTGGGCTCCGTTGATAGCATTTCTAATATTTTCCTTGCTCACCAAGGCATCCACTCCTCCAATATGGATCGTTTAACCTATTACAATCCATTTTTTCCTACTTTTGATTTAGCTTTATTTACTTTATTGAGTGTTTCTCCTTCCCTCTCCAGCTTTAGGAGAAATTTTCCCTTTTTAGTGCTCTTCTAATTCCCTATGAAAGTATTTGTAGCAAAATGTTGATATAAAATGTTAATGAACGTCGTCTCATTTTGAAATGGTTGTTTTTGAAAAAAGTAATCGTTGTCGTAAAATAAGAAAAACCATAAACGAACTGCATATTAAAACGGTTAAATTACCGTGTAGTTTCGTTGCCTCGCCGTTTTATCAAGTAATATCGAGAGCATAATGGAACCTCGCGACGTTACTTAATTTTCCATTAACGAGTTTTAAACGTATTTTAAGGTACCCAAACGCGTCGTTAAAGGGAGATCGAAAATTGCTTTTCCACCATATCACCGAAAAGATTTAATGGACAAGAGGCGCGATAAGATTTTATTTAAAAGTGTTAATGCAAATGGAGAAAATTATACAAAATAATAATAAGGTATTTAAATTTTAATAATTAAATCGTATAAGAAGCACTATCACTAGAACTAATACTAGACATAGAATTAGAAACATCCGGGTTTAGATGTGCATTGAAAAACTGTTTTTTGGAGCATTAGAACTGTTTTGGTTATTGTATAGTATTTATAATTATTTTGCGTACATTAAGCGAAGATGCTTTTAACCAATTAGAGCTATTTTGACACAACCTAACAATCTTTTTCTAGCTTTTGCTATCTTTAACATCTTTGGCACTCTCAAAAACACAAAAATCTATTTTCAATTTTTCGACTTTGATTAAGTAAAAATATCTGTGTGATATTTTTAATGCTTTAGAACCAGTTTGGTCACTACCAATCAGTATATCCCATAATCATTCTTTTGTATTTTCTGAAACATATCTCATTTAATGTTTTGTTAATTGTTTTGCACACTCTAAGACACCTTTTTCAGCTTTTGACATTTTAAAAGCTCTTTCTAGAACCTCAAAATTATTTGTTTTAAGTTTTTCAACAATGATTAAGTATCTCAGAAGTGCATTTACGCAGAATTAAAAATTTTTGCATTTTCTGGAAAACATCTTCTTAGTATTTTTTAATTGATTTACATTGATTAAGCAAACTAAATATATATGTTGACATATACAGGGTGTTCCCGTGACTCGGGGCATAAAATTAACCACATATACTAGAGCAAAAATGATGACGATTCGCGAAAAAAATTATTATAAAAGTCTTTAAATGGCCAAGATATGGGCCATCAAAGTTCAGAAATTTTAACACATTTTTCTAAATATTTTCAAAACCATTTATGGTAGAGGGTTGAAATTTGGTACAGAGTAAACAAACATCATGTAAAATCATTGAACCAATTTTGACTTTGATCGGACGACGGCAACCATGTTATACAGGTGTTCCTAAAATTTGTTTGCTCAGAACTTTTTTGTTTGTTCGTAACCCTACATTTTTTTTGTACTTTTTAATAGAAAATTTATTTTCGAAACTTTTTTCACTCTTTGAAAATTTTGATAACATTAACCGTTTGCGAGTTAAACGCGAAAATATTAAGCTTCGATTTCAATGGTAACACTAAACACAATAATTTTCGAAAAAGTTGGCCATGGCAATTAAAAAAAAAAACAAATTGAGCCGTCAATTTGCTTATGTAGTTTAAACATAAAGTTGTTTGTTAATGAAGTTTTTATTAATTTTGCGTGTTCAAAATGGACAATTACACATTTAGTGAACAAACTGACATGATTTTGACATTGGGAGAATGTCATGGAAACGCCGTAGCAGCCGCTAACCGTTATCGGGAGAAATTTCCGAACCGCAGAGCGCCCAATCGAAAAACATTTTTAAGAATTGAAACCCGTTTAAGGGAAAATGGGACGTTTAAGCCGAATTTTAGTAACAACGGTAAAGTCAGATCAGTCCGAACAACCGAACTAGAAGAAGATATTCTTACGTACAAGAAAATCCTACAGCTAGTACTTTGGATATGGCGAGGCATTTTTTAACGTCAAAAACAACTATCTGGCGTGTTCTTCACGAGCAACAGCTTTATCCATATCATAGTTATAAAGTTCAGGAAGTTCGACAGGCTGATTACCCACTACGACTGCAATATTGTCAAATAATGCAGCACAAAATCCAAATTGATGATCAATTTTTAGAAAAAATACTTTTTGCAGATGAATCGACATTTTCTAAAGATGGAATCATCAATTTGAGAAATTCACATAGTTGGGCGGACGAAAATCCAAGATTTAAGAAAGCTTGGAAATCGCAATGGAGGTTTTCTCTTAACGTTTGGGCTGGCATTGTGGGCGATGTCATTATAGGACCCGTTTTCTTGCCGTCAAGGCTGGATGGCCATACATACAGGGGACATTTAGAGCAATTAAATGATTTTTTAGATGACGTTCCTTTAAACACAAGACAAGAAATGTGGTATATGCATGATGGTGCTCCTGCGCATAGTACACATGCTGTCCAAGAATTTCTATGTGAACGGTTTCCGGAACGGTGGATTGGACGAGGAGTGGATGCACCGATAAGTTGGCCCCCCCGATCGCCGGATCTTACACCTCTAGATTTTTATTTATGGGGACGCATTAAATCGCTTGTGTACTGCGTTGAAATAACTTCAGTTGATCAACTGAGGTTACGAATTGTTGATTCATTTGATCAACTTCGAACTGAAATCAACGTCCTCAGCAGAGTGCGCTTTAATTTAAGACGGCGATATCAGGCGTGCATTGAAGCCGGCGGGAGTGTTTTTGAACATCTGCTTTAGTATTTTTTTTTGTTCTGTTTTATTTATTACCATTTGTTTATAATTTTATTGTTCTTGTTCATATTTTTGTTAGAATTTTTATTATGTTCTTGTTTGTTGTTACCGCGAAAATTAAATTTATTGTTTTGGAATGTACATTCTTTTATTCAATTAAAATAAATTAACACTGGATTTAACTAAATCTACACTGAGAAATTTATGCAAATAATGGTTATTAGATCAGTTCGTTTTTCAATTGTCATCGCCTTCTCAGATCTTGCGGAATATGTTTTATTTGTTACGATTGAAATCAAAGCTTAACAGTTTCGCGTATAACTCGAAAACAGTCAATGTTATCAAAATTTTCAAAGAGTGAAAAAAGTTTCGAAAATAAATTTTCTATTAAAAACTACAAAAATAAATGTAGGGTTACGAACAAACAAAAAAGTTCTGAGCAAACAAATTTTAGGAACACCCTGTATAACATGGTTGCCGTCATCCGGCCAAAGTCAAAATTGGTTCAATGATTTTGCATGATGTTTGTTTACTCTGTACCAAATTTCAACCCTCTACCATTAATGGTTTTGAAAATATTTAGAAAAATGTGTTAAAATTTCTGAACTTTGATGGCTCATATCTTGGCCATTTGAAGACTTTTATAATAATTTTTTTTCACGAATCATCATCATTTTTGCTCTAGTATATGTGGTTAATTTTATGCCCCGAGTCACGGGAACACCCTGTATATGCTAGAAGCTTTTTCAAAAATCTCAAAATTACCCAACCCAGTCCATAATATTCTTCAGTACAATTTCTAAAAGTTGTATTGGTCCATGATTTTTTAAGAATATTATGGGCTGGGTTAGGTTGGGTTGAGCTCCAACATCATACTATTCAATATGAAGGATAGTATGAAGTTGGAACTCAACCTAACCCAACCGAGTCCATAACATTCTTCAAAAATTATAGATCAATACAACTTTTGGCAATAAACTCTGTAAGTGTCTTCATTAAACATTTCTGCTTCATTGTTAACATAGAATCGATAGATTAAATAGAACTAACGTATATAGCTCAGATATTCACTCGAAAACAGGAAGGTGTTTGTTATAACCGGAACCACTTCAATAGTAATTAGTCCGTTATATCCCAAAGTTTGTTTTAACTGGTTTCAGTATAGGTAAATTTATTTAGATTATTGTAAACAGAGACATTCTCTGGACTATTGCGTTAGTTCGTTATAACTTAACCAAACCTTTTTTTTGCGCTAAGGAGGAGAAAATGCTTTATGCACTGAGCCCGGTTGGATATGTGTTGCGTAATAATTCGTATCTAGTCCATTTTCTCTCCATTTGCGAACATCTTTTATAAAATGCCTTGCCCAACCTGTATAGTTTTTCCATCTTCCCTGCCATCTCCTATACATCTTCTCTATGTTCACTGCGCGGTTCTCTCGCTTCGTTTCCCAGTTTCTTGACCGCTCCCAAACTAAAAGATCATACAGAGGACACCCGGCCAAGACACCAACGGCTTCCGTAGATACTGTTCTGTACCCGAAGGTGATACAGATCGCTGCTTTTCTTTCTATTGATCTCAATATTTTGTGCACTTATCGTATCGGAGCGCTACTTCCCATGCTGGTGCTGCATAAAGAGATTGCAATTAATTTTCTCTTCGTCTGGCTGGGGCCTCCTACCTTTGACGTAATACCAGATAAGGCATTCATTATTTTCATCACTTTTTCATATACCATCATCGGATGTGTGGTCATTCTTAAATCTTTGTCGATGTTAACTCCTAGGTACTTTACTGATCTTTTGCTTTTTGCTATAATGCCACCCACTGTTATTTCAATATCTTGCATCTTTCTTCTACCCTCCAGTATCACCACTTCTGTTTTTTTCCGGAGCCAGCTTCATATAACTCGCGCCCTATCTGCTCCACACAATACTCCTCAGCAACAAATCTCTCAGCTCTACTAGTGTTGCTGTCTGCACTATAACCGCTAAATTATCAGCATAAGCAACTATCTCAACGTTTTCTTCAGTCTCTATTCGAAGTACTCTATCATAATATACATTCCACAGGGTTCCTCCTAGTACCGATCCTTGTGGGACACCGCACGTCATCCGTCTACTCTGCCCGTTAGGTAGGATTACCGTTCTTTCAGAGAGGTATGATTTAATCACATTCTGTATCGTTGGCGATGTTTTGGCCCACCTCAATGCATTCATTACCTCCAGCCATGGTACTGAATTGAAAGCGTTTCGGACATCACCATCAATCTATACCCTCTATGGGTCAGTGAAATCTGTTTTCTTTCCATTGCCTTATCAACAATATGCATGATGGCATCCACGTACTCCTTCCCTTTCTGTGTCCATACTTTTTAAGGATATTATTTCTCTCCAATTCTTCTAATAATCTGCTGTTTATTATTTTCTCCAACAGTTTTCCTACCGTACTTAGGAGACACAGAGGTCTGTATGATGTCTCTTAATTGTCTTTTTTTGGTTTCTCAATCAACACTAGACTTGCTATTTTCCATATGGCCGGGAAGTTCCCTTCACTTAAACAGTCATTAAATACTTTTAAAAAGATGTTTGGATTTGCCTTAACATATGTTTTAAGTATTTCACTTGTTATCCTCTCCTGGGGCCTTCTTAAGTTTCAAACTTTCCACGCTTTTCATCATTTCCTGTAGTTTTACTTTTTCGAACGATTCACTCTCTCTTCTGTAATTTTTCTCATTGTTCCATATATTCTCTTAATATTTTAATTGTGGAAACAGTTTTTCAAACTGATCGCTTATGGTTTTCTCTTCGATCATAGGTCTCTTTTGAAGTCCCAACTTTTTTGTCCCCACACATCTCCCCACACATTTTGTTCCAATTCGTTACATAACTCTTTCCACTTATTCTTTTTGCTGCATTTATAAACTTAGATAAGGTCTTTTAGCTCTCTATACACTGTTTCTTTAGCATATTTTCTTCATTTTCTTTTAAATGTCGCTTTCGTCCTCGTAGCAATTGTCTTCTTCTTTTGACGAATTGTTGTCTAGCCATTTTAATTTCATCGTTCCACAAATACACGTTCCTCTTTTGGTTTTGATTTCTTCGTTTTAGTGTTTTATTGCATGCTGCAGTTATTGCTTTCATTAGACTTTCTGGATTCTTTTCTCTGACTTTTGAATCTCTTTTTGGAACTGTTTTCCCAGTCGTTGCAATGATTCAGGCGTCGTTTTCCATCCCATGTATCCCTCTCTTCTTTTTCAAAACTTAGGCTATATGTTAGAAGGTTATGATCGCTAAGTACCTCAATATCTTCCTCCACCCTCCAGTTTTTTATTATTGTAGATATATCACAGTTAGTCAAAGTTAAGTCAATGATTGAGCTTCTTCTCGAACTTCTAAAGGTTGGGGTGCTTCTTCTATTGGCAATTACTAGTCTATTTTTCATAATCTCTCATAATCTCTGATTACTCTTTTTGTCTCCTACCATCTGGGTTCTAGCATTGAAATCGCCTCCTATAACTACCGGTTAGTTTGTATTAATGAAGTTTCTTTCTACTTCATTCAGCAGGCTTTCAAAATTCTCTATCGGTTTGTTTGGTGAGAAGCATATCGATACCGTCTTATAAGTCATCATTTCCGCTCCTACATATCCTTCCTCTTTGCACCATTTAATTGGTCTACCTACTCTCTTCTCAATCTGGGATAAAGCAGTCCCCGTTCAAATCTATGTGAAGATCCTTTAATCTTCTTTTGTTCGGCTCCTGACCTAATATTATTCCTGCGTTATGTCTTCTTCTTTCATTTTCCAACATGGCAATTCCATCTCCTATTACAGTTCAGCTGTAGGTATCCGATTTCTTTAGTTGTCTTAGGCATCTCGTTTTATTGCTCTTAGATATCTGTTCCTTATAGGCTCATTCGGAGAAGTTGAGTCTGTTGAACTCTGTCTTTCAATCTTTCCTTCTCCCTTTTTTTCCTAGCTACATTCTCAAAATTTTTCAGTTCGTCGAGTTTTTCTGTTTGTTATTCATTTTGCTGCTTTCTTTGATCGTGTTTTGAAATTTGTTCCTTCTTCCACCATGCCTTCTGCTTCTAATGTTTTATCTTTTTTCTTTTCTGTTTCTTTTACCGTAGTTTTAGCTGGTTTATGTTCTTCAATTTTTTGTTTTTCTCCTCTGTTCCCTGTTCTCTTTATTGCTTTAATATTGTCTTTATAAATTGGACTAATAGTGCTCGCTCTATATCCGACGACTTGGCAGTCAGGACATTTCGAATCGTTCTTACATTCTCCTTTTCGATGTCCATCTTCTCCGCATTTATAGCACCAAGATCTTCTGTCCTGTTTAGTACACTCCTTTACCATATGTATCGATGACCAACATCTGTTACACTTCTTTATTTCCTCCCTTTCCTCTATTAGGCACATTGTCAAACCCACTCTTATCCTTCTCTTTTTTATTTGCAGCTCTGCGTTTTCTTTGTTCAGTATCACTGTGATTGCTCTCATGCATCCAGCATACGGTCTTAACGTACTCATTTTAAACTCTGTCTCGGTTCCTATTACTTCTCTTATGGCTTCCTCGACCTCACACACTTCTGTCCCTGGCGTCATTCCTTTTATATTAATTATTTTTCCTCTTTCTCCCCTTTTTTCACCTCTTGATACTCTCTGCCCTTCTTTTTCTGTAAGGATCCTTTGAAGTTCTTTTATACCCATCTCGTCATCCTTTGTCATAATCAAAACTCGGCCGTTCCTAGTCTGTTTTATCTCCTCGATCATCTCTATCTCCTTTCTTCCCTTCATTTGACATTTTATTTCTTCTGCTGTCTGGTCATACGTTTTTCCTTTACTTTCCATTATAAGAGCGTACGTTGCTCTTTTATTTTTCTTTCCAGACTCCACATTCTTGTTTAACATTTCCTCCTCCTCCTGTCGTTGTAGTAACATTTCCTTGTCGTTGTATAAATTTTTATTTTGTTTATCTCACCTCTAAATATAACTTCTACCATTGTTTTTAACCTATGTAATGTCACATTTTTTATATGATGGATTGATATATTGGATTCTTCTTTTAATTTCTCCTGTATCCTGTTTAAGCTTCCCCAAAGTTCTCACTCCGTTTCGCCCACTTTAGCCTTCACTATTACCTCTCTCCCTTATTTCCTTGCTACCTGCTTTTATTATTCTAGTCATTTCCACTTCTTCACAGTCTCCTTCTACTTTCTCCAATATGTGATATGCTCTCTTATACTGCGACTGTATGCTTTTCTCCATTTTTATATCGTCTGGTTCGATTAGTACTACCTGCGGTTTTGTTCTTTCTTGCCGTAGTGGATTTCCTACAACTATGATAGTGTTTTCAAAGTCTTGCTCTTCCCATATGCACTGTGCCACCTCCCTCCATTCTTCAAAGGTATCGGTGTTTCTTATCATTTCCCTTTGGACTCTTCTTTGTCTCTCATTAGTCTCCTAATTATCTTAATTGCGTCGATTGGGTAACTTTTCTGGTTTCTGGTCTAGTTATCCATTCTCTTATCTCCTGTTGACTTATGATCTCAACTACTCTTTTCATCTTTGCAGCTACCTCCTTAATTTCCCTTTTTTTATTTTGTTCTACGATTTTTCTCAATATTCCTGTTAATTTAATCATTTCTTCCATTGTTCTTTCTAATGTTTTGGCCTGCTTGCACATCTCTTGTTCTCCTTCTTCAAATTCTCTTTTTCGTTTCTCTATCTCTATATTCAGTTTCTCTGTCAATATTATTGAACAGCTGCTCATAGACCAGCTTCTCATCCTGCTCGGTGTGCTTTCCTCTAGACTAAGTTCCCTTGCTTTCTCTATTGTTTGTATTTTAAAGGTTTTTGGTTCCTTCAATACGATCCTATTTAGGTTCCCTTCTTCATCTGGAGTTATAAACTCTTCTGTTGTTGGTGTAGGTGTCTGCGGTGGTGATCTACCTATGAGGCTACGACGTCTAAACGCATTAAATTCCTCTTCCCTCCGGTTAGCAGGGTCTGGTATCTTCGAGTCTAAATAAACACGTGGAGTCCGTTTTATACCTGCCGGCAGGTTATTAACATAGATAAGACATCACAAAAATGTTCCCGGAACTGTACCGGTAACTTAACCAAACCGAAAACAACCAACCCAACCCAGTCCATAACATTCCTCATATTGAATGTTATCAAGTTGAAGGTTAACTCAATCTAACGAATCTTCTAAGTTTTCAGAAATATTCCGTGATTTTTTCTTTTATAGTTGGATTGGGTTCAACTTCACACTATTCTATATGAGGCATAGTATGAAGGTTTTCTTTTATTATTGAGTTAGGTTGAGCTCTTCACATTATTAAGTATGAAGTTGAAGCTCAATCCAATACAAATATAGGAGAAAAAATCACGGAATATTTTGATTTTTCCTTTGATAGCTGAATTGTGTTAATTTTCAACTTCATGCCATCCCTCATATAACAAAAAATCAAATCTAAAATTCTTCTATGGTTGGCTTGGATTGGGTTAAACTCTAACTTCATACCTTTCAATATGAGCCCATATCCAAAATTTGGAACAATTTTTAATTTTTTGAATATTCCGTGATTTTTTCTTCCATATTCTAGGTTTGATTTTTCTTCTATAGTTAGGTTGAGTCTAGATAAGATCCAAAACAACAAAATTTCTAAGTTCAATTGAAAAGTTAGAACCAGTTTCTGAAGAAGGTTGCAACATGGCATCCGAAACGTCAAACATTTTTTCAAAAAACGCACGGCAAAACCCGAAAGTTTCTAGTTTTAGATCTAGTCTTAGTCTTAGTGATACTTCTAGTATTAGTGCTAGTGTTAGTTCTAATTTTAGTTCAATTAACACCGGTCGTGAAAGCCTTCGTACTTAAACATACACCTGTTTCAGGCACACGCGTCGGTTCATTAATAATTTGTAATATATTCATACCTTGTATAACGGACAACAAATTAACAGTATCTCTTTGATCAGGAATCAATAAATTTATATTAAAATCGCCCAAACAAAAAATCATGCTTTATCGCAACCTAAGTTCAGTCAATTGGAACTCCAAATCATCAATAAAAGTTGTATTATTAGTTGAGGGAGGCTTATAAATACAACCGACAACACATTTTACAGATCCAATTCGTACCTCTATCCAGACCTGTTCGCATGAATTTCAAAAGCAATAGACTTAGAAGCAAAAAACATTTCTTGCATAGATCGCAACACCACCTCCACGGCCCACTCTATCTCTACGATACAAACAATAACCGTCAACGGACACCAAGCCATCATCAATAGATGGCGATAACCAAGTTTCGGAAACACACAAAATATCAAAATTCTCACAGTGAAGTAATTCAGCAACATCTCCAGTTTTGGGGAGCAAGGAGCGAACGTTCAAGTGCGCCACACTAAAGAGATCCTTATTCATGAGAAAGCAAGTAAATCAGATATCACAAAATTCTAACAATACAGAGAAAAAAAAGCAACTATAATACTTTAAAAAAATTAACAAAGTAAAACAATAGTAATACTTAAAAAAAACAAAAAATAAAAAAGAAAGTAAAATACTAAATCTGAATTATATTAAATTTTTTTTCCCGTCCAGTGCTCGATTTTCACTCCCAACCATGTTCTGCAGGTCATTTGAGCTTTTAATTTCCACAATACAATTACCCCTTTTTGTGAAAATTTTACAGTTATTGTCCTAGATGGTAGTTTTTTCCAATATAATGCCGTCTCTTCGGCGTTAAAAATCTGATGAGGTGAATAGCCTCCTTCATCGATAATTCTAGCTAATTCCAGCTTATAATTCTCGGCAGCCTCAGCATCTGCTGAAGCCTGTTCTCTTTGAAACATAGTATTGTGTAATGAGTACCTTTTTTTTAGTTTTTCAAACCACCTTTTACTCGCGACAAACGAATGATTTTCTAGCTCTGTAGAAGAATGCCCAATATTCCTTAAATGCTCATAGATTTTAAGTGCTTTCTGCTTGATAAGATTTCCACTGATAGGAATCTTTTTGGCTATACAGTCTTCCAACCAGATTATTAACGCCCGTTCCATTTTAACCATATTAGAATTCCGTGTGCGAGTGACACGTTTCGCACCTAACGGACAGCCATCTGCCACAGTTTTCCTTATATTGTCTGCATTTTTCTTTAGGGTTCGAATTGTAGATTCATTCAACTTGGTTGATTTTGCAACCGACGATAGATTTTCCCCACCTTCTAAACGATTTAGAATTTCGATTTTATCTTCAAGAGATATAAACTTTCTTTTTAACCCTTTCCTTGTTTCTTTCGTGTTTGACATGATGCAAATCTAGGGTTAATAATTACTTTATTATTATTATATTAGAACAAATGAAGAATATTACTTACAGTATTGTGTAATGTTGTCCAATTATAAGCCACAAATTAAGCAGCAAAAAACTGAGCGAACGGACGGTGCAGAAAAATTTTTAGAAAGACTTGATCACTTATAATTCAAATAGGCCCTAACGAACTAAACATAGGCTAAACATTCTTAGGCTACGCGGAATGAACTTATGGGATGCTGTTGACGGAAACCGCGCTGTAAGAGTATCGTGTTATAGGAGGGCTGTTGCATTGTCAGCTTCGCGTTATATGGAAACCGCGTTCTGAGAGTACCGCGATATAGGAGGGCTGTCGCATTTTCAGCTCCGCGTTATTATTATTTATTACCTATATTGCTTTCAGAAAATTTGATACTGCGTATAAAAAAATTGAAGTGCTTTCAGAAGACTTGATATTGCCTCTTAATGACACGAAATGTGTCTAGAGGATTTGAAATATTTCCTAAAGAGTTGATAGTGCTTCTAGAAGACTTGATACTGCTTGTAAAACTGTAAACACTACTAATAGAAGACATTCCGTTAGGAATGCTCACATACTTGGGCTTTTCTTCACTTTTTTTAGAAACCGTCATTTGTCGTGTGATATTGCTTCCACAAGACTTGAAATGGTTTCGGAAGACTTGACATTACTTCCAAAAGACTTAAAATTGTTTTAGAAGACTTCATGTTGATTCCAGAAGACTTAAAATATTTCCAAAAGATCTGATATTGCCTCTTGATGACTGGAAATATTTCCAGAAGATTTGAAATATTTCCTAAAAATTTGATACTGTTTGTAAAACTGTAAACACTGCTAGTAAAAGACATTTTCTTAGCAGTGTTTACATATTTGGGTGTTTCTTCACTTTTTTTTAGGCACTGTTATTTTTTGTTTGAGTCTTTTCCCAGCTTAGTTTTTTCAGCACTCAAAACCCATAAGTATTTCCAAGAACCGGCGCCTATGAACTGATATAACAATTATAATTTATTTCTCTACAATATTTCTAACATCTGTCAAAAATAGCACATCTTAGATTCGAACGAATACGGTAACAAGCCATCATTATCTAATCGTAACTTAATAAACAACATCTTAATTACTCTCTTTTATTTAAAAATGTTATCTCAAATGGAGGAAATGACACGAAAAAGAACAATAAATTTTTTTTTTTTGGATCTGATGGTCCATTTTGCGATTCATTCTTTCCTCGTTTTTTTTTATGCTTTTGTAAGTAATAGTAGTGTCCTGAGGTGCAATTTTCCATTAAGAACGGCGGCTCGGGAAAATTCCTAGTTTTTTCCCCATTTGCTTTCACCGCGCACTCGGCTCTTGATGGGGTGCAATTAAAAATACGAACGGGAATTACGGCATTCTCCCGGCTGACGACAAAGACGTCGACAAGAAAACGACGTCGCTCCGTGCAAAACGTTCTTCTTTGATGAATATTACGACCTCATTTCGTTCTACTACAACACCCTTTACTTGCATATTCGGATATTTCTTGTTTGAAATTCTAAAAAAAAAGAAAAAAAGTTTATTGTTATTATTTTGTTTTTTCTTTTTGTTTTAGATGCAGGAAGTGTTGGTGTATTAAGAAAAAACGATTTTTAGGTGAGTTAATTTTGAATTCGTTATTCGGGGGGTTTGGAATTGTTGAATAATAGTTGATGTAAGCCCACAATTACTCTGGGATTTGTGGCGTTTCGGCGCGTTGTGCCATAACTGATGTGGCATACGCCAGATGGTTTCGGATGTAACCAGATTCGGTTTGAAATTCCGTGTTAGAGTGTCGTGGAATCGTAAATCCGCGTTGGATTAAGTCCGCCTCTCGATTACTAAATAAAATTATTCTCGTGAATAATTCATGTTACACCACATTTTTTTTAAAATTCATTATTTATAATTTTCTTTTAAACCGCCCTTTTCATCCAGTACTCACTCAAGTGGTGGGACCAAACGTCGAGTTTTCCTCGTAATAAAGGAAAAAGGGAAATTATAGTACGCCGAATGCAGTCGAATTAACGGACGAACGGCGCATTTACGTTCCAAGTTTTTAGCTTGCCAAGTTAAAGCTTTTCCGGGGCGTTATTGTCCCCTTTTCCCAGATGGCGCCTAATTTCCAATTTTATCATTCGCGGAACGGAGTACTCCTACCTTGTGAATAAAAAAGCTAACGGATTTTCCCACTTTTTCCATCCACCTCTACTTCACCAACTTCAAGTTTACTCGGTTCTAGTAATTACGTTCGGTACGTTAAATCTGCAGACCTTGAAGATTTATTCTTTGCCCCAAGGGTATTTTTACCTTTTTTATAATCTGTAATTATCTACACGTACTATTTTTAAAAAAGTGATTATTAATAATAAAGAAAGCTGTGGAAAGTAAAATTTCCGTTGAATAGACTGATTTTACGTTGAATTTTGAGTATTTTTCAAGCTGTATTTTGCAAGCGGTTCGCTATAAATATCGTTTTTTATTAATACGACTGTGTTGAGCGGTATATTTGTTATTGGAATGGTCCACTTGGCTCTTTGCTGCAAAGTGTGCAAGTACTCCAAGCTCCATCTCCTCCAAAAATGTTGCATCATCTTCTAGAATAAAGCCCATCTAGACAAACGGTCATCTGGGACATTCTGTAAATCTACATTCGGAATTTCATTAGATGCAGGTGATAATGTGAGAAAATGTCCAGGAGTGAGAGGCTGCAGGTCATTTGGATCGGATCCAAGTGAACAGAGTGGGCGAGAATTAAGAATAGATTCGATTTGAGTAATTCAGGTATAAAGCTCTTCAAATGCTAACGCCTGGTCTCCTATAACCCTCTTCAAATGTGTTTTTGCGGACTTGACTCCAGCTTCACTCAGTCCGTTGATGTTTGGAGATGCCGGAGGGTTGAACAGCTACTCTATACCCAACTTTTCGCCCGCCATTTGGGCGTACTGGTTTAATTGACGATATGCGTCCACAAAATTGGTCGCCTTGGTCGGAAAACAGTCGAATACATTGTTGTCTCTTCGAACAACAAATCGGCGTAAAGCGGATAAGAAAGCGTCAAATCAGAGACTAATTCTAGATGAAAAGTCTAGAATCGAGGAGATTTTTGCTCCTCGATGTCGTCTGGCAGTGATATGGAAGCTACCGGCATAATCAATACCAGCAGTATTGAACGCTTTTATTTGCTGTATTCTGAAAGTAGGCAAATCAGCCATCAATGGAGTGATTGATTTCGGACGTGTTCGAAATCAGGATATTATTTTATTAATTACAGTACGTGGTGACATAATCCAGAATTGATTTGCTATAAGCGCATGTAACGTTCTATAACCAGGGTGCAAATTTTCTACGTGTATATGTTGAACAATTAATTTGCTCAGACGATGTTTAGATGGTAATAATATTGGGTGAAATTACAAGTATATAAGCTTTAAAGTAGATCGGATGAAGTGGAGTTTGTTTTTCCGACAATGACATAGGTAGATGACGATGATAATTTAACTTTCTACAACCTACAATAAATCTCAACACATAAGCTACTACATTTTTAATCTTACTTAGAGATGAACAGCGTACCATCAATGTCAGTAAAAAATTGTCAGTTTTCGTTGTCATATTAACAGCCACTACATGTTTCTCTTCGGGCAATTTCTCGTCTTGGATTGTGATTAATTGGGCAGGCCAGTCCGATGCCGGAAACGATAACCAGGTTGGACCATTCCACCGCAACTGGTATTCGACCATTTCCGCTGGAAGTAAACCTCTGGATCCAGGATCCGCTGGATTATCCAATGATGATACGTGATTCCAGGTATTATATTTTGAATGTGGCTGGTGCGGTTGGCAACAAATGTCTTCCAACGATGTGGAGATGACTTCAGCCAACCCAAAACTATAGTGCAATCTCACCACGCGAACAATTGCCCTTTTTGTGCACGGGTCATTTAGTGAAAGACGTGAGAATCCAAAGGTGTCGATCAATGGGTCCCAATGAAGGCCTAATACCTTGATGAAACCGGTCTGAGCGTGATCGAGATACACTGGAGAAGTAGCACTATCAGGGAACACTCGTTTAATCACTCCAGGGCAATTACTTGCCCACTTCGCCAGTTGAAAACCACCCAATGATAGTAATTTGATAATTTGTTGTTGTAAATGTATCGCGTCGGGAACCGAAAAACTCTCGGTAACTACATCGTCCACATACATATCATTTATTAACACTTGAGAAGCCTCAGGAAATTCCGCAACATAGAGCCTAGCTAGCTTCTTGATTGTGCGCAATGCCAAGTATGGGGCCGAAGAAACCCCATAAGTGACTGTATTGAGTTGATACTCACAAAGTTAATTTGTGTCATAGTTTCTCCGAAGAATGCCTTGCGAAGAAGGCAAGAAAGACTTGCAAAGGCATGAATCAAGCGATGGTTCAACTAATAATGAAATGTTGTACCTTGGAAATGACATATCAGTAGATCGTCCAGTCAACAACTATCCAAAGATAGAACCTCTGCCCTGGTTCATTCATACCACCAACACGACGGTCACCAGTGAGAATATATGGTACCAGTTCAGCACCTAATAGTAAATCCATTGGCCCAGGTGTTGATTGAGTTTTAGATATATTAAGATCTTGTAAATGCGGATATGCAGAGGCGTCAATGGAGATGCTGCGATGCTCTGAATAAATACATTGGCTGATCACTGCGGTAATGTTTAACGTATTTTGAAAGACATTGCACGGCTTGATAGAGCATTCAACAGAACCCTTGTTACAGTTGGATGACGTATTATTCAAACCCTCAATCGGTACAGAATGAATCGAGCGAACCATTAAAGCTCTGACTTTGTGGTATGCTCCAAATCGATCTTGAACATCTACTTCTGCGAACGGAAGTAAAATAGTAGCGACGCTATTGGTAGCAGAATCGACAGTATGAGGCTGCATTGACGTACCAGAAGAATTTGGATTTGGTGAAGTTTTAGCTTGCTGAGCTGAATTCAGATGTAACTGTATGGTGTCGCTTATTGCAAATTCTACAAGATTTGTTTGAGTGACATTTACTTGTTTGATGACGGTATCCTAAGCAATTCTTGCAGACCTTATTTTCAGAAATGATATTAGATCGCTGTGAAGGAGACTTTTCGAGAAATTTATCGCACTGATAAAGGTTATTGTTCATTTTACATAAAATACAACTTAGGTTTTGTTTGATTTCCGTAACAAAAGTTGACGTTGACTTTACAGATGGCTTAGGGCCCTTAACTGACGATGTCGATTTAACTGAATTAAACCCATTAATCTGTTTCAAATTTTGTCTTAATTGAGATGTCTAATTTTTGCAATAAAAGATTAAATAATAAAAAATCCCAAGCCTCAACGGGAAAACCCAGCGTTCTCAACCCTTCAACGTTCTCGGAAAAGGTATCTATTAACAATCGATAGGCCTTAGCGGAACCTTCACTCTTGATTATAATGTTTTGAAGTTCATTATAATATAAAGTTGCCAGATGTCGTTTATTTTGATATCTAGTTTTTAAAGTTTGGAAGGCTACTGAATTTCATTGGCAAACCTTTTACAAGATTCAAAGTTTCTCCAGAAAGCGATGTTTGAAGATATTGGTACTTCGCCACCTCTGATAATGACTGATTTTCATGTACTAAAGATCGGTACAGATCGTAAAAACTTGGCTAGCTCTTGTAATCACTTGAGAATACTGGGAGTGAAATTTTATTTAATTTAGGAGAATTAATAGGTATAGGAGGATCTTTTGGTTCTGAAATTTCAGAAGAAATCTTATAATGGACGGCTTTTATCTTAAAGTAGGATTCATCAGCTTGTCTACGTATAGCATCATGGGCATCAAAATCTGTTTCATCTATAAGACCAATAACCTGATTGTGCAACGTTTTAAAATTACCAAATTAAATAATACTTATTAGTAAGAAACTTCTCAAGCGTGATTTGTTAAAAATGATAGGACAAGTTGCACACATGACACGAGTCAGACCACTGTTAACTCTCAGTTTCCTCGCTCGCCGCATGTGCGCAAAATCCCAAAGTAACAAAATTTGAACATTTTTAAATTAATTGAAAACGTTTCGCGTACGAAAATATAATTACTTAATTAACAACTGGATGAACACCATCGTTAACTGATTTTCCTCATTTTCTTCTTGAGAGTCTGTTGTCTACGCTTTGTTAAAACAATTTTTTATCATGTTTGATGTTACTGAATTCCAAGAATCCGACAACGCTCATATCGTTTGTAGAATATTCCATTTCGAATTTTCTTCGTTCGATTTTATTGTCAAAATTGCTGCTCTTACAAGACGAGCACGATATCGCTTCTTCATGCACGCAATTATGGCTTGATCAAGAGGTTGGAGTGCACTCGTTGTGTTAGGTGGAAAATAAATCACCTTCACATTGTCCAAATTGATATCATTAACATTATGTGCAGTAC
This sequence comes from Onthophagus sagittarius, assembly GCA_036711965.1. NCBI lineage: Eukaryota > Metazoa > Arthropoda > Insecta > Coleoptera > Scarabaeidae > Onthophagus > Onthophagus sagittarius. The sequence continues at coordinate 26,916,726 of JASERS010000010.1, read as the reverse complement.
AATTGTCCATCGTTAGCAATACTTTTCTGTTTTGTGCTGCCATGTTTCGCTGGAAACGAACAAACCATTCTCGAAATGTTACAGACGTTACCCACGCATTTTTTTGATTACTATAATGGCACGGTAAATTGGAAAGATCTATTTTATTTAAACATCTCGTATTTTTGACTTTCCTACTATCCACAGATTTAATTTTTCGCTTCCATCTGCATTGCAACATAAAACTGCTGTTACTCTTTCTTTGCTTTTAGTGCCACCATATCACTTTTTACCTTTAAAATCCAAAGTACGATTTGGCATAAGATTATAAAAAACACCAGTTTCATCAATGTTAAAAACATTTTTATCAAGATAGGCGTTTCTTATAAATTTCAACTCCTGTCTTCACTCATCTATAGTAAGCACATTAACTTGATTTTCTTGGTGGTCTGAAATAAGGATATGATGAAGGATATGAAATAAGGCGTGGTCTGAAATACCGTGCCTACTCTTAAATCTGTGCAACCACCCAGATGAAAAATCACATCCTATTATTTTCAATTCAGCAGCGATTGATTTTGCCTTATCTTGTACGAATGGCCCTGTTAAGGAAACATTTTTTGTTTTCATTTCGGTAAACCATTCTATTAATTTTTTTTCTAGTTCTGGAAATGCAGGTCTCCTCAACTTTTTGCAAGACGTATATATTTTATAATTGTTGATAGCGTTGATTTTGATATGTTAAATCTTCCGCAATTTTAGTTTTTGTAACAAGTGTTTTTTAACATCCTCCAATATTTTTAATTTCCTTTTTAAAGGAATTGATGTCCTTTTCAAACTCATTTTTTTCAATTAACACTGAACGAACACTTTTTTTCTAAACCTTTTTTAATACATAACACTTTTTTAACACATTTGAAACTGCAATACGACTTCGAGTCGATAAACAATCGACCTACAGACAAACAAGCTATTTCCCGAATATCACACCTTAGATCTTCGGGGAATACCTCAACTAGTCTTACATTACCTAGAGAACAAAAAAATTCGTGTTCGCATATAGTTCGCTATATAGAGGGTTTACTAGATGTCATATTTGGTTCTCTTTTTCTGACTTAGGTATGGTATCTCAATTTTGGGACTCCTGTATGTTTCAATTTTAGATCGCTTTGATTCTATACTTTACGTACAGGATGTTTTTAAGTTATGTATTTAAGTTAGGAACAAGATATCCAGGATTATTCTTTCTATTTTTTCTCGAAATGAAAGCAATATCAAGAGATGATTGTTTGATGATCTGATTGTCATTAAAAATAGTAATATATTTTAATTCGTTAGTTAACTCAAACAATAAGTTTCTTAAATAAACTGCTTCTTTTGAAGCATCACTTAAAGCAATATATTCGGCTACCGAACTAGAAAGAGCCAGTCCTTTGCTTACTACTTTCCCAAGAAATAGCAGCCCTAGAAAGCTTAAATACAAAGCCAGTATAACATTTTCTGTCTATTTTGTTTGATTCCCGATCAGCATCAGCATAACCTTTTCGCACATATCCAATGATAATACTTATAACAATTATTAAATTGACTTAGAAAACTAACACTGTATGTAATATCAGGTCGAGTCAACACAGCTAAGTACATTAAGCTCCCTATCAATTTCTGATATGGTAAATGATTGTCTTGAACATCATTATCGTCTTTATTAAAACTAAAATTTTCAATTGGTACCTTAAGAGTTTTACGATCAATCATGTTAAATTTCTTTAATAACTGATTAATATAACTTTCCTGGTCTAAATTATAATTTTTTTATTAAAATCTCGCTTAATACGAACCCCTAAGCATTGTTTTGCCTCTCCCACATCTTTAATTTTTCAAAAAATTCGTATTTTCATTATCATTTGAAAAAAAAATCATCAACATAAAGCGCTATAACAGTTATCAATTTTCCGTTTCGTTTTGAATACAAACAAGGTTCTAAATTGGACTTCTTAAAATTTAATTTAATCGAAACTTCATCTATCCTTTTATACCAAGCTCGAGATGCTTGTTTCAAACCATAAATGGCCTTAATTAATTTACAAACTTTATCTACTTCTCTATTTACAAAACCTTCAGGTTGTTTCATATACACATTTTCTTCTAACAAACCGTTTAAAAATGCCGTTAACATCTAAATGTGTTATATTTAAATCTAATTTAACAGACAACGCAATTAAAAATCGAAGTGTCGAATGTCGAAAAACTAGTGGAAATGTCTCATCAAAGTCTATTCCATGTCTTTGTGTAAATCGTCTTGCCGCCAAACGTGCTCTATACGTTATTCTATTCGTTACGTCACTTTTCTTTTTAAATACCCACTTACAATCAACGATTGTACCACTTTCCGGAATATTCACCAAGTCCCATGCACTATTTTCATCAAACGACTTCATTTCATCTTCCATAGCTTGTCTCCATTGTTCACCATCAGGTATTGATAACGCTTCAGCCACAGTAGTTGGAACATCTTCCAAATCAACTTCCGATTTACTCATGTAAGTTACATAATCACTAAAATCTCTTGGCTTCCGTTCTCTTTTCGACCTTCGCAACGTATTTGTTTCGACCTTCATTTCTTGGACAAGATTTTCATTCGTGTCATCATTAGTTAAATCAATGTTTTCAATTTTATCTTCCATTGCTTCGTCCCCCACTTTTTCTATAGAATTACATGTTATATTTACTTCAGGTGTTTTTATATTTTCCAAAATCATAACATAACATCTCTTTTATGTAAATCATACAGTCGATATCCTTTGATATTTTCACCAAATCCAACTAATAACATCTTTTTTGTTTTTTATCAAATTTTTGTCTTTTTTCTTTTGGAACGTATACCATATTACCTGTCCATAATTCATATGGAGTTCTGTAATCCAATCCCTTTACCACACATCGATTCTTTAAATACACAGCAGTATTAACTGCCCCTGCCCAAAAACTTTACTCAAATTTGCATCAAAAAGTAAACATCTTTTTCTATTATGCTTCTATTCATTCTTTCCAGCATTCCATTTTGTTCTGGAGTATAAGGTGTTGTTTTTTGATGAATTATTCCGTTGTTATTCAAATATTTGTCAAATTTTTCATTACAAAACTCTCTTCCATTGTCCGTTCTAAGAATTTCAATTTTTCTATTTATCTGCTTTTCTACCTTAGCCTTAAATTCCTTAAAACAATCAAAGGTTTCATCTTTAGTTTTAATGAAGTAAACAAATGACATTCTCGACTGATCATCTTCAAATAACAAAAAATGACGTGATCCACCCAACCATTTTTCTTCCATAGGACCACATAGATCTGCATGTACCACATCTAGCAACGATTTTGCTCTCGTACCCTTATGCTTGGTAATCTGCAATGGTAATCTGGATTGTTTTCCTTCTTAACATATCTCACATGATTTATTCTTTGAGCTTACATTACAATTTAATAAATTAACCGAACCTTTCATCAACCTTAGATCATTGTAGTGTAAATGAGCCATTCTGCGATGCCAAAGATCTTCGGATACCGCTGAAGCCACCAATAAACATTTATTTTCAAATCTCAATTTATATACATTGTCTATCATGTCAGCAGCTGCAACCAATTCGCCATTCATATTGTAGATTTTGCAATGATTGATCTCAAAAATAACCTTGTTATCATTTTTAAACAACTTACTAACCGATAATAGGTTTGTTGTCAATTCGGGAACATATAAAGCATTTTTTATAACAATATCCTGTGATTTATCATTCACGATTGTTTTTATCTTTATATCACCTGAACTTAGCACAGGTATTTTCGATCTGTTAGCAACCATTATTTCTTGGATTTCCGTTTCTTTCTCTTCATCTATGAACCAATCGTTACTTGCCGTTAGATGATTACTCGCCTCGGAATCGATATACCAATCTGTATTATTGAATTGATCACACAAAAATACTGCACTAAATGCATTCTTTTGTTTATTCTCTTTCAATAAAGGGCATTTGTTTTTAAAGTGACCTGGTTTCCTGCATTTATAGCAAACAATGTCATCTTTTGTTTGCACCCTGTATTATCTTATTAATAAGATTTAGATAGATTTCGTGTTAAATAGATTGAATAAGATCTTATCTCAATGAGACGGATCACGTCTCCATTACATATTTACCTATACATGAACTACGTATTAAACCCCCACTACTTTTATAGAGTAGGATTCGATCTCGCGACATTTCCACTAAGACGAAGCAGGGTAGTTTTAAGCGGAAGTGGTGGGTGGGAGGGGGAGACATTGTGTGCGACATCAACGTCGAGGACAGCATTACAGCTTGGATAATTTCTCGTCGTTTTCAGTTTCGGGGCAGTTGCTTTATGAGCTCCATAAGCTGCTTCCCCGGTTTCCAGTGAGCTTTGGTCATGGCATAAGGACCTCTTACTCGGTGGTAATCGTGAAGGTATGCCACCCGACATAACGCATTGTTTGGGACTGTTTACTCGAGGCAATGGGTATCGATTTGTTAAACCGTCTCGACTACGCCATTTTCGAGGGGTTGGTGCAGTACTCGGAATTGTGAAAGAGAGAAGAGGATGGGGGAGGGAAAGGAAATTTAGATCGAATGCAAATAACTTTGGGTAGAAACTTTTCAGACGTCTTGAAATGTGTGTGTTTAATAATAATTGATCTAGTTTGATAATAATTGAGTATAAATTCTCCGGTAAACACAAGATGTCGTTGACGCTGCATTCTCACGTATTTGGCTTTGAAAGAGCATTGCTCGAATTCCACGGGGTTATGGAGGTAAATGGCCCGCATAATATTGTAAAACGTGACGTTACGTAAAGACATAAAGGAATTACGACGAATTTGTACAAGCAGAAACATTTTCGAATGGTATTCTAATGACCTCGGGGATGTTGGGGAGTAAAAACTCGTCGTTAGTGAAAATGTATTTAGCGAGACGAGAGAAAATTACGACCCGAGGATATTAACTGGTGGAAGTTTCCCGTTTGTAACATGGAAACCTAGTGGTTTTCAGAAAATAATGAGTTTTGTGATTTTCTTGGCTTAACATTTTTAAGACATATTAAACTATTTCGAGTTAGTTAAGCAACTCCTCGAACTCAACAACAATATTACCCCAACAACTTTTGAACTAATTACTCATCGCGAAGCAAGGAGCGCACTCAATTCAAAGTTAACTTAAGCATTTCACTTTGCTTGGTTTTCAATAATTTAACAGCGCATCTTTATTAACTTCGACGTGCTCTAGAAAATTAGATTATTTTTCAAAGCGAATCGAAATCTTTTAAGTATTAAAAATAATTGGTACCCCGATAAACATCAATTCGCGTCAACGGGAAATTGGGTAATATCCCGTTGCAAATATCGTTATCGAAGCTTTTGCGATCGGAAGTTAATCCAATTTTCGAACTTATCTAAAATTAATTCAAATCAAAATGCGATTTGCGAAAAATGAGACAAAGATATTTAATTTAATTCACCAAAATAAATCGACAGAGTCACCCTTGAGTGGTTGGAATGCGTGAGGAATCGAAAAGGGATAATGAGGTGAGAACGTGAAACTCAACAGGGTTGCTACACCGCGAACGAAGGTTCCCGGAACGTGACGATAATCAGTCTTTGCACCCCCATTCGTACTGTTCGTTAATTAAAAGTTGAAGAGGGTGAAATAACGACCCCAATGGTCGGGTTTTCTCAAAACGGAGCCCAAATTTGCGTCGCGTGCTGCGATCTTTACCCCTAATTAGTAAAGGGTTAAAACGAAATGTGACTTTTAAATTTTTAACCCCACCATTACAATTTTAATATCCTTCATTAAGCACATTTTAATTATTTATTTCTACTTATATTTCTGGATAAATTTCAAAAAGAAAAGAGATAATTTTCGCTTCTTTTGAAGCTCACACATAGTATATAATGCCTACCTCCTTAAATCAAGTCAACTTAAGCTTGGTAAAAGCTAACCTTCTACACTGAAGGATCAAAAAAGGTTAGAGGCTGAAATGGAACATTAAGAAATGCATATAGAATATGCTAGCGTTCAATAGGCATCGAACTAATCGTTGTTAGTGATGTCTTTCAAGTCTCAATCAATTGACGAGTCTAATATTGTGGTAATAATAGTAATAAGTGGTGGAAATTTTGCGAAAATTGAACAAAATAGGCTTTAAAAAGTTACCATTAACTTTTACATCACCAAAACTTAATTGAATTTAAATAAAACTATGTTTGTATGTATGTAGGAAAGCGGAGGGTACGCAAAAGCATACAGCACCTAGGCCCCAACGGGCCCCTTGTACATCCTCTTATACTCTCTCCGGCCTATCAATACTCATCAACCAGCCTAAGGAATTTCCGAAGGCTAGAATACAGCTCAGAGGTGTGTTTCTGATGCTATCTGTGCTCGGCCATTCCTCTCCAAAGTCTCTCATTCTGAGGTCTTGTAGAGTGGGACACAAGTTCACAAAATCACACAAGATGTGTCGAACAGTCTCCTCGCTCTCTTGACAAAAGTGACAGAGGTGACTAGTAGCAAGCTTAAGGTTGTAGAGATGCTTGTTTACCTTACAGTGACCCGTGATGAGTCCCGTTAAAATACGTAGAGCGCTTCTACCGAGTCTTACGAAAGACCAGACTGTCTTTGCTGAAGGATAACACAACAGTTCTTTAGACAGATAGCAGCCCTTTGTCGGAGTTAGGAATCAAGTTCCTCTCTACCACTCAACCCTACAAATAAAAAATAATAATTAATTAAAATAGAACAAAAGAAAAATAAAAAATAAAAATTAAAAAAAACAATGTTTACGAAATTAATCATATTAAGTAAATAAAATAAAAATAAAAGCAATAAATATTAATTGCGATACATTGCGAAATCAACTGTACGCAAGATTGTTCATCCATCAACATCTGTCGCAGTTTCCTCTTAAATGCATTCAAATTTAAAGATTTCAGAGAACCTGGTAGCGGATTATAATATTTAGGAAGGCAATATGAGAAAAATCGTTCAAATAATGAGCTCGCGTCGTTAGGCGGTGTACTAATACCTCTATTTTTAATATTGATGTTATGAACGTCCGTCCTGAATGATATTTTGTAGTACAGATCCCCCGTATCTGTACTTATCTCTACTTCTTCAGTAGGAGAAGTTTATGGTAGAACGATAACAAATGCAATTTTCTCCTGTTAGACATACTCAACCAGTCAGCATCTATCAATTTATGAGAAACATGATCATAACGTTTTAAACCATATACAAGTCTGAGGTAAGCGTTGTGTACCCGTTGTACACGACATGCTGAAGCGCTATCCAGACAAGTATCAAAAACCTTATCACAAAAAGTAAAGTGGTTAAGTACAAGGGAATCGCAAAGTTTCAACATTATATTTCTAGGTACTGCATGTCTAATTCCATACCATAATTTCAACGTTGCATATGATTTGTTTGTTTTTTTGAGCGATATATGTTTTAATTCTAATATGCGAGTCCTGATACAATCCTAAATTACGAAAACAGCAACCAACACTGATTCGCTGACCATCAACTTCTACTCCAAAATGAGGAGAATGTTGCTCTCGCAAACTCCGCCTACCGAAAAGCATCAATGCCGACTTGGCACCATTTACTTTCAAATTATGTCCAGACGAAACTTCCACTAAGTTCCTAATTTCTCGAGTTAAAATAGATTCAGCCGATGACATATCACTGGGAGCAAATCTTAGGTATAATTGGGTGTCATCTGCGTAAAAATGGCAGCTACAGTGTTCTAAACTGTTCGCAAAGTTGGATGTATATAAAGAAAACAGAAGTGGCCCCAATATAGATCCCTGCGGCATACCCGCTGACACCCTCCGAGGCTCAGATATGGACTTATTTATCTTAACCTGTTGGTATCGATTGCATAAATAATTCGAAATTAATAATATAGCATTACCGCTAAACCAACAAAATTTAAGACAGAACTTAACAAGGAATGGTTTACATTTCCGTATCAAAAGCTTTTGAGTAATCTAACAGAACTAACGCGCAGTCATGTGGTTTTTGCTCGGAGAATGTCGTCGGTAATATGCATTAACGCTGTTTCGCAACCATAATGTTTACGAAATCCAGACTGATTCTGAGGTAGAATATTATAGCTGTCAATAAAACTTCTAATCTGCCAGTCCATAACTTTTTCCACAACTTTAGCAAGAGTCGGGAGGATGCTAATAGGTCGTAAATCTTTGTACTCTTGGGGATTATAAATTTTTGGTAATGGAGATATCAGAGCGGTTTTCCAACAGGAAGGGAAAACACATTTCTCCAAACAGTAATTAACTATATGTGTTAAATGTGGGAGTATGAAAGGACAGCAGTATAAGAGCATTGACAACGAAATACCATCATCTCAGACAGAATTAGATTTCATTTTAAGTAAATAACTTGCGACAACGTTTTCATGTACAGGTCAAAAATCAACATACTTCTGAAATTCACATTTATGTTGCTGTTATAGAAGTGCACAGCATCATTTGAAGGTGCCCCCAATGAACAACTTGTCTGGAGAAAATAGTTATTAATGTCATTCACATTTCTCAAATGCATGGGTAAAGTGTTTATTCCTAATCACTCCGAAATCGCGAGCAACCCGCCACATCGTAGATGTTCCAGTATGACTTGCTGTCCTCCCTAACCACACCCTTTTTTCAGTTTTTTTCAGCATTTGTTACGTGTCTTCTTAACATTTTATACTGCTCCAGGTCTAATACATTCTTTGTACGCTTATATTTAGCATACGCTCTATTTCTAACTGCGATTATTTCCTTGACTTGTGGAGTTAGCCACAAGGCAGGTTTTTTTGAAAATCTTTTTGTTTGTAATGGCGCATGTAAATCAAAGAGATTTAATATTAAAGAGTTAAAATATTTACTTCTTCATCGATGTCCCTTCTTTTCCCATATTCTTTCTCCAGTTTTTTAAATTCACAAAAAAAAGTGGTGTGTAAGGTCTTCTCTAATTATAACTTGGGTTCCTCTTAACAGTTTCTTATGATAAAATACGGTATCCTTGCTCTTGTGACTTACAAACTGTATTATAATTGGTCGGGTCTTCCCATTTCGCTTCGGTCCAATTCGATGACAACGATCAATAGAATCCGGTATCAATTCATTGATACCGGATGGGCGAGGTTCATTTTCTTATTACAATATTTAATACAACTTGTTCGGTGTTCTCATTATCTGTCTCGTCCACCCCGAAAATTCGAAGGCTATTCCGACGAGTATATTGCTCAAGTCGACTTAGTTTTTTTTCATGATCTGCTCTATATACGGTGTTTTCGGACTTCGAACGAGCAACTTCCGCCTCCAAAAGTACGACCTTTTCTTCGAGAATTTTAACTTTTTCTTTGTATTCGCTAAGTGCATCCCTTAGGATGGACGATATTGATTTTGTAATATTGGTAATGAACGATTCCTTCTTGAACAACTCAGTTAATACCTCCTCAAAATCAGTCAGTTGTTTCTTAGTGACCACCATATTTTTTTAACTAAGTAACACACTCAAACAACAAAAAAACAACCTTAAAAAGACAATAGTCAAGTTAAACTAATCAGTAACTCGAACTACTTCGATAATTTTCGCCAACATCACCCGAAGAGGCACGCTTTACTTACGCTTCGTTGCATGCTTTACTTCGAATGTGTGAATCGAAGTTGAAAAGAATCAACTCTGTCTTCCGAGGATTCACAGCGAGCTCTTGTCGGTCACACCAAGACTCAATCAATTTGAGAGCTACTTACATTCTATCAAAAAGTACATTTATGTGCTTACCTTTGATAAGGATGGTTAGATCATATGCATAACCAATTGTTATGAAGTTGGCTTTAGCGAGGGATTTCAAGAGGCTATCCAGGGTGAGATTTCACAACAATGGGGAAAGTACACCCTATTGTGGACAGCCTCGAGTAACTCCTCCATGAAGACTGACGTCGCCAGCCCTAATCTTAACTATTCTATGTTTGAGAACGTTCTTAATCCAACCACAAAGAGTCGGTGAAACTTTATGCTCAAGTAAGGCATCGTTAATACCAGAGAAAGTTGTTTTATCAAAAGCTCCCTCTATATCTATGACACACCAAGGGTGGTCTCCTTTGAGTCCAGCGCTCCACCAACAAAGCTGGCCAACGAGTGAAGAGCCATTAGTGTGAACTTGCCCCGAGTGTAGGTATGCTGATTAGAATTTACTGGTGCAATTGGAAGACAGAAATCCCTAATATAGCGATAACACAGTCTCTCCAAGGCTTTCAAACGATTTCGGTGAAATAATCTAACTTTCCCGGTTTTGGTATGAAGTTCGCCGTAACCTCACGCCACCGATTGGCTATATAGTGTAGCGCCAGGTAGGCCTGGAAAATTCTCACCAGGTGAGGTACAAGATCCTCCAAGCCCCATTGTAGAAGGGCTGGTATAATACCATCTGGTTCTGGTGTTTTGAACGGCGAAAAACTATTAATTGCCCACCGTATCTTTTCTTCCCTGCAATTTCTTCGGCTAAGATCCAATCATCTGCAGTAGGTTCAGGGTTGGTGTCTTGAAGTGAACACATGGGACTTCTGGAACCTGAAAAATGCACCTCCATTAATAGATGAAGACTCTTCAAAAGATTTTCGGTAAAAGAAGTCGTCAGCCTTTTTTAATAAGCCAATTCGTCCTTCCGGGTCAGATGAAAGTACCCGATTTAGGCGAGAGATTTCGAAACTTCTTCACAGAATTTCTTCCACGTTTCTCGCTTCCTATGACGAACGCTTTTTTTAAATTTCGCTAACTTACCCTTGCAAAGTTTCCAGTCGGAATCTAATTTTGAGTTTTTAGCTCTATTAAAGACTGTCCTTGCACGCCTCAAAACGGCCTCAGGTCGGAGAGGACAGGCCTTTCTGTAAGCTTTAATTAAGGAGTCTCAAATGGTATTTAAGTACTCCTCAATCTCAAAGCTTTTAGTTATCTTAAGCAAAGCGATTTCGTTCAAACTCCCAGTTAGTATAGATCTGAACTCGTCCACATCCGTCCTTCTGGGGTTACGCTTTAGGTTCTTTCCAATCTTTAATGTACCAAGATCAAACGTGATCCACCTTATATTGAAACTTGGTCAGAAGCAGTCCAGTTGCGGATCGAGGACAAGATACTCATCGAAGCGAGAGTGATGTCAATAATTGATTGACCTCTAGCTGTTATAAAGGTCGGCCCAGAGCCACGATTAAGTATATCTAAATTACTGCTAAAAATGAATTCAAGAAGGGACTTACCTCTTCCATTATCATCAGCGTTACCCCAAGTCAATTCAATTATATTAATTGAATTTAAATAAAACTTTGTTTTTTAGATGGATTTGTGTTTTATTCTTTGTTCTACCGGTTTCGAGTTTTTTTAACTCATCTTCTGGAGCTTGTCACGTCAAAAACAACAATTATTATACAAATCCATCTAAAAAAACATAGTTAGTTTTATTTAAATTCAATTAATATAAAGATGGAAACGAAAAATCTTTCAAACTATGATCACCAAAACTGATCGACTCTATCTCTCATCAAGCCTTTTGTGATATATGGGATAAGATTGCAGTTGAGATTGCAGCAAAGAAAATCCCGAGATCTGGTCAGTTCATGGGAAAATAAAAAAGTGATTTGAGGCTCCTCAATTTAACCCAATCTAACCCAACCTAGTTTTTTACCAGTTACTGTAGTTTACATAAGTATGAAACACGTCTGTTTGTAAATGATATGAAATGGAAGAGGAGGTGATAAGCCATATTATTTGTGACTTGTTATAGCTCCAAATTTCAATTCTATGTAAACATCACCCTGAATGAACTGTTTGTGAACTAAATTAAGAAAAAAAGAACTAAATTAGTTTATAAAGCATGTGAGCTTTCCTGTATTTGTGATAAGTGTGTAAGATAATTAAGCTAATATAAACATAATTTTTTCGATTTTGACCAGTTTAAATATAATCTACTAAATCAGTTTCTATAAATAACGTAAAAATATTGAGTGTAAGTAATATTTTTATAGTAGTGTAATATTTCTTGGGTGTTGTTAAAATTTTTTTAGTACAAATAATATTTTTTCCATAAATTTTATTAAGCTATTGAACATTTTCCATATGAATACAACGAGGAGGGTGACTTTTTTTTGTTATAATTTATTGTGAGAACTTTATTGCGCGGAAGCGCCAGTATTGTAGTTAGGGGAACGTTTGAAATCGGGCCGGCGGAAAATGCAAAATTCCCAACTGGCTTCAACCCTTTTACTGCGAGAATGCGCCTTATTTGAATACTGCGCATTCTTCGAATATGCCTCGGACGTGACTGAAATTATGAGTTCCCCCATTACAATTAAAATACTTTCCAACATTACAATTATAGCCGCCTCAATTTAATTTTACATAAATTATTCAACTTCTCCGAAAAATAGATTAACTACTCTGCATGTTATTGTAACAAAAGATTTGAGATTTACAATTAAAACTAGAACTAACACTAGACCTACAACTAGAATGTTTTGGGTTTGAACTTTCTCAACGTTCAAACCCAAAACTTTCTGGTTTTAGGTTTTGTTTTAATTCAATGAGAATATAGAGTAACTTATGTTATCTAATCCTACTTACTATTATCTAGCATTGCCACTGGAACGAACACTAAATCTAGAACAAAAATCATTTGGGTTTAGCCGCACGTCTTTTAAGACGGCTAAACTCAAATGATTATAGTTCTAAATTTAGTGTTGGTTCTAGTGATAGTGTTAGCTTTAGTTTTAGCGCAATAGGAATATAGAACAACTCAGCGAATAAATTATCTAGAATATGGGGTATCATTAATCTAGATTATGGGTTATCTAGATTGTAGTTATTGATCTAGTATTAATCCTAGTACAATGAAAACACGTTACAATCGAGCGCTGAATGACAATTAAAACTAGAACTAATACTAGACCTAGAACCAAGGTCCGTAAACCGTATTGTACCAGGTTGGCCAGAGACTGAAAAACGCGTTTTGAAGGGTAAGGAGAAGGGTGACGTCACGAATTACGTAGTTAGGTCCATTACTATCATCTTTTAGTTACATTTATCTTATAGATAAATCCATCCACTAGCCAATCAGAATGCGTAAAATAGTCGTAACCATGGTGGAAATTCCTTAGATATCTTAATCAGAAGACGGTAGTAACGAGCCTTACTATCTCAAATTATCTCACAAATAAAAAATCCCTGAGATATCCAAAGACTCTAATGATATTTGGGTTAAATTTTTAAATTGGTAACCATATTTTGACATTTTAACTAATTTTAACCACAAATGACATCGCTGAACTGAGATTTTTCTAATATTTTGTATAAATTTAAAAATTCTTTAAAAATCGGTTTTTTGGAAAATTGTTACGAAATTACTTTCAATTACTAATTGAAGCATTTACCCTCCGAAAATGAAGTCAATTTTAAAATTTCTCACTTAGTTCTTAAGATATAAGATGTTGAACTTAATTTGGATTTTTCCAATATTTTGTATGAATTTAAAAATTCTTGAAAAATCGATCTTTTGGAAAATTATTATGAAATTACTTTCAATTATTAATTGGAGAATCTATTTTCGAAAGATGAAGTCAATTTAGAGATATCTCACTCAGAACTTGAGATATAAGCTGTTGAATTTAATTGGGATTTTTCCAATATTTTGTATAAATTTAAAAATTCCTGAAAGCTCGATTTTTATACGAAAATTGTTATGAAATTACTTTCAATTATTATTTAGAGCATCTACTTTTTAAAAGTGAAGTCAATTTGAAAGTATCTCACTTAATTCTTGAGATATAAACTGCTGAACTTAATCGGAATTCTTCCGATATTTTATATAAATTCCTGAAAACTCGATTTTTTGAAAAATTGTTATGAAATTACTTTCAATTACTAATTGAAGCATCTAATGTCTAAAATTGAAGTCAATCTAAAAATATCTCACTTAGTTCTTGAGATATAAACCGCTGAACTTAATTGGGATTCTTCCAATGTATTGAATAAATTTAAAAATTCTTGAAAAACCGATTTTTTAAAAAATTGTTATAAAATTACTTTCCATCACTAATTGGAGCATCTACTTTCTAAAATTGAAGTCAATTTGAAAATATTTCATTTAGTTCTTGAGATATAAACTGCTGAACTTAATTGGAATTAAATAAAAAGCTATTATTTTTGCACTATCAATGGTTTATTATTTCATTTACACTACCGGTTCCGATATATAAACATCATCTTCGGGTGTTCCTATAAATTAAAGTAAATTATAAACGGAATAACATTAAACCCTATTATTGCTTATGACAAAATTAAAATAAAATAAATCCAAACAAAACTTTTTTTTTAACACTTACGTCATTAATTGAATATATGCACATTATTAAAGAGGGTGTAATTATTCATTAATGTGAAAAACATCCTATTTGTTTAAAAAATCCACAAAATTCTACGTATACTTCAGAATAATTCAATAAAAACTGCGTGGTTAAAAGTAAAATTTCGCGTGACATGTGTATTGAAAGAAAAGAATTAAGGTTATGTCATACAAAACTAGTTTAAATCAGTTAGAAAACAAACTTGATCGCAGACATTTTTCTTAATAAATTAGAGACAGATAAGATTATTAATAACATAAACCCTTACAACAATAAAATAATAATATGGACAAGATATGTTGATGACATTCTAGTAATTCCTAATGATAATAACAAAGATACCATAAAGGGACTACATTCATATATTGATTCCTTACATAAGAACATAAAATTTACTATAGAGCTCGAAAAAGACAATAGTATTAACTTTTTAGATTTAAATCTAACAAAAGATTCCAACCATATAAACTTTAATATCTATAGAAAACCTACTCAAACCAACATGATAATTCCTTTTTCATCATTTCATCACTCACAACAAAAAGCCGCTTCATTCAATTCCTTTGCACATTGAGCATATAATTCAGATCTAAACTCCAAAAACCTAGAAAAAGAATTAAATATTTTAAAACAAACAGGTCGAGAGAACGGTTATCCATAATATATGATAGAAAAAATAATAGATAAACATAAAAAGAAAAAATTACTAAAAGATAACACATCACTCATAATCCCCCAAAAGACAAACCATCTACATATGGAGCAATCCAATATCAAGGAAACTTCTCACAAAAATTAAAAAACATATGTAAAAAATACGACATCATGCTAACATTTAAAAACAATTACACCATTAACAACAATTTGAATAACAGTAAAGACAAGATTGATAATATGAATTGTAGTGGAGTATACAAATTAGAGTGACACCTGTTCGGCCACATACATTGGTGAAACGGGCAGAGCACTAAAACATAGGATAAAAGAACATAAACAAAAGGATAATTCAAATTTTTGCAAACACATTCTGTTTAATAAAACACACCAATTTGATGAGGGAAAAAAATTCAAAAATAATACATAAAGGTAATAAAAGCTACCTACTAGAACTATTCGAAAGCTATGAGATTAATAAATTTATCAATAACTATCCTAATATACCCTGTCTTAATGAACAAATCCAACCCATGAACAGACCTTTATACTCATACTTAAAAATACCTTTTACCCCAATTAGAAAAAAGAAAGAGATAGAGGTGAGATAAGAGATTGGGAAGAGACTAGTATTATTTAATTTGTTAAATTTTCTAAATGATATAAGGAATTATATTTTATGTTTATTTCACAAATTATTTTGAAAAGTTTCATGTTTTATTAAATGTGTTCATACTTACTACTTACTTAATTGGAATTCTTCCGATATTTTATATAAATTTATAAATTCCTGAAAAATCGATTTTTTGAAAAAATGTTTTGAAATTACTTTCAATTATTAATTAGAGCATCTACTTTCTAAAAGTGAAGTCAATTTGAAAATATCTCACTTAATTCTTGAGATATAAACTGCTGAACTTAATTAAAATTCTTCCGATATTTTATATAAATTTATAAATTTCTGAAAAATCGATTTTTGAAAAATTGTTTTGAAATTACTCTCAATTACAAATTGGAGCATCTACTTTCTAAAAGTGAAGTCAATTTGAAAATATCTCACTTAATTCTTGAGATATAAAAAATTGAGAAAATATTAGCATGAAATTGACGCATTAACAAAATATGCGCTTCTGAAGCGCGTGGTATCTTTTTACGACGTTGTAATGTGGTTATCTTTCTAGGTTTAAGCACAGAATAACCAGAAAGGACAAAACCGGCGGTGTCTTTGATGTTTCACCAGCTATTTTGTTTGACCTTCGGCCATAGCGTTGGCGTGTAGGCGCCAATTTTAAACGTAAAGTACTTTTACTAAATTCTATTGAAGATATAATTATGGTTATTGTTATGAAAATTTAATACATTATATAAAATTCATTTAGTACAGTATATTGTTAATTAAAAATATTAAAAATTTTTATTTTATAAATTATTTACAATTTAAAATTTTGCACTAGGTGCTTTTTTCATATTCTGATTGTGAAACATTATGGTATAAAGTAATCTTAATCTGATAAATTAAATAATATTAAATAAAAATAAAAAATAGTAAACTACTAAAAAACTATTATTAAAAAAATTGAAAAATAAACTATGCTAAAAGATAAAAAAACAATACTACTTTAAAATATTAGAAACAAAATAGAATAATATACTAAATAACTAGGGTTTTACTCGAAGAAAAACTTTCGCAATCAAATAATTTCAACAAACGTACGTGGTAACAGAGATGTAAATAAACTCCAACGATATGGCGGACCAGCACATGCGCATAAAACTGAGTTTTGGCGGGAGAGCCTCTTTGTCCTTTCTGGTTATTCTGTGGTTTAAGTTAAGACATCTTTTGAGAGGCTGCTTTACCATGTAATTCGATAAATTACAAAAGAAAACATACATTATTTATTAAAATAATTGGAAGTAAATGTATCCTTTTACACATGTTGATTACCTGTCTTAAATACTATAAATGCATATCTTGTTTTCAAATTTTAAATAGGTTGCCTAATTATAAATTATTTTGAGAAAATTTTCCTGTTATGACTTATAATTCGTTATCATCATTATTATTAAATATTGAAGATTATGATTTGTCATATCGATAAACGAAGCTTTGGTCTATCAAACCCCACCAATACTATTGGATAATATTAAACAGGATGGTACCAGAACTGGTGCATTTGTGCAATGATTGGCCATAACTTTGATATTTTAAATGGAACAGGAAAAATGTTACAAATGAAAATGTGCAGGTGAAAAAATGAAAATGTGAAAGTTTGTAAAGTTTTGTCAGAAGAATTTTACACGGCAATCTGAAGTTCCCCCCATACAAAATGATGATTGTGCAAGAACTTATTGAACGGGAATCTAAAATCACAGAGCATTAATTACCTTTTATTTTTGTTAAGCATTTTAAGTATTTTCTGACGGAAAAATGACGCTCTTTTTAATGAGAGTATCCTCCCATCTGTAGCGTGCTTACTTTTCATTCTAATTCATTTTTAATATTAAGGAAACATTTAGCAATGATAGTAATAAAAAAGAGTCGTTTTCATAATATTTATTAATAAAATGTCAAAAATAATAAATTTACAATTGAGTTTATACAAAAAACGCAAAGAAAATAAATTAGAAAAAGTTAACTAGTATCATACCTTCGTTTTTTAGGTAATTCTTTGTTAGGTTTGGGTGCTACCATATCTACCTTAGAAGAGTCTGTCACTAGGCTTCTAATTTGATTATAGCGATACCATTGCCGTTCTAGTGATAGTCCATTCATAGGCATTGAATTATCAAGGGTTTTTAATAATAGCGATGATTGATGTAATTCCTCTGTATCGGCGAATAGTTTTGTCTTCACTAGCCCTTTGCCGTAAAAAATAAAATTGTGAAACTTCGTAGTGTTGGAAAGTGGTTTGAAGAATTGCTTCAAAAATGTATCCCATCGATACCAAGTGACATCCCTGGCCAAGATGGCTTTATTATGACCGCTAGGCGATGAAGCAATCACACAATTAATTAAATCGTCATGAGTGTCTATATCGGTATTTGCGTATTTAGACTTAAGATACCAAAATATCTATCAGGTGAAAATTTTGTATGTCCTGTCAGTAGAAAATTTAGGAAAATTGCTTTGTTTTTACCTTTTTCTACTCTCTACATCAAATAATGCAACATAGCATTATATTTATTTTGGCCCACGCAATTATCCGCAAATAGGATAAGGGTTTCTATTGGTTGAGAAGTCTAAAAATAATTGTGCAGTAAATTTATAACACACACAGTTAAGCCCCTTTCCTATATCCTATTCCTCGTCTATTAAATAATTAAACTGTAGTCTAAAGTTCTCATTTGTTATGCCAAAAACAGCACATTTTCTTGTAGCTTTAAAATAAGCTGAACTTGGTTGCTGAGGGCTGTGGGGATTAATGAACATTTTGTACAAAATCAAACGATAATACTGCAGTCGAGTCATCGGTGTTACTACAGCAATTCCGATAGTGAAGTCTTTGACTTTTAGCTTTATGCAGATGATCTATGGCATTATTTAATTGTTGCTCCTTGTCCACATCTTTACAATTCCTTGTTTCCAAAATAGCTAATGAATTTTTTCTGCAAATATCAGTCAATATAAAAACTCCTCGTGAGATAATGTCTGCCGGGTTATCACCTGACTTCACGTGATGCCAGTTGAATTTGATTGGATTACTGACACCTTATTAACGACGAATGTTTTCAACTGAGTACTAGTTCGGATAATCCAGTGGAGTACTACCGTAGAGTCTGTCCAATAAAATTTTCTGTCAATTTTCAACGACATTGACTCTTTGACCTTTCTCATCACCCTTACTAATACTGTAGCTGCATATAATTCAAGCCTTGATAAAGTTAATTGTTTGATTGGTGCAATTTTCGACTTGGCACACAACGGATGTACGTTAAAATCTCTAAAGTATTGCTCTTTTTGCAATTTTTTTTTGCAGTTGGTATAAATACTTCTGAAAGAACTGTAGATATTGCTTTTAGACGATTATAACTACTGACAGAAGTCTGGAAACTGCCAGCAATTGTCTAGATACTGTTGGCAGAAAACTAGATCTTGGTAAATGATGGCTATGTACTCTGTACATGGTAACTGCAATAAAAAGACTAAAAAGGTATGGATACTGCTTGTAGAAGACTATAACTGCTGCTAGAAATCTAGATACTGTTGACAGAAAACTAGATCCTGATTATTGAAGACTATATGGTTTTTACAGAATAACTTCTATAGAAACACTGATATTGCCAATAAAAGCTAAATACTTCTAAAAAACGTATAGATGCTGTATGAAGAAGATTATAACTACTGGCAAATATCTAAAAACTGTTAACAGGAATTTAGATACTGTTGCAGAAATCTAAATACCTATTGTTGGCAGAAAGCTGGATTCTAATAACTGGAGACTATATTTTCTTTACAGAAGATACTTGGTATTAAGAGGCTAATATTGATAAGTGAATATAATTTCATAATTATGTCCATAATTATATATAATAGTTATATATTTATGTCCATAATTTCTTTGTTTTGATATTTTCCTCGTATCGATATCGATATTTTCTTATCAATGTATCGATATGACGAAATATCGATATTACTCTGATGAGTCTATCAGCCATTCAATACGCACTGCTGTATCGATACTTTAACCCTATATATTATTATTGCCGGGCTGAAGGGACGGCCACTCTCTTCACCGCGAGCTGTAAAGTTTATTATAAATGTAGACCTTCTAAGGTTTTGCCCTAAAGTCTTTTTTCTTTATGTTGGTGGGTGTCAAAAGGCTGTGCCGAAATTTTTGCTATTTCTGACTCATCGTTACAAAGTCAACAAGTTTGATCGTCAGCTTATCTAATATGGAAGAGGTGGTATTTGAAGGGTTTTGTTGGTGGTATTTATTTAAGATTGACTTGCGTGGGCTCATGATGATATCTAATCCTGTTTTTAAGTTATACATTGTCTGGGGTTTCTTATCAGCTACTAAATACTTCCTCTTCCACATTGGATAAGCTTAGGATCAAATTGGTCGAATTTGCAGCAATGGATCATAGCTAACAGAACATATTTTTGGTGAATGGGTTGCCTGACACTTGGTGTTATAAAGAAACAAGACTTTGCAGAAATATAAAACGTTCATCTCAATTTCCCATAAACCTGTAGAGTTCAAGATACAATAGGTTTTATAGATCATGATTGATAGGGGAAGGGTCCATTTCTTACAACAATTTAATTATTACATGTTTTATTACGATTTTGTAGAAACTGCCGGTTTCAAATAACATTAAACACTTGCAAGGATTCTTGCAATAGATTTTTATGTTACACTAAATTAAAAACCCCTAATATCGAAAATCTTAAATCTTTTCGTCTTTCTCTAATTCCTTTGCTACAAAAAATTATTCGTATTTCTCGTACGAAAAGTAAATATACACGTCTAGAAGACGAAATATTTGATGTTTTTACGCCCTTTAGGTCGAGCTTAATAAAAAATAAATTTCGCCTTCTTGCTTCCGAACCTCCGTCGTCTGCGCCCCTTAGAAACTAACCGACCTGGTAAAGTAGCCTCTTAAATTAAGTCATAACGCCCTTAAAAGCGATACACATTCCGGGATAATTTCGTCTCATATAAATCATTCAACACCCAAAAAAGATCAACTACGCTAAATCTCCGAGAAAGTTTTAAGATCGAAATTAACCCCAACGGACGCGGGCTTTGTCGTGACTTTAACCTTTGGTTTTGCTCCTCGTAGTTTCGTTTCCATTGTTGGAAAGCGGCGGCTCCCTCGAGAATATGCTGCGGCCTTCCCGATTAATCTACCATTCACAACAATCCTCGTTAACGTCCGTCTCGAAGACGACGACGACGTATATTTGAATTCCCAAAGTGAAATTGGGACTTTTCCCGCCTCCTTTACGTCTTCGTTATCGTTAAACCGCAGACTGTTGAGTTAACAAAAGTTTTATTTGATTTTTGTTTTGTTGTTTTTTTTGTTGACGTTGCGTTATTTTTGCGTAGTAATGTCGGTTGTAATGTATACAACCGCGTGTATATCTCGTCAGTCATTAATGTTGGAGGGTGTTTACGTGACAAAATGAACAGGGAGGACGCCGATACGGGGGCGTGTAACCCGTATCAGATGACACGGGACGCCGTTACGTGTGAAAAATGCTCAACCAAAGTGTCACACCCTGGATGGGTTCGTTCGAAAAATGCAAACGACATCAATTCGTGTTATCATGACCTCGCCGTATTTTTTAAAAAGTGTTTTTCTGTTATCTTAGTCAATTTAGTTGTAGACCCAATGAAAAAACTTTATGATCAAACATAAATAGTTAACGAAACAAATTTTTTTGGTGCTAAATCCGATTGATTCTAGTTAGTTTTAGATCTCACTAGGTTATTCTATGTCCCTATCAAACTAGAACTAACACTAGACCTAAAAGTAGAAAGTTTTGGGTTTAGCCGTGCGTCTGAGGACTTGTTCTAGATCTAGTGTTATTTCTAATGACAGTGCTAGATAATAATAAGAGGCACTAAATAATGCTAAGTTGCATATATTCCTATAAAACTAAAACTAGAACTAACATTATCACTAGAACGAACACTAAATTTACTAAAAGGTAAAATGGCGATAAGCGATTGAGTCGTGTTTGTTGGCTAGTTAGCAGTAAATTTTGTGAGTTATTTCGTGGTAGCGAGCTTGTAGTTCTGTTCGACAGTTTTGTAAGGCTACTGTAGTGACTTGTGACGTGTTTGACATCTTAATCTCTCGTATTTTCTCGAGTCGGATTTTCATGCTAAGATGAATGCGTTTGAGTCTCGTCTTCAAGTGGCTCTTAGACCGGTCGGTGGTGATGAGGCGACTCTCGCGAAATTCCAACAGGAATTCGCGGAATTTCGTAGCTGAACAATCGATTACGTATAGAAGGTGCGGTTGATGATTGGAAGTTTGGACGAACGTATTGATGATCTGGAGATGTACTCTAGACGTAATTGTTTGTTAATCCATGGGTTATCTGAAGAAGGAAATGAAAATACTGATGATTTGGTGGTTTCTTTCTTAAATGAAAACATTCGGGTTGATAACATTATTTTTAACGCCAGCATGATTGACCGTAGTCATCGTCTCGGTTCTCCTAAACGACGTGAAAGTAGATCCAACGAATCTCCGTTACATCCCCGGCCTATCATAGTTAAATTTATCTCATACAACATACGTAGGTTAGTCTGGAATAATAAAAGGTAGTTAAAGAATCGTTTCTTTAACTCTGATGATGTACTTCATCTCTGAATCCCTTACTGCCCGACGCCTCCGCCTTTACCAAAAAGCAAAGGCTGCCGTTGATTCTTCCAACGGATGGACGTATATTTGTTGCGTTGGCCAAAGATAAGAAGAAAGTTGTACGTCACGAGTCTGATCTGGATGGTTGTGATCCACCTAAGCATCAACGGAGGATAAATACTAGAAGTCAGGCAGCTAGATGCGACTAATGCTACCATCTTTTATATTATTAATACTGTTTGTTGTTTTTGTCATCCGATTCATTCCATGACGTCGATGGGGTGTTGATTGCAATGCTTCGAGTCTTTTTACTGGGATACCTACAGCTGATCTTTTCCCAGAATTGAATAGTTTTTTATCTGTTTGACATATTAATTCACAAAGCTTGATTGCTCACTTTGATGATTAACATTTGAGACATTATAATGGTCAGCGAAACGTGGCTTAAGCCCTCCTTGCCGTCTGCTTTATTTACTCTCCCAAATTATCAGCTTTTCAGAAATGATCATGTGTACGCGCGGGGTGGTGGTGTCGCATTATTTATCAAGGACGGTTTACATGTTACCGTCGTTGAGTCATCTAATGAGTCGTCGCACGGTGCCGAGTTTTTACTTATGGAGGTGAAGATAACTAATTATGCGTTATTACTTGGTACCTTTTACTGTCCTCCACTTACTAATTACTTTGCTCAGTTGGAGAAGATCCTTGAGAGACTTTCTCTCAATTATAATCCAATACTTTTGCTGGGAGATTTCGATACCTGTTTATCCAAAAACGATATACGTTGTGAAAAACTACGTTTTGTTACTTCTTCGCTAAATCTAACCATATTGCCTTCTCTTCCAACTCATCATCTTCCTTCTTCACACTCTCTTCTGGATTTAGTTATTACATCCTGTCCGGATGATGTATTAACTCACGGGCAGTTGCCGGCGTTTCAATTTTCTAATCATGATTTAATTTATTGTGCATTGCGATTGCGATGTCCGGTTTCTTCTCGGCGTATTATATCCTATCATGATTTTGGACGTATTGATAATAATTTATTGTTGTCTGATGCATACAACATTGATTGGTTGCCTCTTTATAGATCGGACGACATCGATGTTAAGGTTGACTATTTTAACTCGAAGGTTATCGATCTTTATAATAAATATGCTCAAGTGCGACAGCGGAGGGTGAAGCATCTGCCAGCACTTTGGTTAAATGATGAAATAAGGTTTCTCATGCGAGAGCGTAACCGATCTAAGTTGTTATTTAGACGTGTACCTTCAACCTTCAACTGAACAATATCGTATCCTACGTAATCGTTGTAATCATCTGTGCAAAAAAGCTAAAAAAATTTATTTCTACCGAAAATTATCTTGTGCCACCCCTAAAATTTTTTGGAAAACCATGCCATCCCTTGGAGTGATCGAACTTTCGATCACTCCAAGGGATGAACTTTCGATAAGACTACTTTTGATTGTGAAACTTTGGCTAAAAGTTTTGCTGAACCTCCCTTGGTTATTGATAATATAGCTATTGCTGATATTCCTGCATCATCCAACTCCTGCTCGTTTTCTTTTAACTTAATCACAGCTTCTGAAGTATGTGACGCCTTATTATACTGTAAATCTACTAGTGTGGGAGCGGATGGAATTGACCTTAAAATGCTCTTACCAATATTAGATGTTATTATTACAGCATTAACCCATATTTTCAATTTTTCTTTTGAACGGTCTATATTTCCCTCAAACTGGAGGATTGCTAATGTGATTCCTATCCCTAAAACTAGATATCCCTCTCATATAGTAACTATCGTCTCATTTCCATTTTATCTACATTGTCAAAGGCAATTGAACGTTTAGCTTATTTACAAATTACCAGATATCTTGAGGAATTTAAATTAATCAATAAGATGCAATCTGGATTCCGTGAAGGACATAGCACAACTACAGCACTTATTAAAATTACCGATGATATTAGATCTTGCGACGAACGTTGTGTTTCATTACTGGTTCTTCTGGATTTTAGTAAGACCTTTGACTCTGTTGATCATACTATTTTATTATCCTTACTTACTTCTATTGGATGTTCCTCTTCTTGTTTATCCTGCTTCCAATCATATCTTTCCTTTCGATCTTTATATGTGCGTGTTGGTTCTGAGCTCTCTTCCAGTTATGAAATTAAATGTGGGATTCCCCAGGGCAGTGTTTTAGGACCCTTGCTCTTTTCGATTTTTATAAATGGTATTACTGATAATATTTCATATAATTATCATTTGTATGCTGATGACCTTCAAATTTACGCTTCAACACCTATTGATAACCTTGAAGATGCTGTACTTCGTCTTAATAATGATCTTGCCAGTATTCTTGAATGGTATAATCGTTATGGGCTTAAATTAAATCCGTCGAAAACGCTCGTCCTCTACTATCAAAGATGAACTTTCACTCTTCCCCTCAAGTGATGCTTGATGGCAACCTCATTCAGTTTTCGAACACAGTTAAGAATCTTGGTTTGATTATGGATTCTACACTGTCCTGGAGGCCTAAAGTACAGAGTGTTTGTAAAAGGGTTAATCACACTTTGAGAAAACTTTGGCGTTTCCTGTTGTTCGTCGCACCCTTGGTTACTCTCTTATCTTGCCTCATATTGATTATGGTGATGTGGTATATCCTAATCTTTCTTTAACTCTCCAGAATAAACTGGAGAGACTTCAGAATAATTGTATTCGTTACATCTTTGATGTGGTGAAACCTCCACCACATAACGCCGTATCGTAATTGTCAATGCTTACTCTACAGAATCGTAGGTCTTTTCGTATACTTTCTACTTTGTACAAGGTTCTGCAGAGCTGCATTCCTACATATTTATTTGACTCTTTTAAGTTTTTATCGTCGCATGGTTTGTCCACCCGATCTAGTTCTGATACCACCTTAATGTTTCTGATTCATGCTACTGAGATTTTCCACAGATCTTTTACAATACTATCTTCGATTGCGTTATGGAATGATCTACCATTATTCGCAATGCAACAAGTTTTGTGTCTTTTAAAAAATTATTGAAATGCCACCTTCTTACCCTCCAACTATGCTCTTGACTTCTTCGTGTTTATTGTCTATCCTGTATGATGATAATTGATGTTTGTTTACCGCTGCTAGCCATAACCTCTGAGTTTAATTTTATACACAGTAGTAGTTGGGATAATCTCTTGGAAGATATCGCATACTGCGATAAATTGTTCCTTTTGTCTTAATCTTTATATGTTGCTAATGTATACTTTTCTTTTTGTAATTTCTTTTTTTGAGACAATAAATGTGTTATTGTTATTATTATTAAATTTAGAACTAGAATCAATGGGATTTAGCCGTCTTTAACCGCAATGATTCTAGTTCTAGATCTAGTATTCGTTCTAGCGACAATACTAGATAATAATAAGTAGGATTAGATAACGCTAAGTTGTTCTATATTTTTATTAAATTAAAACTAGAACTAACACTAGACCAACACTAGTCTAGATCTAGTGTTGATTCTAGTTTTAATTGTCTTTCAGCGCTAGATCGTTACACATTTTCATAGAACCAGAATTACCATTAGATTAATAACTACACTCTAAATAAACTATATTGTACATAACGGAACCGATCTATTTTCAAAAAAGTATCATTGTAAGTGATTTAGACGACGAATACTAATGCTTGAGTGATAATAAATTCCGTGATGTGCGATCGTAGAGCTTAGTCGTACATACCGGTTATCCGTTATTTATGTTTGTTTGGTTTCGCGTAAAATCTGTTATAATGTCTTCGAGAAATCGTTCTGTCGATGAAGATGCCCTGGTGCTCAGAATTATTGAAAAAGCGATGAATAATGAAAGTTGATAAAATCTCGTTTGATAAATTTATTGATGAACTAAAAGACCGTATAGTTGACATCTTCCAAACGAGATTTAAAGAAGAGAGACAAAAAGTGATGTCTTTAGAAAAGCGGATCGTTGTTTTGGAGGAGCAACTTTCAAAACAATTGTAACAATTTACGAATTTTTGGTGTTAATGAGAAATCCAAAGAAAACGTTGTGGATGTGGTTACGAAGATTTGTAAAGACAACCTCAAAGTTAATGTTGAAATAAAGGATATAGATTGTTGCCACCGCCTTGGACCTGTTAGACCGAATGACAAGAAGCCCAGACCTATAATTGTTAAATTTTGTCGAAGATCGCTACGTAACGATATTTATAGGGCCAAAGCCAAACTGAAAGGCTCTAGAATGGTCATTCGCGAGGACTTAACTTATGATCGTGTTAACATAGTCAGGTACTTAGTTAAAAAATATGATCAAAAAAATGTTTTTACTGAAAATGGTAATATATTCTTAATATATTCAAAAAAATTAGTTCTACGCGCGACAAATCATATTTATAATTTATGTTTTTTTTTGTTCTGCTTATGTTTATAATTTTGTTTATTAGTTAACTACTAGTTCTTTTTTTTCTTGATGGCATGACGCAATGGAGTTATTTTGCTTCTTTTACAATGAATAACCTTTTTAGGATTGCTCATCTAAATATTAGATTTATTACCAAAACTCAACCAAATTCATAATGTTATTAAAAATGAAGCTTTTGATGTTCTAGCTTTAACTGAGACCTGGTTGTCGTCGGCTTTAACTGAGTCGTTGAAAATTAATGGGTATAATATGGAAAGAGTGGATCGAATTAGTAGGGGTGGTGGTGTCTGTTTTTTATTAGAGACAACATTAAATATTCCAGACTTAATACGTCGGTTAATATTGAGCAACTATGGTTGTTACTTCATTTTAATAAACGAAATGTTATTTTGTGGGTAGTTTATCGTCCTCCAAGTTCTTCTTGTCGAGCGTTTTTGGAGGAACTTGAAGGAACTTTATCTGTGTGTTTGTCTATCACTGATGAGATTGCTATCTGTGGCGATTTTAATATTATTATTATTATTTTATTATTTTTATTTTATTTTTATCTTATTTTCAACTTTTGCCACGCATCTGATTGATGTTCCAACTAGAATTACTAGCACTAGACTAAGCTCATTGATCCGATCTTTGCTTTTTCCTCGGTTAAGATAAAGCGTGCAGGGGTTATTGTTTCTCGGTTATCCGATCATGACATTATTTTTTGTGAATTAATCCGCACTGCATCTTTCTCTTCACCGACTTCCTTTTTTGGAAGAAATTTGAGATGTATTAACATTGCGGGTTTTCATGAGTTCTTGAAGGGAATTCCTTTTAACCTCTTGCTTTTTATTGATAATATTGACGATAAACTTACTTTTCTTAATGATCAGCTTATTTCCGCTTTTGATATATTTGCTCTTATTGTCAAATTTAAAAAAAGAAACAAGCCTCATCCGCCTTGGCTTACTGATTAAAACTTATGATGTCCTTGAGAGATAGGGCAAAAGCAGATTTTAGAGCGAACCAGACTCTTGGTAAGTGGGAATATTTCAAGTCTCTTAGGAATTTGACGGCATTCACCCTTAAAACTGAAAAGCGAGCTTATTTTCGTCACGTTGGAAATACCCGTAACAGAAAACTAATGTGGCCTTCATTAAGGTTAGTCAATTTGAAAAAGAAGTCCAACTACGATATTCCGGATGACTTGAAGAGAGTTGATCTAAACGACTTTTTTCTTACAAGCATATCAGATATTCTTAACACCATGCCGGTTGATGCCTCGATTTTGGATTTCTATTCAGGTTTGTCTAGTAGTGGCAGGGTGTTCAAATTTTGTAGTGCTCAACCTAGTTTAGTAGACGAACTGGTACATGATTTGAAGTCGTCTTCTGAGGGTAGTGATGGAATTTGAGATGTATTAACTTAAGTGAATGATAAAGCTATCTTGTCCTATTATTTTACCTTACCTAACTCATATCCTTAACTATTCCATTGTGGAGGGTCAGTTTCCGAATGTTTGGAAGCATGCTTTAATTAAACCGATTCCAAAAATTCTAAATCCGTCAAGTTTTAAACATCTTAGACCAATCAGCTTATTGCCTGCATTTTCGAAAATCCTTGAAAAGGTGTAGAGGTTTCAACTTGTGGAATATCTTGATAAATTTAATCTGCTTCATTCATTTCAGTCGGATTTTCGTAAAGCATATAGTACTACAACTACAATGACGGCACTCACGGATGATATTATTTCTTCGGTTGATCAGGATAATGTTGCGTTACTTACTCTATTAGATTTGAGTCGAGCTTTTGATACCGTAAACCACAGCATCTTTTCATCTATTATATTTTTTTTGGGGATTTGATATAATTGCTCTAAATGTAATTACTGATTATTTAAGTGGGCGATCTCAGTCGGTTGTTATTGATGCCGTGTCGTCTCAGCGTCGTGTCGTTTCTTGTGGAGTACCACAGGGTTCTATTTTAGGGCCCATTTTATTTTCTATATATACCAATCATCTTTTTGATCAAGTACACCATTGCACACCTTACGTTTACGCTGATGACACGCAGCTGATTTACTCTTTTCATCATGTTCTTTGGGAAGAAGATGACCAATCATCTCAGATCTTGCTAAATCTGCTGTCATACTTATCAACAATACAAAGCTTCCAGTGGTTGAGAAGTATACTAGTCTTAGACTGAAAATTGATGTTTCTCTCCGATTTTCCGATCAGATATCCAAATATATTAAAAATTCATATTCTGCGTTGAGATTATTGTTTCCTCATAGAGGTTGTTTGCCAATTGATATTAAAAGAAATTTATGCGAGGCTCTCGTTTTGTCCCAGTTTAACTATATGGTACCTGTTTACCATCAAGCCTTAACTGCTTTTGATTCAGATAGAATTCAAAAAATACAAAATAGTTGCCTACGGTTTATTTATGGAAATCGAAAATATGATAGAATTTCTCATAGGTTAGATGAGGCAGGATGGTTGTCAATGAAGAACAGAAGAGAGCTCCAAACGTTAGTTTCTTACCATAAATTAATGGTATGGAAACTTCCCGATTACTTGTTTAAGAGGGTTAAATTTGGATGGAATATCCATGATCGCTCGACAAGGTGTTGTTTTCTTATTGCACCACCGGCCCATAGAACATTTTTATTTGCAAAATGCTTTTCTTACCACATTTATAAATCATACAATAGTATTTCTGCGTCTGATAGATTATTGAGCGTTGGTCTCGGTTATTTAATACAATACTTTTTAATCAGAATGATTTTATATTGCGGGGTGTTCGTTTATCTAATTGCGTTGCACACGTCACGGAATTATAATTTTAATTATAAGTATGTTTTCTGAGTTTGTATTGTTAATTAGATTTTAAGTTTATTCTTTTTGTTGTTTTTGTGTATGTTCGTTTTTCCTTTTATGTGAAATAGATTTATTTTTGTTTTTCTTTATATTTCGAGGTTTCTGGTGGAAGAGCAGGGGTTAAATTTTAACTTCCTGAACCGGCACCTCGCGACTTGCCTCATGAACGATTAATGTTTATTTTATTATATTATTTTTATTTTGTTTCTCTTTCTTCTACTTGATGGACAATAAAGTTATTATTATTATATTAATTTCTTATTTGCTAACTTTTTCTACACTCCTAACGCACTAAAACTAGTACTAACATTATCACTAAAACTAACATTAAATTTAGAACTAGAATCAATGATTCTAGTTCTAGATCTGATGTTAGTTCCAGGGGTAATAATAATAAGCAGGATTATTATTAGACGCACGGCTGAATTAACACTGGACCAACAACTACAATCGAGATAAACCATATTGCAAGTCCCTTAAGACGGTTAAACACGAATAATTCTAATTCTAGAAATAAATTTATATCCAGTGATAGAGCTAGACAATTCTACATAGAACTAGATAACGCAAAGATATTCTATGTTTCTAATGAACTAAAACTGGAAAAAAAATTATGAATGGAAGCTACGTAAGCACCCCCACGCTCATTCCCCCTGCCTCAACCCTCAAAAGCAGCGACGTTCGCGTACATAAGCTAGGGCGCGCAACTTTGCGAGCTTTCAGTGATACGAAAGCTTTCGGTCGAAGCGGTCGGTGCGCTCATCCGGTGAAAATTCAAAATTCCCTCCGTGTTCAAAACTAAACGGGGCGAGATTTTGGTGAATTGCATTAATAGGCATTTTAAGTTTAGCTTTAATCCAAAATCCGCGTGTATGGTGGCCACATAATTGGCCGTGCTTTTAACAATTATAGATCACACGGTTAAAAAGCAACACGTGCAGCAATTTGGATCGTTTTAATAATTGTTGCCTGGTTTTGTAGGCTTCGAGTGGTAAGCGTAACGTAATGAATTTTTTTTTTCGGTTGAAAAGCTTTTCAAATTAATCCGTATCGAGCTTATGAAATGTTCAATGATAGAGCTTTTAATCCGAACGTTACGCGGTTTACGTTTTGTGTGTTGTATCAATTTATTATGAATTAAAATTTGTTTGGATACAGTCTGAATTGTTTATGAATCGATTTCTAAATTTTTGCAATCATCAGGTTGTGTTGAGTCAATATTTTTTGGGTTAATCCTTTTATCTCATAACACGTTTTTGATTAAACCCGAGAACAAAGCGAAGTAGGTCAGCTTGAATCTAAATATTTCCCCTCAAAGCCGTATGGATTAATAGTTTAATTTTCTCTCTAGCACCAAAACTATATTTAACTCCCATTGTATTCGCGACGTCGAAATATTCAATGCGAAATCAAAAAAAAAGACTTTTTTGTGGTTGTATTTGATGGGATCTCTTCAACGTTGCGGTTTTAATAGGACAGGAAAGGAGAGATTTCAATATTGGTCTATATCAATCACAGTCTGGACGCGCGGTATAGAGCGATAAATTGTTACAACACCGGTGTCGTGTTCTCGTGTAAATCACTCTTAAACGTCGAGGGTATTAAATTTAATACCGGGTTGAAAATTTTCGGAAACTGAAATAAATTGCTGCACGTAAAATTTTTTTAGGAAAATTTAAAATGCACTTTCCGTGAAAAGAAATTATTGATTATTCCTTTCCGAAAAAGGCGGCTCATTAATGTGTTTCTTGCCACCGTCTGCAAATGTGATGGACCCTCGTCGGCAAGATCACCTGGAGGAGGCCACCGTAAACAACGGTCTTTGTAACGGAGTGGCGAGTGAATGACGTGGAGTCAGTCGGTCTGTGATGCGCCTGTTAACTTGGAATTCACTGATCATGTTCGACATCGTGTTCGCATTCTTCCTGTTCTTGATCGGTGTCACCTGTCTCGTTTATTATTTACCCGGAAGAAGAGCGCCGGAACACGACGACCGACCCCTTCAGTGTTACGTCACCGTTTCTTCAGCAGACGTTCAACAATCTCCAGTTGACCACGTTTAATAACCGAACAAAATGAACGTGCTCAGTAAGTAATCAAAAATAATACATGCTCGCGAATCCTAAACGTAAATCGTTCCGAGACATATATCGTCGTTTCGGGAACAAATCTCTAGGTATAAATATCTATCCAAGTTTGGAATGGTGGCCGTTAATATATATAAGAAAATCCAAGAGAAAAGATTTTCTTTAGCGACAGAGTACCTACATTTTCTGGACCAGTGGACCCGAAACATTTTCTAGTCAATTTTTATTTATTCTAAGAAATCCACCTTTTTTCTATTTGAGTTTTTATTGGATCTTGTACTCTTAGTTTTTTCAAAATAAATCGATTTCGTTAATGTAGGACATGGTTTATCTAGATTAGTTATTGGTCTAATATTAATGATAGTATGATAAAAATATTTAACAATTTAGCATTTAATGATAGTTAAAACTAGAACTAACACTAGAACTAGAACTAGAAATGTTTGGGTTTAGCCGTGCTTCCTCAGACGCACGGCCAAACCCAAAACATTCTAGTTCTAGATCCAATGTTAGTTCTAGTTTTAGTTCAACAAGAATATAGAACAACTTAACGTTATCTAATTCTGCTTATTATTATTTAGCATTGCCACTGGAACTAACACTAGATCTAGAATTAGAATCATTTGGGGCTAACCCAAATGTCTTTTATGCAAGTCTTTTAAGACGGCGAAACCCAAATGATTCTAATTCTAAACCTAGTGTTCCTTATAGTGATAATGTTAGTTTTAGTCTTAATGTAGTTGGAATATGGAACAAGTTAGTGAATAAGGGAGTCTCATCACACAAGCATTAACATTCGTCGTGTAAATCATCTACAATTAATAACAATTATAATAATAAGTGTCTTTATTGCACATACCATTGAATATAACAAAGAAAATGCAGATTCTACAATTAATATAAATGGTTTTCATTGTGTACGTGAAGATCGTGAAACAAGGGGTGGGGGAGTCTGTTTTTATATTAGGAATGACCTCCAATATGTAGTAATGGATACGTCGCTTAGTATCGAGCAACTATGGATGAAAGTTTGTTGCGGTAGTGTAGATTTTTTTGTTGGTTGCGTGCATAAACCACCTATCCATAGTTACGTAAATTTTCTCAATAACTTGGAAAATTCTATTACCAATTATTTAAGTATGTCGGATAAAATTGTTTGTTGTTGTGATTTCAATATTAACTTACTAAATTTCGAAAAAATGATACCATTGAATTTTTATCTCTGATGGATTCATTGGGTTGGGTGTCATTAATAGAACTAATTATTACTTTTGACGTGTCTGTAATTCTGAGTAGTGGAGTTATTAACTGTGACATTTCCGATCATGCCATGGTGTACTGTGTCTTGAGTGTGAATGTTCCTGGGAATGTTCCACTTTATAGAAATATGTCGAACAGTATCGAACGTTTTAGGAAAATCCAGGAAGACCACAGCGGTGTACAGACCATTGTCCGTGCTCGTAACGATATCATCAGTTAGGCGCAACATTACAACTATAGCCACTTCGAAAGCCAGACTGCTTCTGAGGCAACAAACAATTATCCTCCACGTAACTCACCAACTGCTGTTTCATAATTTTTTCAAGCACCTTAGATAACGTTGGAAGAATACATATAAGTCTAAGATCTTTCAATTGCTTTGGATCATCAACCTTTGCCAAAGGAATAACGATACCTTGCTTCCAAAGCGTTGGAAACCTACTCTCCGAAAGGCAACAATTGACAAAATGAGTCAGATACGGCTAAATAAACATTTTCATGGAAATACCATCACACTCAACTGAAGCGGATGTGATAGAAGCCAAAGTAGACCACACCTCTGCCTCATCTACATTTTTAAATACAAATTGCTTTTGACATACATTATGTCTATAAAAATCCATATTAACAGATTCCAAACTATCCACAAGCTCGTTTACACTTTCTATAAAATAACTGTTAATACGATCAGGCTTCTGAAGGTGCGACAAGACTGTCACAATCCCAAGTCCTTTAACTTCATTCCATATCTGTTTAGAACTTCCTTGTTCTGTCAAGTAAGCAATATAAGCACGTTCTTCGTTCCTCACAGCTGTAGTAGTGTAGTGACGTAGAGCCTTGTAGTAATCCCAATCACCTCGACTGCGAGTCTTCCTGAACTTAATCTTTGCGCGATTCCTCAAATTCATCAAGAGCTTTATATTATCTATCAACCAAGGACTACGAGGTTTAGTAAATCTGTAATTCCTTGGGGGAGCATGAGCATCAAACAAAGCAATTATGATATCATTTAGAAACCCAAGTTTTTGGCCAATATCATTTATATAAATCATAAAATTAAATGGTGTGGACTGCAAATCAAGCAAAAATTGTTCCTGGCTAATGCGACGCAACAAGCGCATATTTCTATAAAGTGGAACATTCACACTCAAGACACAGCACACCATGTCATGATCGGAAATGTCACAGTTAATAACTCCACTACTCAGAATTACAGCCACGTCAAAAGTAATAATTAGATCTATTAACCGTTTGAGTCCCAAGCAGCGCGATCGCGCTGTTCAGATTTTATGTTGAGAAAACCCAGCACTAATTCTTCGACAGTGTTTTTTCAATACCGTTTGAGACTCAAACGGTTAATAACACCCAACCCAATGAATCCATCAGAGATAAAAATTCCTCAAAAGCTCTTTTGAAGTACTTTAGGACAGATCTTGATCTGATGTATATCGATCTTAAATATACTGTAATCTCAATTTCCTGTATACATAAAACAAGTTGCAATACTTCGACACTTTCGATATTTCATCAATTCTTTTCATACTTCGATACTTTTGATACTTCGATACCGATACTTTGCTGGTAGCGAATATCGATTGATTGTAACAAGTATAATGTCGATATGTACAGAGTGTTAAATAATTATGTACCCAAAATTCATAGGATTGGTATTATGCGCGACGAAAATTTCTGTTATTTAATAGTATTATATAATTATATAAACGATAATTCTGTTTCCTAGAACTATTTCGAAACATAAAGGCACTAAAAAATCACAACAATAACATTCGATTGATCAGGTATCAACATCTGGTTCCAGTCTAGTTATTAATTTAGAAATATCGATTCTGCCACTGAACATTGAGATACGCACCTAAAATTACAGCACTCACGTGGGTCACGATAATTATATAACACGGTATATTCGGTTTTTCTTTCGTAATACAGATATTTGTGGTAAAGTGTTATTTTTATAAAGAAAATTTTAATCTTCTGAGCAAAGCTGAGAAAGAAATTGCGTGTATGGGTACTTTAAAGTACACCCACATTCAAAAATTTGTCAAATCATTTTTCACTATGTAATAAATAAATACATAACATTAGTCTTATTTTATTTTTCGTTGGTATATTTTTTGCAGCATTATAATAAACGCCGACTAATCGGTTTTATTATTTAATGAGCCGATTGATCGCAGACTAAAAAGTGGCCGAATAGTCGGTTCTTCCGATTAGTCGCCGATTAATCGGTACAACCCTACTAAATAATTTACAAAAATAAATTTCAAAAACGACATCAACAATTTTACAAATTATATACAAATTTTCAAACATATTTACATTATTAATGACTTTATTAAGAATTAAATTAAAGGGGCAGCTAGTTTTTACATTTTTGACATAGCGTGGTTACTAATATCCCTATCCCCCCTTTTTCTTCATCATTCTTTCTTCCCACAAAATACTCTGAAATTGTTATAAGTTTCTCTAAAAATTTCTCATTGATTTTAACTTTTGAATTTTATTATCAAATTAATTTACATTTTTGAAGAATTTTTAATTGTGATGCTTCTCCAATTTTTGAAATGCGTTAATATCGTCAAAAATACGTTGAGCAGCTAAAATAAATTTCATCAACTCACAAAGAAATTATTTATAATTAACAGTGTATGTTTTTAAATCAATTTATAACCGACGTAACTTTCGAAATTTTGAGTAGCATTGATTCGTTTTGTTAATATTGAGTTTATTTTTTTGTAATGATATTACAGTTTTTTTAATAATGATATTATAACTTCTTTTGATATTAAAAAATAAAAAAAATTGTAGGTGTCCTAATGATGGCCTAAACAAGACCGAAACCGCTAGAACAAAAAAACATTTTTATCCACCTTAATAAAATGATCAAAAATAACATATTTTTGATTATAACTAAAAGTACGACTAACACTAGCACTAACACTGATACTAGACTTAGAGCTAAGAAACATTATAGGTTTCTCATTCTTTTTTAAGTTTCTCATTTTATAATTATTCCTTCAATATTTGAGTTTATGATGTAAATGTGGTTGGGTTGGGTTAATTAAATAAAATAGTAATTAAAATCGTTTCACAATATCCTTTTAAAACCATTAATAAAATGGTGTTAGAAAAGAAATCATTTATATGCACAGTTTTTGAAAATCACTATTCAAAATTCTACTCCTTTTTATTTTTCGGTACTAAGATAAAATGATCGAGAATTCACAGTTAAAGTTAATATTGCCATTCCGACCCGGAACTAAAAACGTACTTACACGGGAATGGTTACGTGGATTCCAGAAAGTTCCAGGTATGAAAACTTCCTTAATAACGGAGATTCCTGGCATCTCATTTTTGTCGGTTTCTTCTTTTCCAATTTGCCTACGCGCGGACGAAATTGCTCGTGCCAGTTTTATTAATCTAAAATAAACTGAAGAATTTCAATTAAACCTATCTTATTATTAATCACGAATTCTTTTTTTTAAACCCTCGCGATCGATTCAAATTTTCTTGTTTTAGTCAATGTTTTTAAAGACGCAAATTAAATGCATCTCGAAAATGCTTAATGTCTACCCTCGTCCTGACGTTGGACAGCTGTGAAATAGGGGATGTTGAATTGGATTCCGCTTTGGCGTCCACTCGGAGAGGAACTTGAAAAATTTGCAACCGGTCGATACACCATAGCGGCAACTAACGCCATTGTGTGGGCTGTCCATTTCCATTTGAGATTATTCCCACCTCTCGGTGCTTTAGCACTTAGGAGAAACGACCCGGACGCGTTCCAAAAATTAAAATTTCCACGAAATAAAATTCGCACTAAAAATATCCCTCGAGATTTTCTTAAATCCTTTTATCCGACACCTGTCTCGACGCGTTCAGAGTTCATTTCGAAGACACACTCTGGATAAACGCGATATAGTGGATCCGATCGTCTTTGAAGTGTGGTAAAAAACTTTCGTGACGCTGTTATAATTATCCTTAAAGAGGAAAATAAAAATAAACGTTAATGGAGGGAGGCGAGGTTACGTTATTGCGGTAAATGCAAACTTTGCGACAAGTTTTCGACATCGTAAATTCCCGTTGATAACGTCGTAGTCGCGCACAATGGTTCTTGTAATGGTCGTTAAAGTTTTGCGGTTGTCGGTTGTTGTTTGACAATACTTGGTACTATTCTATAATATTATTATAATAAGGGGTACTTTTTGTTTGCAGTCTTAAGATTCAGATTCGCCTGATGATGAATACGTAATAATTCGAAATCGGTACTATTTCGTTATTTATATAATCGATAAATTAATTAAAGTTAAAATTGCGTCATTTACATTTTTAAAATGTAATAAAAATAAAATTTTGCTGCAGAAGAAAACAGCAAAAATATCTTTGAAATTATTTTAAATTACGTCGTAACTGAAATTTAATTTGATGAAGGGTTGAAATATTTTTAACCCTTTCTTGTATGATTTTAAATTAATTATTGTTGTAGTTAATTAAAATTTAAAGTGAAATGTTTCCACTTTTTATTCTTAGTTTATTCTCCTTTCTACTCTTAGTTTAATAAAGATGGGCAACAATTAAGAGCTGAATTACAATTTAAATTGCAGCTGGATAATAATAAGTAACACTAGATAACGCTATGTGTATTAACTAAAACTTTAACTAATACTAGACATTGAAATAGAATGTTTCCGATTTAGTCGTGCATTCCCAGGCGTTCTGGTAGAAATTCTAGCTTTATTCTTTCAAGTTCTTATATATTTTGTATTAACCCTCCGTCTGTCGGGCGCGCTTTCTTAACACTTTCGATCGGGTGTAGTCTGTGGAGTCCAAAATAGAAAAAACTCTAAAGGACGCCGACACGTTGGCTCCAGTGCTAATTTCTCATATATTTTATATGATGCTTGTACTATATAATAGCCTAATACAGGGCCAATTCCAAACTCACGTTTTATGTTAATTTGATTTAAAGAAAATGCTTACAATTTAATCACATTTTTCAAAATTTGGGAACAACGCCTAAATAAAGGAAAAGAAAATCGATCTATAATAATATTTATTTAAAAATGTATAAAGTGTTATAAAAAAATGTCTTAACTAAAGAATAATATTCTATGCACAAACTGGAGGGCTTCAAACTGTGGTCTCCATATTTCCCAAACAATCGTTGCAGCACGCTGTTATGTGCTCCAAGCACAACCAACATTTACAAATTTTGCAAAAATAACGAGTTTTTCGTCTGTTGCAATATTTACAGTTTCCTCTTTTCCCTGGTTGTGGCTCTGGAATAATCTCCTCTTCAATACCTGAGAGCCTCAAGGCAGAAGTACGCACACTTTTGGTCAAGTGCTTATCAACGGCTCTTCTGATTTTTTTGAAACAGTCTGCGAGTTTTAGCAAATTCACCATCTGGTATGTTGCCTTTGTAGATAACAAAAGCGTTAATTGCTGCTATATTGAGGAGGTTATAGAAAATTACCATTGGCCAACGCTTTGTGTTTCTTGCAACATTGTATGATGTGATCATTCGATCAACAACATCTACAACATCCACTTTTTGTGCTATTATAGAAAGTAATTATTTCGGGCATTTTCCAATCACCGGTAGCTTCATCGATATGATCGTCTCGGTGCATTGTTGAAACTACAAGCACATTCTTTCCTTTTTTGGGTATATATGAAACTGCAGTCATATCATTACTAAATGCGAATAACGAAGAATATACTTTCCTGTTTTTAACTTGTGTTATTTCAAGAGGTAGTTCTCTTCTATTGGCTCTAATTGTACCAACCACAGTAAGGCGGTACTCTCTCAGCAGTTTCTTTACAATTGAATATCCTGTGAACCAACGATCTATTGTGACATTTCTTCCTGATCCTAATAAATGTGAACACATTCTTTCAGTTACTGCAGCGGTAGAGTTGTCAGTTTTATATGGACCATTGGGTTGAACACCAGCGTAAATTTCTATGTGTGAAGTGAAAAATGTTTTGGCATCAACAACGGCGAAGACTTTCAATCCGTATTTGTTTGGTTTATTTGGAATGTACATTCGGAAACTGCAGGGGGGTAGCCTAAAGGCAAGCAGCATTTCATCTAATGTACATACTCGCCCACAGAATAAGTTTTCTTACAATTGTCGTTGAACTTGTCAACAATAGTACAACTGCTGCTAGTTTGTCCATTTCTTTTCTTTGACCTCTAGTTGTGGTATCGTCTAAGCGAATGCATTTCAATAAGAAGACGAACCTCCGTTTTGCCATTGTAGCAGGAAATATCTCATATCCCATACCGTCTGATGACCAATACTCTACTAGATGTGTCCTTGATACATGATGGAGCCCAGCTAAATAAAGCAAACCCATCAGCGCTTGGATTTCTACAGAGTCGGTAGGTCTACACTCAGTCTTACGACATAATCATTTTGTCGTGGACTCGTAGACCACATCCGACAGACGGAGGGTTAAAGTTACACTAGATCTAAAACTAAAATAATTCTGATTTTTTCGTCTTAAGGGACGTACCGTTGCTGAATGATTCTAGTTCTATATCTAGTGTTAGTTCTAGTATTTTTGTATTTTTGTTCATTTGACAATGCTAGATGGTGTGTGCATGATTAGATAACACATACACTAGAACTAAAAACTAGAACTAACACTAAAACTAGAAAGTTTCGGGTGTGGCCACGCGTCTTCAGACCACACTATAAGAAACTCCACAGAACTGTTAAAGAAATTTTCAAAGTTCGAACTAGAAGCTTCCAGCTTGCAGTTGAGCTGCAAACTGGTCTCATTAGACATAACGAACTTATATTCCAGCATCTCTACAAAACCTACAATCGACATCATAAAAGAACAACTACATTCCAGTGATGTACTTCGGCTGAGTAGGTTGTGTTTCTCCGCCGCGTGTTTCTCTCAAGTTTTACCCAACAATCGTATAGGTCAATCGATATCGTAAAGGATCATTTAATCGAAGAAATTGAGGGGTTTAAAACTCGAAATGACGAGGTCCACAAAGAAAACCTGTTACTAAGAGAAAAACTTGATAATCTCGAACAATATACTCGCCGAAATAGCGTGCGTATTTTCGGATTAAAAGAGGATAAAGAAAAGAATGTTGAAAATAAAATTATTTCTTTATTTCATGAAAAATTAGAAATCCCTGTTAACACCGACCACATTGATCGCTGTCATCGTGTTGGACGGTTGAAAAAAGACAGTCAGCGTCCACGTCCGATCATCGTCAAATTTGTTAGTTACAAAACCCGGAATACTATAATAAAAGCAAGAAGTAAACTTAAAAATTCAAAAATATCTATACAAGAAGACTTGACTGCTTCTACATATCGCCACTTCACAGCTGCTCGGGAGAAGTATAATTACAGGAATTGCTGGACAAGTGATGGGAGAATTTATGCTAAAGTAAATGGATCAATTATGTTAATAAAAAATTCTTCAGATAGACGTACGTTACTTAATGATGAGTTAATATCTTAATTGTTGGGCTGTTGTTCGCTTAATTTAGATTTATTTTAACAAGATGCACGTTGGCGGTGAGATAACTAGTTGTTTTTTTCCCTTCAATTCGTTGTTATACTGTTGGCAAATTTAGATATATTAATTTTGTTTATAAATTCATTTACTGCTATTATTATCATAATTTACACATTATATTTTTACTTTTGATCGTTTTTATAACCGCAGATATACTGTAGATCATATAAATTAGTATATTTACTGTAAGATTCCCCAAACTTTATTTATGCTAGCTGTTGCTGACTGATATATTTGTTAAAGTTACTTTTTGATTTTCTTTTCTTTATTTATAATACATAATATATATTTTCCTGTCTTTTAAGTGTACAATTTTCGCGTGGAACATTTGAACGTGAGATCGTTGCTTGCACACTTTAGTGATTTACGGGAATATATAGACCGTTCTAACTGTGATATATTTGCAGTATCTGAAACATGGCTTAGCGCCGACATTGATGATTCTTTAGTTCAGGTTGAGCATTTGCAATTCTTTAGAGCGGATAGATTATCTAGAGGTGGTGGGGTTGGTCTTTATGTTCGGAACTGTTACAGGTGTCAAGTGATAAATGTTGAGAAAATTCCAGGAGTGGAGCAATTATGGGTTAGAATTGCAGTAAATGGTAAAAGTTTCGCTATTGGCGTCATCTACAGGCCTCCATCCTATGAGCCAAGGTCATTTCTACAATTATTTAAAGAATTTTTGGCTCAGATTTGTTATACTGTAGATGAAGTCTTAATCCTCGGCGACTTTAATATTAATCTTATGGTTAATGACCTTTTGACAAATTCTCTTCTAGCCACTTTGGAAGCGTTTAATTTGAGGCAGGTGATTGAACAACCTACAAGAATAACTGAAAACTCTCAGTCACTCATTGATATAGTTATTATATCCAATGATTTAACAATTAGTAACTGTAACACTGCAGACATGGGGTTTTCTGATCACTTGCTGGTTTATTGTCAATTGGGAATTTCTGTATGTAAACGTGAAATCAGACAAATTACTTGTCGAAGTTTGCGCAGCATTGATTTGAATGCCTTTAATAGAGATCTTGATCTAATGAATTGGGAAGCTGTTTTTGATTGTGAAACCATCGACGAT
The DNA here is from genome assembly GCA_036711965.1 of Onthophagus sagittarius. Taxonomy (NCBI): domain Eukaryota; kingdom Metazoa; phylum Arthropoda; class Insecta; order Coleoptera; family Scarabaeidae; genus Onthophagus; species Onthophagus sagittarius. Next base: position 26,875,022 of record JASERS010000010.1, on the reverse strand, counting down.
AAAGTTGGTTGTTTTAATGATATATTGTTGTCTTTGTTCGATGTCCATGCTCCGGTTGTAGCAAAAACCTTAAAGAAAGGTCCATTACCTTGGATCACGTGGAATATTAGACAGGTGATCAAGTTAAGGAATAATGCTTTTAATAAGTATAAAAAATCCAGAACACAGCAAAATTTTCAATACTATAAAACCTTGCGTAATTATGTCACGGGTGCGATTCGTCAGGAGAAAAAAACATTTTTTGAACAAAATTTGATTGTCAATGACTCTAAAAATATGTGCAATAATCTCAAAAAATTTAATATTTTAAAATTATCCGCTACTGCTATTCCATCTCATTTGGCTGATCCTAATAATATTAACACCTTTTTTAGCAATTCCGTAAAAAGCACTCTGGTTGAGCCTGATATTAATCTCCATTCTTATTATTACAATAATAGAATGCATCCGGACACCCCAACAATGACATTTCGTGAGGTTTCTTCAGATTGCATTCTGAGAATACTTCTGAATATGAAGTCTACTAGTGTAGGTTCAGATGGTGTTCTTGATGTCTGCAATTTCTGTTTGACTCAATCAGTATTGCCTGACTCCTGGAAGCACGGTTATGTTACACCCATTCCCAAATTGGTTGCAGTAAAGACATATGAGGATCTGAGGCCTATAACCTTATTGCCGGTTTTATCAAAGTTATTGGAGACACTTATGGCTGACACCATTTAAGCAGTCTGGTTTTAGAAAACAGCTTAGTTAGTTAGTTGTACTACTACGCTTCTTGATTTAACTGATGATGTGTTTAGGGCTTTGGATCAGGACAAGTCAACTTTATTGATACTGCTTGACTTCAGCAAGGTCTTTGATATAATTAATCACACCTTATTACTAAATATATTGAGGTTTATCGGATTGGATGCACATACGATTAAACTGTTTGATAACTATCTTTCTAATAGAGTGCAGTCTGTTAAATTAAATTCAGTGATGTCCAGCCCTACAATCTGTTCATCAGGTGTTCCCCAAGGGTCTATTCTTGGACCAGTTCTCTTTACTATCTACACTTGCAATTTATTCTCTAAATTAATGCATTGCTCTTACCATCTCTATGCCGACGATACGCAATTGTATTATAGTTTTAAATCAGATGATCTCCAATCGGCATGCCGTATAATTACTGATGAATTGGGTGTTCTGTGCACCGAAATTGCAAATCATGGTCTGAAAATTAATCCTGGTAAGACACAAGGTATTGTATTTACAAAGAGGGGTGGTTGCTTTGTGGACAAAGCTCGAGTCAATGTTTCTATTATGGATAAGCCAATACAGTTGTGTAGTATGGTTAAGAGTCTTGGGGTTATTATAGATGATCGTGCTTATGGTGGTCGTGCTTATGGTGCTTTAAAACGTCTGCACTCATTCCGACAAGTTTTGTCTGTTAGACTCAGGCGTTTACATGTGACACTCTGGTCTTATCGAATTTCAATTATTGTGGTATAGTCTATAGTTCGTGTTTATCGTATGAATATAGGCGAAGGGTGCAGGTTGTTCAGAATTCTTGCTTGCGTTTTATTTATGGCGTTAGGCGTAGGGACCATATTTCACCTGTGTTGCAGTCTAGCGGATGGTTGAATATGAGGCAGAGGTTTCTTACACAATATTTATGTTTAATTTACAGGATTGTTCATTCTGGGAAACCTCCTTATCTTGCAAATAAAATAAGGTTTAGAACAGACGTTCACAACTTGAACTTAAGACATAAATTTACAATGACCATACCATCTCATCGGTCTGCAAAATTTTATCACTCGTATTCTTATCAAATGGCTCCGCTATGGAATTCTATGTTTGTTATGGCTAGATGTGCAAGCACGGCGGTTCAGTTCAGAGGATTTGTGTTTCGAGAGTGGGTGAATCTTTATTTTTAATTTTGACTTGTTTTTTGTTATAATTATTATTATCAGTTGCAAACTTATTCGAATTGTAAACAATTATATTTCTGTTACTCAGTTTAATATTTCGCTCTTTTTTTTCTTTTTTATGGTGCAAGTAAAATCAGTGGCAGTTCTACTGCCTATGCTGTTCTCGTACCATTTGAGTTATAATTACATATATTTTTTTTTCCTTTTAAAAAGTAGGTTTGATTTGTATTTTTTTTAACTATAACTCAATAAACCATTTATTATTATTATTATTATTATTATTATATCTGAATAACGAAGACGAACTAAACAACATAGAAATTGACAACTTTTTGACCATCTTAATGGCATCACCCCTTTCTGGAATCATGTCAGACATCTATGTGAATCGGTTTGAAAATGAACTTTTCCCATAAAAATACAAACTTTTCATACAATTTTTACATTTTTATAATGTATAACGGAAGCCAAGCCACATTCAAGGCCCTTCATAACATATTTAATAACATTTCCATCTTTACCTTCACCATAGAAATGGAAGACAAACATATCTTGAATTTCCTGAACCGTAAGATAAAAAGACATAACATCACAAACTCCCTCGAATTCGACATAAAAAATGTCATTTTATGAAATGTTACAAATTTGGGTTGAATTATAAACGTGATATCTCAAAAACGAATTTAGATTGAATATCTAAATTCGTTTTTGATTTGATGAAAATACACACCTTTCGTGTATACATCACAAAATATTTCGTCAAGATATCTTAAGAATTCGATTTTTTATGATTTTTCAAAAAAGATCGAGATTTTTTTTTAATTTATGCAATGCTAAAAATTTAGGTTGAGTTCAAAAGTTGACACGACAAAACTGAATTACTCCTATACTTTAAATATTCAAGTATTATTTTAATTTCGAAAAAATACATACTTTTTCGTTATAATTCACAAAAAAATTCATCAAAATATGTTAAGAATTCTATTCTTTTTTAATTTTCAAAAATGATTAAGTAAATTCTTCATTTTACGATATTTAAGTTTAGTTTAAAACTTGATATCTCAAAAACGAATTGAGATATTCAAGTATTGTTTCAATTTCGGAAAAATACATACTTTACATTATAAATCACAAAAAATTTTATCAAAATATCTTAAGAATTCAATTTCTTAGGATTTTTCAAAAAAGATTTTAAAAGATTTTAATTTTATGCAATTTAAGTAGAGTTCAAAACTTGATATCTTAAAAACGAATTGAGATACTCAAGTATGGTATTGATCTAATGAAAGTACATACCTTCTTTTATATATTACAAAAGAATTCGATTTTTACGATTTTTCAAAAATGATCGAGATTTTTTTTAATTTTATGCATTGCTACAAATTTATTTTGAGTTCAAAAGTTGATGTCTCAAAAATGAATTGAGGTACTCACGCATGGTTTTGTTCGAAAAAGTGCATACTTTTCTTTAGAAATGCCAAAAGAAATAATCAAGATATCTTAAGAATTCGATTTTTTGCGATTTTTCAAAAATTTTTCATTTCATAAAATGATTCAAATATGGATTGATTTAAATACATATCTCAAAAACGAATTGAGCTATTCAACTTCGGTTTTGATCTGATGAAAGTACATACCTTTCCTATATATATGACAAAAAATTTCATTAAGATATCCGGAAAATTCGATTTTTTTAATTTTATGCAATGATACAAATTTAGGTCGAGTTCAATAGTTGATGTCTCAAAATGAATTGATATACTCACGCATGGTTTTGTTCTCGGAAAAGTGCATACTTTCTTTTAAAAAATCACAATTCAATAAATTTATCATTTAATGTAATGGTACAACTTTAGCTCAAAAGATATCTCAAAAACGAATTGAGATATTCAAGTACAGTTTTGATCTGATGAAAGTACATACCTTCCTTTATATGTGACAAAAAATTTCAAGATATCCTCAGAATTCGATTTTTTATGGTTTTTCAAACATGATCAAGAATTTTTTAAAATATTCAATGCTAGAAATTTAGGTTGAGTTCAAATGTTGATATCTCAAAAATGAATTGAGATATTCAAGTTCGATTTTGATCTAATGAAAGTACAAACCTTTTGTGTATATATCACAAAAAACTGACGTCAAGATATCTTAAGAATCAAATTTTGTATGACTTTTATTTTTTGATTTTTAAAATTTTATGCAATACTACAAATTTAAGATGAGTTCAAATGTTGACATCTCAAAAACGAATTGAGATACTCACGCATGGTTTTGTTCTCGGAAAAGAGCATACTTTGCTTTAAAAATTCCAAAAAAATCGTCAAAATGTCTTAAGAATTCGATTTTGTACGATCTTTCAAAGATGATTAAGGAAATTTATCATTTAATGAAATGCTACAAATTTATCTCAAAGATCTCTCAAAAACGAATTGATGTAATGAAGTACGGTTTTGATTTGATAAAAGTGTATACCTTCCTGTATATATTAGAAAAGATTTTGTCAAGATATCTTAAGAATTCTATTTTTTATTTTTCAAAAATGATAAAGTCTTCATTTTATGAAATTTAAGTTCATTTCAAAACTTGATATCTCAAAAACAAATTAAAATGTTCAAGTATTATTTTAATTTCGAAAAATACATACTTTTTCGTTATATTCACAAAAAATTTCAGCAAGATATCTTTAGAATTCTATTTTTTTTGATTTTTCAAAAGTGATTAAATAAATTCTTTATTTTATGAAATTTAAGTTTAGTTCAAAACTTGATATCTCAAAAACGAATTGAAATATTCAAGTATTATTTTAATTTCGAAAAAATTTCATTAAAATTCGATTTTTTTAATTTTATGCAATGATACAAATTTAGGTCGAGTTCAATAGTTGATGTCTCAAAAATGAATTGAGATACTCACGCATGGTTTTGTTCTCGGAAAAGTGCATACATTCCTTTAGAAATCACAAAAAAAATTGTCAAAATATCTTAAGAATTCGATTTTTACGATTTTTCAAAAAATTTTCGTTTTTTGAAATGCTACAAATTTCGGTTGAGCTAAAAATGTAATATCTCAAAAACGAACTGAGATACTCAACCACAGTTTTGATTAGGTGAAAGTACATATCTTCCTTTGTATATAACAAAGAATTTCGTCAAGATATCTTAAGAATTTAATTTTTTATGAGTTTTCAAAAATGATCAAGGATTTTTTTTTTAATTTATGCAATGCTACAAAATTAGATTGAGTTCAATAGTTGATGTCTCAAAAATGAATTGAGATACTCACGCATGGCTTTGTTCTCCACAGAAAGGATACCTTCACGGATATAATTATTCCAAAAAACTTTTATGACTGTATTTAGAACAAACAAACTAAGTTCCGTTTCCGTTATCGCATATATAACGTCCCACTTAGTACAGACAAGCTAAAGATGGAGATCAAAAATAGAGTAAAAATCGGCCTTAACAACGGTTTCAATTTGGAAGAAATGTAAAACATCATTATCATCAACATTATATACTCTCAGTTCAAAACAAAAACCAAACACATCGGAACACTTTTTCATCCTCTTCTTGGACAGAAACTGAAAGAAATCTACTAAAATTTAACATCACAGCAGCATTTTCTTCTGGCAAAAATAATCAGCTATCTACTCCTAAAACAACAAAAACTAGGAGAACCACGAGATGATCTAAGCGGAGTATACCAAATCACCTGCTTAAACTGCCCTAAAAAAATAGGCCAAACCGGTAGAAACTTATTAATGAATACTAAAATTCCCATACTGAAATTTAAATAATATTTGACATGATATGAAATGGTTGCTATTGTTAGTTTTGATTGTCTTTCTGGATTAGAATATTGTATGATATTGAATTAAAGTTAGAACTACTAGTAAATCTTTTGTCGTCTCTTAAGACGGCTAAACATAAATGCTTAAAGTTGTAAGTTTCGTGTTAGTTCAAGTGATAATAATAATTTATTGCCATAATAAGAAAAGAAAATACAACTTAATGTATACATATCACAACTTAATATATAAAGATATAAGCAAAAGGATCAATTTATTGCGTAACCGATATCTTCCAAAGGATCCAATCAATAAACTGTATACTGTGTTACAAAAAAATAAATTAAATGGCAAGCTTCAACGTTAAATATATGGTAACTATATTGATGCGTTATGTTAGTTGCTAGAATAAGAGAAGAAGAAGAAAAGCAAAGAAGAAAAGAGAAGTTAGAAGTTCTCAGGCAGATAATTGGCAAGCAAATAAATGGCGTTTTAAATGATTTTTAAATGTTATAATGTGAGGAATATTACGAATATCAGTAAGCAGATTGTTCCAAAGGGTTATCGCCTATACAGTAAACGAGTTATGGTAAAATTCGGTATTATGGGTCGGGAACATAAGCAGAGAATCAAGCTGAGATCTTGTGGGTAAACAATATAAATAAATATACAGTACAGGTACCTTGGTGTTTGATTATGAAGAACATTATGTAACATAGTCAATATACGAAATGATCTACGATTCTGGCAGGTTAATATCTGTAAGTAGTTGCGATAAGGAGTTATGTGTTGGGATTTATCGAGATCAAAAATATATCGTATGCAGTTGTTCTGAAGTCTTTGCAGTTTGTTTTGGAGTGTTACCGAAAGATCAGGATATGCGGTGTCAGCGTAAGTTATATAGGGGAAAATAATAGAATAACAAAGATTACGACGAACCGTGGGAGGAAGGAAACAACGGAGTTTTTTCAACGAGTGGAAGCAATGATAGACTTTTTTGCAAACGGATTGAATTTGAGGTTTCCAGGACATTGTGGAGTCCATCACCACTCCAAGGTTTCTAACCGTATCAGATAGCTGAAAAACGTCACCGTCCAGCATTAAGTGAATGGATGAAAAATCATTACGCTTCGCAAGTAAAGGTCGACTGCCAAACGCAATTGTTTGAGTTTTAGCAGCATTTAATTTAAGGGCGTAACGTTTAGACTAATCGAAAATATTAGAAAGATCAAGATTGAGTCGTGCAATTGCTTCCGGAAATTTATCTATACTTGTTGTAGTGTAAATTTGGAGGTCATCAGCATACGCGTAATCATTACAAGAAATGCAATTGGACACGGCATTAATCAAAATTGAAAAGAGCAACGGACCCAACACACTGCCCTGAGGTAGATCAAGTATAATATCACAAGTAGACGAGAGCTCAGAATCAGTACGTACACACAAAGAACGACAGGAAAGATATGATCGAAACCAAGATAAACATGAAGAATTAATGAGTTCAATGTTAATTAAATTATCCATTTTACCAGTATATATATTTAATGTCAAATAGATTTAAATTTTGAAATTTAAAATTAAAACTGTTCTAATTCTGTACTTATTTACTGGTTTATTACATTAAAATTTGCTTTACATGTTTCGATAATATGTCGCCTTCAGAAGCGCTATAAAATGATTAATAATACTATTGTAAACTTAGAATATTAAAGTAAAATATAACTTACTCGTCAAATCAAAAAGAAAATCCTCAACCAAACCTTTAAAACCATAACCTTTAAAATTATTAGTGTTATTAATTTCTTTTTTCTTTTCTTCATAATTTTATATTAATGGCCCGGTTACTTGTTACATGGCTGGCACTGTGATTTTGTTTTAGCTGACTGAATTTAGTCATTGGCGCTGCTTATTTTTTGTTTTGTATCTGTAACTCAATTCAAGTAAAAATGGATGCTGATGTTGGTTGCTCATCTGATTCTACTTCTCATTCTTTCTTCTCTTGTAATTCTTCTGTTGATTCTTCTCTTCTGACCACTTCTGATTTTATTCTCGATTGCTCGTGTGTGATTGATGAAAACGACATTAGTAGTCATGCTGGGGTACCTCCAGCTGATTTGTTTGACGGATTAACAACCTCTATCTCCGTATGTCATGTTAATGTGCAAAGTATTACTGCTCACATTGACGATTTCTTGATCACATTCGAATCTAACATTTTTGATGTTGTTATGGTCAATGAAACATGGTTTAAACCCTCTCTCCCCTCAGCAATTGTCCCACTTCCTAATTATAATCTTTTGCGAAACGATCGTTTGTTTTCGTGAGGTGGGGGAGTGGCTTTATTTATCAGAGACACTCTGCGTGCTACGATTATTGAAACCTCTGATAGATCGGTTCAGGGGGCTGAATTCATGCTTGTGGAATTGAAAAGTTCCTATAACAAGTTATTACTTGGTGTTTTTTACCGTCCTCCTCTTGTTAACTGCTTTTATCAATTGGAAGAAACCCTTGAAAGGCAGTCTCTTAGTTATAACAATATTCTTTTGATGGGAGATATCAATACTTGCCTGCTAAAAAATGACTGACGCTGTGAAAAACTACGCTTTATTACTTCCTCATTAAAGACAAATTTAATAATTTGTCTATCCTGCCTTCGCAACCAACTCATGATCTTCCTACATCGCATTCTCTTCTGGATCTCATAATTGCTACATGTCCGAGTAGCATACTTACGCATGGTCAGCTTCCTGTCCCTCAATTTTCCAATCATGACCCAATTTATTGTGCGGTGCGGCTGCGACATCATGACCTGAGTCGCATTAATAATGACTTGCTGTTATCCGATGCGAAATTGACTTGCTGTGAAAACTACAGAATTTTGCGTAACCGTTGCAATCAATGTAAGACTGCAAAAAAAATAATTCCTACCAAAGATTACCCAATACCAGTCCGAGGACGTTTTGGAAGATTATACGGTCCTTAGGGGCGGCGGTTGAGTCTTCCTCTGTTCGAACTGCTTGTGATTAGGGATTGTAAATTTACCGACTTTTTCAATTACCGGTAATTCGGTAATAATTCAAGCAAAACCGATTTTTATCGATAATTTACCGGTATTTTTTTTAATATGTATTAGTATGAATAAACAATACTTGTTACAAATAAAAACACTTTATTGAGATGGGATGTTAGATTTCTTTTATTGATGCAGTGCTGGTAGTGGTAGATGTCGAAGAAATTGGTATAGTAGCAAAATGTTCGCTATCGGAATCACTTATTTCTATCGCCGGTAATTCAGTAGTACCTATTTCAATTTTGTTCACACGTTCAATTAATTCTACGATAATCTTTGTAATTGCAGTTTTGCTGGTTTTACCAAAAATTCCGTAGTCTTCCTCATTTGAACATTGCCGATCTGCAATATCTGCATCAGAAATATATTGCAGTATGTCAAAATAAGAAGTTCGCCTTTCTTTTATGCAATGTATCAAAGCATTATAAGTTAATTGCTTAAAAGTGTGTTTAGATTTGTTAGTTCGTCAAGCATGAATTTTAGTGTTATATCAGCAATATACAGATTAACATCTTCACGACAAAGTGTTTCAACAGCAACATTTATCAGTTGTAATGCTAATATTATGTCAGACAATAACGTAAGTTCATCATTGGTACATTGATTTTCTGATTTTAAATCTATGAGACTCTTCCTAACACAATCATTAATCAATAAGAAACGTTTCAGCATATCCAGCAAACTATTCCAGCTAGTTTTCGAGTCTACCATCAATGAAAGTTCTTTGTCAAATTCTTCTTTTACATGTTTTTGTAATGTATCATCGTTTTTCGTTGGGCTCTTCCGAAATATTTTGCACACTTTTCGAACTTTTGTTATGAGAGAAGTCATTTGTACGTTTTGAAAAGAATTTAGGTGTGAATCAGTTATCATATCTTCTACTACTTCAAAACCTTTACCATTGTCTTCATCATCTTCATCGTTGTCATCGTCAAATATATCATTACCATTTGCACCTGCTGGCAATTCAACAGATGTATGTGCGTTGTCAATATCGCTGAAATTATTTTTACTATATAGATCTTTGATTATAGCCAACTGTATTCCATGTACAAGACATAATTGATGATTTGCATTAGTCAATCCTATTGCTTTCTTCATTACAAAGAAATTCCAAACTCTTTCAGTTTACTTTCAATGAGAATTACACATCGCTCAGCAGGCATAGATCCATGAATACGACATAAACCAAGGTTCCACAATTTGTTGTCACTTCTGTGAACATTAATGTTCATATATCGATAATTTTTAATAGATGTCCATTCGTCTAATGTTGGACTACACGCTTTATTATCAATTATATCTCTTGGGTTATTTCGTTTACAATTTCCTGCTTGACTCTCTCTGAATATTGCAACACAATTTTTCGAATTGTCTTTGGAGATTTAGGAATGTCTGTATAGTATTTAGCGATTAATAACATTCGCAAATCTTGAGACGTACAGAATTTTATAAACGGGATTCCATCTTGTGCGGTCATTCGCAGTACAGCAGGAAAAGAATCATCAACTGTTCTCTTAAAATATACTGTGTAGGCGTGTAGGGATGCGTACACAACTTGAAAGCGAGGGTAATCACCCAAGTTAAAAACCAGGTAACGGTGATTCCCCGAAATATTGAGGAGTATCGAGTCGTGACCGGCGGTGACCGAATTGATTGCTGGGTAGATTTGCTATATGTAATATATCGAATTACCGGTAAACATGACCAATTACCGGTAAAAAAAATGTACAGATATTTTTGGCGATTACCGGTTAACCGATAAACCGGTTTACCTACCGGTATTTTATCCTTAGGGATGGCGGTTGAGTCTCCCTCTGTTCGAAATGCTTGTGATGGGGACTCATTGGCAATGTTTTTGCTGACCCTCCTCTGATCATTAATGGGGAGACTAAGACGTCTATTATTAAAATTCTTGCTTCACCTAAGTCCTCCTCTTTCTCCTTTGTTCTGGTCAACGCATCAGAAGTCCGCGATGCCTTGAATCATTCAAAGTCAACTAGTGTGGGAGCTGATGGAGTTGGTCTCAAACTTCTTCTTCCTATATTGGATATTGTTCTTACTCCTATTACTCACATTTTTAACTATTCACTTGAAGGATCCGCATTCCCTTCAATTTGGAAGGTTGCTCATGTTGTCCCAGTACCTAAATCAAAGAGTCCCTCAAGTTTAAATGATTTTCGTCCTATTTCCATTTTATCAGTTTTTTCAAAAGCTTTCGAACGCCTTTTACTTACAAGTTCAGTAGCATTTACAAGATTTTAACTTGCATAACGAGTTTCAGTCGGGTTTTCGCAGGGGTCCTAGCACGACTACGGGACTTATTAAAGATACAGATTATATTAGGTCTGCATGTGACAAAGGTTGTGTTACCATCCTTGTGTTACTTGATTTCAGCAAGGCGTTCGATTCGGTTGATCATGATCTCGTGTTAGCGTCACTGGCTGTCCTTGGATTTAATTCTTCATGTAATGTCAAATAGATTTAAATTTTGAAATGTAAAATCAAAACTGTTCCAATTCAATACTTATTTACTGGTTTATTACATTAAAATTTGCTTTACATGTTTCGACAATATGTCATCTTCAGAAGCGCTATAAAATGATTAATAATAGTATTGTAATCTTAGAATGTTAGAGTAAAATATAACTTACTCGTCAAATCAAAAAGAAAATCGTTCAAAATACATAAATTACAACTTCACAGTGACGAATGTTTTTATTAAAATTATTCAAAATCAAAAAACTCTTTGTCACAAATAATAAAAACGGAGCCAGGACTTAAAATGCGTTACAAGTGATACTGAGTTACAACACAAAATGGATGAATTGCGAGAAACCAATTTTATGTTAAAAATAAGACGTATAAGGTATAAATTCAAATACGCATGTGTTTTGGAAATTAAAGAGTGCGAAAGGACAATTAAAACAAAAATGAAAAATATCAATTCAAAACCAGAATGTTTAAATAGAATATCTCAAAATTAGTTCTTAATTTTTAATTTTTCATGAAAAATGAGAAAACAAATAAACAAACAGATAAAATTGTAAATGTAGTAATTATGGGATATATAGGGGGGTTGTGGAATTAAAATGGGGAAAGTTAATAAAATAAAATAAAACAGGATAGGGTGATAGGAAAAGGATATATGAGGGTGAAGGAAAGGGGAAGGGGGAGCCGCAAAGACCCCAAGATGTGCGGCTAATCAATGGTGGTCCTCGGTATTTTGGGGAAAGGAGTTGTTTAGGCATTTGTATAATGGTGTTATAGTGTGATAGACTTGATCATTAAGACATTCGAGATGTGGGTTATTTTTCTATTTCATAAGATTCTAGAAGTTCTAGTTTGTGACCTTTATTTTGTTTATGTAAAAGCTTAGCGTTGCTCTATATGTTAAAAGTATGATTGTATAGATTCAAGTGATTACCGAAGTTTGAATTTGATCTGATTATATGTTCTCTAATTCTGGTTTTCAATGCTCTCCCTGTTTCACCAATATAGGTAGCACAAGTGTCACATTCGAGTTTCTAAACTCCATTCAATTCCAACATCTCAATCTCATCTTTCGCGTTATGTAAAATTTTTTGTAAAGTAAATCTATTTTTGTAAGATATGTTGATTCTGTGTTTTTTAAAAATGTTGTTGATACTGTAAGCTATGTTTCCTGGATAAGTGATAGATCTATAAATGTTAGTGTTTGGATTGGTAAGTTGAAGACTGGTTGATTGTTGAAGGTTATGTTTAAAAACAAATTTGTCAATTATCCTGTCTATAAAAGACGAAGGGAAATTATGATTGATGGCTATAGTTCTGATAGTGTTTAGTTCTCTATTTTTGTTGATTTCTGAAAGTGGTGTATTGAAACATCTATGAAGATATGCTTTAAAGGCTGCTGTTTTGTGTGTGTTAATGTGATGTGAGTTAAATGGAATGACAGCGTCCGTCTGAGTTGGTTTTCTGTAAATTTGGAATTCTATGCAGGAACCAGTGTTTATTAAAGTGAGGTCGAAAAAATTTAATTGTTTATTGTTTTCGACTTCTAAAGTGAATTTAATATTGTTATATGGTTATTAATGTAGTTGTGAAAATCTTCTAACAGATTGACGCCATCATCATTCCATACAACTAAAACGTCGTCAACATATCTACGCCACAAATATATATTATCATTAATGTAATTGTTATTTTACAAAATTATGTGTTCTAAATTATTCAAAAAACATGTCAGAGAGGAAGCCGCTTAACAGAGATCCCATTGGATGTCCCTCGATATACTTATAAAATTTGTTGTTAAATTGACAAAAGTTTTGCTGGGTACAGATTTTAAGTAAGTTCAAGACATGTTGGATGTTATTTTCATCTAATTTATCCTTTAGTAGGTTTTCGACTAAGTTTAAGGTTTCATTTACTGGAATATTTGTATACAAATTAGTTACGTCGAATGACAATAAAGTGAAATTATTTGGTAAGTTTAAAACATTCAGTGTGGTAATAAGTTCATTTCTGTTATTTAAAGAATATTTTGGTTTGAAATCAATAGCATATTTGAGAAATTGGATCAAGAATTTGCAAATTCTGTAAGTGCTGGTGTCTATTGATGAAATGATGGGTCTAATCGGTAAATTTTCTTTATGAAGTTTGATAAGTGAATAAGCTAGAGGAGTTCTAGGGTTCATTGGTAGTAAATGATATGGATTGATATTATTTTCTTATATATTATATTATTCTTCTTTTATTTTCTTCTAGGTTTCTGAATGTTTTAATACTTTTTTGCTTTAGTCGTGAAAGGTGTTTTTAGGGTTCTTCCTTATTTCTACAAAATTAGTATCGTTAAAAAAAGTTATAGTTTTTGATATATATGATTGTTTATCTAAAATAACTAAACCTGCATTCTTGTCTGCTATTGTAACTATGAGGGAGTTGGAAAAACTACGGAATCAACATATCTTACAAAAATAAATTTACTTTACAAAAAATTTTACATAACGCGAAAGATTGAGATGTTGGAATTGAATGGAGTTTACAAACTCGAATGTGACACTTGTGGTGCTACCTATATTGGTGAAACAGGGAGAGCATTGAAAACCAGAATCAGAGAACATATAATCAGATCAAATTCAAACTTCGGTAATCACTTGAATCTATACAATCATACTTTTAACATATAGAACAACGTTAAGCTTTTACATAAACAAAATAAAGGTCACAAACTAGAACTTCTAGTATCTTATGAAATAGAAAAATTCATCAAAAATAACCCACATCTCGAATGTCTTAATGCATTTTAAGTCCAGGCTCCGTTTTTATTATTTGTGACAAATAGTTTTTTTGATTTTGAATAATTTTAAAGTGGTTCACATATAAAACGTAGACATACTGAAATGTACTCGAAAAAACATTCGTCACTGTGAAGTTGTAATTTATGTATTTTTAACGATTTTCTTTTTGATTTGACGAGTAAGTTATATTTTACTTTAACATTCTAACATTACAAAAGTATTATTAATCATTTTATAGCACTTCTGAAGATGACATTTTGCCGAAACATGTAAAGCAAATTTTAATGTAATTAACCAGTAAATAAGTACAGAATTGGAACAGTTTTGATTTTAAATTTCAGTGTGTGACGCTAACACGAGATCATGATCAACCGAATCGAACGCCTTGCTGAAATCAAGTAACACAAGGATGGTAACACAACCTTTGTCACATGCAGACCTAATATAATCTGTAACTTTAATAAGTGCCGTAGTCGTGCTATGACCCCTGCGAAAACTCGACTGAAACTCGTTATGCAAGTTAAAATCTTGTAAATACTCCTGAACTTGTAAGTAAAAGGCGTTCGAAAGCTTTTGAAAGAACTGATAAAATGGAAATAGGACGAAAATCATTTAAACTTGAGGGACTCTTTGATTTAGGTACTGGGATATTTCAACAATATGAGCAACCTTCCAAATTGAAGGGAATGTGGATCGTTCAAGTGAATAGTTAAAAATGTGAGTAATAGGAGTAAGAACAATATCTAATATAGGAAGAAGAAGTTTGAGACCAACTCCATGAGCTCCCACACTAGTTGACTCAGAATGATTCAAGGCATCGCGGACTTCTGATGCGTTGACCAGAACAAATGAGAAAGATGAATACTTAGGTGAAGCAAGAATTTCAATAATAGTAGACATCTTAGTCTCCCCATCAATGATCAGAGGAGGGTCAGCAAAAAACCTTGCCAATGAGTACCCATCACAAGCATTTCGAACAGTGGGAGACTCAACCGAATTTTCATCACTTAATACTCCAAGTATTAAATTTTCCACGTATCGTCCACATACATCAGTTGTTTCGTCTCCACTTATCCAAATATAATTATTTTAAATAATATTTTTTATTTCTTGAATAACTTCTTTGTAGACTGAAGTAATATAATTTTTGCGGAGATGGCTTTCATCGGGAATATATGCATTATACAATATGTTTGTAAAAAAGTTTTGAAATATTTATTTGTCACTTTATGGATTTTTATGTTTGCTTTTATCAAAGCTTTGCAAAGATCAAAATTGAATTTTGATTGTTCAGTGTAGCCGGATGTTGATGCCACAGATTGTATAGCTGTACCTACAGTTTGTTGTTTTTTGGATTGACTTTTAGTCACTTTTAATTTTTCCTGATGCAATGATGTTTTGACATGCTGAATTATGTAGTATTTCTTGTCACAATTAATCTGTTAACAGTAATTTAACAACGTCAGTATTTTATAATATCTTCCATAATTATTAAACAATAAATATTAAACAATAGTAAATTTTATTTCTAGTGAATTTTGGGACATGTTCTTCTTTATAATTTCCAATTTTTACCGTAAAAAGATTTAAATTTCGGTTTTAAGTATTTAAAAATCTTTGGTATTATACATAATTTAATCATTATTTAAAAATATAATTAATATAATTAATTGTTTTTACTCGATTAACTCCATCAATACTTCCGATTTTTGAACAGGCTTGGCAAAATAAACGATTGCGTTCATATTTCAATTCCTTGTAATCTTTAATCCATTCTTCTACGGTTGGCTTTTGTTTCGGCATTGTACTACGCAAGAACTTCACACTGTCACTCGAGTAACCTTAATACAACTAAATGAATTGAAGACTCGACGCAAGTCAAACCACATACGGGAAATCCCGTGTAAGACGACACGGCACAACGGGGAATTCCAAAGCTTAAATTCGGATCGATGAAAAACGCTGATCTTACGTCAAACGGCACAACGAGGAAATTTTTTTCCAACTTTTCCAACCAATTTTTGGGGAAAAGACGCCAAAGAGTTGGAAAAAGGCATAGAAAAAATAATAGGCATGAAAATTCAAAAAAGGCAAAAAAGGCATAACTAACCTGGTCTTATTTCACTTATTTTTAACTGATTCGTAAAGATATTTAAATATATTTGTAATGCCTTTAATTTTGAGCATAAGCATATTTTCTATAAATCCGGTCTTTAGCTATAAGTATGTTTGGTTGAGGAATTGTATCATTCACGTACGGAAGGATGATCGCGCGAGAGCGTCTGTAATAAAATGTGAAGCTGACCTTCTGAAACTTTAATGATCTTACCTTTAACTATTGTATTTTCCTTGTTAACAATGGCCCTATCCTTATTTTATCAGAACGTGCGTGGTTTGCGAACAAAACTGCTAAGTCTTACCGGAACTCGCTTAACTTTGCGTATGATTTGATTTGTATCACGGAAACATTTCTAAACGATTCTATTCTTGACGGAGAGATTCTTTGTAGCGATTATACTATTTATCGAAGAAACAGAAATGCTTCCAGATCTCGTAAGTGTGATGGAGGTGGAGTTCTTGTGACTGCTAGGAAAAACATTCACGTTACACCCTTATCATCTTATATTACAGGGGCCGGAGACTTGTGGTTGTGTATACATTGTGGTGCGACGCGAGTGATTTTGTGTTGTGTTTATCTTCCTCCTGGTGATTCTCTAGCCTTTTCAGTGTTTCTTCAACAGACACAGCTTGTACGTGATCAAAATCCTGACGATAATCTCTTAATCTTCGACGATTTCAATTTACCTAATATTATATGGAGATCGTCTCCATACAATCTGAGTTTCTTACACTCTTCTCATATTGTAATTTCACGCAATTTAATATCATAGTTAACTGTAATAGTAGGACTTTAGATTTGATCTTATGTAACTCACCCGCGGTGAACTCTGCGCACTCATGCGACGATCCTCTTGTTGACCTTGATAATCATCATCCTGCTTTAGAATTTATATATCAGTCTAACCGTACTCACTATTTACGTAATGGTCCGTCGTCTACTTTAGTTTTTGGTCGTGCTGACTACCAAAGTATAAAAACCGCTCTCCTCAATAAGGATTGAAATGATTTATTTTTTGGTATTGGTGTCAACCTCTGTGTTGACAAATTTTACGGCCAGTTGAAACGAATTATTAATAATTATGTCCCGCGTCTTACTTTTAGTAAACACCGCTACCTTTGTTGGTATTCTAATTCCACAATTAAAGTCATTAAAGAAAAATTAAAATTTCATAAAAAATGGAAAAGATGGGGTAATCACGCGGATTTTCTTTCCTTCAAAGTGCTACGAAGCAGGTCTAAAGCATGATCTCGAATGACTACAAATCCTATTTAATCAACATACAGTCCACTTTGGTCGATTTGCCCTCACAACTGTAGTCCTATGCTAAACATAAAAAACGTTGTTCTTACAGTTTTCCGGCTTGTATGGAACACGATTGCAATTTGGCAGAAGGTGGTCACCAAATATCGGAACTATTCGCCTCTTTCTTTAGTTCGGTATTCATTGACGGCAGACTCCAACAACACCCACGTTCTACTATATCCTCCAGTTTCCAGCCATGGTTCTCAATCGATGATGTAGCGCAGAGCCTCACTAGCATTGATAAAAAAATGAGTTCGGGTCTTGACGGGTTGCCAGGAATTTTCCTAAAGACATGCGCCCCTGAACTGGCTGAACCGCTCTTTATAATCTTTAGTTAATCATTGGCGCAATCAGTATTTCCATTAGAGTGGAAAAAAGCATTTGTACTTCCCATCTATAAGAGTGGAAATAGAAATTGTATCTCAAATTACCGTCCAATTTCTGATGCGGTTTACATCGATTTCAGTAAGGCCTTTGACAGGTTGCATCATGAGGTACTTCTGACTAAATTACATAGATTTGACTTGACTGATGGGTTATTAATGTGGTTAGCATCTTATATATCTGATAGGTGCCAGGCTATAAAAATTAATAATTACTTATCTAACTTTTTTTCCAGTCACCTCCGGAGTGCCTCATTTGTGGCTTATATAAATGACATCTATGACTGCTTTCACCATAGTAATTTTTTACTATATGCAGATGATTCTAAAATGTTTTCCAAGATCTTCTTCTGATTGCGATAAACTTCAAATGGATTTGTACCATTTACAAACCTACTGTACTAATAATTATCTCTTTATAAACTATGGTAAATGCAGTCAAATAACTTTCACCAGAAAGAGATACATTATAAATCGTAACTACAGCCTTGGTGCTAGTCCCTTAAGTGTGTCGTCTAAAGTAAAGGATCTGGGCTTAGTGCTAGATTCCCAGCTATTATTCTTCTATCATGTAGAGGAATTAATTAGCAGGGCGAACAGAAGCCTATTTTTTATTATTAGGTTGTCAAAATCATTTACCAATCTACAGTGCATCAAATCTTTGTACATGGCTTATGTGAACAGCGTTCTTAATTTTGCTTCAGTCATTTGGAATCCTGCATCCTGCTGTGTACATTGATCGCATTATGGCCTTGCAGGTCAGATTTGTGAGATATCTGGCTCACAAATTCGCATTGCCTTATTGCTCCTCCAAGCAGAGGTGCACTGTATTTGGCTTACGTACACTGCGTGGACGTCGTACTTGATGTTTTTGTTCAGGCTAACGAATGGCTTCGTTGACACGCCAGAGCTTCTGAGACACATTCCTTTTTTGATTCCCAGTTATCACACTCGAGATCAATGTCTTTTCCGGTTGCCTGCTTCTACTACTAATTATTATTACAACTCACCTTTACCGCGACTGATGCATTGTTATAATCGTCATTGCTCAACGTGCGATATTTTTAATTCTTCGTTGACGTACTTCCGCAAGAGTGTATTAAGTTTGACAATATGTCATTGAATATATTCGTGTTCAATCTGGCTCGTATTATTAACTGAGAACGCTATTTTTTATTTTACTTTATCTAGAGTTTGTTACTTATCTTTACTGTTACCAGATTTTTATATGAAATTGTTTGGTTGTTAATTCACTGATTTCATTTATGTTGTTGCTGATTGTATTCTGTTAGAGGATACTATTGTGGGGGAAACCCTGTTTGTATCCCGAATAAATAAATAAATTCAACCGCTGCACGACTCCTAGTAGTCACACCACGACGGGGCTAAGGACGAGAACATCCTTCCATGTCAGAAAAAGAGCGTATTACCTTCCTCTTATCCCTTGCCAAAGCAACACATATTTGTCCATCTGAAGTCCAAGTGTTTTCAGCACCCATTAAAGCTTTGGCTTTCAGGTAGAGTTGTGGTCGACGGGCAGTAAGGGATTCAGAAATGAAGATTTTTTAACTTTCAGTTGTTTTTTGTTGGCCCATATCAGTCTCCGCTTAAGAGATGAACTTTACAATAATCGGTCTAGGGGAGGACTTGGATGGCATATTCGGTTTTCTCCTGATAGGGCCGAGACGATGACTTCGATCTATCATGTCAGAGGTGAATTTGATATTGTTTAGTGCAAGATGTTCGTTTAAGGTATCAATAACTAGATCAGCCATGTCCAACTGGCGGCCCACGGGCCGCCTGCGGCCCGATTGCGATTTTTGTGCGGCCCGATAACAAAAAAAGGAAAACGCACAAATTTATATTTAAATTTTAATAATCGATAATACAAATAATTTTTATTACTTGGTCGAATGACGTTTTATAAAACTCCTATATCTTAATATATAAAAATGGAATCTTGTATGTATGTGGGTACCTATATACCGATTTTACTCAGTTATTCCTTGGCCGAATTTCACCAAATTTGGTGAACACATAGCTTAATATATTGGGAAGAACCTTTCATCTTAATTTTTTTGACACCGCCGCCGAGGCGGCGGCAATGACGATGTTAAAAAAATAATTTGCACAATAGCGAATCCCGATGTATGGCGTTTACGAATACAGTAAATACCCCGACTTACGTAGATTCGGAGATACGTAACTGCGAATTTGTCCGTTTTGTCGGGTATTCCCCTGTTTCGCTCAAAAGTGGATTGAATCATAAAATTTTCTAGTCCCTTCAGTTTATGCGAGTTCTTCGTAGAGAGTTGATTAATCACAGAGTTGATGAACTTATTGTTTTAAAAAGGTTGTGAAAATAAAAGTAAGTAATATTTTATTTTAATTTGCAGTCCTACAAAAATTTATTCGTTTCTTTAATTATACCAGAATAAATAAAATTGTCCATACTATTGACGTGCGATGTCGGGTAGGAAGGAAAGAAAACTAGAAGATGAAAACAGACAAGTTAAAAATAATTGGGAAGACGACTACTTTTTCTTGCAAGTAAAAAATAATGCTGTATGCTTAGTTTGTCGTGAAACGATTACTGCTAAAACTTATAACATACGAAGACAATATGAAAAACATACGGAACTTTCTGTACTTTCTGGTGGTGAACGCAAGGCCAAATTACACTTACTTAAAGCTAACTTAAAGTCTCAACAAAATGTGTTTCAAAAACAAAATCAACAATCAAACGACATTGTCAGTACAAGTTTAAAAATTTCTAAAAAAATGAAACCTTTCTCGGATGGAGAATACATTAAAGAATGTTTGATTGCTGCCCCTGAAGATATTAGCCCGGAAAAAGTTCATATTTATGAACAATTAAGTCTGTCTCATCAAACTGTTGCACGTAGAGTTGATGATATTTCCAATGAAATTTCCCTAAACCTCAATGAACATACCAAACAATTTGTGTACTACTCATTAGCTTTGGATGAAACAACCGATATCAAGGATACATCACAACTTGCTATATTTATTCGCGGAGTTGATAATAAGCTGAAAGTAACAGAAGAACTCCTTGATCTTGTGAGTCTGAAGGATACAACAACGGGCAAAGATATTAAAGATGCTGTTCTAAAAAGCGCGGAAGATCGACAATTAGATTTAAAAAAACTTAGTGGTATTACAACAGTTGGAGCACCATCAACGATAGGAAAAAACATAGGAGCAGTTACTTTAATTTGCAAACATATTGAAAGCTTGGGACAATATACATCATTTTTGGATTTATTTGTTTGTCATTGTTTTTTACATATAGAAAATCTTTGTGCTCAGTCATTAAATATGTCTCACGCCGCCAGTTTCAAGAATACCTTCGCGAACTGGAGTCCGAGTACTGTGACCTAATATATTACGCCAAAATACGATGGTTGAGTCGTGGAAAATGTTTATTAAGATTTTGGAACCTCAGGGAAGAAATTAGAATTTTCATGAATGAGAACGGCGAAGACGTTCCACAATTATACGATGAAAAATGGTTGTTGGATTTGTGTTTCTTAATAGATATCACAACTAAATTAAATGAACTAAATCAGAATCTTCAAGGAGAAAATAAATTAATTACGAATTGCTATCAAGACATAAAGACATCATTGCTAAATTAAAATATTTTCAAAATCAACTGAAATCGAATAATGCCACCCATTTCCCTCACTTAAATGATTTCGAAATGGAAAATAAACCCATTTCCGAATATTCGCATAATATTAAAGATTTGCTTGAAGAATTTGAAAAAAGATTTGCCTACCTAGAAAAATTTAAACAAATGTTCAATATTTTTAATTGTCCATTTAATATTGATGTGAATTCAGCTCCAGGTTATTTACAACTGGAACTTATCGATCTGCAGTCCAACTCAGAAATGAAATTAAGGTTTGAGGACATCAATATAGTCGACTTTCATGGAAAATATATCCAGGAAGATAAATTTCCTAATTTGAAAAAATTAGCTATGTGTATTGTGGCAGCAAACGGCACAACATATCTCTGTGAGTCATTTTTTTCTAGATTAAAATTAGTCAAAACCAAAGACCGTAGTAGGCTCACCGACGCAAATTTGACGAATCAGTTACGTTGTGCCACAACAAAATTAGAAGATGATATTAAAAAAATTTCAAATAAAATAAATAAACAAGTTTCACATTAAATATCTGTTGTAATTTACTGAAATACCTATATATTATTGTGTATATCTGTGTACATGCTAGTTTGTGTATACGTATCTCATTTGAGCGCGAGCGTGCGCTAGAATTGAAATTTTCTTGTTCAGGTGGGTGGCGGCCCAGTGCCTTGTACATTCCTAAATTTTGGTCCGAAGAGTAATTTGGGTTGGACATGGCTGAACTAGATCATCGGTATTTTCACGTTCCGACTCAGGAATTCCATGGATAAGGAGACAATTGCGACGGGAGTACATCTCCAAGTCATCAAGACTATTATCAAGGGTAGAAATCGTAGAGCGCACCTCATTTAAGCAAGCGATGATATTTTTGCGGAATTCGTCGAAATCAGCCGCTAATTGATCGAGCGATTAGATATCTCATATAATATGAGATATCTAATCGATTTAGTAACCAAATTTGAAATCAATACGGAACTCCAAATTACCCGAATACTAAAATTCCCATAACGAAATTGTGTATTTTGAATATTTGAAACGACATGAAATGGTCCTTTTTTGAAAATCATAACTCATTTATCCCATGTTATCGTTGGAAACATTTTTTTTGTGGGTTGTTTCGTATACACGCGATAAGGGCTGTTTTGCGTGAAGGGTTTTTGGTATTCACCCCTTTTTTACTTTCGTTTCATTTCTCTAAAAGGTTAAATGGCAGAATAAAATTTGCGGAATCCGTGAATAATTTAAATTCTCGCGAAGGAACGTTTTCAAAATAGAATGGATAAGTTCTCGTCGGGGCAATTACGAAACTGCAGGGGATTTGCAGTTTTACGGAACTTCCAAGTTGATTACGACAGATTAAGAGTTCTAAATTTACAACTGAAACTTTACGAGCTTTCGCTCTTAGGACATCTACAACTCATTCTAGTTGTACACGAAAACATTTTTTTATTTTATATTTTATTTAATTAAAACGAAAATAGGGATTTAATTTGATGCGTTTATCGTTGACAGTTTTGTGGACAATTTCACGAAACAAAATCCCTTAGATAATTAAACTTTCCGGGGGCTTGTTTTATTTTATGGGTTTATTCGTGTCCGAAACTGACTCCATTTCTGCCATGATTAATCGAAGCTTTTCGCGTCTTCCTTAGTACCACACAGTACCAGTGTGGTTCCCGTGTTATCCGAAAAGCGGTGTCGGTTAATTCCCATAAAAGTAATAAGAGTAAACCTCATAAATCATCTCAACCAAGGGGAAAGAGAAAATACCCGGTTTTCGCCCTCAAACTGAAGCTAAAGCTCTGCGCGAAGGGCGCGTAATCTACATAATATGAGGCAAGCTTTTAATTAATTCCGGTCGAATCTAAGCAGAGTTTTCGTGACGCGAATGTTTACCGAGGCGCGAAAGCTTTTCCACGAAGCTTTTAGAAGGCGAAAACATCAACAGTTCCGTTTACACCGTCTGTTATGTGATGATAACAAATTGGGTTGTATTGATTCAAGTTCCAATTTAAAAAAATTTAAATAAATAATTTCATTTCCGTTAATGGCTATTTATTTGGTTTAATGTTTATTTATTAGAGTGGAGATGAAAACGCGCTTTATGCAAATTTAACTGATGGTTAGTCACAAAATTGTTGTTTTTGTGCAAGAAATTGCAACTAAAACCGCATCTGGCATTCTCAATAAGAGGGAAGTTGTTATTTACAGTTGTACTAAGTACACAAGAACACGAATGCGCCCCAATATTTATGTTGGATATTCAAGTTGTTAGGTAAATTTATAGTTCCCGCCTTTAAGGGTTCATGTTAACGAACTTAGATAAGATCTAATTCTCAGGACATAAATTTGAAAAGAAAAAAGTATTAAAAAAAAGTTTTGTGGTCTATGTTACTTAGAGCTAACACTAGCATTATTATTAGAGTTAATATTAAACTTAACCTAATGTAATTTAATCCAACTGAAACCTATTCCAATTCAACCCTAGTTCTAGTTTTAGTTTAATAGAAACATAGTGCAAATTAGCGTCGATTTAAAAAAAATAAATTGTTATAACTACCGTTATAAAAAGTCAAAACCCGAATCATCTTTCTAATCGAATCATCTGCTTAAAAAATCCTGTGCCCCGTCTTTATTTTGGCTTTTTGGATTTTCTTTTAACCCTTTGGTCAAGAGTTTGCTTTGAATGGACAAGAATTTAGAAGATTTTTAATGTTGGTTTTATTATTTTGAAGATTATTTAATATTTTGGCAGTTTTGAAGATTTATTTTGAAAATTCCTCTTCTTCATTCATATCATTTCCCAAAAATTGACCATATCTCTAAAAACAAGTTACAGATAGCTCTATTAAACAGATATTGTTTAATAGTTTTTTTTTTTTCGTTCTTTAATAGTTAATGAACTTTCTTTAATAGTTAATGTTTAACGTCAAAATCTCTAAAAGATCATAATTGATGATTTTTATTGCAAAAATTTTTCATAATTCAAAAATCAAAATGGATGATAATGGTTCATAATGGTGTGGATTCATAACCAGTTACAACCTGAAAATAAAGAATTTGCAAAAATACAGCAAATATCTTCAAAATATCATCATTTCGGATTTTCAGTACAAAAATTAATCACAATTCAAAACCTAAAATAGATAGAAAGATACTTTTTGCATAAATATTGTTGATAATGAACTATAAACACTTAATTCATAATCAGATATAACCTAGATATACATCTGGGGAATTGTTAAAAAATCTGCAAAAGTGCCATCATTTAAGAATTTTTAAAAGAAAATTGTCTAATATTACACAACTGTGTTTTTTAAATGATCCACATATTTTTGATTCATTTCTAATATTTTACTGGTTTTAAACTTACGTATTTTGTTTAATTAAATAATAAAAATTAAAACACGTACCTTTCACAATCAACACTAAGAAAGCAGTAGATAATAGAAGATAAATTGAATTCAAAGAACATTCAAGATTCAATTTCTAAGGCTTTACTACCACCTTCTGCTTAGTAATTGAAAGTAATTTCATAGCAATTTTTCAAAAAATCGATTTTTCAGGTATTTTTAAATTTATACAAAATATCGGAAAAATCCCAATTAAGTTCAGCAGTTTATATCTCAAGAACTAAGTGAGATATCTCAAAATTTACTTCACTTTTGGAAAGTAGATGCTTCAATTTGTAATTGAAACTAATTTCGTAACAATTTTCAAAAAAATCGATTTTTAAAGAATTTTTAAATGTATTCAAAATACTGGAAAAACCCCAATTAAGTTCAGCTACTAATATCTCAAGAAGTAAGTGAGATATTTTCAAATTGACTTCACTTTTAGAAAGTAGGTGCTCCAATTAGTAATTGAAGGTAATTTCATAATAATTTTTTAAGAAATCGATTTTTCAAGAATTTATAAATTTATTCAAAATATTGAAAAAATCCCAATTAAGTTCAGCAGCTAATATCTCAAGAACTAAGTGAGATATTTTCAAATTGACTTCACTTTTAGAAATTAGATTCTCCAATTAATAATTGAAAGTAATTTCATAACAATTTTTCAAAAAATCGATTTTTCATGAATTTTTAAATTTATACAAAATACTGGTAAAATCCCAGTTAAGCTCAGCAACTTATGTTTCAAGAACTAAAAGAGATATTTTCAAATTGACTTGACTTTTAGAAAGTAGATGCTTTCATTAGTAATTGAAACTAATTTCATAACAATTTTTAAAAAAATCGAGTTTTCAGGAATTTTTAAATTTATACAAAATATCGGAAGAATCCCAATTAAGTTCAGCAGTTTATATCTCAAGAACTGATTGAGATATTTTCAAATTGACTTCACTTTTAGAAAATAGATGCTCCAATTAGTAATTGAAAGTAATTTCATAACACTTTTTCAAAAAATCGAGTTTTCAGGAATTTATAAATTTATTCAAAATATTGAAAAAATCCCAATTAAGTTCAGCAGGTAATATCTCAAGAACTAAGTGAGATATTTTCAATTTGATTTCATTTTTAGAAAGTAGATACTCTAAATAGTAATTGAAGGTAATTTCATAACAATTTTCCTAAAAAATCGTTTATTCAAGAATATTTAAATTTATACAAACTATTGGATAAATCCCAATTAAGTTCAGAAGATTATATCTCAAGAATTAAGTGAGATATTTTCAAATTGACTTCACTTTTAGAAAGTAGATGCTTCAATTAGTAATTGAAACTAATTTCGTAACAATTTCCCAAAAAATCAATTTTTCAGGAATTTATAAATTTGTTCAAAATATAGAAAAAATCCCAATTAAGTTCAGCAGCTAGTATCTTAGGAACTATGTGAGATATTTTCAAATTGACTTCACTTTTAGAAAGTAGATGCTCCAATTAGTAATTGAAAAAAATTGAGATTTCAGGAATTTTTAAATTTATACTAAATACTGGAAAAATCTCAATTAAGAACGTCTTCGACCTACAATCCTACGGCCTTCTTTACGCCTAGATGTTTGGTTATTATTTTTACTGAACATCGTGTTTGTTAGCAAATGATTAATATTACTTTACTTTGTACGATGAACTTTATTTATTAAATTAACTCTACAATTGTTTCGAGGATCCAGTCCTCATCTTCTAGAGTACCTACAAAGAGCATTAACTAAAAATTTTTTCGTAATTTCCACTTAAATAACGTTAATGAAATATCGTATTTCTAGGTTAAGTCAATTCATCCTTAATAATCTATTGAAATTAACTATGTTAAACTTATTACTTACGTCAATTATGAGTATATAAATGATAAAAACATGTGGTGTATTATATTTTTCTTTCTCATTTGCCCAATAATGAATTATTTCTACAATTTTTTTTTCCGTTTAATATTGTTAGTTCGAGACGTGACAACGTGTTTATCGATAATCGTAATACTTAGTGGTTGGTAGGTCTGCATTGGTTGGTGACATTGGTTTATAAATGTTGGGAGTTAAATCTATTTAAATTTAAAAACAAGTCATTATTCTTTCATCTATCCCATACTATTGTTAATTTTCAAAATTATATCTTGGGCTATATTCTGTTACATTTTACATTTGTTACTGTGAATAAATAATCCAATCGAGTAAAAACATTAACAACAATTTAGAACTTTTTTTTAAAAAAACTGAAAATAGACAACAAACACAGTAAGTTATCAAGAAATGGCTTTCAGTCAGAAATTTTAATTTTTGTATTGGTATTTGGTTTTGGGTGGGGTGAACGGATTTTTTAGGGATTGGTATATAGGTCTGTTGTTGGTGTAAAGTTGTTCGTTTAAGCAGGTTTTTTCTGGGTTATTGTTTATGAATTTGGCTATTTCATATCCTTCCAACAGTTCCATAAGGTAACCTTTATTGATGTTGTGTATGATAGTGGCGTCTTTACTTTCATCAAATTGGTGGTCTTTGTTGAAGATCAAATGCTTGCCAAAGTTTGAGTTGTCTTTGGTTTTGTGCTCCCTTATGCGTGTTTTTAAGGCTCTCCCCGTCTCGCCTATGTAAGTAGCTGCGCAGGTGGCACATTGCAATTTATAAACTCCATTCTTCTCAAGAGTGTCGATTGGTAATTTATTATTGTTTAGTGTGTTTGAGATACTATGTTTGGTTTTAAAGGTGATTTGTATATTGTTGTTTCTGAATATATTTTTGATCTTTGTTGCTATGGTGCCTGGATATTGTATTGCTTTACAAAACTTGGGTTGTTCTTTTTGTTGGTTTAGCGATAAAGTGGTTATTGCATTATTCTGTGTTTTTTGTTTGTGTTTACCAATCATCTTTTCAACAATAATTTCTGGAAATTGGTTGTTGTTAGTAATTTGTTTGATAATGTTTAATTCTTGTTTTAGGTTATCTTGGTTAAGGTGTGTATTAAAGGCTCTGTTCAAATGTGAATTTATTGCTGCGAATTTATGCTCATTACAATGAAAAGAATCAAACGGTATAATGGCATCCGTTTGAGTGGGTTTTCTGTAAATTTTGTATTTTAATTCATTTTCGGATTTATAAATTGTAAGGTCCACAAAGTTAACTGAATTATCCTTTTTAAATTTCTGATGTAAATTGTATTTTGGGATGTAAAGAGTTGAGGTATAGTTGTATTTTGTTAACTGAGTCCTTATCTTCGGTATTGAGTATAATTAGGACGTCATCAACATACCTTTTCCAAAAGATTATTTTGTCATAGTGGGGGTTTTTGTCGTTCATTATTAGTTCATTTGTCAGTTGCAGACATATTTCTAAATAAGCTAGAAAATTTTAATAAATAAAGTTCATCGTACAAAGTAAAGTAATATTAATCATTTGCTTCTTTACACCGACGACACTACTCTCGTTGCTCACGGTGTAAACATTCTATCATCAGTCCGAAGGCTGCAAATGCTTATTCATATCACAGAGGAGTGGTACCGAAAATTGCGTATCTTAATAAACCCCTCCAAAACACAATTCTTCATCCCTTTTCTCTCTACTCGTGTTGCTCCTCCCACAATAACAATCCAAGCCTCTGCTATCACAGCTTCACCAACTTGCAACTATCTCGGCATTACCTTGGATAGAACTCCGCCGAGAGGAACACAGTACCATCTGGAGGTAGCAAAGAGAGCAGCCCTCAGGACTATTAGACACCCTCACAACCCACTCTTTAATCCTTCGAACGAACTCCTATACGATCTGACAAAGATTCCTCCTATTAACTCACACCCACGGTTCCACCACACTGCTCACATTGCTTTATAAAATAAACTCCAAGTGAGAAGACTGAAATCCAAACGAAATGTATGCACAATCATGGGCAAAAAGACTACGGTCGATAGCCCTTTTAGGCCAATATATTTTTTCTGTAAGTATATATACTCATTTATTTATTGTTTTTTTTGTTGTACACTATATATTATGTTGCTGTTGGTATAAATAAATTTTGTTTCTCTCTCTCCCCCAATTAAGCTCAGTAGCCTATATCTCAAGAATTAAGTGAGTTATTTTCATATTGACATCAATTTTAGAAAGTTGATGCTCTAATTAGTAATTAAAAGTAATTTCATAACAATTTTTCAAAAAATCGATTTTTCAGGAATTTTTAAATTTATACAAAATATTGGAAAAATCCCAATTAAGCTCAGCAGTTTATATCTTGAGAACTAAGTCAGATATTTTCAAATTGACTTTACTTTTAGAAAGTAGATGCTCTAATTAGTGATTGCAATTAATTTCGTAACAATTTTTCAAAAAATCGATTTTTCGTGAATTTTTAAATTTATACAAAATAGCGGAAGAATCCCAATTAAGTTCAGCAGCTAATATGTGAAGAACTAAGTGAGATATTTTCAAATTGACTTCACTTTTAAAAAGTGGATGCTCCAATTAGTAATTGAAAGTAATTTCATAACAATTTTCAAAAAATCGATTTTTCAGGAATTTTTAAATTTATACAAAATTTTGGAAAAATCCCAATTAAAATCAACAGCTTATATCTGAAGTTCTGATTGAGATATCTCTAAATTGGCTTCATCTTTCAAAAATAGATTCTTCAATTAATAATTGAAAGTAATTTCATAATAATTTTCCAAAAAATTGATTTTTCCAGAATTTTTAAATTTATACATAATATTGGAAAAATCCAAATTAAGTTCAATATCTTATATCTTAAGAACTAAGTGAGAAATTTTAAAATTGACTTCATTTTCGGAAGGTAGATGCTTCAATTAGTAACTCAAAGAAATTTCTTAACAATTTTCCGAAAAACCGATTTTTAAAGAATTTTTAAATGTATATAAAATATTAGAAAAATCTCAATTAAGTTCAGCGATGTCATTTGTGTCTAAAATTAGTTAAAATGTCAAAATATTAGGCCTATTGACTATACGGTTGCCAATTTAAGAATTTAACCCAAATATCATTAGTCTTTGGATATCTCAGGGATTTTTTATCTGTGAGATAACTTGAGATGGTAAAGCTCGTTACTACCATCTTGTGATTAAAATATCTAAGGAATTATGACCATGGTTACGGTTATTTTATGCATTCTGATTGGCTAGTGAATGGATTTATCTATAAGATAAATTTAAGTAAAAGATTAACTCCCACTGCTACGTAACTCATGACGTCACCCCCTCCTTACCCTTCAAAACGCGTTTTTCAGTCTCTGGCCAACCTGGTATAATACGTAATTTGGCGATTGTTGACTCCAGGTTCATTGTGTATATCAATGATAAAAGAAGAAGGAAAGAAAATCCTTTTTTCACAATGATATAAATATTTATTTATTTCTTTTCAATCTGTACTACACGTGTTTCGCTTTTTTCTTAAAAGCGTCATCAGGTACAACTGTATTAAATTAAAATTAGAAAAGTTAAAAATAAGTTGATTTTATGAAATAAAATATAATTACCGTCAGTTACATCAGAGGTTGCAAAAATTACGTGATGCGGAGTTATCCGTACTACTCCATTATCTGAAGAGAACAATGATTAAGCGAGAGAAGACAAAAGATAATATAGAATTCATCCACAAAGCACTACAACATCAAGTAACTCCTGTTTCCTTTAAAGTTTCTGTCTCCAAAACCTTCAACAATCAGAAATTTGAACTTGAAGCAAAACTTATGAAAAAAAGACTACGTCAACTCTATTCTTTACAATCCAAAGAGGATAAAATTTTGAAATTTCTACACCTCCAGCTACAGCAGGAGCTTCATTTCATCGAGCACGAAGAAATCCTCTCCAAATTCCGAAAAGAAGTTCAATTTATCACCATGAAAAATAAAATCACAAAAAGAAACAGGATGAAACGACTCCAAGAAGACAAGAAGAGGAAATATACCAAATCTATCCTTTTTAATAAACATAATGTAAGTGACAATCTCTCAAAGAATTCACCTAAAAATTTTTTCCATATTAAAAAGATAGATGTTAATAATTCAAATTTTAAAGTTTCTATTCAAGATTTAAATAATATTAATTTTGCACCCCGTTTCACTAATCTGAGCAATGTTGCATTCACTGACAAAGAAAATAATATATTCAATTTAGGCCACAAGTTTGCCCTTCCCGGAAAGGTTGATAAAATAGAACTTGCCATCAATTTAGAATCACAAATTTTTGAAAATGTAAACCTTCTTAACGAAATTCACAACAATTTTACAAATCTAACTTCCAAATCTAATATAATTTCTAAAAATAGACCTTCAGTCACCTTAAGTGATATTAAAAAATTAAAACAGAAAATTAAAACAGAAAATTTGATCGTCACATTAGGAGACAAAAACGCTGGATTAGTCATTATCACTAAAGAATCTTATATCAACAAGACTCAAGAATTTTTTGAACAAAACGACATCAAACTTATAAACAAAGACCCTACCCCTAAATATAATTACACCTTAAAGACACTTATTAATTCTTGTAAAGAAAGTTTAAAAAAATTCAACATAAGTACTAATCTCCTAACTCAAATGAACCCTTTGTCTCCTACACTCAAATCTCTTATTAAATTACACAAACCAGATAGAAGCATTAGACCAATTATTTCCAATACTAACACCCCAAATGAAAATATTGCAAAACATTTACAAAAATTTCTATACAATACTTTTCAAAATAATTTCACTTACACCACTAAAAACTCATCAGATCTTATAACAAAACTTTCAAAACTAAAAATTAATAAAAAATCGACTTTAATTTCATTCGATATAAAAAATCTTTATTCCAATATTCCAGTCAATGAATGCATTAATATAATAGAAGATTTCTTTTGTAACAATATTCAAAATTTTAACAATGTCAAAATCAAGGTTGTTTGTGAACAGAATTTCTTCATCTTTAATGGAAAACATTATCGCATGTCCGATGGTTTACCTATGGGCTCTCCTATCTCAGGAATCATGGCTGATATCTTTGTGAATAATTTCGAGAAAACTCTTTTTTCTGAGAAATACGCTTTGTTCACCAAAGACATAATTTTCTACAAAAGATACGTAGACGATATATTAATAGTATTTAATGGTAATAAAGCACAACTATCTGCCCTTACTAATGTATTTAATAACATATGCATACTCGACTTTACCACCGAAATAGAGAAAGACTCTAAAATTAACTTCTTGGATATCACAATTTCTAAAAATATTTCTGAGTCATCACTTAACTTTAAAGTATTCCGAAAAGATACAGCAACTGATACGATTATACCTAAATCCTCTTTCCCCTGTTCACAACATAAATATGCTTCATTTCGTTTTCTCTTTAACAGATTACTAAATTTTCCTTTACAGCATTCTGATTTTATTACCGAATTAAAAAACATAATAAAAATTGGTTTAAATAATGGCTACTCTCTTCAAGATATTCAAAACATTTATAATCAAACTCAAAACAACTTTACCAACAATCTTATCTTCCCCAGAATCAATGAAAAACTTAAATTTATCTCTATTCCATTTCACCCTAATATTCAAAATACTTTCAACAATATTTTTAAATCTCATAAAGTTACAACTGTATTTTCCACTAATAATAAATTAGGTCAATTAATTATTAATAGCAAACAAAGATTTAATCTTAACCAAAAGAGTGGCATTTACAAACTTGACTGTGGGGATTGCGATTGTTTCTATATTGGTCAAACGGGACGTAACATAAAAACCAGATTCAAAGAACACATCTCTAAAAATAATTCAGCATTTTTTAAACATCTTGAAGAAACAGGACATAAGTCAAATCTTTCTAATATATCCCTTTTAAAACATTTAAAGAAATCAAAAAAGATGGATCTTTACGAAGAATATTACATCAGATCCTATAACAACAATAATTCACATCTTTTAATAAATGAATCTACAGATTTTTTCCATAAAAGACTCTTTTCCAGTTTCCTGTAATATCGAAATTCCCGTTCTTTGAGAGACTTGTCACATTTTATCAACAGTTATCTCTTTCTAGATATATTTTGTTGTTTTCAATTATTTCATAAACTCGTCAGACCGTTTCGAAACGTAGATACACACGGCTCTCTAGATTAAGGTAAATTTTTAAAAAAAAATTTTTAATTTCTGACTGATTTTTATTCATCTTTGATACTATCATTTTTAACTTGTTTTATTGACATTTTATATTTTATTTATTTTAGAAATGTTCTTCATCTAACTTTTACTGTTACTTGAAAAAGAAATTACCACGTTTTGCCTTCAGCCATTACAGTCACGCCGCCCTTGGGCTTTAATAATAATTTAACGTTAACATCAGCGTTCATTATTAATGTTTTATAATTAGTTATAATTCAGATTTTTGCATTTCAACATTAATAATGTCAAACAAAAAACACATTTTTTTCTTTTAACAAAAAATTTCAAAAATTTCAAAGAAAGGTATTAAATTACCAACCAATCTGTTTGTTAACTTCAATATTTCAAAATTTCTTATTTTTCAATAATTTTAAATTAAAGAAAAGATTGGTATTTGCCTCTTCAACGTTTAATGACGAGAGTTCAGGATCATCCAATGTCTTCGCATTTTTCTCTTCGCTTAATTTTTTGCAACCTCTGATGTAACTGACGGTAATTATATTTTATTTCATAAAATCAACTTATTTTTAACTTTTCTAATTTTAATTTAATACAGTTGTACCTGATGACGCTTTTAAGAAAAAAGCGAAACACGTGTAGTACAGATTGAAAAGAAATAAAGAAATATTTATATCATTGTGAAAAAAGGATTTTCTTTCCTTCTTCTTTTATTATTGGTATAATACGCTTTACGGCCCTTGGACGCAAGTAGAAGTAATAAGAGACGTAAAAAATCCTGTAAACCAAGCTGTGGAGAAAGGATTGTGTTTTTGTAAACTTTTAACGTTTAATACATTTGTGTTATTGTTTTTAAAACAATAGGGCCTCATTATCTTTACCCCTAAACTAGAAAAAGATCCTACATAATTGAATTTTTTTTTTGAATTTTTTGAAAATTTTGAATTTGACAAAAATTTGTCACCTACTCCACATCTAGGCGTACAAGTCGGTGGACAATGGCGTTATTTTCTGCCATACTCGATATTACCGATATTAATTACAAGGTTCTTTTTAATAGCTTTCGGGACAATAAAACAAGTACGAGGATCACTTTTATAAAGAATTTTACATTTCAATTAGTTGTGGCCCATTTGAATAGGCGTTTATATAATGAAAGATTTCCTCGTAAACTGCGAATGAGTATTGTTAGAATAATAAAAAAGATAGTGCAATATCCAGAAACATCAAATGACAATAAACGAAAACGCTGCTAAATTTGTAAGCAGAGGTAAAGATCGGAAAACAACTTCATATTGTAAAGTTTGTAGAAAATCTACTTGTCTTGATTGCTTAGACAAGATATGCAAAGATTGTACAATAAAATAGGAATGCTAGCAAGATAGGTATACCAATGATGGAAATTTTTCATACAAATTTATAGGTTGTGATTTTCGTTACCTTTAAACTTTTTGTGCGGGTATATAGTTTTTTTTACATAATATAAGTGTCCAGTTTTAAGAATATAATACATTTTTTCGCATATTTTGTTAGTGTCTTTTTTAAATTTATCTCAATTGATGTTATTATCATTACTAGCACTGAAAACAAAACGGTGTCAGCATGATCTCACCTCAC
Source organism: Onthophagus sagittarius (assembly GCA_036711965.1). Taxonomy (NCBI): domain Eukaryota; kingdom Metazoa; phylum Arthropoda; class Insecta; order Coleoptera; family Scarabaeidae; genus Onthophagus; species Onthophagus sagittarius. The sequence continues at coordinate 26,840,327 of JASERS010000010.1, read as the reverse complement.
ATCAGTTAATCATCAAAAAAACGTGCACCTCACCATTTAAAGGCTAATATTCTAACTCATCCTAAGTCTAGAATTAAATATTGAAAATGTTAGTGTAATTGGGTATTGATTCGAAACTCGTTTACTAAATCGATTAGATTTCTCACATTTCTTCTTCGTGAGTCGAAAAGCGAATTAGTTCAAAGTAAATATTGGTTTTTCATTTTCGTCCGAGTTAAGTGCAGATCAAATTTTGTTCGCCATTTTATTTAATATAAATTATCGAATAGTTCAAAAGAGAATTAATGTTTCGACTCGAATTTCTTGAAACTCGCACGTAAGATTTATTAAACGTCACGACGACGAGATGGATATATGACATATTCACCTCAAAATTGGAAAATTTTATTTCACTCTTTATAAATCATCTAAACGTATCATATTTTAAATGAATATTAAAAATTGAAAAGGTGGCGCGAAATTTGAAAATAATTTTATTTGTTTTAAATATAGTTATAGTTTTAGTTGAGAAATAAAAATTAATGATCTCTTCGTATTTGTGTATAATTTCAATGGGACTATCGTATTCAATCGAAATTATAATAGCGAAAAGAGCGTCTCATTCTTTCCCGTTGAAAAGGAAGTTTCATCTAACGGCACCCAGCTGGAGGAGTTCATTCTGAGATGAACTAAGCGAAGGATGATCTCTAACCTAACGAGCTTGCTCCCTGTTGAAAGACTCTCGGATTTCTATAAAACGGTTTTCCAAGACAATAACCATTCACCGGGACGAACGAAAATTGTCTCTTAGATTTCCATCAAACCGAGGAAACGAGAAATTCATCCACGAGATTCGTTCGAAAATTCGTTTTGATTAGGTTTATTTATAACGTAATTGTTCTTTTTTTATTTATTTTTGGACTCTCCATTTTATTGATTATTTTTTGCGAACAAATTTTTTCCATTTTCGTCATCCCAATGCTATTACTCGTTTTGATTGATATATTCACATGAAGTTTTACGATTATTACCGCGTACATTGGGTATATTTAGCCGATTGGAACATTCTACGAATATTAATCATGCTCTGTATAGTTGGTTTAAACAAAGGTCTGTCGGTGAAGTGTTTATAAATAAAACGGGCTTGGACGTTAAAATAATGTTTAGAATTATTAGGTGATTATTCTCAAAAATTGTTTTCGAATTGCGCGATATACATCGGTTGTCGGGATAGAATTGGATTATATTTATCAAGTTGAATCAAAAAATTCAATTTAATCTGATTAATTAATCGGGGTGAATCAATTTCAAATTAATCGGGGATCGGATTGTTAATATTCAACAAAAGGGGTTAAATCAGGTATTGTTGCTTAATGTATAGGTTTCCAACATTAATTATCAATGTTAATTACAGTTAACAGTTAAGGTTGTCACTAAAATATATTGTTTGATCTTTATAGAATTAAATACTTTTATTTATAAATATAATCTATGTTAGAAATGACTTAAAATGAGCCCAAACATGATTGGTTTATTTCCAACAATGTACAAACTCAAAAATTGACCTAGAGCTAAAATCATTCGGCTTTAGCCGTCGTTAGAGATATACGGCTAAAGAAAAGCAATTTTAGGTCTAATTTTAGTTCCATAGAAATATAGACCAACATTATCTAGTGCTACTTATTGTTAACTAACCAGATTTAGAACTAAAATCATTCTGGTTTAGCAGTCTAAAAAAGAGATCTACATCTAATGTTAGTTAATTCAATACTAATATACAATAACCTGACGATGACAACAAATAAAACTAGAATTAGCACTAGACTTTGGAAAGATTTTGATGTAGAATGTTCTTGAAGTTCTTAGAATGTTGGATTAGAATGTTCTTTTCTGAGGACGCACGTCTAAGCCAGGAACACTCTAGTTCTAATGTTAGCTCTAGTTTTAGTTCAGTAGGAATAATATAGAACAACTTCGCGTTATCTATTGCTGCTTATTATTATCTATCACTATTTTTTTGTTTCATTACGAGAAAGCAGACACTTTCCTCTATAAATTATGAACAATGCATTAAGATATCTTAAGAATTCGATTTTTCGTGATTTTTTAAAACAAGATTATTAATTTCAAGAAATCATAAAGAATTAGATTAACTTAAATAATCTTTATCTCAAAATCGAATAAAGATTTTCTAATTTGGTTCTCACCATGACAAAATAGACACTTACCTCTATAAATTTTGAATGTTTCATTAAAATATCTCAAGAATTCGATTTTTGATGAGTTTTAATCAACTTGAGATAGCCATAAACGTTTACGTTGAATTTAATGATTTATATCTCAAAAACGAATAAATATTTTCAAGCTCCGCTTTCATCACGAGAAAGTAGACACTTTCCTCTATAAATCATGAATAATTCATTAAGATATCTTAAGAATTCGATTTTTCGTGATTTTTAAAACAAGATTATTAATTTCAAGAAATCATAAAAAATTAGATTAACTTAAATAATCTTTATCTCAAAATCGAATAAAGATTTTCTAATTTGGTTCTCACCATGACAAAATAGACACTTACCTCTATAAATTTTGAATGTTTCATTAAAATATCTCAAGACTTCGATTTTTGGTGAGTTTTAATCAACTTGAGATAGCCGTAAACGTTTACGTTGCATTTAATGATTTATATCTCAAAAACGAATAAATATTTTCAAGATCCGCTTTCATCACGAGAAAGTAGACACTTTCCTCTATAAATCATGAATAATTCATTAAGATATCTTAAGAATTCGATTTTTCGCGATTTTTTAAAACATGATTATTAATTTCAAAAAATCATAAAAAAATTAGATTGACAAATAATCTTTATCTCAAAATGGAATAAAGATTTTTTAATTTGGTTCTAACCATGACAAACTAGACATTTACCTCTATAAATTTTGAATGTTTCATTAAAATATCTCAAGAATTCGATTTTTGGTGATTCTTCATCAACTTGAGATAGCCATAAACGTTTACGTTGAATTTAATGATTTATATCTCAAAAACGAATAAATATTTCAAAGATCCGATTTCATCACGAGAAAGTACACACTTTCCTCTATAAATCATGAATAATTCATTAAGATATCTTAAAAATTCGATTTTTCGCGATTTTTTAAAACATGATTATTAATTTCAAAAAATCATAAAAAATTAGATTAACAAATAATCTTTATCTCAAAATGGAATAAAGATTTTTTAATTTGGTTCTAACCATGACAAACTAGACATTTACCTCTATAAATTTTGAATGTTTCATTAAAATATCTCAAGAATTCGATTTTTGATGATTCTTAATCAACTTGAGATAGCCATAAACGTTTACGTTGAATTTAATGATTTATATCTCAAAAACGAATAAATATTTCAAAGATCCGATTTCATCACGAGAAAGTACACACTTTCCTCTATAAATCATGAATAATTCATTAAGATATCTTAAAAATTCGATTTTTCGCGATTTTTTAAAACATGATTATTAATTTCAAAAAATCATAAAAAATTAGATTAACAAATAATCTTTATCTCAAAATGGAATAAAGATTTTTTAATTTGGTTCTAACCATGACAAACTAGACATTTACCTCTATAAATTTTGAATGTTTCATTAAAATATCTCAAGAATTCGATTTTTGGTGATTCTTAATCAACTTGAGATAGCCATAAACGTTTACGTTGAATTTAATGATTTATATTTCAAAAACGAATAAATATTTTAAAGATCCGATTTCATCACGAGAAAGTAGATATTTTCCCCTATTAATCATACATAATTCATTAAAATATCTTAAGAATTCGATTTTCGTGATTTTTTAAAACAAGATTATTAATTTCAAAAAATCATAAAAAAAATAGATTAACTTAAATAATCTTTATCTCAAAATCAAATAAATATTTTCTAATTTGGTTCTCACCACGACAAACTACACACGTACCTCTATAAATTTTGAATGTTTCATTAAAATATCTCAAGAATTCGATTTTTGTGATTTTTAATCAACTTGAGATAGCCATAAACATTTACGTTGAATTTAATGATTTATATCTCAAAAACGAATAAATATTTTAAAGATCCAATTTTATCACGAGAAAGTAGACATTTTTCCCTATTAATCATACATAATTCATTAAAATATCTTAAGAATTCGATTTTTCGTGATTTTTTAAAACAAGATTATTAATTTCAAAAAATCATCAAAAAATTAGATTAACTTAAATAATCTTTATCTCAAAATCGAATAAAGATTTTCTAATTTGGTTCTCACCATGACAAAATACACACTTACCTCTATAAATTTTTAATGTTTCATTAAAATATCTCAAGAATTCGATTTTTGGTGATTTTTAATCAACTTGAGATAGCCATACATATTTACGTTGAATTTAATGATTTATATCTCAAAGACGAATAAATATTTTCAAGGTCCGGTTTCATCATGAGAAAATAGACACTTTCCCCTATAAACCATGAATAATTCATTATGATATCTTAAGATTTCGATTTTTCGTGATTTTTTAAAACAAGATTATTATTAGGGTCTTTTTTAAAAAATTTGCTTCTGGTGACAAAAACAAAAAAAAACCTAACGTCACACAATAACTTTTGACGTAAATTTTGGAAAATTTTAATTAATTTTTCCAATTTGTTAATAATTACGTAAGATTTTACTATTTTATTTTTGTATTAATATGTTCATTTTTCGTATGTTGTAAACTTGTATCTACTGAAGAAGAGCAAGGCTCGAAACTAGTTTAAGAAAAATAAATTTTAATTATCACCAGAAGTAAATTTTTAAAAAGATCCTAATTAAATAATTGGTGAAAAAAGGATAAGAAAAATTATTTGTATTAAAATTATTAATTCCAAGAGATCATAAAAAATTAGGTTAATTTAAATAATCTGTATCCCAAACTCGATGGGTTTATTTACAGAAAAATGCATGAACTCAAAAATCGGATATAACGAATTATCCGATCCGTCCGGCTTTTATTTCTTAAAAAAAATATATAAATGTCATGTTTAGTATCAAATTAAAGGTTTTGAAACGAAGATTAATAATTTTAACCTACCTTAATTAAAAATTGAGGCTATACTCAGTTAATGTCACAGATTGGCTTCAATGTAAAGTTTCACCACTTTTCAAAACCTTTCAGTTGCAGAACGACAAAAGTTTCGTATAAATTTAAATAAAACCGCTTTTTCCACGTTAAGAAGGGTGGGATGGATCGGTTTTGTACGAAGGTAAGTAGAAAGTTGAGAAGAGGTCTCGCTGTTTGAGGCGTTCTCGGACCTCGTTAAAATCGTTATCCAGCGTTTGCCAAATAAAAACTTTCGTTCTCTCAAGTTATGGCGAGATAAAAATATTTTTTTTTGTATAGAATAGAATAATCCTCAAAGGTATTTTTAGTGATTTTTGGTGAAGATCTTTTTGTATTAAACATGAAAATAACTCAAGCGATTGTAGTTCTAGATCTAGTGTTAGTTAGTTCAATACAGGAACACATTCTGGTAATGACAAGAATTAGAAGTAATAGAAGAACTAATACTAGACTATTCTAGATTCTACCACTAGATAATAATAAATAGACGATTGTGAAGTTAGCCATAGATTTTAAAATCGAAAAACGACCAATTTCTGTAACTCGAAACTAAAATTAAAATTCATTTTTGAGTTTAGCATTCTTAGAACAATCCCTACTCGAAAATTGGCGAGGGGGTGTTTTCATTTAAAACAGAAAAGATTCCGAAATTTTATGAATATCACGTGCGCCATATACCGCTCATTTCATCTAATAGTTTCTTCGTCAATTGTTATTTCCGGAGGGTTTTTAATTCGTTTAAGTGCAAATATTTTGGCGATGCACTTAGATGGATTTAATGCCATATTCCATGTCTTGAACCATTTTCCTAGAGTGTTCATGGCTATTTGAAGATTTTCGGTTGCGTCTACAATCTCTGAGCTTTGTGCTATTATGGCAGTACCACTCATGTAAATGTTGTATAGGATGGGGAAGAGGACACTGCCTTGGGGTACACCAGCGAAAGTTTCTTTTGTTTCGGAAAAGGATTCATGAATTTTTACAGAAAAGAATCTGTCTTTAAAGAAGGATATTAGAAGTTGTTTAATATTGATGTCAAGATCTAGGCGTAATATTTTATAAATTAATCCGTTGATCCATACACGATCGAAAGCTTGTGTAACATCGAGAAATAGGGCTGTGGAGTATTGCTTCATCTCAAAACCGCGTTCGATTATGTTAGATAATCGTTGCAATTGATGGCTGGTTGAAAATTGATTCGAAATGCGAAATCACATTCATTACTTATATTTAAGGCTTCACATAAGCGTAAATTAATTATTTTTTCTAGAATTTTGTACAATGTAGATAGTAAGCTAATAGGTGATTTTGCTTTTGGGCTTTCCTGGTTTTAAAAACATGTGGATATGGGCGTGTTTCCAGCAGCTTGGGAAATAGCCTTGTTCCATGCAAGCATTGAATAGTCTCTTCAGAAAATGCACTCCTTTTTCCGGAAGATTCTTCAAGGCCAAATTGGAAATTTGGTCTGGTCTTGGACCTTTCTTCGTTTTTAGATTTTTAATGATCGTCCGAATTATTTTGACTTTCTGGAAGTTATCGTTCAATACCGGATTATGATTTTCATTATATGCTAACACGGAGGTTGTGAAACTTGGGGTGCTGAAGAAGTGGGATCTGAATGTTTTCTGCAAAACCGGTACATTTCTGTTGATCTGTTATTAGGACTCCATTATCAGTATTTAAAGTTGATGCTGCATTTGATTTTCTCGAGATTCTTCTTGTTGCTTTCCATATTTCGAGATCATTGAATTGTATGTTGTTTAAATATCGTTGAAATGATTTTATTCGTTACGCTTCAAGCCCCTTCCTTATTTGTCGTGTTAATCGATTTACAACAGACTTGGTTGCAGGATTTTTCCTACTTTACTATTCCCGTCGTAGTCTGTTTTCCCTGGTTTATAAGAGATTGTATTTCATATGAAGGGAGATAATTATCAAATTGTGGTTTACATTTGGGGAATGATAATTGTTTTATACAAATATTGATGTTTTCAGTGAGAAGTTGTACACTTAGATCAATTGATTTTTGGGTGTTTAGGCTATATCCACTATCATAGAAGTGATTTTCAAATGTGTTTTTAAACAAGAGCCAGTTTGTTACTAGGAGTTTGTTGTTATTTTTGATTAAGCACGGTGAGGTTCTGAACGATAAAATCACAGGTAGGTGATCAGAATCCAAGTCTACTACTACTTCTTGATTTATTAATTTATTGAAATTTCTAGTCAATGCGATGTCCAGAATGTCGGGTTGATAATCATTTCTGTAAGGGTAATATGTGTATGTATTAGGTGCGAGCACCATAAAATTATAAATTGCAGCGAAGTTTAGTAGTTTGATTCCCGCTTGGTTGTTAGCTCCACATCCCCACGCTGTCATCTTATGGTGGGTTCATGCAACGTGTTTTAGTATTAGTCGTAGTCTTAGTCTTAACCATTTGCGTTAGCTTTAGTTGTAAGGAAAAGTATTGGTTAATGCAATATTTAAGCATAGCACATTAAAGCAAAATTTTAACATATATAAAGTCGTGTAATACAAAAAGAAATCTGGCGTGAAACAGATTTCAAATGTGTTAGAAACATTTTGTTTCTAACATTATTTAATATGAATAAAAAGAAAATTGTTCGGGATCCCTGGATCCCGGAATTGTTCCCATAATAACAAATTTTTATGAATCTGGGATTTGTCATTGATCAATGTTGGTCAAAAAGTACCGAAAATCTCCAACAAAAAACAAAGATCTTCAAAAATATGTAAAAGAAGAACATGGAAAAGTACTGAAACTGCAACTTGACTGCAAAAAAAGATGAAATAGCCTTTTAATCATGTTAAAGCAATATGACAGTCTAAACTACTGTATTATATACACTAATGACAGTGAGTTTCAAATTATGAGAAGTTGGTTTAACTTTTAGATCGGGTCAAAGTGACTGTTGAAGGTATTTGTCATCGAAACATGAATCTTAATAAAGCACATATTGCTTTAGAATGCATGCTGCAAGAAATTAAAGAAAAATTATGCTTCTTTAGAAAAGACCTTTGAAGATTGTTTGATTTTGAAGATTTAACAGCGTAAGACTGTATTCGTCTTCGTTCAGCCTTTTTGAAATTCAGGTAACGACAATCCTTTCCTCAATAAAACTAACAATAATAAGGGTACAAGAAACGTATAGATGAAAGAGATTAAAATATAATAGAAAGATTTAGAGGAAATGAAGGTAAAAATCACAAAGTCGACCATTAAGAAGAATGCGATATTTCACCGTCTTTCTGGAGAAGAAAGTTGACCAGGAGAAATCAATCCCGGGATCCCGGCTTCATAAAATGTAATCCCGAGATTGTGTATTTGCTTCGGAATTGTAATCCCTAACTTGAATACAGCTTTATTAATCGCACAAATACAAAACATAAAGATTAATTTATTTTTATGATCTTTGTGTGCTATATCATAGAGATATAAGTATCATAAAGATATTGGTACTCTTGTACCAATTCCATTAATTTTGAATCAATTTGATCTGGGTTTGATTCCATTAAAATTAAAGTTGGAAAAACATGTTTCCTTTTCATTTTAAACAAAATACATGCTTTTTTATTGTTTTAAACGTTTTAGACCGTTTAGAAATGACGTTAACGAACGGTCATTACTTGATCAATATACTAAAACGTCGATTTTGAGGAGCAAATATTAATCGGGGACAATTAGATAGTGCAATTGAATACGTATAAATGAAATATCTAGAAGCATAGGCTATGTGACAATGTTTTCAAAAGACTTGATACTGTCCATAGAAAACTTAATACTGCTTCTAGAGGATCTGATACTGCTGCCACAAGATTTGAAATATGTCCAGAATACTTATAATGCCTCAGAAGACTTGAGATGCTTCCACAAAACTTGATATTGCCTTTGGAAGACTAGAAATGCTTCCAAAAATGTTCATACTGGTTTTCGAAGACTTAGTACTACTTTCAGAAGACTTGATATTACCCCCAAACGACTTATTACTGCCCCTGAACGACTTGAAATGCTTCTAGAAGACTTGATACTGCATTTCAAAAGGCTTGATCTTGCTCTCAGACGATATGAAATGCTTTTAGAAGATTTGATGTAGCTGCCAGAAGACATGTAATGAATTGCAATAGTCACAAAAGACTTAAACTGCTTCCAGAAAATTTGATATGCACTCCTTTTTCTGGAAGATTCTTCAAGGCCAAATTGGAAATTTGATCTGGTCCTGGAGCTTTCTTCGTTTTTAGATTTTTAATGATCGTCCGAATTTCATTTACTTTGACTTTCTGGAAGTTATCGGTCAATACCGGATTATGATTTTCATTATATGCTAACACAGAGGTTGTGAAACTTGGGGTGCTGAAGAAGTGAGGTCTGAATGTTTTCTGCAAAACCGGTATATTTCTGTTGATCTGTTATTAGAACTCCATTATCAGTATTTAAAGTTGATACTTCATTCGATTTTCTCGAGATTCCTCTTGTTGCTTTCCATATTTCGAGATTATTGGATTCTATGTTGTTTAAATATCGTTGAAAAGATTTTATTCGGTACGCTTCAAGCTCCTTCCTTATTTATCCTGTTAATCGATTTACAACAGACTTGGTTGCAGGATTTCTCCAACTTTGCCACTTCCGTCGTAGACTGTTTCTCTGGTTTATAAGAGATTGTATTTCATATGAAGGGAGATAATTATCAATGCAATTGAATACGTAGAAATGAATTATCTAGAAGCATAGGCTATGTGACAATGCTTCCAAAAGACTTGATACTGTCCATAGAAAACTTAATACTGCTTCTAGAGGACCTGATACTGCTGCCACAAGATTTGAAATATGTCCAGAATACTTATAATGCCTCAGAAGACTTGAAATATTTCCACAAAACTTGATATTGCCTTTGGAAGACTAGAAATGCTTCCAAAAATGTTCATACTGGTTTTCGAAGACTTAGTACTACTTTCAGAAGACTTGATATTACCTCCAAACGACTTACTACTGCCCCTGAACGACTTGAAATGCTTCTAGAAGACTTGATACTGCATTTGAAAAGGCTTGATCTTGCTCTCAGACGATATGAAGTGCTTTTAGAAGATTTGATGTAGCTGCCAGAAGACATGTAATGAATTGCAATAGTCACAAAAGACTTAAAATGCTTCTAGAAGGCACTTGTTCTAGAGAAGCGTATTTAGCCTCTGAAAGACTTAATACTGGTTTTAGAAAAATTGAAATGCTTTCAAAAGGCTTAATACTGCTTCCAGAAGACTTGATTATTGTTTTTAAAACTTCTGGCAGAAAATATTTTCATTGCAAAAAACACGATATTATTGATAAACTGTTTGAGTTTCCTTCGAAAATATTAAATACTATTAGACAAAATGCAAAATCTTGGCTGGCAGATTGATCTTTTTTTATCTCTTTGGATGCTATTATATTAAGATTATTTTAATAGTTACATCTAATGTAGTAGCATCATCTGCCAATATTAAGCGACTTTTACTTCCTAGGAATTAATACCATACTTTAAGCAATAGATTAGGAATTGATAAAGCAGCATAAACAGTTTGCATATTTCAACAGTTAAATGAAGTAAATAATGCATCTAGCGGAAACGGGTAACGATTTTTTTTTAAGTTTTGCTTAAGTTTTTAATCATATATTAAGTTTCAGTTATAATGTAGGTTTGGCGATAAACATACATGAAGGAAATATTCTATTTTCCTGCTAATTTTGAAACAAAAGTGTTCTTTTAAAAAACACCCCATGTTTTAAATCAGCTTTTGAACTGTTTAAAACATATCATACAGTTTTAAAAATGCTTCAAACAGTTTGTTTTAAACACTTTATTAAAAATATGACAACCCTGATTGAAATTATTGTTATAATTGTAATATAATAAAATCAAAAAGTTAATCAACTCAACCTTTATTTATAAAATAAAACGAAACACTGCCATTAAAGGCACGAAAGAGAAAAGTGCGCGCATGCGTTAAATTGCGACCGAAGGTTTTAGCTTTAAGAAGTTAAAAGTTGGGCAACTCTTATGACTAACAATAAGACAAAAACCGTTTTAGTCATAAGGTGTTGCATGAACAGTACTACTATAACGCACTACCTTAACTTTTCACTCTTATGACTATGACTTAGTCGTAGTCATAGTCTAGTAGACTAAAACACGTTGCATGAACCCACCATTACTGTTTATATCGCCCAACAACAGAGTTTGGCTGTCGATATTGAAGATTAGTTTAGTGTTCTCCTCGATAAGAGGTTTGTTAGGTTGCTTATAAGCACTAAAGATGTTAAGGGTTGAGTTATTAGTTAATATAATTTCTATACCAATAATTTCAATATTACTGCAGTTAATTAATGGGAGTTGTTGATTTGCGAACTTTTCCTTAATTAATATAGCCACCCCTCTGGAAGCTATGCAATTATCTCTTTCATTGCGATAGATTTTGTAACCAGGAATTGTGAAATTCTCTTTTGGTGCTAAGTGTGTTTCAGTGATTAATGCAACATCCATATCTTTTCTTTGTAAAAAAGTTATCAAACTATTGCGAGCCTTTTTAATTCCGTTAATATTTAAGTTCAGTATTTAGAGATCGTGTAGAATTATATTCGCGTTATTAATCATTTTTCTAAATAATATTGGAAAGGTTTGTTATAATTAATGTTTTTTATTTGATGCATAAATGGTTGTAAACACGATAGTATTGCGGATATTATTGTATTGATGATGGGATCAATTGAGGAAGTTGTAGGTTGGTTTGAATTTTGTGGTGGATTTGTGTTTATTATTGCATTTGCGTAGGTTTTGTTGTCATTGTTAGAAGAAACAGATAGGGTTGTGTTGGGTTGAGCACTAACGGTTGGAATGGTAGATTCGTGCTGTCTTTGACGACTTGGATTGGGTTTGTTTCTGGAATTAATTTGTTCTAGATAATATTTACATCCCCTAAAATTTGTTGAGTGATTGTCATTGCAGTTAACACATTGAGGTGGGTTTTAACATTCATTAGTTAAATGATTTCCTTTACATTTAAAACATCTTGGCGGCATTGCGCAGTAATTTTTGGTATGACCGTATTGTTGACATCGATAACATTGAGGAACATAGTGTGATCGAGTTTATTCAACTTGAAGATTTCAGATGCTTTTTCAATCGCCGTAAGTTCGATTGTGCATATTGGTATTGATAATTTATTTTTATTATATAATCTATTTATTTTTTTTTTACTATTTATTATGTTTATTTTAGTGGTATCAGTAATGTTCTATGAATTCACCTTTGACTAATTTTTTTTAATCTTTAAGGATTTCTTGATGGCTAAAAGATCCTTTTAAAAATATTGGTGGAATTCGTTTAATTTTTTTAAACATTTGTTTGGCTTGAGGTTGATGGACTCGGTTCATTCTCATCTGGTTGATTATTGAGTTGGGAAAGTGGAAGAAACTGATTAGCTTCGAGAACATTAACCGGTTTGGTGTTTGGGGTCCATATGTATCTCTTTAAGGTTTCATTTATAGGTGGTGTAATTTAATAACTACATTACTTGACGTGGGAGATTGTAATTGACGAGTTTTGAGATAGTCCTCACCGTTCGTGAGAACAAATCTTATCTTCAAAACCTAACCTTTTATATTTCTCAAACCAAATAAAAAATTCTCACAACTGCAAATGTTGCTGTTCCCAGTAGTAAAACGATATAAAAGAAGGACATAATGTTGAAGTAAAATTAGTTCTAAAATAGCGGGTGGTTCCGACTGTCCTTTATTTCCGCTAAAATGTCCCAAAATTGTTCAAATCATTTTGATGATATAACAAATCTTCTCGAAGACGACAAGGAAGATCCCTCAGTGAACGAGGGTTTTGGAGAAGAAAGTGATATTGATTCGGAAGATTTCGTTGAAAAACGTGAAGATGATTCAGAAACGGAGCAAGATGGCAAGATGAATGCGAACTTGGTACTGAAACCAATTGTTTTTTGGGAAAGGATAAAACAATCAAATGGTATAAAAATCCGCCACCAAGAAATGTTCGAAGACGATGTCACAATGTTATAACTAAACGTTCTGGGTTCAAAGGAAAACGCCAGAATGCTTAAACTGCGGTTGATTGTTGGCATAATTTGTTCACAGACGACATTTTGGATATAATAGTTAGATATACAAACCAATATTTTGAATCGATAAGCATAAGTTGTCCAGAGAAAGAGACGTCGCGCCCATGGACGTTGTCGAACTAAAGGCTTTTATTGATTCATTATACCTAGCAGGAACACTGAGAGGAAATCGTGAAAGTTTGGAGGAACTTTGGGGAAAAGAACGTGATGATTTCGAGAAATTTGGATTGGTAATGAATATCAAACGATTCAAAATTCTGATACGTTGTCGTCGATTTGACGATTTTACTACCAAATCAGAACGAAAAGAAATCGATCGTCTTGCTCCAATTTGGGACGTGTTTGAAAAATTTGTAGAAAACTGACAAAAGAGTTATAACGTTGGTTTCCGTGGACGGTGTGCATTTCGGCAGTACATACCGTCCAAACCAAACAAGTAAGGCATAAAATGTTTTATTTGAAAACAATGTTGTACTTATTAACTGGTCTTTATAAAGACCAGTTAATAAGTACAACATTGTTTTCAAATACCACATTAGAATAACTGGTAAAATGGATCACAATCTACATTTTAACTTTAACTCATATAAAATGTTTTGCCTTTGCTGATGCCAAGCAACTTATACGTTGAATATGGAGATTTATCTAGGAAACAGCCTGATAGTGTTTTTAAGGAAGGAAACAATACACCAGCATGTTTGGTTTCAATAATGGAAAAACTTTAGCATCTTACCACTATCTATACCACGAGCAAAGAAGAATGTAATTCTCGTATCTACACTACATGACGACAACACCGTCGATTCTAAATGTGAAGAGAAACAAAAGCCAGATACAATCACTTTTTATAATTCTACCAAGGATGGTGTACAGTATCGAGTAGATCAGATGTTTGCTACCTAGAGCGTGAACCGAAACGTGAAGCGGTAGCCCATGGTAATATTTTTCACAATATTGAATGTGAATATTAACTCCCAAGTTATTTACGTCTTCAATCGAGTGGAACCATTAAAACGACGAATTTTTAACCATATAATAACCATATTGTCAAAAGGCCTAATATTTTGACATTTTAACTAATTTGAACCACAAATGACATCGCTGAACTTAATTGAGATTTTTCCAATATTTTGTATAAATTTAAAAATTCTTTAAAAATCGGTTTTTTTGGAAAATTGTTACGAAATTACTTTCAATTACTAATTGAAGCATCTACCTTCCGAAAATGAAGTCAATTTTAAATTTTCTCACTTAGTTCTTAAGATATAAGCTGTTGAATTGAATTGGGATTTTTTCAATATTTTGTATAAATTTAAAATTTCTTAATAAAACTAAAGATTGTTCTTTCGTACTTTATTTAAATGGATATTTTAAAAAATTTTATCGTTCTACCGGTTTCGGTTCTCTATAGGAACCATCCTCAGGACTCCTCGAACACCTATGTAATATAGAAAAACAACCATTAAATTCTAAATCATACAAAAACTAAAAACACATTATCGGACATAATCGAAAAACACGTTGTGAAACAAAAAATTATAGGTTATGTTACGAAAACTTACGTCAATAAATAAACTTTACAAAACCCATGGGTAAAATAAACGAATTACAAAAACATTAAATCTGTTCACTATTTATAAAACCGAAATATGAATTATTAAAAACTATAAAAGTATTCAAGCTGAAAAAGGTGCGCATGGCTTCACAACAGACAAATAGATTAGGTTGTTTTCTCTGAAGTTGGCATTGAACCATCGAAAGACCCGAAAATTCAAATTAAAAAATTTTTTTAAAAAATTAAAAAATTCTTCTCTTTTAAAAAAATCCAAATATTAATCTCGAAAATGCAATTTTAGGGAATTTAAGTATGAAAATATGGATAAAAAAGGAAAAAAGGAAAAAAAGGAAAAAAAAGGAAAAGGCAGCTAAGGGACCCAATATGGTGTGACATTCAAGTTGCCACCGTGACTTGAACATCCTCGTCCATTTGGGGTTTTAAATAGTGTTATTAAGGTGGTGTATAAGGCATTTTCAGGAATGTATAGAGAGGTCGGTCATTGGTCGCAATTTGGTCATTAAGACATGTCATGTTAGGGTAATTATGTTTGAATTTGTTGATCTCATAATTTTCTAATGTTTCCATAAGAATACTTTTGTTTATGCAATGTAATATGGATGAATTTTCCTTTTCGTTGAATTGGTGGTCCTTGTGGAATATAAGATGTCTGCCGAAGTTGGATTTAGGTTGTGTTTTGTGTTCCTTTATTCGCGTTTTCAAAGGTCTTCCTGTCTCTCCGATGTAAGTTGCTTTGCAAGTCCCACACTCGAGCTTATAAACACCGTTATTTTCCATTTTGTCGATTTTATCTTTATTATTAATCAAAACTTGTCCCAATGTGTTACTACTTTTCGATGTCAAAGTAATGTTGTGTTTCTTAAAAATCTTCTTTACTTTGTTATTGATGTTCCCTTGGTATTCTATGGTTCTGTATGTTTTGTTGTTATTTTCTGGTGGTGTGTAAAGTGTTGTTTGACTATGAAGAAGTTTTTTGTTCAGTTGTTTTTTAACCATATTATCTATTATCTCTGTCCTATATCCATTGTTCAGTCCAATCTGCTTAATGATGTTTATTTCTTTTTTGAAGACGTCTGGTTCTAAGTTAGAGTTAATGGCTCTAAATATATACGTTCTAAATGCAGCCATTTTATGGTTATAGCTATGGTGAGAGTCGCTAGGAATGACGATATCAGTTTGAGTTTCCTTTCTATAAACCTCATAGTGAAAAATGTTGTTCGTTTCATTCTTCTTTATCGTTATGTCCAAGAAATTAATTTTGTTGTCTTGTTCTATTTCTATAGTGAACTTTATGTTTTTATGTAGAGTGTTTATGTAATTGTGCAAACCATTTACGATGTTGTTGTCTTTTGTGTTAAAGACAACTAAAACATCATCTACATATCGTTGCCACATGTTATTATATTATTGAAATATGGGTTGACGTTATTCATGATTTTTTCCTTTTCAATCTTATCCAAAAAAATGTCTGCTATGAGACCGCTCAATGGGGATAAGATTGAAAACATCGGAGAGACAGGAAGACCTTTGAAAACGCGAATAAAAGAACACAAAACACAACCTAAATCCAACTTCGGCAGACATCTTATATTCCACAAGGACCACCAATTCAACGAAAAGGAAAATTCATCCATATTACATTGCATAAACAAAAGTATTCTTATGGAAACATTAGAAAATTATGAGATCAACAAATTCAAACATAATTACCCTAACATGACATGTCTTAATGACCAAATTACGACCAATGACCGACCTCTCTATACATTCCTGAAAATGCCTTATACACCACCTTAATAACACTATTTAAAACCCCAAATGGACGAGGATGTTCAAGTCACGGTGGCAACTTGAATGTCACACCATATTGGGTCCCTTGGCTGCCTTTTCCTTTTTTTTTCCTTTTTTTTCCTTTTTTCCTTTTTTATCCATATTTTCATACTTAAATTCCCTAAAATTGCATTTTCGAGATTAATATTTGGATTTTTTTAAAAGAGAAGAATTTTTTAATTTTTTAAAAAAATTTTTTAATTTGAATTTTCGGGTCTTTCGATGGTTCAATGCCAACTTCAGAGAAAACAACCTAACCTATTTGTCTGTTGTGAAGCCATGCGCGCCTTTTTCAGCTTGAATACTTTTATAGTTTTTAATAATTCATATTTCGGTTTTATAAATAGTGAACAGATTTAATGTTTTTGTAATTCGTTTATTTTACCCATGGGTTTTGTAAAGTTTATTTATTGACGTAAGTTTTCGTAACATAACCTATAATTTTTTGTTTCACAACGTGTTTTTCGATTATGTCCGATAATGTGTTTTTAGTTTTTGTATGATTTAGAATTTAATGGTTGTTTTTCTATATTACATAGGTGTTCGAGGAGTCCTGAGGATGGTTCCTATAGAGAACCGAAACCGGTAGAACGATAAAATTTTTTAAAATATCCATTTAAATAAAGTACGAAAGAACAATCTTTAGTTTTATTAATTACACAAAAATGGAAAGAAATCATCACATTGATAATATTAAAATTTCTTGAAAAATCGATTTTTTGGAAAATTATTATGAAATTACCTTTAATTATTAATTGGGGAATCTTTTTTCGAAAGATGAAGTCAATCTAGAGATATTTCACTCAGAACTTGAGATATTAGCTGTTGAATTTAATTGGAATTTTTCCAATATTTTGTATAAATTTAAAAATTCCTGAAAAATCAGTTTTTTGAAAAATTGTTATGAAACTACTTTCAATTACTAATCGGAGTATCTACTTTCTAAAAGTGAAGTCAATTTGAAAATATCTCATTTAGTTCTTGAGATATAAACTGCTGAACTTAATCGGGATTTTTCCAATATTTTGTATAAATTTAAAAATTTCTGAAAAATCGATTTTTTGAAAAATTGTTATGAAATTACTTTCAATTACTAATTGGAGCATCTAATTTCTAAAAGTGAAGTCAATTTGAAAATATCTCACATAGTTCTTGAGGTATAAACTGCTGAATGAAAAACAAATTTTTGGTTGCACTATTAGCGATGTATATTATATTATTATTGATTTTCTACTAGTTTCGGGGCTATACTGTCCCCATCTTCAGGAAAATACCTGTATACAGAAAAAATATTTTGTGTTGAAAACTTAAATGAGTTGATCACTAAATAACAAATTATACAATTGAAAATCAGTGAAATACTTAAAAAATTCAAAAAACATTGAATTCACCATGTAATAAAAATTCTTATGACTTCAATCAACATGCAATTAAATAAATTTACGTCAATAATTTAGAATTTGCGCTCGAAAAACAAAGCTGCATTCATTTTCACGAAATTAACATTTAATTTTAACATAAACTAAATGTAATTTTTTTATATTTGATCAGCAATGTAACATAAAAACATTTAATTTGCTAGATACAACTTTGCGCGGTAAATCTTATAAAAAATTGAGGTTATGATGTGTTATTCTAGGAAACTGTAGAGAACCGGAATTAAAACTGTAATTGATGGAAAAGAGAAATAATGTCAAAATTAAAAAAAATATTTAAAAAATTATTCAAAAAAATTATTTGTTAAACTGTTGTGTAATTATAATACCAAAAAAATTTTAAAAGATTAAAATCAATTATAAAGCATTGTAAATGAATATGCTATTATTAATACGTATTGCAGGACATAAGGAGGGCGGGGGAAGGGCGGGAGTATATGGAGGGTTAGAAGGATACGTTTAGGGTATAATGGACAAAGGATTAAGAAAGTTGCATCGTCAAGTTGCCATTATTGCTTGACGATCTCGTTCTTTCTTAAGGGGGCTGGGGGAGTGTAGGGGTGTTTGAGGTATAAGTAAAGTGGTCGGTTAGTAGCTTGTGTTTGTTCATTGAGACGTTCTATATCTTTATGGTTCTCTTTAAATTTGTTTATCTCATAGCCTTCTAACAGTTCCAACAAATTTCCTTTTTCCATGTTGTGTATTAAGGTTGCATTTTTGGTTTTGTCAAATTCATGTGTGTCGTTAAATGTTATGTGTCTGTCAAGGTTTGAATTATTTCTTGTGAGGTGTTCTTTTATTCTTGTTTCCAGCGCTCTTCCAGTTTCCCCTGTGTATGTGGCTCGCTCATGTTCCACATTGTAGTTAGTAAATTCCATTATCTTGGTTGCATCTGGTTATGAATTAAGTGTTTATAGTTCATTATCAACAATATTTACGCAAAATGTATCTTTGGATCTATTTTAGGTTTTGAATTGTGATTAATTTTGTACTGAAAATCCGAAATTATGATATTTTGAAGATATTTGCTGTATTTTTGCAAATTCTTTATTTTCAGGTTGTAACTGGTTATGAGTTATGCTTTCCCACACCATTATGAATAATTTTCACGAATGAGGTCTTTGATCATCCATTTTGATTTTTGAATTATGAAAAAGTTTTGCCATAAAAATCATCAATTATGATGTTTTAGAGATTTTGACGTTCAACTGTAATAAACAAATTCTAATGCGTTCTGGATTTTTAGTGTGTATTTCGAAAATTTTCTCTTTATTCCCGCATTCTTGTCATATCTAGGTTGTAACTGATTACGGATTATGCTTTTCTGGTTCACTAACTATTAAAGAATGAAAAAAAACCTATTAAACAATGTTCGTTTAATAGGGCTTTCTGCAACTTGTTTTTTTGAGATATGGCCGATTGTTGGGAAGTGATATGAATAAAAAAGGAATCTTTAAAACTGCCAAAATATTAAATAATCTTTAAAATAATAAAACCAAAATTAAAAATCTTCTAAATTCTTCTCCATTCAAAGCATTTATATTAATATATAAACCTTGGGTGTGCGGTACCTGTTATGATGTATGTCAATGTCGGCCTTCTGCCGAAGAAACTGACTCTGAATGTACAAGACAACAATAATTTTTTAATATATTTTTTACATATTATTTTGAAAATAAATTGGTTTTTTCTAATGTTCTTTCTTTTTCTTAGTTAAATTTTTTTTATAATTTTTTATATGTATTATTTTCTTTAATAAATGCGTTTTCTTTTCAATATACTTTTTTTCTTGGTTAAAACTACCATTGAACATCAATAGATGCTTTTAAAGTGCTAATTAAGAATGTGTGTTTATTTCACCCATCATTATGTTGAATATTACGCCATATTGTTGTTTTTCATTGTTTCATTTATGCGTTCTCCTGTTGGTTATTTTTGTAAATAAAACCTAGCAAACTAAAGTTTATTCAATCACAGGTCATTGTAGAAGTAATACCTATAATAACTTAATAATCTTCGTTTCTCCTGTATATGTGGCTTTGCAAGTTTTCCATGATTTCTGTTTTCTGCTGATTCAACCAAACATTTTATTTTCTCACTTTATTTGACGTAAGTAGTTCTTTTTAAAAAAGTTCTGTTTTACATGTGTCTAACTGTTTATAATTGCTATTAACCATTATAATTCCACTGTTTTTTATAGGAATTCCTGAAGATGGTTTAATAAAAACCGAAACCGGTCGATTGAATAAATTTTAGATCTAGTGATAGTTCAATAATTTTTTTTTTTTAAAATGAAATAATTTTTTTTATATTTTTAATAATCTTTTTGTATATTTTTAATAATTTTTGGAGAATTTATTTTGTATTAAACACAAAAATTAAAGTGATTTCAAAACCTATTAAGCCCGAAACTTAACTCCGAAATAATGATGTCAACAGGTCTTTTGCAACTCTTGAGGACACAAACTTTTCAACCCCCTAAATATTCACCCCAAACTTTTCTCCTCGCCTCTTTACAAAGTTAAACATAGACGTCGTTTGAAATTTAAACCTCGTTTCGAATCTTATCGCCTCTTTTAAAATTCTTGAACACACTCCGTTTTAATGATTTCTGTTCTGGCGATTTTGCGTTTATAAGAAATATTCGTATTTGATGTCTATTTCTTCGTATTATTCGAATAGTGCGAAAAGATAAAAGAGGGTTTGAACCCTTTTCATCGTTATAAAGCGTAAAGGATCTCTAATGGTTCCATTTAGTCAATCGATTGTGAAAAGGGGAGTCACGGTGTCATCTGACGCTGACAGCTAATTAATTTATAATTAAGCGAATCGAGTGCGTTTCGGGGTCAACTCGAGTACTCGCCAATTAATATTTCCGTTCATTTTTCACTAACTCCATCCCTTAAAACCCCACGAGAGTTGCTGTGTGAGGGAAAAATCGACCTGAACGATACGACGATTAAGATAAATGACCAAAGTCTTTAGAGAAAAAGGTTTACCAATTAAAGTTAGCCCCAACCAGGTGATTTATTTACTTTATTATTTTTTTTTCTTTTTAGGATGCCCCGTAGACTTGGCCACCATTTCGATCGAAGGCAACAAGTGCACAGTGTTCCTTGTCTGGGGGATCTTTTAACTGCGAGACCTTCGGGACTTACGGAACCGGAAGCATGGGCTATTCTTTGTCAAGCTGTACAAGCATTACAGGATTTATTTCTTTCTGGTAAGCAATTCAAAAAATAGGATGTGGCTATTTATACATACAATATGTATACGCAATTGCTTCAACTTGCTTTTTATTTCAGAGCGATATCTCAATTGGTTATTGACATACGATTCTTTGAAAATCTCTTGATTTTTATCAACCACATATAATTATATTTTGCAGAGTTTCAATCAAAAAATCATAACTCGGAGATTTAAATATTTGAAGCAAGAATCTTAGGCACCTTAAATAACAGCAAAATTTGCTTCAAGTTGCTCTTTATTTCAGAGCGATATCTCAATTGGTTCTTGAGACACGATTCTTTGAAAATTTCTTGATTTTTATCAAACACATATAATTATAATTTGCAGAGTTTCAATCAAAAAATCATAACTTGGAGATTTAAATATTTGAAGCAAGAATCTTAGGCACCTTAAATAACAACAAAATTTGCTTCAAATCGCTCTTTATTTCAAAACGATATCTCAATTGGTTCTTGAGATACGATTCTTTGAAAATGTCTTGATTTTTATCAAACACATATAATTATTTTTTGCAGAGTTTCAATCAAAAAATCATAACTCGGAGATTTAAATATTTGAAGCAAGAATCTTAGGCACCTTAAATAACAACAAAATTTGGTTCAAATCGCTCTTTATTTCAAAACGATATCTCAATTGGTTCTTGAGATACGATTCTTTGAAAATGTCTTGATTTTTATCAAACACATATAATTATTTTTTGCAAAGTTTCAATCAAAAAATCATAACTCGGAGATTTAAATATTTGAAGCAAGAATCTTGGGCACCTTAAATAGCAGTAAAATTTGCTCCAAGTTGCTTTTTATTTCAGAGCGATATTTTAATTAGTTCTTGAGATGCGATTCATTGAAAATTTCTTGATTTTTATCAAACACATATAATTATAATTTGCAGAGTTTCAATCAAAAAATCATAACGTGGAGATTTAAATATTTGAAACAAGAATCTTAGGCACCTTAAATAACAACAAAATTTGCTTCAAATCGCTCTTTATTTCAAAACGATATCTCAATTGGTTCTTGAGATACGATTCTTTGAAAATTTCTTGATTTTTATCAAACACATATAATTATTTTTTGCAGAGTTTCAATCACAAAATCATAACTCGGAGATTTAAATATTTGAAGCAAGAATCTTAGGCACCTTAAATAACAACAAAATTTGGTTCAAGTTGCTCTTTATTTCAGAGCAATATCTCAATTGGTTCTTGAGACACGATTCTTTGAAAATTTCTTGATTTTTATCAAACACATATAATTATATTTTGCAGAGTTTCAATCAAAAAATCATAACTCGGAGATTTAAATATTTGAAGCAAGAATCTTAGGCACCTTAAATAACAACAAAATTTGCTTCAAGTTGCTCTTTATTTCAGAGCAATATCCCAATTGGTTCTTGAGACACGATTCTTTGAAAATTTCTTGATTTTTATCAAACACATATAATTATATTTTGCAGAGTTTCAATCAAAAAATCATAATTCGGAGATTTCAATATTTGAAGCAAGAATCTTAGGCACCTTAAATAACAACAAAATTTTCTTCAAATCGCTCTTTATTTCAAAACGATATCTCAATTGGTTCTTGAGATACGATTCTTTGAAAATTTCTTGATTTTTATCAAACACATATAATTATTTTTTGCAGAGTTTCAATCAAAAAATCATAACTCGGAGATTTAAATATTTGAAGCAAGAATCTTAGACACCTTAAATATCAACAAAATTTGCTTCAAGTTGCTCTTTATTTCAGAGCGATATCTCAATTGGTTCTTGAGATACGATTCTTTGAAAATGTCTTGATTTTTATCAAACACATATAATTATTTTTTGCAAAGTTTCAATCAAAAAATCATAACTCGGAGATTTAAATATTTGAAGCAAGAATCTTAGGCACCTTAAATAGCAACAAAATTTGCTCCAAGTTGCTTTTTATTTCAGAGCGATATCTTAATTAGTTCTTGAGATGCGATTCATTGAAAATTTCTTGATTTTTATCAAGCACATATAATTATTTTTTGCAGAGTTTCAATCAAAAAATCATAACACGGAGATTTAAATATTTGAAGCAAGAATCTTTGGCACCTTAAATAGCAACAAAATTTGCTTCAAGTTGCTCTTTATTTCAGAGCGATATCTTAATTGGTTCTTGAGATACGATGCTTTGAAAATTTCTTCATTTTTATGAAACACACATGATTATGTTTTTGCAAAGTTTTAATAAATAGGAGATTGAGAGATTTGAAGAAAGGACTCAAGCACATTAAATACTAATTAAATTTACTTCAAATCGCTCCTTATTTCAAAGTGATATCTCAATTAGTTCTTGAGATATGAATTTTTGAACATTTCTTGATTTTTAACAAATATATATAATTACGTTTTTTCAAAGCTTTAATCAAAAAATCACAACTCAGAAATTTAATGATTTGGAAAAACGATCTTAAGCACGTTAAATAGCAACAAAATTTGCTTCAAGTTGCTATTTATTTCAGAGCGATACCTCAATTAATTCTTTAGATACGATTTTTTAAATACGATCGCATCCATTTTTTTCTTAATCAATACGATTTTATTTAAGAATGTTTATCTCAACAATTAAATGATACATTGAATTACGACTTCTATCATTAAAATGCTGAGGATTTCCTCTATGGTTATCACAAATTGCATTGTGATATCCAGCCAATTGCGTATATATACCGTATGTATAAATAGCCACATCCCAAATATTATATATTATTATAGTTATAAACTACATTCAATTCGAGATATGAACAAGTTTAAACTCACTCAACTGAGCGACTTTTCTTGTTATAATAAAAAAAAATGGTTGGATTTCCTACGAAAAGTTTTATAAAACTTTCCTAAAAACTATTTTCTATTTCATGTCGACTTTAAAAAAAAAGCAGAACAAATCAAAAATAAAACATTTTACGTTTTAAACTAGAATTCTATTTGAGAATAATTTTTTGGGATTTAGGTTCTCTCTTTAGCCATAAATCTCTTAGTTTGGTCGAGGTGTCACCGGGCGGCCGTCAATCGTATTCGACCGTGGCCCGGCAAAGCGTGGCTTCCGTTCAAACCGGAAACGAACAAAACTGACAACTCCGCCCGCGCACTCATCCCACGTTCATTATTAGTGCTGGTTCATATTAGCACAGTGGACACTTTGTTTCCGTAACATTTGGTTAATGTACCAAGATATAATTGTGAAATTTGGTGTTTCAAATCGATTTATTTTAGTTTTTTTTAATTAAGTTGTTTTCGTATAAATAAAAATAATCTAAAAGAGAATTTCAAATTTGAGTGGGCCATGCGGAAATGGTAATTTTCCAACACAATGCTATCCCGAAATTGGTCGAACGGATTTCATCTCGATTTCAATGGAATCGTATGTTGCACAGATTCAAACTGAATGTCCGTAATCATATTTCAAAATATTGCTTGGTTTTTTTTTAAATCAATATTTGTTATGGCTATAATGGATATTGTACTCAATTGTTATTAATGAAATCGAAATTATTGATCTTGGTTATATTTACTTTAAAATGTTTCATATTTAGTCATGATAGCTCATTTCGTTCTTGAGATATAATATTTTAAAATTGATGTTCCACACATTTGACAATCAAATATTGAGAGTTGGGTTAAAGAAATCATATCGACGAAGTGTGTGGATATTAAGAGGCTGTTTATGTTGCACTATATCTTCATTAAGTTTGCTGATGATTTACATTTCATTGTGATATCTCAATTCATTCTTGAGATACAATATTTTAAAATTGATGTTCCATACCTTTGACAATCAAATATTGAGAGTTGGGTTAAAGAAATCATAACGACGATGTGTGTAGATATTAAGAGGCTGTTTATTGCGCACTATATCTTCATTAAGTTTGCTGATGATTCTTATTTCATTGTGATATCTCAACTCATTCTTGAGATACAATATTTTAAAATTGATGTTCCATACCTTTGACAATCAAATATTGAGAGTTGGGTTAACGAAATCATAACGACGAAGTGTGTGGATATTAAGAGGCTGTTTATGGCGCACTATATCTTCATTAAGTTTGCTGATGATCCTTATTTCATTGTGATATCTCAATTCATTCTTGAGATATAATATTTTAAAATTGATGTTTCATACCTTTGACAATCAAATATTGAGAGTTGAGTTAAAGAAATCATAACGACGATGTGTGTGGATATTAAGAGGCTGTTTATGGCGCACTATATCTTCATTAAGTTTGCTGATGGTCCTTATTTCATTGTGATATCTCAATTCATTTTTGAGATACAATATTTTAAAATTGATGTTACCTTTGACAATCAAATATTGAGAGTTGAGTTAAGGAAATCATAACGACGAAGTGTGTAGATCTTAAGAGGCTGTTTATGGCGCATTATATCTTCATTAAGTTTGCTGATGATCCTTATTTCATTGTGATATCTCAATTCATTCTTGAGATACAATATTTTAAAATTGATGTTTCATAGCTTTGACAATCAAATATTGAGAGTTGGGTTAAAGAAATCATAACGACGATGTGTGTGGATATTAAGAGGCTGTTTATGGCGCACTATATCTTCATTAAGTTTGCTGATGATCCTTATTTCATTGTGATATCTCAATTCATTCTTGAGATGCAATATTTTAAAATTGATGTTCCATACCTTTGACAATCAAATATTGAGAGTTGGGTTAAAGAAATCATAACGACGAAGTGTGTGGATATTAAGTGGCTGTTTATGGCACACTACATCTTCATTAAGTTTGCTGATGCTCCTTATTTCATTGTGATATCTCAATTCATTCTTGAGATACAATATTTTAAAATTGATGTTCCATATCTTTGACAATCAAATATTGAGAGTTGGGTTAAAGAAATCATAACGACGATGTGTGTGGATATTAAGAGGCTGTTTATGGCGCACTATATCTTCATTAAGTTTGCTGATGATCCTTATTTCATTGTGATATCTCAATTCATTCTTGAGATACAATATTTTAAAATTGATGTTTCATAGCTTTGACAATCAAATATTGAGAGTTGGGTTAAAGAAATCATAACGACGATGTGTGTGGATATTAAGAGGCTGTTTATGGCTCACTATATCTTCATTAAGTTTGCTGATGATCCTTATTTCATTGTGATATCTCAATTCATTTTTGAGATACAATATTTTAAAATTGATGTTACCTTTGACAATCAAATATTGAGAGTTGAGTTAAGGAAATCATAACGACGAAGTGTGTAGATCTTAAGAGGCTGTTTATGGCGCATTATATCTTCATTAAGTTTGCTGATGATCCTTATTTCATTGTGATATCTCAATTCATTCTTGAGATACAATATTTTAAAATTGATGTTTCATACCTTTGACAATCAAATATTGAGAGTTGGGTTAAAGAAATCATAACGACGATGTGTGTGGATATTAAGAGGCTGTTTATGGCGCACTATATCTTCATTAAGTTTGCTGATGATTCTTATTTCATTGTGATATCTCAACTCATTCTTGAGATACAATATTTTAAAATTGATGTTCCATACCTTTGACAATCAAATATTGAGAGTTGGGCTAAAGAAATCATAACGACCAAGTGTGTGGATATTAAGAGGCTGTTTATGGCGCACTATATCTTCATTAAGTTTGCTGATGATCTACATTTCATTGAGATATCTCAATTCATTCTTGAGATACAATATTTTAAAATTGATGTTTCATACCTTTGACAATCAAATATTGAGAGTTGGGTTAAAGAAATCATAACGACGAAGTGTGTGGATCTTAAGAGACTGTTTATGGCGCACTATATCTTCATTAAGTTTGCTGATGATCCTTATTTCATTGTGATATCTCAATTCATTCTTGAGTTACAATGTTTTAAAATTGATGTTCCATACATTTGACAATCAAATATTGAGAGTTGGGCTAAAGAAATCATAACGACGAAGTGTGTGGATATTAAGAGGCTGTTTATGGCGCACTATATCTTCATTAAGTTTGCTGATGAT
Organism: Onthophagus sagittarius; assembly: GCA_036711965.1. Taxonomy (NCBI): domain Eukaryota; kingdom Metazoa; phylum Arthropoda; class Insecta; order Coleoptera; family Scarabaeidae; genus Onthophagus; species Onthophagus sagittarius. The sequence goes on along the minus strand of JASERS010000010.1, from coordinate 26,812,960 downwards.
CCTTATTTTATTGTGATATCTCAATTCATTCTTGAGATACAATATTTTAAAATTGATGTTCCATACATTTGACAATCAAATATTGAGAGTTGGTTAAAGAAATCATAACGACGAAGTGTATGGATATTAAGAGGCTGTTTATGGCGCACTATATCTTCATTAAGTTTGCTGATGATCCTTATTTCATTGTGATATCTCAATTTATTCTTGAGATACAATGCTTTTAAATTTCACGTTCCACATCTTTGATGATCAAAAATGCAACATTGGGTTTAAAAAAGTCCTATCTGCCTAATTTAGGGAAATTTAGATATTCTTTACGGCTCACTAAATCTTTATCAAACTTTCTTTAAATCCATTTTTATCTCATCATGATATCTCAATTCGTTCTTAAGATATGTCCCTATACTATACGATGTTGGTTCTAGTGATAGGGTTCGTTAATAATAAGTAGCACTAGTTAATGATAACTTATTTTAAATTTCTGTTGAACTAAAACTTGAACTAACACTAGACCTAGAACCAGAAATGTTTGGGTTTCCCAATGCTTTATGGTTCCATGTCTAGTGTTAGTTCAATTTTATTTGTTGCTCATCGCCAAGTTATTGTATGTTTCTATTGAACTTACACTTGATTTAGAATAAAAATCATTAGGGTTTAGTTGTCTTAAAAGTCGTAAGGCTAAACGCGAATGACTCTAGTTTTAGATCATTTATTGGTTCCAGTGACGTTGCTAGATAATAATAAGTAGCACTAGATAATGATAAGTTATTCTATGTTTCTATTCAACTAAAACTAGATCTAATAGATTTGAGTTTGATTGGGTTCTATAAGTGATTCTAATTCTAAATCTCTCGTTAGTTATAACAGCATTGGTAAATAATAATAAGTAGCATTAGATAATGTTAAAATGTTCTATATTCCTATTGAACTGACACTAGATCTAGAACTAAAATCATTCAGGTTTAGCCGTCTTAAGAGACTTGCGGCTAAACCCGAATGATTCTAGTTCTAGATCTAGTGTTGATTCCAGTGACATTGCTAGATAATAATAAGTAGCACTAATACGGATAAGTTATTCTATGTTTCTACTGAACTAAAACTAGAAATAATATTAGACCTAAAACGAGGAGGATTTGGGTTGGGTTCTATGAAATGATACTAGTTCTAGATCTAGTGTTGGTTCTAGTGACGGTACGAGATAATAACAAGTAGCACTAGATAATGATAAGTTATTCTATGTTTCTATTGAACTAAAACTAGAACTAATACTAGACCTAGAGCGAAAAGGATTTGATTTGGATTGGGTTCTATGAGTGATTCTAATTCTAAATCTAACATTAGTTATAATAACATTGCTAGATAATAACAAGTAACACTATATAATGTTAAAATGTTCTATATTTCTATTGAACTAACACTAGATCTAGAACTAGAATCATTGGGGTTTAGCCGTCTTAAAAGACGTGCAGCTAAACGCGAATGATCCTAGTTCTAGATCTAGTGTTGGTTCCAGTGACAGTGCTAGATAATAATAAGTAGCACTAGATAAGGATAAGCTATTCTATGAGATAAGCTAAGGATAAGCTAGACCTAAAATACGAAGGATTTGGGTTGGTTCTATGAATGATTCTAATTCTAGATCTAGTGTTAGTTCTAATACCATTAACAAATAATAGTAAGTAGCACTAGATAATGTTAAAATGTTCTATATTCCTATTGAACTAACACTAGATCTAGAACTAGAATCATTCGAGTTTAGCCGCACGTCTCTTAAGACGGCTAAACCCGAATGATACTAGTTCTAGGTCTAGTGTTGGTTTCAGTGACGGTGCTAGATAAGAATAAGTAGCACTAGATAAGGATAAGTTATTCTATGTTTCTATTGAACTAAAACAAGAGATAATACTAGACCTAAAACGAGAAGGATTTGGGTTGGGTTCTATGAATGATTCTAATTCTTGATCTAGAGTTAGTTCTAATACCATTGCTAAACAATAATAAGTAGCACTAGATAATGTTAAGATGTTCTATATTCCTATTAAACTCACACCAGATCTAGAACTAGAATCATTTGTTTTTAGCCGTTTTAAGAGACGTAGATAAACCCGAAATGATTGCATTGATTCCAGTGACGGTGCTAGATAATAATAAGTAATAGTTGATAATAATTTATTTTACATTCAGAATTTAAATTTTTTGTTCTCTATCAATAGGATTTCGGCCAAAATGAGTTAATTTATTATGTTGGCTTTAAAAACGTAAATCTTCATCAAAAATATGCTTAAATTAGTGCCTTTGATAGTTATTAGTATACAGGGTGACCCGCATAAGAACCGACACAGAGTAGTGGCATGTAGACCAACCTAAAATATGATGATTTAACGCAACTTTCCTTATACCAAGTTGCACACATGAGAAGTTACAGGCCTTTAAAGTGGAATCTTAAATTTCGAAAGAAATTAATATCTCGGTAATGAATTAAGTCAGAACAACCAAATTTGGTATACGTTATGAGTGTACCAAGGGCATTAATCGGTAGAAAGCAGGGATCATTTAAAGCATTTCAAGGGGTTGGTTAGGGATTATGGTACCCTAAAATTTGAGACATTTTCATCCTGTTAGCGGATTTAAAAAATTCTTATTACATTTTATGGTCAATTTCATTTTAAAACTTTTTTTCTCTTATTATTTTTTTTAACCCAGCTCCATAAGGAAGCTTTTATTAAGTTGGTGTGGTAATTTAATATTTTTATTTTCGTCAAATTCGTGGTTGTACTTCTCCCCGTTTCACCTATGTACGTGGCTGAACAGGTCCCACATTGTAATTGGTATATGCCACTTTTAGCGAAAGTTGTAGTCTTGTTTTTGTTCTTAACTAATAATTCCTTAAGATTGTTTTTGTTTTTAAATGTCATTGTTATGTTGAACTTATGGAACATTTTCTTGATTTTATGGGATATTTCTCCTTGGTAAGTTATGGATCTGTACGTTGTTGGTGTATTTGGTTTTCGGTCGGATAGGGAAGTTGTTTCTTGAAGATTATATTTGTTTTGTATCTTCGAAAATATTCGTTGGATATATGTCGGTGGGAAGCTATTTTCGTTTGCAATTTGGTGGATATTTCGATCTCTTTTTCTAGGTGTTGTTCCAATGTTGAATGGAAAGCTCTGTGTAAATAAGCCCGGTATGCTGCCATTTTATGAATTTCATCATGATGAGAATCGGATGGGATGGTGGTACAAGTTTGTTTAGGTTTCCTGGAGATGTCATATTTAATTTTGTTGTTTGAATGTCGTAGTGTATAGTCTAAGAAATTTAATTTTTGATTGTTTTCAGTCTCGATAGTGACGTTAATATTGGGGCGTAAACTGCTAATGTATTTATGAAGGTTATCAATATGTTGGCCGTCTTTAATCAGTACTAAAATGTCGTCCACGTATCTTGTCCATAGGATAATATCGTCTCTATAAGGGTTTTTTCGATAACTTTAACCAAACTATCAATAAAAACCCCACAAATAATTTTCACAAAAAGGTAAAATCAATAATTAAAGAACACAAAACCACAATAACAGAAATTGGAGGTACCTTGACCATAAATCCGCAAACCCCTAAATTGTTTGCACTACCTAAAGTTCACAAAAATGGATTACCAATAAGACCCATTATAACCTCCATTGAATCCAGCACATACAAACTCGCAAAACTTTTACAAAAATTTATAATAAATGACATCAATTTCAAATCAAAATTTACCATAATTAATCGATACCAACTTCCTGATTTAATTGACAAAATACAGCTACCAATAGGTTTTAAAATGATCTCATTTGATGTCAATAACATATATACAAACATACCCATAACCGACGCAATAACGATATTAGAAGAAATATTAAAGACTGACCTCAAAAACAAAGACAAAACTCGCTCCATCTTAATGCTATTGAAACTGTGCTTAGAACAAAATTTTTGTATTTTTAACGATAAATACTATCAATATCTAGATGGATTACCAATGGAATCACCATGAGTAGTGTGATGGCAGATATTTTCATGGACAACCTAGAGAAAAATTAGATTATGTGTGACAAAAGCCCTTATAGAGACGATATTATCCTATGGACAAGATACGTGGACGACATTTTAGTACTGATTAAAGACGACCAACATCTTGATAATCTTCATAAACACATTAACAGTTTACACTCCAATATTAACTCCACTATAGAGACTGAAAACAATCAAAAATTAAATTTATTAGACTATACACTACGACATTCAAACAACAAAATTAAATATGACATCTACAGGAAACCTACACAAATTAGTACAAATTAGATTTTTTGAAATTAATAATCTTGTTTTAAAAAGCCACGAAAAATCGAATTCTTAAGATATCTTAATGAACTATTCATGATTTATAGAGGAAAGTGTCTATTTTCTTGTGATAAAAGCGGATCTTGAAAATATTTGTTCGTTTTTGAGATATAAATCATTAATTTCAACGTGAACATTTATGGCTGCCTCAAGTTAATTAAAAATCGCCAAAAATCGAATTCTTGAGATACATTAATGATAAATTCGAAATTTATAGAGGCAAGTATCTATTTTGTCATGGTGAGAACCAAATTAGAAGGTCTTTATTCGTTTTTGAGATAAAGATAATTTAAGTTAACCTTTTTTATGATTTTTTGAAATTAATAATCTTGTTTTAAAAAGCCACGAAAAATCGAATTCTTAAGATATCTTAATGAACTATTCGTCATTTATAGAGAAGAGTGTCTACTTTCTTGTGATGAAAGCGGATCTTGAAAATATTTGTTCGTTTTTGAGAAATAAATCATTAAATTCAACGTGTACATTTATGGTTATCTAAAGTTAATTAATAATCACCAAAAATCGAATTCTTGGTGTATTTTAATAATGTATTCAAAATTTATAGAGGCAAGTGTCTGTTTTGTCATGGTGAGAACCAAATTAGAAAATCTTTATTTGTTTTTGAGATAAAGATTATTTAAGTTAATCTAATTTTTTATAATTTTTTGAAATTAATAATCTTGTTTTAAAAAGCCACGAAAAATAGAATTCTTAAGATATCTTAATGAACTATTCACGATTTATAGAGGAAGGTGTCTATTTTCTTGTGATGAAAGCTGATCTTGAAAATATTTGTTCCTTTTTGAGATATAAATCATTAAATTCAACGTGAACATTTATGGCTATCTCACGTTAATTAAAAATCACCAAAAATCGAATTCTTGAGGTATTTTAATGAAACATTCAAAATTTATAGAAGCTAATGTCTATTTTGTCACGGTGAAAACCAAATTAGAAAATATTTATTCTTTTTTGAGATAAAGATTATTTAAGTTAACCTATTTTTTTAAGATTTTTTTGAAATTAATAATCTTGTTTTAAAAAATCACGAAAAATCGAATTCTTAAGATGTCTTAAAGAATTATTCATGATTTACAAGAGGAAAGTGTCTACTGAAAACGGATCTTGAAAATATTTATTTGTTTTTGAGATATAAATTATTAAATTCAATGTGAACATTTATGACTGTCCCAAGCTAATTAAAAGTCACCAAAAATCGAATTCTTGAAATATTTTAATAATATATTCAAAATTTATGGAGGCAAGTGTCTATTTTGTCATGGTGAGAACCAAATTAGAAAATCTTTATTCGTTTTTGAGATAAAGATTATTTAAGTTGACCAGATTTTTTATGATTTTTTGAAATTAATAATAAATATAATTTACCCACAACTGTTCTCTGTGTAATTGAGCCTTTAAAAAGTTTTCTTATTTGTTAATTATGTTCTTTTACAAATAATTTTCGTTGTTATTTGATTTTCTTTTGATAATTTTCACTATTCTTAATTTTTTGATCAGCAATTTTTTATTTTTGTTAAGAAATTATTTATTTATGTTACTTATTGTGATTTAATACTGGATGTTTCGCCGAACTTGTCCAGTTTTCATCTCAAATATAATAAATAAATAATTTTACGTATTGTTATTCGAAATTTTTACCGCTACCTATCAACGGGAATAAACAAGTAATCGATTTTTTTGACAAAACTGTGAAAAACCGTTCGATAACTATTGTGTGCAGTATCTGTCGATCAGTTCCTATCAGAACACCAATAGGCGATATCGGCTCAATAAAAGGTATCGATCCAATAGCTGTCGCTCCGATATTTACTCAATACTACAACGCACGAGAAACCGGGCATTAGCGCGAAAAGGATTTAAGTTGGATTAGGTTCAATGGGTGATTCTAATTCTAAATCTAGTGTTAGTTATAATAGCATTGCTAGATAATAATAAGTAGCACTAGATAATGTTAAAATGTTCTTATTGGTATTGAACTAACACTAATGCCCGGTTTCTCATACGTTATAGTATTGAGTAGACATCGCCTATTGGTGTTCTGGTAGGAATTGATCGACAGATATTGCACACAATAGTTATCGAACGGTTTTTGACTGTTTTGTCAAAAAATCAATTACTTGTTTATTCCCGTTGATAGGTGCCGGTAAAAATTTTTAATAGCAAATTCGTGAAATTATTTATTTATTATATTTGAGAGGAAACCTGGACAAGCCTAGCGAAAAATCTAGTAATAAAACACAATAAATAACAAACAAATAATTTCTTAACAAATATAAAAAAATTGCTGAACAAGAAATTAATAATAATGAAAATTAACAAAAGAAAATCAGATAATAACGAAACTGATTAGTGAAAGAACATAATTAACAAATAAGAAAACATTTTAAAGGCTCAATTACACAGAAAACAATTGTAGGTAAATTATATTTATTATTAATTTCAAGAAATCATAAAAATCAGATCAACTTAAATAACCTTTATCTCAAAAACGAACAGAAATTGTCTAATTTGGTTCTCACCATGACAAAATATACACTTACCTCTATAAATTTTGAATGTTTCATTAAAATAACTCAAGAATTCGATTTTTAGTAATTTTTAATTAACTTGAGATAGCCATAAATGTTCACGTTAAATTTAATAATTTGTATCTCGAAAACGAATAAATATTTTCAAGATCCGCTTCCATCATAAGAAAATAGACACTATTCTCTATAAATCGTGAATAGTTCATTAAGATATCTTAAGAATTCGATTTTTCGTGGCTTTCTAAAACAAGATTATTAATTTCAAAAAATCATAAAAAATTAGGTTAACTTAAATAATCTTTATCTCAAAACGAATAAAGATTTTCTAATTTGGTTTTCACCATGACAAAATAGACATTAGCTTCTATAAATTTTGAATGTTTCATTAAAATATCTCAAGAATTCGATTTTTGGCGATTTTAATCAACTTGAGATAACCATAAATATTCACGTTGAATTTAATGATTTATATCTCAAAAACGAATAAATATTTTTAAGATCCGCTTTCATCACAAGAAAATAGACACTTTCCTCTATAAGTCATGAATAGTTCATTAAGATATCTTAAGAATTCGATTTTTCGTGGCTTTTTGAGGCAAGATTATTAATTTCAAAAATCATAAAAAATTAGGTTAACTTAAATAATTTTTATCTCAAAAGCGAATAAAGATTTTCTAATTTGGTTCTCACCATGACAAAATAGACACTTACCTCTATAAATTTTGAATGTATCATTAAAATATCTCAAAAATTCGATTTTTGGTGATTTATAATTAACTTGAGATAGCCATAAATGTTCACGTTGAATTTAATAATTTATATCTCAAAAATGAATAAATATTTTCAAGATCCGTTTTCATCACGAGAAAGTAGACACTTTCCCCTATAAATCATGAATAATTCATTAAGATATCTTAAGAATTCTATTTTTCGTGATTTTTTAAAACAACTTTAAAAATTTCAAAAAATCATAAAAAAATTAGGTTATCTTAAATAATCTTTATCTCAAAAACGAATAAAAATTTTTTAAGTTAGTTCTCATCATGACAAAATAGACACTTACCTCTATAAATTTTGAATGTATCATTAAAATATCTCAAAAATTCGATTTTTTGTGATTTTTTATTAACTTGAGATAGCCATAAATGTTCACGTTGAATTTAATAATTTATATCTCAAAAACAAACAAATATTTTCAAGTTTCTTTTTCAGTAGACACTTTCCTCTTGTAAATCATGAATAATTCTTTAAGATATCTTAAGAATTCGATTTTTTGTGATTTTTTAAAACAATATTATTAATTTCAAAAAATCATAAAAAATTAGGTTGTCTCAAATAATCTTTATCTCAAAAACGAATAAAGATTTTCTGATTTGGTTCTCAGCATGACAAAATAGACACTTACCTCTATAAATTTTGAATGTATCATTAAAATATCTCAAAAATTCGATTTTTTGTGATTTTTAATTAACTTGAGATAGCCATAAATGTTCACGTTGAATTTAATAATTTATATCTCAAAAACGAATATTTTCAAGATCCGTTTTCAGTAGGCACTTTCCTCTATAAATCATGAATAATTTATTAAAATATCTTAAGAATTCGATTTTTCGTGATTTTTTTAAAACAAGATTATAAATTTCAAAAAATCATAAAAAATTGGGTTAACATAAATAATCTTTATCTCAAAAACGAATAAGGTTTTTCTAATTCGGTTCTCAACATGATAAAATGTTATCATTATAATGAGTCATCATAGGTGAGTTTGGTTAATATCTAGAATGTTTTGAATATGGGTATTTGGATGAACTTGAAATTGATAAAATCCACCTGAATTCTTTGGAGATACAATTCTGTGAGAAGATGTTCGAATTTTACCTAATACATGTAATTATATTTTTGCCAAATTTTATCTTCCTTCCAGGATTTTTTGTTTTTCCCGTGTTAGAAAGCAATCAAACCGCAGAAGTCATAAAATGCCCGGGAATTTATCAAGAAACATTTCCTCCCAAGAACTATCTGTGTTTTTGTTTTCGAATAATACCCGGAAACGTCCAGTAATTAATAAAGTAATATAAGGGATTCAGTAATATTTTCCTCAATTCCATCTTCAAATATGGCAACATTTCCAATGCTGGTATTGTATAAAACTACACATGCAGAAATTGACAATAATATCGTCCTACGTTTTAATCGCATTCTCATCGATGGGCAAGGAAATCGCCTTTTTAAAAATTTAAAAATAATACACAATGTTTAATTACGTAAATATTTATGTAAATATAAATTAGAAAATAGAAACTATCACTTTTGACATACGTCACTGTCGTTAATCATACTTATCGAATCGATATATGTAGGTATTTGTTACATGCGATATAGTTATCGATTCGATATCGGTCCAATATCTCCTATTGGCCCTTTCACAAACCCAATGGAAGGATATCGCTCGAGTTATCGATCAGCAGCACAATATCGGTTCGATATCGACATACGAATACATACGAGAAACCGGCCATTAGTGTTGGTTCTAATGACAGTGCTAGACAATAATAAGTAGCACTAGATAAGAATAAGTTATTCTATATTCAAGATTTAAATGTTCTGTTCTCTATCAATAGGATTTCGGCCAAAATGAGTTAATTTATTATTTTGGCGTTAAAAATGTAAATCTTTATCTTTTAAAATATGCTTAAATTTAAGCATATTTTTGATCGTTATAAGTGTATCTATGCTCATTAAGAGCATAGAGATTCGAGCATTCTACCATTGAACCACCGATGCGAAGACTATGACTACGACAAAAACTAAAATATGTTGTATGAACCCACGATAACTTCTCACTCTAATGACTATGACTACGACTAAAACTAAAACACCATAAACCCGTATGATTCCAGTTCTAGACTGGTGGTGTTAGAAAATAATAAAAAGCACTAGATAATGATGACTTATTTTAAATTTTTGTTGAACTAAAACTAGAACTAACATTAGAACCAGAAATGTTTGGGTTTTTCAATGCTTTCTTGTGTTAAGCCGAATGATTCTAGATCTAGTGTTGGTTCCAGTAACAGTGAAAAAAGTGTTAATTTATTATGTAGACGTTAAAAATGTTAATTCTCATAAAAAATATGCTTAAATTAGTGTCTTTAATCGTCAAAGTGTATCTATGCACTTTTAAGTAGAAAAAAATTGCATCGGCCGGGAATCGAACCCGGATCGCCCGCGTGGCAGGCGAGCATTCTACCATTGAACCACCGATGCTCTTAAGAAATCACCAAAGATTAAGATTCCTCGAACGAAAACTGTAAAATTTCCGCTCCATTTCACTTGACGTTTAATATTAATCCCCACGAAATAACTCCACGGAACAGATTTATTTCTCAAAAAGAATTTATTTTTAATTTACAACCTTAAAAGTCAAATAAACTCAAACAATCAATAAATTAGAATTGTCGCTTTATAGATTACAAATAAGAATTTCATTTGCTAAAAAGTACCGGCTATAATCCTGAATTATTACCTTCTTCGTTGAAGCGTTGAAGAGGTAGGTTTCCCCAAAGAAACCAACGCCAATTTCGCCAACGGCAAACTATAAATATTAACGACAAAATGTAAACCGGAAATCGCTTTTTTATTATTTATGGAATATATTATAGGGGCACGCATTTTGGTGTGGCTGCGTTATCGCAGATAATGATTTTTTATGCTATAAATAATGCATGTTTTTAATAATCAATTAATAAACAATATCGTTGTTTGTTTGCTCGGTATAACGAGAAAAAAGATAAAATTAATAAGCACTCTAGAAATAATAAAGGACCATGATACTCAGCTCGTATATTATATCACTGTGTAATCAACTAACTTTCAAGATGAATGGTTCTCATAACACTGAGAAAATTCAATTTTCTCCGTCATAGTGATGATGCGTTGTAATTATTTCTTTTTTGATCGATGATAACACCCAAAATTTTAATTTGAGAAATTTATTAAGCGGAGCTTAAATAGTTTTAATTCGCTGTAAAATTGTTGGCTTTCAATTTCGATTAGATTCGAATTGGATTTAGATCAACGTTCGGAGTCGCAATTAGTTTCCTCTGGTAGCACCTCGCGCTTAATTTACGCCTCGCATTTCGAATAAACTAGGTTTCGGGGCACAAACGACGAAGTCTCACTCGCAATAAATCACCAAAGTTTCAGAATTTAATCCCCGATACCCGTAAATTCCTGGCACCACCCGCGCATTGTTAATTTAATTAATATGCAACGTCGCCTCATGGTGGACACCCCTAAACGATGCCGTCAGATTATAATTTGATAACCGTGCCCCCCTAATTCTCGTCATCTCCATATTCAACCAAACAGTGTATCCCAATACACTCACATTTTTTTTAAATCAAACTTTAAATGTAGGAGAATTTCTTTAAAGAACGCCCACGGTTAGGTTGTCCGTCGTAAAGTGTGACGCATTTACCAGTTATTCGCATTCGGGGTGTATCATGACGCGACCCTTGGTGGGCGTTGAAATGTATTCGATTTACGCCTTCAGGCGAAGTGGAAAAATCACCCCTACGTAAAATGTTTCTCAACCCCCGCCTATCAACACCGTGACATGACAACCCAAGAAGTGGTGCTATTAAGAAAATTGTTTAAGGCTTTTTTTCTCTCGTAAAGTATCAAATTTAAAATTACTCGTATTTTGATGTTAGAGAGTAAGCTAAAGGAAATTGGTTTTGTTGAATTCAAGATTCGACGAACCTTACAAGAGAGTATTATGAGTGTCTTGATCGTGGAAAATGCAGAATCCCCATTAGTGATTACAGTTGGCAGTGAGGGCAACCTCGAAACAAAATGGAGGTATTTGCAGGAGGTGTCACAGGCACGAAGAAATAGACTGTTTCATGTGGTAACGACCTACAAATATAATTATGCCGAACGACATAATTTCGTGGCATACTGGTTAATACAAACGATCATCCAAGTAACGAAGGCGCCATTAGTTGTTAAGAACCAATTCGAGTTTGGACGAGCTAATTTAAACTACGAATATACGACAGAGGGAAGAAAAATAAATATAACGTATCATAAGAAGTTTCGAAATTGGTCAGGCTCGAAAAAGAAGACAAAATAATCGTTTACGTCTTCGAAGTGGTGATACCTCATCTCCAGAATTACGAAATCTAGAAAACTGTGAAGATGAAAAGATATCATTTAAGAATCATTTAAATTAGAACACCGTGGGGCGTGATGCATACCTGGTGCATGTAAATTATAAATAAAAGTGGGTTTAAACTGCCCCTTGTCTTTTTTTTTTGACATTTTTTTTTTGACATCTGGTTGTTTGAAATTACTACATTCCTCGTTTGTCTGTAAAAACTTTGTACCGCTTTTACTAGTTTTCTACTTACTCCCAACTTTTCCAGACTTCGCCATAGTTTTGTTCTAGGTATTTTATCAAAAGCTTTCTCTAGGTCCAGGTAAGCTATAAATACGTTCTTTTGTCTTTCTAGTGCTCTTCCAATAATTGTCTTTAGAGTAAATATATGGTCCTGCACTGATTTCCCTGGTCTAAATCCGCTCTGTAATTGGGTAATTTGTTCCTCTATCATCTTTCTTATACGTTTCTCTAATATTTTTTCATAAATTTTTGTGATTGTTCCTATTAATGTTATTCCCCTGTAGTTGTGATAGTCTATCTTTTTTCCTCCTTTGTATATTGGGGTGATCATTCCCAATTCCTATTCCATCGGGACCCGTTCTTCTTTCCATATTCTTTTAATTAATTTGTATAACGGTTGGTTTCCTTCTTCTCCTAGTGCTTTAACCATTTCCGCCGTTATTTTACCTATGCCCGTGGCTTTTCCATTTTTGAGACTTTTAACCGCCTCTTCTATTTCCTCTTTAGCTATGCCTTCCTCCTCTAAAACAATTTCTTCTCTACTTGTTAAAGTAGAGAAGAAATTCATTTAGTAGTTCCTGGAAGTACTCTTTCCATCTCTCCATCCTATCCTCTACATTCGTCAATACCTTGCCATTCTTATCCGTTATTATACATTCTTCCCTCCTCCTTTATCTCAGTGACTTCAAAATACTGTAAATACTTTCTGATTCTCTCTTGAATTCTCAAGATCTTTGTTTTTCTTTACGTTTCATCTTTTCCGTCTCTTTTGCTTCTATTTTATACTCATCATATTTCTGCCACTTAGTCTTTTTTTCTTAATCTTTGCTTTTAATTCTTCCGTCCACCATGCTATTTGTTTTCTATATTTGTTCTTCTTGCTAGTTCCACAGACTTGTTTAGCCACGTTTATTATTATTGTTTTCAGTGTCTTCCATTCATCGTCCAGACTTTGTGTTTTTGTTTCAGGTATCATCAATATTTCCCGTCTCATTTCTTCTCTATATTTCTGAGCTATTGGTTCTTCCTTTAGTTTGTATGATCTGATTGTTTCATTATTGATTTTCTTACCAACCCTATATATGTTCTGTCGTCCCTTCTCCAGTTATTTCCGCAACTAGCCTATAATATAAGCCTCTTTTGACTGTAACATCTATGATTTTGTACCTGTTTTGTTTTTCTGTGATTATGTAGTCGATAATCGACCTCTCACTTCTGCTGATTATTTCTCTAGTGTATTTATGTATTTCCCTATGTTCATAAAACGTATTCGCTACTATTAGATCTTGTTCTATGCAATATTCAAAAATTCGTACTCCGTTATTATTTCTATAGCTTTCTCTATATTTGCCAACAACATAGCCATATTTCCCATCTCTCTTTCCTACTCTTCCGTTCAAGTCACCCATTACATATATCTCTCCCTTCGCTTTTTCGGTTTCTTCTCTTAATTTACTCCAGAATATATCCTTGTTGACTTTGCTATCATCTTCATTGGGTCCGTATGCCCCTATCACTGTTATAGCCTGAACTCTGTTATTTTTCCATAATTTTATTGTGATTAACCTTTCATTTATTGCTTTCCAATCATAAATTTCATTTTCGTGTTTGCTATGTATTAAACAAGCCACTCCCGCTACTGCTCTAGTGTCTTGTTCTACTCCACTATATAGTATAGTGTGTCCGTTTTGCGTCTGCACTACTTCCTTCTCCTTTCTCTTCGTTTCGGTTATAATCAGTATGTCCAATTTCGCTCTTTCGAATTCAGCCTCCAATTCTTTTTCCTTGCCGCTAATACTCCTCACATTCCATGTTCCTATTCACCATTTTCCCCTTTTCACTCTTTCTCGCTGTGTACCTTTACATTGCCTTGTCTTTGCCATAGTAGTCGTCATTTTATACGTCCACTGGTGTATCAAGTGTCTCAGTTCTTTGAATTTTCATGAATATGAACCAGTTTTCCCGTTCCCTCATCCCATCTATACCACTCATCGTTTATCCCTACTTTTTGATACCGGCCCTTACTCTGTTTCCCTTAGATATCTCTTCTTTGGCTCTCTTTCTCATTTCATATTGTATCTCCCGTTCCCTGTATGTTAAATCATCATCTATGTAAAATTGACGTCCTCTCAATTTGTTTTTATTCTTCATTATTGTCATTTTATCCTCGAACGTTTTCATCTCTACTGTACTCATTGCCACTCCATCATTAGTTTTTACCTTTAATACCTTCCTGATCTTTACATCTACTCCTAGTTCTCTCATCATAAAGGCCCTAACCTGCTCTTCTGCGTTTTCTTCCTTGTTCCATTCAATTCCTTTCATAACAATATTGTTCTTCTTATCACGTCTCTCCATATTCTCTTTTACTTCCAACTGTTTAATCCTTCCATACAATTCTTCTCTCTCCCTCTCCCATCTTTCCTCTCTATTCTTTACTTCTTCTCTTAGCAGCTTGTTCTCAATATCCTATTTATTTTTCTGCTAATGATACATCGCTTCCTTATTGATTGATTTAAGACACCATAACGGAATATCGTCTGCATCGTCTTGTTTTTACATTATAGTGTCGGAGAAGATGGTGGTGACAGTCTTTGTATTAATTTTATAAAATAAAATATTTCTATAACATATGGGTGATCATAAAATAAATCATCTGATGTTTCTTATTATTTAAACGGATTTCAGAGATAGATTAAAGCACTGATGCTATTGTTCTTCCTTCATATACACTGTGTTAAATAATTATCGTAACCTACGTCACGTTGTAATGTTGGTTATCTTATTGGGCAGTGGTAACGGTGATATTTTTAAATTAGTAACCAGATTTTAACCAGATGTTGACACCAGATCGAACGTTATTAGGTTATTATTATCGCGATTGTCGTATGCTTTGTGTGTTTCCGGATTTTTTTTATTCTTTAACCATTTTTTGCTGCCTTTATATTTCTCCAAACAGTTCTTCTTAGAGCTATCGTTGTTTCTAGCGATTGATTTAACCGCACATTTTAATGGCACATTATCGAAGCGGCACGCAGAATGCGGACGATAGTTGGGTTTATTCCTTACAAAGCTGTATACAGCAATTCAACCAACGTTTCCCAGATTTTGACGTTGATTATGACGCTTTTAAGCATAGGAAACACGTTTTTACAGTCGTTAATTGCTATACAAAAGTCAACTTTTAATAGCATTTTTCCAAAAAATTATTTCAAATAATAGGAATATTCGTCGCGTTGCAATACCAATACTGTGATATTGGTTGCCTAGATTTCGGGTACGATAATTAGTTAACACACTGTATTCGGTGCTTCTTGAAAGTTCTTGTACCATAAAACTGCTGGCATTGGTTGTATAAAAATTGGCAACATGTTTACATATAGCCAACATTGTGAGTTTAGTAGTTTCAAAACACTTTACAACTCCTTGTAGAACTTGGAAGTCCTGGTCATTCAGATTAATCGGAATACATCAATAATAGCCTTCTGAATACAATCCTTTAGTAAAGTGGTCTAACATTTGAGCTAAGCTGTCTCATGTACTTTTACAAAACATTGTTTTTTAAAGGAGAACAACGAAATAATTTGACAATCTTCGTCTATTATTCGCCTACCAGTTTGTTTAAACCAGATTCTTTAAATTAAAGGATATTTGTACATCGTCTTCAGTTAACTCAGAATCACCGTCTTCAGCTTAATTTATTTCCTCGTAATTTCATTATATTAATAATAATATATTAATATTGTTTTAGTATGCATATTTGCCAAAATATTTCTTAATTACAATTGCCATTTGCTATGGCTGCCTTAACTATATAATGCTATACGTGGTACATGCATATCCCAACCTTGCAACAGATAATAGTACAGGACTGCTAATCTAAAAGTGCCTGCTTATCTCTTATAAGTACTATCAGAACAAAAAGAGATGCGCCGACTTTCATTCGTATATGCCTCCCAAATTACATTTTCGACATGTAAAAGAAATACGTTCAGAATATAGCCATTTCAGTTTTCTAAAGGATAACAGGTAATAGGACACGTAACGTAGGTGTCAGTTGATTTTAGTGTTCTAACCTATCCATTTTCCCCTCTTCCTCCGCGTTCCTCTTTTGTATCTTTTTCTCTTTGCTAGCGGTGTTTTCAATTTCTGTACTACTGTCTAAGTCCGCTGGAGACAATGAATATTGTAAAATGTTCAAGAACCAAGGCGCTTATCAACGAAAAGGTTGGACCTTTTCTCAAAAATAGTTTAACTTCTATTTTAAATAAAACTTTCTTTTCTCTTATATTGGATGAAACGACTGATATTTCCACATCAAAATGTTTAGCACTACTAACTAAATATTACTGTAAGGAAGAAGAAAAAAGGATCGATGCATTGTTAAGTTTAATTGAATTGGATAAAACAGCAGCTGATGCTATTTTTTCTGTAGTTACTTGCTACTTGTAAAAGAATGACATTTTCTTGATTAATATAATTGGGTTTGCATCTGACAATGCATCAGTGAGGATGGGCCACTTAAATGGCGTCAAAGCTAAATTTGAAAATTTAGTCCCAAATATTTTTGTTATGGGTTGCTTATCACATTCTTTGCACCTTTGCTCTTCCAAGGCGTGTTGCAATTTGCCAAACGATGTAGAACGGCTAACGCGAAGTATTTATAATTATTTTTCTTACAGCGCAAAGCGTCAACATGATTTCAAAGAATTTCACGAGTTTGTTGATGTAGAACCTCACAAATTGCTCAGACCATTTTAAATTATATGGTTATCATTAAATACGGTTATAAAAAGAATTATAGAACAATGGAATGCTCTTCTCATTGAGAACGTATATGGTGCTGAAGAAATATTAAATGAGCTAAATAGTATAGATAACCAGCTATATTTTCAATTTTTTAAACACATTTTATATTGTTACAAAAATGAACCTTGATTTTCAAAATGAGAGTCCAAAAATTCATGTAATATTACCAAAGGTAACAATATATTTTCAAATGATATTGAAATTTTACATGAAACGTGAAGTATATCAAAGTGAATAAATAAAGAAAATTTCTTTTTATCAATGCTAAAATTCAGTTTTGAATTAAAATATCGATGAAATTTTTTAATAAAATCTTTTAACCCTCCGTCTGTCGGGCGCGCTTTCTTAACACTTTCGATCGGGTGTGGTCTGTGGAGTCCAAAATAGAAAAAACTCTAAAGAACGCCAACGTGTCCTCCAGTGCTAATTTCTCATAAATATGTTTTTATATGATGCTTGTGCTACATAATAGCCTAATACAGGGCCAATTCCAAACTCACGTATTATGTTAATTTGATTTAAAGAAAATGCTTACAAATTAATTACATATTTTTCAAAATTTGGAAACAACGCCTAAATAAAGTAAAAAAAAATCGATCTATAATAATATTTATTTAAAAATGTGTAAAGTGTTATAAAAAAATGTCTTAACTAAAGAATAAATTCTATGCACAAACTGGAGGGCTTCAAACTGTGGTCTCCATATTTCCCATACAATCGTTGCAGCACGCTGTTATGTGCTCCATGCACAACCAACATTTACAAATTTTGCAAAAATATCGAGTTTTTCGTCTTTTGTAATATTTCAAGTTTCCTCTTTCCCTGGTTGTGGCTCTGGAATAATCTCCTCTTCAATACCTGAGAGCCTCAAGGCAGAAGTACGCACACTTTCGGTCAAGTGCTTATCAACGGCTCTTCTTTGCATGTTATTTTTCACTAACTCCATACCAAGATTTTTTACTTGGAATGTACATTCGGAAACTACTGCACCTACCCCTAAAGGCAAGCAGCATTTCATCTAATGTTACACACCCGCCCACAGAATAAGTTTTCTTACAATTGTCGTTGAACTTGTCAACAATAGTACGAACTGCTGCTAGTTTGTCCATTTCTTTTCTTTGACCTCTAGTTGTGGTATCGTCTAAGCGAATGCATTTCAATAAGAAGACGAACGTCCGTTTTGCCATTATAGCAGGATATATCTCATATCCCATACCGTCTGATGACCAATACTCTGCTAGATGTGTCCTTGATCCATGATGGAGCTCAGCTAAATAAAGCAAACCCATCAGCGCTTGGATTTCTACAGAGTCGGTAGGTCTACACTCAGTCTTATCTTGGTATTTAACAGAAATTTTATCAATAAATAAATTAGTGTTTTCAACTACAATATCAATGCAGTTTCCAAACATGTACATCCAGCATTGAATGGGAGATAATGCGTCACGTGCTTCACCGATGACCCCCGGCAGGTGAGACACTATGTTTTCGTTGCGAGTTCTAATATTTCTAGGTGGGACAGCCTTTTTCCATTTAGTTCCATCTTTACCAAAAAAATACGAGCATCTATCACGAATCACGGGTTGTTCATCTTCATCATCCTCGCCGTCATCCTGATGCATAATATCTGCATCTTCATTTACGTTTTCCTGCTCGGTTTCTGTATCATGATCACTGATACTTACAAAATCTGGATCTGATATCGAACTATCGTCAGACTCTTCTATTTCACTGCTCGTGCTAACTTCTTCATACAGTTTCTGTAATCTTTCTCTCGTTTTCATAAGGATCCATATCATAATGCTATCAAATAATAAATCATTTATTGTTTTATCAAATCATATCAGAATATTGTGTGATACTACTTACCTATTTGTAAGTATGCTATTTGTAGATTGCTAACTAGATATTTGATATTAGTTATAAATAATTTTTATGCACTTTTCTATTCTCTATATTTGTAAAATAAATAACACATAACACAACGCCTCAAAATGGGGTTCAATAGTAAACTGGCGTGTCAAAGATACGGTAACCGTATATATAATAATTATTAAGGGAACTACCGAACTATATTGCGATCACTCCGAGTTAATAGTATAGTTTTATAACTCGGTAATACCCCTACAAACACAAAAAGAATGCATAGAGTTCCAATTACATCTGCGATCAATACGATTCTTACAGATTACATCTGCGAATATTGTTACACATTTGATCGGGAAGGGTCTGTCAGGACAAAATATTATGTAGCGACTATTTGGAATTTTGAAAAACAGTTTTTTATAGCGAAAACGGTTGATATTCAGATACTTGAAAGGTACTGTGACCGTAGAAGTTTTGAGCAAAATAATTTAAAAGATATTTCACATAATCATTTTGTCGTGGACTCGTAGACCACACCCGACAGACGGAGATTTAAATTAAGATTTTTGTGAATTTATTCAAAAATATTCGATTGCAATTTAAAGAACATTGATGTTTATATTATGTATAGTCCTTGTTGAAATGTCGTATTAAATTTGGATTATAATGAAGTTTAATCATAAACTTTAGATTTAATTAAAGTTTTCTATATTACATTCCAAATTTGAGCAAAGATATCCCAGCTAATATCTTCTTTGTTGATATAATAATTAAATTTCATTAACAATTAGTTGGGGAATACAAACGAAGTTATCTACAAAGCCTAAGTAATTATTAGGGGGTTATTCAAATCAAGCGACGACATTCTTGGTGTTAATGACTAAAGTTAAGGGGTTAGTTGCACCCGACGTTGTCCGACAGAAATTTCTCTAATTGAACTGAAGGCGATCGTTCTCGTTTCCATCCAGTTGGGAACACCCCGAATCCCAACTGGATAGAGATACTCGGTAATTGATGATTCTGCTCATTGACAGATAACGCTTATTTGATTACGAGGAACAACCCAAATACAGAAACAAAAATAAATAGAAAGAAAGAACGAAATACGTCAATTATTTCTAAACCAGCTACGGGTAGTTTTGAAGTTTTGTTTTCGCCCGGCGAACTTTCCGAATGGATTATTTAGACTTGGAACGAGAGAGTTTCTATTTACTCGACCAACTGGGTCAAGTGTAAAATCATAAATTATTCTTATTTTATTCGCCGTCTTCCACTTCGTGACGAATCCTTTTTAACCGGTACATTTTAAAATCCCCTTCTTTTAATAAACCATCGTCATAAATCAATTAACCCCCTCCCATCTTTTCGCTCTTCCACCTCTTCAATCTAATTACGCGACAATAATCGAGTTTGCGACAATCGCCTCTTCGAGAACGTCTCTTGAAAGCCTCGTTTCCTTCGAGATCCGACGCTCCGGCAACCAACGCGATGGTAATTTTTCCAAGAGCAATTTCCTTTTACGAGAGGCGGCCTTTTAAGCGACCGCAAATTGACGCTTTCAAATTAAATAGAAGTGATTCCCTTTTTTTTCTTTGTAGGGTTTAAAAATTGGTTAAAAAAAATCAGGTCCCACCGAGATTTGAACTCGGATCGCTGGATTCAGAGTCCAGAGTGCTAACCATTACACCATGGGACCTGTTACTTCAGGTTTCAGAAGGTTGGTTAGAGGAAGCTTTAAAATATGCTGAAAAATCGATACTGAAATGTCTTGATTTAACAGAGTTTGTTAGAGTGGAATATTATCTATGTAGTGATAGAATATAAATTGGGTTATTTGTTGATAAAATTAGGGGATTTCCCGAAATGTAACAATCTTTCTCGTTATCACGACTTATTAGATTATTACGTAAGTCTAAGAGTAAATATGTAAGATGCACATTAATGAGAACCTTGAGGCTGTTTGGAAGCACTCAATAATTTGAAATCTGGATCGGAAGATGATAAATATAGTCTCAATTTCGAACTTACACTGGCAAGTCTGTTCCTGTACTTATTTTTTAAATAAGTATAGGACGAGAAAGCTCTCTCCACTAGCACGGTGCTTGTGAACGGTAACAAAATAGTTATTGCTTTGTTAAATAATTCAGGATTCTTCTTTCAAGTCAGCCCAGAATGAAATAAGGGATTTCTTTTCAAATTCTTGCTCAAGTGAAGAATCCGTTTTCAGTTCGATCAATTTATCTTTTTCTTGAAGTGATAGAGATGCACACTCGAAATACTTCTCATTGAAAGGGTACGCAATCCAGTAATCGTCTGTTCTACGTTTGGGGAAATATTTGTCGAAAACAGCCTTTGGTCCATTCCGATGTTGTATAATTTACTTCTTAATTTCTAGAGATACATAAGCATCCGTTTCGGAGAAAAAATCGTTTCAAAAACTTCAGATTGGTTTTTCTCAATACATAATTTCCAAAATTCTAGTTTTCTAACGATAGACTCAATTTTGTCTGTAACTTGGAACATAGTTACTGCACTGTTTTGAATGGACAAATTTAGCTGGTTTAATTTCGAAAAGATATTGGACATATATACTTTGAAGCCATTCATGATCATCAAATTTAAATGAAGGTCGGAAAGGGTGGTTCTCAAGGAACACTTTGACTTCATGCCTAAGTTCAACAAACGTGTAAGAACTTTACCCCGAGATAGCCATCGAACCTCAGTATGAAAGAGTAGGGTTTTGTGAATACTGCCCATTTCTTGACATAATGAAGAGAATAATTTTGAATTCGTGTTGTGGGATTTGATGAAATTGACCACTTTTACTGAATCGTCCAAAAAATCTTTGGAAGGCACTTTGATGCAAGAGCTTGTCGATGAATGCAACAATAATAATAATAATATATATTTATTGCCACACTCAGAATACATATGTAATTATAAACAAATAGTAGACAAAACAAGCTGACAATAGGTCATTTTATCGCCATAGGTGATATCTTCCAAAAGACCCAACTGGTAATATATGTATGAAATCAATGTAAGTAAATAATATGGCATGTATATAAAAAAGAAGGTCTAAATATCAAAAAGATAGAAAAAGAAAACAAAAAGAAAAGAGAAAAGGAGAGGCAAAGCAAGCAAAGAAACAAAACAACTAGAAAACATCAGCCCAGCCCCTGAGGAGAAACACAAAAGAAAAGTTTTAACTTTTCCTTTGCGTGAAAATAAGCGGATGACTCTAACAAGCAGACTCGGACACCTGACGAGACAAGAAATAGCATCTTAAAAAGGACTTAAACGCAAGAAAATTACGGGCATTACGAATCTCGAAGGGTAAACCATTCCAAAGTGATATGGCCTGAACCGTGAAGGATCCGTGATACATTTCAGTACGATAAACTGGAAACATAAGTAATGTGTCCCCCTGTAATCTAGTAGGTAGACCGCGCGACGACATGAATTGAAATTTTGTGTACAAATATGTTGGAGTTTGAGAGAAGAGGATTTTATATATAGTTAACAGTATGCGAACAGATCTGCTTTCAACGGTTAATATACGGAGATAATTACGATAAGATGTAACATGGTCATACCTTCCTAAGCCAAAAATAAAACGTATGCAATTGTTTTGTAACCTTTCCAATTTGTTACGGAGAATAACAGATAGATCGGGGTACACGGTACCAGTATAATCTATATGAGGAAGTATTAAGGAGTAGCAGAGGTTGCGACGAACATCAGGCGGAAGAAAACAACGAAGTTTACGTATAGAATGAAAACAGAAATATACTTTTTTACAAACGGACTGAATCTGGTACCGCCATGACAGTGCAGAGTCCATCACCAGTCCCAAGTTTCTAACTGTATGAGAAAATGGTATAGCATTGTTATCAAGCATCAATTGTCCAGCACCGAAAGAGTAAAATCTAGTAACCAAAGGTCTTGAACCGAAAGCAATAGCCTGGGTTTTGACAATATTTAAGCTCAAACCATATCGCTTAGACCAGCCCAAAACCTTACCCAGATCATCGTTAAGTCGCACCACAGCTGCTGGAAGATCGTCCACAGTTGTTGACGTATAAATTTTCAAGTCATCTGCGTATAAATGATATAATATAATAAAACTAAAAGTTGATCTTTCGTACTTTATTAATGGAATTAATTAAATTTCGTTCTACCGGTTTCGGTTCTCAAGTTGAACCATCTTCAGGAATTCGAACACCTATATGTAAAACATAAGAAAACTTAAAAAATATTCTTATAAATCGAAACTTAGTTAAAAAATAATTCATAATTCATGTTGTTAAGATAAAAATTAACCAAAAATAATAAAACTTACGTCATTAAACTAAACTTAAAAAACCCTTGGGTAACATATTAAAAAACTATAATTTTGAATAGAAAGAAGTCTTCAATTAAACGACTACAGGTATTAATAACTTAAACGTAAATTAAAGTAAAGCAAAACGTGCACAATGTGCCTTGACTTAAGTGAGGTTAAAAATGTACCAACTGAAGTTAGTCACATATCGGAACAAAACGGAAATCTGACAATTCAAATACAAAATCAAAACCCAAATTCAAAATTTTTTTTTAACTTTATAAAACCCCATTAACAAAATGCAAATATAAAATCTTTGAAATAGGTAAGGGAAAAATGTGTGTTGATAAGGAAATTAGGTAGGTTATATTGGATGACAGGATTGTGGTAGCCAAAGGAACCAGAATGGTGCGATGTTCAAGCTGCTACCGTGGCTTGAAAACCCTCTTCCATCTAGTGGTATTAAAATAATTTTATGGGGGGGTATAGGGTGTTTTTAAATACATGTATAACGGTCTCTCATTAGCCGTGATTTGATCATTCAAACATAATTTATCTGGGTGATTATGTTTGAATTTATTAATTTCGTAATTCTCTAATGTCTCCATGAGAATGCTTTTGTTTTTACAATGAATCAAAAATGAATTTTCTCTGTCGTCAAATTGGTGGTCTTTGTTAAAGATGAGATGTCTTCCGAAATTGGATCGTGATTGTGTTTTATGTTCTTGTATTCTTCTTTTTAATGGCCTTCCAGTCTCTCCGATGTATGTTGCTTTACATGTTTCACATTCTAGTTTGTATATTTCATTATTATCCATTTTATCAATTTTGTCCTTGTTGTTAATCAGAATCTGTCCTATTGTATTAATACTTTTAGATGTGAGAGTAATGTTGTGTTTGTTAAAGATCTTTTTCATTTTATCATTGATAGCACCCTGAAATTCTATTGTTCTATATATTTTGTTATTGTCTTCTCGTGGTGTGCAAAGTGTTGTTAGTGTGTTTAAATGTTGTTTTTTCTTTTGTTTTTCAATCATTTTATTAATTGTTTCTGTCCTATATCCATTGTTCATTCCGATTTGTCTAATAATGTTTATTTCTTTTTCAAATTCGTCTGTTTTTAGATTCGAGTTAAAAGTTCTATATATGTAAGCTCGAAATGCAGCCATTTTATGGTTATAACTGTGGTGTGAATCTCTGGGTATAATAATGTCTGTTTGTGTCTTCTTTCTAAAAATTTCGTATTGAAAATGGTTGGTTGTGTCATCTTTTTTTTATCGTGAGGTCTAAGAAGTTAATTCTGTTATCTTGTTCTGTTTCCAAGGTGAATTTTATATCTTTATGTAATGTGTTTATGTAGTTTTGTAGACCATCAACTATGTTGTTGTCTTTTGTGTTAATCACTACAAATATATCATCTACATAGCGTCTCCAGATAATAATGTTATTCAAATAAGGGTTGCTGTCATTCATAATCTTTTCGGTTTCCATTCTATCAAGAAATATATCAGCTAAAAGGCCGCTCAAGGGTGAACCCATTGGGAGGCCCTTCTGGTACGTGTACACTTGTTTATTGAATATACAAAAATTCTGTTGTATACATAATTTAAACAAATTGTATAAGTTTCTACTATCGTTTTTGTTTTCCAACTTTTTGTCCAAGAGGTCTTTCAAAATTTCCAGCGTGCTATCTGTAGGAATGTTGGTGTACAGGTTGGTTATATCAAAAGATATCATCATGCATTCCTCCGGAAGTTCTAGATTATCCAACAAGTTCAAAATATCATTTCGGTTATTTACTGTATAACTTGCTTTAAAATCAGTTATTTCTTTGAATACATTAAGTAAGAATTTGGAAACTTTGTAAGTGCTGGTATCATTAGAGGATATTATAGGTCGTATAGGCATGTCAGTTTTATGTAATTTAGGCAGAGCGTAGAGGCGTGGTGTTTTAGGATTCATAGGTGTTAAGAATCTGGTGTTTCCATTATATTTTTCGATTGTATCTTTGGATTCGTTTAAAACTTTTTTGGTAAGCCTATGGAACGTCATTGTAGGGTTTTTATTGGTTTGAGTGAAACTATTGTCTTTTAAGAAGTTTAAAGTTTTATCCAAATAGTCCTGTTTTTTTTTAAAATTACAAGTCCAGCGTTTTTGTCTCCTTTGGTAATTGTCAAATCATGTTGCTTGATTTTATGTTTAATATTGTTTATCGTCCTTTTCTCTTTCCTTTTCTTCTTTCCTTTTCGTTGTCCTTTTAGTTTCTTCTTTTATCAATACTTGTTGGATTTCTTTTCTTATATTCTCTTTATTCGGTATGTATCTTGTTATTGCCTCCAATTCTATAGCTGTTTTTCTTAGGTTTGGCTCTGAATGTATTGCATATTTATGTCCCCTTTCGAGTATGAACCGTATAAATGATAGTTGCATGAGATTAGCTTAGTAACACTGTTTACAAAGATTGAGAACAGTAATGGACCCAATACACTGCCCTGAGGCACTCCACAAAGAGTAGCAAATACTGAGGAGGACGATGACGTATCACGCACACACAGAGAACGGTGAAAAAGATATGACCGAAACCAAGCAACACACACCGGGGTAAAACCAATAGCAGACATAGATGCCAGCAAAAGGGCATGGTCAACGGAATCAAATGCCTTACTGAAGTCGAGCAATACCAATAAGGTAAGGCGTCGGTCATCACAGTTGCTTCTAATATCGTCAGTAATTGTGATGAGTGTCGACGACGTATTGTGCCCCGGACAAAAACCAGATTGAAATTCAGTAATTATGTTATGGTCATCAAGGTACCCCTGCACTTGAATATATATGAGACGTTCAAGTGCTTTAGATATTATGGAAAGAATAGAAATTGGCCGGAAGTCACTGGGTTGAGTAGGACGTTCGATCTTAGGAATTGGTAGAACATAGGCTTGCTTCCAAATAGAAGGAAAGGTCGAAGATTCAATTGAAAAGTTAAAAATATGTAGTAGTGGAGGAGTAATAAAGTCCATGATGGGAACCAATTGTTTAATATTGATACCATCAGCACCGACACAAGTGGAGCGCGAATCCATAAGAGCATCAGTAACCTGGACCGAATCCAACATGGCAAAAGAAAAGGTTGAAGTGATATTAGTACAAGAGCCGATCGCGAGCATTGTAGATCTCTTGATGGAGTTATCAAGAATAACAGGATATTCGGCAAAATAGCCCGCTAAAGAATTGCAATCAATGTTGTTATGTTGACAAGGCGACTCAACTATGCCAAGGGAACGCATGGTTTTCCAAAATGATCTTGGAGTTATACAGGGTGTTCCCGTGACTCGGGGCATAAAATTAACCACATATACTAGAGCAAAAATGATGATGATTCGTGAAAAAAAATTATTATAAAAGTCTTCAAATGGCCAAGATATGGGCCATCAAAGTTCAGAAATTTTAACACATTTTTCTAAATATTTTCAAAACCATTAATGGTAGAGGGTTGAAATTTGGTACAGAGTAAACAAACATCATGCAAAATCATTGAACCAATTTTGACTTTGGCCGGATGACGGCAACCATGTTATACAGGGTGTTCCTAAAATTTGTTTGCTCAGAACTTTTTTGTTTGTTCGTAACCCTACATTTATTTTTATAGTTTTTAATAGAAAATTTATTTTCGAAACTTTTTTCACTCTTTGAAAATTTTGATAACATTGACTGTTTTCGAGTTATACGCGAAACTGTTAAGCTTTGATTTCAATCGTAACAAATAAAACATATTCCGCAAGATCTGAGAAGGCGATGACAATTGAAAAACGAACTGATCTAATAACCATTATTTGCATAAATTTCTCAGTGTAGATTTAGTTAAATCCAGTGTTAATTTATTTTAATTGAATAAAAGAATGTAATTTCCAAAACAATAAATTTAATTTTCGCGGTAACAACAAACAAGAACATAATAAAAATTCTAACAAAAATATGAACAAGAACAATAAAATTATAAACAAATGGTAATAAATAAAACAGAACAAAAAAAAATACTAAAGCAGATGTTCAAAAACACTCCCGCCGGCTTCAATGCACGCCTGATATCGCCGTCTTAAATTAAAGCGCACTCTGCTGAGGACGTTGATTTCAGTTCGAAGTTGATCAAATGAATCAACAATTCGTAACCTCAGTTGATCAACTGAAGTTATTTCAACGCAGTACACAAGCGATTTAATGCGTCCCCATAAATAAAAATCTAGAGGTGTAAGATCCGGCGATCGGGGGGGGGGCAACTTATCGGTGCATCCACTCCTCGTCCAATCCACCGTTCCGGAAACCGTTCACATAGAAATTCTTGGACAGCATGTGTACTATGCGCAGGAGCACCATCATGCATATATCACATTTCTTGTCTTGTGTTTAAAGGAACGTCATCTAAAAAATCATTTAATTGCTCTAAATGTCCCCTGTATGTATGGCCATCCAGCCTTGACGGCAAGAAAACGGGTCCTATAATGACATCGCCCACAATGCCAGCCCAAACGTTAAGAGAAAACCTTCATTGCGATTTCCAAGCTTTCTTAAATCTTGGATTTTCGTCCGCCCAACTATGTGAATTTCTCAAATTGATGATTCCATCTTTAGAAAATGTCGATTCATCTGCAAAAAGTATTTTTTCTAAAAATTGATCATCAATTTGGATTTTGTGCTGCATTATTTGACAATATTGCAGTCGAACTTCCTGAACTTTATAACTATGATATGGATAAAGCTGTTGCTCGTGAAGAACACGCCAGATAGTTGTTTTTGACGTTAAAAAATGCCTCGCCATATCCAAAGTACTAGCTGTAGGATTTTCTTGTACGTAGTCTAGAATATCTTCTTCTAGTTCGGTTGTTCGGACTGATCTGACTTTACCGTTGTTACTAAAATTCGGCTTAAACGTCCCATTTTCCCTTAAACGGGTTTCAATTCTTAAAAATGTTTTTCGATTGGGCGCTCTGCGGTTCGGAAATTTCTCCCGATAACGGTTGGCGGCTGCTACGGCGTTTCTATGACATTCTCCCAATGTCAAAATCATGTCAGTTTGTTCACTAAATGTGTAATTGTCCATTTTGAACACGCAAAATTAATAAAAACTTCATTAACAAACAACTTTATGTTTAAACTACATAAGCAAGTTGACGGCTCAATTTGTTTTTTTTTAATTGCCATGGCCAACTTTTTCGAAAATTATTGTGTTTAGTGTTACCATTGAAATCGAAGCTTAATATTTTCGCGTTTAACTCGCAAACGGTTAATGTTATCAAAATTTTCAAAGAGTGAAAAAAGTTTCGAAAATAAATTTTCTATTAAAAACTACAAAAATAAATGTAGGGTTACGAACAAACAAAAAAGTTCTGAGCAAACAAATTTTAGGAACACCCTGTATAACATGGTTGCCGTCATCCGGCCAAAGTCAAAATTGGTTCAATGATTTTGCATGATGTTTGTTTACTCTGTACCAAATTTCAACCCTCTACCATTAATGGTTTTGAAAATATTTAGAAAAATGTGTTAAAATTTCTGAACTTTGATGGCCCATATCTTGGCCATTTGAAGACTTTTATAATAATTTTTTTTCACGAATCATCATCATTTTTGCTCTAGTATATGTGGTTAATTTTATGCCCCGAGTCACGGGAACACCCTGTATAAGATAACTTCTGATAAATATAATTCTTTTTTGCATTTCTGCACCGGTGATTACAGCGGTTACGCAAAATGCGATAGTCTTCCCGATTTGTAATAGAAGTAATTCTTCGAAAAGTAATCTTAGCAACATTACGTTTTCGCATAAGATCCCTGATCTCATCATTCAGCCAAAGAGCTGACAAGCGCTTCGTTTTTCGTTGCTTTAACGGTACATGACGATCGTACAAGTTATTTATTTAAGTGTTGAAATAATTAACTTTTGCATTGACATTTGACAAGTGGTACATAGTAAACCAGTCAATCGCCATTGCATCAGATTTCAACGTATCATAGTTGATTTTGCCATAGTTACGGGCAAAAACATAACGAGTTGGAACTGTCACACAACAAGTCCGTAGAGCACAATAAATCAGCTCATGATTAGAGAATGGAGGTGCTGGTAATTGACCATGAGAAAGAATTTGATTCGGGCAAGATGTAATTATAAGGTTCAAGATGGAATCGGAGGTCGAAAGGTGATGAGTAGGTTGGGAAGGAAGAATAGATAGATTAAGAGACGAGGTGATGAAGTGAAGTCTCTCACAGCGCAAGTCGTTCCTAAGTAGACAGGTGTTAAAATCTCCCATTAAGATAATGATATCATAGTTAATTGTGTGTCTCTCGAGTATATCCTCTAACTCATCAAAGTAGTTCATGCCTGCAATGCGTCCAACAATGTGTCCATTGTACTAAAGGAACTCCTTTGACACATCCCAGGAGACCAGAATAACAACCTGACATAGATTTGCCACCGTCAGTACTTAATCCACAACACTTTGACCATTTTATTCCCTTTTTAGTAAAGTAGAAATCAATGGCATGAAAAATATCTGCACCTGTCGTGTGTGCGGAAAGAAGATGACAAAGACATCAAATTCATTTCCTTTCAAGTATCTTGCAATAACCATCAAAACAGCAAATTGCGTTACATCAGTATTTTCATCAACCTGGATGGAAAAATATTGACTCAGAATGATTTCCTTTATCAACGTCTCCTCCATATTATCAGAAATTTCCTTGATTTTACGCGACACTGTATCATTGGAGAGAGGAATAGCATTAATTTTCTGAACATACTCATTACCGCACATGCAAACAACTGCGTCTTTAATGCTGGCCAAAATCAAATTTTCACCAATCGTGTGATTTTTATCATTTCTGGCGATACGGTAACTGATACGATAGGAGGCCTCAACAGCATCTTCATTAGTACAACCAGAAGTTAAGTACGTGTCTATATTCGACTTATTTTTATTTTCAATTTATCTTTGAAATCTACGTGTTTGGTTTGCAAATGGCGACTAAATAATGAAGGCTTCATACTACCGTTAGATAGTACTTCCCCACAAACAACACACTCAGGTCTAGGGATGCTATCAATAATTAAGAATGAAAATCCATAGGACAAATACTCTTCACTATATTTTCTTACTTTTGTCGGTTGGAGAATTGGAACTGGAAGCTTAATTTCGCTGACACATGGTACTCGATGATGGAGGATCACTTACCAAACCAGTAATTTTTCTTTTTTTAAGAGTACCAAATTTTAACCATTGATCCATGTTTAAGAAAATAAGTTACAATAATTAGAAAAGTAAGTAGAGCACTCTTCACTTTGAGAGCAAATTGGGAACTGATTCAAAAGAATATTACGATAATAAAAATACAGAGACACTTCGGGGACTACCCTTCCTAACACACCCATTATTAGATGGCGGTGCAAGTAGTTTTTCAAATTATAATTTTATGGTAATGTTTCAAAATTTAAATAAAGTAGGTTTTAAGTTATTGTCGTTTTGTGTAATAAAATTACTCGGCATCATTCAGAAAACAATTACTTATTTTGATTTGTCATAATTAAATGTTATTTGGATGGAAATGCCATTTATTACAACAGCTTTTTATCTTTTCGCTTTACTTAGTCCGCCATTACATCTTTTTATACGCGTACCCCTTGAGACCATTTCACGTACCCCAGGGAGTACGCGTACCACAGGTTGAGAAACAATAACTAGAACAACTTAGAACAACAAAGAAAATATGACTTTTTGCAAGAATGGGGTCTAGCCAAAAAAAATTAAATCAGTTATGAACACCATTAAAGTAATGTCTTACTTCTATTCTCGCAAAACAAAATAAAATAAAATTATGAAATTATTATAAAAATATTGTTAATCAAAAATTATAGTTAAAATTAAAATGAACGTAAGACATAGATAGATCTTTGACTTCAAACAAGAACGGTATTGTTCTTCAATACAAACAAAAAAAATCTTGCGAGTCAAGATCACAAATGAGATAAAAATTAAATCAACAAACTTAAGTATAATATCTCTCTCTAATGTTTAAATTTTTAATTCATAAATTCAAATATATTAAAAAGAAAAGATCAAATCATGGAAAAAGAATTATCAATAAAAAAAATATATAACTTATCTCAGGAAGAGTTCAAAAGTATAAGTTGATAGAGGTTTTCTGTTAGAATTACCCTCAGTCCAATCAACTGTTAGGGTAGTTTGAATGGTTATGTTAGGTTAGGTTGATGATGTCAGTTGACTTGTACGACGCAGTAACCCAAGGTCAACCAGAAATTATTACGTTGAAAATAATTAGAAGATTTTAGGTTTCCACTTGGAATGGTCTATTGATAAATTATTATCTATTAATTTGAGAAAGTCTGTGCGAGGCGCTTTACAGTTGGAATTCAACAAATCCTTATCTCAGGTAACCCATAGTATTCCTTTTACTGAGTGTAGTAAAGCAGTTTCTGATGCGATCACTGAATTGCAGACTTTGATTGAGGGATTTACTGGTGACATCACCAATACTGGTTTTCGACGTTTATCTTCCTTATTTGTTCATACTCAACGGAGATGTGAGCTGATGAAAGCCGCTACTCCTGAAGAACTTTCTGAACGAAATCAGAAGTTGCTAACTCTTGCCACTTTTAAGATGGATGTAGAACATGCTGTTAAAATTTTTAAAAGAGGCACTTTTCCTGAATTGTCACAGGTAGCTCAGCTAGCAGGTAGGTCACTAGATGCTTCTAGCCCTCGGAATCCTAACAATATTGCAATGTCGAGATCATCTGATGTGGATGATGAACCTTCTTTGTTGTCATCAAAAGACGATGATGTGGTGATGACGATGGCTCCTGTTGTTGCGACTCCTACTTCTTCTAGTGGGTCCTGTCACGTTTCAAAGTTGGGGCTAATTTTTTCGGGAGATGAGACAATGTCATTGTTGGATTTCTTGACTCGTATAGCGGAATTAAGTCTTTCCCGCGGTATTTCTCATTCGGCTTTGTTTGCAGCTACTCCTGAATTACACTCTGGACGTGCTTTGATGGTGTATCGTGCTCGTAAGGATGAATTGAGTTCTTGGACGGATGTTGTTGCTATGCTCAGATCATATGTTATAAGTTTCACTTATAATTCAGTATAAATCTCTTTATTTTTTTTATTTTCTTTAATTTCGTTAGAGTTACTCATGACATCTGTTGTTCAGTATTGAATACACTCAGCAGCAGAAGTATGCGTACAAAAAACTTGTAATACTTTAATTGAAAAAATAAGAGTCATAATCTAATGTGATAAACTTGATTTTTTTTTATTTTGTATATTAACTACATATAATTCTATTAACAAAATATGCATCAACAAAACAGAAACAGTAGTTACAGAAAAAAATCAAAACTAAAAATTCTACAAATAACGGGAATGCAAAAATCTGCGTACAAGTCAGGACAGTATTTATAAAAAATTCATAAATGAGATCATTGTTTCTATATTAATATGAGGTCGGATAACCTTTACGTTTAGGCCTGGAGTGCACTAATTTCTTCGTTTCGTCCGAACTGATTTTGGCCCATTCCTCAATCATAACATTTTTTAACGTTTCCTTCGACG
The DNA here is from genome assembly GCA_036711965.1 of Onthophagus sagittarius. Taxonomy (NCBI): domain Eukaryota; kingdom Metazoa; phylum Arthropoda; class Insecta; order Coleoptera; family Scarabaeidae; genus Onthophagus; species Onthophagus sagittarius. The sequence goes on along the minus strand of JASERS010000010.1, from coordinate 26,780,006 downwards.
TTATGTTGTGTTGCCGAATCCTGCGTTCCAGTAAATCCCAGAGGTGTTCGATGGGATTCAAGTCCGGCGATTGTGGAGGTGTTTTAAGTTGCTTTGGGGTATTGTATAGTAGCCAAAGCTTAGTGTTGTGGGCGCAATGTTTGGGGTCATTATCTTGTTGAAAAAAGTATTCGGGCCCCAAGCCCAAGTTTTCGATGCTAGGCTTCAAATTTTCTTTTAAATTGTCTATATACATTTTATGGTCCATTGTCGATGTTATGAAAACCAACCTTCCCACCCCTTTGGTGCACATACACCCTCAAACCATAACTCAAACACCTCCGTGTTTTACAGTCGCTTTCAAATTTTCGGGATTAAGGGCAGTATTAGGTTTTCTCCATACAAGTTGTTTACCCTTAATGCCGAAAATGCAAAATTTGCTCTCATCTGTAAAGAGAACTTTCTCTCAGAATTCAATGGGCTTGTCTAAGAGTTTTTTTGCAAAGGCGATCCGCTTCTAACGATTGACCTCTGACACAAATGGCTTTTTTCGTGCAACGCGACTGTGATAGTTAGCTTTTTTTAACGTCCTTCTCACCGTATCTTTGCTGATAGTTTTATGAAATTCTTCTTGTACATTTTCTACTATTTTTTTTGCCGTCAGCCTAGGTTCTTTTCTAACCTGCTGTACAATTTTTCGCTTCTCTCAGTTTGTTAAAAGGGGTGGTCTACCAGATCGCGGACGTGAGAGGTAATCTTCAGTGTCTTTATTATTATTAATTACTCTTTGAATGGAAGAGTGTGACCTGCCGACAGTTTCTCCTATTTTTCGAAAAGATTTTCCCTCTTTCCATAACTTTACAATAATTTTTCTCTCTCCCAATTCAATTTCCTTTCCTTTCGTGTCCATTCTAAATTTTAGCTTCTAAGCCTCTGCTAATATAATTGACACCGGTTATCTTTTATTTAAATCGGAAAGCGTACATCGCCAACTTCGTATTTAAGTAAATAAGTATATTTTGGAGAAGGCGATACGCATTATTTGGAGAATTTTTAATTTTAATTTTTTTTGTAACTAATATTTCTGTTTTATTGATGCATATTTTGTTAATAGAATTATATGTAGTTAATATACAAAATAAAAAAAAAATTGAAGTTTATCACATTAGATCATGACCCTTATTTTTTCAGTTAAAGTGTTAAAAGTTTTTTGTACGCAGGCTTCTGCTGCTAAGTGTATGTTTATTGAGGGTAGAATTCTGTTGTTAGTGGTAACGTTGCTCGTACGCGTGCGCCAATACATTAAAATCGGATGTCAATTTAATTTCTTCCTCCTCCGTAATTACACCTGTTGATGTATATACGTGTTTGACCCAGTCGTATCTTAATTTGGCCATTTTGTGAGTTGAACGAAAATTCCATAGAAATTCAGCTTGGGGTTCGTTGTTTTACGGATATATTAAGATCGATTAATTATTTGATCAGTGATCAAACCGATATTTTCGGGTTTGTGGGTTAATTCTACGTTTCGTCCATTACACCTGTTGTTTTTTTAATACGGAAGAAGAGGGTTGGGTTGGGTTGGGTTGAGATGTTGGATTGAGTTTTGGGAAGATTTTTGGTTTCCATTTGGAATGGTCTTCTAATTATTTTCAACGTAATAATTTCTGAGCCTTAGCTTCTAATTTTGTCATGTAAACGGTTTCTGCATGTAACAATATGTATTAGAGATGTACGCGTGAGTGGCTTTATATCAGGTGATCAAATGTATGAATCATGTTTGATTATTCATTAATCGTGTTTGAAAGAATGGCAGAATTAACAGTGATAATAAAGGCTGACATATTCTTGGTGATGTTACGGATGTGGGTTTAGCGGACACGGTTGCGGAACCGGATTTTTTTAATTCTAATTACGCGGATGCGGATTTAACGGATGTGGTGTTATAAAAAAAGTTACGTACATTTAAATGAAGATAATATTTCTGTAGCAATTTTTCTATTTTATATCTGTATTTTATGTATTCTATTTAATACCTACGAAATTTACAGAATAAGTTCCTTATAAAAGTATTTAAATAAACTTGACCATTTTATTGATTATTAAATTAAACAAAATTAAGCAATTTTGGAAGAAATTATAACTTTATACCATCTCTTATATTGAATTGAACTTAGAAATTTTGTTGTTTTGGATCTGATTTTTTATTATACGATAGCATGAAGTTGAAGCTTGACTCAACTTCATCCAACTCATCAGTAACATACGATTCACGATCGATATTTACAAAGTCTCTTTTAGACGCCGATAAGCACATATCGATTAAACATAAAACTTCCAACAAAATCGATATTGTTTGAAATTTTGGTATAGTTGCCGATATTTCTTATGGCCTTTACAGCCGCGAGATATAGTACTGATTGTGAGTAATAATTTAGTTTAATAATTAATTTTATTTCGATATATACACAGAAACAAGTGTCTTTATCAAACGACACAATACAATACTGAAAATTTTCGAAAGTGAGATTATAAATATGACGAATGGAAAAAGTCAACTGGACGTTGGAAACCTGTTTATATATGTTAAATACGAATACGAATATAGCGGCTTAAGATTGATAAGGAGGTTGTTTTTACGTTTTTCAATAAACATTTTCGTATTTTGTATCTCTCGAGGAGATCTAGTCTTTTACCTTTTTCACACATATGCAATAACTTAATATGATCATAATCTATAACATGTTTTGTTTCTGCGTTGTGTTGATAGATGTTAGAAGAGCTTCTTAATTTGGCCAACATATAAACTATTACAGTCCCTGCATGAGATCGAATATACTCCACTTTTCCCCAGTACAGAATGTTTTTGTTTGTAATTTGCCAGAAGATTAAAAGTTTGATTCTTATTATTATATGACGGTGTTATTTTATATTTGTTAAGGATATGTTTAATATTCAGGTTAAATTTGTTGTATGGTAAAGAGATATATTTTGTTTCAATTTTTGTATAGAAAGGATCGTGTTTAATTAAATTTTTATGTATTATGGAGTGGATGTGAGAAAGTGGATACCCATTTGCTGTTACAATATCATAAAGAAAGCGGATTTCTTTAAGTTTGGAATCGTAGTTTATAGGATAGTTAATTAGACGATAGACATAACTTTGAAAGGATGATAATTTCTGTGATAGTGGATGGAGGGACTTAAAAGGAATGATGATATTCAAAGATGTAGGTTTTCGAAAAATGTCCATTTTTAAAGGATTTTGAATTTTGTTAATGGATACATCTAAGAAGTTTATTCTTGAATTCTCTTCAAATTCCATTGTGAACTTCAGTTTGTTATAGATATTGTTAATATAATTAAGCGTGCTTCGTCTTTGCTCCCCTTCCATAAACAGAAATCATCGTCCACATAACAGATCCACTCATTTATATGTTTTAGATGAGGGTTGGTGTTATTCATGATAAATTATTTCTCTATATGATCCATATAAATGTTTGCAAAAATTCCCGCAAACGATAAGCCCATAGGTCATTGTGCTTATGAAGTTTTATCATCGCATATAATTGTGGAATTGAGGGGTTCATAGCGATCAGGTTGTATGTTGAAAATCCGAGCTCTTTCATGGTGTCAGAACATTCTTTGATAATGTTTCTAGTTTTAGTTATTATGGAGTTCAGAGGGTTTGATTTAATGGTGATGTTGTGGTTGTCTTTAAGGAAGAGTTCTGTTTTTTGGATGTAACTTTGTTTGTTAATAATGACAGTGCCTGCATTTTTGTCGGCCTTAACATAAAGTGCGTTGTTAATGTTTAATTTATGTTTTATAGATTAACTATTTTTATGGTGTCTTAAATGATCATTAGTATAATTAATATATATTATAATTAGTATAATTATTAACCTGTAGCAGATCTGGTCAGGCATTATTCCCTCACCTTGATTAATCTCTAATTATTTCAATTGCACCTTTAGCCCATACTGAGGACTAATATATTTTCTGTATACAATGGATTGAGTTGGATGAGATTGGACCGAGATAGGTTACGCTCGATTGGATTGAGTAGGGTGAAGTTGAGTTGGGTTTGGTTGTGTCATATTTGCCTCGAATTACGATGTCCAAATCATCTGCATATCCCTGAAACACTTCTTTATTGAAGTTTTCATTAACATTCTTATAGTGCCTAATAGGCACTATAAGAAAGATGAAACCAATCTCCCTTAGTAGTGATTTTTCATAATTTTACTTTCTGACAAACTTTTATACTGTGTTTGTGAAATGTTTCTATCTCTTTAAGAGAAATGAAGTTAATTTTGGAATACTACATCTATGTACATTATCTAGAAATTTTTCAAAAAAAGATAATTAGGTTAATTCTCTGCATTAATCCTTTATATCGAAACTTTACTATTTTAATATTATTTGGGGGGAAGTTTTAACAGGGGTTGGGTTCGGAGTTATGAAGCTGTGAGTGAGGAGATAAGCGAGAAATTTCGGAAAGCTGGACAAAGCCCTGATGTCAAAGGTCCACATCTAAAGGGATTTAGATTTACCGAGTTCGTTTCAGAATTAGGATTGCAGCGAACACATTTCACCCCCTCGATTTGTCTCTTTTTTTCTCCCCTCCCGTTTATTTGCTCTCCCTTAACCCTCGGGGTAGATTTTACGTAGTAGTAAATTTGCATTCTACGACGACAACAATGGGGGTTGGATCTCGGTTTGAGTTATAGCATAATTTGTGCAAACGCTTAAGAAGTGTCACCAGCAGGTAGTATCTAATATTAGGGGATGTTTTTTTAAGTTAAAATTTTTTCTTATCACGTTTCCTTTTAAAGAGTTCGAGTAGATTTAATTCAGCTTGCTCAGCGCGGAATATTAATTTTTGGAAAATTTATTCTTTGCAGACGGTGCATCGAACGGCTCGAGCACCCCTTTCGTCACCCCGTCCACCCTTCTATTGTCGGGTAGGGGGAGGGTGAAGTTCCAGGCGACTTCTTTTACATTCGGGGGACCCCCTTCGCACTTGAGTGGCTACTTATCTCCCGAATATAAACCAGGAAAACCATGCAGCGACACCGAAATCGAAAAGGTAACAAATTAATTTTTATATTAACCCATAAAATCTTTCTTTGTTTACAAATTCCAAACAACAAAAAAAAACACAATTGTAATTGTAAACCGTTCGGTTTGTTATTCCCTTTTTTTGTATTGAACGAAATCGACGAAGCGTGATTTTTTTTCGCATTGTAACCTTTTTTGTGCTCACGTTTAGTTTCGGTCACGCAGTTGGTTTAAACGTTTGTTAACTTCCAGTTGAGTTTACAGCAAAATGCACGGGCTAAATTGAGACGGTTTTAGTTCTAGATTTAGTGTTAATTTTACTTTTATTTGTTGATCATCGACAGGTCATTTATATTTATATTGAACTCGTAAGACTGTTAAACCCGGTCGATTGTAGTTCTTAGATTTCGCGTTGGTTCTAGTGATGGTGCTAAATAATAATAGGTAATATTGGATAATGCTAAGTTATTCTATATTTATATTGAACTAACACTAGATCTAGAACTAGAGTCACTCGGGTTTAGCCGTCTTAAAAAACTGATTTCATTTTCTTTTGTGACCATTGTGTTGGTCTTACTAAAAAAGATTAACAAATTGCACTTTAAACAATGGACTATTATTAAAAATAATCACGCCTTGACCGGTTTCGCCCATTAAGAAGGCATCTTCAGAAGACTTTCTGTTAACATAGATAATTCAAAAAATTTTAATTTCTTAAAAGCAAACATTTAATTATAAAAGATATTAAAACTTACGTCAATATACGAATATGTTCAGAAATCTTCTTATAAATATTAAACTATCAGATACAATAACAATAAAAATGACAAATTATACAGAGACTGAAAAATCTCCATTGTTTAAATTGCAATTTGTTAATCTTTTCCAATAAGTCTCTTAAGAAACATATTTCCAATCTCTAATGGTTCTAACTCTAAATTTATGCCCGGTTTCTCGTACGTTATAGTATTGAGTAGATATCGTTATTGGATTGATATCTTTAATCGAGTCGCTATCGCCTATTGGTGTTCTGGAAAGTACTGATCGACAGATATTGCACACAATAATTAATTTAATAAGAAAATCGATTACTTGTTTATTCCCGTCGATAAGTGGCGGTAAAAATTTTGAATAACAATTCGTAAAATTATTTATTTATTATATTTGAGATGAAAACTGGACAAGCCTAGCGAAACATCCAGTAATAAAACACAATAAATAACATAAACAAATAATTTCTTAACAAAAATAAAAAAATTTTAAACAAGAAATTGATAATAATGAAAACTAATAAAAGAAAATCAAATAATAACGAAAATGATTTGTAAAACAACATAATTAATAAATAAGAAAATATTTTAAAGGCTCAATTACATAGAGAACAGTTGTAGGTGAATTATATTTAATATTAATTTAAAAAATCATAAAAAATCAGGTCAACTTCAATATTCTCAAATACTAATAAAGATATTCCAATTTGGTATCATTAAAATATCTCCAGAATTCGATTTTTGGTGATTTTTAATTAATTTGAGAAAGCCAATTTCAAAAAATCATATCAAATTTGATTAACTTAAATAATCTTTATTTCAAAAACGAATAAAGATTTCTCAATTTCGTTCTCACCATGACAAAATAGACACTTACATCTATATGTTTTGAATGTTTCATTAAAATATCTCAAGAATTCGATTTTTAGTGATTTTTAATTAACTTAAGATAGCTATAAATGTTCACGTTGAATTTAATGATTTATATCTCAAAAACGAATAAGTATTTTCAAGCTCAGCTTTTATCACAAGAAAATAGACACTATTCTCTATAAATCATGAATAGTTCATTAAGATATCTTAAGAATTCGATTTTTCGTGATTTTTTAAAATAAGATCCTTAATTTCAAAAAATCATAAAAAATTAGCTTAAATAATCCTTATCTCAAAAACGAACAAAGATTCTCTAATTTGGTTCTCACCATGATAAAATAGACACTTAACTCTTTAAATTTTGAATGTTTCATTAAGATCTCTCAAGAATTCAATTTTTGGTGATTTTTAATAAACTTGAGATAGCCATAAATGTTCACATTGAATTTAATGATTTATATCTCAAAAACGAATAAATATTTTCAAGATCCGCTTTCATCACGAAAAAATAGTCACTTTCCTCTATAAATCATGAATAGTTCATTAAGGTATCTTAAGAATTCGATTTTTCGTGATTTTTTGAAATAAAATCATTAATTTCAAAAAATCATAAAAAATTAACTTAAATAATCTGTATCTCAAAAACGAATAAAGATTTCCTAATTTGGTTCTCACCATGATAAAATAGACACTTAACTCTATAAATTGTGAATGATTCATTAAAATATCTCAAGAATTCGATTTTCGTTGATTTTTAATTAACTTGAGATAGCCATAAATGTTCATGTTGAATTTAATGATTTATATCTCAAAAACGAATAAGTATTTTCAAGATCTGTTTTCATCACGAAAAAATGTCACGTTCCTCTATAAACCATGAATAGTTCATTAAGATATCTTAAGAATTCGATTTTTCGTGATTTTTTGAAATAAAATCATTAATTTCAAAAAATCATAAAAAATTAACTTAAATAATCTGTATCTCAAAAACGAATAAAGATTTCCTAATTTGGTTCTCACCATGATAAAATAGACACATAACTCTATAAATTGTGAATGCTCTGTTAAAATATCTCAAGAATTCGATTTTTAGTGATTTTTAATTAACTTAAGATAGCCATAAATGTTCACATTGAATTTAATGATTTATATCTCAAAAACGAATTAATATTTTCAAGATCCGCTTTCATCACGAAAAAATAGTCACTTTCCTCTATAAATCATGAATAGTTCATTAAGGTATCTTAAGAATTCGATTTTTCGTGATTTTTTGAAATAAAATCATTAATTTCAAAAAATCACAAAAAATTACCTTAAATAATCTGTATCTCAAAAACGAATAAAGATTTCCTAATTTGGTTCTCACCATGATAAAATAGACACTTAACTCTATAAATTGTGAATGATTCATTAAGATCTCTCAAGAATTCAATTTTTGGTGATTTTTAATTAACTTGAGATAGCCATAAATGTTCACATTGAATTTAATGATTTATATCTCAAAAACGAATAAATATTTTCAAGATCCGCTTTCATCACGAAAAAATATCACTTTCCTCTATAAATCATGAATAGTTCATTAAGGTATCTTAAGAATTCGATTTTTCGTGATTTTTTGAAATAAAATCATTAATTTCAAAAAATCATAAAAAATTACCTTAAATAATCTGTATCTCAAAAACGAATAGAGTTCCTAATTTGGTTCTCACCATGATAAAATAGACACTTAACTCTATAAATTGTGAATGATTCATTAAAATATCTCAAGAATTCGATTTTTGTTGATTTTTAATTAACTTGAGATAGCCATAAATGTTCACGTTGAATTTAATGATTTATATCTCAAAAACGTATAAGTATTTTCAAGATCTGTTTTCATCACAAAAAAATAGTCACTTTCCTGTATAAATCATGAATAGTTCATTAAGGTATCTTAAGAATTCGATTTTTCGTGATTTTTTGAAATAAAATCATTAATTTCAAAAAATCATAAAAAATTAACTTAAATAATCTTTATCTCAAAACGAATAAAGATTTTCTAATTTGGTTCTCACCATGATAAAATAGACACTTAACTCTATAAATTGTGAATGATTCATTAAAATATCTCAAGAATTCGATTTTTGGTGATTTTTAATTAACTTGAGATAGCCATAAATGTTCACGTTGAATTTAATGATTTATATCTCAAGAACGAGTACATATTTTCAAGATCCGCTTTCATCACGAGAAAATAGACAGTTTCCTCTATAAATCAAGAATAGTTCATTAAGATATCTTAAGAATTCGATTTTTCGTGATTTGTTAAAACAAGATTATTAATTTCAAAAAATCATAAACAATTAGGTTAAATTTAAATACTCTTTATCTTAAAAACAAATAAAGATTTCCTAATTTGGTTCTCACTATGATAAAATAGACACATAACTCTATAAATTTTGAATGTTTCATTAAAATATCTCAAGAATTTGATTTTTAGTGATTTTTAATTAACTTGAGATAGCCATAAATGTTCACGTTGAATTTAATGATTTATATCTCCAAAACGAATAAGTATTTTCAAGATCCGCTTTCATTACGAGAAAATAGACACTTTCCTCTATAAATCATGAATAGTTCATTAAGATATCTTAAGAATTCGATTTTTCGTGATTTTTTAAAACAAGATTATTAATTTCAAAAAATAATAAAAAATTAATTGAAATAATCTTTATCTCAGAAACGAATAAAGATTTTCAAGATCCGCTTTCATCACGAGAAAATAGACACTTTCCTCTATAAATAATGAATAGTTCATTAAGATATCTTAAGAATTCGATTTTTCGTGATTTTTTAAAATAAGATCTTTAATTTCAAAAAATCATAAAAAACTAGCTTAAATAATCTTTATCTCAAAAACGAGTAAAGATTTTCTAATTTGGTTTTCACCATGACAAAATAGACACTTAATTCTATAAATTTTGAATGTTTCGTTAAAATAGCTCAAGAATTCGATTTTTGGTGATTTTTAATTAAGTTGAGATAGCCATAAATGTTCACATTGAATTTAGTGATTTATACCTCAAAAACGAATAAGTATTTTCGAGATCTGTTTTCATCACGAGATAATAGATACTTTCCTCTATAAATAGTGAATAGTTCATTAAGATATCTTAAGAATTCGATTTTTCGTAATTTTTTTAAAACAAGATTATTAATTTGAAAAAATCATAAAAAATTAGGTTAACTTAAATAATCTTTATCTCAAAAACGAATAAAGATTTTCTAATTTGGTTCTCACCATGATAAAATAGACACTTTATAAATTTTGATTGTTTCCTTAAAATATCTCAAGAATTCGATTTTTGGTGATATTCAATTAACTTGAGATCGCCATAAATGTTCACGTTGAATTTAATGATTTATATCTCAAAAACGAATAAGTATATTCAAGATCAGCTTTCATCACAAGAAAATACACAATATTCTCTATAAGTCATGAATAGTTCATTAAGATATCTTAAGAATTCGATTTTTCGTGATTTTTTAAAATAAGATCTTTAATTTCAAAAAATCATAAAAAACTAGCTTAAATAATCTTTATCTCAAAAACGAGTAAAGATTCTCTAATTTTGTTCTCACCATAATAAAATAGACACTTAGCTCTTTAAATTTTGAATGTTTCATTAAGATATCTCAAGAATTCAATTTTTGGTGATTTTTAATTAACTTGAGATAGCCATAAATGTTCACATTGAATTTAATGATTTATACCTCAAAAACGAATAAGTATTTTCAAGATCTGTTTTCATCACGAGAAAATAGACACTTGCCTTTATAAATTTTTAGTGTTTTGTTAAAATATCTCAAAAATTCGATTTTTGGTGATTTTTAATTAACTTGAGATAATCGTAAGTCGAGTTAAACGTCCAGTAAGTAATAGAATCCCAAAAAATTCCTTTAATTCAAATAAAGGGATTCATTAATATTTTCCCCATTCCTTCTTCAAATATGGCAACATTTCCAATGCAGATATTGTACAAAAACTTCACATGCAAAAATCGATAGTAATATCGTCCTGCGTTTTAATGGCATTTTAACAGCACAATATCGGTTCGATATCGACATGTGAATACGTACGAGAAATCGGCAATTAGTGTTAGCTGTAGTGACAGTACTAGATAATAATAAGTAGCACTAGATAACGTTAACTTGCTCTACATTTTTACTGAATTAAAGCTGGAAAAGTAAAACTAGAAATATTCGAGTTTAGACATAATTTAGGAATATACCTAAAATTTGAATGATCATCAGATATTGATTAATTATCATCAAAAGACAGACACACCGTGTGTGGATTTCATTTCATTAAAATGTTTATTCGGTAAAACTGAATTAATCCATCAAATCGAAACGTATTTACCAAAATTATTTTTTTTTAGATGTGGATCTTTGCGTTGGGCGAAACGCTGAAGAGGGCCACGCTCACGAGTCACTCTGCCACATCGAGGCTGAGTGGCGAACTATGTCGCGTCCTAACGGACATGACCAAGCCCGAGGCGATATCCAGAGCTTCCCTTATGCATCTCCTCGACGTGAGTACACCTCAGTCTCTAAACTTTAAACTTTAAAAAACAAAAAACCAACACCTTCAAAAGATAAAATTAATCGCCTCAAATAGAATCTTTTAAGAGGATTTAAAGTTAAAAAGTAAATTAGTTAGTCTCCATTTAAAAAGTTTTAAAAGTATCTAGATTCAGATTGTGTTTAACAAAGTCGAATTCTTTTTCTTTTTTTCTTTTTCTTGTTATTTTGGTCTCGATTGTACAACTTCTTTTCATTGTTATGGGCGAGCCGCCTTCGTGTTATGTGTGGAGCGCGGTTGCAAAGTCCTTTGTTCGGATCAATCAGAGACTTGTAACGTCAGCGGTGTTTACACGATCGACACCGCGATGGTTTCTGTTGTCAAAAGCCACAACAATCCCTGGAATTTGATGCTTTCCATGAAAATTTATTTATACTTAATTTACGTTTTTAAAATTAACCCACGACTTTTATAACCTCGATATGTTCGAAGTACATCTGACGTCGTAGATATTAAAAGATATTAAATTAAAAGTTCTTAAGATACGAATTTTTAAATTTTTTTTGATATTTAACAAATATATATAATTACATTTTTGCAAAGCTCTTGTCAAAAAATCATAACTCGGAGATTTAAATATTTGAAGCAAGAATCTTTGACACCTTAAATAATAACAAAATTTGCTTCAAATTGCTCTTTATTTCAGAGCGATATCTCAATTAGTTCTTGAGACATGAATTTTTAAAGATTTTTTGGTATTTAACAAATACATATAATTACATTTTTGCAAAGCGTTAATCAAAAAATCATAACTCGGAGATTTAAATATTTGAAGTAAGAATCTTTGGCACCTTAAATAATAACAAAATTTGCTTCAAGTTGCTCTTTATTTCAGAGCGATATCTCAATTAGTTCTTGAGACATGAATTTTTAAAGATTTTTTGGTATTTAACAAATACATAAAATTACATTTTTGCAAAGCTTTAATCAAAAAATCATAACTCGGAGATTTAAATATTTGAAGTAAGAATCTTTGACACCTTAAATAATAACAAAATTTGCTTCAAATTGCTCTTTATTTCAGAGCGATATCTCAATTAGTTCTTGAGACATGAATTTTTAAAGATTTTTTGGTATTTAACAAATACATATAATTACATTTTTGCAAAGCTTTAATCAAAAAATCATAACTCGGAGATTTAAATATTTGAAGTAAGAATCTTTGGCACCTTAAATAATAACAAAATTTGCTTCAAATTGCTCTTTATTTCAGAGCGATATCTCAATTAGTTCTTGAGACATGAATTTTTAAAAATTTTTTGGTATTTAACAAATACATATAATTACATTTTTGCAAAGCTTATTATAATAATTAATTATAATAATTACTTATAATAATTATTATTAATAATTATTAATGTCCAGTAATTGGCGTGTTTCTGTAAGCTAACAACGCCTTATCCAAATCATCACATTTTCTCAAAAAGCCTTTCGTAATAATTATAATAAAATTTATTTGTTTGTCAACACAATACAAAAACGTCAAAAACAAAAGACGAAAAAGGAACCTTAAGGGGACCACTATCTTTCCCTATCTTTGTCATTATAACTTATGTACCTTTTCCTCAGGTTCCAGGAAAGATATCAACTTATCTTATCTATATTAACATATGATACATCTTCACCTTCTTGTTCTTCATATGAGTCTTCACGTTTTCTTTTTAGTAAACATAAACGCTGTCCAATTTTCTTTGCCAGCGCTTCATTCGCTTTTTCAGCAGCCTTTATGCGTCTGTTATCTAACATTTTCATTACTTTGATGAAATTTTGCCCTGGTTTTAATCCAAGTCTGGTGAATAATTTGCATTTGACGTTTTCGTTGACGTTTTGCGTCCTTCCCTTTAAGCATTTCTCTAGCAACTCTGGCTTGGACAAATCATGAAATATTGGTTTTATGAAGTCCATAATCTTTTCAGGTAAGTGAAAATGTTTTTGGTGTTGATAATCTTGTTTTACCTTTGCTGCATTATACTTACACCAAGTTGATTTACCTTTTGGGCAGACGTCGTGCGATGGTTTTACGTCACTTGAAAGCACATGATAGTGCAAAGCCCATACAGCAGTCTGCATATTCACAACAGAATCTGTGTTTCTTCTGATTGCCAAACCATAGAAATTTTGTACTTGTTTGATTGCGGATAACGTCAAACCATTTTTGCCACCTAAGGCAGTTCCATTCGGTAACTTTTTATTTTTTTCTTTAAATTTTCTCAATCTGGTCCCCATTCTTTTTTGGATAATAAGGCTCCTCATTACATACAGCTTGGTAGGCCTTAGAGTCACCATCACCTAAATATTCGATATACCGGACATTATAACTTTCTTGGGATCTGTTGAAAATATTAATTGCTCCGGATACTTCCATTGCACCACTTGTCCCAGAAAGATTTGCGTAGCAACCTTTTCCATGAGCAGTACGACAGTCACCAGTATTTATTTTACATGTACAATATTTGGAGAAAATGTCAATATCAATAATTTTGCCAGTCGTTAGGGAAGACGCTGAAAGAATGCCGTTTAGCGACGTATGGCCACGTTTTTGCAAAGAACCATCAACTGCAATAGCAAGCTCTCTTAGATTAGATTCTTGGGAGTTTTGGTCTACAGCTTGCTCGATTGCTTCTTTCATCGACTCTTTACAAATTTTTTAGGAGATAGACCCAAGGTAAGCTTCATGAGTGTGATAATTACTCGCAGTTGCCATAAGATTCAACATACCACAAAGTTTCTCAGCGGCAGCCTTACCTTTGCCTATAAATCGCATACCATAAACTAATCTAATGTTTAGATCATAACACATACACTGAGCATCATTATATTCACTTTGAAATGAATCACAATTGTTTGTAATAGTTTTTTCCTCACAGTTACTACAAAAAAATTATCTCGCAAGCCAACCCAAAAAGATGTTTTCTAGTGATTTGTAGACAACCACGACATTTCTTGCACACAGCAATATTTCGCAAGGTTTGCTCAATTTTTATCAAATCAACAATATCGTATATGTGAGTCATCGTAGTTGTTGTATTTTTCTAAAGAATTACTTAGTTTACTTTTTGAAGAAGATGGCGCAGGGTTTGAACTTGTTTGTTGAGGTGTGATAATAAGGCATGGCGTTTTTTTGCAGCGGTTATCAATGTTTATAAATTGGTTACCTTTGAATTTTCGTTTTTTACACAGTCTGTCACTTCTAGGCATTGTAAGTTCGATTAGATTGTATAATAACTTAATAATAAAACAAACAAGAAACGCAGCAAAGATAACACAATAAAAAGAGTCTAAAACGAAGATCGCGCGAAAAATCACAAAAAAAAAAAACGATATGGTCTGATTATATTAGATAAAGAAGAACACTAAACTAAACACTCACGAGAAGTCACAAAAATAAAACGAAATCACCGGCTTATATTAGATACCTAAAAAAGAGCACTGACTAAAAGCTACCAAAACTAGAACGAAATAATAATCTGCTTATATAAGATAACTAAAACAAGGACACTAACTAAAAACTCGTGAAAAGTCACAATAATAAAACGCAATAGTTCTTATGTTAGATGATTGAAAACGCAAACGAAAATCGAACTGATTTATACCGTTGACTGAAGAAATTAATAAGACACGCAATGCATAGGCAACATAGCGTCGCTGCCAGTAACTACGTTCCCCTCACCCCACTGCAGAAACAGTACAAAATCATTTGGAATCTTATTTGTAAAAACAAAACACAATATACAAATAAACACTTAATAAGAAATAATCATGGTCTTATACACTAGATAATATTCGCACTTTCCTATGTGGTTTAGAATGTGATGTCGACATTTCCTTGCGAGCACAATCAGATTGCCATTTTAAATTTCTAATTATTTTCATCTTAACAAGTAGTTTTATCATTTGCTTTCTGTGGTCCACACAATTCGGATTTTCATGCACCCAGGAAAGCTCTTCCATTATATCAGATTCTATTTTTTTTACAATATTTTCAGTGAGTTTATATTGTTCATAGAGAATGTTAAATTTATTTAAAAGCCAAGTAGTGGTATTAATAATCTGCTCGGAAGGTCTTTTCAAGAATTTAATGTTGCTCGAACAACCATACTCTTTATTCAAAATAAATAATTCATTTTCTTGAAACGCTTCATTAGATTCTCTGACTAAATTGGATCGACACTGTTCACAATTTTCTAATGTGATTTCTTTTTGTACACTAGCACATGGGATATCTTCAACGTCGTCACCATCATCGTTCTTTTGAAAAATTGCCATGTTGGATCCACTTTCTTCAGTTACTTGCTGGTTTTCTTTTTCACTCTCCATAAACTGTTCTTTGTCTGATCCAAGCAATATGAGTACGCTAGCTTCATCAGCTATACAATTGCTGCTATCGACTTGCATTCGCAATCTGATATTGCTGTTGTGTTGAACAGCAATTCGAAATTGGCGTATGGTAGGGGTGGGATTATAACCACCTCTACTTCTGACAACGAAAAAAAAAATTCTATTGGGTCCTGATTCAGAAAATTGGTCAATAAATAATTGATGTTTAATGATTTCAGTTCTGACTATAACAGTAAAACAGATTTTATAGCCCATTGAAACCCCTCTAAGCAATAGATATTATTTCTTTTTTTTTTCTGTGTTGTTAACATTCTCATAAACATAGACTTTTTTGAACAAAGTCAATCCTTGCAATAAAACATTTTCTGATGTATCGTTATAAATTGAAAGCGCTCTTTTGTTGGGATTAGAGTCGTTTAAAACCCTGCTGTTTAGGACATCAAATAGATCATTAACATTTTCTATAAAATAGGCAGTGTTTAATGCTGTACTGCTTTGTAATTGAGATGTTCCTCTAGCGGTAGCAATTGCTGTGTGAAAATATTTGCGTCGCATATTTTACTCGCATTTTTTGGAACGTCGTCGGCTTAATATGAGGCTCGCGAATTTTTAACATCGCTGTTGCGGTTACAGATTTTTGATCAATGTTATAAGTTTCAACAATATCAGTCCAGGAAATTAATTTTCCATGAACTAAAAATTTTAGTTTTTCATTCATGAAGTTATTTCTCAAAGATTTCATCAAGTGTGGTGCGTCAAAACAAGTAAATATTTTTTTGTTATCTATATATATTGTAGGATTGTCTGCAGCAGCCCCTAACAGTTGTAGTGTTTTTCTATTGTTTGAACCTTGATCGCATACCAACATAAGAGGGTTGAAATTCATCTTCAGTAACTCTCTTATCAGATCTTTGATTATAAGATGCAGCGACGAACTTTTAACAGGTCCAGCAAACGTATAAAACCCCAGTGGTATTTTCCAATTATGGAGTAAGCCGCGAAGATGGAATACTAATGCCGTGTTGGCTAATATTGCTTCCTTGCCATAATTTGCCAGATCATGAAAACCCTCGATTGAATCCCTATACTTATTGTATTCGAGCTGCTTTTTTAATGTTATTTCATCAAACATTACTAACATTTTTTTTCGTAATTTTTCATGGTTTTAGCTTTGCAAGCTAACCTCTTTGTCAGTGTTGTCTTTACACCTGTCTTCAAATTCAATACTTGCAACAATGATTGAATGGTTCTGATCGCTGGCAGCACAAATTTTAATTTACTTAGCATAAAAGCATATGTGCTGGGCGATTTATAGAACAGTGACATTGCAATCTGTTACTCGGCCTTAGTCCATTTGAATTTTTTTGTATGCCAAAGCTGAATGTTTATAAATGTTCTCACGGATTCACTTTTATTTATAATAAGATTGTTAATAATGGTTTGTGGACAAAAATTATTGCGTTTCTTTTTCAATCGGTATGTTTGCTAATATCGTGCTTTATACTTTAATTATTAATTAAAAAACTTTACATTTTTTTCTTGATGATAGTCGTTTTTTGAAAGGCATATTCATAATTCGGTCGCTTACTACACTGTTGCTTGTAGAAGTAGAAGTAGAATGATGATGTGTTTCGTCTGGGGTATCATACTTTACAGTGAGTGTTGAGGTTATCTCGGAATCCGAGTCAGATGTTGTACTGGAATTCTCAGGTTGCAGCTGCCGTTTCCTACTATATGTTTTGACTGGCGAATGTGTTCTGACTGGGCTAATGGTGACTGCAAAAACTGCTTGAACATCTGCGTAAAGTATAACAATTTAGAATTAAATATTTTAGAAGACAAAGTCGAAAGTAAATTAAACAAAATTTAATTGGACAAAATAGGAGGTTAATCGACAAATATGTTTTTTAACGGCTAAATTTGTGGTTCACACATCTGTAAATCAACATTAAAATTTGACAAGTAAAGTATGATCTGTTCGTTAACGCAACATTCGCAAAATGATTTTTTTCTAATATTTAAATTTTTTGTAAGATAATTCAATTTGGTCAATCAGATGGATGACATTCAAAGTAATATATAAATAAAAATTACTATTTATAATAAAAAACTTAATAAAAATTAAGGAATATATTTTTATGTAAAATATTATTTTATGTATGTTTTTATGTTATTTTAAGTATTTTTTGTTTACGTCCAAATTGCAACGAACATGCATACGATAAAACATACGGTCAGGTAAAAGGAGGAAATAAAATGACTACGAAAGTGTAATTTTAACACCTTTCTGTTCTTTTCACATAACAAAAAAAGGCTCACTATGTACTGTGAGCGTCAAAAAAAAGTAAACAGCTGTTGTTTTTCTATTAAAAAGTTAATAAAAATGCAGTTAATAACGAAAATCAAAAAGTTTTATTGCAGTCTTCACAACTCATCTATACTATATTTAAATCAATAGAATCATAAAAAAAAACAAATCATTACCCGTAATAATTCAGATTATTGTAAATATCTACCGAATTTACGCGTCAAAAGAAAGTAAACAGAATTCGGAACTAATACGTATTAAGTACAAAAATAAATATAATATTAACTTTTAATACTTGGTTTGAGCTCCTTTGGCCTTCAACACCTCCCTTAATCTTCTTGGCATGGATTCCACTAAGTTTTTTGTAATATTTTGAGGGATTTTCGTCCATTCTTCAGTTAAAGCTTTTTTAAGGTCGTCTATTTTTGAAATTGTCCTTTCTCTGATCTTCCTGTCAAGGTGATCCCACAGATGTTCTATAGGATTAAGATCCGGGGACTGCGGTGGATGATCAAGGGTTTTAGGGACTCGGTATAGCATCCATTCCTTCATAATTTTGAAAGTGTGCTTTGGATCGTTATCCTGTTGGAAGATCCAGTTCTCTGATAAGCCCAATTCATTAATACGGTTATGGTCTAGACCATAACCGAGCCTTCACCGTGTTTGATGGTATTGGTAACAAATTTCTCTTTGAAGGCCTCATTTTTTGGCCGCCATATCTTTGGTGGTTTTCTTTTATCAAAAATTTCAAATTTACTTTCATCACTAAATAATATATTTTTCCAAAAATCTGGAGCTTCGTTCTGATATTTTTTTGCGAAATCAAGACGTTTCTGTTTATTTATTTTTGATATGTAAGGCTTTTTACGGGGTGTTCTTCCATGCAGGCCACTTCTATGGAGTGTTCTTCATATGGTACTGGAACTTATGGTTGTGTTTGTTATCTGCGATATGTCGTTTGCTATTTTAACCGCACTTGAACATGGATTATTCTTCGTTTCTCTTACCACTGCTCTAGCCTGTGCTTCTGTAAGGCGCTTTGGTCGTCTAACGCGTTGTAAATCGGCTACTTTATGATGTTTTGCGTATTTATCCATAATTTTTTTTATTGTGCAGTGATTTCGTCCCATTATTTTAGCTATTCCGCGTAAGGATTTACCTTTTTTATTTAAACTTAATATAATTTTACGCGTTTCTATACTTGTTTGTTTTCCCATGATGATTTTTGATATTTATAATTAATTTCGACGTTCAACCACTTGCTGTTTCTTCTAAAATGTTCTAAAGTTGTCCTGGGAGGGGTTTATAAGTATTTATACGAAAAGTGTGGTACTTCCCCTAAATCTAAAATGAATTTACAACAACCGGACCGGCTGTTTACTTTCTTTTGACGCGTAAAAATCGGGGTATTTTCACTCTAAAGGGGATTTACCATATTTGTGGGGTTTTTTGCTTAACTATTTTTTACGATAGGATTGCTCACAAATAAAGTCGTAAATTTTGGTATACAAATTTTTATTGTAAGTTAACAGAATCGTAGTAAAAAGGGTTTTTAGAAGTAAACAGCTAGTGTTTACTTTCTTTTGACGCTCACAGTACATATAAGATTACAATTTTTGTTTTTCTCCGCCTCTCTGAATGCCACCCTTAGTCCGAGTTCTAACTTATATTTATCAAAAAAAACGAATGTTTTTAATTATTTCTATCACCGCTCCTTAATGGTTAAAAATAGACTTTAAAAATAAAAAATTATATCCGAAAATTGATAAACATTTGCAATTACAAATATTTAAAACGTATAAGTATGTTATATAACATTATAATATTGATTAGAAACAATTCATTTAAAAAAGTAAAATTTCAATTCTCATAAAAGTACAATAAAAAAAGCGACAAAAATGATTAAAAATTACCTAAAATGTGTACCTACCATCATTATAGTAGTTCACGAGAAGAGCGTTGCGACGTAGGGCTTTTCTGCGCGATGATTCAAGAATATCGGATTTTAATAAATGTCTTTCACATAGTTTGATTTCTTTTAAATCATCAATATCCATCAACGCAATTTCAATATTTCCGCACCGCTTCTGCCATTCGAGAGCTCTTTGTCTCTCCTTTACAGGAAATCTAAAATAACTCTTTTCAGGGTCCCTAAACCTGTGTTTTCCACAATTATTATAATAACATAAATTTGTTATTATAATGTACGATGTGCAACACACAGCGATAAAAATCATACTGAGAATCGGACACGAGTGCATAGGCACTCAAATTTCGATAGACCGCGTCTACGTCATCTACATGTGAGTGCGTTTCGGTATGACGCGTGAAGCTATGGCATTGCACCTCTTATTAATTCTTTCACTCAACGTTTATACGAAACTGAACGTGAAAATGAGACAAAATGTTATTAAGACATGTATTTATAAATTGTTTTTATACTTTGTTTGTAGGTCCTAAATAAACAAAACTAAACCGATGTGAAACCTTTAGTTCGTAAAGTGAACAAATCAAAAGAAGATAAATGAAGGTTATATATAAAACTTCTTTCTCGCTAATTAATAAATTTTATTATTTACTCAATAACCGGTTTTCGACCATAATCAGGTCATCATCAGTTTGAATCTACAAAAAAGCAGTAAAAAATCAAATATTCGAATTAATTTAAATTTAAATGTTCCTTATAAATAAAATAAAATAATAAAAAAACTTACAGTCAAGTATTAAAATATTAAAAGATCGACGAACCATGACAAATTGACAAATATAACTTGCAAAGACCACTAAACAATTAACAATATGCTAAAACAACTGATATAAAACTTATCGATATGTTTACAAATATAAATATAAAAGAGCAAAAACTTACATATCTCAACACTTAACACAATCAAAAACAAAATAACTATCAGGTGAAATATTATAATATTTAAAGCAGCATGTGTCAAAAATCGAACAAAGAACTAGAAAGAAACAATATAAACGAACAAGGATAGGACGAGGATGTTAAAAATGGAACAAGTTCTTAAGACGGATCCTTTAAATTTTCATGTTTTATATAAGTGAATAATGGTTTGTAAAATAATTGAACTTGTTCATTAATTAAAGTGACAGAAGGGTTTTTCCTATAGGCAGATATTTCTAGATATTCAAGCAGATCAAGTTTCATGCCTTTGCCACATGAATGAATAAGTTTAACGTTGTCGTAATCTATTTTGTGTCCTGTCTCTATGTGATGTTGGTATATATTAGAATTAGGTTTTTGTTTATGTTCCTTTATTCTACAGGCGAGCTTTCTTCCCGTTTGGCCGATATATATAGAGTCACAATTGTGACATTTAATCGAATAGACACCACTTTTATCTAGTTTTTTAATTTTGCGGTTATGGTTAGACAAGAGATTAAGTATTGTGTTCCTATTCGAAAAAGTCAAACATGTATTATATTTGGAGAATATAGGTTTTATTTGGTTAAGACAATGGTTGAATGGTATGGATTTATAGATATTTGTGGTAGGTTCTTTCTTATATAGAGGATCAAGTTGAAGCTTTTGTTGACGGATGATTCGAGATATCAAATGATCCGGAAAACCATTATCAGAAGCCAGTTTTAAAATGAATTTAAGTTCGTTGTTGAAATTGTATTCATTAAGCGGATATTTATGGATCCTATTTATAAGAAACCGAAAATTGGCCAATTTTTGGTTCATTGGATGGGAGGAGTCATATGGGATGGTTGTAGGAATTGAAGTAGGTTTACGATAAATATTAAATTTTGGAATGCCATCGTTATTAGTGATGGTAAGATCAAGAAAATTAAGGTTATTTTCTTTTTCAACTTCAATTGTAAATTTTAGTAGACTGTGGATGTTATTTATGTAATCATGAAAAAGGCTTAGGGAATGATGGTCACCGTTCCAGACACAAAACACATCGTCCACATATCGTATCCATTTGGTGATGTTTTTGGCAAAGGGATTGTTGATATTGTTAATGAAGTTTTCCTCAATATAATTTAGATATATATCAGCTAGTAAACCAGAAATCGGCATGCCCATAGGTAAACCCTCGCCTATCTTAAAAAATTCATTATCAAAGGTGCAGTAATTCTGAGTGATGATATGCTTAAGTATCAAATTAAGATGTTCTGAGATTTTTTGATCTTTAAAATAATCATTGAAGATATCAAATACTAATTTTAAGGTTAAATCAGTAGGGATATTAGAATATAAATTGGTGATATCGAAAGATATCATAATTTTATCTTTAAGATTAACATCTTTTATTCCATTTATAAAGTTCAATGAATTGGTCACGGTATAATGTGGAGTAAAATCAATTTCCTTGAAAATATTGAGCATAAGTTTTGACAATTTTATAGTAGGAGAATTAAGAAAAGAGGTAATGGGGCGTATAGGCATGCCTTCCTTATGGAGTTTTGGGAGAGTAGAGATGAGGAATGGAAGGATTCATAGGAACAAGAAAACTAGACAGATAGATGGGATTGGAACATTTGGGAACAAATTTGATCAAAGTATCTCTACAAACTTTAATTATGTCTTTTGTTTTCTTAATTACATTATCCAAAGGATTCGTATTTAATTTTATATAATTATTTCCATTCATGAAATCATGTGTCTTTGAAATATATGAACATTTATCAATGATAACAAGACCGGCATTTTTGTCCGCTTTGACACAAATTGCATTGCTGTCATTAATTTTAGTTTTAATAGATTTAACAATCTTCCAAAGATCTTTTGAATGGCAATTAATATTACGTTTCTCTAACTTTTTAATAAATGGTATTAAATCATTTTTGATTTCATTGCTTTGAGGGTGTTTGTGTATAGCAAGATCTAAATTAATGGTCAGATCACACAGATCAAATCTAGGAGACAAAGCATATTTATGACCTTTATTTAAAAAACTTATTTCATTTTCCGTAAAACGAATATCGGTTAGATTAGTCACAAATTTGACTTTTGTGGAATGAACAGGGTTGTTTTGATTGATTTTCTTTTCTATAATTACATTTTTGTGTCTTACTGTGTTCATGCTTCCATTCCTTCTGTTACATGCAGCATTAGCGCGAAGATTAATGATTTTGTTTAATTTCTTACGCTTATCATCGTCTCTGATGACATGAGCTTGATTTCTTGATTTTGTGATGATTTCCTCTAGTTCCATGTAGTGATATGTATCTCTGAGAATTCGATGTAAAAATGCCAACTGCTCCATTAAATGGTTAAGTTTCTTAAAATGTTTTCGTTTCTCGCCCTTCAGAATTCTATTGTTGATCTTCATTCGTGCATTACTATTCAAGGAATTACATTTGAACTTTGCAAAATTAGAAATTTATCTAATTAAATTTCCTCGCAATATGGATACACAATAAAATCAAAAGAACACCTTTTGATTTGTCCTCCTTATTAGTCCCTCCTTTTTTTTGAAAGGAGGGACTATGCAAACAATCAAAATTTGAAACTTATTCGTAAAGAATTTACTAAACAAAAAATAATTCTTACACTTACACTTATTTAACAAAAACGAATACTTACAATGTATATAAAATTATAAATGAGGTATCAAATTAAAGCTGAAATTCTACTTAATAAAAATCATCAATAAAAAAAATCGATTTTTTTGCGATTTCCATTAAGTGGTCCCCTTAAATTTTAGAGCGTAATAGTCTTTTAATGATGAAGATGTCGTAGGCAAATTACAAAATCCGGCTTATTACAATAAGCGCCGTCATTTTGCAATGTGCTTGGCAAATTGGAAAATTCTCTTAAATTTTTTAATCGGCCTAAAATTTCTTAGGCTTATTATAATAAGCGCACATACAGTTAGGCTAATTAGAAAGTGAGTACCAGTTTCATCAAAAAGTCTGCTGGTTTCTAGTCTTATTGCAATAAACCTAGGCTAATATAAATTCACTAAAATTATATCGAGAAAATTACCTGACCTTAAAGTATTCTTGAAGTATTTGAACTAATTATAGGTTATTTCATGCAAGAAAGTTGAACGACAATTTTTGATGAACAAGTTTTTATTGATAAACATTTATCACATATTAACTAAACAGATCATTCAGATCAATGTTAAAATAGAGCATATAATACAATAATAATATAAAGAAAATTAAATGAACAAAAACTTTTTTGGACTTGTGTTTTATTAATTAACACTAATTTTATTTTCACTTATTTCCACATGGTAAACTCTTATGGCATTTTGATGAACATATTTGCTTTGCTTTCCTGCACAAGCACTTTTTTGTTTGGCATTGGGTTTTTGACACTGTACACTTACAGCTATTATAGCCTTGACCTCCAAACATTGACTCATTTGCTACAGCTTGACGAACAGATATATATTCTTCGGGGATATCTTCAACAAAGTGTGCGCCAGAAATTTGGAAGTCACTTCTAGAAAACCATGTTTTGATAATTCCACTCTTTGTTCTGATAAACATCATTATTAATTTTAAGAATTTTTCCAATTAAATTTGGTGCCTCTAAAGGGCCACGGTCGACTTTCCGCACATTTAATAGAACAAAATTTCCAACTGTGACCGACTTTAGGTTCTTCCCGGTATTTTCAACAATTTTTTCTGCCGCTCGTTTTTGACCTTCGTGTGCTTTTTGACGTTGTGAAGATATATTTTCTTGTCTATTACAAATATCGCATTTATACTCCTTATCATTTTCATCGGAGATTGAGCAAACGTTTTGGAAACAAGCATGAAACAAAAGGTGTTTCATTCAAATATCCCGAACAAATAAAACACAACTCTTGTTGAACATTAGAGAATTGGTTTTTATCTTGATTTTCTTCAACTTTTCCCTTATATTCTTTATTTCTTAACTTTTCCAAATCTTCTTCACTAAAAACTTTTTCAAGAATTTCCTGTAGAATGTTAGTTGAATTTAGTCCTATCTTTGGTTCCGTTCCAAAAAGGGCTGTATATGGACTGCGCCCTATGATCATGTGCTTTGACGAGTTTTTTTGCCACTGAACGAAGCGGCATCCTATCACCCAATCTGTACTCTTATTGTCATCCATCCACGAACGTAACATATTTTCAACATCCTGGTTGCAGCGCTCTACGCTTCCCTGTGATTGCGGATGTCGAGGTCTTCCATGTACTAGTTTACAATCAGCCCACATACCAGAAAGTTCTTTAACCACATCAGCTGTAAATTCACGTCCGTTGTCGCTTTGTAGAATGTGCGGTGCGCCGAAATCCAAAAATATCTTCAGCAGTTCCATTGCAACTTCAGCAGCACGCTTTGTTGTTAAAGGTCGCAGAAGACAAAATTTAGTTGCATGATCTTCAAATTCATCAACCATTTATATCCTCGACATGGAGCTGATTGAAAGTCGATCAAATCAACTTGACTGCGAAGGTTAAAATCTTTTGTTGTGATTGGTCTTACCACAATATTACGTTGTTGTCGAGATTTCTTCGTATTACACATTTTACAAAGCGATACAAATATTTCAACTGCTGGTCTGGGGATGTAAAATTTACTTTTTAATTCAAACAGCATTTTATCTCTTCCTCCATGTCCAGTGGCACGGTGACATTGAAGAAGTCTGTTAAAGTATTCTTCAACCGGAATCATTACTACTACAGGATCCTCATTACTACTTCTTTTTTTGATTAAAACTCTTGTTTCGCCAATCTCCATTGTGTCGTATTTTCTGGTTAATCCATATTGTCTGCTAGTCTTCTTTTTTTGAGGGTTATTTGCATCCAAAATTTCTCGAATTGCTTCTTCTACAGTTGCTTTTGTCCAAGGCTTCTTTAAGACATTTTCACTCTTATTGCAGCATTCTTTCATTCGCGCATTAAAGTTTATTCTCATGTTATTTTCGTCCTGGAAATCAGTTCCATCAGTTTGGATATTGTCGTCCATACTGCAAGCACCTATGTTAACATAAGTACGACTGTTATACGACTTTAAATTTAATATGTACTTATTTGTAGAAAGTTAATCGACTAAAGCAGTGTCTAGCTGTTAATTTCAAACACAGTTGTTAGATGTAGTACAATCAGTTTATAGAAACAAACAGCCGAATTTTCATCTACAATTATTGCAGACATCATTAGGGTTATAAGGAGGGAAAACATTAAAAACTATCGTAAATTTAAATTATAATACCTTTATAATTTAACCGCACGAATTTTTTTTGGTTACCTAATATATTAGTAAATCATAAGAAACAGTTGTGTAACGGTTAAAACCAATAAAATATGGCGTTTTGTTTCAATAAACTAGTGTACTATACCTAACAACTGTGTTTGAAATTAACAGCTAGACACCCCTTTAATCGATAAACTTTCTACATTTCTACCTACGTTTCACGCTCTTCTACTTTTGTTTACCTTATTAGTTGTTTGTCCTTGACTGCACTGCAACAATAGTTAACCCTCCAGTACACGCGCATTTTTTTTTTGACGTGAGTGCTCGCACCGGACTGAGAGTCCGGGTTTCTTTGCCAAATAAGAGATTTGTATTAAACTCCCTAGATTACTGAAGTACCGCGGTTCATGATATCTATGTATTCAAACGATTCGAGCCAAAATGGTGATTTGACAGCATGTCAGTGACCAGGTGTACGAATAGGGAGTTTATGTGTGAGAAAAACGTTTTGCTCCGCCCCCGATTCGAGACCATTATTAAACTTCACCTTTCGTTTCTTCGGTGGCTGATACTGCTTAAAACAAACTTGATAAGCTACCAGGAGCCTTGAACTGCTTTCAAAAATGTTGATACTACCTCTGGAAGAATAGAAGCACTTGATAATGCTTCTAGAAGCCTTAACATAGCTTTCAGAAGGCTTGAACTGCTTCCACAAGATTTTATACTGCAGCTGAAAGACTTGATACTATTTCTAGAAGATTTTAAATGATTCCAAAAGACTTGATACCGTTTGTAAAACTACTGGCAAGAAAATGTTTGAAAATGCAAAGTCTTAAAGAAGACATTTTTATTGCAAAAGGCACGAAATTGTTAATACAATTTGATTTTGCTTCCAAAATACCAAATACTGTTAGGATACAAAATGTTCATTTCAAAAGTTCAAAAAATTTCAATTATAGACCAAATATTGCTTGTGAAGGTGTAAGCACTGTTGATATAAGGCATTTCTATTGCAAATTAACCATAGGCGCCAGATACATGGACGTTTTTCATGTCACTTTTGTTTTGAGAACAGTCATTCGTCGTTTGAATCTTTTCCCAATTCAGTTTTTTCACTATCCAGCACCCATACTTACTTTCAAAAACCGGCGCTTATGAAGATTGTGTTAGATGTACCACTGACGATCTAAAGATAAATCAGTTAGCTGCAGAATTCTTCGAATCCTCTATTTGGGCATCGTAAATCTTACACAAATTGCTGGTTCTGGTCCTAAAAACGCTGTAGCACTAGCTCATCTGCCGTTTCATTGGCAGCACTTCCAGAGTGTCCTCAGTGTAGTTAAAACGACGAACCGTTTGAGCTATCTGTATATTTTATAAATTTTGATAATCCTCTACTTGATTTCGAGCTTTGTGGAGATGAGTTACTCAGCTTGTGTTCTCATTTAATCCCAAGATTATTCCTCACTTGCGGAATCAGTAATAAAATGTCCAATATAATTATAATTACAAACTCTCTTCTACAGTATTATATATTTAGAAATCTGAAACTAGCAACTAACGCCATTAACAACGACAACATTCTGATCTGAAATAATACTTTGACGTCCTTCAACATCGGCAAATACAGAAAAAAGGGATTAACTAACTAGAAACTGACGAAATAACCTATTTACCTTTATTAGCTGTTCCACCAAAACTTATTTTCGAAAGTAAGTCCTTTTTTCGTAGACAAGGACGGATATATTAAAAAAAAATGTTAACTTGAATGGTTGCGGTCCGCCGAACCAGCGGTTGCAAATTGCTAAAAGACTCTGTAAGTCGATAGTTAAACTTGCAGGTAAAGATTTTATTAATCATAAAATCGTGGCTATGAGAAAATACTGGAAATTATTTGACAGCAGACTTGCAGGAAAAAAACTTTATGACTAAAGTGGCTAAGAGAAAATACAGGAAATTATTTTCAGGATACTGAGATGACCGCTAGGAGGTGCAAATACCATCTTTAATGCCTTGAAATCTTAACAATTAAACAATTAGTCATCTTAGGAATGGTATCTCAATTTTAAGATCCTTGTACATTTCAGTTTCAGTCCAGTCCCAGTATATTCCGGGTTCATGCCGGGATTTCATGAAAGAAGATTTATCGTTTAGAAGTCTGGGAGCATTAAGAAAGATTTGCAATGAAAATACGATTGGCACCAAATAAATTAATTTTCTGGAAGCATTTCAAGCCTTATAGACGCAATGTTAAGTATTCTGACAGCAATATCAAATCTTTTGTTAGCATTCCAAATGTTTTGGAAGCAATTTAGATCTTCTAGAAGCAATATTAAGCCTACCTGAGCCAATATCGAGACTTTTGTAACCATTTTAAATCTTCTAGAAGTAGTATCAAGTCTTCTGGAATCTTCTCGAGTCTTCTGAAAGCATTTCAAATCTTCCAGAAACAGTATAAAGTCTTATAGGGGCTATATCTAATCTTTTGGAAGCATTTTAAAATATTCTAGAAGCAGTATCAAGTCTTTTGGAAACTTCTCAAGTCTTCTGAAAGCATTTGAAATCTTCTGGAAGCAGTATAAAGTCTTACAGGGACAGTATCAAGCCTTTAGGAAGCATTTTAAAACATCTAGAAACAGTATCAAGTCTTCTGGAATCTTCTCGAGTCTTCTGAAAGCATTTCAAATCTTCCAGAAATAGTATAAAGTCTTACAGGGGCTATATCTAATCTTTTGAAAGCATTTTAAAATATCTAGAAGCAGTATCGATTCTTAATTATTAAAATTTTCTAGAAGCAGTATCAAGTCTTTTGGAAACTTCTCAAGTCTTCTGAAAGCATTTGAAATCGTCTAGAAGCAGTATAAAGTCTTATAGGGGCAGTATCAAAGCTTTAGGAGGCATTTTAAAACATCTAGAAGCAGTATCAAGTCTTCTGGAAGTAGTATCCAATCTTTTGGAAGCACTTCAAGTAATTTTGAAGTATTTCAAGTCTTCTAAAAGTAAGTATAAGGTCTTCTGGAAACATTGTAAGTCGTCTGGAAGTATTGTAAGTCATCTGGAAATATTTTAAGTCTTCTAGAAGCAGTATCAGTCTTCTGGAAACATTCCAAGTATTCTGGAAACCATATCAAGTTTCTTAGATACAATATCAAGTCTTCTGGAAGCATCTTCAA
The DNA here is from genome assembly GCA_036711965.1 of Onthophagus sagittarius. NCBI lineage: Eukaryota > Metazoa > Arthropoda > Insecta > Coleoptera > Scarabaeidae > Onthophagus > Onthophagus sagittarius. The sequence goes on along the minus strand of JASERS010000010.1, from coordinate 26,750,725 downwards.
TCTTCTAACACCGACATAAAGTACTTTGGAAGCATACTAGGTCGTCTGGACACACTTCAAGTCCTCTAGATGCAATATCAAGGCTTCTAAAAGCGTTGTAAGTCATCTGTAAGTATTGTAAGTCGTCTGGATGCATTGTAAGACATCTGTAAATTCATCATTTTAAGTCTTCTAGAAATATCAGTCTAGAAATTCAAGTCTTCTGAAAGCAATATAAAGTTTTCTTAAAACAGTATCAAATCATCTAGAGGTAACAACATCAAGTCTTCTGGAAACATTTTAAGTTTTCTGGATGCTATATCAAGTTATTTGAAAGCATTGTAAGTCGTCTGGAAGTATTTTAAATCCTTTAGAAGCAATAACAGTCTTCTGGAAGCCGCGGTACTTTATAAATGTAGGGACTTTAATTTGTATTTTTTAAGACAATAATTTAAAAAAAATTTTTATTATCATAAAATTTGCGATAGGCAAAGAAATGCCCGCGTTGAATACGCTGCACATTTTTCGGGGCATTTATGTTCTACAGCTTTCATTATCTTCTTCGTTTCTTCTAATCAGATAAGAAGCCATTTTGAACGAAAAAAAAACATCTTACCGTCTGCAAAATTTTTTGAAAAGCTTCAGTCTTCACCTTCAAACAGTATTTTTCTTCGCTATCGTATTCATATTCGTATTTTACTGTGTTGTACACTAAGAAATTTTTGACACTAAAATGACATAATTATGTCGGCAAAAAAGTTGCCTTTCCTGTTAAACAATAGAGGGTGCAGAAGCCGGAGTGAGAGTCCGGTGCGTGTACCGAAAGGTTAAACTAACCCATAAGAAAACCAACAACAATATGCGATGCTACTGCGCCGCACACGTTTCAACAAGTATAATGCGTTAATCACAACAACCCCACCCTAGCTTATTCTTTACTAAATCAGGCTTTTTAAACAAATAGTTGTCCACTTTTCAATTGGACTAATGGTTCGTGGGCTTATTGTAATAAGCCTAAAAAATTTCAGGCTGTTTACAAAATGTGAGATAATTTTCCAATTTGCCGGGCACATTGCAAAATGACGGCGCTTATTGTAATAAGCCGGATTTCGCAATATGCCTACGACAAAGACACCACACAGTATTCCCGTCTTTTTGTACAATGTAAACAGGCTGAGAGCATCCAAAAGTCTATTATTGTTCATTATGTATAAGGAGCCGGGCATATCGAAAAAAAAGGTCAGCCTTCCTGTTTCCGGTCGTCCGTCTCCTGCCCCCCTCAGAAACTTTGTGACTGTGAGACTACAGTCATAATACTTCAAAATAGAATTATTAATTAGTTTTTTATCAGATGGGTTATCATGTAATGGTTAAAAAAAATGGGAAAAAACTAGGTTCCACCGAGATTTGAACTCGGATCGCTGGATTCAAAGTCCAGAGTGCTAACCATTACACCATGGAACCGTTGGCGTTTGTACCGAAGATAACCTTGAATCATTACTATATTAATATCTTATTATTAAAAAAGAAAATTGACACAATTTTTTACTTAATTAATTAATTAATTAATAAATAACTGTTATTAATTATTAAATAAATAAGAATGATTGTCAATTCAAAAGATTTAAAAAAATGTGGGCTCGTCCGGGATTTGAACCCGGGACCTCTCGCACCCTAAGCGAAAATCATACCCCTAGACCAACGAGCCAGATGATTCTAAATAACCAAAAATAACATTAATTATTAATTAATTATTTTAAAATTATGATAAAAATAACACTTTAAAACAATTAATTGTTCAATTTAAAATCGAATCGATTAACGCGTCGCTTCCAATCGAACAACAACAGCTGCAGCAACCCCAAAACAAATGGGAAAACGATTGGAAACAATGAACCCGAAATTGGGGCTCTCCTTCACTCTTTCAACCCACGCTTTACTCTTTTTTTATTCCTCCCCGCTTTTAACAATCGAAAAAGTATGTTCCCACTTTGTAACCGTTATTGCCACTTACATTTATTTTCTTACTACTTAAAACCATTTTTTGGTTAATAAAAAAAATGTTTCTTTTTATTTAGATCATTTCTGAATATTGTAAGAGACGTCAACAGACGCGCCCCTTTTCCCATATTGTTATGGACCTTCATCAAGAGGCTATGGCAGCTTTAGAAACAGCCTTGGATACCCCGTGGGGACCACCAGCTATGCCAGAATTAAGAAGTTTAACAAGAAATAGGTAATTATTTTTTTTAAGATAATTGAAACTAACATTATAATTATTGAAACTAGCATTAATCTCTTAAGACGGCTACACACGAATATTTCTAGTTATAAATATAGTTTTATTTCAAAAGGAGTATAGAACAACTTAACATTATCTTAACATTATCTGGAAGTAGTATCAGGTTTTCTAGAAGCATTCCAAGTCTTCTAAAATCATTTTAAGCCTTCTGGGAGCATTTCAAGTCTTTTGAAAGTAATAACAAGACGGCTACACACGAATATTTCTAGTTATAAATATAGTTCTATTTCAAAAGGAGTATAGAACAACTTAACATTATCTTAACATTATCTGGAAGTAGTATCAGGTTTTCTAGAAGCATTCCAAGTCTTCTAAAATCATTTCAAAACTTCTGGGATCATTTCAAGTCTTTTGAAAGTAATAACAAGACGGCTACACACGAATATTTCTAGTTATAAATATAGTTCTATTTCAAAAGGAGTATAGAACAACTTAACATTATCTTAACATTATCTGGAAGTAGTATCAGGTTTTCTAGAAGCATTCCAAGTCTTCTAAAATCATTTCAAGTCTTCTGGGAGCATTTCAAGTCTTTTGAAAGTAATAACAAGACGTCTACACACGAATATTTCTAGTTATGAATATAGTTCTATTTCAAAAGGAGTATAGAACAACTTAACATTATCTTAACATTATCTGGAAGTAGTATCAGGTTTTCTAGAAGCATTCCAAGTCTTCTAAAATCATTTCAAGTCTTCTGGGAGCATTTCAAGTCTTTTGAAAGTAATAACAAGACGGCTACACACGACTATTTCTAGTTATAAATATAGTTCTATTTCAAAAGGAGTATAGAACAACTTAACATTATCTTAACATTATCTGGAAGTAGTATCAGGTTGTCTAGAAGCATTCCAAATCTTCTAAAATCATTTCAAGCCTTCTGGGAGCATTTCAAGTCTATTGAAAGTAATAACAAGACGGCTACACACGAATATTTCTAGTTATAAATAAAGTTATATTTCAAAAGGAGTATAGAACAACTTAACATTATCTTAACATTATCTGGAAGTAGTATCAGGTTTTCTAGAAGCATTCCAAGTCTTCTAAAATCATTTCAAGTCTTCTGGGAGCATTTCAAGTCTTTTGAAAGTAATAACAAGACGGCTACACACGAATATTTCTAGTTATGAATATAGTTCTATTTCAAAAGGAGTATAGAACAACTTAACATTATCTTAACATTATCTGGAAGTAGTATCAGGTTTTCTAGAAGCATTCCAAATCTTCTAAAATCATTTCAAGTCTTCTGGGAGCATTTCAAGTCTTTTGAAAGTAATAACAAGACGGCTACACACGACTATTTCTAGTTATAAATATAGTTCTATTTCAAAAGGAGTGTAGAACAACTTAACATTATCTTAACATTATCTGGAAGTAGTATAAGGTTTTCTAGAAGCATTCCAAGTCTTCTAAAATCATTTCAAGTCTTCTGGGAGCATTTCAAGTCTTTTGAAAGTAATAACAAGACGGCTACACACGACTATTTCTAGTTATAAATATAGTTCTATTTCAAAAGGAGTATAGAACAACTTAACATTATCTTAACATTATCTGGAAGTAGTATCAGGTTTTCTAGAAGCATTCCAAGTCTTCTAAAATCATTTCAAGTCTTCTGGGAGCATTTCAAGTCTTTTGAAAGTAATAACAAGACGGCTACACACGACTATTTCTAGTTATAAATATAGTTCTATTTCAAAAGGAGTGTAGAACAACTTAACATTATCTTAACATTATCTGGAAGTAGTATCAGGTTTTCTAGAAGCATTCCAAATCTTCTAAAATCATTTCAAGTCTTCTGGGAGCATTTCAAGTCTTTTGAAAGTAATAACAAGACGGCTACACACGACTATTTCTAGTTATAAATATAGTTCTATTTCAAAAGGAGTGTAGAACAACTTAACATTATCTTAACATTATCTGGAAGTAGTATAAGGTTTTCTAGAAGCATTCCAAGTCTTCTAAAATCATTTCAAGTCTTCTGGGAGCATTTCAAGTCTTTTGAAAGTAATAACAAGACGGCTACACACGACTATTTCTAGTTATAAATATAGTTCTATTTCAAAAGGAGTATAGAACAACTTAACATTATCTTAACATTATCTGGAAGTAGTATCAGGTTGTCTAGAAGCATTCCAAATCTTCTAAAATCATTTCAAGCCTTCTGGGAGCATTTCAAGTCTATTGAAAGTAATAACAAGACGGCTACACACGAATATTTCTAGTTATAAATAAAGTTATATTTCAAAAGGAGTATAGAACAACTTAACATTATCTTAACATTATCTGGAAGTAGTATCAGGTTGTCTAGAAGCATTCCAAATCTTCTAAAATCATTTCAAGTCTTCTGGGAGCATTTCAACTCTTTTGAAAGTAATAACAAGACGTCTACACACGAATATTTCTAGTTATAAATATAGTTCTATTTCAAAAGGAGTATAGAACAACTTAACATTATCTTAACATTATCTGGAAGTAGTATCAGGTTGTCTAGAAGCATTCCAAATCTTCTAAAATCATTTCAAGTCTTCTGGGAGCATTTCAACTCTTTTGAAAGTAATAACAAGACGGCTACACACGACTATTTCTAGTTATAAATATAGTTCTATTTCAAAAGGAGTATAGAACAACTTAACATTATCTTAACATTATCTGGAAGTAGTATCAGGTTGTCTAGAAGCATTCCAAATCTTCTAAAATCATTTCAAGCCTTCTGGGAGCATTTCAAGTCTATTGAAAGTAATAACAAGACGGCTACACACGAATATTTCTAGTTATAAATATAGTTCTATTTCAAAAGGAGTATAGAACAACTTAACATTATCTTAACATTATCTGGAAGTAGTATCAGGTTTTCTAGAAGTATTCCAAGTCTTCTAAAATCATTTCAAGTCTTCTGGGAGCATTTCAAGTCTTTTGAAAGTAATAACAAGACGGCTACACACGAATATTTTTAGTTATGAATATAGTTCTATTTCAAAAGGAGTATAGAACAACTTAACATTATCTTAACATTATCTGGAAGTAGTATCAGGTTTTCTAGAAGCATTCCAAATCTTCTAAAATCATTTCAAGTCTTCTGGGAGCATTTCAAGTCTTTTGAAAGTAATAACAAGACGGCTACACACGACTATTTCTAGTTATAAATATAGTTCTATTTCAAAAGGAGTGTAGAACAACTTAACATTATCTTAACATTATCTGGAAGTAGTATAAGGTTTTCTAGAAGCATTGCAAGTCTTCTAAAATCATTTCAAGTCTTCTGGGAGCATTTCAAGTCTTTTGAAAGTAATAACAAGACGGCTACACACGACTATTTCTAGTTATAAATATAGTTCTATTTCAAAAGGAGTGTAGAACAACTTAACATTATCTTAACATTATCTGGAAGTAGTATAAGGTTTTCTAGAAGCATTCCAAGTCTTCTAAAATCATTTCAAGTCTTCTGGGAGCATTTCAAGTCTTTTGAAAGTAATAACAAGACGGCTACACACGAATATTTCTAGTTATAAATATAGTTCTATTTCAAAAGGAGTATAGAACAACTTAACATTATCTTAACATTATCTGGAAGTAGTATCAGGTTTTCTAGAAGCATTCCAAGTCTTCTAAAATCATTTCAAGTCTTCTGGGAGCATTTCAACTCTTTTGAAAGTAATAACAAGACGTCTACACACGAATATTTCTAGTTATAAATATAGTTCTATTTCAAAAGGAGTATAGAACAACTTAACATTATCTTAACATTATCTGGAAGTAGTATCAGGTTTTCTAGAAGTATTCCAAGTCTTCTAAAATCATTTCAAGTCTTCTGGGAGCATTTCAAGTCTTTTGAAAGTAATAACAAGACGGCTACACACGAATATTTCTAGTTATGAATATAGTTCTATTTCAAAAGGAGTATAGAACAACTTAACATTATCTTAACATTATCTGGAAGTAGTATCAGGTTTTCTAGAAGCATTCCAAATCTTCTAAAATCATTTCAAGTCTTCTGGGAGCATTTCAAGTCTTTTGAAAGTAATAACAAGACGGCTACACACGACTATTTCTAGTTATAAATATAGTTCTATTTCAAAAGGAGTGTAGAACAACTTAACATTATCTTAACATTATCTGGAAGTAGTATAAGGTTTTCTAGAAGCATTCCAAGTCTTCTAAAATCATTTCAAGTCTTCTGGGAGCATTTCAAGTCTTTTGAAAGTAATAACAAGACGGCTACACACGAATATTTCTAGTTATAAATATAGTTCTATTTCAAAAGGAGTATAGAACAACTTAACATTATCTTAACATTATCTGGAAGTAGTATCAGGTTTTCTAGAAGCATTCCAAGTCTTCTAAAATCATTTCAAGTCTTCTGGGAGCATTTCAACTCTTTTGAAAGTAATAACAAGACGTCTACACACGAATATTTCTAGTTATAAATATAGTTCTATTTCAAAAGGAGTATAGAACAACTTAACATTATCTTAACATTATCTGGAAGTAGTATCAGGTTTTCTAGAAGTATTCCAAGTCTTCTAAAATCATTTCAAGTCTTCTGGGAGCATTTCAAGTCTTTTGAAAGTAATAACAAGACGGCTACACACGAATATTTCTAGTTATGAATATAGTTCTATTTCAAAAGGAGTATAGAACAACTTAACATTATCTTAACATTATCTGGAAGTAGTATCAGGTTTTCTAGAAGCATTCCAAATCTTCTAAAATCATTTCAAGTCTTCTGGGAGCATTTCAAGTCTTTTGAAAGTAATAACAAGACGGCTACACACGACTATTTCTAGTTATAAATATAGTTCTATTTCAAAAGGAGTGTAGAACAACTTAACATTATCTTAACATTATCTGGAAGTAGTATCAGGTTTTCTAGAAGCATTCCAAGTCTTCTAAAATCATTTCAAGTCTTCTGGGAGCATTTCAAGTCTTTTGAAAGTAATAACAAGACGGCTACACACGACTATTTCTAGTTATAAATATAGTTCTATTTCAAAAGGAGTGTAGAACAACTTAACATTATCTTAACATTATCTGGAAGTAGTATAAGGTTTTCTAGAAGCATTGCAAGTCTTCTAAAATCATTTCAAGTCTTCTGGGAGCATTTCAAGTCTTTTGAAAGTAATAACAAGACGGCTACACACGACTATTTCTAGTTATAAATATAGTTCTATTTCAAAAGGAGTGTAGAACAACTTAACATTATCTTAACATTATCTGGAAGTAGTATAAGGTTTTCTAGAAGCATTCCAAGTCTTCTAAAATCATTTCAAGTCTTCTGGGAGCATTTCAAGTCTTTTGAAAGTAATAACAAGACGGCTACACACGAATATTTCTAGTTATAAATATAGTTCTATTTCAAAAGGAGTATAGAACAACTTAACATTATCTTAACATTATCTGGAAGTAGTATCAGGTTTTCTAGAAGCATTCCAAGTCTTCTAAAATCATTTCAAGTCTTCTGGGAGCATTTCAACTCTTTTGAAAGTAATAACAAGACGTCTACACACGAATATTTCTAGTTATAAATATAGTTCTATTTCAAAAGGAGTATAGAACAACTTAACATTATCTTAACATTATCTGGAAGTAGTATCAGGTTTTCTAGAAGTATTCCAAGTCTTCTAAAATCATTTCAAGTCTTCTGGGAGCATTTCAAGTCTTTTGAAAGTAATAACAAGACGGCTACACACGAATATTTCTAGTTATGAATATAGTTCTATTTCAAAAGGAGTATAGAACAACTTAACATTATCTTAACATTATCTGGAAGTAGTATCAGGTTTTCTAGAAGCATTCCAAATCTTCTAAAATCATTTCAAGCCTTCTGGGAGCATTTCAAGTCTTTTGAAAGTAATAACAAGACGGCTACACACGAATATTTCTAGTTATAAATAAAGTTATATTTCAAAAGGAGTATAGAACAACTTAACATTATCTTAACATTATCTGGAAGTAGTATCAGGTTTTCTAGAAGCATTCCAAGTCTTCTAAAATCATTTCAAGTCTTCTGGGAGCATTTCAAGTCTTTTGAAAGTAATAACAAGACGGCTACACACGACTATTTCTAGTTATAAATATAGTTCTATTTCAAAAGGAGTATAGAACAACTTAACATTATCTTAACATTATCTGGAAGTAGTATCAGGTTTTCTAGAAGCATTCCAAGTCTTCTAAAATCATTTCAAGTCTTCTGGGAGCATTTCAAGTCTTTTGAAAGTAATAACAAGACGGCTACACACGACTATTTCTAGTTATAAATATAGTTCTATTTCAAAAGGAGTATAGAACAACTTAACATTATCTTAACATTATCTGGAAGTAGTATCAGGTTTTCTAGAAGCATTCCAAGTCTTCTAAAATCATTTCAAGTCTTCTGGGAGCATTTCAACTCTTTTGAAAGTAATAACAAGACGTCTACACACGAATATTTCTAGTTATAAATATAGTTCTATTTCAAAAGGAGTATAGAACAACTTAACATTATCTTAACATTATCTGGAAGTAGTATCAGGTTTTCTAGAAGTATTCCAAGTCTTCTAAAATCATTTCAAGTCTTCTGGGAGCATTTCAAGTCTTTTGAAAGTAATAACAAGACGGCTACACACGAATATTTCTAGTTATGAATATAGTTCTATTTCAAAAGGAGTATAGAACAACTTAACATTATCTTAACATTATCTGGAAGTAGTATCAGGTTTTCTAGAAGCATTCCAAATCTTCTAAAATCATTTCAAGTCTTCTGGGAGCATTTCAAGTCTTTTGAAAGTAATAACAAGACGGCTACACACGAATATTTCTAGTTATAAATATAGTTCTATTTCAAAAGGAGTGTAGAACAACTTAACATTATCTTAACATTATCTGGAAGTAGTATAAGGTTTTCTAGAAGCATTCCAAGTCTTCTAAAATCATTTCAAGTCTTCTGGGAGCATTTCAAGTCTTTTGAAAGTAATAACAAAACGGCTACACACGAATATTTCTAGTTATAAATATAGTTCTATTTCAAAAGGAGTATAGAACAACTTAACATTATCTTAACATTATCTGGAAGTAGTATCAGGTTTTCTAGAAGCATTCCAAGTCTTCTAAAATCATTTCAAGTCTTCTGGGAGCATTTCAACTCTTTTGAAAGTAATAACAAGACGTCTACACACGAATATTTCTAGTTATAAATATAGTTCTATTTCAAAAGGAGTATAGAACAACTTAACATTATCTTAACATTATCTGGAAGTAGTATCAGGTTTTCTAGAAGTATTCCAAGTCTTCTAAAATCATTTCAAGTCTTCTGGGAGCATTTCAAGTCTTTTGAAAGTAATAACAAGACGGCTACACACGAATATTTCTAGTTATAAATATAGTTCTATTTCAAAAGGAGTATAGAACAACTTAACATTATCTTAACATTATCTGGAAGTAGTATCAGGTTTTCTAGAAGCATTCCAAATCTTCTAAAATCATTTCAAGTCTTCTGGGAGCATTTCAAGTCTTTTGAAAGTAATAACAAGACGGCTACACACGACTATTTCTAGTTATAAATATAGTTCTATTTCAAAAGGAGTGTAGAACAACTTAACATTATCTTAACATTATCTGGAAGTAGTATAAGGTTTTCTAGAAGCATTGCAAGTCTTCTAAAATCATTTCAAGTCTTCTGGGAGCATTTCAAGTCTTTTGAAAGTAATAACAAGACGGCTACACACGAATATTTCTAGTTATGAATATAGTTCTATTTCAAAAGGAGTATAGAACAACTTAACATTATCTTAACATTATCTGGAAGTAGTATCAGGTTTTCTAGAAGCATTCCAAATCTTCTAAAATCATTTCAAGTCTTCTGGGAGCATTTCAAGTCTTTTGAAAGTAATAACAAGACGGCTACACACGACTATTTCTAGTTATAAATATAGTTCTATTTCAAAAGGAGTGTAGAACAACTTAACATTATCTTAACATTATCTGGAAGTAGTATAAGGTTTTCTAGAAGCATTGCAAGTCTTCTAAAATCATTTCAAGTCTTCTGGGAGCATTTCAAGTCTTTTGAAAGTAATAACAAGACGGCTACACACGAATATTTCTAGTTATGAATATAGTTCTATTTCAAAAGGAGTATAGAACAACTTAACATTATCTTAACATTATCTGGAAGTAGTATCAGGTTTTCTAGAAGCATTCCAAATCTTCTAAAATCATTTCAAGTCTTCTGGGAGCATTTCAAGTCTTTTGAAAGTAATAACAAGACGGCTACACACGACTATTTCTAGTTATAAATATAGTTCTATTTCAAAAGGAGTGTAGAACAACTTAACATTATCTTAACATTATCTGGAAGTAGTATAAGGTTTTCTAGAAGCATTGCAAGTCTTCTAAAATCATTTCAAGTCTTCTGGGAGCATTTCAAGTCTTTTGAAAGTAATAACAAGACGGCTACACACGACTATTTCTAGTTATAAATATAGTTCTATTTCAAAAGGAGTGTAGAACAACTTAACATTATCTTAACATTATCTGGAAGTAGTATAAGGTTTTCTAGAAGCATTCCAAGTCTTCTAAAATCATTTCAAGTCTTCTGGGAGCATTTCAAGTCTTTTGAAAGTAATAACAAGACGGCTACACACGAATATTTCTAGTTATAAATATAGTTCTATTTCAAAAGGAGTATAGAACAACTTAACATTATCTTAACATTATCTGGAAGTAGTATCAGGTTTTCTAGAAGCATTCCAAGTCTTCTAAAATCATTTCAAGTCTTCTGGGAGCATTTCAACTCTTTTGAAAGTAATAACAAGACGTCTACACACGAATATTTCTAGTTATAAATATAGTTCTATTTCAAAAGGAGTATAGAACAACTTAACATTATCTTAACATTATCTGGAAGTAGTATCAGGTTTTCTAGAAGTATTCCAAGTCTTCTAAAATCATTTCAAGTCTTCTGGGAGCATTTCAAGTCTTTTGAAAGTAATAACAAGACGGCTACACACGAATATTTCTAGTTATGAATATAGTTCTATTTCAAAAGGAGTATAGAACAACTTAACATTATCTTAACATTATCTGGAAGTAGTATCAGGTTTTCTAGAAGCATTCCAAATCTTCTAAAATCATTTCAAGCCTTCTGGGAGCATTTCAAGTCTTTTGAAAGTAATAACAAGACGGCTACACACGAATATTTCTAGTTATAAATAAAGTTATATTTCAAAAGGAGTATAGAACAACTTAACATTATCTTAACATTATCTGGAAGTAGTATCAGGTTTTCTAGAAGCATTCCAAGTCTTCTAAAATCATTTCAAGTCTTCTGGGAGCATTTCAAGTCTTTTGAAAGTAATAACAAGACGGCTACACACGACTATTTCTAGTTATAAATATAGTTCTATTTCAAAAGGAGTATAGAACAACTTAACATTATCTTAACATTATCTGGAAGTAGTATCAGGTTTTCTAGAAGCATTCCAAGTCTTCTAAAATCATTTCAAGTCTTCTGGGAGCATTTCAAGTCTTTTGAAAGTAATAACAAGACGGCTACACACGACTATTTCTAGTTATAAATATAGTTCTATTTCAAAAGGAGTGTAGAACAACTTAACATTATCTTAACATTATCTGGAAGTAGTATCAGGTTTTCTAGAAGCATTCCAAATCTTCTAAAATCATTTCAAGTCTTCTGGGAGCATTTCAAGTCTTTTGAAAGTAATAACAAGACGGCTACACACGAATATTTCTAGTTATAAATATAGTTCTATTTCAAAAGGAGTATAGAACAACTTAACATTATCTTAACATTATCTGGAAGTAGTATCAGGTTTTCTAGAAGCATTCCAAGTCTTCTAAAATCATTTCAAGTCTTCTGGGAGCATTTCAACTCTTTTGAAAGTAATAACAAGACGTCTACACACGAATATTTCTAGTTATAAATATAGTTCTATTTCAAAAGGAGTATAGAACAACTTAACATTATCTTAACATTATCTGGAAGTAGTATCAGGTTTTCTAGAAGTATTCCAAGTCTTCTAAAATCATTTCAAGTCTTCTGGGAGCATTTCAAGTCTTTTGAAAGTAATAACAAGACGGCTACACACGAATATTTCTAGTTATGAATATAGTTCTATTTCAAAAGGAGTATAGAACAACTTAACATTATCTTAACATTATCTGGAAGTAGTATCAGGTTTTCTAGAAGCATTCCAAATCTTCTAAAATCATTTCAAGTCTTCTGGGAGCATTTCAAGTCTTTTGAAAGTAATAACAAGACGGCTACACACGACTATTTCTAGTTATAAATATAGTTCTATTTCAAAAGGAGTGTAGAACAACTTAACATTATCTTAACATTATCTGGAAGTAGTATAAGGTTTTCTAGAAGCATTGCAAGTCTTCTAAAATCATTTCAAGTCTTCTGGGAGCATTTCAAGTCTTTTGAAAGTAATAACAAGACGGCTACACACGACTATTTCTAGTTATAAATATAGTTCTATTTCAAAAGGAGTGTAGAACAACTTAACATTATCTTAACATTATCTGGAAGTAGTATAAGGTTTTCTAGAAGCATTCCAAGTCTTCTAAAATCATTTCAAGTCTTCTGGGAGCATTTCAAGTCTTTTGAAAGTAATAACAAGACGGCTACACACGAATATTTCTAGTTATAAATATAGTTCTATTTCAAAAGGAGTATAGAACAACTTAACATTATCTTAACATTATCTGGAAGTAGTATCAGGTTTTCTAGAAGCATTCCAAGTCTTCTAAAATCATTTCAAGTCTTCTGGGAGCATTTCAACTCTTTTGAAAGTAATAACAAGACGTCTACACACGAATATTTCTAGTTATAAATATAGTTCTATTTCAAAAGGAGTATAGAACAACTTAACATTATCTTAACATTATCTGGAAGTAGTATCAGGTTTTCTAGAAGTATTCCAAGTCTTCTAAAATCATTTCAAGTCTTCTGGGAGCATTTCAAGTCTTTTGAAAGTAATAACAAGACGGCTACACACGAATATTTCTAGTTATGAATATAGTTCTATTTCAAAAGGAGTATAGAACAACTTAACATTATCTTAACATTATCTGGAAGTAGTATCAGGTTTTCTAGAAGCATTCCAAATCTTCTAAAATCATTTCAAGCCTTCTGGGAGCATTTCAAGTCTTTTGAAAGTAATAACAAGACGGCTACACACGAATATTTCTAGTTATAAATAAAGTTATATTTCAAAAGGAGTATAGAACAACTTAACATTATCTTAACATTATCTGGAAGTAGTATCAGGTTTTCTAGAAGCATTCCAAGTCTTCTAAAATCATTTCAAGTCTTCTGGGAGCATTTCAAGTCTTTTGAAAGTAATAACAAGACGGCTACACACGACTATTTCTAGTTATAAATATAGTTCTATTTCAAAAGGAGTGTAGAACAACTTAACATTATCTTAACATTATCTGGAAGTAGTATCAGGTTTTCTAGAAGCATTCCAAATCTTCTAAAATCATTTCAAGCCTTCTGGGAGCATTTCAAGTCTTTTGAAAGTAATAACAAGACGGCTACACACGAATATTTCTAGTTATAAATAAAGTTATATTTCAAAAGGAGTATAGAACAACTTAACATTATCTTAACATTATCTGGAAGTAGTATCAGGTTTTCTAGAAGCATTCCAAGTCTTCTAAAATCATTTCAAGTCTTCTGGGAGCATTTCAAGTCTTTTGAAAGTAATAACAAGACGGCTACACACGACTATTTCTAGTTATAAATATAGTTCTATTTCAAAAGGAGTGTAGAACAACTTAACATTATCTTAACATTATCTGGAAGTAGTATCAGGTTGTCTAGAAGCATTCCAAATCTTCTAAAATCATTTCAAGCCTTCTGGGAGCATTTCAAGTCTTTTGAAAGTAATAACAAGACGGCTACACACGAATATTTCTAGTTATAAATATAGTTCTATTTCAAAAGGAGTATAGAACAACTTAACATTATCTTAACATTATCTGGAAGTAGTATCAGGTTTTCTAGAAGCATTCCAAGTCTTCTAAAATCATTTCAAGTCTTCTGGGAGCATTTCAACTCTTTTGAAAGTAATAACAAGACGTCTACACACGAATATTTCTAGTTATAAATATAGTTCTATTTCAAAAGGAGTATAGAACAACTTAACATTATCTTAACATTATCTGGAAGTAGTATCAGGTTTTCTAGAAGCATTCCAAGTCTTCTAAAATCATTTCAAGTCTTCTGGGAGCATTTCAAGTCTTTTGAAAGTAATAACAAGACGGCTACACACGAATATTTCTAGTTATGAATATAGTTCTATTTCAAAAGGAGTATAGAACAACTTAACATTATCTTAACATTATCTGGAAGTAGTATCAGGTTTTCTAGAAGCATTCCAAATCTTCTAAAATCATTTCAAGCCTTCTGGGAGCATTTCAAGTCTTTTGAAAGTAATAACAAGACGGCTACACACGAATATTTCTAGTTATAAATAAAGTTATATTTCAAAAGGAGTATAGAACAACTTAACATTATCTTAACATTATCTGGAAGTAGTATCAGGTTTTCTAGAAGCATTCCAAGTCTTCTAAAATCATTTCAAGTCTTCTGGGAGCATTTCAAGTCTTTTGAAAGTAATAACAAGACGGCTACACACGACTATTTCTAGTTATAAATATAGTTCTATTTCAAAAGGAGTGTAGAACAACTTAACATTATCTTAACATTATCTGGAAGTAGTATCAGGTTTTCTAGAAGCATTCCAAGTCTTCTAAAATCATTTCAAGTCTTCTGGGAGCATTTCAAGTCTTTTGAAAGTAATAACAAGCCATCTAGTAGTTCAAATCTTCTGAAAGCAATATCAAGTTTTCTAGAAGCATTTCAAGTCTTATGAAAGCAGTATCAAGTTTTCTAAAAGCATCTCAAGTCTTCTGTAAGCTTTTCAAGTCTCCTTGAAGCAATATTAAGTTTTCTATAAGCAATATTAAGTCCTCTGGAAGTAGTGTCAAGCTTTCTAGAAACATTGTAAGTCTTCTAAAAGTATTTCAAGTCGTCTGAGATCATTTCAAGTCTTCTGAAAGCAATATCAAGACTTCTAGCAGCAATAACAAGTCTTCTAGAAGCATTGCAAGTCTTTAGGAAACTGTATCAAATTTTGTAGAAGCTGTATCAAGTCTAACTTAAAACCAAATTTTAATAATTTTAGACTGCACTTGATTATCGACAAAAGTACCTAGATTTGTCCCGTTTTCAGTCCAAATTCAGACGTTACGCATATATGATTATGTAGAGCGTAACAACAGGTTGTACATGAACCAACTTGGTTTCCGTAAAGGTTTTGGGAAGAAAGATGCAGTAGTAAAGTTTGTAAACACCTGTTCAAGTACCTTCGAGGCGGGGGAGCAATAGGCGGAGGTCATATTTCTGGACCTCTCTTAAGCGTTTGATTGCCTCTCCCATTCTATTTTACTCCATAAATTTAATCACATTTACAATTTTGATCACCGCAGTCTTGCACTCATTAAATCACACTTATCAAATAGATATCAACGTGCTAATTGTAACCACATGATATCTGATACTTTACCGGTGGAACGAGGCGTCCCGCAGGGCTCAATCCTGGGTCTTTTTGCTCTTTTTTAATGATTTTCCATTCTACATCGGTAACGATAGATCAAACATGTGTTTGATCTATCGGATATTGTACTCGCTTGGGGTCGTAGTTGGATTGTTTCTAACGAACTATCACTAAACGAATTAAAAACAGTTAAAATGACCTTTAGTGCTCGGAACTCAAATGTTCTAACCCATAACGGCACAAAAGTACTGAGGGTATACGTTACACCACTTAATTTAAAATTTTCATTTGAGGAACATGCCGCTTTCATTGGGGGAAAAATAAGTCGTAATATTTATGCATTAAGACGTTTGATGAGTACTTTGTCGCTGGATGTAGCCATGATGTGGATGTAGCCAAAATGTTACCTACTGCATTTTAGTGTGGGGAAATAGCCCTTCTAATGTGCATATCTTTAGACTTCGGCGACGTGCCATACGCATCCTTGGCAACGTGAGATATCGAGATGACTGCCAATATCTATTTACTAGATTTAATATTCTTACGATTTCTTCCGAGTTTATATTGGAATCGATACTGTATGCAAACAAAAATAAGTCCAATCTATGATGCATAAATACGGAACTAGGGGTAAGCATAACCTCAGGCCGAAACGTTGTTGTTTGAAAGTGTCACAACGGGGAGCGGAAATCTTGTCCCAACAGTTGTTCAACCGGTTGCCGCTTAACGCCAGGAATTTGTCTGAAAGTCCGCCTTAAATCTTTCCTGATGCGCAATGCATTTTATAGCGTTCAGGAACTTTTGGATGTTAGGTGCACTATTTAAGTGTATTGTATTTTCTGTGTAATCCGTTATATTGTAAAACCACCGACGAGTGTAAAAAATCTCAGGATTTTGTAAGCACAATAAAGTTATTATTATTATTATTATTATTATTATTATTATAGATCTGGTTTTAGTTTAAGTGACAGTGCTAGATAATAATATATAGTAATAGATAATAATGTAAATTGTTCTACATTCTTAGTGAACTAACATTAGATCTATAATTAAAATGGTTCGGGTTTAGCCGTCTTAAGAGACGTACGGCTAAACCCGAATGATTCTAGTTTTAGATCTAGTGTTGGTTCCAAGGACGGTGCTAGATAATATAATAATAATATACGATAAGCATCAGTGGATAATAATAAGTTAAAGTACTCATCAAACGTCTTAATGCATAATTATTACGACTTATTTTTCCCCCAATGAAACCGGCATGTTCCTCAAATTATAAATTAGGTGGTGCAACGTATACCCCCAGGAATTTTGTGCCGTTATGGGTTAGAACATTTGAGTTCGGAAGATTAAAAGTCATTTTAACTGTTTTTAATTCGTTTAGTGACAGTTCGTTAGAAACAGTCCAACTACAACCCCAATCGAATACAATATCCGAAGTATGATTTAATAAGTGCAAGACTGCGGTGATCAAAATTGTAAATGTGATCAAGTTTATGCAGTAAAATAGAATGGGAGACGCAATCAAACGCTCGAGAGAGGTCCAGGAATATGACCACACAATGCTCCCCCACCTCGAAGGTACTTAAATAGGTGTTTACAAACTTTACCACTGCATCTTTCGTCCCAAAACCTTTACGAAAACTAAATTGGTTCATGTACAACATGTTGTTACGCTATACATAATCATATATGCGGTTGTACAAGGTGCGTTCAAAAATCTTTGAGAAGATAGGCAGTATGCTAATTGGGCGATAACAGTCAACATCCATAGAATCACTTCCCTTGAATACAGGGACAACAGATGCACATTTCAAAAAATCCGGAAATTGAGACAAGGAAAAAGAATTTACCAGCTTAGTTAAGGGGGACATATATAAACTGATGTTTTTTTTTGACAAAATTAGGTGAAATACCATATACATCCTTAGAATTACTATTTTTCAAGCCTTTAAGTAGTTGACGCATTTCGATGTATGACACGTCAGTCACAGTAAAGTTCGCTTTTGAATATGGTGTATATAGCACATATTCAATGGCGTATCATCCGGAGTTTATTCAATACAGATTTCACTTATCAGTTGTACAATTTTTAGGAAAGTATTTCTTATTATTGGGAATTCAACCAAGGGTTGGGTAAATCAACCTCTTTTTATTGTAACCTTAGCTTTCGAATTTTATTGAATTCTTCATCAAAGGACGCTATAAAATGAGAAAGACAGCAAGGTATTTAAAACCGTAAATTCACAACAACATACAATTACAATATATAACATAACCTAACTTACATAAACGAGGTTAAGATTGGTAACAGAACCAAGGACGTAAAAACATTCTTGTATGTTATACTCAGAGTAATGGCCAAGTTGGGATGGCAGTTTATCACACCAAAAACAAACAATGAACGGTGAACGAGTTTGAATTTATCATTGGCATCCAATGAACTATCATCCAAAAATGCCCAGATACAATTAGAGAATCTATTAAAAAATTTCATACTGCCAGTAATAGTAATTGGTCGTGTTGCCCTACAAGTGTGTTTTATACGGTTTCCAAGAACGATACTTTGGGCATAATGATCGGATAAGTATGTGTCACAGATTTTCGCAGAGATTGAGAGAAAAGTTAATAAATATGTTATCCAGACAGTTGTTCATCCTGGTTGCCCCGTTTATAGTTTTTATAAAGTCATAGGAACTAAACAGGTCACATAATGTTACCGCAGCATCGTCAGATGTGCCAAATTTGACGTTAAAGTCACCTCAAACAACAATTTGATTCAAGTTACTCAATATATGTAACTTCAATCTATATGCAATGTTTCAGAAATCAGCGAGCAAAACAAATTGAAATCTCCTGATGGAGATCTGTACAAACAGACAATCACAACATCAAAAGACTTACAACACAGCGATGCCATATTTATAATTATATTTTATAATTCATTTACATATTTCAAAATACAACATTGAAGATCACTTCTACTTAAAATTAAAACCCCAAAACGTATACGCTCAGAGCGTGCAAATGAAGTACAGTAGGGCCCCGACATTCGCGGCTTCAAATTACACGGATTCGCATATTCGCGTTTTAAATTTTGCTGCCTTTTTGAACATTCACGACTCGATTATTCGCGAATACATAGCAAGTATGTATGTCATTTTTTTAAAATTTAAAACGAAGTTTACCGTAGGTTTACTGTACAAGCAACCAGCTTCACATATGCGTTTCTCTGGGAATCCCTCATTTATGATCGATTTTAATGTTTGTGTTAGGTGCTTATTTTTGTGTTCTGTATTTCGTTCAGGTTAGTGTTTCGCCCGTTTTTTTACTATAATTTTATAAACAATAAATTAATCTCACAACAGTACTCAAAATGGGTACAAAAAGGCCTGCGATGGAAATAAATTTAATTGCCAAACGTGCAAAGTCAGTTATGACTCTAGAAAGAAAAATTCAAGTTCTTGATATGCTCCGGGAAGGGAAAAGAGCTACCGAAGTAGGCCGGGTCTTCGGTGTCAATGAATCTACGATAAGATCTATAAAGAAACAAGAAGAGGTAATTAGAAATAGCGTAAAAAGTGGCATACCGTCATCATTAAAGGTAACGTCACAAGTTCGTGATGTTAATATTGAAAAAATGGAGAAGTCTCTTTATCTTTGGATTGAGGACCATGGTCGCAAAAATATACCATTAACTAGGGCTATATTAATGGATAAAGCCAAGGAACTTTATCAACATTTTTCGTGTGGAATGGACTGTGCTGAAGACGATTGTAAATTTAAAGCCAGCAGAGGATGGTTCGAAAGATTCAAAACTCGTTTTAATCTCCATAACATTAAGTTGTGTGGAGAATCAGCTTCAGCAGATCATCAACAGGCTGCAAAATTTCCTGATGAAATAATAAAATTAATAGAAGAAAAAGGTTACCGTCCTGAACAAATATTTAATGCGGACGAAACCGGGCTTTATTGGAAACAAATGCCCACACGAACATACATTTCAAAAAATGAAAAGACAGCACCTGGTTTTAAATCGGCTAAGGATAGAGTTACAGTTTTATTTTGTGCAAATGCATGCGGAGACTTTATTACAAAACCAATGTTAATATATCGAGCAGCTAATCCACGAGCTTTAAAGAACAAGGACAAAGAAGCTCTTCCGGTCTATTGGCGAGCTAATTCAAAAGCTTGGATGACTTCTCAGCTATTTATAGAGTGGTTTAAAGAGTGCTTTGTTAAAGAAGTGGAGCGTTACCTAAAATCTAAAAATTTAGCATTTCACGTTTTATTGATATTGGATAACGCCCCATCTCATCCAGTAGATGCTCTCAAATTAGCTCATCCATGTGTCGAGGTGGTATTTCTTCCGCCCAACACAACATCCTTATTACAACCTTTAGATCAAGGTGTTATAAAAGCTTTTAAAAGTCATTATATCCGGCACATGTTCGATTTTGTACATGAGAAAATACAAAATGATAGTGTTTTCTCAATAAAAGATGTGTGGAAATTATACAATATTGACCATGCGATTACATCTATAAAACTTGCTTTAAATGACATTAAAGTATCAACCGTAAGTAATGCATGGAAAAAACTGTTGAAAAAAGACACTGCGCAAAGTGTAAGCGAAATTGATGAGGTAATAGAGAGATCTGTTCTTTCTGCACGGTTGCTACCGGGAGATGATTTTCATACCATTGTACCAGCTGATATCGAATCTCTCGTCAATGATCAAGAGGAAGAGTTGTCCAGTGCAGACTTAGAAGCGCTACTAATAGAAAATGTTTCAGGAACGGATGAAGAAGATAATAGTAATTCCCTATGTAATAAATTAACGTTGAAGGAACTTAATTTATTTATACAAGAAGCAAATAATCTTGCTGAAAAAATAGTAGAATATGATCCATCAACGGAACGAAGCACAAAATTTAAAAATGGTCTGAATACTCTTCTTGCTCCTTACAAAGAGCTTCAAAAGGATATGCAACACAAAGCATTGCAACCTACTGTCCTTTCATTTTTTAAACCATCGTGTTCTAAAGCAATTATTATTGATGAGTAGAAATGTTAACTTTTATTTCTTTTTTTAGTTTATTTTGTTGCAGTTTGTTATTGCTATCGAGTTTAGGTTTTTTTATATTTTAAACAATTGTAATTATTTTAATACCTGTATTAGTTCCGAATACAAAAGTTTTAAGACCAGTCGTTTTATTTTGCAATTTTAAGCGTTTTATTTAGTATGTATAATTTATTAATTTTTGAAATTTTTAATTTTTAAAATTAAATTAAATGAAGCTTTTGGCGTCGGTGACCATTTGGCGGTTAACGTGTTAAAAGAACATAGAAGTAGTAGTTTATCCTTCATAATATCTAGTGCTTCAATATTCGCGGATTCAACATTCGCGGCGTATTTTTAGAACCTAACCCTCGCGAATGTTGGGGCCTTACTGTAGTTACCGACCACTTTCTAAGTTTTCCAAAATGACTCAGTTCATCATTACAAAGCCAGTGCTCACTAATACAAATAAAATCGCACTGGGACATATTATCACATAGATAGGCTTATCTATAGGCTTCATCTAGCTTATTACGAACACCCTGTACATTGAGATGGAAAACTTTAATAATTTGTAAACTACTCTGAGGCCGAGGGTGTTGCTTGTTAGCGTTGACTAAACTTTTGCTAAAAACACTTAGATTGACTCATGGCGTCAATCACAATCAAGTTTGGATTATGAACCCCCGATCGAATATCTGTGAAATATCCATAATCAGTTATTATACCATGTAAATAATTACAGACTATATTCTTTTGCGTGTTTGACATATGAATACTCTTACTAGCATATGAATTTTCATCGAAAAGATAATTTACGTCAACACAGGAGATGTTATTACTACCAGCGAATACCTTACTATTACAATACATATGGGACAGTAAGTAGTATTACATTGGGGGTGTAACAATTGGTCAAAATTTGTTTTAAAACTACTAACAGATATTTTGTTATTTCGAAAGATGTCATTTGTACCACTTAAAATAATAACAAAATCATGGAGTGTGAAATCCTTTACTAACTTGTCAGCGTCCTTTAAAATATCAGAAAAACACGCATTTGGTTTAAAAATAGATAAAATGTCACAATTATGATCAAAACGCGCACTCAGCCTACTAGACATGCCCTTTGCTTGACAGTCACCAAGAAGGAAGACCCTCGGACGATTTAAAATTGGCTTCTTGGTTGTTGAGTGCTCCCTGGTTGTCACTTGAGGTCTTACATTTTCCTTGCGAATAGGTACAGAAGGTTGCGGAGTGATGATAGCAATAATTTCCTTTTCACGACTTAGATCAATTGTGTCATTGATTACCTGGATTTGATTTTGATTTTTAGCTGCTTTCGAGACCTTCGTGCTACATGGCGTTTTGTTTTGTTTTATGCAATTCTTGGGTGTTTTAGTAGAAACATAGACATTGCTAGTTTTAAGATATTTCTGTGTCTTAGTTAATCTCACTTCTAATGATAGAACCATAGCCTCCAAACGATCGATTTTTTGAAGCAGTCCAAATACTAATTTATTCTTAGGCCTTTTGTTATTACACTTGGATTTCTGTATCGGTAGAACTATTGGATGAATTGTTGAGGTAGTTGTTGAACTCGGAGTCGTTGTATACACTGACGACTCCGAGTCGCCGTTCAACGTAAAAAAAAGTTTAGCCGTCTTAAGAGACGTACGGCTAAATCCGAATGATTCTAGTTCTACACTATGTTCCCGGATCACTGTTGCCACCACTACAGTTTTAACTGTAGATTTACAGTTTTTTTTAATCTTCCTAGTTTTTAGTTTAGAACTACAAATCTAGTATTTTTTAGTTAATATAGTAATGCCATATATTTCACGTATGACATATCACTCGTACACTAATTCTGCTTAAAATAAACTTGTCATCTAGAATCTAGGAGATCAAACCATGTAATTGTTAATCAATTTAATAGATGACATTAGTCTATAGAAAATAGAGACGAACCAGAATTCCTGTTATTTGTTTAGATTTTTTAGCGACCGATTGTTGTTTTGAGTGTTTATATAATAATATGTCCTTTGAAAACAATCAAAAAGTTAGGACTATGGTTAGTAGCAGTGATACTGAGTCAGATTTTGATAAATCACCACCTAAAAAAGAAGAAAATAGTCAGATATGAGCAAAAATTTTATGATTCTTGGCTCAAAGATGAAAAAATTAGTGGATTGCTTGCAAAAAGTAAAAAAGGTAATACGTATTTTTATTATTCTGCCCATTTTTACGTAAAAATTGAGGTTTTTTCTCAATTAGAAATTTTACAATGTTCCATTTATAATATACCCAATGATACCATAAAAATTATGACCGATGTTAGCAGATGTCAGTGAAAAATACACGGACAAATTAAATTAAAATATGGCTAAATAATTTTAATTAATTAATATCGTAAATGTTAATTAATGTATTGACACAAAATCTGTCGCTAAAATTGTACCAAATAAATTCTTTCTTTCGAGATTAACATCGTCTGCAGAGAACTTAATCTCACTGACATAAGTTTTATGGTTTCTATGGTCACATAGCATAAATTGAACTTGCAAACTTTTTAATTAAAAGAAACTCCAATTTTTACATAGAAATGGGGATACTTAATTAACTTTTATACTTAGAATATAAAATGTATATGATTTGGTGATTTGAACATGTTCGGCGCATTATTTATGCTGAGATAAGTATAAAAAATCCATAATAATTTTTTTTTCCTCTTTGTAACTCGATCCGGGGACATACTGTATATCTAGTGTTAGTTCCATACAAATATACCATAACTTGTCGATGAGCAGCAAATAAAACTAGAACTAACACTAAACCTAGAACCACAAAGTTTTGGGATTAGCCGTGGGTTTAATTAAATAGGAATATAGAATAACTTATCATTATCTGGCGATGCTCATTATTATCTAGCACTATCATTAGAACTAACCCCAATGGCCGGTTGGATATTGTGCTGTTGATCGATAACTTGAGTGATATCCGTCCATTGGGTTTTTGAAAGGGCCAATATCAAAGGGCCTATATCGACTCGCATGCAACAAGTACCTATATCGACTCGATAAGTGTGATTATCAAAAGTGATAGTATCTATTTTCTAATTTATATTTACATAAATATTTTCGTAATTAAGCATTGTGCATTATTTTGAAATTTTAAAAAGGAGATTTCCTTGCCTATCGATAAGAATGCGATTAAAACGTAGGACGATTTACTTTTACATCAATTTCTGCATGTGTAGTTTTATGCAATATCTGTATTGGAAATGTTGCATTATTTGCAAAAGAAATCTGGGAAAATATTAATGAATCCCTTATTAAATCCATTTAAATCTTTTAAAATTGAAAGAATTTTATGGAACTTTACTAATTACTGGACGTTTCCGGATAATATTCGAAAACAAGAACAATTTGTGGGAGGAAATTTTTCTTGATAAATTCACGGGCATTTTAGGACTTCTGCGTTTTGATTGCTTTTTAACACGGGAAGAAACAAAAAATCCTGGAAGGAAGATAAAATTTGGCAAAAATATAATTACGTGTATTAGATAAAATTTGAATATCTTCTCACTGAATTGTATCTCAGTCTTGTTTTAAAAAGCCACGAAAAATCGAATTCTTACGATATCTTAATGCACTATTCATGATTTATAGAGGAAAGTGTCTATTCTTTCGTGTTGAAAGCGGATTTTGAAAATATTTATTCGTTTTTGAGATATAAATCATTAAATTCAGCGTGAACATTTATGGCTATCTCAAGTTAATTAAAAATCACCAAAAATCGAATTCTTGAGATATTTTAATGAAACATTCAAAATTTATAGAGGCAAGTGTCTATTTTGTCATGGTGAAAACAAATTAGAAAATCTTTATTCGTTTTTGAGATAAAAATTATTTAAGTTAACCTAATTTTTTATGATTTTTTGAAATTTATAATCTTTTAAAAAATTACGAAAAATCGACTTCTTAAGATATCTTAATGAACTATTCGTCATTTATAGAGGAAACTGTCTATTTTATTGTGATGAAAGCGGATCTTGAAAATATTTATTCGTTTTCAAGATATAAATCATTAAATTCAACGTGAACATTTATGGCTATCTCAAGTTAATTAAAAATCACCAAAAATCGAATTCTTGAGATATTTTAATGATATATTCAAAATTTATAGAGGCAAGTCTATTTTGTCATGGTGAGAACAAATTAGAAAATCTTTATTCGTTTTTGAGATAAAAATTATTTAAGTTAACCCATTTTTTAAGATTTTTTGTAATTTATAATCTTGTTTTAAAAAGCCACGAAAAATCGAATTCTTACGATATCGAAATGAACTATTCATGATTTATAGAGGAAAGTGTCTATTTTCTTGTGATGAAAGCGGATCTTAAAAATATGTATTCGTTTTTGAGATATAAATCATTAAATTCAACGTGAACATTTATGGCTATCTCAAGTTAATTAACCTTCGCAGTACTGACGTTTCGCCAACCGTTGCGGACGGTGCCTGGGTCAACCGAGACCCGAACAGTTTTTGTTTACGTAGAATATAAAAAATGAAGCTTTTGCTATTATGATTTTGACTTATTTTATTTTAAAGGTGAACTATTATTAGGGATATAAAATAATACATAAAAATAAAATTTTAAAAAAATTACATAAAAAATATTTATTCTAAATCATTACAATTTGTACACAAAATATTTTTTGTACATGTTGAATGTATATTACATACATATTTATGATAAACATCACATTTTGATTTATATTTATTGTCATTTCCAATACACAAGCTACATCTTGAGCGTTTTTCTAATGTTGTACTCATTTGTTTATTTATTTTTCGGCCTGTACTTTCGATGGCGTCCACAATGTGTCTCGAAAATACTACTGCATTGGTTTCAAATGCTCTAGCTCTAGAATCTATGTTTGCAGCAACTAACTGTTCAGACAAATTTTCTACAAATTGTTTTCTTCTTGATTTTA
The DNA here is from genome assembly GCA_036711965.1 of Onthophagus sagittarius. NCBI lineage: Eukaryota > Metazoa > Arthropoda > Insecta > Coleoptera > Scarabaeidae > Onthophagus > Onthophagus sagittarius. Next base: position 26,724,823 of record JASERS010000010.1, on the reverse strand, counting down.
TGTTACCAGTTGCCCAATCCGGATTTTTGAGTTGCCATAGTACAAATGCATTACAGGCTGCAATATCTATATAATGTAAAAAAAGCGACAGAGGCCAACGTCGTGTACATCTCCGGCAAGTGTATTCTCTTAGAATTTTATCTAAAACATCCACTCCACTTTTTGTTGAATTGTAATAATTGATAATATTAGGTTTGTAATTATTATTTTCGTCAGAAATAGCATGTTCTCGATGAACGCTCGAAAGTAAAACTACGCATTTTCTTGGTTTTGGGATATACGACACAAGTGTTAGATTTTCAGAAAATATAAAATCGGAAGAGAATTGAGCTCTTCCGGATATTGTTATCAAAGATTTTGGTAAATCCTTTCTATTTTTCCGCATTGTTCCCACTATAAATATGTTATCTTTGAGTAAATCCTCTGCAAGTGAGATATCCGTAAAAAAATTGTCGGTTGTGATAGTTCGATTAGATCCCTTCCAAAACTCTGAAAGAACTCTAACTACTCGTTGTCCTTGTCCTTTCTCCGGTGTGTTTCCGCATTTTCCTAAATACACTTCAAAATTACAACAATAATATGTAGTAGCGTCACATAGGGCCCATAATTTCAGCCCATATTTCCCCGGCTTGCTCGGCATATACACCTTGAATGGACATCTTCCTCGAAATGTTACTAATTGTTCATCAATAGTGCCTACATTAGACGCTCGGTAATTATCTCTGCAATTTCTTGTTAAAATATTTGTAATGGTTCTCAAAGCTGCCAACTTATCGGTCATTTTTCTTTCTTCTCGTGTCTGAAAGTCGTCAAAACGCAAAAATCGTAAAATGTTTGTAAATCTATCACGAGACATAGATGCTCGATAAATTTGTCGACTATAAGCAATCTTTTTCTTCCATAGATCTTTTTTACTTTCACGTGATTCCCGAAAACGGCCAGTAATTAGTAAAATCCCAAAAAATGCCTTCAATTCAACACGGTCTACCGGCTTCCATATATTATTTGAAAACATTTCATAATATTTAACCGCTTTTTCATTTGCATAAGTAATTATAATGTCCATGATTTCATCATTTATAAATAAATCAAAACATTGTTCCATGGTTTCTACACCCTCAGAATTTGCTGTGAGTGTAGCATCATATTTACCAAATTCTGCATCTCTGTTTGTGGGGGAAATATATCTCCATGTTCGTCCACAAACATTTTGGTCTTTACAGTGTGACATATTATTACTATTTTCACCACTAAACTCATCACTTTCATAATCCTCTTCTTCTGGTACTGCATCACTAAAAGTCAATGACGCACATTCATCATCAGAAGACACTTCATTGTTATAATCATCATTATTATTTACAAAATTAGCAAACATTTTATTTTTCGATGTAGATCGTTGCTCTAAAATACACCTTCTGTGAACTAAATCAAGAATTTAATGGCAATTGTATTGTCGCTATAGCCTCTTACACAGACAGACGCCTGGCGCTGTAAAGAAACGGTCGAGACATATTTTTTCGTCGGGACGTCCGTTTGACGCCGATCTAACTTAACGCACTCCTTGAGTAACGACAAATCTATTTATTACAATTTCTCGCAAAAATTTATTTGGGTCCAAATAGACCCAGGCACCGGAATACGAGGGTTAAAAATCACCAAAAATCGAATTCTTGAGATATTTTAATGAAACATTCAAAATTTATAGAGGTAAGTGTCTATTTTGTCATGGTAAGAATCAAATTAGAAAATCTTTATTCGTTTTTGAGATAAAAGTTATTTAAGTGAACCTATTTTTTATGATTTTTTGAAATTAATAATCTTATTTTAAAAAGCCACGAAAAATCGAATTCTTAAGATATCTTAATGAACTGCTCATGATTTATAAAGAATAGTGTCTATTTTCTTGTGATTTAATTTCACAGTTAATTACGGAATTTTCAATGATTTTAAGTAACATTAAAGAAATACATGTTTTTTTGAGCTGTCTTATCCATCAGATACATGCATAAAATTGTTTGCCTTTTGTTTAAAGATCAATATCTTCGCAACAGCTCAACGAAAAATGTTCAGTAAACTTTGTTATAATAAGTGATCTTTTCTGCAGTTTTGACTTGAATTTGAAAATGGTTGGTTCTTCAGTTCTTTTTTATGGCGAATTAAACATAAAAAACACCAGATTTTTTTAGTTTCTCGTGCATGTCTCCACTTTATGAATTTTTTTAGCAAAAACTATAAGACGAAAAATTTTGTGATAATCTAATAAGTTCTGAATGTGATATATATATATATCTTTTTGTTCATATTTCATCTAGTTTCGCGAATTTTCGCAGCTTTTGCACTGAATTGTGTAAAATAATTTTGTATGTCGAGTGACGATAATAGTTTTTCAAAATCAAATTTTTTTGATTTTTTAACGTGAGTAAAGTGTCGCCCTCGGAGAATCCGATAAACCAGAATGGCCGTGAGATATACATACCATATCTGTTTTGTATAGCATAAACACAAAATACAACCAATTATATATAACAAAATTAATATATTATATTATTAATATATTAAAATTAATTATATTTAAACAATATTTATCAACAAATTAATGTTGATACCAGACATTCAGTCACCTCAGTGATTCTGATTTCTGGGGTTCTCTAAGGACGATTATCGCTATTATATAATCAAAGGTTAAAGGAAGTCTTCTTGAAGTATTATTAAGTCTTCTAGAAGCAATTTTAAGTCTTCTGGAAGTAGTAACAAGTTTTCTAGAAGCATTTCAGTCTTCTAAAGACATTTCAAGTCTTGTGTAAGTATTTCAAGTCTTCTGAGAGCATTTCAAGTCTTTTGGAAGTATGATAAAAATGTTTCTAGTGAAAATCGTTGGGTAGAAACACCAACACATTTTCTTACACACCAACTAAGTTATGCCAATTTCAGAATTATAATAAAATAAGCTATTATTAATTATGCAAAATTACAAACACATTTTCATAATTTTAAAATGCACTTGATTATCAATGTACCTAGAGTCCCGTTTTCAGTCGAAATAAAACGGTGATAAATAAAACGTGATTTTTTTCTCGACATTGCTTAAGAGCTGAATCTTCTCTTTATAAAAATAATCCTTTACCACAAACACCTATATTACGAAAAAAACCGGGAAGTGTCCAAACTTTGATCGGAATGATCAATCTTTTAAAATTTTTTATAATTTTAAGTCAATCTTTTAGGGCCGAATTGTCGGATAGTCGTTAGTCGGCCTACCCTTAAAAAAACTAATTTTGTTTAATGAACGCAATGTTTGCCAAAACGAACGAGCATAGCGAGCGAGTTTTGTAAATTGCGTGAGTGAAAAACCTGACATTTCCTAGCGGGGTTAGGTAATAGTATATTACAGTACAAGTGAGGAAACTAAGGTTCTTCACTCACGCGTATGTCAGATAGAAAGACGTACAAGTTAGTGGAAAATATTGGTTTCCCACGTGTGCTGTATAGCGTTTTGTTCAATCCTACTATTTAGAGAAAATTCGGTCTTAAATTCGTTAATTCCTGGCTAATGTCATGTCGTTATCTCGGTTTAATGTCTTTATCTCAAAAACGAATAAAGATTTTCTAATTTGTTCTCACCATGATATAATAGACACTTGCCTCTATAAATTTTGAATTCATCGTTAAAATATCTCAAGAATTCGATTTTTGGTGATTTTTAATTAACTTGAGATAGCCATAAAGGTTCACGTTGAATTTGATGATTTATATCTCAAAAACTAATAAATATTTTCAAGATAAAATTCCTCTGTAAATCACGAATAGTTCATTAAGATATCTTAAGAATTCGAGAGAGAGAGAGAGATAGACAGACTTTATTTGGACCAACTCAGAAAAATTAAACATAATTAATACAGAATAAATAAAAACAAAAAAGTATATACAATAAATAATATTTAATGTTGGTCCAAAAGGGCTAACGACCGTGGTCTTTATGCCCGGGATAATCTTCAGATGTTCCCTCTTGGGACTAGTCGCGATACAAACGGTGGAATAGTTGAAGAGAGTGGTGGTGATGCAGCGTGGTTACAAAAAGATTTCTTAATGTTTCCAGCGGGAAGTTATCCGCAATGGTTTGGGCTAGCTGTTGTAGACGGGGTTGGATTGGCGGCACTTCGGTAACGTTGTAAAGCAATTGGTTGCTCGGGTTGAAGAGCGGATTTTGAGGCAACTTCAGCAACTTCTAAATGATACTTGGTTCCACCAGACGTGTCAGCTAATATCAGGGGGGCATATTCAATAATCGGTCTACAGATCGTTTTGTATATATGCGAGGCGCATTTCGTAGATATGCCACGGCCCTGATAAGTTAAAGATCGGAAGTGTTTCGCTCGATTTGTCGCTTTCATTTTCACCTTAATGGCGTGGTCGGTAAATTTAAGTCTTCTGTCCATCCATACTCCCAGGTATTTGCATGTATTTGTGGGGGAGAATGAATGGGAAGAAAAGGGATAAAAAATTGCGTCTTCGAGGGGTTGACTTGAATTCGCCATCTCAGCAGCCAACTCTCAGTTGAACGAACCAATATCTGTAACTTCTGAACTGCGGATCTGATGGTTGCGCCGTGGGTCACCAAGGTTGTGTCGTCTGCATACAGGAGGGCGTATGACTCCAAATCCACTATATCTGGGCTGGGGTGATAGATGTCGCAACAGAAGAGATTGTACAACATCGATGATAATGGAGATCCCTGAGGCAGGCCTTGCTGGGGGGAGAATTTACGAGAGAAAGATTTTTCAGTCTTACGACTGAGGAACGGTTTTAAAGGGATTCCTTGAGAAGATTGAGGAGGTAAGGCGGGACATTCAACACATTGAGTTTATATTATAGTCCGCGATGCCATACTGAATCAAATGCTTTGCGGATATCCAAGAAAAGAGCCGTAGAATGGCGTTTCTGAGAGCGCGTTACTTGGAAGTTGGATAGCAGTACACCCAGAGCGTGCGACGTCGATCTTCCAGGTTGGAAACCAAATTGATAATTCGGTATTTTATTTGAGACGGCTTCTAGTAATTTGTTTTTGATATGGGTCCCCATAATCTTACCAATGACAGGAAGTAGCGAAATAGGGCGGTAATAGGATCTGATATCGAAGATTCCTTTTTAGGTACGCAAATTATAACCGAAGCCGTCCAAACTTCAGGGAAATGTTGATTGGATAGGCAGAAATTTAATATTTGGATAATATAGGCGTGAATGAGAGGATCTAGCTTTCTGAGGATGTTTTTTGTGAGATGATCGTGCCCAGGGGCGGTGCTTGTACCCTTGCCTATGATAGAAAAGTATTCGTCCTCTTGGATAAGAGCATCTTCAGGGGTATCGGCCTGGGTGATAAAAGCGGATTTATACCAGTCATCAATTCTAATTTTGGCGGTGCAGAAAGAAGCATCCTCCGAAAATGTAAACACATGCTGGAGGTAATCACCATGGATGTTGACCATTTCTTCGGGGTCTGTATGAGATGTACCATCCAAGGGGTTGATAAGTTCACAGGCTTCAGGAGTCTTTTGGTACCTTGATAATTTCCGGACTTCCTGCCAGTATCTTTTACCATTTAAATTTTTGATATTGTTGCTAGCTTCAATGCATTTTTCGCTTTTAAATTGCTTAATAAGGCGCGGAAATTGTAATATTTTTCTTGTTTATTTGGACTGGCTTGGTCAATCGACTCCCTGAGATGTTCGCTGAATTTGGATATCGTCTCGGTAGTAATTATGGGGTTGCTGTTGATGAATGTTGAGATGGTTGAGTTCACAACCTCCATATTACAGAGTTTATAATTTTTGACGATGTTTCGGGTTGGCCTTGGGATGGGGGAGATAACTGAATATGGACCAAAATACTTAAGTGGTCAGAGCATAGGTCCGGAGTAACCGCAACGTGCGTAATCAGTGAACTAATGTTTTTTGAGCAAAAAATCATGTCCGGAGTGGTGTCCGGAGATTGTTTTCCATTACGAAGGTGGGAGCGGTTCTAATACGGACAAAATTGGACGATGAAATGAACCTGTTAATATGCTTGGTTTTCGTAGGGTTTAGGTTGAAATCTCCTATGAGTAAGCAATTGTCATACAAAGACGCCATGGTAAAAATTGACTCTTCGATATTACTGTGCGGATGGATGTAAACCAAGAATATGTGCAGTGCTTCTGAGCCAAGCGTGATTGTAAAGTGAAGAGCATTGTTTAGGACGCAGTTAATTCTTGGGGCGTTGGACTTCCCTATTTGCAGTACAGGATCACATATGACGACGGCTCCACCTCTCACACCTCTATTGACAACGTTACCAGTTTTCTCGATCACTCTCCAGTCCATGAATTTTATTGGGTTTTTCGATTTTGTCTCAACAAACATAGCGCAGTTGATGCGATTAATATTTATAAAACTACCAATTAGGTGAGATTTTGGGTGGTAACTGTTGATATTTGCGTACAGCAACCGTAGCTCAGCCATTACTGTTTCTGCAAAATGGTGGATCGATCATTATTACGTACATGTAGCTACCGGAAAATGCAACAATTGTATAGACTTGATACTGTTCTATAAATCTGCGCTTTAGTGCGTTGATGAGTTCTTGCCGGTCTATGCACTTAGGCGGGATAATTTTGGATACATATTTGTCGATAATGAGATCGTGGACGGTTATAGGGTTGTGGATGCGTGGTCTTTCGTGATGGCTTACGTGATGATAAGGGGTCTTGCGTGAACCCCTTAAGAATTCGAGAGAAAGAGAACAAACATTTATTAATCCGCTGATCAAACAACAATTTAAATATATACATAGTAAAATTATGATACACACGCAAAACGAAATCGCAACGGATAAAAAGGCCATCGACCGTAGTCTTTCAGCCCAGGATAAGAAATTGAGTCCAAGTATGACCCTTTTATTTTTGTTTATTTGGCTTTATAATTTTGTCACTTTTACCGGGAGATTTTCGCGATGAGTTGGTAGGATCGGTGGCATTGTTGTGGAGATAAATAGGTTTTTCATATCGGTGAAAGGGAAAGATGAGGCTGCTTTTTGAGCAAGAGATTGAAGTCGTTCGTGGATGGGGGGAATATTGGCAATGCTGTAAAGTAATAGATTGCTTGGATTGAAAAGAGGATTGCGAGGATGTTTGATTCTGGTAATGGTTCTGAGTGCTGATCTTTCTGCAACGCCGAGGTGGTGTTTAGTCGCCTTTGGTGTATCGTCGAGAATAATGGCAGCATACTCCAGTAGAGGGCGACATACTAGTATATACTAGTATATATATAAGTGTCGCACATTTTGTCGTCAATCCACGGCCTCTGAATGTCATAGATCGAAAGTGCTTGGCTCTGGTGCTAGTCTTCATTTTAGCTTTTATGGCGTGAGCAGAAAATTTGAGGGATCTGTCTGGGGTAATGCCAAGGTAGTTACAGGTCTGTGAAGGTGTGATGGGGGAGGCTTGGATTGTTATTGTAGGGGCGGGGGCGCGAGTGGGTACGAATGGGACAAAGAATTGAGTTTTGGAGGGATTTATAAGGATCTGTTGAACCAATCCTCTGTCTTGTTTACCAGAACCTGCAGTCTTCGAACTGTTGATGGAATATCCACATCGTGAGCGACGAGAGTGGTATCGTCGGCATATAACAGGGCGTATGCTTTCAGATCGAAGACGTCTGGGTTGCTATTGTATATATCATGGCAGTAAATGTTATACAGCGCTGGGGAGATGGGTGAACCCTGAGGGAAGCCCTGCTCTGCGGTAAAGGTGTGGGAATAGCGGTTATTAATTTTGACCCTTGAAGAGCGGTCTGAAAGAAATTTATTGAGGAGATTAAGCAAATAAAGTGGTATTTTCAACATTGCCAACTTGTATAGTAAGCCTCTGTGCCACTCTGAGTCAAACGCCTTGCGGACGTCCAAGAACAGAGCGGCCGATTTTCGTTTCTGAGAGTGGGCAGCCTGAAAGTTGGAGATCAGCGCAGTCAGCGGATGAGACGTCGATCTAGCTGGTTGGAATCCAAATTGGTATGGCGGTATCCTCGTTGAGATAGCATCGAGCAGTTCTCATAAAGCAATGGGACGATAGTTCTCGGGTTCGGATAGACGGGAGTCCTTTTTGGGGATGCATATAAGTATAGAGGTTTTCCAATCCTGTGGGAAGTACTGTTCTGAAATGCAGAAGTTCAACATGTTTCTGATATATGAGTGGGTGTCCTGGTCTAACATCCTCAGGATTTTTCGGGAGACATTGTCGTACCCAGGGGCCGTGTTTTTCCCTTTGTGAAGAGCTGCGTAATATTCTTCCTCCTGCATAAGTGCATCCTGGGGAGTTTCGAACGAGTGCACAAAGGCCGATTGGAACCAATCGTCGACTAATTTTTTGTTGAGAGGACAGAACGTGGGTTCATAGGAGAAGGAAAATACCATCTGAGGATACTCGGCGTGAATATTGGCGATTTTTTCGGGGCTAGAATACGGGCATCCATCTGTGGGATCAACCAGTTCTTGCGTTTCAGGGGATTTCTGGTACTTCGAGAGTTTGCGGACTTCTTGCCAATAAGTTTTGCCTCTACTTTTGTTGATTCTGTCGCAGGCTTCTACGTATTTTTCGCTTCTGTATTGCCGAAGTATGTAATGCCGGCTCTTCAAAGCTTCTGAAGTCGCGGTAGAGTCGTCGCTTTTCCTTGATTAGGCGTATAATGAAGGGTGGCAAAGGAAAGTTGTAATAATTCTTGCTTTTTAATGGACTTGCTTCATACACCAAGTGTTGTAGACTTAGAAGAATTTGATTTTTTTATGATTTTTAAAATAAGATTATTAACTTCAAAAATTAGGTTAACTTAAATAATCTTTATCTCAAAAACGAATAAAGATTTTCTAATTCGGCTGTCACCATGATAAAATAGACAAAATAGCTATTATCATAATGGATCATCATAGGTGAGTTTGGTTAATGTTTAGAATTTTTATAATATGGGTGTTTGGATGAACTTGAAATTGATAAAATCGACCTGAATTCTTTTGATATACAATTCTTTGAGAAGATGTCCGATTTTTACCTAATACATGTAAATATATTTTTACCAAATTTTATCTTCCTTCCAGGATTTTTTGTATCTTCCCGTCTCAGCCATGTTCTGGTATTAGTTATAATAATAGTACTAAAAAATAATAAGTAATACTAAATACTATAAAATTACTTTTAATTGAAATAATTTAATTAATTTTAACCAATTTTATTTAACGTTCCTCAATTTCTATCAATAAATGTTCAATTTATATTATGCATGGTAATATCAAAATACCGTAAATTTATTGTATCATTGCGCTAATGATGTGCAAATTAATTAAAAAATATTAAACAAATTGAACAATACATTTCTGAATTTCCATCATCTATTTTAAATGGCAATCAATCGCGGCAGAAATGTTAATGGTCGCGGTAAATTTATTAAATTCCAACGACCCACATTAATCTTCTCCCCACTAGACACTAATAAATCTACTCGACTAATGTGACCCATAAAGATTTATTCGATTAAAATGATGTCGATACAAGTTATGATTTTTAAAGGATTAATTAATGAAATTAGAACCCAAATTTATTAGGTTTAATCAAATTATTCGCAAATTATGACAAAGATGCCCGATTGCGAGTTCGAACACGTTTTCGCTTTTAGCTTTTTTTTTAAATTAAAAAATTACTCACGCAACGGCAATCTCAATTTTCATCTACTTCATTATCATATTCTTGAAGCATCACGCAATCAATCCGACTTTAATTTGTGTATTTACCTTTTAAAAACAACACAATGTTTTTCCTTACTTAAATTAATTCTTTTTTGCTTTAGTATTGAACAAACAATGACAATGCCACGACGTTGGGGCTTATCAAGACCTCAAAACGAACGGAAATTAACACGAGAAGCAAGTACGAGCATGGAGGAATTAACATTTTCGACGCATCTCTCAAACGCGCCCCCCGGAAACGTGATCAGACCGAAATCGATGTGTTTACCCGAATTTTTTAATCAAGACGATGTTATTTTTAAATGTGACGATGAACGACCGGGAGAAGAAGAAAATTTTTATTCGACACCTTTCGATTTGTTACCGGACGTTTATCGGCCGAGTTCTGGGTTGGAAAAAATTAAGAAAGCAAATCGGGATAGGAGTAAAAGGAGAACGAGGAAGAACCCGGTTCAAAGGGCCGCTTCAAGACTTTATAAGGCAAGTAATGAAAACGTTTTTATTGGGGAAACTCACGAAAGGAATTGTATCGGGCCCGAATTTGTTGTCAGAGCTTCTTTGCCCAGCAAACAATTTACGATGGTCGATTCGAAAGGTGGCGCAAAAAAATCCGTAACCGTGATTTTATTAAATGGACAAAAAATCGATGTGTTATGTAACCCAAATAATACAACGGCGGGCCAATTATTCGAATTAATTATTCGTAAAGAATGTATCGGGGAAAATTTCATGTTAGGATTATCAGCTCTAATCGCGGGAGATTTCGTCTTTTTACCTTCAGACACAAGAATAAGCAAAGTACTCTTTTCCGGGGGATGTTCCCAAGTTGCTTTAACCCTATTTATGCGAGTAAGATTTTTTTTACCATCGCTAAGAGGAATTAGGGGAAATCAAGCGAGACATCTACTTTATTTACAATTGAGAAGATCAATTTTAGAGCATCAATTACCGTGTTCTTTCACCCAATTAGTCGAATTAGATGGATTAGCCCTCCAAGCAGAATTCGGAGACTTCAATGAAAGAGTAAGTTGTTTAAGATGATTTAAAAAATATTAATTAATTTTCGTAGGAACACGGAACTCGGGATTATTTTTTATTGGAACATTACGTCCCGGAAACTATGAGTTGCGCAGTCGATGATCCAACCACTTTAAAATACGATTTAATTCGAGCTCATAAATATAAAAAAGGTCTCGATCCGGAAAGGGCAGAAGAAGATTTTATCCTTTTAGCGCAAACTTTACCCCATTATGGTGGACATTTTTATACAGCAACATGGGTAACTATTTGATTAATTTAAATTAGATTAATTTTATATAAATAATAGCTACTTATGAAACTGTGCGGGAAGTTAACTTTTTCGCCACGAACGCGACGTTTAGAGCAAGAGCGAAGCGAGTTAACAATTCGTACAATTCGTAAAATTATTTATTTATTATATTTGAGATAAAAACTGTAAAGCCCAGCGAAGCATCCAGTAATAAATCACAGTAAATAACATAAACAAAAAATTTCTTAACAAAAATAAAAAATTGCTGAACAAGAAATTAATAAAAATGAAAATTAACAAAAGAAAATCAAATAATAACGAAAATTATTAGTAAAAAAACATAATTAATAAATAAGAAAACATTTTAAAGGCTCAATTACACAGAAAACAATTCTAGGTAAATTAAATTTATTATTAATTTCAAAAAATCATAAAAAATCAGGTCAACTTAAATAATCGTTATCTCAAAAACGAATAAAGATTTTCTAATTTGGTTCTCACCATGATAAAATAGACACTTTATAAATTTTGAATGTTTCGCTAAAATATCTCAAAAATTCGATTTTTTGGTGATTTTTAATTAACTTGAGATAGCCGTAAATGTTCATGTTGAATTTAATGTTTTATATCTCAAAAACGATTAAATATTTTCAAGATCCGATTTCATCACGAGAAAGTAGATACTTTTATCTATAAATCATTAATTATAAATCATTAAGATATTTAAGAATTTTGAACGTGATTTTTTAAAACAAGATTATTAATTTAAAAAAATCATAAAAAATAAGATTAACTTAAATAATCTTTATCTCAAAAACGAATAAAGATTTTCTAATTTGGTTCTCACCATTGTAAAATATACACTTGCCCCAATAAATTTTGAATGTATCATTAAAATATCTCAAGAATTCGATTTTTGATGATTTTTAATTAACTAGAGATAGCCATAAATGTTCACATTAAATTTAATGATTTATATCATATTTATATATGATTTATAAAAACGATTAAATATTTTCAAGATCCGATTCATCACGAGAAAGTAGATACTTTCCTTTATAAATCATGAATAATTCATTAAGATATCTTAAGAATTCGATTTTCTGTGATTTTTTGAAACAAGATTATTAATTTCAAAAAATGATAAAAGTTAGGTTAACTTAAATAATCTTTATCTCAAAAACGAATAAACATTTTCAAGATCCGCTTTCATCAGGAGAAAGTAGACACTTTCCTTTATAAATCATGAATAATTCATTAAGATATCTTAAGAATTCGATTTTTCGTGATTTTTTAAAACAAGATCAATAATTTCAAATAATTATAAAAGTTAGATTAACTTAAATAATCTTTATCTCAAAAACGAATAAATATTTTCAAGATCCGCTTTCATCACGAGAAAGTAGACACTTTCCTTTATAAATCATGAATAATTCATTAAGATATCTTAAGAATTCTGTTTTTCGTGATTTTTTAAAACAAGTTCATTAATTTCAAAAAATCATAAAAGTTAGGTTAACTTAAATAATCTTTATCTCAAAAATGAATAAAGATTTTCAAGATCCGGTTTCATCACAAAAAAGTAGACACATTCCTCTATAAATCACGAATAGTTCATTAAGATATCTTAACAATTCGATTTTTCGTGATTTTTTAAAACAAAGTTATTAATTTCAAAAATCTTAAAAAATAGGTTAACTTCAACAATCTTTATCTCAAAAACGAATCAAGACTTTTCAATTTGGTTCTCAGCACGACAAAATAGACACTTGCCTCTATAAATTTTGAATGTATCATTAAAATATCTCAAGAATTCGATTTTTACTGATTTTTAATTAACTTAACCCTCTATTGCATAATTTATTTTATAGTTTGAAAAAATTTTTTTTTGCATTTTTTGTGATAAATGTGCATAGAAATAAGACACCTATGAGTTTTTTTTTTCAAAATTTGTATTTGTAGAGAAAAAAAAAATGTGTTCCCAAATGGGCACATTGTGGGCTCAAAGTACATTTTTTTTTACATGGTGTGAAATGACTTGAAGCAATTATTTACTTTATTTAAACACAAATGTATTCCACATTTTTCGTACATTGTTCTGGATTTACCCTTACAGTTAGGTTTTTTGCATCTTTCTCGGTTTTCTGTCTGTAAAGGCCAATGTCCAGTATTATCCAGTATTATGTTTCTTGTTGGACGTGGTTCCAAACATTTTCTTTTAGGTGTGAAAGGAATGGGCGAGTCGATGGGCGTATTGGCGCCACTAGTGTTAGGTCGGCCTCTCTTTTTTGCCTTTATTTTTCCCACTAGACATAGATCTTGTGCTAGTATTGTTTTGAATTCCAATAGAGAAACCTTCTCATTCTTGTTTAGTTGTTTATTGATTCTTCTTGAAAGTAACCATGAATTTACTACCACAACGTCAAGCATGTGGCAAAATATGCGCATATACCATTTGCGGCTCTTCAATTTTATGGGATACAATCCTAATAGAGAATCCTGTAAATCTACCCCTCCCATGTGCATGTTGTAGATTGAAACAATGTCGGGACGATCAATTTCTTTCTTGCAGTTCTCCGACTTGAAAAAACGCTTTACTTTGGTAAGTGGAAATGTACCAGAGAATGTAGAAACTAATGTAACTAATCGATTATCATACCACTCCAGCAACATTTGCAGTTTTCTCAATGTGTGAGCCTCGTCCCTTTTTTTTTCATTTCTTTTTCACTAACCATTTTTAGGCCCTTCAGCCGATTAGATCTTATTGTTGCCACACTTTGTATGCCTAATTTTCCCAGATAGGATAACAAATTTATACCAGAAAAATAATTGTCATAGTAAACCTTATGATTTTTGTCTCTCGGAATTGGTCTACATAAACGGACGATGATATTGCTGGCAGCTCCAAGATTTGGTTCCCCTGGCAATAGATTTTTGTCAGCTTTACTATTGCAAAGCTCAAAATTTGTACTAAAGCCACTTACTCCTGATAAGACATACATTTTGTAACCCCATTTGTGTGGCTTTTTGGGATTATATGTCTTTAAAGATGTTCTTCCCTTGAATGGAATAATTTGTTCATCACAGGATAAATTTTCCTCAAAAGGGATTTTTTGGCAGGATTTCTTTATTTGATTCAATACCGGCATAATTTTATGTGTGCTTCCAGTGGCTAAGGTATTATCTGAGAAATGCAAAAAACGTTTCAGCTCCTCAAATCTATTGAGAGGCATGATGTCTGCTATTTGTGGTGTTCTAGTATTGGCCGACCAGTACCTACGTGTTGAGTGCTGCCTTATCAAAGACATCCATATAACTATCCCCAAAAACTGCCCAATTTCTTTAGCATCAGTTCTCAAAGGCCTGTCAGGTCTTCTTTGTGTGCTGTACAAACATGTTTGCTCAACCACCATAGATATAAAATCATCAGACATAAAGAATTTGAATAGACTATATGCACTTTGTAATTCTAAAATATATTCTGGAAGATCGCATTCTCCAAAAAACTTATTACCCTGTGGATCTCTATTAGTTTTTGAAGATTTCCAAGTAACATTTTCAACATTTGAAAAGAAAAATCTCGTATTTGGGGGAAGGTCAAATAACTGCGCCAAAGGTATGTCGTCTGGGTCCTCAATATCCTGGGATTCAATCTCGTCATCATCTAAGTCGTGAGGAACCTGTACTTCCACTGCAGAGAAAAATATGCATATGAACATCAAGACCAAACTATTTTTACTGGCATAAAATTTACCTTCATCATCATCTGATAGCTCAGAATCCTCGCTATCTGAAGGAATATCTCGAATTGCATCAACTTGAACTTTTTTCTTCCATAAAAAGCGCTTGGTCTAATTGTTGGAAAATCGCCCGGAAAATCCATTGTGGATCGTCTGTGTGTAGAAATAAGAAATAATTGCACACTTTAACTTTTTGAGCATAATGTTCCCAAATGGGAACAAACAAGTTATGACCTGCTGCAAAAAAAGGAACGAACGAAATATATCGAATTATGCATTATTCTACTCCTAACACTTGAAACTAAGTATAAAAAATACATACTTACCAGAAAATAACCCTAGAAACTAGATTTGATCTTCTAAAATCAATCAAAATGATCAAGTGGCCATTGATTCGACGCGAATTGTATATAAATGCAACACACCAACACAAACACCACCTCTCGGACAAAAAATTTACGAAAGGTAGAAAACTATACTAGATATTCATAATGTATCTATCAGTTTCGCCGCTTAATACAACATATGGCCACTTTATTGGCTTAGAATGTTGTGTTCCCGAAAGGGAACATTATGCAATAGAGGGTTAAGATAGCCATAAATGTTCACGTTGAATTTAATGATTTATATCTCAAAAACGAATAAATATTTTCAAGATCCGGTTTCATCACGAAAAAGTAGGCACTTTCCTCTATAAATCACGAATAGTTCATTAAGATATCTTAAGAATTCGATTTTTCGTGATTTTTTAAAACAAAGTTATTAATTTCAAAAATCTTAAAAAATAGGTTAACTTCAACAATCTTTATCTCAAAAACGAATCAAGACTTTTCAATTTGGTTCTCAGCACGACAAAATAGACACTTGCCTCTATAAATTTTGAAGGTGTCATTAAAATATCTCAACAATTCGATGTTTGGTGATTTTTAATTAACTTGAGATAGCCATAAATGTTGACGTTCAATTTAATGATTTATATCTCAAAAACGAATAAATATTTTCAAGATCCGGTTTCATCACGAAAAAATAGACACTTTCCTCTATAAATTACGAATAGTTCATTACGATATCTTAAGAATTCGATTTTTCGTGATTTTTTAAAGCAAGATTATTAATTTCAAAAAATCATAAAAAATTAGGTTAACTTCAATAGTCTTTATTTCAAAAACCAAAAGCCTTTATAAATTTTGAATGTATCATTAAAATATCTCAATTATTCGATTTTTGGTGATTTTTAATTAACTTGAGATAGCCAAAAATGTTCACGTTCAATTTTATGCTTTATATCTCAAAAACAAATAAATATTCTAAATGAAAAATAAATATTTATTTTTCTTATTATTTAGGGAATGTGGCATCCTGAAATCATGTTAGAAAATTCACTTAGCGACCTGCAAAGGGTCAGACAGAAATTTAGTGGTGAGGGCGGAGGGTGAACAATTCAAAATAAGTGGTTCTTAGGTGTAAAACGTAAATAATTTTTTTCTCAAAATCTAGGAAGTTTAGCACCCTGGAACCATATTAGAAAATTCACTTAACCCTCCTAGAACCTCTCTGCAAACGGTCGTATCAAAATTTAAAGGTTGGGGTGAACAATTTAAATTATATCGGTTTTAGGTGTAAACAATTTTTTTCTCAATCTCTTCCTTTTTTTAAACTTTATTAAAATCAACTCAACATGCAATATAATATTCGCTAATGTGTTCCAATCAGTAAGGAAAAATAGTGATTTTCCTAAGGCAAATAGTTCAATTTTAATTTACTATAAATCTTGTAGCAACTTTCTTGTTAAACGGCTATGTATATTTTTGAGACCCAAACCAATGTTAGCTGCACTGCAACACTTATTGATGATTTTATGGAACCGCTTGGTTATGGATATCTTAAGAAATCATTAATGAGTATTATATTTAGTTCGACATGTAACTGATCGTTACGAACAAGCTAAGGAGCATCTACAGCCGTCCGTAGTATTTTATTTTGTTAGGACAGAATCTTGCGAATATTTGTTGTACCAGCGTTGGTCCACACTGGGAAATCATAGGTTACCAGAGATCTTTTGAAGTTTCTTTGAAACTTGTCTTCATTTTGGAGTAAGTACCATTTAGTAAGCCATTTCTACATGTTGTTAATACCATATTGAAGGTGTTCTATTGTTTTCTCTAAATCACTACTTTAAGTCATAATCAACAATCGTCAGCAAATAGAGCTTTTTTATTGAATCTTTGGAGGTATGGTATATCATGCAAATACAGGGTGTCCGGCATAAGAACTGACACAGAGCAGTGGCATGTAGATCAACCTAAAATATGATGATTTAACGCAACTTGCCTTATACCAAGCACCCCTGAGAAGTTGCAGGCCTTCAAAGTTGAGTCTTAAATTTCGAAAAAAAATAATATCTCGATAATGGATTAAGTTAGAAAAACCAAATTTGGTATACGTTATGACTGAGAGATCATTTAAAGCATTTCAAGGGGTTGGTTAGGGATGATGGTACCCTAAAATTTGAAAGACTTTTTTAATCCGTCGGCAGATATATAATATCTTATTGTTTCATTTTATGTGGAATTTAATTCTATAACTTTTTTTACTCTTATTATTTTTTAAGAAACCTAATCAGTTTCATAAAAAACCCGAATAACTAAAGACGCGTATTTTATAAATTTTAATTAAAACCATAGGAAGTTGAGTTTTTCAGTTCATTTTTTCATGGTTGTAACTTGCTGTTAGTACAAGCATCAAGACCATGAAGAAATAGAACACTCCTGTTAGTGTGGATGGCGATTTTGTCATTTTATTGTAGAGATTCACAAACATGAGGTATATACCAAATTTGAAATAATTATTCAAAAAGTACCGGAGAAAAATGCAAAATTAGAAAAATGAACTGAAACTTTACTACTCTGTAATGAACACATAACGCATTTTTGACCACATGCTTATTAGCATTTTTTTCCTATTTTATCGACTACTACCGCCCCCTGAAATATGTACTTGTCGTTCATTAACACCCTGTATAGATGCTTCATTTTCATTGCTTATCTCGACAATCAAAGAGGTAGCTAGAATGTCTACTAAACCTAATAGATCCATTCCATCGAATTATAATTTACCACCCAAGTATTTCTCGACTTGATCAAGTCAAGATTAGTATTATCCATACAGTAAAGATCCTGGAATGTGAATAACAACTACAAGAATAGTGAAAACATGAAGAAATTTGTACAATTACTCATGAAGGGATTCAGTTGTCTACTGATGAAGATAAAACCCAAAGCATTTGCCGATTATCTTGAAGTAACCTTTATTTCTCATGTACCCCGAGAAAACACTTCATTGGCCAATGCTATTCAAACATACAATGAAACGCATCTTAATTTACAATCTAGCCAATCGAAAAGTTCCAGAACATGACCTTATACGAAATTTAATTTTAAAACACCTTCCCTCGAACATTACTACCCACCTAACTGATATCTTCACACATCGAAAAAAGCTGAGATACTAATGTTCAAACCTGGTAAAACGTACAGTACTAGATTCAATTACCGTAACATTAGCCTCTTACCGACGCTATTTAAATTGTATGGAAACGTAATTTTGCGTGGACTTCAAGAACAGTTGATAGAAAGAAATATTATTCCAAATATTCAGTTCGGGTTTCAGACGGAACACTCGGCGATTCACCAATTGGTGCATGTTACAGAATTTATTAAGAAAAATTATGAAAGTAAGCAGTTCACCACCATTGCCTTTGACACTGTTTGGAGGGAGTATTTAAAGTTCAAGCTATTACATCTAGGCTTATATGACTACATTACCGCAATTCTTATGTCATATCTTCAGGA
Organism: Onthophagus sagittarius; assembly: GCA_036711965.1. Classification (NCBI taxonomy): domain Eukaryota; kingdom Metazoa; phylum Arthropoda; class Insecta; order Coleoptera; family Scarabaeidae; genus Onthophagus; species Onthophagus sagittarius. The sequence continues at coordinate 26,706,194 of JASERS010000010.1, read as the reverse complement.
ACCAACATTTTATGTAAGAATGAATAGGTCACATTCAGATTCACGTTGTATCAGAGAAGTTCCTCAAGGGGATTGACGACTGTTGATTATGACTCAAGGTAGTGATTTAGAGGAAACAAACACCTTTAACATGCTATTAACAACATGCAGAAAAGGCTTGAATTATTAATCCCCCGCCCCACTTCTAAATTTTTGTGTATCCCTTTGCAGAGGAGTTCTAGGAGGGCTAAGTGAATTTTCTAGTATGGCTACACTTCTCCGATTTGAAGAAAAAAATTATTTACGTTTTACACCTAAAACCGAATTAATTAAAAATTATTCATCCCCCGCCCCCACCTTCAAATTTCTGTCTGTCCCTTTGCAGAGGAGTTAAAAATCTTGCTTTAAAAAATCAGGAAAAATCAAATTCTTAAGATATCTTTATAAACTATTCATGATTTATAGAGGAAAGTGTCTATTTTCTGATTATGAAAGCGGATCTTAAAAATATTTATTCGTTTTTGAGATATAAATCATTAAATTCAATGTGAACATTTATGGCTATCTCAAGTTAATTAAAAATCACCAAAAATTGAATTCTTGAGATATTTTAATGATACATTCAAAATTTATAGAGGTAAGTGTCTAATTTGTCATGGTGAGAACCAAATTAGAAAATCTTTATTCATTTTTGAGATAAAGATTATTTAAGTTAACCTAATTTTTGAAGTTAATAATCTTATTTTAAAAATCATAAAACAATCAAATTCTTAAGATATCTTCGTGAACTATTCATGATTTATAGAGGAAAGTGTCTATTTTCTGATTATGAAAGCGGATCTTAAAAATATTTATTCGTTTTTGAGATATAAATCATTAAATTCAATGTGAACATTTATGGCTATCTCAAGTTAATTAAAAATCATCAAAAATCGAATTCTTGAGATATTTTAATGATACATTCGAAATTTATAGAAGCAAGTGTCTATTTTGTCATGGTGAGAACCAAATTAGAAAATCTTTATTCATTTTTGAGATAAAAATTATTTAAATTAACCTAATTTTTGAAGTTAATAATCTTATTTTAAAAATCATAAAACAATCAAATTCTTAAGATATCTTCGTGAACTATTCATGATTTATAGAGGAAAGTGTCTATTTTCTGGCTATGAAAGTGGATCTTAAAAATATTTATTCGTTTTTGAGATATAAATCATTAAATTCAACGTGAACATTTATGGCTATCTCAAGTTAATTAAATATCACCAAAAATCGAATTCTTGAGATATTTTAATGATACATTCGAAATTTATAGAAGCAAGTGTCTATTTTGTCATGGTGAGAACCAAATTAGAAAATCTTTATTCATTTTTGAGATAAAGATTATTTAAGTTAACCTAATTTTTGAAGTTAATAATTTTATTTTAAAAATCAAAAAAAAAATCAAATTCTTAAGATATCTTCGTGAACTATTCATGATTTATAGAGGAAAGTGTCCATTTTCTGATTATGAAAGCGGATCTTAAAAATATTTATTTGTTTTTGAGATATAAATCATTCAATTCAACGTGAACATTTATGGCTATCTCAAGTTAATTAAAAATCACCAAAAATCGAATTTTTGAGATATTTTAATGATACATTCGAAATTTATAGAAGCAAGTGTCTATTTTGTCATGGTGAGGAACAAATTAGGAAATCTTTATTCATTTTTGAGATAAAGATTATTTAAGTTAACCTAATTTTTGAAGTTAATAATTTTATTTTAAAAATAAAAAAAAAATCAAATTCTTAAGATATCTTCGTGAACTATTCATGATTTATAGAGGAAAGTGTCCATTTTCTGATTATGAAAGCGGATCTTAAAAATATTTATTTGTTTTTGAGATATAAATCATTAAATTCAACGTGAACATTTATGGCTATCTCAAGTTAATTAAAAATCACCAAAAATCGAATTTTTGAGATATTTTAATGATACATTCGAAATTTATAGAAGCAAGTGTCTATATTGTCATGGTGAGAACCAAATTAGGAAATCTTTATTCATTTTTGAGATAAAGATTATTTAAGTTAACCTAATTTTTGAAGTTAATAATTTTATTTTAAAAATCATAAAAAAATCAAATTCTTAAGATATCTTCGTGAACTATTCACGATTTATAGAGGAAAGTGTCTGTTTTCTGGTGATGAAAGCAGATTTTAAAAATATTTATTTGTTTTTGAGATACAAATCATTAAATTCAACGTGAACATTTATGGCTATCTCAAGTTAATTAAAAATCAGCAAAATACGAATTCTTGAGATATTTTAATGATGCATTCAAAATTTATAGAGGCAAGTGTCCATTTAGTTATGGTGAGAACCAAATTAGAATATCTTTATTCGTTTTTGAGATAAAGACTATTGAAATTAACCTAATTTTTTATGATTTTTTAAAATTAATAATCTTGCTTTAAAAAATCACAAAAAATCGAATTCTTAAGATATCTTCATGAATTATTCATGATTTATAAAGGAAATTGTCTACTTTTTCGTGATGAAAGCGAATCTTGAAAATATTTATTCGTTTTGGAGATAAAGATTATTTAAGTTAACCTAACTTTTATGACTTTTTGAAATTAATGATCTTGTTTTAAAAAATCACAAAAAATCGAATTCTTAAGATATCTTAATGAGTTATTCATGATTTATAAAGAAAAGTGTCTATTTTCTCGTGATGAAAGCGGATCTTGAAGATATTTATTCGTTTTTGAGATATAAAACATTAAATTCAACGTGAACATTTATGGCTATCTCAAGTTAATTAAAAATCACCAAAAATTGAATTCTTGAGATATTTTAATATCTATTATTGGTTCTAGTGACAATGCTAGATAATCATAAGAAACATTTAAGAGCCTGAACATAACACAACTTCGAGCTAAAATTTAATACTTTTTTCCTATGTATAATAAATAACCATTTTTTTAGGCTCTTAAAGACAATAATAAAAACGTTTGGTTATATATAAGCGCCCAAGGAATTAACATCTACGAAAGAGGCAATTCCTCGACCCACAACGGCCCGATGCTTTGCGAATCGTTCGAATGGCGATCAATCCAAACTTTATGCTACAGCAAACAATATTTATGCGTATTACCCCACGCCGTTAAATTGCACAGATCGAAATTAAAAAAATACAAACTCAAAATGGACCATAAAAAGTAAATTTCAATTCATCTCAATTAAAATTTAGTTAATAATCTTACCTCTTTTAGGAGTTATTTCACGTTTCGTTTAGCCTCCCTCCACCACCAATTCTTTTTGCGACTCCGGACCGAATTTACTTCGCTCCAATCGCTCTCGCAACAATTCGGAATCCCTTTAAAAGACATAAAAAACGAAACTAATTCATTGTTTAAATTGGAATCGTTGACAAATAATTATTTAACGTTGGATAAAGCGTCCGTTAACGCCGAAACCGAATTTCGAATCGAATTTTGTTCAAATTCGCGGTCGGAAACTCCAAAAAATACAAATTTGAGGCGAAGATCGAGGAGTGCCAATGATTTCAAAGAAATTAATAACATCGAAATGTTTCAAAATAAAGAGAATGAAAATGCAAAAATGAATGAAAATGGGTTAATTTTGGATAGTGGGTGTTTATCGGGGTTGCCGAACCCGACGAGTTTTGATAAAAGGAGAGGGGTTAAAATGGGGATAAGAGCTTTTGGGGCAACACATCGTGTTTCGCGGTCAATGGAGGCGGTTAATTCGCTCGGAAATGAAGCGGATTTAGAACAATTAAGTTTGCAAAGTGTTTCGATCCATTGCAGCACGGTTTCGACTCCTCAATCTCCGATACACGACGCTTACATAATTGGTTCAATTTTAGAGCCGAAATCCGAGTCGAACCAAATTTTCCCCGACATCCAAGAAAGTTTAAACGAGACATTATTAAATAAATTAAACGCGTTCTCTTACGACGAAGAGCGCTTCTTGCAAGCAATCTCATTGACGAAAGATTCGAAAGGAAGCTTGGGGATACAAATAACAGAGGGATCTGACGGAAAAGTTTATATTCAATCGGTTATAGATGGGGGCCCCGCTCAATTAACGGGAAAAATCAACAACGGGGATCAAATAATCAGCGTCGATGGGAAAAATTTACTCAGCATGAAGTACTCGGACGCTTTGGATTTATTAAAAAATACCAACAAAAACGTCAACTTAATTTTATCTCAATTAAACCGAAATAAAACCGAATCGAAGAGAAATATTTCAAAAAATTTAACACTCAATTTATCAAAAATAAACGAATCCCACCTAAAAAACTTACGCCTCGAAAAAACGATGGAAAAATTAAAAGCAATTTCCCTCGAAAACGACACCCTAGAAAAACACGTTACCGAAAATTGTTACGATTTATCAAACCTAAGAAAATACAACACATTCTTTAACAACCAACCGGAAGTACCATATCATAAACATATCAGATACGAAATTGACCCGAATCAAACCGGGAATAAACTAAACAAAACCATATCGAAATCGTGTCATCAAATTTACATAGAAAAAAATCAAAATGATCGTGCAATTATCGTTGATATGATACCGAAACAAACCGATTTTTATCATTCTCTTGACCGCAAAGAGTTAATTCAACCGGAGGAGATTCAAACGGCGTCGATTGCTTTGCCAAGAAGCTTGGGGTTGAGTAGAAAATGGAAAGGGCCCGTTAAATATCCGGTTACCCCGGTTAAAAAGAGCAATGTTGAAGAGATGACCACTTCTGATGAGGAACAAGTATTTATCTAAAAATGCAGGAACAATAATTAATTTGTAAGGTTTTATTAAATAATAAATAATAATAAATATAGTTTGTATAACTGTTTTAGAAAATGCTTGAGAATTTCGTAGCAGAAAATGTTATTTAATTAATACAGTGTGCCTATAAACTAATTATGTTTTAATTATATCATTTTTTTTTATGATTTTAGATAACTCGCAAATTATTAATTAAAAGAATTAGTTACTGCAAGTATTAATATAGATAAATAACCCGATTTAACTTTTAGGGTATAAACATATATTCTATTATTGTATTAATTGTTTAGTAATAAAGTGTATAAAGCAAAAATTTCTATTTTTTTTTTAATTATTAAAAATAATTTATTTTTGTAACTCACAATATACTTGCCAGTATATTTGGTTGCCTACATAACTCGTTTAAACCAAAGGAAAATCACATTTTAAAGGGAAGGAGAAGGGTGACGTCACGAGCTACGAAGCAGTGGGAGTTAGGTCCATTACTATCATCTTTTAGTTAAATTTATTTTACAAATAAATCCGTCCACCAGCCAATCAGAATGCGTAAAATAGCCATCGTTGAACTCGTCGTTGAAATTTAAAAATTCTTTAAAAATCGGTTTTTTGGAAAATTGTTATGAAATTATTTTCAATTACTAATTGGAGCATCTATTTTCTAAAAGTGAAGTCAATTTGAAAATATCTTATTTAATTCTTGAGATATAAACTACTGAACTTCAATGGGATTCTTCCGATATTTTTAGAAAATTTAAAAATTCCTGAAAACTCGATTTTTTGAAAAATTGTTATGAAACTACTTTTAATTACTAATTGAAGCATTTACTTTCTAAAAGTGAAGTCAATTTGAAAATATCTCATTTAGTTGTTGAGATATAAGCTGCTGAGCTTAATTAGAATTTTTCCAGTATTTTGTATAAATTTAAAAATTCCTGAAAAATTGATTTTTTGAAATAATGTTATGAAATTTGTTTCAATTACTAATTGGAGCATCTACTTTCTAAAAGTGAAGTCAATTTGAAAATATCTCACTTAATTCTTGAGATATAAACTGTTGAATTTAATTAGGATTCTTCAGATATTTTGTATAAATTTAAAAATTCCTAAAAACTAAATTTTTTGAAAAATTGTTATGAAATAATTTTCAATTACTAATTGGAGCATCTACTTTCTAAAAGTGAAGTCAATTTTAAAATAAATCACTTAATTCTTGAGATATAAGCTGCTGAGCTTAATTAGGATTTTTCCAGAATTTTGTATAAATTTAAAAATTGCTGAAAAATTGATTGCTTGAAATAATGTTATGAAATTTGTTTCAATTACTAATTGGAGCATCTACTTTCTAAAAGTGAAGTCAATTTGAAAATATCTCATTTAATTGTTGAGATATAAGCTGCTGAGCTTAATTAGGATTTTTCCAGAATTTTGTATAAATTTAAAAATCCCTGAAAAATTGATTGTTTGAAATAATGTTATGAAATTTGTTTCAATTACTAATTGGAGCATCTACTTTCTAAAAGTGAAGTCAATTTGAAAATATCTCACTTAATTCTTGAGTTATAAACTGCTGAATTGAATTAGGATTCTTCCGATATTTTGTATAAATTTAAAAATTCCTAAAAACTAAATTTTTTGAAAAATTGTTATGAAATAATTTTCAATTACTAATTGGAGCATCTACTTTCTAAAAGTGAAGTCAATTTTAAAATAAATCACTTAATTCTTGAGATATAAGCTGCTGAGCTTAATTTGGATTTTTCCAGAATTTTGTATAAATTCAAAAATTGCTGAAAAATTGATTGCTTGAAATAATGTTATGAAATTTGTTTCAATTACTAATTGGAGCATCTACTTTCTAAAAGTGAAGTCAATTTGAAAATATCTCATTTAATTGTTGAGATATAAGCTGCTGAGCTTAATTAGGATTTTTCCAGAATTTTGTATAAATTTAAAAATTCCTGAAAAATTGATTGTTTGAAATAATGTTATGAAATTTGTTTCAATTACTAATTGGAGCATCTACTTTCTAAAAGTGAAGTCAATTTTAAAATAAATCACTTAATTCTTGAGATATAAGCTGCTGAGCTTAATTAGGATTTTTCCAGAATTTTGTATAAATTTAAAAATTCCTGAAAAATTGATTGTTTGAAATAATGTTATGAAATTTGTTTCAATTACTAATTGGAGCATCTACTTTCTAAAACTGAAGTCAATTTGAAAATATCTCGTTTAATTGTTGAGATATAAGCTGCTGAGCTTAATTAGGATTTTTCCAGAATTTTGTATAAATTTAAAAATTCCTGAAAATCGATTTTTGGAAAAATTGTTATGAAATTATATTCAATTACTAATTAGAGCATCTTCTTTCTAAAAGTGAAGTCTATGGTCAAATCTATGGACTTCCAATGGTATCCTTATGTATTAATGTGAGTGGCATAGTAATGAACTTGTTATTAGATACACAACTAAATGACACTTCCATCAAACCTTTCTTAATTGCAAAATATATAGATGATCTACTAATTATTCTACCTAAAAATCAATATAAGCAACTTCTAGACAAATTCAATGAGTATAACCCACGTTTACAATTTACAGTTGAAACGTTAGGTAATGAACAAATTGCATATTTGGATATGAATATTATAATAAATAAAGAACAAAAAATGATATATACTACAAGTAGTATATATACGGAAAGAATATTAGCAGTAATAGAGTACTTCATTACTTTAGTAATCACCCAAGAACTCAGATAATAAATACCATTAACAATTTGATCCGTCGAGCCATTATTCTGACTGATGATACATATATAAAGGAAATAAAAACTAAAATATATAGTATATTATTAGGAAATGTATACCCAAAAACATTAATTAATAAAATCTGGTATGAAAATTATAATAAAATAAAGCAATCAAGATCAGTAGACACACAACATCACATTAATATAAACATGGAACAAGAAACAACTACAAATGTCAGTCAAAATATAACAGTAAATATACTAAATAAACATCATTGTACAAATGCTAATAAAAATAAAATGAAAGATAAAACCCAAACAAAAATTACAGATTTCTTACTAGATACAGATATGATTAGTCAACTTGATTCAAACGTTTTAAATGCACAAAATATTGTCGATAAGGGTAAAAAGGTAAGTTCTATAAAATAAAATATATCCCCTCAATAACAAATAAAATTAAATCAGTTTTTAAAAAATATTAATTTCAAGAAATCAAATTAGCCCAGTACAATAATAATCAATAATAATAAATTGACAAATGTTTTGAGTAATATGAAAGATAAACACGCTATAAAAAATCGTCATAATTTTGATTTTGAAACGCCAAAAGTGTTGACCACTGAAGGCGATGCATTCACCAGGAAGAATATTGAAGCTATCTATATTACAAAAAACATTGATAAATCAATTAATTTCAAATCCGATTCAGGGAATATAAGAAGCTTTTATGCTGGCATAATTAACATATTAGATATATGATTGTATGGATAAGGGTTAATAAAAAATAAATAAATAAATTAAAATAAAATTATATTGAATTACAGATATTAAATTGGTAATAAAAATTTAAATGTTTTGGCCTTGTAGTCTGCACGTCACAAAGTATTGAAAAAACTCGTTTTTCTTTTTCTTTTCTATTGTGTCTTGCCAAATTTCGTTTGTGTGCATCTGAGTTAATTCGTTGTTTAAGCTTTGAGAAATTTTGGTGAAGTCAATTTAGAGATATTTTACTCAGAACTTGAGATACAAGCTGTTGAATTTAATTGGGATTTTTCCAGTATTTTGTGTAAATTTAAAAATTCCTAAAAAATCGATTTTTTGAAAAATTGTTACAAAATTAATTTCAATTAATAATTGGAGCATCTACTTTCTAAAAGTGAAGTCAATTTGAAAATATCTCACTTAGTTCTTGAGATATAAACTGCTGAACTTAATTGGGATTCTTCCAATATTTTGTATAAATTTATAAATTCCTGAAAAATTGATTTTTTAAACCATTATTACGAAATTACATTCAATTACTAAGTAGAAGATGGTAGTAAACGAGCCTTAGAAATTGAATCAATTTAATTTATCTTCTATTATGTACTGCTTTCTTAATGTTGATTGTGAAAGAAACGTGTTTTGATTTTTATTATTTAATTAAACAAAATACGTAAGTTTGAAACCACTAAAATATCAGACACTAATTAAAAATGTGTGGATAATTTAAAACACACAATTGTGGAATATTAGAAAATGTTCTTTTAAAAACTCTTAAATGATGGCACTTTTGCAGATTTTTTAATAATTTCCCAGATGTATATCTAGGTTGTATCTGGTTATGAATTAAGTGTTTATAGTTCATTATCAACAATATTTATGCAAAAAGTGTCTGTCTATCTATTTTAAGTTTTGAATTGTGATTAATTTTTGTACCAAAAATCCGAAATTATTATATTTTGAAGATATTTGCTATATTTTTCCAAATTTCTTATTTTCAGGTTGTATCTGGTTATGAATTATGCTTTTCCACACCGTTATGAATAATTTTCACGAATGAGGTCTTTGATGATCCATTTTAATTTTTGAATTATGAAAAAGCTTTGCAATAAAAATCATCAATTATGATGTTTTAGAGATTTAGATGTTAAACTGTAATAACCAAATTCTAATTCGATATAGATATTTAGTGTGTAAATTTATTAAAAAACACCAACAAAAACGTCAACTACATTTTATCTCAATTAAATCGAAATAAAACCCAATCCAAGAGAAATATTTCAAAAAATTTAACTCTCAATTTATCGAAAATAAACGAATCCCACCTAAAAAATTTAGGCCTCGAAAAAACGATGGAAAAATTAAAAGCAATTTCCCTCGAAAACGACACCCTAGAATAACACGTAACCGAAAATTGTTACGATTTATCAAACCTAAGAAAATACAACACATTCTTTAACAACCAACCGAAAGTACCATATCATAAACATATCAGATACGAAATTGAACCGAATCAAACCGGGAATAAACTAAACAAAACCATATCGAAATCGTGTCATCAAATTTACACAGAAAAAAATCAAAATGATCGTGCAATTATCGTTGATATGATACCGAAACAAACCGATTTTTATCATTCTCTTGACCGCAAAGAGTTGATTCAACCGGAGGAGATTCAAACGGCGTCGATTGCTTTGCCAATGAGCTTGGGGTTGAGTAGAAAATGGAAAGGGCCCGTTAAATATCCGGTTACCCCGGTTAAAAAGAGCAATGTTGAAGAGATGACCACTTCTGATGAGGTACAAGAATTTATCTAAAAATGCAGGAACAATAATTAATTTGTAAGGTTTTATTAAATAATAAATAATAATGAATATAGTTTGTATAACTGTTTTAGAAAATGCTTGAGAATTTCGTAGCAGAAAATGTTATTTAATTAATACAGTGTGCCTATAAACTAATTATGTTTTAATTATATTTTTTTTTATGATATTAGATAACTCGCAAATTATTAATTAAAAGAATTAGTTAATGCAAGTATTAATATAGATAAATAACCCGATTTAACTTTTAGGGTATAAACATATATTCTATTATTGTATTAATTGTTTAGTAATAAAGTGTATAAAGCAAAAATTTCTATTTTTTTTTAATTATCAATAATAATTTATTTTTGTAACCCCACAATATACATGCGAGTATGTTTGGTTGCCTATATAACTCGTTTAAACTAAGGAACCTATTGTACCAGGTAGACCAATGACTGAAAAACGCGTTTTGAAGGGTAAGGAGAGGAGGTCACGTCACGAGTTACGTAGCAGTGGGAGTTAATCTTTTGGTTAAATTTATCTTATAGATAAATCCATCCACTAACCAATCAGAATGCTTAAAAGTAGCCGTAACCATATTAATAATTCCTTAGATACCTTAATCAGAAGATGGTAGTAACGAGCCTTAGGCCCGTTACTACCAAATCGTTGACATCTATTAGATAAGCTGACTCTAAGATAACTGCTTTATGAAATGTCGGAAATAAAAAAAATATGTTGAAACAGTTTTAAATAAGAGAATAAATTAACTAAAAATAATTATTTGGAACATCAAAACGATGACGATAATAACGATGAGGTTAAAATCCAAGCTCACGAAGAGAACATAACTCAAATTTCTTGGAATTCCTATTTGGATGGACCAAAAAATATCAATTTGGCGTCTTCGAGTTTAGATCGTTGTTTATGTTAATAGAATTTTTCAACCCAATTAGAAATAAAACAGAAGTAAGAACCGCATTTCAGAATTAAATTAAAACTGCGCGTTTTGAAGGGTAAGGATGGGGGTGACGTCACGACTTACGTAGCAGTTGGACTTAATTTTTTAGTTAAATTTATCTTATAAACATCCACTAGCCAATCAGAATGCGTAAAATAGCCGTAACCATGGTCATAATTCTTTAGATATCTTAATCAGAAGATGGTGGTAACGAGCCTTACTATCTCAAGTTATCTCACAGATAAAAAATCCCTAAGATATTCCAAGACTCTAATGATATTTAAATTGGTAACCATATAGTCAAAAGGCCTAATACTTTGACATTTTAACTAATTTTAACCACAAATGACATCGCTGAACTTAAAAAACGGTTTTTTGCTACGAATATATTTTCAATTACTAATTGAAGCATCTACCTTCCGAAAATGAAGTCAGTTTTAAAATTTCTCACTTAGTTCTTAAGATATAAGATGTTGAACTTTATTTGGATTTTTCCAATATTTTGTAAAAATTACTGAAAAATCGATTTTTTGATAAAGTGTTATGAAATTACTTTCAATTACTAATTAGAGCATCTACTTTCTAAAAGTGAAGTCAATTTGAAAATATCTCATTTAGTTCTTGAGATATAAGCTGCTGAGCTTAATTGGGCAGAAGAAGAAGAAGAAAAACAAATTTTATTCAAAAACCCTTGTACATAAATAAATTAAAAAATTATAATAATAACATATTATTAATGAAAGGGTTGGAATAGGGTTATCGACCGGAGTCTTTCTGCCCATTTTTGTAGATAGCGACTAGTTTCAATCTTCTCTGATGGCTAGAAGTTTTGGAAAGAAAAACGTGGATTATTGAGAGAATTGGGTAATTGAGGTGATGTGAGCATGTGTTGGAACTTAATTGGGATTTTTCCAGTATTTTGTATAAATTTAAAAATTTCTGAAAAATTAATTTTTTGAAAAATTGTTATGAAATTTCTTTCAATTACTAATCGGAGCATCGAATTTCTAATAGTGAAGTCAATTTGAAAATATCTCACTTAGTTCTCGAGATATAAGCTGTTTAGCTTAATAGGGATTTTTCCAGTATTTTGTATAAACTTAAAAATTCCTGAAAAATTGATTATTAGAAAAATTGTTATGAAATTACTTTCAATTACTAATTGGAGCATCTAATTTCTAAAAGTGAAGTCAATTTGAAGATATCTCACTTAGTTCTTGAGATATAAGCTGCCGAGCTTAATTACGATTTCTCGAGTATTTTGTACAAATTTAAAAATTCCTAAAAACACGATTTTTTGAAAAATTGTTATAAAATAACTTTCAGTTACTAATTGGAGCATCTACTTTTCAAAAGTGAAGTCAATTTGAAAATATTTCACTAAGTTCTTGAGATATAAGCTGCTGAACTTAATTGGGATTCTTACGTTATTTTGTATAAATTTAAAAATTCCTGAAAAATCGATTTTTTGAAAAATTGTTAGGAAGTTACTTTCAATTACCAATTGGAGCATCTAATTTATAAAAGTGAAGCCAATTTGAAAATATCTCACTTAGTTCTTGAGATATAAGCTGCTGAGTTTAATTGGGATTTTTCCAGTATTTTGTAGAAATTTAAAAATTCCTGAAAAATTAATTCTTTAAACAATTGTTATGAAATTATATTTAATTACTAATTGGAGCATCTACTTTCTGAAAGTGAAGTCAATTTGAAAATATCTCACTAAGTTCTTGAGATATAAGCTGCCGAACTTAATTGGGATTCTTACGTTAATTTGTATAAATTTAAAAATTCCTGAAAAATCGATTTTTTGAAAAATTGTTAGGAAGTTACTTTCAATTACCAATTGGAGCATCTAATTTATAAAAGTGAAGCCAATTTGAAAATATCTCACTTAGTTCTTGAGATATTAGTGGCTGAACTTAATTGGGACTTTTCCAGTATTTTGTATATTGTAACTAATACCAAAAGTAGTAAGAAGTGCATACTTTGCATTCGTTCATTCCATACTTTCCTATTCTATACTAGCATGGGGAGCAACTCCTGAAGCTGCTCGCATGTTCGGGCTGCAGCGCAGGGCAGTGAGAATAGTGGCGGGTTTAAGTTATCGTGGTGATTGCAGAAATGCTTTTATTACACAGTCAATACTCACTATTCCTTCTCTATACATCCTCCGGTGCGTGGGATATTCCTTGGAGAGCATGAAATCTTTAAAAAAGCATGGTGATGTTCAGACCTATAACACACGTGAGACAAAAGACTTCTGCCCAGACTTTGTGAGGTTATGCAAAACAAAGTCAGGTCCCATATATTGTACATGGGACAAACATTTTATAATCACCTGCCAAATAGTATGAGAGCTTTTCCAACGAACGGGTTACTTGGGGAGTTGACGGGATTCTTACTAAGGAAGGCATTTTTATACTATTCAGAAATTCCTGCGGACCTCCGTCGACATTTATTAGTGCTTGAGGATTCTTTAACGTTTCTTTATAAATTTAATCAAATCGTTATTCATTAAATAGTTTAATGATTTATTCGGTTGATCAATGAGGTTCTTTTTTTTCTCATGTATTTTTTTTTAGATTGACGAGTGTAAGGATTGTACTTTCTATCAGCACAAGGATTATTATTAATTATTATTATTATTATAAATTTAAAAATTCCTGAAAACTCGATTTCTTGAAAAATTGTTGTAAAATGACTTTCAATTATTAATTGGAGCATCTACTTTCTAAAAGTGAAGTCAATTTGAAAATATCTCACTTAGTTCTTGAGATATAAACTGCTGAACTTAATTGGGATTCTTCCGATATTTTTAACAAATTTAAAAATTTCTGAAAAATTAATTTCTTGAAAAATTGTTATGAAATTACTTTCAATTACTAATTGGACCATCTACTTTCTAAAAGTGAAATCAATTTGAAAATATCTCACTTAGTTCTTGAGATATAAACTGCTGAACTTAATTGGGATTCTTCCGATATTTTGTATAAATTTAAAAATTCCTGAAAAATTGATTTTTTGAAAAAATGTTATGAAATTACTTTCAATTACTAATTGGACCATCTACTTTCTAAAAGTGAAATCAATTTAAAAATATCTTACTTAGTTCCTGAGATATAAACTGCTGAACTTAATTGGGATTCTTCCCATATTTTGTATAAATTTAAAAATTCCTGAAAAATCGATTGTTTGAAAAAGTGTTATTATTTATTATTATCCTAAATATGATCGAAAAAAATACGTATTAAAATTGCGTTAATAAATAAATAAATTTAAATATTACGCAATAATGATTAAAACACAAACTATTTTATTTATGAGTTTATATACAGGTGTTTTCAAAATGCGTATACAACAGAAGACAACAGATTCCTTGGCCCAAAAGTGGATTATTTAAGTTAGCTAGATCTAACTAGAGGATTTCAAAGTTAGTAAAGAATCTTTTTTAATATGGCAAGTACAACATCAATGGCAATTAAATCACACTAGTCGCTTTAATTCAACGTCACAATGAAAATTTTGGTACCATAATGACTGTAAATAAAATCTCTATATGTGCAGAAAGCAAGACATACCTACATAACTACTTTTTCTTACTTATACAAATAAATAAGAGATTGGATATTATTGATTCATATTATCAGTAGATGGAATATTATTGTCAGTACAGTTTATGCCCTTCTGAACAGGGAAGACATTAATTCTGGCATTGCTTCCACCATATAACTGGAAGGATAATATACCTCGACGAATACATCTGAAACGATTGACAGTCAAATTTGTAAATCTGCAATTAAAAAGTTATTCAGTGATAGAATCTCAACAACGATGTTTTGAGAAATAGCAGAAACATCAGCTAACAGTAAATATCAAAACGTACCAATTTGATAAAACACAAATATTAAGTCAATTTGAAATCATATTACTTAGTTCTTGAGATGTAAGCTGCTGAGCTTAATTGGGATTCTTCGGATATTTTGTATAAATTTAAAAATTCCTGAAAAATCGATTTTTTGAAAAAGTGTTATGAAATTACTTTCAATTACTAAAAAAAAACAAAAATTCTATTTTTTTTAATTATCAAAAATAATTTATTCTTGTAACAGCATAATATACTTGCGAGTATGTTTGGTTGCCTGGATAACTGGTTTAAACAATTTGTAGGTTGGATTGTTAATTTTTCATTTTTTAATTAATTCATTTAAATTGAATAAAATTATTTTTTTAAACTAAATAAGTATGGGGTAATAAGAACATATCATGTTATTCTTTTGTTCGAATTAACATTTACAAATGATAACAACATACTACTGTGCTACTGTGAGGAAGTCAACTCTCTCACCGAGGTATCTCGTCTGAAGAAGATACTCGCTTCTGAACCAGACAAACGTATCGGCTTGTTGAAGAGGGAAGACCGCTCTTACACCGACAAGCTTCTAGAAACTTTACAGCTCTTAATGTCTGTTCATTTCTTAGGTTCTGACAACCCCATCACTGTCCAACCAGAGTCAAACCATCTACCGGCAGCGGATGATTGGAGTCTGGCCAAACTCATCTGCGAGGAAGAAAAAATAAGGTGGGCCGTTAATTCCTTCGCACCGTTCAAAACTCCAGGATCGGATGGGATCGCACCGACCCTCTTACAATAGGGGCTGGAATGAATCCTACTGCACTTAAAGAGCATATTCTCGGGCTGCCTGGCAACACGCTACTTGCCGTGGATTTGGCGTGATGTTACAGTTAACTTCATACCGAAACCGGGCAAGCAGGACTACTTCCTCCCGAAGTCTTACAGACCTATCAGCCTCTCCTCTTTTCTTCTGAAAACTTGAGAGACTGTGTGACAGATACATCAGAGACCACTGCCTGATCATCAGACCACTGGACTCTGATCAACATGCTTACACACAGGGCAAGTCAACGCTGACGGTTCTCAGCACTGTGGTTGACTTCATCAACGACGCTGTGGACCGCAAAGAGGCCGCCCTGGGTGTCTTCATCGACGTTGAAGGAGCCTTCGATCGAACCTTCTCAGGAATATACGAGGCTTTGGCTGAGCACAATGTTCCTCCGACCCTCTGGGGTTGGATAGAGAATACACTCAGACATAGACTCGTGAAACTAAGGATTGGCAATACCACCTTGCAAGGTACCGTTACCAGGGGCTGCCCACAAGGGGGTGTTCTCTCACCTCTATTGTGGAACCTTACATTCGACAGCCTCTTAAAACGATTAAAACTAGCCTTCTTTAAAACCGTTGACTACGCTGATGACCTGACCATCCTCGTCAGGGGGAAACACATAAATGTACATACTTTTGAACTCTCTGAAAGGATGCAGGTAGCACTCAACATAATTGAGACCTGGTGTAATAAACAAACTCTCTCAGTCAATCCCAAGAAGACCGAGATGGTAATTTTTACACGCTTACGCAGCCTAGGCGGATTTAATCTACCAACGCTTGCGAACACTCCACTTAAACTTTCCAATGAGGTTAAGTACTTGGGCTTAATTATGGATACTAAGTTAACGTGGAAAGCCCACCTAGATTATAGAGTAAAAAAAGTTGAAAACTAACTAAACTGTTGGGAGGACATGGGGGTTGTCCCCCCGAGTAGCCCTTTGGATCTACACTGCCGTTATTCGACCCATGCTAATTTATGGTGCTGTGGTGTGGTGGAATAGAACTTCAAAAATCGCCACCATCGCAGCACTCAAAAGTATACAGACACTTGCGTGTCTGTTTGTTATAGATGCGATGCGCTCTACTCCCACCGCAGCCATGGAGGTCATGTTAAACCTGCCACCTCTACATCTCTACATACAAGAGGTGGCACTGGTAACCATGAAAAGACTACAATCAGTAGCTACCAAAAAGGTGGAGGTCACTGGTGGTCGAACGTCTCTCTGGAAGGAAGCAGTCGAGGACTCACCCCTTCTGGAGTGTAAAGCCAATAGCAGTTCCACAGTAACAGATACACATAACAACTTGAAAATCTACACTGATGGTTCAAAAAGACGACATGGGTCTGGCGCGGGGGTGTTTTCCTACAACCCTAGGATCCACCTCTCAAAACCCTTAGGTAATTCCACCACCGTCGTTCAAGCAGAAATGACTGCTATTAAACTTGCCGCTGGCTACATTGTTAACACCAAGAGTCGGGGTAAGTACTTTACTATATTTACAGACAGTAAACAATCTATTTTAGCTTATTTTTTAGCAATCTATTTTAGCTTTACGTTAAGATAACGTCTAGCTTGGTAACGGATTGTCACCATGCACTGGAGGAGGCCTCGATCCACAATCGAGTCTCCATTCAATGGATAAAGGTTCACAATAGCTCAGCGGGCAACAAGAATGCTGACAGGTTAGCCAAAAAGGCAGTTGGAAGACATTTTTGGGGCCCCGAGCCGATTGTCATCCCAGCCTTAACTACTCATATTGATACGATTAAGTACATTACCCACAAGAAATTTTTAAAAGCGTGGGACAATAATCCGGGCTGTTTTCAAGCCAAGGAATTGCTAAAATATCCTTCAAAGAAAACTGCTCAGTATTTCATTGGGTTGGGCAAAACCACCCTTACATTAGCTACAGGTCTCCTCACGGGACACTGTAAAGTAAACAAGCATCTTCATAACTTGAGGATTGCTAATTCTCCTCTCTGTCGGGAATGTGAACAGGACGATGAGACTGTAATTCACATTTTGTGTGACTGCCCCTCCATAACCGACCTCAGAAAGAGGTTACTCGGGGAGAAGTGGCCGTCCACAAATGATATCAGGAACCTCCCTCTAAATGACGTCCTGGCCTTCGGAAAAACCTTAGGCTGGTTGATGTGAACAGAGGTAGAGTGGGAGTTGCACAAGGGGCCCGTTAGGGCCTAAATAAAAACAACATAACTTCAAAAGAATTTTTTTTTAAGTTCACAAATATGAATTAAATGTTTAAGGTAATAATTAATTAATTATACCAAGAATAAGTAAAGAAAATAATAAGTAGCTTACTGTGCTGGTTCTAGGATAACGAAGTTTATGATAAATTGTTGTGGAATTGTCGAAATGGGATTCAAAAAATGATAATTCTTCACCAGGATTCTTTTTTCGGGTTAAGGAAGGTTATTTTTTCATTAATCTCTTTCCTTCTTACTTTTAATGTTCCACGAGACAAAACTTGCCAGCATTCTTACACAAATTTTACTTCATTTGTTTTATCTTTGAAATTGAAAAATGACGCTCTCTTATTGGTCGATTCTATTAACCTGAAATTCGTTTTTATAATTTTCCAATATCGCCAACCTAGCATATAGAATATAACTTGGTTAATTATTGTTAATTTTTTTTAATAAACTATTTTTATAGACGAAATTTTGTAGATTTAATCTTTAAATAAACTTATTTTCAGATATTTGTTCATTTTTTTTACCTAGAATCATTACAAAGATAAATTTATTCCAGAAAGAAATCTGTAATCATGGTGGATCTCATAAATCGTTCTATACAGGATAAATCTGTAAAATTTTCAGACAATTCTTTATAAAAGAAAACTATCATGGAATAAATATACCATGTCTTAAAATGTTTGTAAATTAAAGAAAAAAAAAGTTGGAGCTCAACCCAACCCAATTTGATACCATCTCTAATGTTGTATTAAACTTAGAAGATTTGTTCTTTTGGGGTTGATTTTATTTTTCTATCCTTGGGTTAGGTTGAACTTCAACTTCATATGAAATGATATTTAGTGGTGGGTAAAAAAAATGTTTATAAAAATAAAATTGTAATATTACAGTAAATGTGATTAGAATAACAAAAATTTAATAATAACAACGCCTCATCAAAAAGGAGCCGAGCCAATGCAGTCATGATGACTGTTGTTGTTTTTCATTGGCCCTTCTTAGAAAAACAAAAAAAATGTAAAATATAATAATCAATAAAAAGTAGATAGAATAAAACTGCCACAATAAACATTCACCTTCCCTATTCTATGTAGTTCAAATAATTTCTCACAAAACTCCATTTTGATAGAGCTTTTAAAGAATCTTTTTATAGCTTGATTTAAAACTTCGCTCACCCTGCTGTCTAATTGAATAAGGAATATTGTGGCGGGGTATGCATAACGTGTGCTGGTGTCGGATATTATTGTTGTAACCTAATCTGATTTGTTAAATATGGTGGACATTTTTAAATAATAACTTTGTGAAAAAGGTGAGCAGAATGGAGGATTCTACGACACGACATATTTAACCAATTTGTCCAAGTTAAAGTGTGTGAAATGAACTCCCGCCTTTTGATACCATTTATAAACCGTAGACATGAATTCTGTATTCTTTGTATACGCACTGCAGTAACAAAATCAAGACATGGATGATATAGAGCATCCCCATAATTGAATAAGGACAGGACAAGAGCTTCACATAGTTGAATTTTTAAACGTTGATTAATTCTGTTACTGTACTGTCAACTTAAGTGTTCCATATGCCAGGCGCATAAGGGAAGAAACATGTCCATGGAATACAAGGGAAGTGTCAAGATAAATTCCCAAATTGCGGGATTCCCAAATTGACAATAAGCGACTCCTTAATCCTCTCCACCACGGCTTTGCTTTCAAATACCATAATAGTCGATTTGGACGGATTAATATTTAAACAAAGATTGGATGCCTCACGAACCAAGTTGTCCAAATCTAAATTAATAACAGTTTGCGCTTGATGAATGTGATTAATATCAAAGAAGTAATAATGTTGGGTATCATCGGCTTACATGTGAGTGGTAAGATATAGTAAGGGACCAAGGATTGAACCTTGAGGTACACCAAACGACACTACAGCTGCAGTCGACTGCTTACCATGAAACATAACAGCCTGTGATCGATTGAATAAATAATTTGCAAAAAAAATTTGTGGCACTTTCCGAGAGGCCGACGTAGTGGAGCATTGCCAAGAGAGTGGGATGGTGAATGACACCAAAGGCCTTAGAGAAATTTAACAAAATCAGCACGTTTTTGGTCAATTGCTTCAAAAATATCATCAATGACGTCGAGTAGGGTCGAGGTACAGCCGTGACCGGAACGAAAGCCTGATTGTCTAACAGGCAGAATATTAAATTTGTTTAGATGTTGGTTAAGTCTATTTGCTACAACTTTCTATAAAATTTTAGACAATATAGGTAAGATACTTATGGGCCTAAGATCTTTAAGTTCACGGCGGTTATTTGTTTTTTGGGATTAGCGTGACTTGAGCTATCTTCCAAAGTTCAGGAATTAGTCTCAGTGCCACATAACTGTAGATGGAGACTAGTCATACAATACATTATTACACATAACAAAATACACAAAAAAGAAAAGAAAAGAGCTAAATACATCTTTATACCTATGGTAGGTAGGTGACTCCACAAAGATACTCCCGTAAACTATAAAAAACATTCTCGATCAAGTATGCTTTAACTTTATTTTTGAATGCACGAGGAGCGGTGATGCTTTTTATTGAGACAGGTAACTTATTGTATAGTTTTACAAAATCGTATTGCGGACTTTTCTAGAAAAATGCTGTTTTGTGTCGCAGCAACCGCAAATCAACACGTCTCGTCTCATACTGGCTAACAGAGCTCAAAAAGCTTTCATGATTTCCGTTAACAAACACCACAGCTTTGAGAATATAGATACAAGGGAAGATAATAAAAACTATTATTTTTAAAAACTTCCTTGCAAGACTCACCACATTGTAACTGAAAAATTAATCTGATTATTCGTTTCTGAGTCACAAATACACGCCGCCACTGAGAACATCTGCCCCACAAAAGAATATTGTATGAAATGTGTGAGTAGCATAGCGCGTAATGTGCGTCCAGGGGTGATTTCCCTCAAATATTCGTTATTTGAGTTTGAGCAACGCAAAATACGACGAATTTAATCTTTTACATACGGTATTTACATGTGGTCTAAAACTCATTTCGGTATCAATGCTTAAACCCAAAAAGTTGGCTCCCTTCTGTAAAGGAATTCCAGCAAGATGTTCTATGAAAAGCGGTTGCCGAACATGAAAATTTACGCAGGCTGTTTTCTGTACATTCAAGGTTATTCTGTTTCGGGTGCACCAATCCACAAAACGCTCTACAGTGCTACCAACCAACCTATCGAGCTCACTCTGATCACGAACAGCAACAGCTATAGAGGTGTCATCTGCATGCATCACCACATGAACATTCTCGAAAATACTTGGTAAACCATTTACAAAAATTAAAAACATTATAGGACCCAGTATGGAACCATGAGGTACGCCAAGATTTACAGGTGAGTCCTCCGAGGCTATCTCCGACAGAACCACTCTCAAACTACAACTTGTAATGAAAGAAGTTAACCATTTAAGCAGACTTCCACGAATATCCACATTGTATAACTTTTCCTTGATGAAGTGTGGAGGCAACAAATCGAAAGCTCGGGAAAGGTAACAAAAAAGACGAACCACATAATTACCCTTGTCAAGGTGTTCATAGACATATGAAAAGAAACCGACAGTTGACAAGCCCCTTCGAAATCCGTACTGCGATCGACACATTACTTGAAATGCACCAAAAAAACTCAACAATCTCTGCTTAACAACGCTTTCGAATATTTTTGAAAACATGCTACAAACAGAAATAGGCCTGTAGTACTCAATACTATGCGTATCGCCATATATGACCACCTTCAGTAAGTCAGGAAAAACCCCTATCGCAATTGACCGATTATACACAGATACTTGAAGGCAATAATTTACAATGTGACATATATAAGGCAAGATTGTTGGACAACACATATTCAACATTCTAGCACTGATTCCGTCAATTCCAACCGTAGATGTTTTAATATTATAAAGAATATTCAAAACTTCTTCCTCCGATGCGAGAGAAAAAGTTAATAATTCTGAAATACCAAGCATAATATTAGTTCTGTAGTAATGAATAAAATGACGATCCCCCACTGCATTGACCTGAGTTCTGAGGAAATAGTGGTTTATTTGATCAGCATTGCCTATAGACTCAGGAATTGCTCGTTGTTTGATGTTAACAATTCCCATAAATCGAAAACTCTGCCAAAGTTCACGACAATTTTTATTATTTAGCACAACGGTTCGCAAAGTGATCCATACGGACCCCAAGGGGTTCCTAGTGTTATTCAGGGGGTCCCCGGAAAATTAAAATCGATTTGGGGGTCCCTGGACAACGTCAGGGGGTCCACGCAAGATTTAATAAAAAATAAATAAATTGAGACACATTTTATTTAAACGGAAGTTAAAATAATAATAAAAAATTGCCAATAAATTATTAGTAAATTATTTATTAATAAATTATTAGCAATTTTTACATCCCAATTAAAATATAAATATAGACAGGTGCATAAAATTGTACTTTATCGTACAATTGTACGATAAAGTACAATATATTCTAAATTGTACGTAGTTGTATTTTATACAAGTAATAACAGGCATCGCCTGTTTATACTTGATCTTGTATAAACAGTAATAGCGTCGATTCCTGCACAAACTAGTGAGTATTATACAACAATTTAGTTCTGTCTTGTATTATATTTCTATTTTTTAGGAATTTTTAAATTTATACAAAAATTTCCTATTAAGCTCAGCAGTTTATATCTCAAGAACTAAGTGAGATATCTTCAAATTGATTTCACTTTTAAAAAGTAGATGCTCCAATTAGTAATTGAAAGTAATTTTATAACAATTTAAAAAAAAACAATTTTTCAGGAATTTTTAAATTTATACAAAATACTGGAAAAATCCCAATTAAGCTCAACAGCTTATATCTCAAGAACTAAGTGAGATGTTTTCAAATTGACTTCACTTTTAGAAGGTAGATGCTCCAATTAGTAATTGAAAGTAATTTTATAACAATTTATTAAAAAATCAATTTTTCAGGAATTTTAAAATTTATACAAAATACTGGAAAAATTCCAATTAAGCTCGGCAGCATATATCTCAAGAACTAAGTGAGATATTTTCAAATTGACTTCACTTTTAGAAAGTAGATACTCTAATTAGTAATTGAAAGTAATTTCATAACACTTTTTCAAAAAATCGATTTTTCAGAAATTTTTAAATTTATAAAAAATATCGGAAGAATCCCAACTAAGGCCAGGCGCGCACATGCGATTTTCATGCGATTATTTGTCGCAGCGACATAAAAGTAGTAGTCGCAAAAAATTTGTATGGTCGCGCATTTGCGACTGATTAATCGTGACTAGAGCCTAGTATCAACATGGACTTCATAGAAACCGCTTGTATAGTGGCTCTGTTATTACGAAAGAAATTAAGAAAGCAACGGAAAAGAAAATTTTGGGTGCATCCAATTTTATCTGACAGAGAACATCGGGGTCAATTTTACATTCTTCATGAAGATTTAAGAAAGCATCCTCGTAAATTCTTTAACTATTACAGAATGAGTGAAAAATCTTTTCTTGAATTATTAAAAATAATAGGACCGAAAATATCGTACCAAAATAGTAAATGGAGAAAATGTATACCACCTGAGGAATGTCTTGCAGTAACAATAAGGTAAGAAGGTACTTACCAGCTTTTGTTTTGTGTCGTCGTTCTGCCAAATTAACTAGATATTTTCTGTAAACTACTATTAGACTAGATATATAGAAGTAGATATTAAAAATAAGGTTAAATAATAAATATATGTTCTATTTGTTTAATTTAATTAATTTATTGATTTGACAAGTCAAAATATGCATTGTCACCATCAGAAGAAATGGTTGCTGATGGTGTGGACTGTGCAGAGTTGACCGTTGATGTCGTTGGCGCGGAGTAAAGACTTTCATTGCCTCCTTGTTGCTGTTGTTGAAAATTTGATCTTGGAAATTGCACTTGGTCTACCGGACGGTTAGGATAAAGATGAGAATAAGATTGTTGCATTGAACTGTAAAAAACTGGAGGATTTCCGACGTTTTTTGCATTTTTCATGATATTTAGGATTTCAATTTTCGCATAATGTTTTTGGTCATCAGTTAATTTTTTGAACATTGGAACAAGCATAAGTGAAAAATTTTTATCTTCGTCGATTGTTTCACATTGCTTATCCTCCAATATTTTCAGTAACTTTTCTTCATATGGAATTGTTTTAAGCACAGTTTTTCTTGCAGCCCTTCTTTTAGATATGGATGTACTTTCCGAATTTTCTGTATTGGTTGCTAAAGAAGGAGAAGATATCATTTCTTGATTTTCTTGATCAATCTCAATTGATTGAGAAGGTCCGGTGTTGCTGGTAGTTGGTCTATCTTTCATTATTGGGAAAAGGAATTGCAATTGGTCGAAATAAATATATCTTCTTTTTTTTGCTGCTTGCCCAGACACTGCTTTACGCTGGGCAGCTAATTCCCTAGCGAAACAATCTTTTAAATTTTTCCATTATTTGACAATATGGCAAATTACTTTACATCCCCCGAAGGTTCAGTTCCGTGGCAATATGATAAAATTTAAATACTTATCTGCACAACATTTATTACATAAGATTATTAAAAACTATTAAATAAAAACAATATCACGTACCTCTCTTGTGTTTTTCTTCGGCCGATAACTTGTTCCAAGTGGATATAACTTTGCTATACACTTCTCCCCACAATTTTTCCTTTAAATTTCGGTCACTATACTCTTTCAAATGTTTGTTGTAAAGAGCTGGTCTTTTTTCTACCTCGATAATAATAGTTTCTGTGTCTAAGACACTAGATGTCAAGTCATTGTCACTATTATCAGACACTTCTGAAGATTCAGCCATTTTTAATAAATTTGTTGTAATAATTATCCTATACACCAACTTCGACCTGTGCTGCGACTACGACTGAACAGTCGCATGTGCGTGCATGTTCATTCTTGTTCATGTGATACATTTAAAGACGCGACAATCGCGTCGTTACAAAAATGGAGCAGGTTACATCTTTTTAATCGCTGCTATTATTTAGTCGCATATGCGCGCATTTGTATTTAATGCTATGTGTGTTATTTTTGCGACCAAACAGTCGCGCGACAGAAAATCGCATGTGCGCGCCTGGCCTAAGTTCAGTAGTTTATATCTCAAGAACTAAGTGAAATATTTTCAAATTGACTTCACTTTTAGAAAGTAGATGCTCCAATTAGTAATTGAAAGTAATTTTATAACAATATTTTAAAAAATCAATTTTTCAGGAATTTTAAAATTTATACAAAATACTGGAAAAATTCCAATTAAGCTCGGCAGCATATATCTCAAGAACTAAGTAAGATATTTTCAAATTGACTTCACTTTTAGAAAGTAGATGCTCTAATTAGTAATTGAAAGTAAATTCATAACACTTTTTCAAGAAATCGATTTTTTAGAAATTTTCAAATTTATAAAAAATATCGGAAGAATCCCAATTAAGTTCAGCAGTTTATATCTCAAGAACTAAGTAAGATATTTTCAAATTGACTTCACTTTTAGAAAGTAGGTGCTCCAATAAGTAATTGAAAGTAATTTCATAACAATTTTTTGAAAAATCAATTTTTCAGGAATTTTTAAATTTATACAAAATACTGGAAAAATCCCAATTAAGTTCAGCAGCTTATATCTCAAGAACTAAGTGAGATATTTTCAAATTGACTTCACTTTTAGAAAGTAGATGCTCTAATTAGTAGTTGAAAGTCATTTCATAATACTTTTTCAAGAAATCGATGTTTCAGAAATTTTTAAATTTATACAAAATATCGGAAGAATCCCAACTACGTTCAGCAGCTTATATCTCAAGAACTAAGTGAGATATTTTCAAATTGACTTCACTTTTAGAAAGTAGATGCTCCAATTAGTAATTGAGAGTAATTTCATAACAATTTTTTAAAAAATCAATTTTTCAGGAATTTTGAAAAAATCCCAATTAAGCTCAGCAGCTTATATCTCAAGAACTAAGTGAGAGGTTTTAAAATTTACTTCACTTTTAGAAATTAGATGCTTCAGTTAGCAATTGAAAGTAATTTTATAATAATTTTTCAAAAAATCTAGTAGATGCTTCAATTAGTAATTGAATGTAAGTTCGTAACAAGTTTCAATTTTTTTTAATTAAGTTCAGCGTTGTCATTTGTACTTAAAATTAGTTAAAATGTTAAAATATTAGGACTATATGGTTACCAATTTAAAAATTTAACTGAAATATCATTAACCATCCGTCTGTCGGGTGTGGTCCATACCGACCACACCCGACGGGTCCATGGCAAAATGATTATGTGAAATATTTTTTAAATTATTTTGCTCAAAACTTCTACGGTCACAGTACCTTTCAAGTATCTGAATATCAACTGTTTTCGCTATAAAAAACTGTTTTTCAAAATTCCAAATAGTCGCTACATAAATTTTGTCCTGACAGACCCTTCCCGATCAAATGTGTAACAATATTCGCAGATGTAATCTGTAAGAATCGTATTCCAGTTGGAACTCTATGCGTTTTTTTTTGTGTTTGTAGGGGTATTACCGAGTTATAAAACTATACCTCGGAGTGATCGCAATATAGTTCGGTAGTTCCCTTAATAATTACTATATATACGGTTACCGTATCGTTGACACGCCAGTTTACTATTGAACCCCATTTTGAGGCGTTGTGTTATGTGTTATTTATTTTACAAATATAGAGAATAGAAAAGCGCATAAAAAATTATTTATAACTAATATCAAATATCTAGTTAGCAATATACAAATAGCATTCTTACAAATAGGTAAGTAGTATCAGACAATTTTCTGATATGATTTGATAAAATAATAAATGATTTATTATTTGATAGCATTGTGATATGGATCCTTATGAAAAGGAGAGAGAAAGATTACAGAACTGTATGAAGAAGTTAGCACGGGCAGTGAAATAGAAGAGTCTGACGATAGTTCGATATCAGATCCAGATTTTGTAAGTATCAGTGATCATGATACAGAAACCGAGCAGGAAAACGTAAATGAAGATGCAGATATGATGCATCAGGATGACGGCGAGGATGATGAAGATGAACAACCCGTGATTCGTGATAGATACTCGTATTTTTTGGTAAAGATGGAACTAAATGAAAAAAGGCTGTCCCACCTAGAAATATTAGAACTCGCAACGAAAACATAGTGTCTCACCTGCCGGGGGTCATCGGTGAAGCACGTGACGCATTATCTCCCATTCAATGCTGAATGTACATGTTTGGAAACTGCATTGATATTGTAGTTGAAAACACTAATTTATTTATTGATAAAATTTCTGTTAAATACCAAGATAAGACTGAGTGTAGACTTACCGACTCTGTACAAATCCAAGCGTTGATGGGTTTGCTTTATTTAGCTAGGCTCCATCATGGATCAAGGACACATCTAGCAGTGTATTGGTCATCAGACGGTATGGGATATGAGATATTTCCTGCTACAATGGCAAAACGGAGGTTCGTCTTCTTAATGAAATGCATTCGCTTAGACGATACCACAACTAGAGGTCAAAGAAAAGAAATGAACAAACTAGCAGCAGTTCGTACTATTGTTGACAATTTCAACGACAATTGTAAGAAAATTTATTCTGTGGGCGAGTATGTAACATTAGATGAAATGCTGCTTGCCTTTAGGGGTAGGTGCAGTTTCCGAATGTACATTCCAAGTAAACCAAACAAATACGGATTGAAAGTATTCGCCGTTGTTGATGCCAAAATATTTTTCACTTCACCCATAGAAATTTACGCTGGTGTTCAACCCAATGGTCCATATAAAACTGACAACTCTACCGCTGCAGTAACTGAAAGAATGTGTTCACATTTATTAGGATCAGGAAGAAATCTTACAACAGATCGTTGGTTCACGGGATATTCAATTGTAAAGAAACTGCTAAGAGAGTACCGCCTTACTGTGGTTGGTACAATTAGAGCCAATAGAAGAGAACTACCTCTTGAAATAACACAAGTTAAAAACAGGAAAGTATATTCTTCGTTATTCGCATTTAGTAATGATATGACTGCAGTTTCATATATACCCAAAAAGGGAAAGAATGTGCTTGTAGTTTCAACAATGCACCGAGACGATCATATCGATGAAGCTACCGGTGATTGGAAAATGCCCGAAATAATTACTTTCTATAATAGCACAAAAAGTGGAGTAGATGTTGTTGATCGAATGATCACATCATACAATGTTGCAAGAAACACAAAGCGTTGGCCAATGGTAATTTTCTATAACCTCCTCAATATAGCAGCAATTAACACTTTTGTTATCTACAAAGGCAACATACCAGATGGTGAATTTGCTAAAACTCGCAGACTGTTTCAAAAAAATCTTGGTATGGAGTTAGTGAAAAATAACATGCAAAGAAGAGCCGTTGATAAGCACTTGACCAAAAATGTGCGTACTTCTGCCTTGAGGCTCTCAGGTATTGAAGAGGAGATTACTCCAGAGCCACAACCAGGGAAAAGAGGAAACTAAATATTGCAAAAGCTGAAACAATCGTTATTTTTGCAAAATTTGTAAATGTTGGTTGTACATGGAGCACATAACAGCGTGCTCAAAAAATTGCTATAACTAATTAATAATGTATTTTAATAGCGTTTTCATTAAAAAATACATTGTTAAACTAAACATTCATATATAATTATTAAACTACTAATCACGAAAACAACAAATGATTAAATGCTGTTCTAAATGTTCCATTGTGAAGTTGTGTCTTCTCTCACTTAACGTATTCTTGTAAGCCGAAAAACTTCTCTCCACGTCCACACTTGTAATTGGTGCATACTTGAACTTTGTAATTAATGCGGGATCCATAATAAATCCAGTAACAATTTCACCACTTAAAATTGATGCAATTTTTTGTAATGTGGCAAATCCTTCATTTTTACACAGAACGTCATTAAATTTATTCGTAATTATTTGACCAATATGTCCTGGTACGCTATACGTGCTGTCTTGAAACTTTTTAATCATTTCTACTGCAGTCACTAAAGGTAAATCCTGTTTTTCAAGTGATTTTATAGATTCACTTATATAACTGTAATTGTTTTTTATAAATGCCAAATTATTTTGTAGCTCCACTTTTTTTAGGACGGCCTGGCAATCTTGTATTGCTTTACTACTTGTAGCCGGAAATTCATTTATTAATTGTTTAAAATGATCTAAGGCGTTTGTGTAGTATATAGCGGCATCTAGCCATGTTCCTCATCTTGTTAGAACTGGTTGTGGTGGTAATGGGGTATTTGGTAACCTCTCTCTAAACAATTCTACCCTTAAAGTGGCTTAAATGGGCTTTAACAAATATTTGCTGCGTCTGACACCATCAGTAAAATTTTATCATTCGGTACCGGCTCCGGTAAGAAAAATGCGTTAATTCGTCGTGAATAAATCTTGTTACCGTAATATTATTTGTTTTACTTAATTCTTTGGTACTTATTAGAAAACTTTTTGACGAATTTTCATCACTTAATACTCCAAGTATTAAATTTGCCACGTATCGTCCACATACATCGGTTGTTTCGTCTACACTTATCCAAATATAATTATTTCCAATAATATTTTTTATTTCTTGAATAACTTCTTTGTAGACTGAAGTAATATAATTTTTTCGGAGATGGCTTTCATCGGGAATATGCATTGTACAATATGTTTGTAAAAAAGTATTGAAATATTTATTTGTCACTTTATGGATTGGTATGTTTGCTTTTATCAAAGCTTTGCAAAGATCAAAATTGAATTTTGATTGTTCAGTGTAGCCGGATGTTGATGCCACAGATTGTATAGCTATACCTATATTTTGTTGTTTTTTGGATTGACTTTTAGTCAGTTTTAATTTTTCCTGATGCAATGATGTTTTGACATGCTGAATTATGTAGTATTTCTTGTCACAATTAATCTGTTAACAGTAATTTAATAACGTCAATATTTTATAATGTCTTCCATAATTATTAAACAATCAATATATTGTTCTATTAATTTTAGTGATCGAAGTACTACATTGAATCAATACAGAATTTTATTTGTAGTGAATTTTGGGACATGCTATTCTTTATAATTTCCAATTTTTACCGTAAAAAGATTTCAATTTCGGTTTTAAATATTTAAAAATCTTTGGTATTATACATAATTTAATCATTATTGAAAAATATAATTAATATAATTAATTGTTTTTACTCGATTAACTCCATCAATACTTTTGAACAGATTTTTGAACAGGCTTGGCAAAATAAACGATTGCGTTCATATTTCAATTCCTTGTAATCTTTAATCCATTCTTCTACGGTTGGCTTCGGCATTGGTTTCTTCATTGTACTACGCAAGAACTTCACACTGTCACTCGAGTAACTTTAATACAACTAAATGAATTGAAGACTCGACGCAAGTCAAACCACATACGGGTTTGACTTGCCAATCCCGTGTAAGACGACACGACACAACGGGGAATTCCAAAGCTTAAATTCGATCGATGAAAAACGTGGATCTTACGTCAGACAGCACAACGAGGAAATGTACAGAGGCGCAGCAAAATATTTTTTCATAATTCAACCAATTTTTGGGGAAAAGACGCAAAAAAGTTGGAAAAAGGCTTTAAATAGGCATAAAAAAAATAATAGGCATGAAAATTCAAAAAAGGCATAACTAACCTGATCTTATTTCACTTATTTTTAACTGATTCGTAAAGATATTTAAATATATTTGTAATGCCTTTAATTTTGAGCATAAGCATATTTTCTATAAATCCGGTCTTTATTTATAAGAAATTAGCACTAGAGGACACGTTGGCGTCCTTTAGAGTTTTTTCTATTTTGAACTCTACAGACAAGATCCGATCGAAAGTGTTAAGAAAGCGCGCCCGACAGATGAAGCTTTGATTATATACAGACTGCACGCGGCCGACCTGCGGATAGATGCATTAGCAATAGCTGGGCGACCGTAAGTGGGCGGAGCTTGCGCTCTCAGATATCGAAACCTTTAATGCTTTGAAAACGGGTGGTTTTTATTAAAGTTAGTTATCAATTGTTTTTACTAACCACAATTTGTAAAATTATGTAAAATAAGAAGGATTTGTTAAAATTAAAAAGAAATAAATCCCTGGTACACAGTACTAGTAATTTTCTTAGTTATGAAGCATCAGATCATTTTAGTGCAAAAATATTACAGCAACAAATTTTCATCATAACTTCATACCAATAAAAAAATATAAAACAAATAAAATGAAACATAATTCTCCTCATTTATTTAATAAATGTTCAAATAAACCACCCTCTTGAGCTGAACAATAACCCAACAGGTTGTACAAATTTTGCTGGACGTTAGCAAATACATTCGGTGTAATTGTATTGCTTACTTCAACAATCTTTAATTGCAACTGCTCCAAATTTGCTGGTCGGTCATCTCCATAGCCATAAATAGAATTATTTAAATAGGGCCACAAAAAAAAATCGTTGGGGGCTAAATCAGGGGAGCGGGCCGGCCATTTAATAGGACCTGAATTACCTATCCACCTGTCTCCAAAAGTAGTATTTAAAAAATTCTTGACATTGCGAGTATTATGAGCAGGACAGCCATCTTGCTGATACCAAATATCGTCAATATTAAATCGTTCTTGAATTGCAGGAATGACATTGTTCTGCAATAATTCTAGGTATTTATATCCGTTTAAATTTCCATTTATGAAAAACGGCCCGATGATTTGATTTGCAATGATTCCTGCCCATACATTTAACTTTTGTGGATATTGCGTTCTTGTTGGTACATTCAAATGAAGATTTTCACGTGACCAATACCGGCAAATTTTTGAATTATGACGGCCATGCAAATAAAACGTTTTTTCGTCCGAAAATAAAATGTTATTTAAAAATAATTCATTTTGATGACATTGGTTCATCATTATTTCGCAAAACTCCATGCGGCGATAATAATCATCTGGAAAAAGTTCTTGCGATGTTGAGATTTTATAAGACCGGTATTTATGCTTATGCAAAATTTTTAGCACTGTTGTTGCTCCAATACCAATTTCACGGGCAATTTCGCGAGAAGATTTGTGCGGATTCAATTCTGCTAATGCACATATTGCAATCTCCAAAGTGCTGATGTTATCTTCTGCTTCATTTTTGTTTTTATTATTTATTAATGTGAAATTTGATTCGAAATATTTCACTGTATTTCGTATGGTATTTGCAGAAGGAATTGGCCTTTCCGGATAGTTCACAGCAAATAAATCGCGACATACTTCCGCAGAATTACCACCATAAAATTGCTTTATCATAAACAACTTTTCTTCGGGCGTATAATACTCCATTTTGAGAAATTGTGCACTACAAATTTTAGCGAAATCGCTAGGCACTCTAACCCAACCACAATCGCTAAACAAATGCAGTAAATGAGTAAAAACCAGTCTTTATCGTTCTTCTGGGATGATTTGACGCCTGTCTAGGAATGATGTCATAGCTCTGTGCGAAAAAGTAAGAGAATTTCTATCGAAGTACTATCAAACCTACGAATCATGCCAGAAATTTCGATTTTTTGTTAAAATAAAAATCAATTTTTTAGAACCTCTAAAGATTTCATTTTTAATAAAATTAAAAAGATAAATTCCCAATTTGTATAAAATCGCATTGTACCGCCCTCCGTACGAGTATCACGGCTAGAACGGTGCGGT
This sequence comes from Onthophagus sagittarius, assembly GCA_036711965.1. Classification (NCBI taxonomy): domain Eukaryota; kingdom Metazoa; phylum Arthropoda; class Insecta; order Coleoptera; family Scarabaeidae; genus Onthophagus; species Onthophagus sagittarius. The sequence goes on along the minus strand of JASERS010000010.1, from coordinate 26,673,497 downwards.
TGATTACGTCTGTCTCCGTCGCACTACGAGTTTCGTGCGGTTGCAGCAACCTGCGGATAGGGTTTTTCAATGTGTTAGACAAGGCATAGGACTTTAATGAGTTAGATAAAGAAATACATATCAACTCCAATCGGCCTGAGAAGTAAACATAGTATATCTGTTCTGTGTTAACTAATAGAAACCTTATGCCGTTCTTTTCCCACTTACGTTAAGCCTATCCGCAGCTCGAGCGCGAGCAGTCAGTATATCTAGATAGCTCACCTAATGCTAAAATTTGGAAATCAAGAATGTAATGTGGGTAGCCGAAGCTCTGGCGGAAATAATTATTTTTAGGTAGTTTTAGATTATGTTTAATAGGTAAATGTGAAACTGATGGTTAGGTATTTGGCATATATATGGCTTGCTAAACAATGACAAGATTAAAACGTAATAATTTATTTAGTAAAAACTTAAAAATTATAAATATTTAAAATAATTGTTAAACTTTGAATTTTTCTTTAAAGTTTTTGTTCAGTCTAATGATAAGCGCTATGAAACGCAATAGTAAATATTTTACGTCCGGTCTCATATCGCTAGCTGCCGCGCCGTGCTGGCTCAATGGCTACTCAGACAGAGTGGAACACTAAAAGTAATCTGTGCTGGAACCATTGAGTTTTGATCGATTGTTTTTGGGTAAAAAAATACTATCATTTAGTATTTTAATTTTATTAAAATTCTAGATAAGTAGTGGTAATTACACAGGATGATTCAAATAAGAACCGACACAGAACAGGGATATGTAGAAGACAATAAATTAATGATTTAACGTACTTGATTCCTGTACTAAGTTGTACTCCTGAGGAGTTACAGCCCTTCAAAGGTGGATTATAAATTTTTTAACATTGATGTGGACATACAACTCCTCAGAGACACATCTTTGTAAGTTGCATTAAATGATCTTAGTTTATCGTCCTTTCCATATCCCTGCTCTGTCTTTAGTTATCAAGCAGTGTTCACAATTTTTCGTAAATCTGTATTTACAGAAAACTAAGAATTATTGTTTTTATTACTATCTTCCTTTGAAATCAATTCATTTTACCTCAAGGGGTTTTTAGTGTTTTGTGGCGTAATTATAATATCGATTAATAACAATTCATTAACTAAGGTCAATTTTAAGGAAACTTGACTTTTGCAAATTAAATTTGGTCCGAGCCCTATACTTCTTTAACAGTCGAAATATTTCTGTAATTTTTTATGTCATTTATATTATGTAGTTTCTTTGTCTATAGCTATTTAATATACCTACACGGGAAAAAAGTACTAGATTTAAACATAAAAAACATATGGGTATATGACAACAGATAATAGCCTCTGTTCTACATACAAGGCATAATCTATTTATTTATTTTCATATTTTGTACAGTTTCGCGAAGTTAATAATAAGGGAATGTTGTTATTTTGAAAATGATTTGATGGATTTTAACACTTTTTACATCGAATTGTACGCAATAAATCGATATATTGATGTTTCAAAATAAAATTTTTCCGATTTTGTGGAGCGAGTAAAGTATGTGAAAGAAACCAGAATTATGCAGGCTAAGGGACGCCGGTGCGGGGTAACGGGCCAGCGATAATCGTCCTCAGGGAACCCGAGAAACCAGAATCACTGAGGTGACTGAATGTCTGGTGCAGTGTCGAAGATGCATATCAAGGTTATGATCCATGGTATAACATTAATTTGTTGATAAATATTATTAACATTACTGTAAATGTTAAACACACAAATACAATTTGTTGTAATTTGTGTTTATGCTATACAAAATAGATATGGTATGTATCTTCGGCTCTGAAGCAGACATTCAGTCACCGCGGCCATTCTGGTTTATCGGGTTCTTCGAGGGCGACACTTTACTCATGTTGAAAAATCAGAAAAATTTGATTTTGAAAAACTATTATCGTCACTCGACATAAAAATTATTCTACATAATTCAGTGCAAAAGTCGTTGAAAACTGCGAAAATTCGCGAATCTAGACAATATATTAAAAAAAAGATGTATACCTCACATTCAGAACATATTACATTATCACCTGTTGAAATTCAGCCAAATTTTTCGTCTTATAGTTTTTGATTAAAAAAATCATAAAGTGGGGGCATGCACGAGAAACTAAAAAATCTGGTGTTTTTTATGTTTAATTTGCCATAAGAAAGAACTGAGGAACCAACCATTCTCAAATTCAAGTCAAAACTGCAGAAAAGATCACTTATTATAACAAAGCGTACTGAACATATTTTATATATCGATCTTTAAACAGAAGGCAAGCAATTTTATGCATGTATCTGCTGGATAAGACAGCTCAGAAAAACATGTATTTCTTTAATGTTACTTAAAATTATTGAAAATTCCATAGTCAGCTGTGAAAGCCTGAATCAAGACGTCAAAATTAACAAACAAGTTATAAAATTATTTCTAAAATGTTTAAGCAGGTGTAGTACATAGTAAATGCAAAATATTGTACTGTTTTTATGTACGGCATAAGATTTGTACTAACATTTAGTTCTTTTTATAACTGAAGTGTTTCCTGGATCCTAATCACAGGTGATAAAATGAGAAAAAAAAAACACAATCTTCCATATAATCTATTGCATTAATAATTAACTCCTGTAGGTTCCCGCTTTTCAAATAATCTACTTATCATAAATACCACTGCTTTCTTTGGGTATACGTTACGTCGTCCTAAGCAGCCTAAAGCTTCATAACCCTCTATCACATCAAGGGCCTTCGAGTATTCTAAAAAAAATTTTGTGAAGATATCTCATCAAAACAGAGAACGCAAAAAACACTTTGAACACTTCGAACCAGCTTCTGAAGAAGGTTTCAACGTGGCATCCGAAACGTCAAACAGTTTTTCAAAAAACACACGTCAAAACCCGAAAGTTTCTAGTTTTAGATCTAGTATTAGTTCTAATTTTAGTTCAGAAAAAGCGAACTTTTTGAATTTTAGTCATTGTCTGAGTCTTCATCAGTAGCTGTTTTTTAATGCTAATATAGAACCCGGGCAAGATGGTTGCGTAGCCTACCCATCGTCTTATGGTACTTAGACCAGGAAGAATAATTTGTATTTTCATTGTTCGGTAGGCACTTGGGCTGGAATAAAATAGCGACTGTTGTTTTTTTCACTACGACGATTATATTATCATCGAAATTGCAACATTTGAGAAAAACATCCTTTTGAACTATATTTTAAATTAAATAATAAAGTATTATATATCATTTTAAAGTAGATACTTTAAGCTTTAATTTGGTATATGCCTCATTTAAAACTTTTTTGATTCAGCCCCGAAAGATTCCCTAAAGTTTACGATTTTTTTATTCAGATTAAATTAAAGTCGAATTCGCAAAATTCCTTTTGAGCCAAATTTAAAGTTATGTAATAAAGTGTTATATATCATTTTAAACAACACACTTCAAGCTTCAATTTGGCATATAACTCATTTCATAAACTTTAAATTTGAGACAAACACGATTATTTAAAGTTAACGATTTTTTTACTTAAATTAAGTTATCATCGAAATTGCAACATTTTAGAAAAACATCCTTTTGAGCTATATTTTAAATTAAATAATAAGGTATTGTATATCATTTTAAAGTAGATACTTTAAGCTTTAATTTGGTATATGCCTCATTTAAAACTTTTTTGATTCAGCCCCGAAAGATTCCCTAAAGTTAACGATTTTTTTATTTAGATTAAATTGTAGTCGAATTCGCAAAATTCCTTTTGAGCCCAATTTAAAGTTATGAAATAAAGTGTTATATATTGTTTTAAAGAACACACTTTAAGCTTCAATTTGGCATATGATTCATTTCATAAACTTTAAATTTGAGTCAAGCACGATTATTTAAAGTTAACGATTTTTTTTACTTAAATTAAGTTATTAGCGAAATTGCAACATTTTAGAAAAACATTCTTTTGAACTAAATTTTAAATTAAATAATAAAGTATATTATATCATCTTAAAGCAGACACTTTAAGCTTTAATTTGGTATATGCCTCATTTAAAACTTTTTTGATTCAGCCCAGAAAGATTCCTTAAAGCTAACGATTTTTTTATTTAGATTAAATTAAAGTCGGATTCGCAAAATTCCTTTTGAGCTAAATTTAAAGTTATATAATAAAGTTGATTCGACGTTGATTCGTTATTTTTATTAATAATAAATTATTAATTAATTTTTAATAATTTTAATATTATCACACTCAAATTTTTTTCAAACTAAACTTGACGTTCGCATAAATTGAACTACTAGTACATAAATAACGAGTTAATGCTTTTTTTCCTGGTGCCTGGACACCTTCCCAATCAAACAGCGAAAACGTTGTCACTTCCTTGTAAGATAATCAAAAAATAAGTAAGAACGTTACAAGTTCGAATTCGACGTCAATGCGTCGTTTCAGTACCATTGGAAAATATTTTTATAACGTTGCTTAGGTTTACTAATAATTTGAATATTAAGTTATCGTTATTTATTATTTTATTATTGTTTTAATAATACAATAATAATTGTGTAGGCACGTCTATATATGTATAATCAAAGGACGGAGGGTAAAAATCTTTGGATATCTCGTTACTACCATCTTCTGATTAAGATATCTAAGGAATTATGACCATGGTTACGGGTATTTTACGCATTCTGATTGGCTAGTGGATGGATTTATCTATAAGATAAATTTAACTAAAAGTCACCCCCCTTCTTACCCTTCAAAACACGTTTTTCAATCTTTGGCCAACCTACAATACGCTTTACGGACCTTGGTTTAAACAATTTGTAGGTTAAATTGTTAATTTTTCATTTTTTTAAATTAATTCATTTAAATTGAATAAAATTATTTTTTTAAAGCAAATAAGAATGGGGTAATAAATAAAAGATTATTATTATTGGTTAAGTACTCTCTGTACTCTCGCCCATCACTGGTTTCGCAAATTCGACATGAAATGTGCTATTTTTGAAATTCGAAAACGTTTAAAAATAAATAAAAAAAGAAATTGGAGGCGCCGGGCATCGATCCCGGTACCTCTCGCATGCTAAGCGAGCGCTCTACCATCTGAGCTACGCCCCCGATATCAAAATGATATTAAAAATACTATGATATAGGATTATGTATGTAATAATAAAGATGTAATAATATTAAATTATTTCTTAGAAATACAAAGGTATATTATGTTAAAAATAATTAATTAACGTTTATATTAATATTTTAATATATTAATATTTTAGTAGCTCAAAAATAATCTTAAATAATAAAACGACAACTCTATCAACAAGATAATTTTGGATCTATTTTGAGGATTGGAATGCGAATGCTTGATATAATGTGGATATGGTCCAAGAAAATACGCAAATCGGGATAAATATACCTCTTAATTTTCATGGAGACAACGAAATTTTTTGCAAGAATTTGCAAAAATCGATTTTAACCGAATCCAATCCACCCCACACAGTTATTGAAATTTGTCTTCCAAAATAAACTTTGATTGCTCGATGAGCCAATTTTGTCATTGAATCTAAAAAAACAATTTTAAAACATCAATTTTGGCTTGATTCCACAACTTTCAGCAAATGATGTCACCTTCTTTGCAAGGTGAATTCCTCTAAGTATGACTCATGTTGCAAAAAAATTATAGATAACTAAAGAATAAGTGAATAAGTAATACAAATTTGAAATGTAAATATTTACAAGACGAAGAACAACACGATACACGCGAACTCATGTTGCAATAATACAACTCCAAGAAAACACATGGTAAAGATCTATTTTTAGTTTGGTTTGGCCCCCAGGTCGAACCCGACGGTTTCGACGAGCGTAAGGTGGGGAACAAGTTGGCACAAGTCACAAAGTTTATCTACATCACGTCCGCGTGTTCCGTTTCAGTCGAGTTTTTGAATTCTTCGAATTACAAAGAGAGATAGAAAAAGAAATGAGGGGATTCAAAAAGATTCTTTGATTTTTCTACTTCAGTCGAATAAAAATCATCGAAGCTGAAGCATATAACCCAAATTTCATAAAATGAAAACTTCCTCAAATCATATCGAAGACGATATCATCAAACTGAAATTAAAAAAACCGAAAAGATGGAATTGGGAGCTTACCGCATCGAAATCAGCGCCGAATATCGCCCTCCCAATCATACATTTATACGATTCAAAAGGAAAATTGTTGGTGAACACTAAAGAAAACGATAAAAATAGTTGGAGAAGTTCCGATGAAAAGAAATCGATACAAAAATCAAAAAGTGACGTGAATTTCCAGCAAAAAATTTCATCCCCTTACAAACCTTTAGATCGATATAGACTCAAAAAATCTCCAACACAAGATTTATACGACAAATTAAAATGTAACAACGAATATTTAAGATCATCCAATGAAAGCGTAAAAAGAGCCGTAAAAGATGGATTCGAAAATTTCTTAAAATTAAAATCAAAACCCGATAATAACAACAATAATTTCACGGATTTCAACTCGGATAAAACAAAAAAATCTATATTAAAGAATCATTACTCCGACAATCAAAATTTCTTAAAACCGGAAATCAATCGCGTTAAACATAGCAGATACATAACAAGAACTTGCAGTGCGGGAACGTTGGTAATAAGAGAAGAGTCGTTCAGCAACCCGAATACGAGAAGGAGGAAAAAATGTGAAAATGAAAGTGGTGATTTTATGAACGGATTTAATTTAGCTCACGCTAAAAGTGATGTGTTTCCATTCCAAAGGTCTAATAAAGTTAGTTTCGATTCGGATAAAACGCGGAGATTGTTGAGACGAAGAAGTGGGAATAAAGATAAATCGAGTTCGTCAAGTTCGGATTGCGAAAAAAATTTTAACACAAGTAAGTTTTACGATATTTACAACGTGTATTAAAAATATTAAGAATTTTTTGATGTTGGAAAATTAATATAAAACCTAATAATATAAAATCTGTCGTATTAATAATCGTTATAACAAGGTCTGTAAAGCGTATTATACCAGGTTGGGCAGAAAAACACGTTTTGAAGGATAAGGAATTTATCTTAAATTTACTTATTAGGAATTTATTATCTTATAGATACATTTATTTATTTTTCTTTATAGATAAATTATAGATAAATTTGTAACCACAAATGACATCGCTGAACTTAATTAAAATTTTTCTAATATTTTGTATAAATTTAAAAGTTCTATAAAAATCGGTTTTTTGGAAAATTGTTACGAAATTACTTTCTAATTGAAGCATCTACCTTCCGAAAATGTCGTCAATTTTAAAATTTCTCACTTAGTTCTTAAGATATAAGATGTTGAACTTAATTTGGATTTTTCCAATATTTCGCATAAATTTAAAAATTCTTGAAAAATCGATTTTTTGGAAAATTATTAAGAAATTACTATCAATTATTAATTGGAGAATCTATTTTCGAAAGATGAAGTCAATTTAGAGATATCTCACTCAGAACTTGAGATATAAGCTATTAAATTTAATTGGGATTTTTCCAACATTTTGTATAAATTTAAAAATTCCTGACAAATCGATTTTTTGAAAAATTGTTATGAAATTACTTTATCTATTAGCTGCTGAACTTAATTGGGATTTTTCCAATATTTTGAATAAATTTAAAAATTCTTAAAAAATTGATTTTTTGGAAAATTGTTACGAAATTAGTTTCAATTACTAATAGAAACAGCTACTTTCTAAAACTGAAGTCAATTTGAAAATACCTCATTTAGTTCTTGGGATATAATGTTCTGAACTTAATTGAGATTTTTCCAATATTTTGTATAAATTTAAAAATTCCTGACAATTCGATTTTTTGAAAAATTGTTATGAAATTACTTTCAATTATTAATTGGAGCATATAATTTCTAACAGTGAAGTCAATTTGAAAATATCCCACTTAGTTCCTGAGATATAAACTGCTGAACCTAATGGGGATTCTTCCGATATTTTGTATAAATTTAAAAATTTCTGAAAACTCGATTTTTTGAAAAATTGTTATGAAATTAGTTTCAATTACTAATTGAAGCATCTACCTTCCGAAAATGAAGTCAATTTTAAAATTTCTCACTTAGTTCTTAAGATATAAGATATTGAACTTAATTTGGATTTTTCCAATATTTCGCATAAATTTAAAAATTCTTGAAAAATCAATTTTTTGCAAAATTATTAAGAAATTACTATCAATTATTAATTGGAGAATCTATTCTCGAAAGATGAAGTCAATTTAGAGAAATCTCACTCAGAACTTGAGATATAAGCTATTGAATTTAATTGGGATTTTTCCAACATTTTGTATAAATTTAAAAATTCCTGACAAATCGATTTTTTGAAAAATTGTTATGAAATTACTTTCAATTACTAATTAGAGCATCTACTTTCTCAAAGTGAAGTTAATTTGAACATATCTCACTTAGTTCTTGAGATATTAGCTGCTGAACTTAATTGGGATTTTTCCAATATTTTGAATAAATTTAAAAATTCTTAAAAAATGGATTTTTTGGAAAATTGTTACGAAATTAGTTTCAATTACTAATTGAAACATCTACTTTCTAAAACTGAACTTAATTTGAAAATACCTCGTTTAGTTCTTGGGATATAATGTTCTGAACTTAATTGAGATTTTTCCAATATTTTGTATAAATTTAAAAATGCCTGACAAATCGATTTTTTGAAAAATTGTTATGAAATTACTTTCAATTATTAATTGGAGCATATAATTTCTAACAGTGAAGTCAATTTGAAAATATCCCACTTAGTTCGTGAGATATAAACTGCTGAACTTAGTGGGGATTCTTCCGATATTTTGTATAAATTTAAAAATTTCTGAAAACTCGATTTTTTGAAAAATTGTTTCGAAATTAGTTTCAATTATTGAAGCATCTACTTTCTAAAACTGAAATCAATTTGAAAATATCCCATTTAGTTCTTGGGATATAATGTTCTGAACTTAATTGGGATTTTTCCAATATTTTGTATAAATTTATAAATTCCTGAAAAATCGATTTTTTGAAAAATTGTTATAAAATTACTTTCAATTACTAATTATAGCGTCTACTTTCTAAAAGTGAAGTTAATTTGAACATATCTCACTTAGTTCTTGAGATATTAGCTGCTGAACTTAATTGGGATTTTTCCAATATTTTGAATAAATTTAAAAATTCTTAAAAAATTGATTTTTTGGAAAATTGTTACGAAATTAGTTTCAATTACTAATTGAAACATCTACTTTCTAAAACTGAAGTTAATTTGAAAATACCTCATTTAGTTCTTGGGATATAATGTTCTGAACTTAATTGAGATTTTTCCAATATTTTGTATAAATTTAAAAATGCCTGACAAATCGATTTTTTGAAAAATTGTTATGAAATTACTTTCAATTATTAATTGGAGCATACAATTTCTAACAGTGAAGTCAATTTGAAAATATCCCACTTAGTTCCTGAGATATAAACTGCTGAACTTAGTGGGGATTCTTCCGATATTTTGTATAAATTTAAAAATTTCTGAAAACTCGATTTTATGAAAAATTGTTACGAAATTAGTTTCAATTATTGAAGCATCTACTTTCTAAACCTGAAATCAATTTGAAAATATCCCATTTAGTTCTTGGGATATAATGTTCTGAACCTAATTGGGATTTTTCCAATATTTTGTATAAATTTATAAATTCCTGAAAAATCGATTTTTTGAAAAATTGTTATGAAATTACTTTCAATTACTAATTATAGCGTCTACTTTCTAAAAGTGAAGCCAATTTGAAAATATCCCACTTAGTTCCTGAGATATAAACTGCTGAACTTAATGGGGATTCTTCCGATATTTTGTATAAATTTAAAAATTTCTGAAAACTCGATTTGTTGAAAAATTTTTATGAAACTACTTTCAGTTACTAATTGAAGCATCTACTTTCTAAAACTGAAGTCAATTTGAAAATATCCCATTTAGTTCTTGGGATATAATGTTCTGAACTTAATTGGGATTTTTCCAATATTTTGTATAAATTTATAAATTCTTGAAAAATCGATTTTTTGAAAAATTGTTATGAAATTACTTTCAATTACTGATCATAGCATCTACTTTCTAAAAGTGAAGTCAATTTGAAAATATCCCACCTAGTTCCTGAGATATAAACTGCTGAACTTAATGGGGATTCTTCCGATGTTTTGTATAAATTTAAAGATTTCTGAAAACTCGATTTTTTGAAAAATTGTTATGAAACTAGTTTCAATTACTAATTGAAGCATCTACTTTCTAAAACTGAAGTCAATTTGAAAATATCCCATTTAGTTCTTGGGATATAATGTTCTGAACTTAATTGGGATTTTTCCAATATTTTGTATAAATTTATAAATTCCGGAAAAATCGATTTTTTGAAAAATTGTTATGAAATTACTTTCAATTACTAATTATAGCGTCTACTTTCTAAAAGTGAAGTCAATTTGAAAATATCTCATCTAGTTCTTGATGATATCTATATTAAATAATCTTAACAATCTTAAAAATAATAAAACCAAAATTGAAAATCTTCTAAATTCTTATCCATTCAAAGCAAATTCTTGACCAAAGGGTTAAAAGAAAACTCCAAAAAACCAAAATAAAGACGGGGCAGATTCTTTAAACAAATAGAAAGATGATTCGGGTTTAGACTTTTTATAACGGTAGTTCTTCTTTTTCTTTTAATAGAAATTATATTATCATATATTTTATCATACCATTTTACTTTATAGTAATTTTTCTAAAAATTATATGGAAAATTTCATGTTTGTTCACCTAAATTCGCGACGACAAAACTTGTGACGTCACGACTAGGGCATGTCGTGGGGGTTTACTTGTCATACGTTGGCCAACCTGGTACAATACGCTTTACGGACCTTGTCATAAATATAGTATGTGGTTAGATGAAATTTGAAGAGATGGCACCACATTACAAATGTCAATGACAAGATAAAAGCTAAGGTTTCAAGCTTAATTTCTCATTTACAAAAATAATTGGTGATAATATTGCATGAAAATGGATTTAGTTTCGATTTAAAGGTAAAAGTTAATTAAATATTGAAAGGAAATTAATAATTGAGAAATTTAATTGATAAATTTTAAATAAAGAATATGATTAGTTTAAGTTTTAATAGATGGCGTCACATTATTAATGTCAATTTCAAGATGTAAGCTAAAATTTATCATTTTTAACAATAATTTATTCCTTATTCATAATTTTATGTTGAACTTAGACATATTCCGTTTTTTTTAAGTTACCTTCATTTTGCTTTGTATACAAATACAATTACTTTACAAAGCAAACACCCATATCTGTCGTTTATGTGGTTTAGAGTCAAGTTGATTCGCTTTTAACTCAGATTGATGAGGGTTTGACTCAGGTTGATCCAGTTTCGACTCCTTTGACATACTTAGAATCAACTTAGACTTAGATTGATATAGTTTTGAGTCTGGTTGATCCAATTTTGAGATAGGTTGATGCAATTATCACTTCTATACTTAGAGTCGTTTTAGGTTTATGTTGATATAGTTTTGCGTCAAGTTGATTCACTTTTAACTCAAGATGTTGCAGTTTTGAGTGAGGTTGATCCAGTTTCGACTCTTTTGACATAATTAGAACCAATTTAGACTTTGATTGATGCAGTTTTGAATCTAGTTGATCAACTTTTGACTCAGGTTTATGCAGATTAGTGTCAAGTTGATTCGCTTTTAACTCAGACTGATGCTGTTTTGACTCAGGTTGATCCAGTTTCGACTCTTTTGACACAATTATAACTAATTTAGACTTTCGTTGATGCAGTTTTGAGTCTAGTTGATCAACTTTTAACTCAAGTTTATGCAGATTAGAGTCAAGTTGATTCGCTTTTAACTCAGATTGATGACTTGTTTTGACTCAGGTTGATCCAGTTTCGACTCCTTTGACATACTTAGAATCAATTTAGACTTAGATTGATATAGTTTTGAGTCTGGTTGATCCAATTTTAAGATAGGTTGATGCAATTATCACTTCTATATTGAGAGTCATTTTAGGTTTATGTTGATGTAGTTTTGAATCAAGTTGATTCACTTTTAACTCAAGATGTTGCAGTTTTGAGTGAGGTTGATCCAGTTTCGACTCTTTTGACATAATTAGAACCAATTTAGACTTTGATTGATGCAGCTTTGAGTCTAGTTGATCAATTTTTAACTCAGGTTTATGCGGATTAGAGTCAAGTTGATTCGCTTTTAACTCAGATTGATGCGGTTTTGACTCACGTTGATCCAGTTTCGACTCCGTTGACACACTTAGAATCAATCTAGACTTAGATTGATGCAGATTCTGAGTCTGGTTGATCCAGTTTTAAGTTAGGTTGATGCAATTATGAGTTCTATACTTAGAGTCAAGTTAGGCTTTTGACATAATTAGAACCAATTTAAACTTTGGTTGATGCAGTTTTGAGTCTAGTTGATCAACTTTTGACTCAGGTTTATATGGTTTAGAGTCAAGTTGATTCACTTTTAACTCAGATTGATGCGGTTTTGATTTAGGTTGATCCAGTTTCGACTCCTTTAACATACTTAGAATCAATTTAGACTTAGATTGATGCAGATTTTGAGTCTGGTTGATCCAGTTTTAAGTTAGGTTGATGCAATTATGAGTTCTATACTTAGAGTCAAGTTAGGCTTTTGACATAATTAGAACCAATTTAAACTTTGGTTGATGCAGTTTTGAGTCTAGTTGATTAACTTTTGACTCAGGTTTATACGGTTTAGAGTCAAGTTGATTCGCTTTTAACTCAGATTGATGCGGTTTTGATTTAGGTTGAGCCAGTTTCGACTCCTTTAACATACTTAGAATCAATTTAGACTTAGATTGATGCAGATTTTGAGTCTGGTTGATCCAGTTTTGAGATAAGTTGATGCAATTATGACTTCAATACTTAATGTCAATTTACGCTTATGTTGATGCAGTTTTGAGTCAAGTCGGTTCACTTTTAACTCAAGATGTTGCAGTTTTGAGTAAGGTCGATCCAGTTTCGACTCTTTTGATATAATTAGAATCAATTTAGACTTTGGTTGATGCAGTTTTGAGTCTAGTTGATCAACTTTTGACTCAGGTTTATACGGTTTAGAGTCAATTTGATTCGCTTTTAACTCAGATTGATGCGGTTTTGATTCAGGTTGATCCAGTTTCGACTCCTTTGACATACTTAGAATCAATTTAGACTTAGATTGATGCAGATTTTGAGTCTGGTTGATCCAGTTTTTGAGTTAGGTTGATGCAATTATGACTTCTATACTTAGAGTCAATTTAGACTTTTGACACAATTAGAACCAATTTAGACTTTGGTTGATGCAGTTTTGAGTCTAGTTGATCAACTTTTGACTCAGGTTTATACGGTTTAGAGTCAACTTGATTTGCTTTTAACTCAGATTGATGCGGTTTTGACTCAGGTTGATCCAGTTTCGATTCTTTTGACATACTTTGAATCAATTTAGACTTAGATTGATGCAGTTTTGAGTCCGGTTGATCCAGTTTTGAGATAGGTTGATGCAATTATGACTTGTTTGGCATACTTAGAGTCAATTTAGGCTTATGTTGATGCAGTTTCTAGTTTTAAATCTAGTATCAGTCCTAGTAATGGTGCTAGTGTTAATTCTAATTTTTGTTAAAAAATCACTCACTTTAAAAACAACACCTTGTATAACTGTGAAAACGAAATTTAATTCTTCTAATCTATCAAAAAAATAATTGCTTTATTTTTATAAAAAATACAAAAAAAATCCGACCTAAATCCACCCCTCAATATATAACGCCCTTACATTAACCCAGAAATAACACTCACTCTCGTTATCAGATTTCCCATTTAACATTAACCCCAAGGGGTAGCGAATGAATAACCAACATCACCACTACTTTCAACACTTTTACAATTTCAAAGGTTTTAATTTTTTTTTTCGTTTTCCTTGTATGTTTTTTTGTTGATATTTATAATTCTCCCTCGTTCCCTTTTTAAGTTTTCTTTTTCTTTTAAGATGCCGAGTTCTATTCTCGATTCTCGACCCAGTTCTCTAAAGTCATTTATATAAAAGTTCAGGAGATTTTTTTTTTGTTTTTAAATTCGTATTTAATTCACATTCAAATAAAAAAATTTAATATATTAAAAATTGATTCTAACTAATAATTAAGAAATATGACAAATCTTTTAGCTAATTCTGAGTTAACTTTCGATTTCTCTAAGGTAAAAAGTGAAACGAAACCACAACAGTTATGGAGGCTCAAAATAAATATCCATATGGATTGTGGAATGGTCATAATCAGATCATCGATTATTAAGCTTTTGTGTTAGTGTTAATTCTAACTTTAGTTGAATTCGCATTGATACAACTTGATTCGCAGTGAACAAACTTGAAATTTTCCGTATAATTTTTAGAAAAAAAATAGTATAAAGTAAATGGCATAATAAGATAAATGATAATATAATTTCCATTAAAAGAAAAAGAAGACTATCGTTATAAAAAGTCAAAACCCGAATAAGCTTTCTATTTGCTTAAAGAATCCCCTGCCCCGTCTTTGTTTTGGCTTTTTGGATTTTACTTTTAACCCTTTGGTCAAGAATTTGCTTTGAATGGACAAGAATTTAGAAGATTTTAATTTTGGTTTTACTATTTTAAAGATTATTTAATATTTTGGCAATTTTAAAGATTTATCTTGAAGATTCCTCTTTTTTATTCAAATCACTTCCTAAAAATCGATCATATCTCAAAAAACAAGTTACAGAAAGCCTTATTAAACGAATACTGTTTAATAAGTTTTTTTTTTCGTTCTTTAATAGTTAGTGAACCAGAAAAGCATAATCCGTAATCAGTTACAACCTAGATATGAAGAGATTGCGGGAATAAAGAGAAAATTTTCGAAATACACATTAAAAATCCAGAACGCATTAGAATTTGGTTATTACAGTTTAACGTGAAAATCTCTAAAACATTATAATTGATGATTTTTATTTCAAAACTTTTTCATAATTCAAAATTCAAAATGGATGATCAAAGACCTCATTCGTGAAAATTGTTCATAATGGTGTGGAAAAGCATAATTCATAACCGGTTACAACCTAAAAATGAAGAATTTGCAAAAATACAGCAAATATCTTCAATATATCATAATTTCGGATTTTTAATACAAAAATTAACGACAATACAAAACCTAAAATATATAGAAAGATACTTTTTGCATAAATATTGTTGATAATGAACTATAAACACTTAATTCATAACCAGATGCAACCTAGATATACAACTGGAGAATTCTTAAAAAATCTGCAAAAGTGCCATTATTTAAGAGATTTTAAAAGAAAATTGTCTAATATTACACAATTGTGTTTTGCCACAATTTTGTTTTTTTAAAATTACCCACAATTTTTTATTCATTTCTAATATTTTACTGATTTCAAACTTACGTATTTTGTTTAATAAAATAATAAATATAAAAACACGTATCTTTCACAATCAACATTAAGAAAGCAGTACATAATACAAGATAAATTAAATTGATTCAACTTCTAAGGCTCGTTTACTACTACCTTCAGCTCAGTAATTGAAAGTAATGGCATAACACTTGTTCAAAAAATCGATTTTTCAGGAATTTTTAAATTTATACAAAATACTGGAAAAATTCCAATTAAGCTCAGCAGCTTATATCTCAAGCACTAAGTGAGAGATTTTCAATTTTACTTCACTTTTAGAAAGTAGATGCTTCAATTAGTAATTGAAAGTAATTTCATAATACTTTTTCAAAAAATCCATTTTTCAGGAATTTTTAAATTTATACAAAATATTAAAAGAATCCCAATTAAGTTCAGCAGTTTATATCTCAAGAACTAAGTGAGATATTTTCAAATTGACCACTTTTAGAAAGTAGATACTCCAATTAGTAATTGAAAGTAATTTCGTAACAATTTTTCAAAAAATCAATTTTTCAGGAATTTTTAAATCTACACAAAATATCGGAAGAATCCCAGTTAAGTTCAACAGTTTATATCTCAAGAACTAAGTGGGATATTTTCAAATTGACTTCACTTTTAGAAAGTAGATGCTCCAATTAGAAATTGAAAGTAATTTCATAACAATTTTTCAAAAAATCAATTTTTCAAGAATTTTTAAATTTAAACAAAATACTGGAAAAATCCCAATTATGCTCAGTAGTTTATATCTCAAGAACTAAGTGGAATATTTTCAAATTGACTTCACTTTTAGAAAGTAGATGCTCCGATTAGAAATTGAAAGTAATTTCGTAACAATTTTTCAAAAAATCAATTTTTCAGGAATTTTTAAATTTATACGAAATATCGGAAAAATCCCAATTAAGTTTAGCAGCTTATATCTCAAAAACTACTTCACGTTTAGAAATTAGATTCCCCAATTAGTAATTGAAAGTAATTTCATACCAATTTTTCAAAAAATCTAGTCTTCAGGAATTTTTAAATATATACAAAATACTGGAAAATCCTAATTAAGCTCAGCAACTTATATCTCAAGAATTAATTGAGATATTTTCAAATTGACTTCACATTTAGAAAGTAGATGCTTCAATTAAGCATCTACTAGCATTATTTTTTCAAAAAATCGTTTTTTCAAGAATATGTAAATTTATATAAAATACTGAAAAATCCCAATTAAGCTCAATAGTTTATATCTCAAGAACTAATGAGATATTTTCAAATTGACTTCTTTTTTAGAAAGTAGATGCTCCAGTTAGCAATTGAAAGTAATTTCATAACAATTTTTCAAAAAATCAATTTTTCAGGAATTTTTAAATTTAAACAAAATACTGGAAAAATCCCAATTAAGCTCAGTAGTTTATATCTCAAGAACTAAGTGGAATATTTTCAAATTGACTTCACTTTTAGAAAGTAGATGCTCCGATTAGAAATTGAAAGTAATTTCGTAACACTTTTCAAAAAATCGATTTTTCAGGAATTTTTAAATTTATATGAAATATCGGAAAAATCCCAATTAAGTTTTGCAGCTTATATCTCAAAAACTAAGTGAGATATTTTCAAATTGACTTCACGTTTAGAAATTAGATTCCCCAATTAGTAATTGAAAGTAATTTCATAACAATTTTTCAAAAAATCTAGTCTTCAGGAATTTTTAAATGTATACAAAATACTGGAAAATCCTAATTAAGCTCAGCAACTTATATCTCAAGAATTAATTGAGATATTTTCAAATTGACTTCACATTTAGAAAGTAGATGCTCCAATTAATAATTGGTAGTAATTTCATAACAATTTTTCAAAAAATCGTTTTTTCAAGAATATGTAAATTTATATAAAATACTGAAAAAATCCCAATTAAGCTCAGTAGTTTATATCTCAAGAACTAATGAGATATTTTCAAATTGACTTCTTTTTTAGAAAGTAGATGCTCCAATTAGCAATTGAAAGTAATTTCATAACAATTTTTCAAAAAATCAATTTTTCAGGAATTTTTAAATTTAAACAAAATACTGGAAAAATCCCAATTAAGCTCAGTAGTTTATATGTCAAGAACTAAGTGGAATATTTTCAAATTGACTTCACTTTTAGAAAGTAGATGCTCCGATTAGAAATTGAAAGTAATTTCGTAACACTTTTTCAAAAAATGGATTTTTCAGGAATTTTTAAATTTATACGAAATATCGGAAAAATCCCAATTAAGTTTAGCAGCTTATATCTCAAAAACTAAGTGAGATATTTTCAAATTGACTTCACGTTTAGAAATTAGATTCCCCAATTAGTAATTGAAAGTAATTTCATACCAATTTTTCAAAAAATCTAGTCTTCAGGAATTTTTAAATGTATACAAAATACTGGAAAATCCTAATTAAGCTCAGCAACTTATATCTCAAGAATTAATTGAGATATTTTCAAATTGACTTCACATTTAGAAAGTAGATGCTTCAATTAAGCATCTACTAGCATTATTTTTTCAAAAAATCGTTTTTTCAAGAATATGTAAATTTATATAAAATACTGAAAAATCCCAATTAAGCTCAGTAGTTTATATCTCAAGAACTAATGAGATATTTTCAAATTGACTTCTTTTTTAGAAAGTAGATGCTCCAGTTAGCAATTGAAAGTAATTTCATAACAATTTTTCAAAAAATCAATTTTTCAGGAATTTTTAAATTTAAACAAAATACTGGAAAAATCCCAATTAAGCTCAGTAGTTTATATCTCAAGAACTAAGTGGAATATTTTCAAATTGACTTCACTTTTAGAAAGTAGATGCTCCGATTAGAAATTGAAAGTAATTTCGTAACACTTTTCAAAAAATCGATTTTTCAGGAATTTTTAAATTTATATGAAATATCGGAAAAATCCCAATTAAGTTTAGCAGCTTATATCTCAAAAACTAAGTGAGATATTTTCAAATTGACTTCACGTTTAGAAATTAGATTCCCCAATTAGTAATTGAAAGTAATTTCATACCAATTTTTTAAAAAATCTAGTCTTCAGGAATTTTTAAATGTATACAAAATACTGGAAAATCCTAATTAAGCTCAGCAACTTATATCTCAAGAATTAATTGAGATATTTTCAAATTGACTTCACATTTAGAAAGTAGATGCTTCAATTAAGCATCTACTAGCATTATTTTTTCAAAAAATCGTTTTTTCAAGAATATGTAAATTTATATAAAATACTGAAAAATCCCAATTAAGCTCAGTAGTTTATATCTCAAGAACTAATGAGATATTTTCAAATTGACTTCTTTTTTAGAAAGTAGATGCTCCAGTTAGCAATTGAAAGTAATTTCATAACAATTTTTCAAAAAATCAATTTTTCAGGAATTTTTAAATTTAAACAAAATACTGGAAAAATCCCAATTAAGCTCAGTAGTTTATATCTCAAGAACTAAGTGGAATATTTTCAAATTGACTTCACTTTTAGAAAGTAGATGCTCCGATTAGAAATTGAAAGTAATTTCGTAACACTTTTTCAAAAAATGGATTTTTCAGGAATTTTTAAATTTATACGAAATATCGGAAAAATCCCAATTAAGTTTAGCAGCTTATATCTCAAAAACTAAGTGAGATATTTTCAAATTGACTTCACGTTTAGAAATTAGATTCCCCAATTAGTAATTGAAAGTAATTTCATACCAATTTTTCAAAAAATCTAGTCTTCAGGAATTTTTAAATGTATACAAAATACTGGAAAATCCTAATTAAGCTCAGCAACTTATATCTCAAGAATTAATTGAGATATTTTCAAATTGACTTCACATTTAGAAAGTAGATGCTTCAATTAAGCATCTACTAGCATTATTTTTTCAAAAAATCGTTTTTTCAAGAATATGTAAATTTATATAAAATACTGAAAAATCCCAATTAAGCTCAGTAGTTTATATCTCAAGAACTAATGAGATATTTTCAAATTGACTTCTTTTTTAGAAAGTAGATGCTCCAGTTAGCAATTGAAAGTAATTTCATAACAATTTTTCAAAAAATCAATTTTTCAGGAATTTTTAAATTTAAACAAAATACTGGAAAAATCCCAATTAAGCTCAGTAGTTTATATCTCAAGAACTAAGTGGAATATTTTCAAATTGACTTCACTTTTAGAAAGTAGATGCTCCGATTAGAAATTGAAAGTAATTTCGTAACACTTTTCAAAAAATCGATTTTTCAGGAATTTTTAAATTTATATGAAATATCGGAAAAATCCCAATTAAGTTTAGCAGCTTATATCTCAAAAACTACTTCACGTTTAGAAATTAGATTCCCCAATTAGTAATTGAAAGTAATTTCATACCAATTTTTCAAAAAATCTAGTCTTCAGGAATTTTTAAATATATACAAAATACTGGAAAATCCTAATTAAGCTCAGCAACTTATATCTCAAGAATTAATTGAGATATTTTCAAATTGACTTCACATTTAGAAAGTAGATGCTTCAATTAAGCATCTACTAGCATTATTTTTTCAAAAAATCGTTTTTTCAAGAATATGTAAATTTATATAAAATACTGAAAAATCCCAATTAAGCTCAATAGTTTATATCTCAAGAACTAATGAGATATTTTCAAATTGACTTCTTTTTTAGAAAGTAGATGCTCCAGTTAGCAATTGAAAGTAATTTCATAACAATTTTTCAAAAAATCAATTTTTCAGGAATTTTTAAATTTAAACAAAATACTGGAAAAATCCCAATTAAGCTCAGTAGTTTATATCTCAAGAACTAAGTGGAATATTTTCAAATTGACTTCACTTTTAGAAAGTAGATGCTCCGATTAGAAATTGAAAGTAATTTCGTAACACTTTTCAAAAAATCGATTTTTCAGGAATTTTTAAATTTATATGAAATATCGGAAAAATCCCAATTAAGTTTAGCAGCTTATATCTCAAAAACTACTTCACGTTTAGAAATTAGATTCCCCAATTAGTAATTGAAAGTAATTTCATACCAATTTTTCAAAAAATCTAGTCTTCAGGAATTTTTAAATATATACAAAATACTGGAAAATCCTAATTAAGCTCAGCAACTTATATCTCAAGAATTAATTGAGATATTTTCAAATTGACTTCACATTTAGAAAGTAGATGCTTCAATTAAGCATCTACTAGCATTATTTTTTCAAAAAATCGTTTTTTCAAGAATATGTAAATTTATATAAAATACTGAAAAATCCCAATTAAGCTCAATAGTTTATATCTCAAGAACTAATGAGATATTTTCAAATTGACTTCTTTTTTAGAAAGTAGATGCTCCAGTTAGCAATTGAAAGTAATTTCATAACAATTTTTCAAAAAATCAATTTTTCAGGAATTTTTAAATTTAAACAAAATACTGGAAAAATCCCAATTAAGCTCAGTAGTTTATATCTCAAGAACTAAGTGGAATATTTTCAAATTGACTTCACTTTTAGAAAGTAGATGCTCCGATTAGAAATTGAAAGTAATTTCGTAACACTTTTCAAAAAATCGATTTTTCAGGAATTTTTAAATTTATATGAAATATCGGAAAAATCCCAATTAAGTTTTGCAGCTTATATCTCAAAAACTAAGTGAGATATTTTCAAATTGACTTCACGTTTAGAAATTAGATTCCCCAATTAGTAATTGAAAGTAATTTCATAACAATTTTTCAAAAAATCTAGTCTTCAGGAATTTTTAAATGTATACAAAATACTGGAAAATCCTAATTAAGCTCAGCAACTTATATCTCAAGAATTAATTGAGATATTTTCAAATTGACTTCACATTTAGAAAGTAGATGCTCCAATTAATAATTGGTAGTAATTTCATAACAATTTTTCAAAAAATCGTTTTTTCAAGAATATGTAAATTTATATAAAATACTGAAAAAATCCCAATTAAGCTCAGTAGTTTATATCTCAAGAACTAATGAGATATTTTCAAATTGACTTCTTTTTTAGAAAGTAGATGCTCCAATTAGCAATTGAAAGTAATTTCATAACAATTTTTCAAAAAATCAATTTTTCAGGAATTTTTAAATTTAAACAAAATACTGGAAAAATCCCAATTAAGCTCAGTAGTTTATATGTCAAGAACTAAGTGGAATATTTTCAAATTGACTTCACTTTTAGAAAGTAGATGCTCCGATTAGAAATTGAAAGTAATTTCGTAACACTTTTTCAAAAAATGGATTTTTCAGGAATTTTTAAATTTATACGAAATATCGGAAAAATCCCAATTAAGTTTAGCAGCTTATATCTCAAAAACTAAGTGAGATATTTTCAAATTGACTTCACGTTTAGAAATTAGATTCCCCAATTAGTAATTGAAAGTAATTTCATACCAATTTTTCAAAAAATCTAGTCTTCAGGAATTTTTAAATGTATACAAAATACTGGAAAATCCTAATTAAGCTCAGCAACTTATATCTCAAGAATTAATTGAGATATTTTCAAATTGACTTCACATTTAGAAAGTAGATGCTTCAATTAAGCATCTACTAGCATTATTTTTTCAAAAAATCGTTTTTTCAAGAATATGTAAATTTATATAAAATACTGAAAAATCCCAATTAAGCTCAGTAGTTTATATCTCAAGAACTAATGAGATATTTTCAAATTGACTTCTTTTTTAGAAAGTAGATGCTCCAGTTAGCAATTGAAAGTAATTTCATAACAATTTTTCAAAAAATCAATTTTTCAGGAATTTTTAAATTTAAACAAAATACTGGAAAAATCCCAATTAAGCTCAGTAGTTTATATCTCAAGAACTAAGTGGAATATTTTCAAATTGACTTCACTTTTAGAAAGTAGATGCTCCGATTAGAAATTGAAAGTAATTTCGTAACACTTTTCAAAAAATCGATTTTTCAGGAATTTTTAAATTTATATGAAATATCGGAAAAATCCCAATTAAGTTTAGCAGCTTATATCTCAAAAACTAAGTGAGATATTTTCAAATTGACTTCACGTTTAGAAATTAGATTCCCCAATTAGTAATTGAAAGTAATTTCATACCAATTTTTTAAAAAATCTAGTCTTCAGGAATTTTTAAATGTATACAAAATACTGGAAAATCCTAATTAAGCTCAGCAACTTATATCTCAAGAATTAATTGAGATATTTTCAAATTGACTTCACATTTAGAAAGTAGATGCTTCAATTAAGCATCTACTAGCATTATTTTTTCAAAAAATCGTTTTTTCAAGAATATGTAAATTTATATAAAATACTGAAAAATCCCAATTAAGCTCAGTAGTTTATATCTCAAGAACTAATGAGATATTTTCAAATTGACTTCTTTTTTAGAAAGTAGATGCTCCAGTTAGCAATTGAAAGTAATTTCATAACAATTTTTCAAAAAATCAATTTTTCAGGAATTTTTAAATTTAAACAAAATACTGGAAAAATCCCAATTAAGCTCAGTAGTTTATATCTCAAGAACTAAGTGGAATATTTTCAAATTGACTTCACTTTTAGAAAGTAGATGCTCCGATTAGAAATTGAAAGTAATTTCGTAACACTTTTTCAAAAAATGGATTTTTCAGGAATTTTTAAATTTATACGAAATATCGGAAAAATCCCAATTAAGTTTAGCAGCTTATATCTCAAAAACTAAGTGAGATATTTTCAAATTGACTTCACGTTTAGAAATTAGATTCCCCAATTAGTAATTGAAAGTAATTTCATACCAATTTTTCAAAAAATCTAGTCTTCAGGAATTTTTAAATGTATACAAAATACTGGAAAATCCTAATTAAGCTCAGCAACTTATATCTCAAGAATTAATTGAGATATTTTCAAATTGACTTCACATTTAGAAAGTAGATGCTTCAATTAAGCATCTACTAGCATTATTTTTTCAAAAAATCGTTTTTTCAAGAATATGTAAATTTATATAAAATACTGAAAAATCCCAATTAAGCTCAGTAGTTTATATCTCAAGAACTAATGAGATATTTTCAAATTGACTTCTTTTTTAGAAAGTAGATGCTCCAGTTAGCAATTGAAAGTAATTTCATAACAATTTTTCAAAAAATCAATTTTTCAGGAATTTTTAAATTTAAACAAAATACTGGAAAAATCCCAATTAAGCTCAGTAGTTTATATCTCAAGAACTAAGTGGAATATTTTCAAATTGACTTCACTTTTAGAAAGTAGATGCTCCGATTAGAAATTGAAAGTAATTTCGTAACACTTTTCAAAAAATCGATTTTTCAGGAATTTTTAAATTTATATGAAATATCGGAAAAATCCCAATTAAGTTTAGCAGCTTATATCTCAAAAACTAAGTGAGATATTTTCAAATTGACTTCACGTTTAGAAATTAGATTCCCCAATTAGTAATTGAAAGTAATTTCATAACAATTTTTCAAAAAATCTAGTCTTCAGGAATTTTTAAATGTATACAAAATACTGGAAAATCCTAATTAAGCTCAGCAACTTATATCTCAAGAATTAATTGAGATATTTTCAAATTGACTTCACATTTAGAAAGTAGATGCTCCAATTAATAATTGGTAGTAATTTTATAACAATTTTTCAAAAAATCGTTTTTTCAAGAATATGTAAATTTATATAAAATACTGAAAAAATCCCAATTAAGCTCAGTAGTTTATATCTCAAGAACTAATGAGATATTTTCAAATTGACTTCTTTTTTAGAAAGTAGATGCTTCAATTAGCACTTGAAAGTAATTTCATAACAATTTTTCAAAAAATCAATTTTTCAGGAATTTTTAAATTTAAAGAAAATATTGGAAAAATCCCAATTAAGCTCAGTAGTTTATATCTCAAGAACTAAGTGAGATATTTTCAATTTGATTTCACTTTTAGAAAGTAGATGCTCTAATTAGTAATTGAAAGTAATTTCATAACAATATTTCAAAAAATCGAGTTTTCAGGAATTTTTAAATTTATACAAAATACTGGAAAAATCCCAATTAAGCTCAGTGGTTTATATCTCAAGAACTAATGAGATATTTTCAAATTGACTTCTTTTTTAAAAAGTAGATGCTCCAATTAGTAAATGAAAGTAATTTCATAACACTTTTTCAAAAAATCGATTTTTCAGGAATTTTTAAATTTATACAAAATACAGTGTAAGTCGGTTATAACGAACTTCCGGTTAAAACGAACTAACGTAAAAGTCCGGAATATGTTTATATTTAACATAGTCTAAATAAATTTGTCTATAACGAATCTGGTTATAACGAACTTCTGGCTATAACGAACTGATTATTATTGTAGTGGTTCCGGTTATAACCAACTTTTTTCCTGATTTCAAGTGAATTCCCTAGCAAAATAGCTACGATCAACTTATATACGATTTGGTACTGCTATTTCTTAAAAGATGGCTCCAAGATGTTTTTCTTATCTACCGGGGAATTACAAGAAATAATCGATTTTGGCTTGAGACTACTTAGTAACGTAACATTGCTGAATGCTACTTTGAAACAATTGTACCTTTAATTTCTTATTTATTGTCTGTGTTATCAGTGTATTAACTGTTTAATAAAATAGAAAACTCGAAAAACGAAAAGTGTTTTCATTAGAAGACAAATGTGAAATTATACGTCAGCTCGTAGAAGGGAAGAAACAGAGTGAACGTAATTTGAGTAAATCTACAGTAGCTACGATTTGGAAAAATAAAAATGGTTTTCTAAAAGCGTGCGAAACAACTAGCGTAAGTGTTAAAAAAATCCGAAAATTTGATCACGATGATGTAGATAAAGCTTTATTAAAATGGTTCACGCAGAAACGCCAACAAAATGTAACAATCAGTTCAAAAAAATTAAGGTTGAAAGCAACTGAATTCGGTCAAAAGTTGAATGATGACTTCGAATGTACTGAAAGTTGGATAGAACGATGGAAAGCTCGTCATAACATTTGTAGCGGTACAATAGTCGGAGAATCAGCAGCGGTAGATCCCAAAATCGTTGAGAACTGGATATCCACAATTTTACCAACAATTAGGAGCCAGTTTAAAGATAAAGACATTTTTAATGATGATGAAACGGGTTTATTTTATAAACTTGCTCCTAATAAAACTTTAAAGTTTAAAGGGGAAAACTGTAAAGGGGGTAAGTTGTCAAAAGACAGAATAACGGTGTTGGTTTGCGCCAATATGTCTGGCATTGAGAAGCGTAAATTAGTGGTCATAGTCAAAGCGAAAAATCCAACGTGCCTTAAAAACGTCGCACACTACCTGTAAAAAATTATGCCAATTCTAAAGCTTGGATGACTTGGAGATATTTTTTCAAAATTAACCAAGAAAAAACGTAAAATAGCTTTGTTGGTTGATAATTGCCCTGCTCACCCGAACATCCCCAATTTAAATTCAATCCACTTAATCTTTTTGCCACCGAATACAAGCAGTAAACTTCAGCCAATGGATCAGGGAATAATTCATTCTCTCAAATCTCATTATAGACATTCTCTTTTATTAAAAATTGTACCAGGAATAGACTTTAATTTGTCTATTAAAGTGACATTACTTGACGGTATTAATTTTATTCATAAAGCATGGGAAACTGACAAAAACAACGATGAAGAAATGTTTGCTGGAGAAGAACATATGCCACTTACACAGTATATTTCAAAAAATTGTACTGAAGTTAATCTTACAGAAGAATATCTAAAATGTGATGAAAATGTGGCTACATCTGAATTTTTAACTGATGACGAAATTGCCGTTACAGTCCTGCATAAAGAGATTTGCGAACTAGACGATGAAGAGGAGGACAGTGGTGACGAACAAATTCAACCATTGTCAAATCGTTCTGCAATACAAAGATTGTATGAAATTCAACATTATTTACAATCGCCAGCATTATCGGAAAATATTTTAAATAATGAAAAGGTGTTTGCAAAAAATCCGCAAACTCAAACTAAAATTACAGAATAAAACATTTATTTAATTATTTTTGTACTTTTTCATTAAAACGAATGTTATTTGCTTTCTATTGTTCAACCGGTTTCGGCCCTGTCTAGGTCATCTTCAGGAAATCCATCTTTAGAGTATTGTTGATCTTGAAAATCTTTTAAAATTTGAATCCGAAACCGGTTGCACAATAGAAAGCAAATAACATTCATCTTAATAGAAAAGTTCAAAAATAATTAAGTAAATATTTTATTCGTTCAAGACGAAAAAACATTCCAAACTTTCCAAATTGTTTACTATCATTCAATTTAATGATTAAATCGTCAGTTAAATTTAAATAAAGTCATTCCATCATTTTTTCTTTAATAATTGGTTGTAATGAATTCCGGTTATAACGAACAGATTTTCAGGTCCCTTGAGGGTTCGTCCTATCCGGAGTACACTGTATTTGAAAAATCCCAATTAAATTCAACAGCTTATATCTCAAGTTCTGAGTGAGATATCTCTAAATTGTCTTCATCTTTCGAAAGTAGATTCTCCAATTAATAATTGAAAGTAATTTCATAATAATTTTCGAAAACATCGATTTTTCAAGAATATTTAAATTTATACAAAATACTGGAAAAATCCAAATTATGTTCAACATCTTATATCTTAAGAACTAAGTGAGAAATTTTAAAATTGACTTCATTTTCGGAAGGTAGATGCTTCAATTAGTAATTGAAAGTAATTTTATAACAATTTTTCGAATCATCTGGTTTTCAGGAATTTTTAAATTTATACAAAATATCGGAAGAATCCCAATTAAGCTCATTAGTTTATATCTCAAGAACTAAGTGAGATATTTTCAAATTGACTTCACTTTCAAAAAGTAGATGCTCCAATTAGTAATTGAAAGTAATTTCATAACAATTTTCCTAAAAATCGAGTTTCAGGAATTTTTAAATTTATACAAAATATCGGAAGAATCCCACTTAAGTTCAGCAGTTTATATCTCAAGAACTAAGTGAGATATTTTCAAATTGACTTCTCTTTTAGAAAGTAGATGCTCCAATTAGTAATTGAATGTAATTTCATAACAATTTTTCAAAAAAATCGATTTTTAAGGAATTTTTAAATGAATACAAAATACTGGAAAAATCTTAATTAAACTCAGTAGTTTATATCCCAAAAACTAAGTGAGATATTTTCAAATTGACTTCACTTTCAAAAAGTAGATGCTCCAATTAGTAATTGAAAGTAATTTCATAACAATTTTCCTAAAAATCGAGTTTCAGGAATTTTTAAATTTATACAAAATATCGGAAAAATCACAATTAAGTTTAGCAGTTTATATTTCAAAAACTAAGTGAGATATTTTCAAATTGACTTCTCTTTTAGAAAGTAGATGCTCTAATTAGTAATTGAAAGTAATTTCATAACAATTTTTCAAAAAATCGATTTTTCAGGAATTTTTGAATTTATACAAACTACTGGAAAAATCCCAATTAAACTCAGTAGTTTATATCCCAAAAGTGAGATATTTTCAAATTGACTTCACTTTCAAAAAGTAGAAGGTCCAATTAGTAATTGAAAGTAATTTCATACCAATTTTCCTAAAAATCGAGTTTTCAGGAATTTTAAAATTTATACAAAATACCGGAAGAATCACAATTAAGATTAGCAGTTTATACCTCAAGAAGTAAGTGAGATATTTTCAAATTGACTTCTCTTTTAGAAAGTAGATGCTCTAATTAGTAGTTGACAGTAATTTCATAACAATTTTCCAAAAAAATCGTTTTTTCAAGAATATTTAAATATATACAAAATATTGGAAAAATCCCAATTAAGTTCATAAGATTATATCTCAAGAATTGAGTGAGATATTTTCAAATTGACTTCACTCTTAGAAAGTAGTTCTTCCAATTATTAACTGAAACCAATTTCGTAACAATTTTCCAGAAAATGGATTCTTCAGGAATTTTTAAATTTATAAAAAAAATTCCTATTAAGCTCAGCAGTTTATATCTCAAGAACTAAGTGAGATATTTTCAAATTGACTTCTTTTTTAGAAAGTAGATGCTCCAGTTAGTAATTGAAAGTAATTTCATAACATTATTTCAAAAAATCAGTTTTTCAGCA
This sequence comes from Onthophagus sagittarius, assembly GCA_036711965.1. NCBI lineage: Eukaryota > Metazoa > Arthropoda > Insecta > Coleoptera > Scarabaeidae > Onthophagus > Onthophagus sagittarius. Next base: position 26,645,050 of record JASERS010000010.1, on the reverse strand, counting down.
ATTTTTAAATTTATACAAATCACTTGAAAAATCCTAAATAAGCTCAGTAGTTTATATCTTAAGAACTGAGTGAGAAATTTTAAAATTGACTTCATTTTCGGAAGGTAGATGCTTCAATTAGTAATTGAAAGTAATTTCCTAACAATTTTTCAAAATATCTAGTTTTCAGGAATTTTTAAATTTATACAAAATATCGGAAAAATCCCAATTAAGCTCAGTAGTTTATATCTCAAGAACTAAGTGAGATATTTTCAAATTGACTTTACTTTTAGGAAGTAGATGCTCCAGTTAGTAATTGATACTAATTTCATAAAATTTTTTCAATAAATCAATTTTTCAGGAATTTTTAAATTTATACAAAATACTGGAAAAATCCTAATTAAGCTCAGTAGTTTATATCTCAAGAGCTAAGTGGGATATTTTTCAAATTGGCTTCTCCTTTAGAAAATAGATGCTCCAATTAGTAATTGAAAGTAATTTCATAACAATTTTTCAAAAAATCGATTTTTCAGGAATTTTTAAATTTATACAAAATATCGGAAGAATCCCAATTAAGCTCAGTAGTTTATATCTCATGAATTAAGTGAGATATTTTCAAATTGACTTCACTTTTAGACATTAGATGCTTCAATTTGTAATTGAAAGTAATTTCATAACAACTTTTCAAAATATCTAGTTTTCAGGAATTTTTAAATTTATACAAAATATTGGAAGAATCTCAATTAAGCTCAGTAGTTTATATCTCAAGAGCTAAGTGGGATATTTTTCAAATTGACTTCTCCTTTAGAAAGTAGATGCTCCAATTAGTAATTGAAAGTAATTTCATAATAATTTTTCAAAAAATCGATTTTTCAGGAATTTTTAAATTTATACAAAATATCGCAAGAATCCCAATTAAGCTCAGTAGTTATATCTCAAGAACTAAGGGAGATATTTTCAAATTGACTTCTTTTTTAGAAAGTAGATGCTCCAGTTAGTAATTGAAAGTAATTTCATAACAATTTTTCAAAAAACCGATTTTTCTGGAATTTTTAAATTTATACAAAATATTAGAAAAATCTGAATTAAGTTCAGCGATGTCATTTGTGGTTAAAATTAGTTAAAATATCAAAATATGGTTACTAATTTAAAAATTTAACCCAAATATCACTAGAGTCTTTGGATATCTGAGGGATTTTTTATCTGTGAGATAACTTGAAATAGGCTACCATCTTCTGATTAAGATATCTAAGCAATTATCACTATGATTACGGCTATTTTACGCATTCTGATTGGCTAGTGGATGGATTTATCTACAAGATAAATTTAACTAAAAGATTTAACTACGTAACTCGTGACGTCACCCCCCTCCTTACCCTTCAAAACGCGTTTTTCATCCTCTAGCCAACCTGGTACAATACGCTTTACGGACCTTGATTTATGATTAATTAAATTTACCAATTTACTTTTCAGTACTAATCAAGACTTAGTGTTAAGATGAAGCTAAACCGTAACTTGTATAAATAATCATAGAAATTGGTGAAAAAGGACATTTTTATTTTTTCGTAGCTCACTTTAAAGGGTCTCCCTTTTGGAGGCATGCGCAGTCGGTCCGTGACCCGGGGAGACCTGCTGCCGGCAGGAAACGTCGCGAATACGAACCAGTCACGGCCGTGCCAGCGCCGTTACATAACCTTCAAGGGAAACGGCACCGCGGCGCCCCCTCCGCCTTCATCTCCCCCTTGATTAACGACGACGACGTCGACGTCGTGACGCCAGAACATAACCCCTTTGCGCCTATCGAAAAAGGTAGGAACCGGCGTTAAACGATTTTATGTTTATTTCTAAAATCAATTAACAATTAGAAATGATTTTTTAAAAGAATCGCAATGATTTACGTCCAAAGAATACCTTATTATTATTATTTTTAATGAGGTTTAGTTCTTCCTGCGGAGTAAACGCGTTGTTAATCGCGGGCGCCCCGGTTTGCCCGCAGGAATCGATACTCGTTGCCCGGTGCCCCACCGAAGAGGCTTATCTTGTGAGAGGGATCTTTCTCGACCATCAAATGTTTCCTAAAACAAAAAAATTAAAGATAATAACAAATTGCTTGAGGATAAAATCTTTTATACAATAATAATATCAATAAATACCTTAAATATTGTTCAATACTAACTTATTTTTTTATTCTTAATTTTTTTATTATTTTTTATATTTTATTCAACAAAATAATTAAAAAAATAAAAATTTAAAAAACAAGTTAATCGCAAAGAAATTATGTTATTACTCACGAAACGGTTATTTTTTTAAGCAACAATCCATCACAATTTACTTCTCTACACACAAAACTGAATTTAAATAACCTTTTAACAAAATTACCATACTTATAGCTTTTGTGATCAAAAATTCTACGATGATAAATTATTTTCGCGAGAATAATAATTTTTTGCATCGATTTTTCTTAGTTATTATTTTTTAATTAATTACACATTTCAATTTGACACATATTAAGTAATGAAATCACCAAATTAAAGTTGACGTCCACCTAAATTTAATATAAATAATTAATTTTTTAACATTTTTCTAAAATAATTTAAGTTAATTTAAGATAAATTACTTCACTAGAATAATAATATCAATTTTGAATGACCCCTATTATTTGATGTTGTGGTAAACTTAAATTGATACCGACCTAAATTTTATTTAAATTATTTCTTGGAAAATAATTTAAGTCGGAAAGAGAATATGTAAATCGTTTCGGATATAAAACTTTTCAATTTGAAGCTCGCGAAGAAGTCCAAACTTTATCGTCGTTTTGTACCGTGTTGAGATATTTCTATAAATAAACCAAATTCTTGTAAATATTTTAAAGTTATTTTATATTTCTTATGCAAAATATATTATATATATTTTTCGTGATTTTTTAAAATAAGATTATTAATTTCAAAAATCATAAAAAATAGGTTAAACTAAATAATCTTTATCTCAAAAACGAATAGAAATTTTCTAATTTGATTTTCACCATGACAAAATAAACACTAGCTTCTATAAATTTTGAATGTTTCATTAAAATATCTCAAGAATTCGATTTTTGGTGATTTTTAATTAACTTGAGATAGCCATAAATGTTTAGGTTCAATTTAATGATTTATATCTCAAAAACGAATAAATATTTTCAAGAGCAGCTTTCATCACAAGAAAATAGACACTTTCCTCTATAAATCATGCATAGTTCATTAAGATATCTTAAGAGTTCAATTTTTCGTGATTTTTTAAAACAAGATTATTAATTTCAAAAGATTATAAAATATTAGGTTAACTTAAATAATCTTTATCTCAAAAACGAATAAAGTTTCTGTAATTTGGTTTTCACCATGACAAAATAGGCACTCGCTTCTATAAATTTTGAATGTTTCATTAAAATATCTCAAGAATTCGATTTTTAGTGATTTTTAATTAATTTGAGATAGCCAAAAATGTTCTCGTTCAATTTAATGATTTATATCTCAAAAACGAATAAATATTTTCAAGATCCGCTTTCATCACAAGAAAATAGACACTTTCCTCTATAAATCATGAATAGTTCATTAAGATATCTTAAGAATTCGATTTATCGTGATTTTTTAAAACAAGATTATTAATTTCAAAATATCATAAAAAAATAGGTTAACTTCAATAATCTTTATCTCAAAAACGAATAAAGATTTTCTAATTTGGTTTTCACCATGACAAAATAGACACTAGCTTCTATAAATTTTGTATGTTTCATTAAAATATCTCAAGAACTCGATTTTTGGTGATTTTTAATTAACTTGAGATTGCCATAAATGTTCACTTTCAATTTAATGATTTATATCTCAAAAACGAATAAATATTTTCAAGATCCGCTTTCATCACAAGCAAATAGACACTTTCCTCTATAAATCATGAATAGTTCATTAAGATATCTTAAGTATTCGATTTTTCGTGATTTTTTAAAACAAGATTATTAATTTCAAAAAATCATAAAATATTAGGTTAACTTAAATAATCTTTATCTCAAAAACGAATAAAGATTTTCTAATTTGGTTTTCACCATGACAAAACAGACACTAGCTTCTATAAATTTTGAATGTTTCATTAAAATTTCTCAAGAATTCGATTTTTGGTGATTTTTAATTAATTTAAGATAGCCATAAATGTTCTCGTTCAATTTAATGATTTATATCTCAAAAACGAATAAATATCTTCAAGATCCGCTTTCATTACAAGAAAATAGACACTTTCGTCTGTAAATCACGAATAGTTCATTAAGATATCTTAAGAATTCGATTTTTCGTGATTTTTTAAAACAAGTTTATTAATTTCAAAAAATCATAAAAAATAGGTTAACTTAAATAATCTTTATCTCAAAAACGAATAAAGATTTTCTAATTTGGTTTTCACCATGACAAAATAGACACTAGCTTCTATAAATTTTGTATGTTTCATTAAAATATCTCAAGAACTCGATTTTTGGTGATTTTTAATTAATTTGAGATTGCCATAAATGTTCACTTTCAATTTAATGATTTATATCTCAAAAACGAATAAATATTTTCAAGATCCGCTTTCATCACAAGAAAATAGACACTTTCCTCCATAAATCATGAATAGTTCATTAAGATATCTTAAGAATTCAATTTTTCGTGATTTTTTAAAACAAGATTATTAATTTCAAAAAATCATAAAATATTAGGTTAACTTAAACAATCTTTATCTCAAAAACGGATAAAGATTGTCTAATTTGGTTTTCACCATGACAAAATAGACAGTAGCTTCTATAAATTTTGTATGTTTCATTAAAATATCTCAAGAACTCGATTTTTGGTGATTTTTAATTAACTTGAGATTGCCATAAATGTTCACTTTCAATTTAATGATTTATATCTCAAAAACGAATAAATATTTTCAAGATCCGCTTTCATCACAAGAAAATAGACACTTTCCTCCATAAATCATGAATAGTTCATTAAGATATCTTAAGAATTCAATTTTTCGTGATTTTTTAAAACAAGATTATTAATTTCAAAAAATCATAAAATATTAGGTTAACTTAAACAATCTTTATCTCAAAAACGGATAAAGATTGTCTAATTTGGTTTTCACCATGACAAAATAGACAGTAGCTTCTATAAATTTTGTATGTTTCATTAAAATATCCCAAGAATTCGATTTTTGGTGATTTTTAATTAACTTGAGATAGCCATAAATGTTCACGTTGAATTTAATGATTTATATTTCAAAATCGAATAAATATTTTCAAGATCCGCTTTCAATACAAGAAAATAGACACTTTCCTCTATAAATCATGAGTAGTTCATTAATATATCTTAAGAATTCGATTTTTCGTGATTTTTTAAAACAAGATTATTAATTTCAAAAAATCATAAAAAATAGGTTAGCTTAAATGATCATTATCTCAAAAACGAATAAAGATTTTCTAATTTGGTTTTCACCATGACAAAATAGACACCAGCTTCTATCAATTTTGAATGTTTCATTAAAATATCTCAAGAATTCGATTTTTGGTGATTTTTAATTAACTTGAGATAGCCATAAATGTTCACGTTGAATTTAATGATTTATATTTCAAAATCGAATAAATATTTTCAAGATCCGCTTTCAATACAAGAAAATAGACACTTTCCTCTATAAATCATGAGTAGTTCATTAATATATCTTAAGAATTCGATTTTTCGTGATTTTTTAAAACAAGATTATTAATTTCAAAAAATCATAAAAAATAGGTTAGCTTAAATGATCATTATCTCAAAAACGAATAAAGATTTTCTAATTTGGTTTTCACCATGACAAAATAGACACCAGCTTCTATCAATTTTGAATGTTTCATTAAAATATCTCAAGAATTCGATTTTTGGTGATTTTTAATTAACTTGAGATAGTCATAAATGTTCACGTTGAATTTAATGGTTTATATCTCAAAAACGAATAAATATTTTCAAGATCCGCTTTCATTACAAGAAAATAGACACTTTCCTCTATAAATCATGAATAGTTCATTAAGATATCTTAAGAATTCGATTTTTCATGATTTTTTAAAATAAGATTATTAATTTCAAAAAATCATAAAATATTAGGTTAACTTGAATAATCGTTATCTCAAAAACGAATAAAGTTATTCCAATTTAGTTCTCACCATGACAAAATATACACTTCCCTCTGTAAATTTTGAATGTTTCATTAAAATATCTCAAGAATTCGACTTTTGGTGATTTTTAATTAACTTGAGATAGCCATAAATGTTCTCGTTCAATTTAATGATTTATATCTCAAAAACGAATAAATATTTTCAAGATCCGCTTTCATTACAAGAAAATAGACACTTTCCTCTATAAATCATGAATAGTTCATTAAGATATCTTAAGATTTCGATTTTTCATGATTTTTTAAAGCAAGATTATTAATTTTAAAAAATCATATAAAATTAGAATAACTTCAATAATCTGTATCTCAAAGACGAATAAAGATTTTCTGATTTGGTTTTCACCATGACAAAATAGACACTTGCTTCTATAAATTTTGAATGTATCATTAAAATATCTCATTAATTCGATTTTTGGTGATTTTTAATCAACTTGAGATAGCCATAAATGTTCTCGTTCAATTTAATGATTTATATCCCAAAAACGAATAAATATTTTCAAGATCCGCTTTCATCACAAGAAAATAGATACTTTCCTCTATAAATCATGAATAGTTCATAAATACATCTTAAGAATTCGATTTTTCGTGATTTTTTAAAAAAAGATTATTAATTTCAAAAAATCATAAAAAATTAGGTTAACTTTAATAATCTTTTTTTCAAAGACGAATAAAGATTTTCTAATTTGGTTTTCACCATGACAAAATAGACACTTCCCTCTATAAATTTTAAATGTATCATTAAAATATCTCATTAATTCGATTTTTGGTGATTTTCAATCAACTTGAGATAGCCATAAATGTTCTCGTTCAATTTAATGATTTATATCCCAAAACCGAATAAATATTTTCAAGATCCGCTTTCATCACAAGAAAATAGACACTTTCCTCTATAAATCATGAATAGTTCCTTCATGAACAATTCGATTTTTCGTGATTTTTTAAAACAAGATTATTAATTTCAAAAAATCATAAACAATTAGGTTAACTTAATTAGTCGTTTTTGAGACTTTTTCTTTGTCTTGTTTTAAAATAAAAAATCAATTTATTTAAAAAAGAGATGGTAAAAACGGACAAGGTGAAATTAAAAAAAAACAATGGGATATTGTTTGGAACTTCCGGTCTCCTTCGTGCATCATTTTCTTTCCCATTCACAACAAGGTTTTAGATTTTACAATTTAAGTCGATTAAAAAATAATTATAGATACTTTTTTGAATTTAAATCTTTGAAAGCGTTACAAATCTAGGGGTTAACTTTCCATTCGGAATTTTCCGAAGATCTGGGTGGAATATGTAACCCAACTTCGTTAAAGATGCAGACCGTGTCAGCACCGCCACTTTAAATTTGGGTCGATATTCACCTGGTTCTTTACGAAAATGATACCTTTGAATATCAAATCATAATAAAAATTTAAGTCTAAATTAATTATCTTCATGGTAACAAAAAAAAATGTTGCTTGAGATTGTCCTAGTTTCTAAGGAAAATTTCTTTTTTGTGGACAAGAGATGAAATCTTCTCTGAAGTCTGATTTTTTCTTTTTGGTCGAAACATCAAGTGTCAGCACGTCACCCCCGGGCACATAAAATAAGAATGTGCACAGGGTCACTTCACTTTATCGTATTTTTACCCTCAACATGCTGAACAACCCGAGCATTTTTATAGCGGCATTTTTATTTTTCTTTCCAATTTTTTTTTGAAAGAAATTGATTTCATTAAAGACCATTATTGACGTTTCCATCGTTAAAACGCATGCGCAACGATCACGTATGTTTGGCTCGTCGCGCGTCGATTGTTTTGGCGTCCATCCCGAACATTTCAGATTGACATTTCGCTTCAACTTCGACTTCCTTTTCATCAAAAGTTCATTTAATTCATAACGTTATTTGCTAAAAAAATAGTAATTAATTTATGTGGATGTAATTCCATCGGTATGGAACTAATTTAGTCCACCGTATCGTCGTCATCGTGAGAGAGAACGTTTCCGGAAGCCGTTCTGGCCCGTCTATTTCCGGAACGACTGCGTCCGGAAAATGAACCGTTTAAATATTAACGCCGCTAGTTTCTGCCTACTCTACTGGTACAGAAGTTTCAATCTGAATCCACCTCTCGAAAATGCTCGTTCAGGTAAAACGAGAAAACGAGAACGTGTTCTTTTTAAAACCCAATTCACACAACCACAATTAACTTTTAATTAGAATCGTAAAAAAAAAATTATTCATCTCTCACTTAAAATTTCGAAAACGTACACCTCGTAAATTCTATTTTTGATGTTTTAAACTTGAATCTACAAGATTTATTATCGCTGGCCAATCTTTTCGGCGCGGCAGAGGCTGGAAAGCTGATCAAATATTAAACTAGGTTGGATCGCAACAGGTAAACGCGCTATTTTACGAGAGAACCGAAAATTTACCGTGTAAATTCCGCTCATATTACATTTACGCCATATAGAAAAGTCGAGTTGAACTTGTATCTTCATTCTCACGATTTAGTATTCATACAGGGAGTTACCTTTTAACGGAAACGTTTTTATTTTAATTGAACTTGCACAATGGCTTGTAAATTGCGTGTTATGTGCAGTTATATGGTAACGAGTTTCTTACTTTATACATTTTTAAAGATAAAATCAATTTTCAAAGAAAATTTATTAATCAAGTCTAAAGTGATAGAAAGTGTCGAAATTGATTCGCCGGGGAAATGGAATTTTAATGAATAGAGTATTTGAGCTAATTCATCAAGATGGTTTAACATTAAGATAAAAACGTCAAAATTTCGTTAATAAAAAGTAACAGACAATGTCAAAATGATGTTAAAAATACTAGATATAGAAGTAGAATCATTCGAATTTAGCCGCACGTATCTTAAAACGGCTAAATCCGAATGATTCTGGTTCTAGCTCGGGTGATAATGCTAGATAATAGTATGTAGCACTAGATAATGTTAAATTGTTCTATATAAATATTGAGATAACACTAGATCTATAACTGGAATCATTCGGGCTTAGCCGTCTTGAGAGATATACGGCTAAACCCGAATGATTCTAGTTTTAGATCTAGTGTTGGTTTCAGTAACGGTGTTAGATAACAATATGTCGCACTAGAAAATGATATGTTATTCTATGTTCCTATTGAACTAAAACTAGAACTAACACTAGACACACACCCAAAACCAAACATTTGTGGTTCTAGGTCTAGTGTTAGTTCTAGTTTTATTTGTTGCTCATCGACTATCGCTGAGAAGATAAGATCTGGTGTTAGTTTTAATGATAGTGCTAGATAATAATACATAGCAGTAGATAATGCTAAGTTGTTCTACATTCTTATTAAACCAACATTAGATCTATAACTAGAATCGTTCGGGCTTAGCCGTCTTAAGAGACGTACGGCTAAGCCCGAATGATTCTAGTTATAGATCTAGTGTTGGTTTCAGTGATGATGCTAGATAATAACAAGCATCACTAAATAATGATAAGTTATTCTATATTCCTATTGAACTAAAACTAGAACTAACGCTAGATTTTAAAATGTTCGGGTCTGAAGACGCACACCCAAACCCAAAACTTTCTAGTTCTAGGTCTAATCTTAGTTCTAGTTTTATTTGTTGCTCATCGACTATCGCTGAAATGTCACTGGAATCAACACTAGAACTAGAACTAGAATCACTCGTGTTTAGCCGCACGTCTCTTAAGACGACTAAACCCGAATGATTCTAGTTCTAGATCTAGTGTTGGTTTCAGTGACGATGCTAGATAATAATACATATCACTAAATAATGATAAGTTATTCTATATTCCTATTGAACTAAAACTAGAACTAACGCTAGACTTAAAAATGTTCGGGTCTGAAGACGCACGTCCAAATCCAAAACTTACTTGTTCGAGGTCTAATCTTAGTTCTAGTTTTATTTGTTGCTCATCGACTAACGCTGGAATGTCACTGGAATCAACACTAGAACTAGAACTAGAATCACTCGGGTTTAGCCGCACGTCTCTTAAGACGGCTAAACCCGAATGTTTCTAGTTCTAGATCTAGTGTTGATTTCAGTGATAGTGCTAAATAATAATATATAGCAGTAGATAATGCTCAGTTGTTCTAGTTTCTTATTAAACCAACATTAGATCTATAACTAGAATTGTTCGGGCTTAGCCGTCTTAAGAGACGTACGGCTAAGCCCGAATGATTCTAGTTCTAGATCTAGTGTTGGTTTCAGTGACGATGCTAGATAATAATACACATCACTAAATAATCATAAGTTATTCTATATTCCTATGGAACTAAAACTAGAACTAACGCTAGACTTAAAAATGTTCGGGTCTAAAGACGCACGCCCAAACCCAAAACTTTCTAGTTCTAGGTTTAATCTTAGTTCTAGTTTTATTTGTTGCTCATCAACCATCGCTGGAATGTCAATGGAATCAACACTAGAACTAGAACTAGAATCACTCGGGTTTAGCCGCACGTCTCTTAAGACGGCTAAACCCTAATGATTCTAGTTCTAGATTTAGTGTTGATTTTAGTGATAGTGCTAAATAATAATATATAGCAGTAGATAGTGCTCAGTTGTTCTACTTTCTTATTAAACCAACATTCGATCTATAACTAGAATTGTTCGGGCTTAGCCGTCTTAAGAGACGTACGGTTAAGCCCGAATGATTCTAGTTCTAGATCTAGTGTTGGTTTCAGTGACGATGCTAGATAATAATACACATCACTAAATAATGATAAGTTATTCTATATTCCTATGGAACTAAAACTAGAACTAACGCTAGACTTAAAAATGTTCGGGTCTAAAGACGCACGCCCAAGCCCAAAACTTTCTAGTTCTAGGTTTAATCTTAGTTCTAGTTTTATTTGTTGCTCATCAACTATCGGTGGAATGTCACTGGAATCAACACTAGAACTAGAACTAGAATCACTCGGGTTTAGCCGCACGTCTGTTAAGACGGCTAAACCCGAATGATTCTAGTTCTAGATCTAGTGTTGATTTTAGTGATAGTGCTAAATAATAGTATATAGCAGTAGATAATGCTCAGTTGTTCTACTTTCTTATTAAACAAACATTAGATCTATAACTAGAATTGTTCGGGCTTAGCCGTCTTAAGAGACGTACGGCTAAGCCCGAATGATTCTAGTTCTAGATCTAGTGTTGGTTTCAGTGACGATGCTAGATAATAATACACATCAGTAAATAATGATAAGTTATTCTACATTCCTATTGAACTAAAACTAGAACTAACACTAGACCTAGAAATGTTCGGATTTGGGCATGCGTCTTCAGACGCACATTTCTAGGTCTAGTGTTAGTTCTAGTTTTATTAGTTACTCATCGATAGGTTATTGTGTATTGGTATGAAACTAATACTAGTTAATTAAGTAACGAGATTCTTACTTTATGCATTTATATCAATTATCAAAGAAAATATATTAATCAAATCTAAAATGATAGAAAGCGTTAAAATTGCCTCACCGAAGCAAAGGAATATCACTGAATAGAGTATTTGTAAACAATGCTAAGTTTGACAGCAACCTTGATAGCTAATTAATCCCGTTGATTTAACATTGATAGTGAAGTGTCACAATTTTATTTACTAAAAAGTAACAGAGAATGTCAAAATAAGTCAAAAACTGGTAGAAAGATTTATAGTGTATTAGTGATGTGGGAAAGTATTGCAACATACACTTAGCAGCAGAAGTCTGCGTACAAAAAACTTCTAACACTTTAACTGAAAAAATAAGGGTCATGATCTAATGTGATGAACTTCAATTTTTTTTTTATTTTGTGTATTAGCTACATACAATTCTATTAACAAAATATGCATCAATAAAACAGAAATATTAGTTACAAAAAAAATTAAAATTAAAAATTCTCCAAATAATGCGTATGCAAAAATCTGGGTACAAATAAAGACGCCTTCTCCAAAATATACTTATTTACTTAAATACGTAGTTGGCGATGTACGCTTTCCGATTTAAATAAAAGATAATCGGTGTCAATTATATTAGCAGAGGCTTAGAAGCTAAAAGTTAGAATGGACACGAAAGGAAAGGAAATTGAATTGGGAGAGAGATAAATTATTGTAAAGTTATGAAAAGAGGGAAAATCTTTTCGAAAAATAGGAGAAACTGTCGGCAGGTCACACTCTTCCATTCAAAGAGTAATTAATAATTATAAAGACACTGAAGATTACCTCTCACGTCCGCGATCTGGTAGACCACCCCTTTTTACAAACCGAGCGAAGCGAAAAATTGTACAGCAGGTTAGAAAGGAACCTAGGCTGACGGCAAAAAAAATAGTAGAAAATGTACAAGAAGAATTTCATAAAACTATCAGCAAAGGTACGGCGAGAAGGACGTTAAAAAAAGCTAACTATCACAGTCGCGTTGCACCAAAAAAGCCATTTGTGTCAGAGGTCAATCGTCAGAAGTGGATCGCCTTTGCAAAAAAACTCTTAGACAAGCCCATTGAATTCTGGGAGAAAGTTCTCTTTACAGATGAGAGCAAATTTTGCATTTTCGGCATTAAGGGTAAACAACTTGTATGGAGAAAACCTAATACTTCATCCCGAAAATTTGAAAGCGACTGTAAAGCACGGAGGTGGTGGAGTTATGGTTTGGGGGTGTATGTGCACCAAAGGGGTGGGAAGGTTGGTTTTCATAACATCGACAATGGACCATAAAATGTATATAGACATTTTAAAAGAAAATTTGAAGCCTAGCATCGAAAACTTGGGCTTGGGGCCCGAATACTTTTTTCAACAAGATAATGCAAACATTGCGCCCACAACACTAAGCTTTGGCTACTATACAATACCCCAAAGCAACTTATAACACCTCCACAATCGCCGGACTTGAATCCCATCGAACACCTCTGGGATTTACTGGAACGCAAGATTCGGCAACACAACATAACGTTGAAGGAAACGTTAAAAAATGTTATGATTGAGAAATGGGCCAAAATCAGTTCGGACGAAACGAAGAAATTAGTGCACTCCATGCCTAAACGTTTAAGGGAGGTCATTAAACGTAAAGGTTATCCGACCTCATATTAATATAGAAACAATGATCTCATTTATGAATTTTTTATAAATACTGTCCTGACTTGTACGCAGATTTTTGCATAACCGTTATTTGTAGAATTTTTAGTTTTGATTTTTTTCTGTAACTACTGTTTCTGTTTTGTTGAAGCATATTTTGTTAATAGAATTATATCTAGTTAATATACAAAATAAAAAAGAATCAAGTTTATCACATTAGATTATGACTCTTATTTTTTCAATTAAAGTATTACAAGTTTTTTGTACGCAGACTTCTGCTGCTGAGTGTACCTGAAATGTTAAAAAATGTTTAATATAAAATGTTGTGATAAGTGTCAAAAATGTTAAAAAGTGGAAAACATGTCAAAAACTGGTAGAAAATGTCGTAGCGTATTAATAATGTGAAATAATTTTGAAGCATTCAGAAAATGTTAAAAAATCTTCGAAATAAAATGTTGTGGTAAGTGTCAAAAATGGTAAGAAATGGAAAGAAATGTCAAAAAATCGTAGAAGGTGTCATAGTGATGTCATAGCTTATTAATAACGTCTATCAGTGTTTAAACGTACCAGAAATGTTATCATGTTTTAAAATGAATGATATAGAATGTTGTGGTAAGTGTAAAAGATTCTAAAAAGTAAACGAAGGTGTCAAAGATGTGTCAAACAATTCTCCAAAAAATATAATGACTGGTTGTTTTTGAAATAATATTACATGCTCATTTTGCTAGGTTGTTGTCCAAGCAGACATCTGAATGAACCAAAGAGTCAAAAAAAGCAAAGTTGATCCTGTGTTTTAGTTACTGCTCAAAAATTACAAAAGAGCTAGTGATAACTAGGTATCTGTCAATTCATACTAGTTCTTAGCAGCACCGTCTTGAACCTTAGGGCTAATAGTAATAATAATATAACTCATGTTTTGCAATAAAATGCTTGATGTTCCCATCACACATGTACCCAGTGTCCCATCTGAGTTTTTTTGGCATTGAATTATACAGGTCCTGCAATAGTGCATCAGGCATCCATAGCTCCTATACTAATTAAGTTAGGAATTTCTTTCAAACGCAAGCTTGTGTCCCCGAATTATGTCCTCGTAAGGTATACGAAATATAACCAAGTTTTGCGACAAATGTCCTCAAAGTATCAAAGTTAACGCAAGAAATTTGTTAATTCTTGTAGATAAAGTGACCTCTCTGAGGAATATACAACAAAAGTTGATGAAGATAAAATGTTTGTTATGTTAAATTATAGCGATAAGATTTTTAGTATACAAAACAACTAACAGAGTTGTTAAAAAGTTTTTGGAAATGGGCAATGTGGAAAATAAAAGGAAGGAAAAATAGCTTTTAGATGAACATGCTGCGGAGTCGATAGCTGAACTAAATAAAATATTATCGTAAAGAAATGTAATCACACTATCGAATTAGGTGATGAAGCAAAACGTTTGAAGCAAACTACAGAACCTTGTTAATTAACATAATATTTTCGGACGTAGCATTGTTCACCACTAAAGGAGTAGCAACATCACAAAATTGTCGATTCTGGTCAAAGACTGATCCACATTATCGCATAGCTTTTAAACGCCAGTATTCGCAGAACGTGAATATAATTTGAATGTTACTTCATAAACTCCAATTTGAATCAAGATCATATTTGGAAATACTAGAAAATTGTTTATTTAAGTATATTTATGGCGTCGATTTAGAAAAATGAAATGAATTATGTTTACCACAGACCATCATTTCAATTAGAAATTATTTAAATACGTTAATTGGAAAAAAATGGATTAGTGGCTATGGTTCGTAATCATGGCCATTTTGGTTATGTAAAACAAAGTGTACACTGAACATTTTAATAACAATTTAGACTATTTAAAACAAAAAATTGAAACTGTTATTAGAGAAATTCCGTTGAACCATATTAGAAAAATTATAAATAATATCGGAAAAGGGCTGAATTATGTGTTGGTGTTGGTATCATCAATTTTGTAAATCGCTGTAATTTAACATAACTAATATTTTATCTTAATCAACTGTTGTTGTACATTGCTCAGAAAGACCACTTTACCTGCAACATTTATCAAGCTTCTTGCGTTAACTTTGGTACTTTGAGGACATTTGACATAAGACTTGGTTATATTTCGTTTTATGACATCCAGACTTTAATTACAAAAGATGGAATTTGAATTCAAAAATTTATCATCAATTATACCTTACGGGGACACAATCCGGGGATACACTGTATATACGAGTATATTTTTGGAAAATATTTTCACATATATGGAGTGGTCCAAAAAAGTGTGATGATCAATCAAATAAGATCCTGCAATCCCTACTCAGACGTTTTAGGAGCATCAATGCTTGGTGACTACTTCTTGTATAAAATTAGTATTAACAGGATCGTGATAATGAAGATTAAATCGATTAACATAGTTATCCTTACGAAATATCGCTTATCCCCTGAGTACAAGACAATCAAAAAAATTATATTCTTGTTAACCTTTTTCTAACACTCATTCCGAAAATTCTAGTCTTTTTTGAACTGAATATGCACAGATGTACACTTTTTCATCTTTTACTCTTTTACGAATCAAACTCATTTACTTTTGTTTAAAATTGTCTTTTGCATAGTTCATTTCTTGTAAAAAAAATCATGTTTATGTCGATATTTTCAAAACAGTTTAATTATTTCAAAAGGTACACGTGTTAGATATACTTTATTCTTAACAAAAATGAACAAGGTAGAAGATGAAGTTCAGCTATTAAGGGCTGATTTAATTCGCGATGGCTTGAAATTTGTTACAAGTATGGAACAACAGTTGCTTACTCATGATCCTGACATGGAGCGTGCATTGAAATTTCAACGGAGTCTTAAGTTAGTGTAGCTGGATATGAAGAATTATATAAGCTTATTGAGAAACCAAAAATACAGCAGCTAATAGCAGACTTCACAACTACAAAGAAAACAACACAGACCGTTAACGAACGAAATTCTTCATTTGAATTAAATCTGACAGTTGTCATATCCGACATATCTACTGATGATGATGATTATAGCGCTTTTGATCAAGTCCGTAATAAACGTGCATGTTTGTTATCAAGTAGCGATGAAGACTTGCGAAATTGATTTTTATTCCTAATTTTAGTTTACATTTTTATTGTTATGTTGGAGTTTTTTAACTATTTTTTTAAAGTAATAAATAGCTTTTTTTTATAAATATGTCATTTAAATTTTATTATAACTTTTTTTACACGATTTTCTTTTGCACGGTTTTCTAAGGAACGTATCTATTGTCATGCTCCTTTGCTTCCATGCAAAACAAAGCACTTACCTGCACGCTGGCTTAATGGTGAGGTTAAAGATCTTATGCGCAGACGCAATGCTGCAAAAACTCTTCTTCGAAGACATCCATCTCAAGCTAACTGGGAAACCTACTGTGCTTTGCGTAACCGCTGCAACCACCGTTGTAAGAACTTAAAAAAATTGTATATTTATCGGAAATTGTCTTATGCTACCCCTAACACTTTCTGGAAAACTATGCGTTCTCTTGGTGTAGTTGAATCACCTTCTTATCATGGTGGTTTTGATTGCGATTCTCTCGTCAATTATTTTGCCGAACCTCCCATTACTCTCGATGATTCAGTTAAGGCATCAACTATTACCGCTATTATTGTCTCTGCTAATGTCAATTCCAGACTTTCCTTGGAGCTGTTTGATGAGCTTCAAGTCCGCCAGGCTCTCAGTCATTCTAAGACCACTAGTGTTGGTGCTGATAATCATTCCTCCACTACTCCACATATTTAACTTCTCCATTGAGACATCGACTTTCCCCTCTATTTGGAAACTAGCTTACGTTGTACCCATACCTAAACTTAAATGTTCCACTTGTCTGAGTGATTTTCGTCCTATATCCATTATTTCTGTAATTCTAAAGCACTAGAGCGCTTGGTATATATGCAGGTGCAGCAGTATTTTGATGAGCATAAAATTATTACTGATTTTCAATCAGGTTTACGGCCAGGCCATAGCACGACATCGGCGCTCATCAAAATTACTGATGATATTAGACGTGGTTGTGATGATCGGCGTTTGACCTTATTGGTCTTGCTCGATTTCAGCAAGGCAATTGTTGGTGGCAATTCTTTCTTCTGTAGGTTTTTCGTCGAGCTGTGTCGCATGGTATCAGTTGTACCTTTCTAATCGTTCGTTGTGTGTACATGACTCCTCATCATCTTCGTCTGTAGTTACACAGTGGCTGTGGTGTGCATCAGGGCAGTGTCTTGGGTCCACTCCTATTTTCAGTATTTATAAACTCCATTTTAAAAATAATTAAGTGCAACTTTCATTGCAGCTGTGGATGAACTTCCAGCAGTGGTGATGCGGCTTAATAGGGATCTTGCTAGCGTTCTGGACTGGTCTAGATGCCATGGCTTGGATTTAAATGTAGCAAAAACTCAGGCTATTGCTTCTGAATCAAGGCCTCTGGTAAATTTTTCTCCCTTAACAATACCTGTTTGTCACTTGACGGTAATATTATACAATTCTCTCGAACTGTTAAAAACTTGGGTGTGATGATGGATTCTGCATTGTCCTGGCAGCCTCAAATTCAGTCTATCTGTAGGAAGGTCTATTTCTGTTTCTACTCCCTACGCAAACTTGGTTGTTTCCTTCCACCTATTGTTCATCGTAACCTCTGTTACTCTTTAATTTTTCCCCATTGGACTATGCCGAACGGTACACCCGGACCTTTCGATTGGTCTTCGTAACAAATTGGAAAGGTTACAAAATAATTGTGTGCGCTTTATCTTCGATCTGAGAAAATGCGAGCATGTTACACCTTATCGTAATTACCTCGAAATGCTTATCGTTAAGAACCGTAGATCTTTCCGCACACTAACTACCTTATACAAGATTCTTTCCTCTCAGTCTCCAATCTAGCTGTTCACTGCATTTCAGTTCATGACCTCTCGCGGTCTTCCTACTACAGCACACTCAGGTGTCTCACTCACGATTCATCGTACCGAAATATATCATGGGTCATACACAGTGCAAGCTATAACTCTCTGGAATAACATACCCACTGAGTTGCGGGAAGCCCGCAGTTATTCTGTATTCAGAGCATCGCTTAGAGGTCGCCTGTTGTCACAACAGTTATCTCAGACTGTTTCCTGATTTAATCTACCTCTTTTCTTTCCGTCCTCAGCTGACAGCTTTATTTCTTCTTCTCCAATCAAATTATCTATCATGTAAAACGAGTTGGATATAGTTTCTAAAACAGAGTGTATTACAAACTGATTTGACAACTATGTATGTTTGAGTTGAAATATATCTAGAACTAACACTAAACCTAGAAGAAAATCTTGGATTTAGCCCGAATCTTTCCACATCTAGGTCCAGTTATAGTGTTAGTTCTAGTTTTTTATCATTAGATCTTACCCTAGATCTAGAACTAGAAACATTCGGATTTAGCCGTACATCTCTCAAGACGGCTAAATCCGAATGATTCTAGTTCTGGTATTAGTTCTAGATTTACTTCAATTCAAATATATAGAGCCTCTACAATGAACAGTTTCTGAAATAGACTACTTTACAAATTATCTTGACAACTTTGTATATTTGAATTGACCCGCGTCTTCAGATGCACGGTTAAACCCAAATATTTTCACTTCTAGGTCTAGTGTTAGTTCTAGTTTTATATTGTTAGATCTAACTCTACACTTAGAACTAGAAACATTCGGATTCAGCCGTACATCTCTCAAGTCTCTCAAGAACGTCAAATATCTTAGGATGGCACTGATTCTTAGCAAAGATGATCTGTTGAGAGTTAAGAAAATTAACGTAGAGTTTCGAAGTTTCAAGCTGTATCGAATGATTTAAACCTAAAATTCCACGAACAATAATAAAATATAATCCTGAACAATACAAACCCGCATAAAATTGAGTATACATCTAAATACATTGTGTTATAATTCATCGGAACGTACTCGTAACACAATCGTAACATAATTTCAAAATTGACTTCATTTTCGGAATGTAGATGCTCCAATTAATAATTGAAAATAATTTCATAACAATTTTCCAAAAAAATCGATTTTTGAAGAATTTTTAAAGTTATTCAAAATATTGAAAAAATCCCAGTAAAGTGCAGCAGTTTATATCTCAAGAACCAAGAGCGATACTTCAAAATTGACGTCATCTTTGGAAAGTAGATGAACCAATTAACAGTTGAAAGTAATTTGACAACAATTTTCCAAGAAACCGATTTTTCACGAAGTTTTAAAATTATTCAAAATATAGAAAAAATCCCAATTAAGTTCAGTAGCTTATATCTCAAGAAATAAGTGAGATATTTCAAAATTGACTTCATTTTCGGAAAGTAGATGCTCCAATTAATAATTGAAAGTAATTTCGTACCAATTTTTCAAAACAAATCGATTTTTCAAGAATTTTTAAGGTTATTCAAAATATTAAAAAATCCCAGTAAAGTGCAGCAGTTTATATCTCAAGAACCAAGAGCGATATCTCAAAATTGACGTCATCTTTGGAAAGTATATGGTCCAATTAACAATTGAAATTAATTTGACCACAGTTTTCCAAGAAACCGATTTCTCACGAATTTTTAAATTTATTCAAAATGTTGGAAAAATCCTAATTAAGTTCAGTGGCTTATATCTCAAGAACTAAGTGAGATATTTCAAAATTAACTTTATTTTCGGAAAGTAGATGCTCCAATTAATAATTGAGGGTAATTTCGTAACAATATTCCAAAACAAATCGATTTTTCAAGAATTTTTAGAGTTATTCAAAATATTGAAAAAATCTCAGTAAAGTGCAGCAGTTTATATCTCAAGAACCAAGAGCGATATTTCAAAATTGACGTCATCTTTGGAAAGTAGATGAACCAATTAACAGTTGAAAGTAATTTGACAACAATTTTCCAAGAAACCGATTTTTCACGAAGTTTTAAAATTATTCAAAATATAGAAAAAATCCCAATTAAGTTCAGTAGCTTATATCTCAAGAACTAAGTGAGATATTTCAAAATTGACTTCATTTTCGGAAAGTAGATGCTCCAATTAATAATTGAAAGTAATTTCGTACCAATTTTTCAAAACAAATCGATCTTTCAAGAATTTTTAAGGTTATTCAAAATATTAAAAAATCCCAGTAAAGTGCAGCAGTTTATATCTCAAGAACCAAGAGCGATATCTCAAAATTGACGTCATCTTTGGAAAGTAGATGGTCCATTTAACAATTGAAAGTAATTTGACAGCAGTTTTCCAAGAAACCGATTATTCACGGATTTTTAAACATATTCAAAATATTGGAAAAATCCCAATTAAGTTCAGTAGCTTATATCTCAAGAAATAAGTGAGATATTTCAAAATTGACTTCATTTTCGGAAAGTAGATGCTCTAATTAATAATTGAAAATAATTTCGTAACCGTAAACCGATTATTCACGGATTTTTAAATTTATTCAAAATGTTGGAAAAATCCTAATTAAGTTCAGTGGCTTATATCTCAAGAACTAAGTGAGATATTTCAAAATTGACTTCATTTTCGGAAAGTAGATGCTCTAATTAATAATTGAAAATAATTTCGTAACCGTAAACCGATTATTCACGGATTTTTAAATTTATTCAAAATGTTGGAAAAATCCTAATTAAGTTCAGTGGCTTATATCTCAAGAACTAAGTGAGATATTTCAAAATTGACTTCATTTTCGGAAAGTAGATGCTCTAATTAATAATTGAAAATAATTTCGTAACCGTAAACCGATTATTCACGGATTTTTAAATTTATTCAAAATGTTGGAAAAATCCTAATTAAGTTCAGTGGCTTATATCTCAAGAACTAAGTGAGATATTTCAAAATTGACTTCATTTTCGGAAAGTAGATGCTCTAATTAATAATTGAAAATAATTTCGTAACCGTAAACCGATTATTCACGGATTTTTAAATTTATTCAAAATGTTGGAAAAATCCTAATTAAGTTCAGTGGCTTATATCTCAAGAACTAAGTGAGATATTTCAAAATTGACTTCATTTTCGGAAAGTAGATGCTCCAATTAATAATTGAAAGTAATTTCGTACCAATTTTTCAAAACAAATCGATTTTTCAAGAATTTTTAAGGTTATTCAAAATATTGAAAAATCCCAGTAAAGTGCAGCAGTTTATATCTCAAGAACCAAGAGCGATATCTCAAAATTGACGTCATCTTTGGAAAGTAGATGGTCCAATTAACAATTGAAATTAATTTGATCACAGTGTTACAAGAAACCGATTTCTCACGAATTTTTAAATTTATTCAAAATGTTGGAAAAATCCTAATTAAGTTCAGTGGCTTATATCTCAAGAACTAAGTGAGATATTTCAAAATTGACTTTATTTTCGGAAAATAGATGCTCCAATTAATAATTGAGAGTAATTTCGTAACAATATTCCAAAACAAATCGATTTTACAAGAATTTTTAGAGTTATTCAAAATATTGAAAAAATCTCAGTAAAGTGCAGCAGTTTATATCTCAAGAACCAAGAGCGATATCTCAAAATTGACGTCATCTTTGGAAAGTAGATGGTCCAATTAACAATTGAAAGTAATTTGACAGCAGTTTTCCAAGAAACCGATTATTCACGGATTTTTAAATTTATTCAAAATATTGAAAAAATCCCAATTAAGTTCAGTAGCTTATATCTCAAGAGCTACGTGAGATATTTCAAAATTGACTTTATTTTCGGAAAATAGATGCTCCAATTAATAATAGACAATAATTTCGTAACAATTTTCCAAACCAAATCGATTTTTCAAGAATTTTTAATGTTAGTAGTTAGTTGTCTACCCTTTTTGCCAGTTAGTCTACTTTTAAGCGTTTTAGTACATGCGTGGGTGATTCTTTCTACAAGAGATTCTGGGATTAAGTCTTTTTCAGGGTTTTTCTTAAAATTTTCTTTATTCTTTCCGTGGTCTTGACGGTTGCGGTGATTGATAAGGATATGAGAACATGATCACTCAGCATTTCAGCATCTTCTTTCACCTCCCAGTTCACGACTGAATTCGCGACTCTGTTAGTTCTAGCTTTGTATCATTAGATCTCACCCTAGATCTAGAACTAGAAGCATTCGGATTTAGCCGTACATCTCTCAAGACTCTCAAGAACGTCAAATATCTTAGAATGGCGCTGATTCTTAGCAAAGATGATCTGTTGAGAGTTAAGAAAATCAACATCCTAAAAGTTTCCATAATATTTGAGAATTTTAAAATTTCAAGCTGTATCGAATGATTTAAACCTAAAATTCCACGAACAATAATAAAATATAATCCTGAACAATACAAACCCGCATAAAATTGAGCATACATCTAAATACATTGTGTTACAATTCACCGGAACGTGCTCGTAACACAATCCGAACGCAAACGTAATACAATACTGCGACAATTGAAGGAGACAAAAGCGCAATATAAAATAATGTAAAGTAGCAACGCAACAATGATAGAGCAAACGCATCGTAGTCGTAATCGGATATATTACTTAAGTTTCGAAACACTCCCCGATAAAACTTTAGCATATTGTAATATAATTTTTAATTTTATTGCCAATAACCTTAAAAAAGGAAAGAAAGAGAATTTTAAGTCGTCTGCGGGCAACTCGCCCAAAACTCACTCCCCACCATCGGAATTCGAACAATCCTCAACGCTCGAGGAATTCGCTACCTCTTTTACGCTTACTTCCTGACGCCAATACTACTTATAAAAAGAAACAAAAACATTAACCGAGAAGAAAAGACTTTGAAGAATATACCTGGATAAGTCGTAAAAAAGGATGGAAAATCAAAGAAATTTTAGACATTTCTAAAGATCCAAGAACTTTCCTACCTGTTCTTCGACGAAGAAGACGAAGACTTCTTCGTCTTCTTCGCCGTCTTTGCCATCTTCTTGTACGGTTCTTTAAGTTTGCACACGCGCTCTAACAATTCGTCCGGATCGTTCTACCGGAGAAACAAAAAAAAATGACTCACCGGAGTTTTTACCCCCACCACGACCACCGTCGCCAGGAACACGCCAACCGCGACTCAATTCCGTTTTCAACGTTGCGTCCGCGACGTCGCAAATCGCGCGGTACGTTTGCGCATAAGCTTATCTGAAAAAAAATAAGTAAAATAAAATAAACAATTTGTGACGACTTTAATTACAATTAGTGTCTTGTGGGATGATTTTGTGAAAAAGTTAATATTGAACATTTTTGTGGTGTCTCAAATGTTGGATTTGGCCTTTGGTATGTATGTGAGGAGATGTAAGAAATTGTTTGTATGAAATGATTTAAAAAAAAATGGATCGAATTCCTTTAAAGCTTGTTAGTGAATGTATTAGCGAAGGGAAGAAGTTGAAATTCCTTTCAAGTTGTCCGTTTTTAAAAGTGGTCGTCGTCTTCTTCGTCGTCGTCGTCGTCCCGTTTTGCTACTTTTAGATCTTAAGGTAGAGCTAATTTAACTAGTTCTTTCATTGCATACCAAAAGAAGGATTTTAAATTGTTTCGAAAATCTTGAGTTATTCTCACACGCACTAATTGGACGGTCTATTCTGACTATTCCAACAAATTTTTCTAGAAATTCCTAAAAACATTTATGTATACGTTCTCAAGGTTGCAAGTTACACGGCACAAATTAGTTATTACTTCCATTTAAAAAAATTTTGAGCACATCAAAATCTCATTAGAACACTCACTTTCGCTCTATATATAATATTTAATAATGATGGTAACTATATCAAAGAGATTCTTAAAAAACCAATTTTTTATGATTTAACGTAATAAAAAGTGAATGTTTGAAATGTTTAGAAAGGTGGAGAGAGCGCGATATGTTTAAAACTAAAGCCGATTAATCGATTGTGAACTTCCCCGTAAACCCGTAATTCAATTATAGGATTCGTATGAAGATAAGGTAGCGGAGCACGTAGTTCGTACTACGAAAGCCAATTTGTCGACGTGTAATTGAGGCAATTTGTAATAATATTAAACTTGGAAAACCGGTAGTTATCGAAAATTACGTCAAAATATGCGTCAATTATGTACGTGGTAAAAAAATTAGAAAGAATTGTTTTTGAAAATAAATTATAAAAAATGTCGTGTTAAATTAACCAATATAATTTCATCTCGATCATAATCATGCCCCATTCCACACCAATCTAAAACTAAGAGCTAATAGACCTGCAACCCTGGGGTGCCAATTCATGGAGGGGCGCCTGTTTTTGCTATGATATGCAAAAAGTATTCGATCGGACGTATTTCTTTGAACCTAAATTCAGAAACAAAATACGCCGAGTGTTGTGGCGGTACACGTGCTTGTGACATTATAAAAATGGATACATTTATGGACGTTGGTGATGAAAGAAATATTTTAGGGGAAATAATGCATTATTTCCTCCTTCAAATCATCTAATTATCTTAAAATTGACTTCAGTTTTGGAAAGTAAATGATCTAATTCGAAATTGAAAGTATGTTCGAAACAATTTTCCAAAAATTCGATTTTTCAAGAATTTTAAAATTTATTCAAAATATAGAAAAAAACCCATTTAAGTTATGCAGCTTATATCTCAAGAATTTAGTGAGATAACTCAAAATTAACTTCATTTTTGGAAAGTAGATGGTTTTCCAAAAAACCGATTTTTCACGAATTTTTAAATTTCTTTAAAACATTGGGAAAATTCCAATTAAGTTCAGCAGCTCATATCTCAAGAACTAAGTGAGAATTAGTAATTAAAAGTAATTTCGTAACAATTTTCTTAAAAACCGATTTTTCAAGAATTTTTAAATTTACTCAAAATATTGTAAAAATTCTCAGTTATGTCCAGCAGTTTATATCTCAAGAACTGAGAGCGATGTCCCAAATTGACTCATTTTTTGAAAGTAGATACTGCAATAAGTAATTGAAAGAAATTTCTTAAAAAATTTTCAAAAAATCGATTTTTTAAAAATTTTTAAATTTATTAAAAAATATTGAAAAATCCCAAATAAGTTCAGTGGCGTATCTCTCAAGAACTAAGTGAGATATCTTAAAATTAACTTTATTTTCGGAAAGTAGATGCTCCAATTAATAATTGAAAATAATTTTGTAACAATTCTCCCAAAAAAATCAATTTTTCAAGAATTTGTAAATTTATTGAAAATGTTGGAAAAATTCCATTTAAGTTCAAAGGCTTATATCTCGAGAACTAAGTGAGATATCCCAAAATTAACTTCATTTTCTTAAAGTAGATGCTCCAATTAGTAATTGAAAGTAATTTCGCAACAATTTTCCTAAAAGTCGATTTTGTAAGAATTTTTAAATTTATTCAAAATATTGGAAAAATCCCAATTAAGTTCAGCAGCTTATATCTCAAGGATTAAGTGAGATATTTCAAAATTTACTACGTTTTCGGAAAGTACATGCTCCGACTAGTAATTGTAAGTGATTTCATAACAATTTTTAAAAAAATTGATTTTTCAAGAATTTTTAAATTTATTCAAAATATTGGAAAAATTCCATTTAAGTTCAGCAGCTTACATCTCAAGAACTAACTATATCTCAAAATTGACTTCATTTTCGAAAGTAGATGCTCCAATTAGTAATTGTAAGTAATTTCGTAACAATTTTCCTAAAAATCGATATTGCAAGAATTTATAAGTTTATTCAAAATATTGGAAAAATCCCAATTAAGTTCAGTAGCTTATCTTTCAAGAACTAAGTCAGATATCTCAAAATTGACTTCATTTTCGGAAGGTAAATGCTCCAATTAGTAATTGTAAGTAATTTCATAAAAGTTTTCCAAAAAATCGATATTGCAAGAATTTTTAAATTTATTCAAAATATTAGAAAAATCCCAATTAAGTTCAGCGGCTTATCTCTCAAGATCTAAGTGAGATATCTCAAAATTAACTTCATTTTCGGAAGGTAGATGCTCCAATTAGTAATTGTAAGTAATTTCGTAACAATTTTCCAAAAAATCGATTTCTCAACAATTTTTAAATTATTTTCAAAACATTGAAAAAATTTCAATTAAGTTCAGCAGCTTATATCTCAAGAACTATGTGAGATATCTCAAAATTAACTTTATTTTCGGAAAGTAGATGCTCCAATTAGTAATTGAAAATAATTTCGTAACACTTCTCCCTAAAAATTCAATTTTTCAAGAATTTGTAAATTTAGTGAAAATATTGGAAAAATTCCATTTAAGTTCAAAGATATCCCAAAATTAACTTCATTTTCGGAAAGTAGATGCTCCAATTAGTAATTGTAAGTAATTTTATAACAGCTTTCCAAAAAATCGATTTTTCAAGAATTTTTAAATTTATTCAAAATATTAGAAAAATCCCAATTAAGTTCAGCGGCTTATCTCTCATGATCTAAGTGAGATATCTCAAAATTAACTTCATTTTCGGAAGGTAGATGCTCCAATTAGTAATTGTAAGTAATTTCGTAACAATTTTCCAAAAAATCGATTTCTCAACACTTTTTAATTTTTTTTCAAAATATTGGAAAAATTTCAATTAAGTTCAGCGGCTTATATCTCAAGAATTAAGTGAGATATTTCAAAATTAACTTTATTTTCGGAAAGTAGATGCTCCAATTAGTAATTGTAAGTAACTTTGTAACAATTTTCCAAAAAAATCGACTTTTCAAGAATTCTTAAATTTATTCCATATATTTTAAAACCCCAATTAAGTTCAGCGGCTTATTTCCCAAGAATTAAGTGAGATATCTCAAACTTAGCTTTATTTTCGTAAAATAGATGCTCCAATTAGTAATTGAAAGTAATTTCGTAATAATTTTCCAAAAAAAAAATCATTTTTCAAGAATTTTTAAAGTTATTCAAAATATTAAAAAAACCCAATTATGTTCAGCAGCTTATATCTCAAGAACTAAGTGAGATATCTCAAAATTAACTTTATTTTCTGAAAGTAGATGCTCCAATTAGTAATTGAAAGTAATTTCGTAACACTTCTCCCAAAAAAATCAATTTTTCAAGAATTTTTAAATTACTCAAAATATTGAAAAATCGCAATTAAATTCAGCTGCTTATATCTCAAGAACTGAGTGGGATATCTCAAAATTGACTTCATTTTGGGAGAGTAGATGCTCCAATCAGTAAATTGAAAATAATTTCATAACAATTTTCCAAAAAGAAAATCGATTTTTTAAGAATTTTTAAATTACTCAAAATATTGAAAAATCGCAATTAAGTTCAGCTGCTTATATCTCAAGAACTGAGTGAGATATTTCAAAATTAACTTTATTTTCGGAAAGTAGACGCTCCAATTAGTAATTAAAAGTAATTTCGTAATAATTAAAAAGAATGATTTTTTAAGAATTTTTAAATTTAATCAAATTATTGGAAAAATCCCAATTAAGTTAAGCGGCTTATCTCTCAAGAACTAAGTGAAATATTTCAAAATTAACTTCACTTTTTTAAAGTAGATGCTCCAATTAGTAGTTGTAAGTAATTTATAACAATTTTCCAAAAAAATTCAAGAATTTTTAAATTTTTTTCAAAATATTGGAAAAATCTCAATTATGTTCAGCGTCTTACATCTCAAGAACTAAGTGAGATATCTCAAAATTGACATTAATTCCGCAAAGTAGAATTAGTAATTGAAAGTAATTTCGTAACAATTTTCCAAAGAAAAATCGATTTTTCAAAAGTTTTTAAAGTTACACAAAATATTGAAAAATCCCAATTAAGTTCAGCAGCTTATATCTCAAGAACTAAGTGAGATATCTCAAAATTGACTTCATTTCCGGATAGTAGATGCTTCAATTAGTAATTAAAAGTAATTTCGTAACAATTTTCCAAAAGACATCGATTTTTCAAGAAATTATAAAGTTATTCAAAATATCTCAAAATTAAATTCACTTTTTTAAAGTAGATGCTCCAATTAATAGTTGTAAGTAATTTCGTAATAATTTTCTAAAAAAAATCAAGAATTTTTAAATTTTTTTCAAAATATTGGAAAAATCCCAATTAAGTTCAGCAGCTTATATCTCAAGAACTAAGTGAGATATCTGAAAATTGACTTCATTTTGGGAAAGAAGATGCTCCAATTAGTAAATTGAAAATAATTTCGTAACAATTTTCCAAAAAAAAAATTTTTTAAGAATTTTTAAATTACTCAAAATATTAAAAAATCGCAATTAAGTTTAGCGGCTTATATCTCAAGAGCTGAGTGAGATATCTGAAAATTGACTTCATTTTTGGAAAATAGATGCTCCAATTATTAATTGAAAGGAATTTCGTAACAATTTTTCAAAAAAATCGATTTTTCAAGAATTTTTAAATTTATACAAAATATTGAAAAGTCGCATTTAAGTTTAGCAGCTTATATCTTAAGAACTTAGTGAGATATTTCAAAATTGACTTTGTTTTCGGATAGTAGCTGCTTCAATTAGCAACTAAAAATAATTTCGTAACAATTTTCCAAAAAAAGAAATCGATTTTTCAAGAATTTTTGAAGTTATTCAAAATATTGAAAAATCCCAATTAAGTTCAGCAGTTTATATCTCAAGAACTAAATGAGATATCTCAAAATTGACTTCATTTTTGGAAAGTAGATGCTCAAATTAGTAATTGAAAGTAATTTCGTAACAATTATTTCAAACAAATCGATTTTTCAAGAATTTTTTAAAGCTATTCAAAATCTTGAAAAATCCCAAATAAGTTCAGCAGCTTATATCTCAATAACTAAGTGAGATATCTCAAAATTGACTTCATTTTGGGAAAGTAGATGCTCCAATTAGTAAATTGAAAATAATTTCGTAACAATTTTCAAAAGAAAATCGATTTTTTAAAAATTTTTAAATTACTCAAAATATTGAAAAATCCCAATTAAGTTTAGCAGCTTATATCTCAAGAGCTGAGTAAGATATCTCAAAATTGACTTCATTTTTGGAAAATAGATGCACCAATTATTAATTGAAAGTAATTTCGTAACAAGTTTTCAAAAGAAATAGATTTTTCAAGAATTTTTAAAGTTATTCAAAATATTAAAAAATCCCAATTCGTTCAGCCGATTATATCTCAAGAACTAAGTGAGGTATCTCCAAAATTGACTTCATTTCCGGATAGTAGATGCTTCAATTAGTAATTAAAAGTAATTTCGTAACAATTTTCCAAAAGACATCGATTTTTCAAGAAATTATAAAGTTATTCAAAATATCTCAAAATTAAATTCACTTTTTTAAAGTAGATGCTCCAATTAATAGTTGTAAGTAATTTCGTAATAATTTTCTAAAAAAAATCAAGAATTTTTAAATTTTTTTCAAAATATTGGAAAAATCTCAATTATGTTCAGCGGCTTACATCTCAAGAACTAAGTGAGATATCTCTAAATTGACTTTATTTTCGCAAAGTAGAATTAGTAATTGAAAGTAATTCCGTAACAATTTTCCAAAACATCGATTTTTGCAGAATTTTTAAATTTATTCAAAATATTGGAAAAATCCCTAATAAGTTCAGTAGCTAAATGAGATATCTCAAGAACTAAATGAGATATCTCAATATTAACTTCATTTTTGGAAAGTAGTAGTCCAGTTAGTAATTAAAAGTAATTTCGTAACAATTTTCTAAAAAACCATTATTACGTTTCTACAGAGTTGAACACGATATTCGACTTTGTTTGAGTTTAAAATTAGCTAAGACACTGTAAACTAATAGTTTAGCGATATCTTATACCTAACTTATCTAAGAGATGCCGACGGTTTGGTAGTAACGGGCTTAGGTCTAATGTTTTATATCATTAGATCTAACTCTAGAAACATTTGAATTTAGAAACAACTTTTTATAACTATATCACACATAAGTATTATTTAAATTTATCACGACGCAAAACACGTTCATCAATACGAAAATTTTACGTTTTACTTCAATAGTAATTAAACAAAAAATCAAGAAGATAATGACATTGAACAAACTTTTAACTTTTTTCGCATAATTAATGCAGTACGATTTCACCTCAAACAATACATCTTTTAAAATCCTTCAAACATTCTAATAAAATGATGAAAGTATTTCTTTTACTTAAAATAAAGTTAAAACAATTAATAAATCCCAATTAAGTTCAGTGGCTTATCTCTCAAGAATTAAGTGAGATATCTCAAAATTAGCATTATTTTAGGAAAGTAGATGCTCCAATTAGTAATTGTAAGTAGCTTTGCAACAATTTTCCAAAAAATCGATGTTTCAAGAATTTTAAAATTTATTGAAAATAATGGAAAAATCCAATTTAAGTTCAACGGCTTATATCTCAAGAACTAAGTGAGATATTCCAAAATTTTCTTCATTATCGCAAAGTAGATGCTCCAATTAGTAATTGTAAGTAATTTCGTACCAATTTTTCAAAAAATCGATTTTTCAAGAATTTTTAAATTTATTCAAAATATTGGAAAATCCCAATTAAATTTAGCGACTTATATCTCAAGAACTAAGTGAGATATCTCAAAATTGACTTCATTTTTGGAAAGTAGATGCTCCAGTTAGTAATTGTAAGTAATTAAGTAACAATTTTCTTAAAAATCGATGTTTCAAGAATTTTTAAATTTATTCAAAATATTCGAAAAGTCACACACATGTAAGGTAAAAAATTTCTTCCCTTCTAATTTCATATATATGTTACACGTAAAAAAAAAAAAAATAATTCCAATTAATGTTTAATTAATAAATAGTTAAAAAATTTCGTAAGTTTAAGATTCAAATCCCACATTATACGATTCATGAAATATATTAATTTCATTAACAAATAAATTTGAAATTTCATCTCGATTATAATCAAATCAAAACTAACAATAAATGTTGCTAGTAACTATCGACAAGTTGAGATAATAAATAATTAAATACATTTATCAATATTTTACATAATTAACTTGAATTAATATTAAATTTAGAGTTAAATCATAATCAAATAAATTAATATCATTCAAGTTTGAATGAATTAAAATTACATTATTAATTGAAAATTGATGAGTATCCCAGCTAATTTAGAAATGTTAACGAAATCGAATGAAACTCAAAATGTCAATCTCCCCGCTTTCTAAATGTATTCGCAACGTTACAATTTATCATTTTAGTTTTACGTAACGACACCTCCTCTTAACGATCGGTGTTTAATAATTACAGGGTAATGAACCGAGACGTAAAGCGAATTTTTAATAGACATTCATATTTTAATTTAGGCCCAAAAGTTAGCTTGCGTCTTATTATCATCTTGAGGAAATATTGACTCAAAGCATACACACTTTCGAGGCACTCGAAACTTTTCGAGTGCTTTGGCTTATCTCGAGACTGCAAGACATTCCAATTCGTCATTCTTGCAGTGAGGTTTCTCTATTTAGTGGTCGTGGTGGTGTCGTTCCTGGCGCCGGAACCGTATATTTCGAACTGAGAAATCCACGTGATTCATTCGCTTTATTCTACATAAAAACAAAAATAAATATACACCTAAAAGCCTCTCTGCATTTTGAAACAGATTCACTTCAGTTCGGTTCGGTTCGAGATCCTCGCGAAATGAGGAACAAAATCCTTTGTTTTGTGTGTTTAAATCGACAAGATTCCTTCGACGTTCGTTTAACGAAAGCTATTTATAGATATAATTACGATTATCGTGAGTATACATCAATTTTAATTTATTCATTATTTATTGGAAATTGTTTCACTTTCTTGATTTACTTTCGTTTCTTTTACTTTTCAAATTATTCGCAAGATTATGATTAATGTATATTAATAGATATATATAGCTTTTATGATAGATAACGCGAATTTACTTTAGATGTTGTTTGTACACGAGGGACTGTGTTAACAAAAAACGAGGTTGATTAAACATTAATGTTAATAAAAATTATAAAAAATAGGTTGCCAATATTGATTTAAAAATAAACTGATAAGTGACACTTTTAAGTCTTAACTTAAAATATAATAAATTTGATTGATTTCTTAGTTGAAATTGAGTAATCTTTGTATTATAATCACGTACTACATTGTACGATTTCCTCTCGAGATGTGGAGGACGTTCGGAATTTGAAAACGTAGGAGGAATACATCGTTTCAACGAGAACGACTTTGAAGAAGACATCCTCTATTAACGAGACAACTTTATTTTAATTATAAATAAGACGTGACACGGCTATCATCGGATATTTTATAAGATCTTTTTAGACGTTGATGTTTTTAAGCAAAATCGCACAACAAAAATTAATGCAGGGCGCCATCTCTGGTTCAATAAAGCACATCACATTAGAATAATATAATTTTTTTAGTAAATTATAATTGTATTTTGATGGAGAAGTCTTTGTTTAGTTCTTATTAAACTAACATTAGATCCATAACTAGAATCGTTCGGGTTTAGCCGTCTTAAGAGACGTACGGCTAAGCCCGAATGATTCTAGTTCTAGATCTAGGCTTGGTTCCAGTGACGGTACTAAATAATAATAAGCATCACTAGATAATGATAAGTTATTCTATATTCTTATTGAACTAATACTAGAACTAACACTAGACCTAGAACCAGAAATATTTGGGTTTAGCCGTGCGTCTTCAGACAAAAAAAAATTCTTGAAAAA
Source organism: Onthophagus sagittarius (assembly GCA_036711965.1). NCBI lineage: Eukaryota > Metazoa > Arthropoda > Insecta > Coleoptera > Scarabaeidae > Onthophagus > Onthophagus sagittarius. Next base: position 26,612,275 of record JASERS010000010.1, on the reverse strand, counting down.
TCTTAAGTAATTACTTTCAATTACTAATTGGAGCATCTACTTTGCGAATATAAAGTTAATTTTGAGATATTTCACTTAGTTCTTGAGATACAAGCACTTGAACTTAACTGGAATTTTTCCAATATTTGCAATAAATTTAAAAATTCTTGAAAAAATAATTTTTTTGGAAAATTGTTTTACGAATTGACTTAGAAATACTAATTGAGGAATCTACTTTCAGAAAATGAAGTTAATTTTGAGATATCTCACATAGTCCTTGAGAGATAAGCCGGTGATCATAATTGGGATTTTTCCAATATTTTTTTATTTTGAATAAATTTAAAAATTACTATTATTACTTACAATTACTAATTGGAGCATCTACTTTCAAAGTCCCAATTAAGTGACTTTTCGAATATTTTGAATAAATTTAAAAATTCTTGAAACATCGATTTTTAAGAAAATTGTTACTTAATTACTTACAATTACTAACTGGAGCATCTACTTTCCAAAAATGAAGTCAATTTTGAGATATCTCACTTAGTTCTTGAGATATAAGTCGCTAAATTTAATTGGGATTTTCCAATATTTTGAATAAATTTAAAAATTCTTGAAAAATCGATTTTTTGAAAAATTGGTACGAAATTACTTACAATTACTAATTGGAGCATCTACTTTGCGATAATGAAGAAAATTTTGGAATATCTCACTTAGTTCTTGAGATAGAAGCCGTTGAACTTAAATTGGATTTTTCCATTATTTTCAATAAATTTTAAAATTCTTGAAACATCGATTTTTTGGAAAATTGTTGCAAAGCTACTTACAATTACTAATTGGAGCATCTACTTTCCTAAAATAATGCTAATTTTGAGATATCTCACTTAATTCTTGAGAGATAAGCCACTGAACTTAATTGGGATTTTTACAATATTTTTTAATAAATTTAAAAATTCTTGAAAAATCGATTTTTTGGAAAATATTTTTAAAAAATTACTTATAATTACTAATTGGAGCATCTACTTTCCAAAAATGAAGTCAATTTTGAGATATCTCACTTAGTTCTTGAGATATAAGTCGCTAAATTTAATTGGGATTTTTCCAATATTTTGAATAAATTAAAAATTCTTGAAAAATCGATTTTTTGAAAAATTGGTACGAAATTACTTACAATTACTAATTGGAGCATCTACTTTCCAAAAATGAAGTCAATTTTGAGATATCTCACTTAGTTCTTGAGATATAAGTCACTAAATTTAATTGGGATTTTCCAATATTTTGAATAAATTTAAAAATTCTTGAAAAATCGATTTTTTGAAAAATTGTTACGAAATTACTTACATTTACTAATTGGAGCATCTACTTTGCGAAAATGAAGACAATTTTGGAATATCTCACTTAGTTCTTGAGATATAAGCCGTTGAACTTAAATTGGATTTTTCCATTATTTTCAATAAATTTAAAAATTCTTGAAAAATCGATTTTTTGGAAAATTGTTGCAAAGTTACTTACAATTACTAATTGGAGCATCTACTTTGCGAAAATGAAGAGAATTTTGGAATATCTCACTTAGTTCTTGAGATATAAGCCGTTGAACGTAAATTGGATTTTTCCATTATTTTCAATAAATTTAAAAATTCTTGAAAAATCGATTTTTTGGAAAATTGTTGCAAAGTTACTTACAATTACCAATTGGAGCGTCTACTTTCCGAAAATAAAGCTAATTTTGAGATATCTCACTTAATTCTTGAGAGATAAGCCACTGAACTTAATTGGGATTTTTACAATATTTTTTAATAAATTTAAAAATTCTTGAAAAATCGATTTTTTGGAAAATATTTTTAAGAAACTACTTACAATTACTAATTGGAGCATCTACTTTCCAAAAATGAAGTCAATTTTGAGATATCTCACTTAGTTCTTGAGATATAAGTCGCTAAATTTAATTGGGATTTTTCCAATATTTTGAATAAATTTAAAAATTCTTGAAAAATCGACTTTTTGAAAAATTGTTACGAAATTACTTACAATTACTAATTGGGGCATCTACTTTCCAAAAATGAAGTCAATTTTGAGATATCTCACTTAGTTCTTGAGATATAAGTCGCTAAATTTAATTGGGATTTTCCAATATTTTGAATAAATTTAAAAATTCTTGAAAAATCGACTTTTTGAAAAATTGTTACGAAATTACTTACAATTACTAATTGGAGCATCTACTTTGCGAAAATGAAGACAATTTTGGAATATCTCACTTAGTTCTTGAGATATAAGCCGTTGAACTTAAATTGGATTTTTCCATTATTTTCAATAAATTTAAAAATTCTTGAAAAATCGATTTTTTGGAAAATTGTTGCAAAGTTACTTACAATTACTAATTGGAGCATCTACTTTCCGAAAATAAAGCTAATTTTGAGATATCTCACTTAATTCTTGAGAGATAAGCCACTGAACTTAATTGGGATTTTTACAATATTTTTTAATAAATTTAAAAATTCTTGAAAAATCGATTTTTTGGAAAATATTTTTAAGAAATTACTTACAATTACTAATTGGAGCATCTACTTTCCAAAAATGAAGTCAATTTTGAGATATCTCACTTAGTTCTTGAGATATAAGTCGCTAAATTTAATTGGGATTTTTCCAATATTTTGAATAAATTTAAAAATTCTTAAAAAATCGATTTTTTGGAAAATTGTTACGAAATCACTTACAATTACTAATTGGAGCATCTACTTTGCGAAAATGAAGACAATTTTGGAATATCTCACTTAGTTCTTGAGATATAAGCCGTTGAACTTAAATTGGATGTTTCCATTATTTTCAATAAATTTAAAAATTCTTGAAAAATCGATTTTTTGGAAAATTGTTGCAAATTTACTTACAATTACTAATTGGAGCATCTACTTTCCGAAAATAAAGCTAATTTTGAGATATCTCACTTAATTCTTGAGAGATAAGCCACTGAACTTAATTGGGATTTTTACAATATTTTTTAATAAATTTAAAAATTCTTGAAATATCGATTTTTTGGAAAATATTTTTACGAAATTACTTACAATTACTAATTGAAGCATCTACTTTGCGAAAATGAAGTCAATTTTAGGATATCTCACTTAGTTCTTGAGATATAAGCCGTTGAACTTAAATGGGATTTTTCCAATATTTTCAATAAATTTTAAAATTCTTGAAAAATTCTCTAAACATGAAGGGAAATGTAAGAAATTACAAAAGCAAGCTAAACTTACATCTTTGGTTTCATCATCTTCAAATTGCGAATTTGTCATCAAATCAATCAATCGCAACGGATGGCAAAAACCAGTGAAATTAAGCTGGCTTGTTTTATTGCAGAACATAACCTTGCATTTAATGTTGCCTCGCATCTCACTAATTTAGAAAGATTCTGTATGTCCAGACTCAAAAACTGATGAAAAATTGTCTATGAGCAGAACAAAAACTCGCGCTATTGTAGTAAATATAACAGGAAAAACAGCTGAGGAAAACTTGATAGAAACTTATCAAGTTATATTAAGATAAAATCATTTTTCATTGTTGGTAGATGAGAGCACTGATAAGTCGACAATCAAGCATTTAGCTTTGATCGCGAGGTTAGTCAACCCAAATTATCAATTAGGAGTTAAATTTCTAACGTTAATTTAACTCATTTAATCCTGGTACGACCAAAATGATTAAACGAACATTGACGACCATAACGGGTTAGTTTAGACCCATGCATGGTAAACCATCTTAGGTTTTGTTCAAAGCATTAAAATTAAATATTGTATTAGAAATATTTATGGAATGGTTTAAATCACTTCTTCGACATTGATAGCATCCCCGTTTTTGGGTTGTTGATCTTTCGAATCTTCGGTAAGTTATTTTTCTTCCCATATTTTGCAATATGTATATAATTTGCTATTCCTTTTTTATTTTTTTGAATATTTGATTTAAATCGAATTGCAAACATTTCCAGTCTAATTAAGACATTTTTGTTCCAAATTACAAAGGCATTATACGCCGCATTATCAAAATAATTCATTAACAATACTTATGGCCATCATCTTGTAGTTCTACGATAACTATACTCTCGAAGATAGGCATCGGAACAAGAGTACATATTTTGAATTAAGACTTGATATTGCTTTCAGAAGACTTAATACTACTGCTAGAAGGCTTTTTTGAATTGAGACTTGATACCTCTTTCAGAAGACTTGATACTGCTGTTAGAAGGCTTGATATTACTTCTAGAAGATTTGATCTGCTTGCAAAAGACTTGATACTGCTTCTAAATGTCTTGATACTGCTTCCAAAAAACTTGAAACGTTTTGAAAAGACTTGAAATGCTTCAAGAAATTTGATACTTCTTACAGAAAATTTCAAATCTTTCCACAAAACTTGATACCGCTTCTACGAAAGCATTTCTTGACTATTGCTACTGCATGCTTGATGTTGCTTCTAGAAGAGTTCATATCCTTCCACAAGACTTGATACTGTTTCTGTAAGACTTGAAATGCCTCCATAAAAATTGAAAACACTTCTGGAAGACTTGAAACGCATCTAGAAGACTTGATACTGCTTCTAAAAATTTTATATTGCTTGTAGAAAATTTGAAGTAAACTTCAACGGTATTGTTGGGATTTAATTACTATTTTCAATTATTTTTTTTAATTTCAATGTATTGAGAGCACGTATTTTCATTTTTTTCAGACGTTTTCAAACTCAATTCGTCGCCTGAGTCTGTTGCCATTTCAGATTTTTCAGCACCCACACGTATTTCCAAAAATCGGTGCCTATGTTCATGAATGAGTTTGTTCAAGGCTCCAGTCTTTGTTTCGCTGTATTCCAAAACAATATTTGGTTTGTAATATACTTCGCAATTGCTTATCTCATGTGTATGCTGCATAGATGATAAAACTATCACGCATTTCTTTGATTATAGATTTATGTCCTTTGCGGAATGGAATCAGGATGAATAACGAGCGCAATATTTTTAGCAAATCCTTTATATTTCTTCGAACAATCCCAAGTAATGTTAAACTTTTTGTGAGAAGTTCTTCAGTTAACAATATACACCATATTCCAATATTATTTTAAAAATTTAGCAAAATCCGATAGCAAATTTACTATTCGTTGTCCTTCATTTTTCTCAATTTTTATAAGCCTCTTTGCAATTCTTTTGAGGCTTATAGGTCTCCTAGAGACTTGATGCACTATTCTGATTCCAAGGCAGTCTGATGATCACAATATTTGTAATATAAACTTGCATATCGCATGAGAATAGTAATAATATGTGGAAGCACAACAACATCCAATTAGTATTTCGAATACTATTTTAACAATTATTGTTTTCGGGTCATTATTGACTCAGCTTTGGTCGTACAAGGGTTAAAGAACGATATACCCAATCTTTTCACTATTAATTGTATTTGTCATTCATTTGCGCGTCCATGTGAAAAATTACCGAGGGAACTTGAGGACATTTTTCACTAGAAACTTACCTAAATGCATTGGTGATTTCAAAACATATACGATTTGGGTTACCTATATTCATTGATTTAAATAAAGAAATTCATGCAGAGAAAACGAAGTTGTACTTAATATATGACCAAATTTACACTGTGTATGTAACTATTTTCGAATGTATTATACAACCAATTTATTTAGAAATAATAGAAGAGAAAAACAATGCCAAAGATATTTCAACTGCCAAAGAACAGATAGTACTAAGTGTTGATGTAAACGACGTTAGGACCCATTTACTGTTATTTGAAACATATGTAAGCGGAATGATACCAAATTTGATTTGGTTAAAAAAGGACACTAAAGAGTTTGCTGGCGATAAACTAACAAATTTTTACAGAAAATATACAGAGTTTTACATGGCGGCAACAACCCAAATCAGACGCAGATTTCCTATCGATGACAAAGAACGTAGGGCTTTCAAGTATTTAAAGATCTTGAATCCAACAAAATCAAAAAATAAAAACTGTTTTGGGTTTGAAGCTACCAATGAGCATATTGAGTAATTCAATATGCTCATTGCACATACGATTTCAAAAAAAAGATGACAGGAAATCAAGAATATCTAACTTCTTCATAAGTATTGCTATATTTGTTAGTTTTAATACATTTAAAGAAGATTTTTTTACTATTATTTCTTTCTCATAAACATTTATTTATTACCACCATTAATATTAATTTTATTATTAAATTATACAACATAAAAGGAAAGCTGTAGATAACCGTTTTTTAAATTAATATTTACAGTTTTCCGCAGTTTTTTTAAACATCAATGTAGTTTTACTCTACGATGTCGTTGGAAACACTGATTCCAGTGAAAAATGAATTGAATGAATTCAAATATTTCTGGTTCTAGGTCTAGTGTGAGTTCTAGCTTTATTTGTTGCTCATCGACTGTCGATGGAATATCACTGGAATCAACACTAGATCTAGAACTAGAATCATTCGGGCTTAGCCGTAAGTTTCTTAGACGGCCCAGTAACGGTACTAAATAATAATAAGCATCACTAGATAATGATAAGTTATTCTATATTCCTATTGAACTAAAACTAAACCTAGAACCAGAAATATTTGGGTTTAGCCGTGCGTCTCCAGACTTGCCCATCGACTCTCGCTGAAATTAGTGTTGCCAACGACATCGTAGAGTATAACTACATTGATGTTTAAAAAAAAACTGCAAATATTAATTTAAAAAACGGTTATCTACAACTTACCTTTATGTTACATAATTTAATAATAAAATTAATATTAATGGCGGTAATAAATAAAATGTTAGAACTATCACTAAATCTAAAACTAGAAACTTTCGGGTTTTGCCGTGCGTTTTTTGAAAAAATATTTCACGTTTCGGATGCCATGTTGCAACCTTCTTCAGAAACTGGTTCGAAGTGACAAAATCGGGAAATGTATTTAAAATTCAAAACATATACGATTTGGGTTACCTATATTCATTGATTTAAATAAAGAAATTCATGCAGAGAAAACGAAGTTGTACTTACTATATGACCAAATTTACACTGTGTATGTAACTATTTTCGAATGTATTATACAACCAATTTATTTAGAAATAATAGAAGAGAAAAACAATGTCAAAGATATTATATATTATAGGTCCCTAGGTAATTTTTCACATGGACGCGCAAATGAATGACAAATACAATTAATAACCGAAATTACATTTCCACGGCTAAACCCAAATATTTCTGGTTCTAGGTCTAGTTTTAGTTCAATAGGAATATAAAATAACTTATCATTATCTAGTGATGCTTATTATTATTTAGTACAATAAATAGGCCAAAAAACTAATTAATAATTAATTTTATATAAATTACTATCTAGTTACTGCGTCTTAATTTTGAATGTATCATCAAAATATCTCAAGAATTCGATTATTGGTGATTTATAATTAACTTGAGATAGCCATAAATGTTCACGTTGAATTTAATGATTTATATCTCAAAAACGAATAAATATTTTCAAGATTCGCTTTCATCACGAGAAAATAAACACTTTTCTCTATAAATTATGAATAACTCATTAAGATATCTTAAGAATTCGATTTTCGTGATTTTATTAAAACAAGACTATTAATTTCATAAAAATTAGGTTAACTTAAATAAACTTTAGCTCAAAAACGAATAATGTTTTTCTAATTTGGTTCTCCCCATGACAAAATAGACACTTGCCTCTATAAATTTTGAATGTATCATTAAAATCTCTCAAGAATTCGATTTTTGGTGATTTTTAATTAATTTGAGATAATCATAAATGTTCACGTTGAATTTAATGATTTATATCTCAAAAACGAATAAATATTTTCAAGATTCGCTTTCATCACGAGAAAATAAACACTTTTCTCTATAAATTATGAATAATTCATTAAGATATCTTAAGAATTCGATTTTTCGTGATTTTTTTTAAACAAGACTATTAATTTCATAAAATCATAAAAATTAGGTTAACTTAAATAAACTTTATCTCAAAAACGAATAATGTTGTTCTAATTTGGTTCATACCATGACAAAATAGACACTTGCCTCTATAAATTTTGAATGTATCATTAAAATATCGCAAGAATTCGATTTTTGATGATTTTTAATTAATTTGAGATAACCATAAATGTTCACGTTGAATTTAATGATTTATATCTCAAAAAGGAATAAATATTTTCTAGATCCGCTTTTATCATGAGAAAATAGCCACTTTCCTCTATAAATTTTGAATGTTTCATTAAAATATCTCAAGAATTCGATTTTAGGTGATTTTTAATTAACTTGAGATAGCCATAAATGTTGACGTTCAATTTAATGATTTATATCTCAAAAGCGAATAAGTATTTTCAAGATCCGCTTTCATCACGAGAAAATAGGCACTTTCCTCTATAAATCATGAGTAACTCATTATGATATTTTAAGAATTCGATTTTTCGTGATTTTTTAAAACAAGATTATTAATTTCAAAAAATCATAAAAAATTTGGTTGGCTCAAATCTTCATCTCAAAAACGAATAAAGATTTTCTAATTTGGTTTTCACCACGCCAACATAGACACTTGCCTCTATAAATTTTGAATTTATCATTAAAATATCTCAAGAATTCGATTTTTGGTGATTTTTAATTAACTTAAGATAGCTATAAATGTTCACGTTGCATTTAATGATTTATATCTTAAAAACGAATAAATATTTTCAAGATTCGTTTTCATCACGAGAAAATAGACACTTTCCTCTATAAAAGATGAATAATTCATTAAGATATCTTAAGAATTCGATTTTTCGTGATTTTTTAAAACAAGACTATTAATTTCAAAAGATCATAAAAAATTAGGTTGATTCAAATAATTTTTATCTCAAAAATGAATAAAGATTTTCTAATTTTGTTCTCACCATGACAAAATGGACACTTACCTTTATACATTTTGAATGTATCATCAAAATATCTCAAGAATTCGATTTTTGGTGATTTTTAATTAACTTGAGATAGCCATAAATGTTCACGTTCAATTTAATGATTTATATCTCAAAAGCGAATAAGTATTTTCAAGATCCGCTTTCATCACGAGAAAATAGGCACTTTCCTCTATAAATCATGAGTAACTCATTATGATATTTTAAGAATTCGATTTTTCGTGATTTTTTAAAACAAGATTATTAATTTCAAAAAATCATAAAAAATTTGGTTGGCTCAAATCTTCATCTCAAAAACGAATAAAGATTTTCTAATTTGGTTTTCACCACGCCAACATAGACACTTGCCTCTATAAATTTTGAATTTATCATTAAAATATCTCAAGAATTCGATTTTTGGTGATTTTTAATTAACTTAAGATAGCCATAAATGTTCACGTAGCATTTAATGATTTATATCTTAAAAACGAATAAATATTTTCAAGATTCGGTTTCATCATGAGAAAATAGACACTTTCCTCTATAAATGATGAATAATTCATTAAGATATCTTAAGAATTCGATTTTTCGTGATTTTTTAAAACAAGATTATTAATTTCAAAAAATCATAAAAAATTAGGTTGATTCAAATAATCTTTATCTCAAAAATGAATAAAGATTTTCTAATTTTGTTCTCACCATGACAAAATGGACACTTACCTTTATACATTTTGAATGTATCATCAAAATATCTCAAGAATTCGATTTTTGGTGATTTTTAATTGATTTGAGATAATCATAAATGTTCACGTTGAATTTAATGAATTATATCTCAAAAACGAATAAATATTTTCAAGATTCGCTTTCATCACGAGAAAATAAACACTTTTCTCTATAAATTATGAATAATTCATTACGATATCTTAAGAATTCGATTTTCGTGATTTTTTTAAAACAAGACTATTAATTTCATAAAATCATAAAAATTAGGTTAACTTAAATAAACTTTATCTCAAAAACGAATAATGTTGTTTTAATTTGGTTCTCACCATGACAAAATAGACACTTGCCTCTATAAATTTTGAATTTTTCATTAAAATATCTCAAGAATTCGATTTTAGGTGATTTTTAATTAACTTGAGATAGCCATAAATGTTCACGTTCAATTTAATGATTTATATCTCAAAAGCGAATAAGTATTTTCAAGATCCGCTTTCATCACGAGAAAATAGGCACTTTCCTCTATAAATCATGAGTAACTCATTATGATATTTTAAGAATTCGATTTTTCGTGATTTTTTAAAACAAGATTATTAATTTCAAAAAATCATAAAAAATTTTGTTGACTCAAATCTTCATCTCAAAAACGAATAAAGATTTTCTAATTTGGTTTTCACCACGCCAAAATAGACACCAGCTTCTATCAATTTTAAATGTTTCATTAAAATATCTCAAGAACTCGATTTTTGGTGATTTTTAATTAACTTGAGATAGTCATAAATGTTCACGTTGAATTTAATGATTTATATCTCAAAAACGAATAAATATTTTCAAGATCCGGTTTCATCACGATAAAATAGACACTTTCCTCTATAAATCATGAATAATTCATTAAGATATCTTAAGAGTTCGATTTTTTGTGATTTTTTTAAAACAAGTCTATTAATTTCCAAAAATCATAAAAAATTAGGTTGACTCAAATAATCTTTATTTCAAAAACGAATAAAGATTTTCTAATTTGGTTCTCACCATGACAAAATAGACACTTACCTCTATAAATTTTGAATGTATCATTAAAATATCTCAAGAATTCGATTTTTGGTAATTTTTAATTAACTTAAGATAGCCATAAATTATCACCTTGAATTTAATGATTTATATCTCAAAAAGGAATAAATATTTTCAAGATCCGCTTTCATCACGAGAAAATAGACCCTTTCCTCTAATAATCGTGAATAATTCATTAAGATATCTTAAGAATTCGATTTTTCGTGATTTTTTAAAACAAGACTATTAATTTCAAAAAATCATAAAAAATTACAATTAAATTTATGTATCCTTCCCTTTTGCATCCACCTAAAAAAAATAACTATTAAATTTATAATTTTATTGATAAATAATCGAATAATAATAATAAAGATTGCTTTTAATTTTGGTACTTGATAATGACAAATTAATTTTTGACTTTTCACTAAAAAAAAAACTGATTGATAATGAAATTAAAATTAATTTCAGCCAGAGTCATTAAGGAGCACACGAGATCTCGCACTGGTCAAGGAGATGGAGATCTGCTACGTTTAGTTCAGCGGCTCTCCTCCAAAGAGGCCAACAACAATGCCCCCAAAATGGGGGCTAACGTGAGCAGGCACTCCGCTAAAGGACTGTCCGGCAGAAGAACCCAGTCTAGCGGTAGCATTTGCAACGGAAAGGGAAGTAGTACCAGGCATGGTGACGCGAAGATCTGCGGAAGCTTGCCCAGCTATTTAGACGACGGAGGAATCAATAACAATCAAAGAGATTGTGAAAAATTGGAGGACGTAAGTCTTTTTAAACGTTACACGTTACAGTTTTATCTGCGTACAAAGATCTTGAGAGCACGACCTTAAAACCTTTAAAGATCAAGCGTATTAGTCAGACTATTATTTATTATTTCGAAATATCATTTTTTTTGATCGATTAGGAAAGAATCCCGCCTTTAGGAGACGGCGCCCCATTACATTGGAAATTTTCCGACAACCAAACAGCCCTGTGCGATCAAGGTTATGGCTCGGAAAGGAGCCCAGAAGAAGAATACCCACCACCTCTACCCGAACATGATAATCAATGTCATCATCACTTGGAGTTACACTCGTGTTATCCTTTTATAACGCCAGGTTTGTATTTGAATTTATTGACCTATATATGCTGGAATGGTCTCGAGGGTGTAAACTAATGGACCCCGTCTGTGTAGGGTTTGTTATGGTACCAATGGGAATAAGAGCCAAGTTAGAACTAGAAACATGATTCAAATTTAATGTTTTATGTCTTAAATTAAAAATGAAATAGGAGTGTAACTAAATAAATATTAATTCTGGGTCACCTGTATATATAACGGAAAGTTTGAACAGGTTGTGCTACTACAGAACACACTCACAGAACCGGCGGCAACAAAAATCAATATCGTCCTCCACCCACACCACCACAACCATCTCTCCACAGAATTGTTTACATCTCCAGTTTTATCGATAAAACGATAACCTGGTGCTTACACAACGTACATGTGCCCTTATTTAAGTTTAAATTAATTAATTTCAACTAGAAATTGGAGTATACACATTGTTTTTGTTTTAAAACGAAAACTGACCGATTGTATTTTAAGTGGGACACCGTTTAGAGAATGTTCTTGCAACGTTAGGAATTTGCAATTAACGTTCAGGAAGTAGCCGCAAACGAGAACCCGACTAAACAGAATGCTATACAACTGTTAATGCTACAATGTCTGTTAATTAACCATAATTAACACTCGCATTGTTGATTGTTGTTGACCATTTAGGGTATTTAACAATACGCAATTAATTTAGTACAAAAAATTTTCCTAAACATTATTTAATTAATTAAGGGGTTGGCCATCTGCTACGCGCAGAAAGAAATTGGGGCCAATTTAAAATGAAAAAATTCAAAATTTAGGTTAATCGCCTCTCAGCACCCCAATTTTTTTTTTCATCTCTCGTTTTATTACGGTTTTCAGAAAGCACTTTCACGGTGTCGCTGTCAAAAGGATCGCGAGGTTTGGGGTTGAGCGTGACCGGAGGCGTGGACAGCGGGGGTTCTTGGCCGGGGTTAATACGTGTCAAGAGGTTATTTCCTCATCAGCCAGCATCTTCAAGCGAAATGCTCAACGTCGGTGATTTAATTTTAGAAGTTAATGGAATTACACTTACTGGACTTACTAATTATGTGAGTACAAAACGCGTTATTATTAAATCAAAAATGTGTCTTGTGAATTAACGTTTCTTCACATAATTGATGCATCAAGGGTTACAATGAAAAGGTGGAAGTCATTTATTTACTTAAAATAAAGAAAAAAAGCAATTAAAATGGCTAAAAACTCGGGGTACCAATGATAAATAGGATACTTATTTTTTTCAAAATTATTACCTTATCAAGTCGAAACAACATTTCATCTTGATTATAATTAACTCAAAATTGTGTCCATAAATGGTGCTAAATATGTCACTAAATGCAAGGTCCGTAAAGCGTATTGTACCAGGTTGGCCAAAGACTGAAAAACGCGTTTTGAAGGATAAAGAGGGAGGTGACGGCTACTGGATGAGCCTTACTATCTCAAGTTATCTCACAGATAAAAAAACCCTAAGATATCCAAAGAATCTAATGATATTTAAATTGGTAACCATATAGTCAAAAGATAACTTTTGTGTTAACCATAACCAGTGAATTCGGTTCGGGTTAAGTCGGTATCTCATAGTTAAAGGAAGAAACCTAACCTCACAAATCGCCTATTGGTGTCACGATACCCATGGTTTTTCAGTGAAATATTACAAAATTACAAAAATAGATAATTTTATGGATGTTGACGATGAAGAAAATATTTTCCAGGACATAAATGAACTATTTCTAGGGCTGGGTTAATGTATCGATGTATCGATATGTATCAAGACATGTATATATTGTTTAAAGATAAATATGAATTATCTTATGGTGCTCCACCAAATGGTACTACACCAAAAATGATATTACAAATCAAAAAATTAATACGATTAAATTAAATAATAAGTTTAATAAAATAAACTTTACCAACACCTTTCCAACCTCCCCTAACCTTCCCATAAGCGACATTTTCCATGCAAGCTGGCAAAAGCGTTTATAAAAGAATACAAATATCAAAAGAAAGCAAAGTCGTAACACAGTCCCGGAAATCAAACTTTATAATTGTTTTTTTATCAATGAATTTCTTTGAGAAATCATTAAATATAGTCCACCACTCAATTGTTTTATTTATTTTATTTATTTCATCTGTATTTCTAGGCCAACATAGGCCTTTATTTAACAATTTAATCTCTAATCTACTTCTGTTTTCGAATTTATTCACACACTTGAACAACACATGAATCTCACAGAATTTCCAACTTCGTCACAACCGCATTGTAAGGAGTCACGTTTACCGATTCTATTAAGATATTCTTCAAAGTTACCATAACCAGTAATCAATTTTACTGTTTCTGGATACAGAAAATTGTAAGCAATACCAACTTTCGGCATAAACTGGTATATCAATCTACCATTCGTTGACTTAGCCCATCTTTCCTGCCAAACTCCCATAAAATATTTTCTAATCTTATTCTTAAGACTTCGTCTAGAAATAAAATTAAATCCAATATGGGAATTCTCCAGCAAAGATGCTTCCTTTGCCAATTGGTCCGGTCTTTCATTTCCTTTAATACCAGAGTGTCCTTTAATCCAATAGAAATTGATCCTGTTCTTTAGATCTCTGATCATATCCCATGTCTCCTTTTGCAAATGACTTGGTCTGTTCATATTTTTCAAGCCTTCTAAAGCAGAAGCACTATCACTAACTATATCACACGTAACAATATCGTTTTTAATTACATATTTTAAAGCACTATTAACCACAATTAATTCCGCATGAAATTATTACACAATCTACCGAGTTTTATTTTTCATATGTCTCAACACCTTCACTATAAACAACAAATGCAGCACCAACATCAACATCACTTTTTACACCATCCGTATATATTTGAACACCACTAACTTTATTAACACTCCCGCATACTTTAAAGTCCATAACAGCTCGTTTAGCTGGATGAACAACTGACAAAAACTCACTCTCTTTTTCAATAAGGTTTTTATTTAAATCTAAATCAGTAATTAATTTTAAGTCATTATTATCTAAACTATTTAAATTTTGTAGTATTGCTAATTCTCTGCTGATACACTAAGCGTATCACTCGAAACTGTACTATAGGCTTTAGCAGCCTTCAATCCTAAAACCCTCTGTACACTAATAAATTTGTTCCTAGATTTTATACTTTTAATTTTACTTTCCCATACTGAAGCTGCATAAAACATACAAGGTTCGATGACACCCTTGTATATGGTGCTTGATGCATTACCATTCAAGCCCCAGCTAACCTTAGCAGCAGCTCCTATTTTGTTAGATATTTCCCTAGCTTTTCTAGTGACATAATCTAACTGAAAATTAAAATTAAGTTTATCGTCTAAATAGACGCCTAAATATCTAACAACATTTTTACAAATAATCCTATTACCATCTAAAGACAAAATTGGTAACCTTTGATTTAATTTTCCAAAGAAAATTGCTTCTGATTTTGAAGCATTAAATTTTAATTTACAATTTTTACTCCAAAGATTAATTTTTTCTAAAGCCTCATTAGCTGAAATAGAAATGTTTTTATAAAGGTTACTCCTAACTAAAAGAGTTGTGTCATCCGCGAAAGCTACAATTTCGCAACCTATAGGTAAATTAATATCAAAAATTGTGTCAAACCTAATATTCCAATAACCAGGACCTGACCTAGAACCTTGCGGACAACCTCTCTCAATATTATAGTTTATATTGATGCCTGGTTCACCAATGATAGCAACTCTATCTGAAAAGTAGGATTTAGCTAAATCAAATAAATTTTTCGGACAACGTTTTCTAATTAACTGGCTCAAAATTAATTGCCACCATGCATGGTCAAATGCGCCTGACATATCCAAATAATATGTATCCAGACAGCAGTGCAAGTCGAATGGCCCATACACACATCACTGTAATATCGATATATCATCACATTAGTACATTGATACAAAGTATATCGATACAAAAACAATTATACAATTTAGACTTAAATTTAACTAAAGTATAAATAATTTTTTTAACTTTTATGTTCTTCATGGTTTCTTTTTATTAGCTGTCGATCTAAATATCGATACGATATCGATATGAGTATCGATACAATATATGTATAGAATATCGATACGCTTCATGCTGTATCGCACACCCCTAATTAATTCCTATACGAAGTGAAACAATAATACGAAGACGATTAAATCATCTAAATAAATATTGAGATGGGGAATTCATGAAAAGATTTCGTATTTCCAATGAGACTTTTCATTTTCTTCTCCATGCAATAGAGGAAGCTATTAAACTGCCATCCATGACGCGTCACTTCTTTTATTTTCTATAACATATTTATTATATATCATTATTTCATCAATATTTCCATTTCCTGTTTGGAATAATTCGCAGTTCTTTTTACTTATCGTTTTCCGTTTTCTATGTTCGAACGGTACACAAAATAAGAAGAATAACAAAAATAATAAACGCTCGATTTACGATGATGTTCGAGGTTAGAATATTAGGCCTTTTGACCGTATGGTCACTAACTTAAATAATCACCCCAAATAAAATCACTAGATTCTTTAGATATCTTAAGGATATCCTATCTATGAGATAACTTGAAGTAGTAGTACGGCCGAGTCCGTAAACTATTAGTTTAGCGTTATCTTACAGTCAGCTTATCTAATAGATATCAACGATTTGGTAGGAACGGGCCTTACTATCTCAAGTTATCTCACAGATAAAAAACCCTAAGATATTCAAAGACTCTCTAATGATATTTAAATTGGTAACCATATAGTCAAAAGGCCTAATATTTTTATATTTTAACTAATTTTAACCAAAATTCACATCGCTAAACTTAATTGAGATTTTTCTAATATTTTGTATAAATTTAAAAATTCTTTAAAAATCGGTTTCTTATTATAAAATTACTTTCAATTACTAATTGAAGCATCTACCCGCCGAAAATGAAGTCAATTTTAAATTTTCTTACTTAGTTCTTAAGATATAAGATATTGAACTCAATTTGGATTTTTCCAATACTTTGTATAAATTTAAAAATTCTTGAAAAATCGGTTTTTTGGAAAATATTTACGAAATAACTTTCAATTATTAATTGGAGAATCTATTTTCGAAAGATGAAGTCAATTTAGAGATATCTCGGTCAGAACTTGAGATATAAGCTGTTGAATTTAATTGGGATTTTTCCAATATTTTGCATAAATTTAAAAATTCCTGAAAACTCGATTTTTTGAAAAAATGTTATAAAATTACTTTCAATTATTTGGAGCATCTAACCTCTAAAAGTTAATTTGAAAATATCTCACTTAGTTCTTGACATATTAACTGCTGAACTTAATTGGGATTTTTCCAATATTTTGAACAAATTTAAAAATTCTTGAAAAATTGATTTTTTGGAAAATTGTTACGAAATTAGTTTCAATTACTAATTAAAGCATCTATTTTCTAAAAGTGAAGTCAATTTGAAAATATTTCACTTAGTTCTTGAGATATAATCTTTTGAACTTAATTGGGATTTTTAGATTAGTTTGAATAAATTCAAAAATTCTTGAAAAATTGATTTTTTGGAAAATTGTTACGAAATTAGTTTCAATTACTAATTAAAGCATCTATTTTCTAAAAGTGAAGTCAATTTGAAAATATTTCACTTAGTTCTTGAGATATAATCTTTTGAACTTAATTGGGATTTTTAGATTATTTTGAATAAATTCAAAAGTTCTTGAAAAATTGATTTTTTGGAAAATTGTTACGAAATTAGTTTCAGTTACTAATTGAAGCATCTACTTTCTAAAAGTGTAGTCAATTTGAAAATATCTCACTTAGTTCTTGAGATATAATCTTCTGAATTTAATTGGGATTTTTCCAATATTTTGCATAAATTTAAATATTCTTGAAAAAACGATTTTTTAGGAAACTTATTATGATTTGCTTTCAATTACTAATTACAGCATCTACTTTCTAAAAGTTAACTCAATTTGAAAATATCTCACTTAGTTCTTAACATATAAACTGCTGAACTTAATTGGGATTCTTCCGATGTTTTGTATAAATTTAAAAATTACTGAAAAATCGATTTTTTGAAAAAGTGTTATGAAATTAATTTCAATTACTAATTGAAGCATCTACTTTCTAAAAGTGAAGTCAATTTGAAAATATCTCACTTCTTGAGATATAATCTTCTGAATTCAATAGGGATTTTTCCAATATTTTGTATAAATTTAAATATTCTTGAAAAAACAATTTTTTAGCAAATTTGTTATGAAATTACTTTCAATTACTAATTGGAGCATCTAGTTTCTAAAGTGAAGTCAATAGGAAAATATCTCACTTAGTTCTTGAGTTATAATCTTCTAAACTTAATTCGGATTTTTCCAATATTTTGAATAAATTTCAAAATTCTTGAAAAATTGATTTTTTGGAAAATTGTTACGAAATTAGTTTCAATTACTAATTAAAGCATCTATTTTCTAAAAGTAAAGTCAATTTGAAAATATTTCACTTAGTTCTTGAGATATAATCTTTTGAACTTAATTGGGATTTTTAGATTAGTTTGAATAAATTCAAAAATTCTTGAAAAATTGATTTTTTGGAAAATTGTTACGAAATTAGTTTCAGTTACTAATTGAAGCATCTACTTTCTAAAAGTGTAGTCAATTTGAAAATATCTCACTTAGTTCTTGAGATATAATCTTCTGAACTTAATTGGGATTTTTCCAATATTTTGCATAAATTTAAATATTCTTGAAAAAACGATTTTTTAGGAAACTTATTATGATTTACTTTCAATTACTAATTACAGCATCTACTTTCTAAAAGTTAACTCAATTTGAAAATATCTCACTTAGTTCTTGACATATAAACTGCTGAACTTAATTGGGATTCTTCCGATGTTTTGTATAAATTTAAAAATTACTGAAAAATCGATTTTTTGAAAAAGTGTTATGAAATTAATTTCAATTACCAATTGAAGCATCTGCTTTCTAAACGTGAAGTCAATTTGAAAATATCTCACTTCTTGAGATATAATCTTCTGAATTTAATAGGGATTCTTCCAATATTTTGTATAAATTTAAATATTCTTGAAAAAACGATTTTTTAGCAAATTTGTTATGAAATTACTTTCAATTACTAATTGGAGCATCTACTTTCTAAAAGTGAAGTCAATATGAAAATATCTCACTTAGTTCTTGAGATATAAGCTGCTGAGTTTAATTGGAATTTTTTCCAGTATTTTGTGTAAATTAATAATTTCTGAAAAATCGATTTTTTGAAAAAGTGTTATGAAATTACTTTCAATTACTAATTGGAGCATCTACTTGCTAAAAATGAAGTCAATTTGAAAATATCTCACTTAGTCCTTGAGATATAAGCTGCTGAGCTTAATTGGAATTTTTCCAGTATTTTATATAAATTTAAAAATTCCTGAAAAATCGTCTTTCAATTACTAAGCAGAAGATGGTAGTAAACGAGCCTTAGAAATTGAATCAATTTAATTGATCTTCTATTATGTACTGCTTTTTTAATGTTGATTGTGAAAGATACGTTTTTTGATTTTTATTTAATTAATCAAAATACGTAAGTTCGAAACCAATCAAAAATATGTGGAGTTGTATATCTAGGTTGTATCTGGTTATGAATTAAGTGTTTTTGAATGTTTATGCAAAAAGTATCTTTCTATCCATTTTAGGTTTTGAGTTCTGATTAATTTTTGTACTAAAAATCCGAAATGATGATATTTTGAAGATATTTGCTGTATTTTTGCAAATTCTTTATTTTCAGGTTGTAACCGGTTATGAATTATGCTTTTCCACACCATTATGAACGATTTTCACGAATGAGGTCTTTGATCATCCATTTTGATTTTTGAATTATGAAAAAGTTTTGCAATAAAAATCATCAATTATGATGTTTTAGAGATTTTAACTTTAAACTGTAATAACCAAATTCTAATGCGTTCTGGATTTTTGGTGTGTATTTCGAAAATTTTCTCTTTATTCCCGCAATCTTGCCATATCCAGGTTGTTGACTGATTACGAATCATACTTTTCTGGTTCACTAACTATTAAAAAACGAAAAGGAAAACGTATTAAACAATATTCGTTTAATAGGATTTTCTGCAACTCTTGTTTTTAAAAATATGGTCGATTTTTGGGAAATGATATGAATGAAAATGAATAACTTTTTATAAAAATAGTTCTTCCTTTTACTAGAAATTATATCATTTATTTTATCATGCCATTTTACTTTATACTAATTTTTCCTAAAAAATTATATGGAAAATTTAAAAATTCATACGTTAAAAGCCTCCGTCTGGCATACCTTGTACGCTTTACAAAGACGTTAAGTCGATAAATTTCAAAATTTTAAATTTGATTAATTAATATTAATATATGAGTTAGAATTATTTATTAATATTAAAAACGTTAACAAAATTGAATGAAACTAAAAATGTCAATAAAATTAAGTCGAAAAGAATAATTTTGAAATGTAACTAACATTTCAAAAAATGAAAATAAAATGTTAATTAAAAAAATGTTAATTATTAATTCTTTTAGGAGGCTTTAGAAGTTTTAAGAACAGCCCCGAATCAAGTCGAATTAAAAATGTGTCGGCCACCTCCCGACGTTTTAAGCTGTGTTAGTCCCATTTCGGAAGTTCCTCCACCTCCCCCAAGAAGGGAACCACCGACAAGTTTAAATTTAGCTTCATGTTCCGATGATGAACAATGCCATGGGGTTTGTTATACAAAAAAAATCATAAAAATTAAATTCAAAGCTCGATTTTTGGCAGGAATTTGAAATAACAATGAGGAAAATGCAAGGATCTTTAGGGTTTACGTTAAGAAAGGAAGATGATAGTGCTTTGGGGCATTACATAAGAGCTTTAGTTCGAGAACCGGCTTTAACCGATGGGAGAATTCGAGCTGGGGATAAAATAATTGCTGTAAGTATTTCGATAAAAAGAGTTCCCCATAATTTTAGAGAAAAATAAAATTCATTTTAAAGAGAAATATTTTTTTTTAATAGGTGAATGAAGTTGAAATATCATCAATGACTCACGAAGAAGCCGTGCAATTCCTCCGGCAATCCGGCGAATTAGTAAAATTAAGATTATACAGAGATTTAGCTCAAACTCCCGTAGCAACTTTATCCCCAACCGAAACCACTCCAAGAACATCATTTTCTAAGAAAACCCAACTCCGTCAAGAAGCTGTTGACATGTTAAACGACATCGCTGTAAGAAAATTAATCCCGGGGAATAACCCGCAAGAACAATACCGAAGATCTTTATCACCAAGCACATCACCAAGACAACGTTTAAGAAGACGCGAACCTTGCCCATCAGACGCCTCAAACAACTCCGATTCGTCCTCAAGACATTTAATAATCGATGAAGTTTTTCACGAAGGACTACTAAAAAAATGTTCGCTACCTTTAGACGAAGATTCTTTCAACTCCCTCTTTATCGAAGACGACGATAGCGACAAACAACCATCAAGGCCGAGTTCTTTAGATTTATACAACCCGAATCAAACTCCCGTAGCTTCGAGAAAACCAAAATTTAATTTCTCATTAGCTCACAACGCTTACGAATTGAACAATTTGGATGCGGAAATTTTGGACGCGCCTAATTTGAATTATAACATCGGCGAAGAAGGCACTTCAACCGAGGTTGAATGCGGGGATAGTTTTCCACAGGAACCCGCCTCGATGCCCCATATCCCGGCTAGCGACAATCCCGGATTTAGTTATAAAAATCCGGCTTATCAATCGGCCCATCCGCCGTGTGGGACTGAAAATTTTGAAAATAACACCGTAATTAATGTAGGTAAATCTGTTAGTAAAGGAAGTGATGATGGTAACAATATGAAAAAGTGGAAAGGCGTTGTTTTTACAGCGGATGAAGAAAGGGAACGACAAAAAGTGCTCAAAAAAGAGGGTTATAAGAAAGGCGAGAATGACTATGAGGTAAAAATTAATTATTTTATTTTTTTAACTAATTTTTTTAATTGAACTAAAATTAGAACTAACACTAACACTAATTGTAAGACTAGAACTAACACTTCTTGAAAAAATGTTTGACGTTTCGGATGCCATATTGCAACCTTCTTCAGAAACTGGTTCGAAGTGACAAAAACGGGAATTGTAAAACAATACATTGGTCGAAAAACTAATTAATTTATATTAATTACAAGCTAATTACTAACTAATTAATGCGTCGCTTCCGGTTTGGGAGTCGTATTCGTCTTCACCACCATCTTCCATGTTCTGCTGAGTTCCCAGCCCTCTTCTCTGTTGACGTTGTTTTTATGTCGGCGGATTTCTATGGGTTCTCTTGTCAGCCGTTGATGATGTTTATTAGTCCTAGCCAGAACCTTTGTTTTATCGAAGTTTATTCGGTGACCTTCTGAGTGGCAATGTTCTGCAACCGCCGAAATTGAATCTTCCTCAGCCTCACATTCCTCTCGCGTTCCTTGATACATGTGTTACATGTGATACATCGTGTTACTTGATCAACACCAGTCTCTAAAGGTAAAATGCAAATCTTCGACACGGTACGTTTAAAAATACCCGTTATCGTTTTCACTATCACTACACGCACCACGTTGTCTGCACCAGGATGAGTTTCCACTATACGTCCCAATTTCCAATGGAGCGGAGGCAAGTTGTCCTCTTTCAGTAAAACTAATGCGTTCTTCAGTACAGGCAGTGACTTCTGTAATTTCCACTTGGTCCTATTTTGCAAATTGGAGATGTATTCAGTAGAACGTCTCCAAAAATGCTGCGTTAACTGCTGCAATCTTTTGTACGAGGTAAGTCTGTTGGATGGGACATGTTCGACATTTTCTTGGGGTATTGCTGTCAAGAGGTCTCCTATTAGGAAATGGCTAGGCGTAAGGGCGATCAGGTCATTTGGATCACTCGACAAGGGAATTTCTGGAATTCATGACAGCTTCGATTTGTACCAAAACCGTGTAAAACTCTTCAAAAGTCAATAAAGAGTTCCCTAAAATTCTTTTCATGCAAAACTTTGCGGATTTTACCCCTGCCTCCCAAAGACCACCAAAATGTAGCGAACGTGGTGGTATGAAATGCCAAATAATTGCATTACTGTTCAAATACTGAGTGATAATATTATTATTGTTATTAATATTAAAGACCGTCTTAAAACTTTTCTTGAGCTCATTATCAGCTCCTACGAAATTCAAACCATTATCAGAATACATGATTCTACATAATCCCCTACGTGACACAAAACGTTTTAAGGCATTAAGGAAACCTTCAGTGGATAAGTCCTCCCACAGCTTCTAGATGCACCGCCTTTGTAGAGAAGCATATAAAAATACATAAGTAAATTTTAACAGTTGTAAAGACACGGGAGAGTGTGCGAATGAACGCAAACCACACTTAGGCCCTAATGGGCCCCTTGTGCAACTCCCCACTCTACCTCTGTTCACATCAACCAGCCTAAGGTCTTGTTTACCTTACAGTGTCCCGTGAGGAGACCTGTAGCTAGTGTGAGGGTGGTTTTGCCCAACCCAATGAAATACTGAGCAGTTTTCTTTGAAGGATATTTTAACAATTCCTTGGCTTGAAAACAGCCCGGATTATTGTCCCACGCTTTTAAAAATTTCTTGTGGGTAATGTACTTAATCATATCAATATGAGTAGTTAGGGCTGGGATGACAATCGGCTCGGGGCCCCAAAAATGTCTTCCAGCTGCCCTTTTGGCTAACCTGTCAGCATTCTTGTTGCCCGCTGAGCTATTGTGACCCTTTATCCATTGAATGGAGACTCGATTGTGGATCGAGACCTCCTCCAGTGCTAGGTGACAATCCATTACCAAGGCAGACATTACTTTAACGTTGCTTAGAGCTAAAATAGATTGTTTACTGTCTGTAAATATAGTAAAGTACTTACCCCGACTCTTGGTGTTAACAGTGTAGTTAGCGGCGAGTTTATTAGCAGTCATTTCTACTTGAAGTTAGGGTTGTAGGGATAGGGTTGTAGGAAAACACCCCCGCGTCAGACCCATACCGTCTTTTTGAACCATCAGTGTAGATTTTCAAGTTGTTATGTGTATCTGTTACTGTGGAACTGATATTGGTACTTTCTAAAGAAGATAAATTTGGCCGGTATATCATCCGCTTTACACTCCAGAAGGGGTGAGTCCTCGACTGCTTTCCTCCAGAGAGACGTTCGACCACGAGTGACCTCCACCTTTTTGGTAGCTACTGATTGTAGTCTTTTCATGGTTACCAGTGCCACTTCTTGTATGTAGAGATGTAGAGGTGGCAGGTTTAACATGACCTCCATGGCTGCGGTGGGAGTAGAGCGCATCGCACCTGTAACAAACAGACACGCAAATCTCTGTATATAATAATATATCTGTAATAATATATCTGTATAATGTGATGATTTTTAAAGTTCTATTCCACCACACTACAGAACTATAAGTTAGCATGGGTCGAATTACCCCAGTGTAGATCCAAAGGGCTACTCTGAGGGACAACCCCCATGTCCTCCCTACAGCCCTTCGGCATTGGCCAAGAGCAGCGCATGCTTTTTTTTACTCTATAATCTAGGCTTTCCACGTTAACTTACTATCCATAATTAAGCCCAAGTACTTAACCTCATTAGAAAGTTTAAGTGGAGTGTTCGCAAGCGTTGGTAGATTAAATCCGCCTAGGCTGTGTAAGGGTGTAAAAATTACCATCTCGGTCTTCTTGGGATTGACTGAGAGAGTTTGTTTGTTACACCAGGTCTCAATTATGTTGAGTTCTACCTGCATCCTTTCAGAGAGCACATTTATGTGTTTCCCCCTGACGAGGATGGTCAGGTCATTGGCGTAGCCAATGGTTTTAAAGCGGGCTAGTGTTAATCGTTTTAAGAGGCTGTCGAGTATAAGGTTCCACAATAGAGATGAGAGAACACCCCCTTGTGGGCAGCCTCAGCGTCGTTGATGAAGTCAACCACAGTGCTGAGAGCCGTCAGCGTTGACTTGCCCTGTGTGTAAGCATGTTGATCAGAGTCCAGTGGTTTGGTGATCAGGCAGTGGCCTCTGATATATCTGTCACACAGTCTCTCTAAAGCTTTCAGAAGAAAAGAGGAGAGGCTGATAGGTCTGTAAGACTTCGGGAGGAAGTAGTCCTGCTTGCCCGGTTTCGGTATGAAGTTTACTGTAACATCACGCCAAATCCTCGACAAGTAACGTGTCGCCAGGCAACCCTGGAATATTCTCTTTAGGTGCGGTAGGATCCATTCCAGACCCCATTGTAAGAGGGCCGGTGCGATCTCATCCGGTCCTGGAGTTTTGAACGGTGCGAAGGAATTAACGGCCCACCTTATTTTTTCTTCTTCGCAGATGAGTTTGGCCAGACTCCAATCATCCGCTGCCGGTAGATGGTTTGACTCTGGTTGGACAGTGATGGGGTTGTCAGAACCTGAGAAATGAACAGACATTAAGAGCTGTAAACTTTCTAGAAGGTTGTCGGTATAAGAACAGTCTTCCCTCTTAAACAGTTTTTTTTAACAGTTTTTCTTTATCCTTAATCAGAAATAGTCCGGCAAAATCCACACCGCTATCGGTAAAAGGGCGCACGACTTTCAAACGTGCTGCTGGTAAATCACTCATAGGCTGAATGTAATCGTGCTTTTGACTCTAAAACAGACGATACATTTTCGTAATACACGTTTTTAACATTCAATATCCAAAATTTATTTCTTAAATTGAAAAGAACAGCTTATGTACCTGCATATAATAATTTGCAATGTTCGTGTTTTATCAACAATTCGGTAAATATATGTTTTTCAGGCAACAAAATTGGATATTTCTTGTCAAAATCAAACGAATTACGTATATGTCCTCCCACTTTTATTATATTACTCTCATCAATAAAAGGACTCAAACCAAGTACCCTGCTTTTACGCACTAAAGGTTTTGAATTTTTCAGACAGTGTACTTCTTCAGCAAAGACTTGATGTTGTAACATTCGAATGAGTTCATTTCAAGAATTGTTTAATTCTGAACTGGTTAAAGAACCTGTTCTCGGCCCTTTACCCTTTTGTTTAACATTGTTTATAAATCTCAAACAATACGCAAAAACGCGTTGCAACTTCGGAAATGATGAGAATTTCCCAAAAATGGTGACTTCAGAGTATGTCAGAAAGGCAAATTGTTTTAATTGCTTTGCTTCAGGTAATATAGGTTTATTATTTACGACAAATTGTGCTGGACAGCATTCCTCCCCTTTAATCAGCCATTTTGGGCCGTTCTACTACAGCTCACAATCATTAAGCAGATCAGATTCTATGCCCCTGTGGATCACATCTGCTGGATTATGTTCCGAACTAACGTGTCCCCATTCAATAAGTTAGCTTCTGCGTTTATCCAAGATAAAGTTATAGTTGAATCAGACCTTAAATGAATTCTTGAAAATGAAATTTTCAATGCATTAGTAACCTTTTTTGTTAATCGAGCCAACAGTATAGCACTACACAACTCCAATCGTGGTAATATGCCAATTTTGCGCATAATAATTTTACACTATATTCATTATTAAGATCAGAGCATCTGACATATAATCCCAGCTCTGAAGCATCACAATATCCGTGTAGTTGTATGTCCACATAATGCGGCAAAGTAACTTGCCTTGGAATATTCAAGTTTTCAAGTATACGAAGTTTCTTGTTGAATTCTAACCAAGCAGTATAAATATCCATTGGAACCGATTCATTCCACTCAAGTTTTACCTGCCAAAGCCTTTGCAACAAAATTTTAACTTTTATTATTGCTACCCCAATCAGACCTAACTGATAAAAGGTAAAATGTCTTCACGTGAATTCCACAATAAGCCCAAAACCTTAGAATTTTCACTATCATTGATGTAATATTCTGGTACTTCTACCAAATTAGTATTGTTTTATTAGTATTTAAAATACTTTTGCTATTAGAATTCCATTTTCGAAGTTCGAAACCTGCGCTCTCTAGAATTTTACTAATTTCGTTCTTCACTGGCCTCGCATCTTCTAAGAATTAGTACCTGTCATCAAGTCATCCACATAAAAATCACTCATGATTATTTCACTTGCTTTGGGAAATTTCGTTTTATTTTTAATAGCTACCTGATGCAATGTTCGCACAGCCAAAAATGACGGGGTACTGTGCCATATGTTACTGTTTTCAATCGATAATGTATCAATTTCTGCTCTGGATCTTCTCGCCATATAATGCGCTGAAGATCGCGTTGGCTTTTATCAATATTTATTTGATGATACATTTTACTAATGTCTGTAGTCATAACGAAATTATGTTGTCTGAATCTTAGGACTATATGAAATAATTCGTCCTATATCTTTTAAAATATCATTCAGAGAGAGGTTTGTGTCAGTTTTTGATTCTTTCTGTACCGCATGATGCGGCAAATAACAAACTACGTGATTGCTCACTTGGATTTCGTACTCCCTCATGAAATCGGTATAGAGATTTTTAAGAGTGCTGTTATGCTGTAATTTCCTTTCCATATTAAAAATCTTTTTATTGCGATTTGTTGCGAGTTTCCTATCGAGTTAAAATTTTCTCACAGCGGTAAGCTAACCGTGAAGCGTCCAGTTTCATCTCGTTTAAAAGTTTTAGCGAAATGTGTTTCTCATTTCTTTTCCAAAAGTTTTCTAATTGCTCGTGTAGTGTTTCACATTGTTGTCTTCTGATTATTTTGGGGAATTCGACCAGAATCTATCCAGCCCAATCTTGTCTTTTGAAGAATCGGTGTGTTTCTACCAGTTTTTATTTGACCAATACACAGAAGATGCCAAAAAATGTGTGCAGCCAGAAGCATACCGCTTTATTAAATTCAGGATCAGCCAATTTTACGTTCGGAATATCCATGTATGAACTGTCAAAGGAAATTTGTGGAATATTTTCTGTTATTTTATCTGTGATTAAAAATGTTAGTCGCTTGCGTTTTGTTGGAAACATGAGTAAGAGATTCACTGATTCCAGTAATAAGAATATCTATTTTGCTACCTTTTAATCGTAATCTTTTGATTAAATTAGTAGTGATAAAGTTGGCTTCTGATCCGCTGTCTAAAAGAGCTCTACATTGAACAACATTGCTGTCAATATCTAAAATATAAAGCTGTTGACAAAAGAACTTGTTCTTGTTTGGATTGCATGGTTTGTGTAGAAATTTTCATTTCTGTATGCTTGTTTGCATTTGAAGTATTTGAATTCGAAAATGTATTGTGCAGTTTTGTTTCAACAGTTTCGTGGGTATTTTTGTTTTCAAAGTGCAATAAGCTGCTATGTTTTTTGTGGCAAATTTTACAACTTCCCGCCTTGCATTCTACGCTAATATGGTTAAGTATGAGACAATTAGTGCACAATTTGTGTTTTTTCACTTCTAAGTACCTATCGTTGACTGGCATTTTGTGTAATGTTTGACACTGAAAGTTTGCGTGGTTTTGTTCACAAAAACTGCATGCATATTGCTGAGTAGTCAAGTGATTTAAGTAACTAGGGTTTTCTTTTTTAAAATTATTCTTATGTGTATCAAGCTTTTCCAATAATTGGCAACGTTTAGTCAAAAAATCGGTATATTGTTTTATGCTAGGAAAACTTTTATCGTTAGTTTCATTTCCCATTCGCGTTTTGTAGTTAAATCTAATTTTTATGTTAGGATATATATCAAAAGTGTATCCCACGTATCTACGGGTTGTCCTGATGCATTTAAAGAACGAATGTCTTTTGGCAATGCATCCAAAAATCTGCGCAATTGAATTAGCGATTCCTGTTTTATACTGGGTAACTCGAATATGGACCGGATATGTTTGTTGACGATTAATTTTTTGTTTTCGTATCTCTCTCTCAATAAATTCCAGGCCAACTCAAAATTTGCATCAGAAATTTCAATTTACTTTTATTACTTGCGCCGCTTTTCCTTTTAAACTAGTTTGCAGGTAATAGAATTTTTCAACGTTGCTTAAAGAAATATTATTGTTAATCAATCCGTTAAACGTATCAAAAAAATTCATCCATTGATCAAATGCACCGTAAAATTGAGGCAGACTCAACACAGGTAGCTTTACTTTACTCTGAATATTCGTGTTTTGTCCTTTTGTATTATACCTTTCGACGCTTTGTATAGTGAGTAAATTTTTAGCTTCTCAAAATAACTGTTTTGAAATTTCTCGCGCTCGTTTTTTACGTCAACCCCGTTCAATAATAAGTCAATTTTCTTCTGAACATTTTCAAACTCTTCCCAAAGCTTATCTACCTTTTCTAAACGTGCTTGTAATTACATGTAGTCTTTTTCAACATCAAAATTGTCTAGAAATGTTTTAAACCGCGTTAGTTGTGCCTTCATTTGACCTCGCTTGGTGTTTAATTGCACTTGTGTATTATCATCGGGCATTTTTAAAGGTGGTACAAATCAGAACAAAAATCAGAAAGACGTCGTTTGCTTCTTGCTTCTTCTTGGATGATGTTTCAGTGTGATACCTCGTTGTTTCTAGCCTAATGAGTGTCGTAACGGTCGGATCACGTGGTGATTGGATTTTCCTCGTGTGTAAAATGGCTGTTGTTCAGGTTCGAAGGACGGTATGTTGGGGCGTAGCCCGGGTAGTTTTATTTTGCAAATGTGTATTGAAAATTTAATGGTTGCTACATTATTTGTATATAACAATGGACGTTATCGCACATGGTACAAGTTCTCTAACACAACTCGTTCTTGTTGGAAGTTTTACATTGGCCAAACCGGACGAAACATCGAATGCCGTATCAAGGAACACGAGAGGGATATGAGGCGGAGAAAGATTCAACAGTCGGCGGTTGCGGAACATTGCCACTCAGAAGGACACCGAATAAACTTCGACACATCGAAACGTTCTGGCTAGGACTAATAAATATCATCAACGGCTGACAAGAGAAGCCATAGAAATCCACCGACATAAAAACCCCGATTTTGTCACTTCGAACCAGTTTCTGAAGAAGGTAGCAACATGGCATCCGAAACGTCAAACATTTTTTCAAAAAACGCATGGCAAAACCCGAAAGTTTCTAGTTTTAGATCTAGTGTTAGTTCTAGTCTTATGCCCGGTTTCTCCTACGTTGTAATATTGAGTAAATATCGGACCGATAGTTATTGGATCGATATCTTTTATCGAGTCGATATCGCTGTTCTTGTACGAACTGATCGAGAGATATTGCACACAATAGTTATCGAACGGTTTTTGACTGTTTTGTCAAAAAAATCGATTACTTGTTTATTCCCGTTGATAAGTGGCGGTAAAAATTTTGAATAACAATTCGTAAAATTATTTATTTATTGTATTTGAGATGAAAACTGTTTTTTTTAACTTGAGATAGCCAAAAATTTTCACATTGAATTTAATGATTTATATCTCAAAAACGAATAAATATTTTCAAGATCCGCTTTCATCGCCAGAAAATAGACACTTTCCTCTATAAATCATGAATAGTTCATAAGTATATCTTAAGAATTCGATTTTTCGTGATTTTTTAAAACAAGATTATTAATTGCAAAAAATCATAAAAAATTAGGTTCACCTAAATAATCTTTATCTCAAAAACGAATAAAGATTTTCTAATTTGGTTTTCACCATGACAAAATAGACACTAGCTTCTATAAATTTTGAATGTATCATTAAAATATCTCAAGAATTCGACTTTTGGTGATTTTTAATTAACTTAAGATAGCCATAAATGTTCATGTTGAATTTAATGATTTATATCTCAAAAACGAATAAATATTTTCAAGATCCGCTTTCATCACAAGAAAATAGACACTATTTTCTATAAATCATGAATAGTTCATTAAGATATCTTAAGAATTCGATTTTTCGTGATTTTTTAAAACAAGATTATTAATTTCAAAAAATCATAAAAAAAAGAGGTTAACTTAAATAATCTTTATCTCAAAATCGAATAAAGATTTTCTAATTTGGTTTTCACCATGACAAAATAGACACTAACTTCTATAAATTTTGAATTTATCATTAAAATATCCCAAGAATTCGATTTTTAGTGATTTTTAATTAACTTGAGATAGCCACAAATGTTCACGTTAAATTTAATGATTTATATCTCAAAAACGAATAAATATTTTCAAGATCCGCTTTCATCACCAGAAAATAGACACTTTCCTCTATAAATCTTGAATAGTTCATTAAGATATCTTAAGAGTTCGATTTTTCGTGATTTTTTAAAACAAGATTATTAATTTCAAAAAATCATAAAGAATTAGGTCAACTTAAATAATCTTTATCTCAAAAACGAATAAAGATTTTCTAATTTGGTTTACACCATGGAAAAATAGACACTAGCTTCTATAAATTTAGTATGTTTGATTAATATATCTCATGAATTCGATTTTTGGTGATTTTTAATTAACTTGAGATAGCCATAAATGTTCACGTTTAATTTAATTATTTATATCTTAAAAACGAATAAATATTTTCAAGATCCGCTTTCATCACAAGAAAATAGGCACTTTCCTTTATAAATCATGAATAGTTCATTAAGATGTCTAAAGAATTCAATTTTTCGTAATTTTTTAAATCAAGATCATTAATTTCAAAAAATCATAAAAAAATTAGGTTAACTTAAATAATCTTAATCTCAAAAACGAATAAAGATTTCCTAATTTGGTTTTCACCATGACAAAATAGACACTTGCCTCTGTAAATTTTCTGACACTAGCTTCTATAAATTTTGAATGCATCATTAAAATATCTCAAGAATTCGATTTTTGGTTATTTTTAATTAACTTAAGATAGCCATAAATGTTCACGTTTAATTTAATTATTTATATCTCAAAAACGAATAAATATTTTCAAGATCCGCTTTCATCACAAGAAAATAGACACTATTCTCTATAAATCATGAATAGTTCATTAAGATATCTTAAGAATTCGATTTTTCGTGATTTTTAAAACAAGATTATTAATTTCAAAAATATCATAAAAAATAGGTTGACTTAAATAATCTCTATCTCAAAATCGAATAAAGATTTTCTAATTTTGTTTTCACCATGACAAAATAGACACTTGCCTCTGTAAATTTTGAATGTATCATTAAAATATCTCAAGAATTCGATTTTTGGTGATTTTTAATTAACTTGAGATAGCCATAAATGTTCACGTTCAATTTAATGATTTATATCTCAAAAACGAATAAATATTTTCGAGATCCGCTTTCATCACAAGAAAATAGACACTATTCTCTATAAATCATGAATAGTTCATTAAGATATCTTAAGAATTCGATTTTTCGTGATTTTTTAAAACAAGATTATTAATTTCAAAAAAATCATAAAAAATAGGTTAACTTAAATAATCTTTATCTCAAAATCGAATAAAGATTTTCTAATTTGGTTTTCACCATGACAATATAGACACTAGCTTCTATAAATTTTGAATATATCATTAAAATATCTCAAGAATTCGATTTTTGGTGATTTTTAATTAACTTGAGATAGCCATAAATGTTCACGTTCAATTTAATGATTTATATCTCAAAAACGAATAAACATTTTCAAGATCCGCTTTCATCACAAGAAAATAGACACTATTATTTATAAATCATGAACAGTTCATTAAGATATCTTAAGAATTCGATTTTTCGTGATTTTTTAAAGCAAGATTATTAATTTTAAAAAATCATAAGAAAATAGCTTAACTTAAATAATCTGTATCTCAAAAACAAATAAAGTTTTTCTAATTCGGTTCTCAACATGATAGTGTTATCATTATAATGAACCATCATAGGTCAGTTTGGTTAATGTCTACAATTTTTAGAATATGGGTGTTTGGATGAAATTGAAACTGATAAAATCGACCTGAATTCTTTATTCGAATTTTACCTAATACATGTAATTATATTTTTGTCAAATTTTATCTTCGTTCCAGGATTTTTTGTGAAACATTTCCTCCCACATATAGTTCTTGTTTACGAGTAATCGCTCGAGTTATCGATCAACAGCACAATATCGGTTCGATATCGACATATGAATACGTACGAGAAACCGGCCATTAGTTCTAATTTTAGTTCAATTAACACCGGTCGTGAAATCCTTCATACTTATAACTTTTTAAAATTTTAGATACTTGCCATTGAATTAAATCGAGGCTGGAATAGTCGATTAGGTTTTAGTTTGCAAGGAGCAGCTGGTGTAACATACGTAAGTGCAGTCCACGCTGATAGTGTTGCTGCAAGAGATGGGAGAATCAAACCGGGGGATCGACTGATTAAAGTAACTCATCTAAAATAATTATAAATGACTAAAAATTAACTTAACGATTTATAGGTAAACGATGAAAGCGTCGAAAACATGACCACGTCCGAAATAATAGATTTGTTACGAATAGTTCGCGGTCCGGTTTGTATAATCGTATCCAGGGCGAAAAATAAAGAAGACTGCATTTCGCGAAGAACGAATTGAGCTAAAATGATTTGAAACAAACGAAAAAATTGTTTGAAAGGAATTTCTTAGTTTTAGTTAACGAAAATTTTTTTGAATTGAAACGAATCAGCTTCCAGAAAAAATAAAACGACAACCAACTCGATTATTCCTAATTCCTCCATGAAAAATCGAATATAGAGGCATAGATTTTAGCGTAAAAACACCTACTTGTGATTATTATAGATGTAGCGTTATTAAGTTCAATTCCATTTTTTAAACGATATCAAAAATTTGTTTCTTTTTGAAACTTAAGGTCTAAAATATACATAAACTATTAGAGCTTAGGGATTATCGAGGTCAAAAAAATCTGCAAGTAAATATTAGGTTTTCGAAAACTTAAAAAATTAAAAAAAAATTAATTAGATAGATTCTTAGCATGCGAAAGATTTACGACTCAATTATTAATATTAAAAAAAAACCAAGAAAGATTTAAAGATTTAAGCGAACGTAAGATTCTAAAGTTTTTTGCCTCGTAATAGTGATGTGTTATTTTTGGTAATCAAAATAATAAATCAAAAAAAAAATGTAATAATAAAAGTGCAACAAGATACGATGACAATTAATTATTAATTAAAAACGAAACGTGAGGATGAATCCCTTAAATTAAAATGAGATCAATTTTATTTCTTCACATCTACGTTTCTTTGTTGTATTTTTTTTTTGTTTCTTTGTTCCTTTTTATAATGAATTTCTATTTGTACATTTCCTGTTTTAATTTATACATAAAATATTAATTATATATATGGATATATTTAAAAAACCAAAGATTTAAAAATAAAAATATACTGTTGATACCCATCTACTATTGTTTTATTTATTTTGATTTGTTAAAAATGTTTGTTAATTACCTTTTTGTTGAACTCCAAGTCAATCCCTTAAATCATCTCTGGAAAATTGCCTGAAAATGAAATAAGACATTAATTTCAGGTTAGATTTTTATAAATTATTGAAGTAAAAGCAAGGTCCGTAAACCATATTGTACTAGGTTGGCCAGAGACTGAAAAACGCGTTTTGAAGGGTAAGAACGTCACGAGTAACGTAGCAGTGGGAGTTACTACTAACTCACCTTATCTCACAGATAAAAAATCTCTGATATCCAACGACTGCTGAACTTAATTCGGATTCTTTCGATATTTTGTATAAATTTAAAAATTCCTGAAAAAACGATTTTTTTAGGAAAACAGTTATGAAATTACTTTCAATTACTAATTGGAGCATCTACTTTCTAAAAGTGAATTCAATTTGAAAATATCTCACTTAGTTCTTGAGATATAAACTGCTGAACTTAATTGGGATTCTTTCGACATTTTGTATAAATTTAAAAATTCCTGAAAAAACGATTTTTTAGGAAAATTGTTATGAAATTACTATCAATTACTAATTGGAGCATCTACTTTATAAAAGTGAAATCAATTTGAAAATATCTCACTTATTAGATCTTGAGATATAGTCTTCTGAACTTAATTAAAACTTTTCCAATATTTTGTATAAATCTAAATATTCGTGAAAAAGCGATTTTTTAGGAAAATTGTTATGAAATTACTTGCAACTACTAATTAGAGCATCTACTTTCTAAAAGTGAAGTCAATTTGAAAATATCTCACTTAGTTCTTGAGATATAAACTGCTGAACTTAATAGGGATTCTTCCGATATTTTGTATAAATTTAAAAATTTCTGAAAAATCGAGTTTTTGAAAAAGTGTTATGAAATAACTTTTAATTACTAATTGGAGCATCTACTTTCTAGAAGTGCAATTTGAAAATATCTCACTTAGTTCTTGAGATATAAACTGCTGAACTCAATTGGGATTCTTTCAATATTTTGAATAAATTTAAAAATTCCTGAAAAAACGATTTTTTGAAAAAGTGTTATGAAATTACTTTCAATTACTAATTGGAGCATCTACTTTCTAAAAGTGAAGTCAACTGGAATATATCTCACTTAGTTCTTGAGATATAAACTGCTGAACTCAATTGGGATTCTTTCAATATTTTGAATAAATTTAAAAATTCCTGAAAAAACGATTTTTTGAAAAAGTGTTATGAAATTACTTTCAATTACTAATTGGAGCATCTACTTTCTAAAAGTGAAGTCAACTGTAATATATCTCACTTAGTTCTTGAGATATAAACTGCTGAACTCAATTGGGATTCTTTCGATATTTTGAATAAATTTAAAAATTCCTAAAAAACGATTTTTTGAAAAAGTGTTATGAGATTACTTTCAATTACTGATTGGAGTATCTACTTTCTAAAAGTGAAGTCAATTGGAAAATATCTCACTTAGTTCTTGAGATATAAACTGTTGAACTTAACTGGGATTCTTCCGATATTTTGTATAAATTTAAAACTTCCTGAAAAATCAATTTTTTGAAAAAGTGTTATGAAATTAGTTTCAATTACTAATTGGAGCATCTACTTTCTAAAAGTGAAGTCAATTTGAAAATATCTCACTTAGTTCTTGAGATATTAGCTGCTGAACTTAATTGGGATATTTCAATATTTTGAATAAATTTAAAAATTCTTGAAAAATTGATTTTTTAGAAGATTATTGCGAAATTGGTTTCAATTACTAATAGAAGCATCTACTTTCTAAAAGTGAAGTCAATTTCAAAATATCTCACTTAGTTCTTGAGATATAAACTGTTGAACTTAATTGGGATTCTTCCGATATTTTGTACAAATTTAAAAATTCCTGAAAAATCGATTTTTTGCAAAAGTGTTATGAAATTACTTCCAATTACTAATTGGAGCATCTACTTTCTAAAAGTGAAGTCAATTTGAAAATATCTCACTTAGTTCTTGAGATATTAACTGCTGAACTGAAGAACTGGGACATAATCGTTCTTTCCATGTTTTAGCAAAGATATAAGGTCTTCCAGAAGAAGATTTTCTCCCTAAATGCTGATGTCGTTTGCGGGCTAGGGTTTACATCCCTCGAAAATTAATGCTTTCGACTTGATTTATCAAATCCGGCGCCTCGCCCGCAAGTGGCCTCGCCGAAGTGGGACAAAATCGTTCTTTCCATGTTTTAGTAAAGATATGAGGTCTTTCATAAGAAGATTTTCTCCATAAACGCAGATGACGTTTTCGAGCGAGGGGTTACATCCCTCGAAAATTAAAGATTTCGACTCGATTTATCAAATCTGGCGCCTCGCCCGCAAGTGACCTCGGCGAAGTGGGACAAAATCGTTCTTTCCATGTTTTAGTAAAGATATAAGGTCTTCCAGAAGAAGATTTTCTCCCTAAAAGCAGATGTCGTTTGCTAGCGAGGGGTTACATCCCTCGAAAATTAAGGATTTCGAGTCGATTTATTAAATGTGGCGCCTCGCCCGCAAGTGACCTCGGCGAAGTGGGACAAAATCGTTCTTTCCATGTTTTAGTAAAGATATAAGGTCTTCCAGAAGAAGATTTTCTCCCTAAACGCAGATGACGTTTGCTAGCGAGGGGTTACATCCCTCGAAAATTAAGGATTTCGAGTCGATTTATTAAATGTGATGCCTCGCCCGCAAGTGACCTCGGCGAAGTGGGACAAAATCGTTCTTTCCATGTTTTAGTAAAGATATAAGGTCTTCCAGAAGAAGATTTTCTCCCTAAACGCAGATGACGTTTGCTAGCGAGGGGTTACATCCCTCGAAAATTAAGGATTTCGAGTCGATTTATTAAATGTGGCGCCTCGCCCGCAAGTGACCTCGGCGAAGTGGGACAAAATCGTTCATTCCATGTTTTAGTAAAGATATAAGGTCTTCCAGAAGAAGATTTTCTCCCTAAACGCAGATGACGTTTGCTAGCGAGGGGTTACATCCCTCGAAAATTAAAGATTTCGACTCGATTTATCAAATCTGGCGCCTCGCCCGCAAGTGACCTCGCCGAAGTGGCACAAAATCGTTCTTTCCATGTTTTAGTAAAGATATAAGGTCTTCCAGAAGAAGATTTTCTCCCTAAAGCAGATGTCGTTTGCGAGCGAGGGGTTACACCCCTTCAAAATTAAAGATTTCAACTCGATTTATCAAATCTGGCGCCTCGCCCGCAAGTGACCTCGGCGAAGTGGGACAAAATCGTTCTTTCCATGTTTTAGTAAAGATATAAGGTCTTCCAGAAGAAGATTTTCTCCCTAAACGCAGATGACGTTTGCTAGCGAGGGGTTACATCCCTCGAAAATTAAGGATTTCGAGTCGATTTATTAAATGTGACGCCTCGCCCGCAAGTGACCTCGGCGAAGTGGGACAAAATCGTTCTTTCCATGTTTTAGTAAAGATATAAGGTCTTCCAGAAGAAGATTTTCTCCCTAAACGCAGATGACGTTTGCTAGCGAGGGGTTACATCCCTCGAAAATTAAGGATTTCGAGTCGATTTATTAAATGTGGCGCCTCGCCCGCAAGTGACCTCGGCGAAGTGGGACAAAATCGTTCATTCCATGTTTTAGTAAAGATATAAGGTCTTCCAGAAGAAGATTTTCTCCCTAAACGCAGATGACGTTTGCTAGCGAGGGGTTACATCCCTCGAAAATTAAGGATTTCGAGTCGATTTATTAAATGTGACGCCTCGCCCGCAAGTGACCTCGGCGAAGTGGGACAAAATCGTTCATTCCATGTTTTAGTAAAGATATAAGGTCTTCCAGAAGAAGATTTTCTCCCTAAACGCAGATGACGTTTGCTAGCGAGGGGTTACATCCCTCGAAAATTAAGGATTTCGAGTCGATTTATTAAATGTGACGCCTCGCCCGCAAGTGACCTCGGCGAAGTGGGACAAAATCGTTCATTCCATGTTTTAGTAAAGATATAAGGTCTTCCAGAAGAAGATTTTCTCCCTAAACGCAGATGACGTTTGCTAGCGAGGGGTTACATCCCTCGAAAATTAAGGATTTCGAGTCGATTTATTAAATGTGGCGCCTCGCCCGCAAGTGACCTCGGCGAAGTGGGACAAAATCGTTCTTTCCATGTTTTAGTAAAGATATAAGGTCTTCCAGAAGAAGATTTTCTCCCTAAACGCAGATGACGTTTGCTAGCGAGGGGTTACATCCCTCGAAAATTAAGGATTTCGAGTCGATTTATTAAATGTGGCGCCTCGCCCGCAAGTGACCTCGGCGAAGTGGGACAAAATCGTTCTTTCCATGTTTTAGTAAAGATATAAGGTCTTCCAGAAGAAGATTTTCTCCCTAAACGCAGATGACGTTTGCTAGCGAGGGGTTACATCCCTCGAAAATTAAGGATTTCGAGTCGATTTATTAAATGTGGCGCCTCGCCCGCAAGTGACCTCGGCGAAGTGGGACAAAATCGTTCTTTCCATGTTTTAGTAAAGATATAAGGTCTTCCAGAAGAAGATTTTCTCCCTAAAGCAGATGTCGTTTGCGAGCGAGGGGTTACACCCCTTCAAAATTAAAGATTTCAACTCGATTTATCAAATCTGGCGCCTCGCCCGCAAGTGACCTCGGCGAAGTGGGACAAAATCGTTCTTTCCATGTTTTAGTAAAGATATAAGGTCTTCCAGAAGAAGATTTTCTCCCTAAACGCAGATGACGTTTGCTAGCGAGGGGTTACATCCCTCGAAAATTAAGGATTTCGAGTCGATTTATTAAATGTGGCGCCTCGCCCGCAAGTGACCTCGGCGAAGTGGGACAAAATCGTTCATTCCATGTTTTAGTAAAGATATAAGGTCTTCCAGAAGAAGATTTTCTCCCTAAACGCAGATGACGTTTGCTAGCGAGGGGTTACATCCCTCGAAAATTAAGGATTTCGAGTCGATTTATTAAATGTGGCGCCTCGCCCGCAAGTGACCTCGGCGAAGTGGGACAAAATCGTTCTTTCCATGTTTTAGTAAAGATATAAGGTCTTCCAGAAGAAGATTTTCTCCCTAAACGCAGATGACGTTTGCTAGCGAGGGGTTACATCCCTCGAAAATTAAGGATTTCGAGTCGATTTATTAAATGTGGCGCCTCGCCCGCAAGTGACCTCGGCGAAGTGGGACAAAATCGTTCATTCCATGTTTTAGTAAAGATATAAGGTCTTCCAGAAGAAGATTTTCTCCCTAAACGCAGATGACGTTTGCTAGCGAGGGGTTACATCCCTCGAAAATTAAGGATTTCGAGTCGATTTATTAAATGTGGCGCCTCGCCCGCAAGTGACCTCGGCGAAGTGGGACAAAATCGTTCTTTCCATGTTTTAGTAAAGATATAAGGTCTTCCAGAAGAAGATTTTCTCCCTAAACGCAGATGACGTTTGCTAGCGAGGGGTTACATCCCTCGAAAATTAAGGATTTCGAGTCGATTTATTAAATGTGACGCCTCGCCCGCAAGTGACCTCGGCGAAGTGGGACAAAATCGTTCTTTCCATGTTTTAGTAAAGATATAAGGTCTTCCAGAAGAAGATTTTCTCCCTAAACGCAGATGACGTTTGCTAGCGAGGGGTTACATCCCTCGAAAATTAAGGATTTCGAGTCGATTTATTAAATGTGGCGCCTCGCCCGCAAGTGACCTCGGCGAAGTGGGACAAAATCGTTCTTTCCATGTTTTAGTAAAGATATAAGGTCTTCCAGAAGAAGATTTTCTCCCTAAACGCAGATGACGTTTGCTAGCGAGGGGTTACATCCCTCGAAAATTAAGGATTTCGAGTCGATTTATTAAATGTGACGCCTCGCCCGCAAGTGACCTCGGCGAAGTGGGACAAAATCGTTCTTTCCATGTTTTAGTAAAGATATAAGGTCTTCCAGAAGAAGATTTTCTCCCTAAACGCAGATGACGTTTGCTAGCGAGGGGTTACATCCCTCGAAAATTAAGGATTTCGAGTCGATTTATTAAATGTGACGCCTCGCCCGCAAGTGACCTCGGCGAAGTGGGACAAAATCGTTCATTCCATGTTTTAGTAAAGATATAAGGTCTTCCAGAAGAAGATTTTCTCCCTAAACGTAGATGACGTTTGCTAGCGAGGGGTTACATCCCTCGAAAATTAAGGATTTCGAGTCGATTTATTAAATGTGACGCCTCGCCCGCAAGTGACCTCGGCGAAGTGGGACAAAATCGTTCTTTCCATGTTTTAGTAAAGATATAAGGTCTTCCAGAAGAAGATTTTCTCCCTAAACGCAGATGACGTTTGCTAGCGAGGGGTTACATCCCTCGAAAATTAAGGATTTCGAGTCGATTTATTAAATGTGACGCCTCGCCCGCAAGTGACCTCGGCGAAGTGGGACAAAATCGTTCATTCCATGTTTTAGTAAAGATATAAGGTCTTCCAGAAGAAGATTTTCTCCCTAAACGTAGATGACGTTTGCTAGCGAGGGGTTACATCCCTCGAAAATTAAGGATTTCGAGTCGATTTATTAAATGTGGCGCCTCGCCCGCAAGTGACCTCGGCGAAGTGGGACAAAATCGTTCTTTCCATGTTTTAGTAAAGATATAAGGTCTTCCAGAAGAAGATTTTCTCCCTAAACGCAGATGACGTTTGCTAGCGAGGGGTTACATCCCTCGAAAATTAAGGATTTCGAGTCGATTTATTAAATGTGGCGCCTCGCCCGCAAGTGACCTCGGCGAAGTGGGACAAAATCGTTCTTTCCATGTTTTAGTAAAGATATAAGGTCTTCCAGAAGAAGATTTTCTCCCTAAACGCAGATGACGTTTGCTAGCGAGGGGTTACATCCCTCGAAAATTAAGGATTTCGAGTCGATTTATTAAATGTGGCGCCTCGCCCGCAAGTGACCTCGGCGAAGTGGGACAAAATCGTTCTTTCCATGTTTTAGTAAAGATATAAGGTCTTCCAGAAGAAGATTTTCTCCCTAAACGCAGATGACGTTTGCTAGCGAGGGGTTACATCCCTCGAAAATTAAGGATTTCGAGTCGATTTATTAAATGTGGCGCCTCGCCCGCAAGTGACCTCGGCGAAGTGGGACAAAATCGTTCATTCCATGTTTTAGTAAAGATATAAGGTCTTCCAGAAGAAGATTTTCTCCCTAAACGCAGATGACGTTTGCTAGCGAGGGGTTACATCCCTCGAAAATTAAGGATTTCGAGTCGATTTATTAAATGTGGCGCCTCGCCCGCAAGTGACCTCGGCGAAGTGGGACAAAATCGTTCATTCCATGTTTTAGTAAAGATATAAGATCTTCCAGAAGAAGATTTTCTCCCTAAACGCAGATGACGTTTGCTAGCGAGGGGTTACATCCCTCGAAAATTAAGGATTTCGAGTCGATTTATTAAATGTGGCGCCTCGCCCGCAAGTGACCTCGGCGAAGTGGGACAAAATCGTTCTTTCCATGTTTTAGTAAAGATATAAGGTCTTCCAGAAGAAGATTTTCTCCCTAAACGCAGATGACGTTTGCTAGCGAGGGGTTACATCCCCCGAAAATTAAGGATTTCGAGTCGATTTATTAAATGTGCCGCCTCGCCCGCAAGTGACCTCGGCGAAGTGGGACAAAATCGTTCATTCCATGTTTTAGTAAAGATATAAGGTCTTCCAGAAGAAGATTTTCTCCCTAAACGCAGATGACGTTTGCTAGCGAGGGGTTACATCCCTCGAAAATTAAGGATTTCGAGTCGATTTATTAAATGTGGCGCCTCACCCGCAAGTGACCTCGGCGAAGTGGGACAAAATCGTTCATTCCATGTTTTAGTAAAGATATAAGGTCTTCCAGAAGAAGATTTTCTCCCTAAACGCAGATGACGTTTGCTAGCGAGGGGTTACATCCCTCGAAAATTAAGGATTTCGAGTCGATTTATTAAATGTGGCGCCTCGCCCGCAAGTGACCTCGGCGAAGTGGGACAAAATCGTTCTTTCCATGTTTTAGTAAAGATATAAGGTCTTCCAGAAGAAGGTTTTCTCCCTAAACGCAGATGACGTTTGCTAGCGAGGGGTTACATCCCTCGAAAATTAAGGATTTCGAGTCGATTTATTAAATGTGGCGCCTCGCCCGCAAGTGACCTCGGCGAAGTGGGACAAAATCGTTCTTTCCATGTTTTAGTAAAGATATAAGGTCTTCCAGAAGAAGATTTTCTCCCTAAACGCAGATGACGTTTGCTAGCGAGGGGTTACATTCCTCGAAAATTAAGGATTTCGAGTCGATTTATTAAATGTGGCGCCTCGCCCGCAAGTGACCTCGGCGAAGTGGGACAAAATCGTTCATTCCATGTTTTAGTAAAGATATAAGGTCTTCCAGAAGAAGATTTTCTCCCTAAACGCAGATGACGTTTGCTAGCGAGGGGTTACATCCCTCGAAAATTAAGGATTTCGAGTCGATTTATTAAATGTGACGCCTCGCCCGCAAGTGACCTCGGCGAAGTGGGACAAAATCGTTCTTTCCATGTTTTAGTAAAGATATAAGGCCTTCCAGAAGAAGATTTTCTCCCTAAAGCAGATGTCGTTTGCGAGCGAGGGGTTACACCCCTTCAAAATTAAAGATTTCAACTCGATTTATCAAATCTGGCGCCTCGCCCGCAAGTGACCTCGCCAAAGTGGAACAAAATCGTTCTTTCCATGTTTTATTAAAGATATAAGGTCTTCCAGAAGAAAATTTTCTCCCTATACGCAGGTGACGTTTCCGAGCGATGGGTTACATCCCTCGAAAATTAATGATTTCGAATCGATTTATGAAATGTGGCGCCTCGCCCGCAAGTGACCTCGGCGAAGTGGGACAAAATCGTTCTTTCCATGTTTTAGTAAAGATATAAGGCCTTCCAGAAGAAGATTTTCTCCCTAAAGCAGATGTCGTTTGCGAGCGAGGGGTTACACCCCTTCAAAATTAAAGATTTCAACTCGATTTATCAAATCTGGCGCCTCGCCCGCAAGTGACCTCGCCAAAGTGGAACAAAATCGTTCTTTCCATGTTTTATTAAAGATATAAGGTCTTCCAGAAGAAAATTTTCTCCCTATACGCAGGTGACGTTTCCGAGCGATGGGTTACATCCCTCGAAAATTAATGATTTCGAATCGATTTATGAAATGTGGCGCCTCGCCCGCAAGTGACCTCGGCGAAGTGGGACAAAATCGTTCTTTCCATGTTTTAGTAAAGATATAAGGTCTTCCAGGAGAAGATGTTCTCCCGAAACGCAGATGACGTTTGCGAGCGAGGGGTTACATCCCTCGAAAATTAAAGATGTCGAGTCGATTCATCAAATGCGGCGCCTCGCCCGCAAGTGACCTCGGCGGAGTGGGACAAAATCGTTCTTTCCATGTTTTAGTAAAGATATAAGGTCTTCCAGAAGAAGATTTTCTCCCTAAACGCAGATGTCGCTTGCGAGCGATGGGTTACATCTCTTCAAAATTTAAGATTTCGACTCGACTTATCAAATCTTGCGCCTCGCCCGCAAGTGACCTCGGCGAAGTGGGACAAAATCGTTCTTTCCATGTTTTAGTAAAGATATAAGGTTTTTCAGAAGAAGATTTTCTCCCTAAACGCAGATGACGTTTGCTAGCGAGGGGTTACATGCCTCGAAAATTAAAGATTTCGAGTCGATTTATCAAATGCGGCGCCTCGCCCGCAAGTGACCTCAGCGGAGTGGGACAAAATCGTTCTTTCCATGTTTTAGTAAAGATATAATGTCTTCCAGAAGAAGATTTTCTTCCTAAACGCAGATGTCGTTTGCGAGCGAATGGTTACACCCCTTCAAAATTAAAGATGAATTAAGATTTAGAATTAAAGATGATTTGACTCGATTTATCAAGTCTCGCCCGCAAGCGACCTCGGCGAAGTTGGACGTAATCGTTCTTTCCATGTTTTAGTAAATATCCAAAGTCTTCTAGAAGAAGATTTTCTCCCTAAATGCAAAGGTCGTTTGCAAGCGAGTCGCTATAAACCTCCAAAATTAATCCTCCACTTCATCTCGGCGCCTCGCCCGCAAGCGACCTCGGCGAAGTTGGACGTAATCGTTCTTTCCATGTTTTAGTAAATATCCAAAGTCTTCTAGAAGAAGATTTTCTCCCTAAATGCAAAGGTCGTTTGCAAGCGAGTCGCTATAAACCTCCAAAATTAATCCTCCACTTCATCTCTTTAATTCTTCTTAGATTTTCAAATTTTCTGTCAAATTACTTTATCAGAATTTAAATAAAAATCTTATGTCCACCATAATAATAAAAGAATTATAACTAAAATGTTAATTTTTAAACATTTTAGCCCTTTCTTTTATTCCAACTTCCTGTATTGATCGATAAAGCGCTCTTTTTTCAAACTTTTTCGTCAACAAAGTCATGGTCTGCCGACTCCCCCATTACATTGGAACGGAAGAAGACCTCAAACGGGAGCTCCACCACTCCTGATGACGCTTCTGATAGTAATACTTCGCGTGTACGTTCACCTGTTTCCTCCTTACTTC
Organism: Onthophagus sagittarius; assembly: GCA_036711965.1. Taxonomy (NCBI): domain Eukaryota; kingdom Metazoa; phylum Arthropoda; class Insecta; order Coleoptera; family Scarabaeidae; genus Onthophagus; species Onthophagus sagittarius. Next base: position 26,567,724 of record JASERS010000010.1, on the reverse strand, counting down.
AGTCTCGTTCGGTTTATTCGAAAAGCTCATCATCTAAAAATTATTAAGCTGAAAATTATTAAAAAAATTCAATTAACAAAAATGTTTGTGGAGTTAAATTAAATTAAATAAATGTGTGTTAAAATGTTGTTAAAAAAATTAAGTAAATGTAAGTAAAATTTTTAAAAATGTTTCACTTTCATAGTAAAAACTTACTTTCAACACAATTATTTTATTACAATGAGATGATTCTTTTCCCACAATTTCATTATTGTCTGAAAATGAGAATATAAAAAATTATAAAACAAAGATTTAGTTCTCGCCGCTGGTTTCAATTGGAGATGAAAGTAGTTAATATGTATATCAAAACCACTAAAGACATTGAATGAGGTTTCTAATCTACGTAGAAAATGAGCCGTTATTTAAAAAATGAGAAAATAAACGACAAGACGAAGTAGAACAACATTGCAATTAGATCTTCACAATAAAATAAACGCAAACAAAAAGGGAAAATTAGATCGAAAAATTTAAATAAATTCCGTAAATTCTAGTAGAGATATATTAATATAATAAGGTTAAATAACTTTAATAAATTATCCTTGATTGTTAATTTAATATATTTTGATTAAAATAAAATTAATTCTTTTTAAATGCTAATTTTACTTAAAAGTCAAATAAGTCAAAAAAACAGGATATAAAATTAGTCTGTTAATAAATTAATTAAAATAAAATGGGATAATTTATATTTTTTCTTCCTTTAATTATAATTCTGAAATGATTTATTACGTCATTAATAAATCATTTTTTTTATTTGAGTGAACATGAAATTTCAACGAAACTTTTCGACGGAATTTTGATGGAAACACCAAACTTTTATACCTACACTTTAAACGCGATTTAATAAAACTTTAGGACAGCTGACAGTTTCAGTACGATCATTCACGAAAATGGGTCAAATTACGAAACGGAAATTCAATCCCTATAAGCAACGTTGCGATTAAACCGATTTTGTTTTCTTCCTTTACAATTTCACTAGATAAGGATTTCTCGGAGACTTTCTAGGAAGAGTTGACTTAAAGTTTCTAAGTCAGCACTTTGAAATGAAAGAAAAAGAGAAAAACCAGCACGAGGAATGTTTAATTCAACTCAGTAATAATAAGTAAGAAATTTGATCGAAATTTAGATCGCTCAGCTTTCCATTTTGAACGATGACATCTAAACCTAAAAAAGATAGCAATAAATGTTTAATGGGAGTAATAAAGACGGGGGTTATTTGGGTGCGGAGTTTTAACGCCAAATTAACAATAATAATAATAATAATAACTGTTAAAATAATAAGATGCGCGAGGTTAATTGTTTTTGCACTAATTACTCTTAAAATTGTTTTTTTTTCGTGGAACGGTACAAAAAAGTTTTGCATGTTACACTGTATGATTTTCTGGTTAACCACAACAAAAAAGACTCCTCAGATATCTCAATTAGATCTTGAGATACGATTTTTTTAAATCGATTATTTTTTTAATCAAATATATGATTAAGTTTTAATCAAAAAATCGTAACTTTGAGATTTAATAATTCGAAATAACCATCTTTGGGGATCTAAATAATGAATAAATTTGCTTCAAATTGCTTTTTATTTCAATGCGATATTTCAATTAGATCTTGAGATACGATTTTTTAAATCGATTATTTTTTTTAATAAAATATTTGATTAAGTTTTAATCAAAAAATCGTAACTTTGAGATTTAATAATTCGAAATAACCATCTTTGGGGATTTAAATAATGAATAAATTTGCTTCAAATTGCTTTTTATTTCATTGCGATATCTCAATTAGATCTTGAGATACGATTTTTTTAAGTCGATTATTTTTTTAAATAAAATATATGATTAAGTTTTAATCAGGAAATCGTAACTTTGAGACTTAATATTTCGAAATAACCATCTTTGGGGATTTAAATAATGAATAAATTTGCTGCAAATTGCTTTTAATTTCATTGCGATATCTCAATTAGATCTTGAGATACGATTTTTTTAAATCGATTGTTTTTTTAATCAAATATATGATTAAGTTTTAATCAAAAAATCGTAACTTTGAGACTTAATATTTCGAAATAACCATCTTTGGGGATCTAAATAATGAATAAATTTGCTTCAAATTGCTTTTTATTTCATTGCGATATCTCAATTAGATCTTGAGATACGATTTTCTTAAATCAATAATTTTTTTTAATCAAATATATGATTAAGTTTTAATCAAAAAATCGTAACTTTGAGATTTAATAATTCAAAATAACCATCTTTGGGGATCTAAATAATGAATAAATTTGCTGCAAATTGCTTTTAATTTCATTGCGATATCTCAATTAGGTCTTGAGATACGATTTTTTTAAATCGATTCTTTTTTTTAATAAAATATATGATTAAGTTTTAATCAAAAAATCGTAACATTGAGATTTAATAATTCGAAATAACCATCTTTGGAGCTCTAAATAATGAATAAGTTTGCTTCAAATTGCTTTTTTTTCATTGCGATATCTCGATTAGATCTTGAGATACGATTTTTTTAAATCGATTGTTCTTTTTAATAAAATATATGATTAAGTTTTAATCAAAAAATCGTAATTTTGAGATTTAACAATTCGAAATAACCACCTTTGCGGATCTAAATAATGAATAAATTTGCTTCAAATTGCTTTTTATTTCATTGCGATATCTCAATTAGATCTTGATATACGATTTTTTTAATTCGATTATTTTTTTTAAATAAAATATATGATTAAGTTTTAATCAAAAAATCGTAACTATGATATTTAATAATTCGAAATAACCGTCTTTGGGCATCTAAATAATGAATAAATTTGCTTCAAATTGCATTTTATTTCATTGCGATATCTCAATTAGATCTTGAGATACGATTTTTTTAAATCGATTGTTCTTTTTAATAAAATGTATGATTAAGTTTTAATCAAAAAATCGTAATGTTGAGATTTAATAATTTGAAATAACCATCTTTGGGGATCTAAATAATGAATAAATTTGCTTCAAATTGCTTTTTATTTCATTGCGATATCTCAATTAGATCTTGAGATGCGATTTTTTTAAATCGATTATTTTTTTTAATAAAATATATGATTAAGTTTTAATCAATAAAACGTATCTTTGAAATTTAACGATTCGAAATAATCATCTTTGGGGATTAAATCGTATTAAACTCAAATTCCTTTCAAATTAATCTCAAAATAATGACTAAATTTGAGTCATTAAATGTTAGAAAAGAAATAGACCACGAACAAAGAGGATACAAAACTTTTTTAAGTGACAATCATGTAAAGAGCAGAAACCGTGGAAAAAGCGAGCTCGTGAACTCGCTTCGGCAATGAAACTTTGAGGTCAATGACAAAAATACGCTCCGGTTGTAAGCAGGAAGGAAGGAAACTCCGGATATTCAACAAAAACTTTTAAAAATAAATTTCAAAATTAAGCTAAATTAAAATTGATTCTGTAACGTTTTCACTTTCCCTTCATTTGGAATTCGAAAAGATTGCATTTTATTGCGTGCGTTACACCTAGTTACAAAACAGCTGATTTACTCAAACGATTCAAGAAAAAACAATCCTCTTGTTTATCTTTCTTGCATTTTATTACACTTACAGTTTCTAAACTGGTCGTTTTTAGTGTTAATAGATCTAGTTTTCATTTTACAGTTGCTGCATAAAACCGCCACAATCTAAAACGACTGAAAAGAATCATTAAAAAATGTTAAACAATGAAAGAAAAGTGTTAATAATTAAACGGACAATGAGTTTTAACTTAAACAGGGTGCGCTTAAAACCGTGTAAACAACTCGTTGTGATTTTTCTTCTAATTCTAATCGTTAATGAGTGTAAGTGTAACAGACCGCCACGATTTCTAACGGATGGACAACCGGAAATCGTATTGAGATTAAAAGAAGGATACGAAACACCAATAGGTAATGTTTTTCTCCCATAACTAATCCATTTATCATTCTCTAAGCCAATTTAAATTAACCAAAAAAATAAAATCGAGATCATGACCTTATTTTTGAAATTTTTTTAATTTTATTTATTTTTCATTTAACTCATTCAAATCCCATTCCTTCCTGATTGAAGTGGCGAATTTGCATTTAATTCTGGATGCTGTCTTATAGCGCTGCTTTCCATTACAAAATAAAGTCCCTAGATTACTAAAGTATTCAAACTATTCTGGCTAAAATGGCAATATGTCAGCATGTATCGTTGATAAAACTTGGATGCACCTTAGAACCTGAAACCTTGAAATCTCAACTATTGATAAAGCCACCATGTAGATTATTAAATTAATTAATGTACAAGTATCAGTTGAACCTTTAAAAACATAATTCCTATTTAAGAATGTCAATTTAGGATTGGTATCTCAATTTTGAGATAATTGCACATTTCAGTTTTATGTATGTTCAGTTCCGGTATTTGCGGGACTTCACGATAGAAATGATAAGTCTAGAAGTACTAAGAAGTCTATCAAATAAATTAGTCTTCTGGGAGCATTTCAAGTCTTAAAGAAGCAATATCAAGTCTTGCAGAACTATTTCAAATCTTTTGGAAGCGATTTAAATCCCCTAAAAGCAGTATTAAGTCTTCCGGAAACTTTTCGAGTTTTTTAGAAGCAATATCAAGTTTTCTAAAAACAGTATAAATTCATCTAGAGCCAATATCCAACCTCCTGGTAACAAGTCAAGTCTTCTGGAAGCATTTTAAGTCTTCCAGATGATATATTAAGTCATCTGGAGGCATAGTAATTCGTCTGGAAACATTTTAAGTCTTCTAGAAGCAGTATCAGTTTTCTGGAAACATGTCAAGTATTATAGAAGTAATATCAAGTTTTCTAGAAACAGTATCAAATCATTCAGAGGCAGTATCCAGTATACCAGCAACATCGAATCTTCTGAAAGTATTGTAAGTCGTCTGGAGGGTATTTCAAATATTCTAAATGTAATGTCAAGTCATCTGGAAGCATTGTTAATCTTCTGAAAACATTGTATGTCATCTGGAAGCGTTATAAATCGCCTGAAAACATTTTAAATCTTCTAAAAGCAGTATCAGTTTTTTGGAAACCTTTCAAATCTTATGGAAGCAACATCAAGTTTTCTAGAAACAGTATCAAATCATCTAAGAGCAGTATTCTGTCCCCTGATAGCAAATCAAGTCTTCTAGATGCAATATCATGTCTTCTGGAAGCATCTCAATTCTTCTAACAGCGGCGTCAAATCTTTTGAAAGCATTGTAAGTCATCTAGAAGCATCGTAAGTCGTCTGGAAACATTTTAAGTCTTCTAGAAGCGGTATCAATTTTCTGGAAATATTTCAAGTCTTCTGGAAGCAATATCAAGTTTTCTAGAAACAGTATCAAATCATCCAGAGGTAGTATCCAGTCTTCTGGTATCAAATTAAATCTTCTAGAGCAACATCAACCTTCCTGGAATCAGCTCAAGTTTTCTACCAGCAACATCAAATCTTCTGGAAGTATTATAGGTCGTCTGGAAGTATTTAAAATCTTCTAGATGTAATGTCAAGTCATCTGGAAGCATTGTATGTCATTTGGAAGCGTTATAAATCGTCTAAAAATATTTTAAGTCTTCTAAAAGCAGTATCAGTTTTTTGGAAACATTTCAAATCTTATGGAAGCAACATCAAGTTTTCTAGAAACAGTATCAAATCATCTAAAAGCAGTATTCTGTCCCCTGATAGCAAATCAAGTCTTCTAGATGCAATATCATGTCTTCTGGAAGCATCTCAATTCTTCTAACAGCGACCTCAAATCATTTTTCAACATCAACCTTCCTGGAATCAGCTCAAGTTTTCTACCAGCAACATCAAATTTTCTGGAAGTATTATAGGTCATCTGGAAGTATTTCAAATCTTCTAGATGTAATGTCAAGTCATCTGGAAGCATTGTATGTCATTTGGAAGCGTTATAAATCGTCTGAAAATATTTTAAGTCTTCTAAAAGCAGTATCAGTTTTTTGGAAACATTTCAAATCTTATGGAAGCAACATCAAGTTTTCTAGAAACTGTATCAAATCATCTAAAAGCAGTACTCTGTCCCCTGATAGCATATCAAGTCTTCTAGATGCAATATCATGTCTTCTGGACGCACCTCAATTCTTCTAACAGCGACCTCAAATCTTTTTTCAACATCAACCTTCCTGGAATCAGCTCAAGTTTTCTACCAGCAACATCAAATTTTCTGGAAGTATTATAGGTCGTCTGGAAGTATTTCAAATCTTCTAGATGTAATGTCAAGTCATCTGGAAGCATTGTATGTCATTTGGAAGCGTTATAAATCGTCTAAAAATATTTTAAGTCTTCTAAAAGCAGTATCAGTTTTTTGGAAACATTTCAAATCTTATGGAAGCAACATCAAGTTTTCTAGAAACAGTATCAAGTCATGTAAAGGCAGTATTCTGTCCCCTGATAGCAAATCAAGTCTTCTAGATGCAATATCATGTCTTCTGGAAGCATCTCAATTCTTCTAACAGCGACCTCAAATCTTTTTTCAACATCAACCTTCCTGGAATCAGCTCAAGTTTTCTACCAGCAACATCAAATTTTCTGGAAGTATTATAGGTCGTCTGGAAGTATTTCAAATCTTCTAGATGTAATGTCAAGTCATCTGGAAGCATTGTATGTCATTTGGAAGCGTTATAAATCGTCTAAAAATATTTTAAGTCTTCTAAAAGCAGTATCAGTTTTTTGGAAACATTTCAAATCTTATGGAAGCAACATCAAGTTTTCTAGAAACAGTATCAAATCATCTAAAGCAGTATCCTGTCTCCTGATAGTAAATCAAATCTTCTAGATATCAATTTTCTGGAAATATTTCAAGTCTACTGGAAGCAATATTAAGTTTTCTAGAAACGGTATCAAATCGTCCAAAGGCAGTTTCCAGTCTTCTGGTAGCAAATTAAGTCTTTTAGATGCAATATTAAGCTTCCTGGAATCATCTCAAGTCTTCCACCAGCAACATCAAATCTTCTGGAGGTATTATAAGTCGTCTGGAAGTATTTCAAATCTTCTACATGTAATCGCAAGTCATCTGGAAGCATTGCTAATCTTCTGGAAGCATTGTATGTCATCTGGAAGCGTTATAAAAGGTCTGGAAACATTTTAAATCTTCTAAAAGCAGTATCCGTTTTTTCGAAACATTTCAAATCTTATCGAAGCAATATCAAATTTTCTAGAAACAGTATCAAATCATCTAAAAGCAGTATTCTGTCTCCTGATAGCAAATCAAGTCTTCTAAATGCAATATCATGTCATCTGGATGCATCTCAACTCTTCTAACAGTGACATCAAATCTTTTGATAGCATTGTAAGTCATCTAGAAGCATTATAAGTCGTCTGGAAACATTTTAAGTCTTCTAGAAGCGGTATCAATTTTCTGGAAATATTTCAAGTCTTCTGGAAGCAATATCAAGTTTTCTAGAAACAGTATCAAATCATCCAGAGGTAGTATCCAGTCTTCTGGTATCAAATTAAATCTTCTAGAGCAACATCAACCTTCCTGGAATCAGCTCAAGTTTTCTACCAGCAACATCAAATCTTCTGGAAGTATTATAGGTCGTCTGGAAGTATTTAAAATCTTCTAGATGTAATGTCAAGTCATCTGGAAGCATTGTATGTCATTTGGAAGCGTTATAAATCGTCTAAAAATATTTTAAGTCTTCTAAAAGCAGTATCAGTTTTTTGGAAACATTTCAAATCTTATGGAAGCAACATCAAGTTTTCTAGAAACAGTATCAAATCATCTAAAAGCAGTATTCTGTCCCCTGATAGCAAATCAAGTCTTCTAGATGCAATATCATGTCTTCTGGAAGCATCTCAATTCTTCTAACAGCGACCTCAAATCATTTTTCAACATCAACCTTCCTGGAATCAGCTCAAGTTTTCTACCAGCAACATCAAATTTTCTGGAAGTATTATAGGTCATCTGGAAGTATTTCAAATCTTCTAGATGTAATGTCAAGTCATCTGGAAGCATTGTATGTCATTTGGAAGCGTTATAAATCGTCTGAAAATATTTTAAGTCTTCTAAAAGCAGTATCAGTTTTTTGGAAACATTTCAAATCTTATGGAAGCAACATCAAGTTTTCTAGAAACTGTATCAAATCATCTAAAAGCAGTACTCTGTCCCCTGATAGCATATCAAGTCTTCTAGATGCAATATCATGTCTTCTGGACGCACCTCAATTCTTCTAACAGCGACCTCAAATCTTTTTTCAACATCAACCTTCCTGGAATCAGCTCAAGTTTTCTACCAGCAACATCAAATTTTCTGGAAGTATTATAGGTCGTCTGGAAGTATTTCAAATCTTCTAGATGTAATGTCAAGTCATCTGGAAGCATTGTATGTCATTTGGAAGCGTTATAAATCGTCTAAAAATATTTTAAGTCTTCTAAAAGCAGTATCAGTTTTTTGGAAACATTTCAAATCTTATGGAAGCAACATCAAGTTTTCTAGAAACAGTATCAAGTCATGTAAAGGCAGTATTCTGTCCCCTGATAGCAAATCAAGTCTTCTAGATGCAATATCATGTCTTCTGGAAGCATCTCAATTCTTCTAACAGCGACCTCAAATCTTTTTTCAACATCAACCTTCCTGGAATCAGCTCAAGTTTTCTACCAGCAACATCAAATTTTCTGGAAGTATTATAGGTCGTCTGGAAGTATTTCAAATCTTCTAGATGTAATGTCAAGTCATCTGGAAGCATTGTATGTCATTTGGAAGCGTTATAAATCGTCTAAAAATATTTTAAGTCTTCTAAAAGCAGTATCAGTTTTTTGGAAACATTTCAAATCTTATGGAAGCAACATCAAGTTTTCTAGAAACAGTATCAAATCATCTAAAGCAGTATCCTGTCTCCTGATAGTAAATCAAATCTTCTAGATATCAATTTTCTGGAAATATTTCAAGTCTACTGGAAGCAAAATTAAGTTTTCTAGAAACGGTATCAAATCGTCCAAAGGCAGTTTCCAGTCTTCTGGTAGCAAATTAAGTCTTTTAGATGCAATATTAAGCTTCCTGGAATCATCTCAAGTCTTCTACCAGCAACATCAAATCTTCTGGAGGTATTATAAGTCGTCTGGAAGTATTTCAAATCTTCTACATGTAATCGCAAGTCATCTGGAAGCATTGCTAATCTTCTGGAAGCATTGTATGTCATCTGGAAGCGTTATAAAAGGTCTGGAAACATTTTAAATCTTCTAAAAGCAGTATCCGTTTTTTCGAAACATTTCAAATCTTATCGAAGCAATATCAAATTTTCTAGAAACAGTATCAAATCATCTAAAAGCAGTATTCTGTCTCCTGATAGCAAATCAAGTCTTCTAAATGCAATATCATGTCATCTGGATGCATCTCAACTCTTCTAACAGTGACATCAAATCTTTTGATAGCATTGTAAGTCATCTAGAAGCATTATAAGTCGTCTGGAAACATTTTAAGTCTTCTAGAAGCAGTATCAATTTTCTGGAAATATTTCGTCTTCTGGAAGCAATATCAAGTTTTCTAGAAACAGTATCAAATCATCCAGAGGCAGTATCCAGTCTTCTGGTACCAAATTAAGACTTCTAGATGCAATATCAAGCTTCCTGGAATCATCACAAGTCTTCTACCCGCAACATCAAATCTTCTAGAAGTATTGAAAGTAGTCTGGAAGTATTTCAAATCTTCTAGATGTAATGTCAAGTCATCTGGAAGCATTGCTAATCTTCTGGAAGCATTGTATGTCATTCGGAAGCATTATAAATGGTCTGAAAACATTTTAAATCTTCTAAAAGCAGTATTAGTTTTCTCGAAACATTTCAAATCTTATGGAAGCAACATCAAGTTTTCTAGAAACAGTATCAAATCATCTAAACGCAGTATCCAGTCTCCTGATAGCAAATCTAGTCTAGACGCAATATCATGTCTTCTGGAAGCATCTGAATTCTTTTAACAGCCACATTAAATCTTTTAAAAGCATTGTAAGTCGTCTAGAAGCATTATAAGTCATCTGGAAACATTATAAGTCTTCTAGAAGCAGCATCAATTTTCTGGAAATATTTCAAGTCTTCTGGAAGCAATATCAAGGTTTGTAGAGTATCAAATCATCCAGAGGTAGTATCCAGTCTTCTGGTAGCAACTTAAGTCTTCTAGATGTAATATCAAGCTTCCTGGAACCATCTCAAGTCTTCTACCAGCGACATCAAACCTTCTGGAGGTATTGTAAGTCGTCTGGAAGTATTTCAAATCTTCTATATGTAATGTCAAGTCATCTGGAAGCATTGCTAATCTTCTGGAAGCATTTTCGAAGCATAATCTGTAAGTAATCTGAAAGCATTTCAAGTCTTTTAGATTCAATGTCAATCATCTGGACCGAGACATCTGGTGATTTATTTGAAGTTCGTTAAATCAACACCCTCGCTATTTAAGCCGCTGGAGGATTATAAAACAAATTCAACCTAATCGAAAGCAGTCGTTACAAAGAAGTGACCATGCACACAGGATTACCAACCTGCCGACGTTGCAGCCAAGAGTTAATTGTACCTATCGACACAGAGCAATTAGTCAGTAAATAAATAACAAATGAACCATAAGCAAGACGGCGTTAACCTCCGTCAAAAAATCAAGTTTAAAAATAAACAGTTAATTATTAATACTGAGAGACTAATTAAAGGATGCAAGACACTTTAGGGTGTGGTATCGCGTAATAATTTTTTTCCTCTTCCAATTATGGATGCGAGGAAGCCGTCTGGAAGCATCTCAAGTCTTTTAGCAGCAACCTCCAGTTTTTTGGAAGCATTGTAAGCCGTCTGGAAGCATTGTAAGTCACCTGAAAATAATTTAAGTCCTCTGGAAGCAATATCAGTTTTCTGGAAACATTTCAAGTCTTCTGGAAACAATATCAAGTTTTCTAGAAACAGTATCAAATCATCTAGAGGCAGTAGGTGTCTTCTGGTGGCAAATTAAGTCTTCTAGATGCAATATCAAGTTTCCTGGAATCATATCAAGTCTTCTACCAGTAACATCAAACCTTTTGAAAGCATTATAAGTCGTTTGGAATCATTTTTGATCTTCTAGAAGGGACAGTATCAGTCTTCTAGAGGCAGTATCACGTCTTCTTACAGTAAATCAACACTTTTAAATACAATGTTAAGTCTTTTGGAAGCACCTCAAGTACTCTAAAAGCAACAGGTAATCTTATGGAAGCATTGTAACTCATTTGGAAGCATCTTTGGAGTTCTAGGAGGGGCAGTATCAGTTTTCTAGAAACTTTTCAAGTCTTTTGAAAGCAAAATTAAGTCGTTTAGAGACAGTATCAAGTCATCTAGAGGCAGTATCACATCTTCTTACAGCAAATCAACACTTTTAAATATAATGTCAAGTCTTCTGGAAACAGCTCAAGTACTCTAAAAGCAACAGCTAATTTTCTGGAAGCATTGTAACTCGTTTGGAAGCATTTTTGTTCTTCTAGAAGGGGCAGTATCAGTCTTCTAGAAACTTTTCAAGTCTTTTGAAAACAATACCAAGCCGTTTAGAGACAGTATCAGGTCATTTAGAGGCAATATCACGTCTTCTTACACCAAATCAACACATTTAAATACAATGTCAAGTCTTCTGGAAGCACCTCAAGTACTTTAAAAGCAACAGCTAATCTTCTGGAAGCATTGTAAGTCACCTGGAAATAATTTAAGTCCTCTGGAAGCAGTATCAGTTTTCTGGAAACATTTCAAGTTTTCTGGAAACAATATCAAGTTTTCTAGAAACAGTATCAAATCATCTAGAGGCAGTAGGTGTCTTCTGGTGGCAAATTAAGTCTTCTAGATGCAATAACGAGTTTCCTGGAATCATATCAAGTCTTCTACCAGTAACATCAAACCTTTTGGAAGCATTGTAAGTCGTTTGGAAGCATTTTTGATCTTCTAGAAAGTTCAGTATCTGTCTTCTAGGAACTTTTCAAGTTTTTTGAAAGCAATATTAAGTCGTTTAGAGACAGTATCAAGTCATTTAGAGGCAGTATCACATCTTCTTACAGCAAATCAACACTTTTAAATATAATATCAAGTCTTCTGGAAGCACCTCAAGTACTCTAAAAGCAACAGCTAATCTTCTGGAAGCATTGTAACTCGTTTGGAAGCATTTCAAACCTTCTAGATGCAATACAAATCATCTGAAAGTATTGCAAATTGTCTGGAAACATTATAAGTCGTCAGCAAATATTTTAAGTCTTCTGGAAGTAGTATTATGTTTCTAGAAACATTTCAAGTCTTTTGGAAGCAACATTAACTTCTCTAGAAGTATTAAATCATCTAGAGGCAGTACCCAATCATCTGGTAGCAAATCAAGTCTTCTAAATGCAATATCAAGTCTTATCATAGCATTTTGTTGGTCATCGTAAGGACGAATCATCGTAAGCCGAGCCGTCGTAAGTCGAAGACCACTTTAACTTGTAATTAAAATTTAGGAATTTTGCTTGACTGATCTTTTATGTTGTTTATTTCGAGCCAAAATGGCGGCAAACCGCGGAGAGAATATAATTACTTTAATAATCTAGGGACTTTGTTTGATACTGTATTATAGCGCTGTTTTTCATTACAACACCTATTTCAACAGTTTTGATACAGCAAACTGTAAAAGAAATATTTTTGAAGTCAGAATAGTCAGATTGACAGATTTGACCAAGTTTGATATAATAATATTCTTGATTGTGTTATGTTTTGTACGGAGGAACAGTTCGTCTGAACTAAGTCGGGACTAACTGTTTCATGACTTAGGGACTAGCTTAGGGACTAACTGACATAGTAGTATTCTTGACTGTGCTGTGTTGCGTAGAACTGCAGGAAGTAAAAGTCAGCGCCGTGTCGTCTTAAATCTAAGGGCTAATAGGGCTACAAAACTGAGGCGCCTACTCTTGGAGGGGCGCCTGTGAAATGAAATGTATGGTATTCTCATCATTCTAGGTCTTGATCTAGTTTTAGTTTTAGTTTTATTTCAATCCAAATATAGAGGTTTGGGTTGGCTTATGATAGGTTGGGTCTGAAGACATTTTTTAAATGAAGGCGTCTAAAATGAATATAATATATTTCTGAAGCAGAGTGCTTTACAAACTGATTTGGCATTCCTGTATATTTCACTTGAAGTAAAACTAGGATTAACACTAGACCTAGAAGTGGAAAGTTTTGAAAGTTGGAAAGTCTTTAAACGCACAGCTAAACCCTAATCAGCGAATTTCCACTTTTTTTCTTTATACAGGAGGAAAAGGCTCTGCCAGCCATCCCGACTTCATCCAACCCAACTCAACCCAACCCTCTAAAAAACCACCTGCAGTGACTCTTCCTCTCCTCTTCCTTCTGGATATTGTTAGAGCCTCGATCTTCCCTACAAGTTCGCAGTATATGCATAAATCATTCTCCACTCTTTTGTGTCTGTACAAATGCGCCTTGAAACAGCCATGGCCACTCAAGAACTGTGTCAACGCGTAATACACTTCACCCCATTTGCGCGTCAACCACGGTAATAACTCGAGCAGAATTTTCTTGGTCCAAACCCACCTTTCCAGTATCTTTCCTCCATCTGTCTGCCCATTCCTCCATAATGTCCCCTGCGTCTGTTTCCTTTCCTTTTCTTATTCTTCTTACCTTTAAATCAATGGGCATTGATCCTCCCAGGACTAGTAGCGCCTCCGTGGATATCGTCCTGTACGCACAAATCACTAATTAGTATTTGCCTTTATTCTCGTTAGCTTCACCACATGTGCTTTGACGCTTAGCGCATCACTCCACGCTTTACAATATATTATAATACCACCATGCTCATCACCTTCCTTTTTTCGGCACTAGGCCTATATGTATGTTATGCCTGTATGCCTATATGCCTGTATGTTACCCCCATAATCCTAGCAAGGGCTTGCACTGTTCTTTGCGCATTACCGGTGATGTATTGTATGTGGTCATTCCATTTTAAATCTTTCCCGATCATTACACCCAGATATTTCAGAGATTTCTTTGTTCTTATTTTATGTCCTTTAACGATAAATTCTATCTCTGTTTTGCAAAGCTTATTCTTCATCAGAACAGCTTCGGTTTCCATTTGCGTAGCTATCTCATTCACCACTCTCTGTGCATCTAACTCCATAGCACTCACTTCCCATCCGGAGATTACAATTGCCAAATCATCGGCAAATGCTACTACGCTTACGTCCTCGTTTTCTTCATTTATCTGGAGCATCTTATCGAAGAAAATGTTCCACAGGAATGAACCAAGGATAGATTCGTGCGCAACACCTCTAGTTATCTGATAGTGAACGTCATTATACCCTATGTATCTATCACTAAGACAATCCTTCACCAATTGTGGTGCTATACCCTTATCAATCATCTCATCAATTATTTGATTCCACGGTGCACGATTAACATGCACTTCTTCTTCCCATTCCAAAATTTATCGAGGCATTTTGTTTTATGTAGAACCTCCTCTATTACATCTACAGTAGATTTACCTCTTGTGAAACCGAAGTGATCCCCGGATAGGCTTCCTTTTGCCTCTAACTCTTCTAAAATTCGCTCTCTTATGATGGCTTCGCACAGTTTCCCCGTTTTCCAGATTTTCGGAAAATGACCATTTTTGAGCAGTCTATTATACATGTCTTCTTGTTTTTGGGTTTCCACAGGTAATAAGCCGTTCAGGATTTCTGACGTTATCTTATCTAAACCCGGAGCTTTTTTGTTTTTCATTTTTTTTTGCATGCATTATCAGTTCTTCTACTATGATTTCTCTGCATAGTTCTTCGGCTTTCATCGGTTTTCTTTCCCATCTCTCTCCACATCCGGCAGGGAATAATTTACCAATTAGTTCAGCGGCTTCCTTTTCGCTCATTGTTATTTTAGTTAGATTTTTGGTTTTCTTAAGCGCGATTTTATATAAGGTCACAACGGGTATCTGGGCCTAGGGGGTAACTGTTCTTATAGGTTCTTCTCCATGAAACTTGCTGAGTAATTTTATTTCCAGTGGTTGGCTACACTGAGGGCTAGTGCCACCTTCCTTTTACAGTTTGTCTGAGGCCTCTATGTTTTATAGTTTTCGTGCAGCAATTTTCTTTATTTTGTATTGTGCGTTCTCTATATCAACGTGATAACATCTTTATTTCACAAAATATATATGGATTCAGTGTAAGTACCAATAACATTTTATAGCTCCTAAAATAAATTAGGAGCATAATGGGACCTTAAAATGTTACTCATAGCACATGTTTTCCTGACTGAAAACGACTTTGTCACTGTGACTTACTCATTTAAATTACGAACAATGGAGAAAGCAAGGGAACCTAGTCGAGAGGAAAGCACACCAAGCAGGATGAGAAGCTGGTCTATGGGGAGCTGTTCAATAATTCCGACAGAAAAACTCATAGATAAAGAAACGAAAAAGAGAATTTGAAGAAGGAGAACAAGAGATGTGCAGCAGGCCAAAAGGCCAAAAAGGGAAATTAAGGAGGTAGCTGGAAAGATGAAAAAAGTAGTTGAGATCATAAGTCAACAGGAGATAGAACAGATAATAAGGAGACTAATGAGAGACAAAGCAGAGTCCAAAGGGAAATGATAAGAAACACCGATACCTTTGAAGAATGGAGGGAGGTGACACAGTGCATATGGGAAGAGCAAGACTTTGAAAACACTACCATAGTTGTAGAAAATCCACTATGGCAAGAAAGAACAAAAGCGCATAACGAACCAGACGATATAAAAATGGAGAAAAGCATACAATCGCAGTATAAGAGAGTATATCCTATATTGGAGAAAGTAGAAGGAGACTGTGAAGAACTGGAAATGACTAGAATAATAAAAACAGCTAGCACGGAAATAAGGGAGAGAGAGGTAATAGTGAAGGCTAAAGTGGGCGAAACGGAGAGAAAACTTTGGGGAAGCTTAAACAGGATAAAGGAGAAATTAAAAGAAGAATCCAATATATCAATCCATCATATAAAAAATTTGACATTGCATAGGTTAAGAACAATGGTAGAAGTAATATTTAGAGGCGAGATAAACAAAATAAAAATTTATACAACAAGAGTCTGGAAAGAAAAATAAAAGAACAACATACGCTCTTATAATAGAAGGTAAAGGAAAAACGTATGACTAGACAGTGGAAGAAATAAAATGTCAAATGAAGGGAAGAAAGGAGATAGAGATGATCGAGGAGATAAAACAGACTAGGAACGGCCGAGTTTTGATTATGACAAAGGATGACGAAATGGGTATAAAAGAACTTCAAAGAATCCTTACAGAAAAAGAAGGGTAGAGAGCATCAAGAGGCGAAAGAAGGGGAGAAAGAGGAAAAATAATTAATATAAAAGGAATGACGCCAGGGACAGAAGTGGGTGAGGTCGAGGAAGCCCTAAGAGAAGCAATAGGAACCGAGACAGAGTTTAAAATGAGTACGTTAAGACCGTATGCAGGATGCATGAGAGCAATCACAGTGATACTGAACAAAGAAAACGCAGAGCTGCCAATAAAAAAGAGAAGGATAAAAGTGGGTTTGATAATGTGCCTAATAGAGGATAGGGAGGAAATAAAGAAGTGTAACAGATGTTGGTCATCGACACAAATGGCAAAGAAGTGTACTAAACAGGACAGAAGATCTTGGTGCTATAAATGCGGAGATGGACATCGAAAAGAAGAATGTAAGAACGGTCCGAAATGTCCTGACTGCCAAGTCGTCGGACATAGAGCGAGTATTATTAACCCAATTTATAGAGAGAAAATTAAAACAATAAAGAGAACAGGGAACAGAGGAGAAAAACAAAAAAGGAATTAAATGGTACAAGGTGGAAGGATATGTAGCAGCGAGAATGAAGACTTATAAGACAGTATCGATATAGTTCTCACCAAACAAACCGATAGAGAATTTTGAAAGCCTGTTGGATGAAGTAAAAAGAAACTTCATTAATACAAACAAACCGGTAGTTATAGGAGGTGATTTCAATGCTAGAACCCAGATGGTAGGAGACAAAAATAGTAATCAGAGATTATGAGAGATTATGAAAAATAGACTAGTAATTGCCGATGGAAGAAGCACCTCAGCCTTTAGAAGTTCGAGAAGAAGCTCAATCATTGACTTAATTTTGACTAACTGTGATATATCTACAAGAATAAAAAACTGGAAGGTGGA
Organism: Onthophagus sagittarius; assembly: GCA_036711965.1. NCBI lineage: Eukaryota > Metazoa > Arthropoda > Insecta > Coleoptera > Scarabaeidae > Onthophagus > Onthophagus sagittarius. The sequence goes on along the minus strand of JASERS010000010.1, from coordinate 26,550,542 downwards.
GGAAGATATTGAGGTATTTAGCGATCATAACCTTCTAACATATAGCCTAAAAACGTTTTGAAAAAGAAGAGAGGGATACATGGGATGGAAAACGACGCCTGAATCATTGCAACGACTGAGAAAACAGTTCCAAAAAGAGATTCAAAAAGTCAGAGAAAAGAATCCAGAAAGTCTAATGAAAGCAATAACTGCAGCATGCAATAAAACACTAAAACGAAGAAATCAACACCAAAAGAGGAACGTGTATTGGTGGAACGACGAAATTAAAATGGCTAGACAACAATACGTAAAAAGTAGAAGACAATTGCTAAGAGGACGAAAGCGACATTTAGAAGAAAATGAAGAAAATATGCTGAAGAAACAGTATATAAAGAGCAAAAAGACCTTATCTAAGCTTATAAATAGCAGCAAAAAGATTAAGTGGAAAGAGTTGTGTAACGAATTGGAACAAAATATGTAGGATAGCGACAAAAAAGTTGGGACTTCAAAAGAGACCTATGATCGACGAGAAAACAATAAGCGATCAGTTTGAAAAACTGTTTCCACAATTAAAATATCAAGAGAATATATGGAACAATGAGAAAAAAAACAGGAGAGTGAATCGTTCGAAAAAGTAAAACTAGAGGAAATGATGAAAAGCGTGGAAAGTTTGAAACTTAAGATGGCCCCAGGAGAAGACTGGATAACAAGTGAAATACTTAAAATATGTGTTAATGTAAATCCAAACATCTTTTTAAAAGTATTTAATGACTGTTTAACTGAAGGGAACTTCCCAGCCATATGGAAAATAGCAAGTCTAGTGTTGATTGAGAAACCAGAAAAAGACAATCAAGAGACATCATGCAGACCTCTGTGTCTCCTAAGTACGGTAGGAAAACTGTTGGAGAAAATAATAAACAGCAGATTATTAAAAGAATTGGAGAGAAATGATATCTTTAGCACAGCATGGATACAGAAAGGGGAGGAGAAGTGTGGATGCCGTCATGCATATCGTTAATAGTGCAATGGAAAGAAAACAGATTTCACTGACCCATAGAGGATATAGACTGATGATGATGCTGGATATCCGAAACGCCTTCAATTCAGTATCATGGCTGGAGGTAATGAATGCATTGAGGAGGGCCAAAACATCGCCAACGATACAGAATGTGATTAAATCATACCTCTCTGAAAGAACGGTAATCCTACCTAACGGGCAGAGTAGACGGATGACGTGCGATGTTTCACAAGGATCGGTACTAGGAGGAACCCTGTGGAACGTATATTATGATAGAGTACTTCGAATAGAGACTGAAGAAAACGTTGAGATAGTTGCTTACGCTGATGATTTAGCGGTTATAGTGCAGGCAGCAACATCAGTAGAGCTGAGAGATAACTCGGAGTATTGTGTGGAGCAAGTAGGGCGCGAGTTATATGAAGCTGGCTCCGGAAAAGAACAGAAGTGGTGATACTGGAGGGTAGAAGAAAGATGCAAGATATTGAAATAACAGTGGGTGACATTATAGCAAAAAGCAAAAGATCAGTAAAGTACCTAGGAGGTAACATCGACAAAGATTTAAGAATGACCACACATCCGATGATGGTATATGAAAAAGCGATGAAAATAATGAATGCCTTATCTGGTATTATGCCAAAGGTAGGAGGCCCCAGCCAGACGAAGAGAAAATTAATTGCAACAGTAGTACAATCGGTATCGCTTTATGCAGCACCAGCATGAAGTAGCGCTTCGACACGATAAGTATAACAAAATATTGAGATCAATAGAAAGAAAAGCAGCGATCTGTATCACCTCCGCGTACAGAACAGTATCTACGGAAGCCGTTAGTTTGGGAGCGATCAAGAAACTGGGAAACGAAGGGAGAGAACCGCGCAGTGAACAGAAAGGAGATGTTCACATTTATAAGAGATGGCAGGGAAGATGGAAAAACTATACAGGTTGGGCAAGGCATTTTATAAAAGATGTTCGCAAATGGAGAGAAAATACGAATTATTACGCAACAGAGGCCATCTTGGTGCATGGGTCTTTCGGGAGTTATTTGAAAGAAATAAAAAAGAAAGAATTAAGTGTGTGCTGGTATGGATGTAATAGTGAAGATACACCACAACACACAATATTTGAGTGTAAACAGTTTTCCTCTTGGCGTAGAGAAACTGAAGAAAAAATAGGAAGAAAAGTAAGTATCGACTCCATAGCTTAGACCCTCGTGGAGACAGAAGAGATTGGAGCGGCTGTAATGGGACTGTTGTCTAGAATTATGAGAGTAAAAGAAGATGATGAAAAGCAGCCAAGAGAACGAAAGGCATTGTAACTAACAACTTTCCGTAAGTTTCCTGAAGTTATGCTAAGCGATCCCAGGCAACTTAAATTCTATAAGCGGATCAAGAAGGGGGAGTTTTTACCGACACCACCCAAGTCAGTGGAGTCCCACACTCTCGGTTGGATGACTGTATTGGCGCCATATACAACTAGACTTAGTGCATAAATAATTTTTTCCTCCTTAGCGCCAAAAAAAAAGGATTGAACATAACAATATTGTGATGATGTACAGCCAGGAACCTATAAAGAAATCTTACATGAAGGTTGCGATTTATAAGGTACAAGCAATGGTGACGATAACAGAACATTCAATTCAATAAGATGCACAATTTGAAGGTGCGCCACTGCTTGCAAATATCAAACGTTACTTTCAAATAATAAAATGCGAATTTTGGTTCAACAAGTATCGTACCTTCATCTCTTCTTTCATCTCCCTCATTCTTCATTTCACTTTGATTCTTCTGGGTTGGGTCTCAGATGATTTGGATTGAAGATAATGATCTTGTGATGACGTTGTAGCTATATTCTTTCAAATCCCTTATTCCTCATTTCACTTCCATTCTTCTGAGTTAAGTTTTGAACGATTTGGATTAAAGATAATAATCTTATGATAACGTTGCAGCTCTATTCTTTCATTTCCCTCAATCCTCATCTCACCCTCTTTTTTTGCAATGGGTTGGTTTAGTTTGAGATGGTTTGGGTTGAAGATAATAACCTTGTGATGATGCTGCAGCTTTATTCTTTCATCTCCGCCAATCCTCATCTCACTTTCATTCTTCTGGGTTGGTGTAGTTTAGGATGGTTTGGGTTGAAAAAAACAAATTGTGATGATGCAGCTCTAATCCTTTATTTCCCTCAATCCTCATCTGATTTCCATTCCTTTTGGTTGGATTGATCTAGTTTTGGAATAGTTTCGGTTGAATGGATTGAAGATAACAATCTTATGATGATGTCCTCCTTATTAATTTTTGCCGTTTTGCGAATTTTGGCTCAACATATATCGTACCTCTATTCTTTCATCTCCCTCATTCCTCATTTCACTTTCATTCCTCTAGGTTGGGTTTCAGATGATTTGGATTAAAGATAACGATCTTGTGATGACGTTTTAGCTATATTCTTTCAAATCCCTTATTTCTCATTTCACTTCCATTCTTCTGAGTCAAGTTTCGAATGATTTGGATTGAAGATAACAATCTTGTGATGACTTTGTAGCTATATTCTATCAAATCCGTTATTCCTCATTTCACTTCCATTCTTCTGAGTTAAGTTTCGAATGATTTGGATTGAAGATAACAATCTTGTGATGACGTTGTAGCTATATTCTTTCAAATCCCTTAATCCTCATTTCACTTCCATTCTTCTGAGTTAAGTTTCGAATGATTTGGATTGAAGATAACAATCTTGTGATAACGTTGTAGCTATATTCTTTCAAATCCCTTATCCCTCATTTCACTTCCATTCTTCTGTGTTAAGTTTCGAATGATTTAGATTGAAGAGAACAATCTTGTGATGACGTTGTAGCTATATTCTTTCAAATCCCTTATTCCTCATTTCACTTCCATTCTTCTGAGTTAAGTTTCGAATGTTTTGGATTGAAGGTAACAAGCTTATGATGACGTTGAAGCTCTCTTCTTTCATTTTCCTTGTCATGACCCTCGTGGAGACAGAAGAGATTGGAGCGGCTATAATGCAACTGTTGTCTAGAATTATGAGAGTGAAGGAGGATGATGAAAAGCGGCAGAATGACAGGCATTGTAATTAACAACTTTCTGCAAGTTTCCTGAAGTTATGCTAAGCGATCCCAGGCAGGGGTTGGGTTGTGATAGATTGGGTTGGGTTGTGATGAGTTAGATTTAGCCGTGCCGTGATTTCAGCTCTTTATAAGACAGTATCCAAAACTAATTACTAATAATAACCAAACGTTTAGAATTACTTATCTATATAACAACACATTATATCTCATCTATGTTACTCATTATTAGACAAAAGAAAATTGTTTGACATTACAAATTAATTTCTTTTTAAAGGAACAATAATCCATAAATTACAAGGCAAAGATCCCGATAACGATCGCCTAAAATTTGGAATTCGATTTCAATCCGGAAGCGAAGTCATCCGAATCGAAAGTATCTCAGATAACGAAGCCAACATCATTTTAGATCAAGAACTAGACAGAGAAGTAATCTTAACTTAAACACTCGCTTCCAAGAAACATTTTTATAAATTAATTTTTAGACTCGCGACGAATACGCTTTAGTTTTAACCTTAACAGATGGAAAACTTGGCTCGAATAACTTCATCACTCAAAGTCTATTGATCCTCGTCGAAGACGTTAACGATAACGTTCCAATTTTTAAATCATATCAACCCTCGATAACACTCCGCGAAGACTCAAAACCGGGGATGGTAACGACTTTAGAAGCAACGGATGCTGATGAGGGGGCTTATGGCCAAGTTGTTTACTATTTACAACAATCAGACGAAAATTTATTTTCGATCACAACCAGTATGGGGAAAGGAATCATCAAATTAATCGGCCCTTTGGATTATGAGCGACAAACTTTGCATCAAGTTAAAGTTTTAGCGATTGATCGGGCGAAGCAAGGCCGTATTAACACAGGAACGGCGGCTGTTGTTATTAAAGTTGAAGACGTTGATGATCGACCCCCCGAATTCGTCAGGGTACTTCCGGTAGCGAGAATTTCGGAGGGGGTTCCGATTGGAACCGAGATTATGCAAGTAAAAGCGATAGATGGGGATCGCGGAATCAACAATTCAATCGGATATAGCATCGGGAAATTAACAGAAACTAAATTTCAATTATTTGAGATTGAGAAGATGACCGGGATTATTTTTACGAACAAAATTTTAGACAGGGAAGCGTATCATTCAACATCAGCTGCTCATATTTTGCAGATAACTGTAATATTTTTTATCTCGCCTTATAAGCATAATTAAATATAATTAAAATCTTTTTTAGGCAACAGAAATAGGAAGCAAATTAAAACCAGCGCCTTCGGCTCAAACTGAAGTAACAATAATAATCTCCGATTTAAACGATGAAACCCCAACATTTAGAAGTAAAAAATATAATTGCGAAATCCCCGAAAATTCCCCAACAAACACCCCAATAACTTTCTTAGAAAAAGGAATCCCCGAAGTTTACGATTACGACCAGGTAAATTTCGCTTCAATCTCTAAACATGCTCAAAATCCTTTTTTATTTTAGGGCAACAACGGAACATTTAATTTATTTTTAAAAGGTGCCGAAACAATCTTTGAAATAACCCCAAATAAAGTAACCAACGAAGCGACGTTTACGATGCGAGTCAAAGATCCAACAATTTTAGATTATGAACAAATCACAGAAATTAATTTTACAATAATTGCCAAGGAAATAGTCAAATATAAACCTAAATATTCCGAGGTCCCTGTGAAAGTGACGATTTTGGACCGCAACGATAATTATCCTGAATTCGTAAAAAGTTCTTACGAAGTTTCGGTGCCGGAAAATTGCGAAATTGGAACGACCGTCGCTTGGGTTCAAGCTTTAGATGAAGATAGTGGAAATTATGGCACTAAAGGGATTCGATATACAAATCTTTCAGGAAGCATCGAAAATTTGTAAGTTAAAAAATTTATTTTGATATTTAACGACATCTATGGATTTTTAAAAGTAAAAATTTTTTTGATTAAAACAAACTAATATTTAAAACAATTAATTTTGGAAACTTATTAAAAATAAAAAAAAATAAGATTATTGTTAAATTAGATTAAAAAATTGTATTGCTTAATTAATAATTAGCAATACTTAATTTAGCAGCCAATTTTTATTCCCATAAAGGTTAATATAAGCAGGAAAAAAATCGAAAATTGTATCACAATTTTAAGAATTTTTTAATTAACAAACACGAATTTTTAGACATTTTTATTAAAAATGATAGATCTCGCTGATGGTGACAATTCTGCGCATGAATTGCAAAATATTTCAAAATTAAAATTACCACCATTTTGGCCTTCTAATCCCGACGTATGGTTTCGGCAAGTAGAAGCGCAGTTTACACTAACTAGGATTAACAATGAAAAAAGATACAAATCCTTATTCTTCACTCAAAAAATTATTAATTGAAAGATTATCATTGAGTAAAGAAAAACGTCTGGACGATCTTCTGACAGGTTCGCAAATGGGAGATCAAAAACCATCAGATTTTTATCGAACGATGTTGACCACGGTTGGTGGTTCTCAAAGGAGACTTCCTCGGGTTGTTTCTGCGGCACTCCTCGCTTTTGGCAAAGAGGACGTGGTAGATATTCTTTAATAACGGCAAAAGACGCATTTTCACAGTGTGCTAGACTTATTCAATTTTCATTCATATTTTCGATCCTTTGTGGGTCCCTTGTGCAACTCCCCACTCCATCTCCGTTCACATCAACCAGTCTAAGGTGTTTCCGAAGGCCAGGACGTCACTTAGAAGAAGGTTCCTGATATCATTTGATCATATCATACAAGATATGATCATACAAGATGGGAATTACAGTCTCGTCATCCTGTGCACAGGCCCGACAAAGAGTAGAATTAGCAATCCTCAAGTTATGAAGATGCTTGCTTACCTTACAGTGTCCCGTGAGGAGATATGTAGCTAATGTGAGGGTGGTTTTGCCCAACCCAATACTGAGCTGTTTTCTTAGAAGGATATTTCAACAATTCCTTGGCTTTGATAATAGACCGGATTATTGTCCCAAGTATTTAAAAATTTCTTGTGGGTAATGTTAAGTACATTACCCATCATATCAATATGAGTAGTTAAGGCTGGGATGACAATCGGCTCGGGGCCCCAAAAATGTCTTCCAGCTGCCCTTTTAGCTAACCTGTTTGAATTCTTGTTGCCCGCTGAGCTATTGTGACCCTTTATCCATTGAATGGAGACTCGATTGTGGATCGAGGCCTCCTCCAGTGCTAGGTGGCAATCCATTACTAACGCAGACGTTATCCTAATGTTGCTTACAGCTAAAATAGATTGTTTACTGTCTGTAAATATAGTAAAGTGCTTACCCCGACTGTTGGTGTTAACAATGTAGTCAGCGGCGAGTTTAATAGCAGTCATTTCTGCTTGAACAACGGTGGTGAAATTACCTAAGGCTTTTGAGAGGCGGATTGTGGGAGAACACCCCCGCGCCAGACCCATACCGTCTTTTTGAACCATCAGTGTAGATTTTCAAGTTGTTGTGTGTATCTGCTACTGTGGAACTGATTTTGGCGAGGTACATCCTAGAGAAGATGAATTTGGCCGGATTATTATCCACTTTACACTCCAGTAGGGGTGAATCCTCGACTGCTTCCCTCCAGAGAGACGTTCGACCACCAGTGACCTCCACCTTTTTGGTAATTACTGACTGTAGTCTTTTCATGGTTACCAGTACCACCTCTTGTATGTAGAGATGTAGAGGTGGCAGGTTTAACATGACCTCCATGGCTGCGGTGGGAGTAGAGCGCATCGCACCTGTAACAAACAGACACGCAAGTCTCTGTATACTTTTGAGTGCTGCGATGGTGGTGATTTTTGAAGTTCTATTCCACAGCACCATAAGTTAGCATGGGTTGAATAACGGTAGTGTAGATCCAAAGGGCTACTCGGGGGGACAACCCCCATGTCCTCCCGACAGCCCTTCGGCATTGGCCAAATGCAACGCATGCTTTATTTACTCTATAATCTAGGTGGGCTTTCCACGTTAACTTAGTATCCATAATTAAGCCTAAATACTTAACCTCAGTGAAAACTTTAAGTGGAGTGTTCGCAAGCATTGGTAGATTAAATCCGGCTAAGCTGCGTGAGCGTGTAAAAATTACCATCTCGGTCTTCTTGGGATTAACTGAGAGAGTTTCTTTGTTACACCAGGTCTCAATTATATTGAGTGTTATCTGTATCCTTTCAGAGAGTACATTTATGTATTTCCCCCTGACGAGGATGGTCAGGTCGTCAGCGTAACCAACGGTTTTAAAGCGGGCTAGTTTTAATCGGTTTTGTCTCTCGTAAAAATCTTGATTACATGTTGTCTTATTTTTACGGTTTTTTCGCACTCCTTGTCCCACCAAAGGCATGGGTTTATTCGCTTTCTTTTGTCTTATGACAACACTCTCGACAGCATCATATATGTTATTAGTGAAACTTGCGTATGATATTTCCCCATTTAAACTGTTGCTTTCCAGCATTTCTTTAAAAGATGTTCAGTCCCTAATCGTTGGTTTGTTGACTTTTCTTCTTGTGATTGGTATTGTGGGTTCCCTTAAATCAGGCGTTGTCATTTCCACAAAAACCGGAAAATGATCACTACTTAGAGTATCCCAACCTGTGTAACAGTTAATTATATCGGTGAAATCAGCTGAAGCCAAGATCAGATCAATTACGCTTTGATTGCGCTCGTTGTAAGAAAAAAGAATGAGTCAACCGTCATTTACAATATCCAGTACCCTTTCCAACAAAAGATGTTCGAGTGATCTTTCTTTGTAATCATTAATATTGCAAGACCATTTTCTATGGTGAGCATTGAAATCTCCGGCGATAATGTATTGGCGATCTGTTCCAAACATCTCCTGCCTCGAATGATCTGTCGTGAAACGAACATCCAGTGGTATATATTCTGCTACTACGGTAGTGTTCCCTATTTTTATTTTGATAAAGTGTGTATTAATTGCTGGATTAACCACATCTAACACTTCATAGTTGAGTGGGTTTCCGATAAGGACCGAAAATCCTCCGTATCCATCTTCCCTCATTTTGTGTACAGGGTGAGCAAACTTTGGTGTTATTATAGGGTATTTCTGAAACTATAAGAGATACAAAAAAATAGGTGCCATGTCCCGATCTCTTTTTTCGAGAAATATTCAATCCCGCAAAGACAAAACCTCTATCTTCTTTTCTTTTTAAGTTATAGCCAAAAAGTCATATTTTCGTCATTTCAAAAAATGCTCCTATTTCGTTTATTTTTGATATTCAAGAAACGTATATAAAATGAAAAAGCTTTGGTTTGGCTTAAAACGATGTAATAAAAATACATCGTTTTAAGCCAAACCAAAGCTTTTTCATTTTATATATATCTTACGATGTTGTTGGAAGAAACTTTATCAATTATTGAAGAAACGTGGTTAATACATTCTTAAGACACTTTTTTGAGTAAAATGTAAAGCCGTTAAAAAATTTTAAATAGAGTTGATAATTTTTGAGATGTAACAAAATTTTTGAGTTATGTATAAACAAAGTTGTGTTTTTTTTAAATAGAACCAATAGTTGATTATGGTGTTACTAAAAAGAGCACATTTTTAGCTTTTTTTTAGCTTAAGGCTAGGATACAGCTCAGAGGTGTATTCTTGATGCAATCTATGCTCTGCCATTCCTCTACAAAGTCTCTCATTCTGAGGTCTTGTAGAGTGGGGCATTCACAAAAAATGTGTCTAACAGTCTCCTCGCTGTCTTGACAAAAGCGACAGAGGGGACTAGCAGCAAGCTTAAGCTTGTTTACCTTACAGTGATCCGTGATGAGTCCCGTTAAAATACGTAGGGCGCTTCTACCGAGTCATACGAAAGACAAGGCTGTCATTGCTGAAGGATAACACAACAGTTCTTTAGACAGATAGTAGCCCTTTATCCTATCCCACCAGTCTGTGAATTTCCTGTGAGTGAAATCTTTAATAAGCTCAATTTGAGTTGATTAACGGTTCAGGTGAACAGATAGCTCGCTTGGCAACTTTTTTGCATGCTTATTACCTGAACAGATCGAGTGTCCTTTTATCTATTCAAGTGAAACTCAGTTATGTGCTGCGGCCTTCTCCAATGTTAGGTGACAGTCCATGACAAGTCCTGAGGTAATAGCTATTCTACTCAGGGCTGAAATGGATTCTCTACGGTCAGTATAAATTGTGAAAGTCTTACCTTGCAAGTTAGATCTGACAATAAAGTCAGCGGCAAGTAGAATGGCGATTAATTCTGCCTGTATGACAGTGGTACCTTTACCTAATGAAGTAGATATATGGAGTTGGAGATCGTACGAGAAAACTCCAGCTCCAGCTCCTTCCCGACTAACCGAACCATCAGTGTAGATTTTGTTAGTTTTATTTACTTCTATTTCTGTGGAACTTGGATAGATGAGATAACTCTTAGTAAAAATATGTTGTAGGGGTATGAAGTCCGTCTTACGTTCCAGAATTGGCGAGTAATCGACCATTTCTTTCCAGACAGCATTTTTACTGTTTCTCTTACCCATAAAGATTCCTGCTGTACGCAGTCGAAACATGGTCACCAGTGCCGCTTCTTGAATGAACAAATGAAGTGGCGGTAGGTTCAACATGTTTTCCATGATTATAGTGTAACATACGTAATAACATACAAACACGCAAGTCTCTGTACTTTATTTAGTGCAGCAGTGGAAATAAATTTTAAGGTTTTTGACCACCAGACTACTGCACCATATGTAAGCATAGGTCGAATTACAGCTGTGTAGATCCAGAAGGCAGTTTTAGGTGACAGCCCCCATGTCTTACCTATAGTCCTCCGGTACTGGCTGAATGCAACATACGCTTTCTTTACTCTATTGTCTAGGTAAGCCTTCCATGTCATTTTGTTGTCAAGTATAATGCCCAGATATTTGACTTCTTTAGACAAAACTAATGGAGTATTAGCAAGAGATGGCAAACTGGGCTTACCAACCTTCCTGAATCGTGTGAAAAGAATCAATTCTGTCTTCCGAGGATTCCTAGAGAGCCCTTGTCGGTCACACTAAGACTCATTCTACTTGAGAGCCACTTGCATTCTATCAAAAAGTAAATTTATGTGCTTACCTTTGACGAGGATGGTTAGATCATCTGCATGCTGAAAATTCTCACCAGGTGAGGTACAAGATCCTCCAAGCCCCATTGTAGAAGCGCTGATATAATACGATCTGGTCCTGGTGTTTTGAACGACGAAAAACTATTAATTGCCCACCGTATCTTTTCCTCCCTGCAAATTTCTTCGGCTAAGATCCAATTATCTGCAGTAGGTTTATGGTTGCTATCCTGAAGTGAACACATGGGACTTCTGGAATCTGAAAAATACACCTCCATTGATAGATGAAGACTCTACTCTCGGTAAAATAAACGTCAGCCTTTCTTAATAAGCCAATTCGTCGTTAAGGGTCAGATGAAAGTACCCGATTTAGGCGAGACATTTCGCTGCAGGAGGAAACTTCTTCATAGAATTTATTCCACGTTTCTCGCTTCCTATGACGAACGGTTTTTTTAAATTCCGCTAACTTACCCCTGTAAAGTTTCCACTCGAAATCTAATTTTGAGTTTTTAGCTCTATTAAAGGCTGTCTTTGCTTCTTGTTTGAGTTTGCCCAGTTGCCCAGTAGCACGCCCCAAAACGGCCTCATATCGAAGAGGACAGGCCTTTCTAAGCTTTAAATAAGGAGTCGCAATTGGTATTTAAGTACTCCTCAATCTCAAAGCTTTTAGTTATCTTAAACAAACCGATTTCGTTCAAACTCGCAGTTGGTATAGACCTGAACTAGTCCACATCCGTCCTTCTGGGGTTACCCTTTAGGTTCTTTCCAATCTTTAAGGTACCAAGATCAAACGTGATCCACCTGATATTGAAACTTGATCAGAAACAGTCCAGTTGCGGATCGCGGATGAGATGCTTATCGAAGCGAAAGTGATGTCAATAACTGATTGACCTCTAGCTGTTATATAGGTCGGCTCAGAGCCTCGATTAAGTATAACTAAATTACTGCTAAAAATGAATTCAAGAAGGGACTTACCTCTACCTTAATGTTTGGTTTAATATTTGAAAAGCTCCACTATAAAATTAGCATTATCTGTTAGGTTAAATTTTACAGTAATAAAAAAAATTAATTAAAATTAAGTGAAACAGTAAAATTAACAAATTATTTTTTACAACTTAGGTGAAATAACATCTAACACTTCATAGTTGAGTGGTTTTCTGATCAGGACCGAAAGTCCTCCTGCATACGGAGGATCTTCTCATTTTGCATACATAATAGTAGTTAGGAGTTGTGAACAAGATGTTTTCGTTCAGCCATGTTTCACATATTATTAGAATGTCTTGCATATTATATCTCAAAAACTCGTACAGACTGACTTTGTTTTTTTTTTATTTTCTGTTAACATCTGCATAAGAATGTTCTGATGGTACATATGTTCGTCGTCTGCTTCCCGCTGATCCATTCGTTCTCATTCTCTCCACGTCCATATTGCTGCTTTGGTCACCTAACTGTGGTGTTTCTGTTCGGTTCTCATAATCCATGTCTCTATCTTTGGCTCTAGTTTCCGATATGGTTTTTCTGTAATACTCCAAGAGGGTCTCTCTTGTCACAATTTATTTCGAACAATAGATCTGCCGGCATACCTTTCGATGTTTTTCTGCAGTTTTTGGTGGGTTATGGTGAACAACTGTTTTCTTGTATGAGTGAAGCTGTGTTTCAGGTTAGTTTCCTACTGCTGGTGGGATGTGAGCTTTGAAAGTCTGGACTGTTCTTTGCGTCAGGGTTGGGTAAGATTTATTAGCCATGATAATATGTGAAAGTGATGTTAGTTGGATATTGTTTGGCATCATTTTCTGTGTTGTCTCATGTAAGAAGCAATTGTACTTCATCATTATCTCCTTGATTTTCTTTTGTTTGATGAATTCTGAGCATGTCTTTTTCGATGCAGGCGTACCTCTCTCATTACTAAGGTGGTTTCCTCTGCTAAACAAACAGCAGGGTTCGGCATGTTCAACAAAGCGCTTAATAGGAGTTAAACTCAACACATACACGCTTTTTGATTTTGAAGTAATGATTGAACGAAAAATTTTCAGTAACTTTATTGATTCAGATACTTTAATTATTTGATTTTTCATTTAAATTTAAAATTTGAATTTACTTCTAGATTGTATCTTCATCCAACAACAGGAATAATAACAGTAAAACAACCTGGGGGTCCAAATTTTGATCGTGAGCAAATTCAAAGACACTATCTAACTGTGGAAGCTCGAGATAATCTCGGAAATGGCAACAGAAATACCGTCCAATTAATCGTGAATATTGAAGACTTAAATGATAACCCCCCAATATTTACTCAAAGTTTTTACGAAGCCCGCTTATTGGAAAATCAAAAAGATTTTGAGAAACCTTTAAAGGTTGAAGCGAGAGACGCAGATTTAACAGGAACTAACAACAGTTTGGTCGAGTACATCCTTCTTGGAGAATACGCAAACAATTTTACAATCCACTCATTGTATGGGATAATCACCCCAAAAGAGCCTTTAGATTTTGAAAAAATCTCAGGGATATCATCGGAAAATATTCGCCCAATAAAACTTTTAATAAAAGCGAGTGATTTTGGAGTTCCAAAATTATCTAGTGAAATCCCTTTAACGATTTATCTACAAGATGTTAACGATTACCCCCCAATTTTTAATAAAAACTTTTACAACACATCGATTAAGGAAAACGTTCAAGGTGGGACCACAATTTTAACAATATCCGCAAAAGATTTCGATGGATCTTATCCAAACAATCACATTTTGTATCGAATCCAAGACGGAGCGTTCGATAAATTCACAATTAATTCGGATTCCGGAACTATTTCGGTTTCAAGAGGCGCTATTTTAGATCCAGATTTAACCGACCCAAAAAGAACTCAATACTCACTAACAGTGATAGCTTTAGATGGAGCTTCCGGCGATAATCAACTTCAAAGCCAAGTTCGAGTCAACATCACCATTTTAGACGTAAATAATAAAGCTCCCATTTTATCCGATCCGGGAATTATCGAGATCCCGGAAAATTTAATGCCGGGAAGTGTTATCACTAAAATATCTGCAATCGATTTCGATTTAAACTCGGAAATAAAATACATTTTAGATGAAGAAAATTGTAAAGGCGAGAATGAGAGGGGTTTTTATTTAAGTAATGAAGATTTTGATTGCGGAAGTAGCTTCGTTTTGGATGAAGAAACGGGAATTTTAAGTATAAATAGGATTTTAGATAGAGAAATTGTTGAGGTTATTAAATTGGGGGTAAAAGCGGAGGATGTCGCCTCGGAAAATGGGCCGCAAATAGCTAAAGGGATTTTAACTGTTTTAATCAAAGACGCGAACGATAATAACCCAAAATTTCGTCAACCTTACTATAAATTTAGCATCCAAGAAAACAGCAAAAATGGAGTTTTAATCGGAAATGTAATAGCCGATGATCCGGATAAGAATAAATCGATCATTTACGATTTAGAGGCTAGAAAAGAAATTTTAAAATTGATTACTTTAAATAATAAAACCGGGGATTTGTTCGTTAAGAGCAGAATTGACCGGGAAGTTTACGATTGGTTAAATTTAACCGTTAAAGCCACGGATTCCGGGCATCCACCCCGACATGCAAGAACCGAAATTTTTGTACAAATTTTAGACGAAAACGATAACAATCCTTGCTTTTTAAACGACCCAAGGGTGCTTATGGTTCCCGAAGACACCGAGGTTAACCGAAAAATCGCCATCATCGAAGCAAGAGATTCGGATTCGGGCGAATTTGGGAAGATTACTTATTTACTTGATCGATCATCATCTGAGGTTTATTTAATATACCATTAATTTGTCGTTAATAATTTTTGATTTTTTTAGGGCGATTTTATTTTGGAGCCCGAAACGGGGATTTTGAGAGTTTCGAAAGAACTCGATCGCGAAACGAAACATTCTTATCTTTTGGTCGTCGAAGCATGGGATAATTACCAATTCGGTTTTAATACTGGAGAAAGTAGGAACGCTTTTAAACATATTAAGTAATAAAAAATTTTGTTGGAAACGTTAAAATTAACTTAATTTTTTTTTCAGTGTTACAGTTTTGGATGTTAATGATAACCCGCCGCAATTTTCTTTACCAACAACATGCACGAGTATCACGGAATTCCACGAAATAGGACACCCAATTATTATAGTCCACGCCACGGATTCGGATGATCCTGAATCACCAAATGGTCAAGTAAATAATAATAAATAAATAATTTTGATTTTAACTAGGGTTGAATAATGTTATGTATTTATTTATTACATAGTGAAAAATGATTAATTTTTGAATGTTTTGAATAAGCACGCAATTTCTTTCTCAGCTTTGCTCAGAAGATTAAAATTTTCTTTATAAAAATAACACTTTACCACAAATATCCATATTACGAAAGAAAAACCGAATATACCGTGTTATATAATTATCGTGACCCACGTGAGTGCTGTAATTTTAGGTGCGAATCTCAATGTTTAGTGGCAGAATCGGTATTTCTAAATTAGTTACTAGACTGGAACCAGATGTTGATACCTGATCAATCGAATGTTATTGTTGTGATTTTTTAGTGCCCTTAAGTTTCGAAATTGTTCTAAGAAACAGAATTATCATACTTGTTACAATCAGTGTTGAGCAAAGTGTCAATACTTGTCGATGGTATCGATACCTTCCTCAGTATCGATATTCGCTGCCAGCAAAGTATCGGTATCGAAGTATCAAAAGTATCGAAGAATGAAAAGTATTGAAATATCGAAAGTGTCGAAGTATTGCAACTTGTTTTGTGTATACAGGAAATTGAGATTACAGTATATTTAAGATCGATATACATCAGATTAAGATCTGTCCTAAAGTACTTCAAGAGAGCACTTCAACCCAAAGCTTTCGACCACCCAATCTTTGGTGACCTTCAAGTGTTGAGTTGGGTTGGAATTTCTAAATGTAACCCAATCCAATCCAACTTAATGATGCTTTTGTCGGCCAACATCTTCGAAGTCGGGTGAGATATGAATGCAGGGTTACTTCGGGGAATTCATTCATTTCAACCGTCGTTCATCTTTCGCGCATTCTTCCTGAAAGGGCAATCACTTGCCATGATGCCTCTTCCTTGTGCAACCCACACGGTCACATGGTTCATGTAGATGGAAAGAAGAAAAGCGCCTCACCATTTTTTCTCCTTTCTTCTGTTTATTCTCCTTATGCTAAGCGATGTTACTAAGCACTACACGGAGGGGTTTCCCCTTGCATCTTGTTATCTTTCAATCTCAATTTAAGTCAGCTTATAATTAGTCTAAATTGATAATTAATTAGTTTTCGGCAGATATATTTGAACCAGTTTCTGAAGACGGTTGCAACATGACATTTAAAACGACAAACACTTATTGAAAAGACGCATGGCAAAACCCAAACTTTCTAGTTTTGCTCTAGTTTTTCACAGTCAGTACTTCTCATCAATGGTTTTCGAAAGTACATTGAATCTTCAAGTATTTAAGTATAAAATTATAACATACATTTTGTGAGAATACAGTTAAAAATTTGAGGTGTTTAAATTCGCGTATTGAGGTGGACAGTCCACCTCAATAGGCGAGCCTGTATGGACCACTTTTATGTTTTGAGTTTTCTTTTAACTTTTTAATGTTTGGATTATATTTTAATTGTTTTTCGTTATTGATGTCGTGCCTGATGAAGAACGTTAAGAGTTCGAAATTGCAATAGCACCGAATTTAAAATAAATAAAAAAACTTTTTCATCATTCTCTCAATACATTTTTTCAATCTTAGGTGGTCTTCAAGTGTTGAGTTGGGTTAGAATTTCGAAATCTAACCCAATCCAATCCAACTTAGTGATGCTTTTGTCGGCCAACATCTTCGAAGTCGGGCGAGATATGAATGCAGGGTTACTTCGCGGAATCCATTCATTTCAACCGTCGTTCATCTTTCGCGCATTCTTTCTGAAAAGGCAATCACTTCCCATGATGCCTCTTCCTTGTACACCTCACACGGTCCCATTATTCATCTAGATGGAAAAGAGAAAAGCGCCTCACTATTTCTTCTCCTTTCTTCTTTTTTATCAATTGTAACAACACAAA
Organism: Onthophagus sagittarius; assembly: GCA_036711965.1. Classification (NCBI taxonomy): domain Eukaryota; kingdom Metazoa; phylum Arthropoda; class Insecta; order Coleoptera; family Scarabaeidae; genus Onthophagus; species Onthophagus sagittarius. The sequence continues at coordinate 26,533,333 of JASERS010000010.1, read as the reverse complement.
TACTCAGTACAATTCTCAATTTATTAATAATCAAAAATGTGATAAAAATTTTCCAATGTTTCGAGCTTATAAATAGCTTATTACCAAGGAATCAATTTCCTAGCGTAAATTTACTTAAATATCTATTTTACATACTAAAACGTATTGGTTGCCATTTTACTTTAAAAAAATCTTCTTTCTTCTGTTTATTCTCCTTGTGCTAAGCGATGTTACTAAGCATAACACGGAGGGGTTTCCCCTTACATCTTGTTATCTTTCAATCTCAATTTAAGTCATTGTCGTGAAACAAAATCAAAGATCAAAGAAGAAAAATCAAAAAATATCTGGTTTAGGGAGAGCCCCCGAGTTATCTTCTTCCCTACTTTGTCCTATACGCCTCCGTTTGGTACTCAATCTTATTATATTCCATAATCTTTGCAATCTTTGAATCAGCATTAACATTATTTTTCAAGATTTCCGCGGCCTATATTTAATTTGCTTCCCATAATATAATTCCACAGGATTGAAACCGTGTGTTGTATGTAGTGCACGTTTTATAGAAAATATTGCTGGATCAATATACTCGTCCTACTCTTTTCCATCTCCGTAACTCAAAGCTCTGAGTATTCTCTTAAACACTCCATGAATTAAAAAAAAATTTTTTTGGTACAAAAATTTCTATTACATTTAATTGAAGATGGTATGCAGACCTGTGTATTACTTTAGTACCATTTTGTTTCAAAAATTCCGTAGTTAGATTACTAACAACACTCACCCTAGATCTGTGTGTACCTCTGAAGGAAAATCAAGTCCAGAAAATATGTTCAATAATCCTTTTACCTATGATTTTGAGTCAGCTACTTTTAACGATATTTTTGTCATTCGTCTGGGGAATTGTGGACACTTCTCTAAACGGCAAAAGGTAAACGATAATCATTGTTACCGTTTAAAATAATGGTAACTGAGACAGGAAGACCCCGATCACTACATTCCTTAAAAATGACGCGATCTCATACGCCCATTTCTAATCTATATACAGAAAAATAGTTTCCAAGAATTTCCTGATTTAACTTTGAGGTCAGCAGATACTGTTAAGTTTTTCTTCATATAGCTTTTCCTATTACTGTTAAACCCAAATGTTTTAGCTGGGTCTAGCGTTAGCTGTAGTGTTGGTATTAGCTCTACTTTTAGCTGTTTTTTATATTTTCATCAGTCGTTATTTTAGGGCATCAAATTCAAAAAAATATTTTATATATTGTATTATTTTACGTTTTATTCTTATAATTAAAGACCGGATTAAAAGGCACAAAAAAGACGGAAAAAGGCACTTAAAAAGGCATGAAATTTTGGCAACAAAAGCATTAAAAAGGCATAAAAATTAGAAATCGAAAAAATTGCTATACCTAATTAACAATGTATTTTAATAACGTTTTCATTAAAAAATACATCGTTAAACTAAACATTCATTTATAATTATTAAACCACTAATCACGAAAACAACTAATTATTAAATGCTGTTCTAAATATTCCATTGTGAAGTTGTCTTCTCTCACTTAAGTATTCTTGTAAGCCGAAAAACTTCTCTCCACGTCCACACTTGTAATTGGTGCATACTTGAACTTTGTAATTAATGCGGGATCCATAATAAATCCAGTAACAATTTCACCACTTAAAATTGATGCAATTTTTTGTAATGTGGCAAATCCTTCATTTTTGCACAGAACATCATTAAATTTATTCGTAATTATTTGACCAATATGTCCTGGTACGCTATACGTGCTGTCTTGAAACTTTTTAATCATTTCTACTGCAGTCACTAAAGGTAAATCCTGTTTTTCAAGTGATTTTATAAATTCACTTATATAACTGTAATTGCTTTTTATAAATGCCAAATTATTTTGTAGCTCCACTTCTTTTAGGACGGCCTGGCAATCTTGTATTGCTTTACTACTTGTAGCCGGAAATTCATTTATTAATTGTTTAATATGATCTAAGGCGTTTGTGTAGTATATAGCGGCATCTAGCCATGTTTCCCATCTTGTTAGAACTAGTTGTGGTGGTAATGGGGTATTTGGTAACCTCTCTCTAAACAATTCTACCCTTAAAGGGGCTTTAACAAATATTTGTTTACCGCTTTTTATTAATTTATTAACTAATGGGAACTGTAACCTTATAGTTTCTGCTACTCGATTAAGCCCGTGTGCTAAGCAAGTACAATGAATTAAATTAGGCTAAAAAATCTTCATATTAGACGCAGCTTTTACTATGTATGCCGCTGCGTCTGACACCATCAGTAAAATTTTATCATTCGGTACCGGCTCCGGTAAGAAAAAATGCGTTAATTCGTCGTGAATAAATCTTGTTACCGTATTATTATTTGTTTTACTTAATTCTTTGGTACTTATTAGAAAACTTTTTGACGAATTTTCATCACTTAATACTCCAAGTATTAAATTTGCCACGTATCGTCCACATACATCAGTTGTTTCGTCTACACTTATCCAAATATAATTATTTCCAATAATATTTTTTATTTCTTGAATAACTTCTTTGTAGACTGAAGTAATATAATTTTTGCGGAGATGGCTTTCATCGGGAATATGCATTGTACAATATGTTTGTAAAAAGTTTTGAAATATTTATTTGTCACTTTATGGATTGGTATGTTTGCTTTTATCAAAGCTTTGCAAAGAGCAAAATTGAATTTTGATTGTTCAGTGTAGCCGGATGTTGATGCCACAGATTGTATAGCTGTACCTATAGTTTGTTGTTTTTTGGATTGACTTTTAGTCAGTTTTCATTTTTCCTAATGCAATGATGTTTTGACATGCTGAATCAATATATTGTTCTATTAATTTTAGTGATCGAAGTACTATATTGAATCAATAGTAAATTTTATTTCTAGTAAATTTTGGACATGCTATTCTTTATAATTTCCAATTTTTACCGTAAAAAGATTTAAATTTCGGTTTTAAATATTTAAAAATCTTTGGTATTATACATAATTTAATCATTATTTAAAAATAAACGATTGCGTTCATATTTCAATTCCTTGTAATCTTTAATCCATTCTTCTACGGTTGGCTTCTGTTTCGGCATTGTACTACGCAAGAACTTTACACTTTCACTCGAGGAACTTTAATACAACTAAATGAATTGAAGACTCGACGCAAGTCAAACCACATACGGGGAATCCCGTGTCCTGCAGCGAAATATTTTTTCATAATTCAACCAATTTTTGGGGAAAAGACGCCAAAAAGTCTTTTGTAGGCCTTTTGTAGTGGAAAAAGGCTTTAAATAGGCATAAAAAAATAATAGGCATGAAAATTCAAAAAAGGCAAAAAAGGCATAACTAACCTGGTCTTATTTCACTTATTTTTAACTGATTCGTAAAGATATTTAAATATATTTGTAATGCCTTTAATTTTGAGCATAAGCATATTTTCTATAAATCCAGTCTTTACTTATAATTAAGTATTTTTTTCAACATCCCTCAGAGCATATATTGCTCCATCTTAAATGGCATGTATTATATATTTTATATAATTTTATTGTTACTAATAAAAGTTAAATATAAAATACTGTTAAGATAAAACACATTTTTAAAAACCTGCATTCACAATTAATTGATTATAAAATATAAAAATTACTGCTTATTATATATTTAATTTGTATTATTATCATGTCACCCAGTATTTTGAATAATACTCCGACAAATTTCTTTAAAAGATTTAAGGCAGTTGAACACCTACGTAAAAAATTTGCCGTTTAGAAATCGATATTTTACCAACGAGAAGGCTGCAACGGTTCGGTATTATTCTGAAGGACACATTATTGATTTTTTTGTATACCAGATATATTGAAATATATGCAACTTATTTTACAATTTCATAGTAAAACGGACAAGGAGCGAATAGTAAAATTTAAATTTTAAGAATGGGGACACATTCGGTACCCTGCCATCTAGGTATCACGAACACAAACTAACTTCAGTTGAATAAGTATGTATATCTATAAACAAGGATAGGAGTAAATTAATAATTTTTTAATTTTGTTTAAACAAAAAAATTTAATATTTATTTACTTATATTATTGGTTTCGTGTGTATAGTTGTGAAAATATAATTTAACTGACTTGTTATAACCGATTTTCTAGAAAAAATACATACACTCAACAGCAGAAGTCTGCGTACAAAAAACTTGTAATACTTTAATTGAAAAAATAAGAGTCATAATCTAATGTGATAAACTTGATTTTTTTTTTATTTTGTATACTAACTACATATAATTCTATTAACAAAATATGCTTCAACAAAACAGAAACAGTAGTTACAGAAAAAAATCAAAACTAAAAATTCTACAAATAACGGGTATGCAAAAATCTGCGTACAAGTCAGGACAGTATTTATAAAAAATTCATAAATGAGATCATTGCTTCTATATTAATATGAGGTCGGATAACCTTTACGTTTAATGACCTCCCTTAAACGTTTAGGCATGGAGTGCACTAATTTCTTCGTTTCGTCCGAACTGATTTTGGCCCATTCCTCAATCATAACATTTTTTAACGTTTCCTTCGACGTTATGTTGTGTTGACGAATCCTGCGTTCCAGTAAATCCCAGAGGTGTTCGATGGGATTCAAGTCCGGCGATTGTGGAGGTGCTTTAAGTTGCTTTGGGGTATTGTATAGTAGCCAAAGCTTAGTGTTGTGGGCGCAATGTTTGGGGTCATTATCTTGTTGAAAAAAGTATTCGGGCCCCAAGCCCAAGTTTTCGATGCTAGGCTTCAAATTTTCTTTTAAAATGTCTATATACATTTTATGGTCCATTGTCGATGTTATGAAAACCAACCTTCCCACCCCTTTGGTGCACATACACCCCCAAACCATAACTCCACCACCTCCGTGTTTTACAGTCGCTTTCAAATTTTCGGAATTAAGGGCAGTATTAGGTTTTCTCCATACAAGTTGTTTACCCTTAATGCCGAAAATGCAAAATTTGCTCTCATCTGTAAAGAGAACTTTCTCCCAGAATTCAATGGGCTTGTCTAAGAGTTTTTTTGCAAAGGCGATGACACAAATGGCTTTTTTTCGTGCAATGCGACTGATAGTTTTATGAAATTCTTCTTGTACATTTTCTACTATTTTTTTTTGCCGTCAGCCTAGGTTCTTTTCTAACCTGCTGTACAATTTTTCGCTTCTCTCGGTTTGTTAAAAGGGGTGGTCTACCAGATCGCGGACGTGAGAGGTAATCTTCAGTGTCTTTATAATTATTAATTACTCTTTGAATGGAAGAGTGTAACCTGCCGACAGTTTCTCCTATTTTTCGAAAAGATTTTCCCTCTTTCCATAACTTTACAATAATTTTTCTCTCTCCCAATTCAATTTCCTTTCCTTTCGTGTCCATTCTAACTTTTAGCTTCTAAGCCTCTGCTAATATAATTGACACCGATTATCTTTTATTTAAATCGGAAAGCGTACATCGCCAACTACGTATTTAAGTAAATAAGCCTTCTCCAAAATATGAAGGCGTCTTTATTTGTACGCAGATTTTTGCATACGCATTCTTTGGAGAATCTTTAATTTTAATTTTTTTTGTAACTAATATTTCTGTTTTATTGATGCATATTTTGTTAATAGAATTATATGTAGTTAATACACAAAATAAAAAAAAATTGAAGTTTATCACATTAGATCATGACCCTTATTTTTTCAGTTGAAGTGTTAGAAGTTTTTTGTACGCAGACTTTTGCTGCTAAGTGTACATTATTAGCAAGCTTTGAGATGTCAAATTACGTGACGTCACATTAACACATTAGAGTGAGTTTTCGTCAAGTTTGATCCTTCGTCGTATTTCTTTTATTTTTAACTTGTTTTTTAAGTTATTTTACATCCGTAGTACGCGATGGCTAGCTGTATTAATCGCCTTTTAAGGAAAAATACGTTATTAACCCTTTCGCTGCTATTGGGCAATTGGCGCACAGTGGTTCAAAATGGCAAAAAGTGACGCATAGACCTTTAGAAATTTATTACGTTGATGAAATTTGGTATATAGGTATTATAACAAATATGATGATTTGTATCAAAATTTAGACCAAATTAGTTAACCGGAAGTGACACTTTACCTGAACACCCCACCTCCACATTTTCATATAAAGTTGTAATTTAAATTGGTGTAGATGAATGCCATTTTGTATGATCTATTATAATCTTGCAAAATATCCAAATATCAAATTTCAATCAATTCGCGTAACCGGAAGTGTACCGGAAGGTACTTTATCTGAGCACATCTCCAATTTTATTCATAAAAATTGTCACTCTAAATTAGAATAAAAATAAATAAAATGAATTGTAAAATTGTAAAATTTCTAAAATTGTAGTTTCTATGGCCCTCCAAAATATTCTGACATCATAGTTTGGTCTTGTTGTGTAATTGGAACTAATAGAAAGTAAAGGAATAAAATATTCCATAGAATAGATTCAAGTAGTTTGGACGATATAAAATAAAAAAAGATATGTAATGAGAATAGTATATAGAAGATAATATACCTACATGTATTGGTGCAGAAGATAAGTATACCTACATGTATTTATGCATAGGTAATTGGTTATGTGTAGGTATTATATATAGGTATATATATATATATATACAAAAAAATGAAATACAACCAGTTTATTAAATTCAATAAACATACTTTACTATATTAAATGGTGTCTTCAAATTCTTCTGCGAAGACTGGTAAGGAACTTTCCTCATCGAATTGTATGTCGTCATCAGAATCTGAATCATACGATTCATTCAAAGGAGCATCTTCAAAATCAGCAGTATCATCTATGTGTAGTTTTTTTGTTGAAGATTTACTCTTTGCAGATGATCTATTAAATGCTCTGAATATTTTAAAAAATAAAGGATCAGACGTTAACATGAATCTGTTAAAAATATCTTCAAGTGTATCTTTGCGTGATGTTTTTCTTGAAAAGTCGGTCCTATATTTCTTGAAATCTTTGTTTCTAGACTCCAGTGGTTCTTCACTTAGAGCACCTATAAAATAAAACTATAGTTTTCTTGTTTGTTGTCTATTCAAGTATAATTTACTTAATGGAATTGATCCAAAATGTTGAATATATTCATGCCCGTGAAACAAAATTTTATGCACAGTTGGAGAAAATGTGAATGAGGGGTATGTTTTCGAAAACTTTTGTGCTGTTGCAATGCCGTACATTTCATATTTCTTGAAATTAACTACTGTGTTGCAAGATATTGCCGCTAAAAGATTTGAAAATCGCTCGATAATTTCAACATCAATTCCTGTTATTTCTGATGTTAATTTACTTATATATATTAATTTTCTGATGTTTGTCTATAATTAGGCCAGTTTTTTCCTTGAACAGTTTTTGAATTTCCTTCTTCCGCACATCTGTTTGCTTGTTTTCGTCCAATCTAAGAAGAAATTAGTCATAGAAAATAAAGAAGTATTAGAAGTAAATCTCTTACTTATAGGCACATCGTAGTAAAAACTGCATCATATTAATTTTCGCATGTAATGGCGATATACCAAAGCCAAAAACAGTTTTGTTAATTGCTCCTTTGTCTGGAAATTTATTTAAGTCTTTAGGTCCAGCTAAACATACTGGACATCTCTAAAATCATTTAATTTTAGTTATCTTATTGACAAAAGAATTCTTTCGTTTCTGTCCCACGTTTAATATAATCATGAACACACTTACCGAAGTTGCGGGATTTTTAATAATAGCGTTGATAACTTTTCCATTTATCATGGTGAACAGAAAACTATGTGTCATTTCCACCTCGTATGATTCCGACATCTTAATCATTGATGGCCTTAAATTTTCTATTACTGTCATCATTCTTGTGTACTCTGCCGTTATGGAATTTGGATCTTCTTTACAGAATGCCATTCGTATTGGCCTACATAGACTAAATTAAAAAAAAACAGGAGATTAGAGCCTGCGTTACAATATTTTATATGAAAAAATACCTTGACGAATTAGGAGAGTCATTATTCCAAACAATGACCTTATCACCTTCTATAAATAAGGGTAATATGTGCGTACACATTACGGTGGCATCCGAATTTTATGGATTAATAAACCTTTGTTTAAATTCAGGATGACCACTGCTGCCATCCATACCCCATTTAAATGTTATTTTCAACCTGTTTGGGCAATTTTCTATTGGAATATTTTTCAAAATTCTTTCGGCTGTTCTGTCCACCATATGTTGAAGCGATACCTTTGCCTCTATTTCCGAAAAGTTATCGGGATTTAAAGTGGAATAGCTTTCTTTTTTAGCTTTCAATATTTCGTGGTATGTTGGATATATATCAACTTCTATAAAATAAATACAATCAAGTAAATTAGGTCTACATACTTAATAAAATGAATATTACTTTTCCACAATGCTGCTGAACGCATATTTTGATACTGAGCCTTTGTTTGTTTGCCATTTATAATAAATAAGGCTATTGCTTCTTCCGGAGAAAATGGTTCGGGAGCACTGCGCTCCACAGCGGACAATACGTCTTCTGGGACTAAGCTAGCCAATTTTACAGCTTTTGCTGCATCGATTTTATGCTCTTGTCTAAGGGCAGATGTGGCGGCATACGCTAATTCTTCAGACGTGTAACTATCTCTTATTTCTAAAAATAAATTTTATAGCCACATTATATCAAACACGTGCTGATCTATTACCTTTGGTTACTCTATTTTTTTGAGAGGTTGACAAATCTGCAAAACATTTTCGTTTCGAAGGTCCAGGTTCTGACACATTCTCATCACATAATTTGTTAAATGGTTTGTCATCTAACCAAAGTTGACTTTTGGCAACAAATTTTTCCCAAGAATATCCAGAATTTCTCCATTTTTCTGCCCATTTCTTTAAAAAAGATTTTATTTGGGTTTCGTTTGGAAAAAGTCCGCGCCCGTTCATGTATGTTAGTATTTCGTTAAATACCTCTGTTTCAGTTCTATTACTAAAACCTCCCTTAAGAAATTTATTGCATAGATCTATACGCGTAATTTCAGCTGTAATAAAAAAAATACATTAGCAAAAATAATAGCACTATACTATACAGGATATGATATGAAATAAACTATTACCAAAAATTTAATGAACTGTTAGCTATACTTACTATAACTTGATCAGTGATAGTGGCAATGTGTGAAGCGGAACATCAATATCATCTCACTTGTTGATTATATTAAAGGAGAAAAGATTTCTAATGATATCGGGGAATGACAAATTTGTAGCAAATTTTTTTCCAACTTTTGAGGGTTGTAGTTACCTAGGGGTGTCGATGTGCATGTGGTTCTTGTATATAAATCATCTACCTTAATTTTCGGAAAACAATCACTTCCCAAAGTTTATCGCATTTGCAGCGAAACACTATAAAATAAATCAAAAGTTGGATCCAGATGGTTTTAAATTATTCACCACTGATAAGATAATACTCAAAATTATATTTACAATCAATAACTGCAGCGGGCTGAAGCTGGCGTAAACATTTATTATGACTTATTTCCTAATAGTTGCGTATTTTACGGATATGTAGTGTTAAAATGTAACATATTTTCGACAGGCGGATCATGGTGGGTCTAAATCATATACCTCCAGGTACGTAATACTTTAAACTATATTTACGATGAAAATTCAAAGCGGGCATAGGTGGGCGTCGAGACTTATTACAGTTTATAACTTAAAAATTGTCATAATTCATGATACACTTTTTCATAATGTTAGCTGATAATCAAGGCATCAATTGAAAAACTGTTATATACATATGATAATACTTACCTAAACGCTTGGATTCCATATTTTCTTCAGAAATAACTATCACTCGAAACGTCACAAAATTATCTTAATGTGCGCTAATGAAGCGATAAGGCAAAGTGACCTAAGAACCTGCCCGACCTCCTTATAAGCAAATCCATCTTACTCAGGTAGATTTGCATATAATTGACTTTGGGTATCGGTTTTTCTTGGAAAAACGTGTTATTTATAAAAGGGCTTTCCCAAAATTACCTAGGGGTAAATTTGTTTTTTACCTCTATGCGTCACTTTTTCATGTTTTGAACCACTGTGTGGCGTCCCCAATATTGCGTGTACTCAATGCTAAGAACGCCTTTTGCTTTTTTTTGCTTTACTGTGAATTGCTATTGACGCCAGTTGTTTTAACGAATAGCGTCCGTGTTTACTCGGTTTTGCAGTCATTTCGTATCGCATATCGCCGTCAACCCGGTTGGTGGGTGTCTGCTGAATGTGAGAGAAGAGTGCTTTTTTTAACCTAAAAACAATGGATGATCCCCAACCAGGTCCTTAAAAGGGTATACCACCGCCTAAACGAGGACTTTATTATATGGACGAAGAATTATTAGAAATACTTACCAGAAGTGACAGTGAGGATGAATTTCTATAAAATGATTCTGATAGTGAAAGTGATACGAAGGCGGAAACTATGCCTACTAACAATAACGTTTTTACTTGGGAATGGGAACAAAAAGGATTTGATCCGACTGTGTTTCCTTTTGACAGTACGCGAACTGGTTGTACGATAAATGGACTTACAAATGAAAGTAAATCAGATGAATTTTGCAAGGCATTTTTTGCTGAAGATATAGTAAATTTGATCGTAACTGAGACTAATAAATTTCATAAATATGTATGCGAAAATAAAGAATTACGTGATAAGTCACGTTTGATGAAATGGAAAGACACTAATATCAACGAAATGTGGGTCTTCTTTGCTGTGCAATATCTGATGCCACGAGTCAAAAAATTAGTATGTCTGAATATTGGACAACAGATACATTATTGGTTACTCCAGCCTTTCCAAATATAATTTCTCGTGACCGATTTTTCCTTTTATTGAGAATGTTACACTTTTCGGACAATAACTTACCTATGGAAGGCGATAGTTTAGTGAAGATCCGAGTAATTGTAGATCACATGCGAACACATTTTCGTAATGCAGTGAATCCGAATAAACAACTTTGCATTGACTAAAGCCTTCTACTTTTCAAAGGACGGCTCTTTTTCAAATAATATATTCCATCCAAGAGGCATCGGTTTGGGATAAATTTTTTTGTTTTTGTATGACTCCATCACGGGATTTATTCTTGATTTTGTTGTCTATACAGGAGCCACTACGGACTTGAAAAGTCATGAGAACTTTGGAAAATCTGCTGACGTAATACTGACCCCTTTGGAGCCCTTTTTAGACAAAGGGCATGTACTATATTGTGACAATTGGTACACAAGCCCAGATCTTTTTGCATGGCTTCACAATAGTGCTACCGGTGCCTGTGGTACAGTTCGCAAAAATAGAAAAAATATGCCGCAAATGGCAGAAAAACTGCGAAAGGGCGAATTTACATTTAGGAGTAATTCAAAAATGTTTTCCCTCAAATATTGTGACAAAGGAGAAGTTTACATGCTTTCCACCGTGCATAGTAATAACGTTGTAGATACCGGCAGAAAAGATCGACTTACTGGAAGATCCATTATGGAGCCTAACTGCATTACCGATTACAATTCGTTCATGGGTTCAGTTGATAAAACAGACATGTTGCTCAGCTCAACTGAATGTGTAAGGAAAACAAGCAAATGGTATAAAAAAATCTTTTTCCATATCATGGACATGGTTTTACTAAATGCACATGTTTTGTACTGCATCGTAAACAAACGAAAAATACCATTGGCTAAATTCCAAATGCAGCTCATCCGTGATATTTTGGAAACACATCACGTTGGCAAACAACGTACAACAGGTGGTCGAAGATCATTAGAAGGTAATCCTTTGCGACTCACTTCCAGGCATTTCCCTTGCAGATTCTCCAATCAAAAACAGAAAGGCTGGACACAGGAAGTGTTTTGTGTGCACCAAACAAAAAGTGAGAAAAGAAGCAAGCTTTATGTGTCGCGAGTGTGACGTTCCATTGTGCGTTGTTCCTTGTTTCGAAAGGTTTCATACCATAAAACACCTCTAGGTATATTTTATACTCATACTTATTTTATACTTTTTGTTACTATCTCTAAAAATTATTTTCAAATATATTTTGAAAGGTTAGTTGTTATTTTATTTCAATCATAACATGCATGCGTTTTTGCAGTATTATAATAAACTGCTTGGGTATATATTTATTATTAAACAAACAGTTTTGTAACTTTTGTGTTTTTTTATTTATTTTTTATTAAAAAACGTGATTATAATGAATAAAGACTACTTTTAAAAATTGAGTAGTTATTAAATAATAGTTAAAAAATAGCCGCAACCAGGTCTGAGGTCGCTCAGAGGGATAGTAGCAGCGAAAGGGTTAACAAGCTTCGTGACGTCACATTACAAGACGTCACATTGGAACTTTAAAACGATTTTTCGATAAGATTAACGCTTTTCCGCACTTTTTTTTACTTTTAACGTCTTTTTTAAGTTATTTTACATCAGATTAAAAAAAAATATCGCAGTGTCTGTTTGGGTGCTGTCGTAAATATATTCCCAGATCTTGATCTGACGTACACTTAGCAGCAGAAGTCTGCGTACAAAAAACTTCTAACACTTTAACTGAAAAAATAAGGGTCATGATCTAATGTGATAAACTTCAATTTTTTTTTATTTTGTGTATTAACTACATATAATTCTATTAACAAAATATGCATCAATAAAACAGAAATATTAGTTACAAAAAAAATTAAAATTAAAAATTCTCCAAATAATGCGTATGCAAAAATCTGCGTACAAATAAAGACGCTTTCTCCAAAATATACTTATTTACATAAATACGTAGTTGGCGATGTACGCTTTCCGATTTAAATAAAAGATAATCGGTGTCAATTATATTAGCAGAGGCTTAGAAGCTAAAAGTTAGAATGGACACGAAAGGAAAGGAAATTGAATTGGGAGAGAGAAAAATTATTGTAAAGTTATGGAAAGAGGGAAAATCTTTTCGAAAAATAGGAGAAACTTGCGGCAGGTCACACTCTTCCATTCAAAGAGTAATTAATAATTATAAAGACACTGAAGATTACCTCTCACGTCCGCGATCTGGTAGACCACCCCTTTTAACAAACCGAGAGAAGCGAAAAATTGTACTGCAGGTTAGAAAAGAACCTAGGCTGACGGCAAAAAAAATAGTAGAAAATGTACAAGAAGAATTTCATAAAACTATCAGCAAAGATACGGTGAGAAGGACGTTAAAAAAGCTAACTATCACAGTCGCGTTGCACGAAAAAAGCCATTTGTGTCAGAGGTCAATCGTCAGAAGCGGATCGCCTTTGCAAAAAAACTCTTAGACAAGCCCATTGAATTCTGGGAGAAAGTTCTCTTTACAGATGAGAGCAAATTTTGCATTTTCGGCATTAAGGGTAAACAACTTGTATGGAGAAAACCTAATACTGCCCTTAACCCCGAAAATTTGAAAGCGACTGTAAAACACGGAGGTGGTGGAGTTATGGTTTGGGGGTGTATGTGCACCAAAGGGGTGGGAAGATTGGTTTTCATAACATCGACAATGGACCATAAAATGTATATAGACATTTTAAAAGAAAATTTGAAGCCTAGCATCGAAAACTTGGGCTTGGGGCCCGAATACTTTTTTCAACAAGATAATGACCCCAAACATTGCGCCCACAACACTAAGCTTTGGCTACTATACAATACCCCAAAGCAACTTAAAACACCTCCACAATCGCCGGACTTGAATCCCATCGAACACCTCTGGGATTTACTGGAACGCAGGATTCGGCAACACAACATAACGTCGAAGGAAACGTTAAAAAATGTTATGATTGAGGAATGGGCCAAAATCAGTTCGGACGAAACGAAGAAATTAGTGCACTCCATGCCTAAACGTTTAAGGGAGGTCATTAAACGTAAAGGTTATCCGACCTCATATTAATATAGAAACAATGATATCATTTATGAATTTTTTATAAATACTGTCCTGACTTGTACGCAGATTTTTGCATACCCGTTATTTGTAGAATTTTTAGTTTTGATTTTTTTCTGTATCTACTGTTTCTGTTTTGTTGAAGCATATTTTGTTAATAGAATTATATGTAGTTAATATACAAAATAAAAAAAAAATCAAGTTTATCGCATTAGATTATGACTCTTATTTTTTCAATTAAAGTATTACAAGTTTTTTGTACGCAGACTTCTGCTGCTGAGTGTATACTGTAATCTCAATCTCCTGTATGCATAAAACAAGTTGCAACACTTCGATACTTTCGAAATTTCAATACTTTTCATACTTCGATACCGATACTTTGCTGGTAGCGAATATCGATACTGAGGTAGGTATCGATACCATCGACAAGTATCGACACTTTACTCAACTCTGATGCCCGGTTTCTCTTACGTTATAGTATTAAGTAGATATCGGAGCGAATGTTATTGGATCGATATCTTTTATCGAGTAGATATCGCGTATTGGTGTTCTGGTAGGAACTGATCGACAGTTATTGCACACAATAACTGTCCAACGGTTATCCAACGGCTTTTGACAGTTTTGTCAAAAAATCCATTACTTGTTTATTCCCATTGATAGGTGGCGGTTAAATTTTTGAATAACAATTCCTAAAATTATTTATTTATAATATTTGAAATGAAAACTGGAAAGCCCAGCGAAATATCCAGTAATAAATCACAATAAATAACATATATAAATAATTTCTTAACAAAAATAAAAAATTGCTGAACAAGAAATTAATAATAATGAAAATTAACAAAAGAAAATCAATTAATAACGAAAATTATTAGTAAAAGAACATAATTAACAAATAAGAAAACGTTTTAAAGGCTCAATTACACAGAGAACAATTGTAGGTAAATTATATTTAGTATTAATTTCCAAAAATCATGAAAAATCAGGTTAACTTAAATAATCTTTATCTAAAAAACGAATAAAGATTTTCTAATTTAGTTCTGACCATGACAAAATACACACTTACCTCTATAAATTTTGAATGTTTCATTAAAATATCCCAAGAATTCGACTTTTGGTGATTTTTAATTAACTTGAGCTAGCCATAAATGTTCACGTTCAATTTATTGATTTATATCTCAAAAACGAATAAATATTTTCAAGATCCGCTTTCATCACAAGATAATAAACACCTTCCTCTATAAAACATGAATAGCTCATTAAAGTATCTTAGGAATTCGATTTTTCGTGATTTTTTAAAACAAGATTATTAATTTCAAAAAAATCATAAAAAAATAGCTTAACTTAAATAATCTTTATCTCAAAAACGAATAAGGTTTTTCTAATTTGGTTCTGACCATGACAAAACAGACACTTGTCTCTATAAATTTTGAATGTATCATTAAAATATCTCAAGAATTCGATTTTTGGTTATTTTCAATTAACTAGAGATAGCCATAAATGTTCACGTTCAACTTAATGATTTGTATCTCAAAAATGAATAAATATTTTCAAGATCCGCTTTCATCACAAGAAAATAGACACTTTCCTTTATAAATCATGAATAGTTCATTAAGATATTTTAAGAATTCGATTTTCGTGGCCTTTTAAAACAAGATTATTAATTTCAAAAAATTATAAAAAATTAGATTAACTTAAATAATCTTTATCTCAAAAACGAATACAGATTTTCTAATTTGTTCTCACAATGACAAAATACACACTTGCTTCTATAAATTTTGAATTTATCATTAAAATATTTCCAGAATTCGATTTTTGGTGATTTTTAATTAACTTGAGATAGCCATAAATGTTCTCGTTCAATTTAATGATTTATATCTCAAAAATGAATAAATATTTTCAAGATCCGCTTTCATCACCAGAAAATAGACACTCTCCTCTATAAATCATGAAGAGTTCATTAAGATAACTTAAGAATTCGATTTTTCGTGATTTTTTAAATCAAGATTATTAATTTCAAAAAATCTTAAAAAAAAGGTTAACTTAAATAATCTTTATCTCAAAAACGAATAAAGTTTTTCTAATTTGGTTCTCAACATGACAAAATAGACACTTGCCTCTATAAATTTTGAATGTATCATTAAAATATCTCAAGAATTCGATTTTTGGTTATCTTCAATTAACTTGAGATAGCCATAAATGTTCACGTTCAACTTAACGATTTGTATCTCAAAAATGAATAAATATTTTCAAGATCCGCTTTCATCACAAGAAAATAGACACTCTCCTCTATAAATCATGAAGAGTTCATTAAGATATCTTAAGAATTCGATTTTTCGTGATTTTTTAAATCATTATTATTAATTTCAAAAGATCATAAAAAAATTAGGTTAACTTAAATAATCTTTATCTCAAAAACGAATAAAGTTTTTCTAATTTGGTTCTCACCATGACAAAATAGACACTTGTCTCTATAAATTTTGAATGTATCATTAAAATATCCCAAGAATTCGATTTTTGGTTATTTTCAATTAACTTGAGATAGCCATAAATGTTCTCGTTCAATTTAATGATTTATATCTCAGAAATGAATAAATATTTTCAAGATCCGCTTTCATCACCAGAAAATAGACACACTCCTCTATAAATCATGAAGAGTTCATTAAGATATCTTAAGAATTCGATTTTTCGTGATTTTTTAAATCAAGATTATTAATTTCAAAAAATCTTAAAAAATAGGTTAACTTAAATAATCTTTATCTCAAATACGAATAAAGTTTTTCTAATTTGGTTCTCGCCATGACAAAATAGACACTTGTCTCTATAAATTTTGAATGTATCATTAAAATATCCCAAGAATTCGATTTTTGGTTATTTTCAATTAACTTGAGATAGCCATAAATGTTCTCGTTCAATTTAATGATTTATATCTCAGAAATGAATAAATATTTTCAAGATCCGCTTTCATCACCAGAAAATAGACACACTCCTCTATAAATCATGAAGAGTTCATTAAGATATCTTAAGAATTCGATTTTTCGTGATTTTTTAAATCAAGATTATTAATTTCAAAAAATCTTAAAAAATAGGTTAACTTAAATAATCTTTATCTCAAATACGAATAAAGTTTTTCTAATTTGGTTCTCGCCATGACAAAATAGACACTTGTCTCTATAAATTTTGAATGTATCATTAAAATATCCCAAGAATTCGATTTTTGGTTATTTTCAATTAACTTGAGATAGCCATAAATGTTCTCGTTCAATTTAATGATTTATATCTCAGAAATGAATAAATATTTTCAAGATCCGCTTTCATCACCAGAAAATAGACACACTCCTCTATAAATCATGAAGAGTTCATTAAGATATCTTAAGAATTCGATTTTTCGTGATTTTTTAAATCAAGATTATTAATTTCAAAAAATCTTAAAAAATAGGTTAACTTAAATAATCTTTATCTCAAAAACGAATAAAGTTTTTCTAATTGGTTCTCACCATGATAAAATAGACAAAATATCTATTATTATAATGAATCGTCATAGGTGAATTTGGTTAATGGCTAGAATTGTTAAAATATGGGTGTTTGGATGAACTTGAAATTGATAAAATCGACCTGAATTCTTTTGAGATACAATTCAGTGAGAAGATGCTCGAATTTTACCTAATGCATGTAATCATATTTTTGCCAAATTTTATCTTCCTTCCATAATTTTTTATTTTTTCCCGTGTTAGAAAGCAATCAAAACGCAGAAGTCCTAAAATGCCCGTGAATTTATCAAGAAACATTTCCTCCCACAGATAGTTCTTGTATTCGAGTAATACCCGGAAACGTCCATTAATTAGTAAAGTCCCAAAAAATTCCTTCAATTTTAAAAGATTCAAATGGATTTAATAAGGGATTCATTAATCTTTTCCCCGATTCCTTTTTCAAATATGGTAACATTTTCAATATAGATATTGTATAAAACTACACATGCGGAAATTGCTGTAAAAGTAAATCATCTTACGTTTTAATCGCATTCTCATCGATAGGCAAGGAAATATCTTTTTTAAAATTTTGAAAATAATGCACAATGTTTAATTACGTAAATATTTATGTAAATATAAATTAGAAAACAGAAACTATCACTTTTGATAATCACACTTATCGAGTCGATATAGGTACTTGTTGCATGCGATATACTTATCGGTTTGATATCAGTCCGATATCTCCTATTGGCCCTTTCAGAAACCCAATCGACGGATATCGCTCGAGTTATCGATCAACAGCACAATATCGGTTCGATATCGACAAACGAATACGTACCAGAAACCGGCCGTGATTGTAACAAGTAACCCAACCCAACCCAAAATTCACAGGATTGGTATTGGACGCGACGAAAATTTCTGTTATTTAATAGTCATATTATTATATAAACGATAATTCTGTTTCCTAGAACTATTTCGGAACATAAAGGCACTAAAAAATCACAGCAATAACATTAGATTGATCATGTATCAACATCTGGTTCCAGTCTAGTTACTAATTTAAAAATACAGATTCTGCCACTAAACATTGAGATAGGCACCTAAAATTACAGCACTTACGTGGGTCACGATAATTATATAACACGGTATATTCGGTTTTTCTTTCGTAATACAGATATTTGTGGTAAAGTGTTATTTTTATAAAGAAAATTTTAATCTTCTGAGCAAAGCTGAGAAAGAAATTGCGTGTTCATTCAAAACATTAAAAAATTAATCATTTTTCACTATGTAATAAATAAATACATAACATTATTCTTATTTTATTTTTCGTTGGTATATTTTAACCTTTGATTTTAAGATTATTATGGATATTTCGTCCGGAAACGACAACGATTTATTCGCGTTACAACAAATTAACGAATTCTCAGCCGAAATCACTCCAAGGAAGTCCCTCCGTGGAAAACACGGAAATTACAGCTTATTTCTTCGAGCTCAAGACTTGGGGCAACCAAGACACGCGGTAGAAGACGTCCTAAAAATTTGCGTCTTAGATTACAACGATCACGCCCCCGTTTTTATCACACCACCCCACAATTCGACGTTAAAAGTACCAGAAAACGCAACCGTGGGGAGCGCTTTAGTTCAAATCCAAGCCAAAGATGAAGATATCGGCCCAAACGGGATGGTTCGATACAAATTAAAATCAGATCCCGCGGGACACTTCAAAACGTTCGATTTACAACCAATTTCTGGTATCTTGGAATTAAGATTACCGTTAAATAGGGAAAAACAAAAAATTTATGATGTAGGGTTATTTCTGAAATAAGAATTTAAGTTATATTAAAAATTTAATTATTAATTTTTTTAGATTAGAATTGAAGCTTATGATTTAGGGACTCCAACTGCGTTAAGTTCGGATTTGGATTTAACGGTTTATGTTAGTAACGTACATTTATTTCAACCCCACTTTTTAATCGATGAATTTATCGTAAATTTCACTGAAAATAAAAGCCCAGGATTAGAAATTAGGAAAATCCCCGAAACGATCGATAGGGATATGTTGGAATATGAAGGCCCACCTTCCCCTATTTGTTATTTTATCGTCGAAGGGAATGAAGATAATCTTTTTAAATTGGATGCTTCAAAACATCAATTAATGGTAATAATAATTTAATTTATTATTTAATTTAATTTCTTTTATTTTCAATTTCTTGCAGGTTAATAAAGAATTGGATCGAGAAAAGCAAGAAATTTATAACTTAAAAATTAAATCAACTGAAGATTGTAGAAATGGAGGTCAAACCGAAAAACTTTTTAACGATGACCCAACGATTTTAAAAGTAATAGTTCGAGTTGATGATGTTAATGATAACCCACCGAGATTTTTGCATAGAATTTTTACGGGTGGTGTTAGCACAGCGACGGATTTTGGGACGAAATTTATGAAAATTCAGGTTTTTACTCAAAAAAAAATCATAAACTTTTCAAAATGTTTCTTTAATTAGGCAACCGACATCGACGATAACGAAAACTCTAAAATATCCTACTTTTTAATTGGAAAAGTTCGAATGACCCTAACCGAGGGTTTAGAAAACCTTCAAAGACCCCCTTTTTTAGTCAACCAAAAAACAGGAGAAGTCCAACTCAATTTCGACCCTCAACAAGGAATGAAGGGTTATTTCGACTTCATGGTTTTGGCGAATGATACAGGCGGTTTAGAAGATATGGCGAGAGTTTTTATTTATCTTTTAAGAGAAGATCAAAGAGTACGATTCGTATTGCGATTACAACCCCAAGAATTAAGGGATAAAATCGAAACTTTTAGGGAGTAAATTTGCCCAAACAAAAACGACGTAGAATTAAAAAATTTCGATTTTTTTTTAGAACGTTGGGGAACGTAACCGGAGCAATCGTGAACATAGACGAATTCCGATTGCATTTAAACCAAGATGCAACGATTGATAAAACCAGAACGGACCTCTATCTTCATTTGGTTGATAAAAAGTATCACTCCATACTTGAAGTTGCGGAAGTTTTAAAGCTAATCGATCAAAACACCGAAAAATTGGATGCACTTTTTAAAGAATTCAACGTTTTGGATACTCAACCGGCAGATTCTTTAGCGTTGTTATCAATACAATCGACTAGCGCCACTTTTTGGTTAACCGCATCAACCTTATTTTTATTTTTATTGTTAATGTTAAGTTTAGCTATTTGTGCCAGCCAAAGAAGTAGTTATCATCGCAAATTAAAAGCTGCAACGGCAACGGCTTATGGTAATTATGATTTGTTCGTAAATTATAAAAAAATTATTAGATTCGTTTGAATCTAAGATGCACAGATTCAAGACAAATTCACTTCAAGTCCTAGGTTTAGTGTTAGTTCAATGGAACATATACAATCTAACATAGTTATACTTCTTCATAATTCTAGTTCTAGTTCAATAAAATAGATACAATCTCAATTTGAAAGATCTTGGAGGTCTCATTTTTGAAAATGAAGAAATAACTTGCATACCAAATTGAGGATTGAACCTTCCTCTTTAAAATGATATATAACTCGTTGTTTCAATTTGGAATCTATTTCACTTAAGAAATGTTAAAGAATGATGTGTTTTTGACGCTCAATTAGAAACACGAAAAAAATGATGAAATTTAAAAGATCGAGGAGGTCTCATTTTTGAAAATGAAGAAATGACTTGCATATCAAATTGAAGATTGAACCTTCCTCTTTAAAATGATATATAACTCGTTGTTTCAATTTGGAATTTATTTCACTTAAGAAATGTTAAAGAATGATGTGTTTATGACGCTCAATTAGAATCACGAAAAAAATGATGAAATTTAAAACATCGTAGAGGTCTCATTTTTGAAAATGAACAAATAACTTGCATATTAAATTGAAGATTCAACCTTCCCCTTTAAAATGGTGTGCAACCCGTTGTTTCAATTTGGAATCCATTTCACTTAAGAAATGTTAAAGAATGATGTGTTTTTGACGCTCAATTAGAATCACGAAAAAAATGATGAAATTTAAAAGATCGTGGAGGTCTCATTTATGAAAATGAAGAAATAACTTGCATACCAAATTGAAGATTGAACCTTCCGCTTTAAAATTATATATAAATCGTTGTTTCAATTTGGAATTTATTTCACTTAAGAAATGTTAAAGAATGATGTGTTTTTGACGCTCAATTAGAATCACGAAAAAAATGATGAAATTTAAAAGATCGTGGAGGTCTCATTTATGAAAATGAAGAAATGACTTGCATACTAAATTGAAGATTCAACCTTCCCCTTTAAAATTATATATAAATCGTTGTTTCAATTTGGAATCCATTTTACTTAAGAAATGTTAAAGAATGATGTGTTTTTGACGTTTAAGTAGAATCACGAAAAAATGATGAAATTTAAAAGATCGTGGAGGTCTCATTTATGAAAATGAAGAAATAACTTGCATACCAAATTGAAGATTGAACCTTCCTCTTTAAAATTATATATAAATCGTTGTTTCAATTTGGAATCTATTTTACTTAAGAAATGTTAAAGAATGATGTGTTTTTGACGTTTAAGTAGAATCACGAAAAAATGATGAAATTTAAAAGATCGTGGAGGTCTCATTTATGAAAATGAAGAAATAACTTGCATACCAAATTGAAGATTGAACCTTCCTCTTTAAAATGATATATAAATCGTTGTTTCAATTTGGAATTTATTTCACTTAAGAAATGTTAAAGAATGATGTGTTTTTGAAGCTCAATTAGAATCACGAAAAAAATGATGTAATTTAAAACATCGTAGAGGTCTCATTTTTGAAAATGAACAAATAACTTGCATACTAAATTGAAGATTCAACCTTCCCCTTTAAAATGGTGTGCAACTCGTTGTTTCAATTTGGAATCCATTTCACTTAAGAAATGTTAAAGAATGATGTGTTTTTGACGCTCAATTAGAATCACGAAAAAAATGATGAAATTTAAAAGATCGTGGAGGTCTCATTTATGAAAATGAAGAAATAACTTGCATACCAAATTGAAGATTGAACCTTCCTCTTTAAAATGATATATAAATCGTTGTTTCAATTTGGAATTTATTTCACTTAAGAAATGTTAAAGAATGATGTGTTTTTGACGCTCAATTAGAATCACGAAAAAAATGATGAAATTTAAAAGATCGTGGAGGTCTCATTTATGAAAATGAAGAAATGACTTGCATACTAAATTGAAGATTCAACCTTCCCCTTTAAAATGGTGTGCAACCCGTTGTTTCAATTTGGAATCCATTTCACTTAAGAAATGTTAAAGAATGATGTGTTTTTGACGCTCAATTAGAATCACGAAAAAAATGATGAAATTTAAAAGATCGTGGAGGTCTCATTTATGAAAATGAAGAAATAACTTGCATACCAAATTGAAGATTGAACCTTCCTCTTTAAAATGATATATAAATCGTTGTTTCAATTTGGAATCTATTTCACTTAAGAAATGTTAAAGAATGATATATTTTTGACGCTCAATTAGAATCACGAAAAAAATGATGAAATTTAAAAGATCGAGGAGGTCTCATTTTTGAAAATGAAGAAATGACTTGCATATCAAATTGAAGATTGAACCTTCCTCTTTA
Organism: Onthophagus sagittarius; assembly: GCA_036711965.1. NCBI lineage: Eukaryota > Metazoa > Arthropoda > Insecta > Coleoptera > Scarabaeidae > Onthophagus > Onthophagus sagittarius. The sequence goes on along the minus strand of JASERS010000010.1, from coordinate 26,510,366 downwards.
AAATGATATATAATTCGTTGTTTCAATTTGGAATTTATTTCACTTAAGAAATGTTAAAGAATGATGTGTTTTTGAAGCTCAATTAGAATCACGAAAAAAATGATGAAATTTAAAACATCGTAGAGGTCTCATTTTTGAAAATGAACAAATAACTTGCATACTAAATTGAAGATTCAACCTTCCCCTTTAAAATGGTGTGCAACTCGTTGTTTCAATTTGGAATCCATTCCACTTAAGAAATGTTAAAGAATGATGTGTTTTTGACGCTCAATTAGAATCACGAAAAAAATTATGAAATTTAAAAGATCGTGGATGTCTCATTTTTGAAAATGAAGAAATAACTTTCATACCAAATTGAAGATTGAATCTTCCTCTTTAAAATGATATATAACTCGTTGTTTCAATTTAGTATCTATTTCACTTAAGAAATGTTAAAGAATGATGTATCTTTGGCGCTCAATTAGAATCACGAAAGAAATGATGAAATTTAAAAGATCGTGGAGGTCTCATTTTTGAAAATGAAGAAGTAACTTGCATACCAAATTGAAGGTTGAACCTTTCCTCTTTAAAATGATGAATAACTCGTTGTTTCGAGTTATAACGAAATATAGCCTCGATTTTGCTTTATTTCCAAAGTTATAATTTTTCCTTATCTCTAAATCCGTAAGAGTTATCGATATGCGGTTTTCACAATTAAGTTTTTAATAAAAATCAAACCGCAGTCGCAGATATGATATCATTTTCCCTCTATGTCTTATAGAAAGACGACTTTCCATTTAAAACTGCCCAATTTGGCTAACCCTGTACATCAAGAATTCAAGTTTGAAAAAAAAAGTATTTGTAGCATGAAACTTTTCAATCAAACATTTTATTTGATACCTATTTCATGTTAATCTGAATCTAAATGACAGAGTTACAGCTTAAAGTGCTCTTGTATGATAGCCTCGATATACAGGATGTCTTTTCTTTACTAAAATTACATTCAATATGGATATACTGCCTATCAATGTATGCAGAATAAAAATTTTTATTCAATAGAATATATAATTCTTTAATAAATTTTGGTTATTCAACTCAAAATGTAATGCCAATAAATTAGTTTTAAATTGCTTATTTTTAGTGAGCGCAGATTCGGAATTGGGTCGCGGACTAAGTGCAATAAGTGGAAGAGTACCAAACACCAATAAACACAGCATGGAAGGAAGTAATCCGATTTGGTTAAAAGCATACGAAAATGAATGGTACAAACACGCCGATGATTTCAGTAACGGCTCTGAGAGGGAAGATTCGTTAGATGAGAACGTTTTGAGCAATAATTCAGATGAAATCCAATGCAGACACGAATGTACCAGCGTCCAAGATCGACTTCAAAATTTGTACCAAACGTTACCTCCAATTCTGCCACCGAGAAAATTGGAAACTACCGAGTTATGATTAAAAGTTTGTCATTGGTTTGATGATGACTCAGATGAGGGTGAAAAACATAACCAATGAGGCAAAAATAATTACAACGATATGAAAAAGTGTTTAATGTAAATTTTGACTGGATTTTTTATAATATTTATTTTTTTATTAATTTATAACGTAGATTTTACACAAAATAAACTTACAAAAAAAAATCAAGGATTTTCACTCGTCAAGTTTATAAATTCAATAGTTTCTAATGCTATTTTGAAATCTAAAACTGACGTAATAACATTATAATAAACGATTCTGTCACGTATACTTAACAACCGGCATTTCAACTAAGCGGAGAATCATTTGGCATTCTCTTAAACTTGTGTCACCGGTTAAAATAACGTTTGCCACTTCCCACAAATCGGGGCATCAACTTCGCGTCTAAAAACGTACCGAACTGGCAAGAAATTTCTCAGTGTTATTCAGATAATCTTCAAGTTATAACTTCGTAAACCGCGCGTTAAAAAAATCTAAAAAATGTCCGATAAACCAGATACAGTTCCGGGATTAGGATTTAAACATCCCGAAAAAGCTTTAGAATCATTAAAAATTTTGGAAGGTCGCGATCCTGATTATCAAAAGTTAGCTGTAAAAGGCTTAATTGGTCGCGCCAAAAGAGTTTTAACACGTACGTAATTAATTAAGATAATTAAATAATTCATTTAAATATAAAAATTTGATTTTTATCAGTAACCAAAGATAAAGAAAAGCACCAAAACATAACCGATGCCATAAAAACTTTCGACATTTTCCTCAAAGATTTCGAAAATGAAAACCGCTCGAAAGAAAACCGCTCTTATTTACCTTTGGACTCAATCCAAGCGTTACTTCCATTAAGAAAACAACACAAAATCGACGATAAACAATCCGAAGAGTTTTTAAAAGCTTACAAATCCGTTAAAGGTGAATACAAAAACCTTCGAACCGTTTCAAGTGGCGAAAACGAACCGACTTGGGATATTGTGAGAAACACAGCTTTGAAGAAATTAATGAAAAATATTGAAGAGAATGATCCGGAAATGTGGAAAAATGATCTTCCTACAAAAGAACACATGGAACTAATTTTATGGGCCTACAGCCCAGATGCGAGTAAAATAAAGAAAAATAAAGAGAAATTCGAAGATTTACTTAAAAAGGAGGAGGAGGATGATGTTAAAGACGTTGAAAATGAACGGGATGATGAGGATGAAGACGAACGCGGAATTAAAAGAAAAAGCGAAGAATCGTCCGAATCATCAGATGAGGAATCGCCAAAAAAGAAAACTAAAACTTAAAATTTTCTGTAATATATTTGTATTAATGTTATAATTAAGAATTGTTTAATGTTTCAATAAAATAAGCTTCAAATTTGAAATCATTTAAACCATCTATAAACAATAAATTTAATCATTACAAAAAAAATTATTATCCTTGTTTATAGATATACGTAGTTATCCTAAAGATAACTATGTATATCTTCTCTTATGTGTCGCCATTCTTAAAATTAAAATTTTACTATTCGCGCTTTGTACGCGTTACTAAGAAATTGTAAAATAAGTTGCATATATTTCAATATATCTTGTATATAAAAAATTCAACAATGTGTCCTTCAGAATAATACCGAACCGTTACAGACTTTTCGTCGGTAAAATATCGATTTGTAAACAGGAAGCTTTTTTACGTAGATGTTTAACCAGATTTATGAGAGGATACCAACTGCCTTAAATCTTTTAAAGAGAAATTTGTTTCGGAGTACATTCAAAATACTTTTTTTTTTTTTTTATTATAGAGGGGATTAGGAAATCTGCACGACAGACATCTGGCCTATGGATCTAAAACGGCCAAAAGTGACGGGTTGGAGTATAGAGAACACCCCGACCGTCTAAAACCCTTCCCCCTCTCTTCCCGGAACCACCCATCGGGGCATTTCATCGGGGAAAAAACAAAACCGAAACCTCTTTCATCTTACATCTCCCATTATCTTTCTCGCCGTCTACAACACTCATTTCCTTTGGCAGCATTACGGTACACAGACCAAAAAAAAAAATAAAAACAGAGACATTTCCAATTACTTTTTGCCAAGAAAACAAATCCTACCACATACCTGGACACGGGGGAGCTTGAACCCCCCCGAGGGGACTCTTCTTCACTCATCACTTACTGCCCTTCGTTAGGCCTCTTCCTCGCATACCAAGCTTTCTCATCAGGAATAACTCAGGAGGAAAAAATAACTCGGGTAATTTTTAATTTAGTTCATTCTAATATCATACATACCTGGAAGTGGAGGGGAAGCCCCTCCACTCCCATCCTCCGTTCGTCCATACCTTCACGGCGACAGTTCCCATTCCATTCTCTCTTTCTCCTTCATTATCGTCCTGCACATTGTTGTTATTGCGTCCCACTCTTCTTCACCCTTCAACATCATCGCCCCCATGTTTCTCACACAAACTCTCTGGCCGCACTTCCTCTCACACATCACTCTTGCCCCCTCAAAGTGACAACACGCGAAAAGAGTGTGCTCCACCGTGTCCCCTTCCCCACAGAACCAACACTCATCGTTGTCTGCTTTTCCGATCCTATACAGGTACGCACCAAAAACGCCATGACCCGTCAAGGCTTGCGTTAAATAAAAGTCAACTTCACCCCATTTCCTTCCTCTCCACAGTGCTATATCAGGTATGAGCACTTTTGTCCATCCACTGTAACCATTCCACCTATCCTGCCACAGCTTATCCGTTCTAGCTTTAAGCTCATTTGCGTCTTTACCTCCTTCATATAACAAACTTCTCTCCTCGACCAGCAACTCGAGAGGTGGCATACCAGCAATGACTTCCGCGGCATCCCCCGACACCGTCCGGTAAGCAGCTATCACTCCCAACGCCAGCCTTCTGTTGACTGCCCTGATCATCCCTTCATACTTCTTGTATTTTATGGCCCTTCTCCAAATCGATGCCGCGTACAGTATCACTGACACAGCCGCTGAGACAATAACCTTTCTCTTGCTTGCCATCGGACCGCTCACCTTAGGCATTAGCCTCCTTAGTAGATTTGTCATGTAAGTCACCTTCTTTGTCACCTCCCTTACATGCACCGTCATCCTCATGTCTTTGTCGAAATGAACCCCCAGATACTTAGCGCTTGGCACTGTCTCGATGGTATTCTCATTAATATACATGGACATCTTTGTAATTTTCCTCCTTCCTTGTAGAAGAATCATCTCGGTCTTGGCCTCGCCACTGAAAGCCCCATATCGTTTAACTTTTGGATCACCCTGTTCGCAGCATAAGTAGCCCGGTCTTCTAATTGGATTCTGTCCCTAGCCCTCACCACAATCGCTAGATCATCTGCATATGCTAGCATTTGCACTCCCTCCTCCATCTTTAGCCTCAATACCGTATCATAAAATAAATTCCAAAGTGTGGGACCCAAAATTGAACCCTGTGGTACTCCGCACGTAACTTGAAACTTTCCACCGTCCGGGCTCAACACGAATCTTTCCGACAAATACGATTTAATTAAATCGACCAGATATTCACTTACACCCCCTTCCTCTAGGAATTTTGCATTTTGCACGTCTAACATTATCATTATACAGAAATCTTGGTTGCCTAGCGCCTTCCTTTTAATGTCCTCTACGATGCCCTGCACCCTTTGCATAGCTTGAATCGTCGATTTCCCCTTCCTAAACCCGTATTGCTCTTCGTACAAAAGTTGTCTCTCCTCCGATTCCTGATGTAGTCTTTCCCTTATGAGTATCTCAAACAATTTACCCATGGTATTGCACATGCATATAGGCCTGTACGACGGCCACTTTCCAGGATCTCGGGAATTTTCCAATCTTTAGGCATCCATTGTACAAATTTAGGAAAGCGTTTTTATTCCCCAGTACTGTTTCAATCAGGATTTCAGATGTTATGCCGTCCGGTCCAGGAGCTTTCTTCCTTCTGATGCATTTCACCGCTCTGTCTAATTCTTCTGTTGTTATCAACGGATAATCATCATTCTGTCTCGTTTTCCACTCCCAAAACACTTCCTCATGCTTGGGAAAGAGTTTACTGATCTGACGCAGAACTTCACTTTTTTCTATCGGCATTCTGTTCCTTAACTTAAGTTTCGATGTTACAATTTTGTACGCCTTCCCCCAAACGTCTTCGTTCAAACTATTCCTAAGTTCATTCCATTTCTCCCTCTTACTCTTCCTTATCTCTCTCTTTAATTCCTTTTTAGCTGCTTTATGTCTTGCCTGTAAGTCTGCGACTGACGCTCTTTTTCCAGGTTTTTTCCTCGCTCTTGTTATTTCCCTTCTAAGACAATTACAAGACGACCGGAGCTGTGCAATTTTGGTGTTCCACCAGTAGACCGGCTCTCTATATTTGCGTGTAGTTCCTGATTTACCAAACACCAAGTCATATTTATTTCTTATTCTTTCCCACACCATATCCGCCGACAATTCCTCAAGTTCCGAGAAAAGGTTCACACACTCTTTCTGGTACCTAACTAACGACTCGTGACTAGTGCGCCATCTAAATTTGTCGATATTCTGATGTTTTCTCCCTCCTGCCTCCCTTATCTCGAATGTTATCGCTCTGTGATCGCTCATATTTTCCTCGTCTCTCACCTTCCAACTACCAATTTTGCCACCCCACTCCTCCGAAGCAGCTGTGAACATTCAAAATACTGGATGACATGATAATAATACAAATTAAACATGTAATAAGTAGTAATTTTTATATTATTTTATAATCAATTAATGTTGTATGCAGGTTTTTAAAAAAGTGTTGTATCTTAGCAGTATTTTATATTTAACTTTTATTAGTAACAATAAAATTAAATATACAATACATATTGTTTAAGATTGAGCAATATATGCTCTAAGAGACGTTGAAAAAAATATTTAATATAAGAATAAGACGTAAAATAATACAATATATATATAATATTAATTTGAATTTGATCCCTAAAATAACGACTGATGTGATGCAAAATATCAAAAACAGCTAAATAACAGCTAAAAGTAGAGCTAATACCAACACTACAGCTAACGCTAGATCTAGAACTAAAAATATTTGGGTTTAGTCACACCTCTCTTAGAATAGTTAAACCGAAATGTTTAACTTAAACAATTTTTAAATTAGGAAAAGTGCAGTTTGTACATAAAGAGAGGAAAAATTTTCGACGAAACTACGACCATGGCCGAATTTCGGTCTCGGTTTCGGCTCAAAATTAAGTTTCTGTAGGACACTAGTCAACAGATTGTATCAGTAATAGGAAAAGCTATATGAAGAAAAATTTAACAGTATCTCCTGACCTCAAAGTTAAATCAGGAAATTCTTGGAAACTATTTGCTGCGTATAGATCAGTGATGGGCGTATGAGATCGTGTGATTTTTAAGGAATGTAGTGATCGGAATGTTTTTCTTTCTCAATTACCATTATTTTAAACTGTCTACAGTTTAAAGAGGTGTCCACAATTCCCCAGACGTATGATAAAAATATCGTTAAAAGTAGCTATTTTCTAGAGTTGATTTTTCTTCAGAGGTACACACAGATCTATGGAGAGTGCTGTTAGTAATCTAACTACGGAATCTTTGAAACAAAATGGTGCTATATAAAATAACGCACAGGTCTGGATACCATCCTCAATCAAATGTAATAGAAAATTTTTGTAGAAAAAAGATTTTTTTAAATTCATGGAGTGTTTAAGAGAATTCTCATAGCTTTGAGTTACGAAGATGGAAAAAGAGTAGGACGAGTATATTGATTCAGCAATATCTTTCATAAAACGTGCACCGCATACAACACACGGTTTCAATCCTTTGGAATTATATTATGAGCAAATTAAATATAGGCAGCGGAAATGTTGAAAAAATAATGTTGAGCTCAGATTTAAAGATTGCAAAGATCACGGAATATAATAAGACTGACTACGAAAAAGAGGGCTCTCCCTAAACCAGATATATATGTAAGTAAAAGCTAAAATTTTAAAAAGGGATGGGCATACTTTGATTTTGTTTCACGACACTGTCTTAAATTGAGATTGAAAGATAACAAGATACAGGGGGAAACCCTTCCGTGTAGTGCTTCGTAACATCGCTTAGCACAAGAAGAAAGAACACAACAAAAGAAGAAATGGTGAGGCGCTCTTTTCCTTTCCATCTAGAAGAACTATAGGACCATATGGGTTTCATTAGGAAGAAGCATCTTGGGAAGTGACTGTCTTTTCAGGAAGAATACGCGAAAGATGAACGACGGTTGAAATGAATGGGTTCCCCGAAGTTGCTCTGCATTCATATCTCGCCCAACTTCGAAGATGTTGGCCGACAAAAGCATCACTAAGTTGGATTGCGTTGGGTTAGATTTCGAAATTCCAATCCAACTCAACTTTAGTCATCCAAAGTGTTGTTCATGATACTCGAGGTGGTGGAAGGCTTTGGGTTGAAGTGGAATTTCGAAATCCAATCCAACCTCCTGATACTTTGGGCGGCCGACTTCGAATACGTCGGCAAAAATATGAGCGGAAGATGATTAAAAGTATGATATGGGAGAATATTAAGGTTAAGGTTTTGTTTGTATCAAAAAAATAATTTGGCCAACTACGAAGACGTACCGGTTTTCAATGCCGCTCATATTTTGTTTGGAATCCTGGTATTTACAGTACCGAAATATCGGTATTAAAAACTCTAGGAGATTCAAAAAAATTAATAAAGAAAATATCAGATACTAACTATGTATATGTAAATTTATTGAAACCTTATTATGAAAAACCTGAAATGGTTACATATTCAGGGGAAGAGGAGATATGATTGAATATATGTACATGAATTGGAAAAAGGAAAGAAAGACACTTTACTGACAAGAGAAGTTTTACATCGACACCCATCGAAGAGAAGTACTGACTGTGAAAAACTACAGCAAAACTAGACTAGTTTATTAACTAGAAACTTTCGGTCCTTGCCGTGCGTCTTTTCAAAAAGTGTTTGACGTTTCGTATGTCATGTTGCAACCGTTTCAGAAACTGGTTCAAATATATTGGTCGAAAACTAATTAATAATCAATTTATGCTTATTACAAACTAATTACTGCTTCGCATCTGGTTTGAGAGTCTTGGTCGTGTTCACCACCATCTTCCATGTTCTGCTGAGTTCCCAGCCATCTTTTCCGTTGACGTTATTTTTATGCCGGTGTATTTCTATGGCCTCTTTTGTCAACCTTTGGCGATATTTATTAGTTCAAGCCAGTACCTTTGTTTTGTCGAAGTCTAGTCGGTATCCGTCTGAATGACAATGTTACGCAACCGCCGACTTACAGATAAATCCAGCTGATTATGTACTTACTTCATCTTCCTCCGCCGCTTGGTGGCTCGGTTGATGTCTTTCAAAATATATTCGATTTTCTGCAGTTCGTCCCATAGAAACCGTTCTTCCTTCTTTAGGTTATCTCCTTCACAAATTTTTGCGGTTCTCTAAAACAAAGCGTGGATCATGGATCTCTTATGTAGGAGATAATGGTTTTGCCTTTAAGTACACGTTGATGTGGGTCCTCTTGTGGGTCCTCTTCCTTTCTATGGCCTCTTTTGTCAGCCTTTGGCGATATTTATTAGTTCAAGCCAGTACCTTTGTTTTGTCGAAGTCTAGTCGGTATCCGTCTGAATGACAATGTTACGCAACCGCCGACTTACAGATAAATCCAGCTGATTATGTACTTACTTCATCTTCTTCCACCGCTTGGTGGCTCGGTTGATGTCTTTCAAAATATATCTGATTTTCTACAGTTCGTCCCATAGAAACCGTTCTTCCTTCTTTAGATTATCTCCTTCACAAATTTTTGCGGTTCTTTAAAACAAAGTGTGGATCATGGATCTCTTATGTAGGGGATAATGGTGTTGCCTTTAAGTACACGTTGATGTAGGTCCTCTTCCTATACACTCCAAGTTCTATGTCATCATTTGTAGTCCTAGTGACCAACGTTCAGCGTTTATGTGATGTAAGAACTCTTGGAGCCATTCGCTGTCATGTTGCCGTATCACAAATGCATTGAAGCCATAGTTTCAATACATAGTATTTCTTCTTCTAAGAGCCTGTAAATTTCATTTAACTACAGGTTTCATTTTCGCAACAACGCCATTAAAACAATTTTTCAATCATCATTTCGTTTATCCATTAGATTGCAAAATGCTTCAATTTCCTACATTTTCCAGTCTACAGCCTTCGTAGCTTCTCTGACTGTAAGTATTTTTTTGGCTTTATAGAATTTTGGTGGTTTTTCCTCGTTACCACATAGTCACTCTCCTCATTTACACTTATAAAAAATAATAACTATAAAAGTTTTTATTTTTAAATTTAACACGTGTTCTCGCTTTTACGAATGTTTTATATATAAGTTTTTATGATTTTTACGGATCTAGTACGATTATAAATAAATAAACGCAAGTTAGAAGTTTTTATGATTTTTATTCTTCTTCAAAGCATCTTCTTCGAATAATTTCATATAGAAATTAGCTATAACCGGCAACAATGGAAATTCCATGGCTGCCCCGTGAAACTGCACGTAAAATTCTCCTTTCCAACTAAAATACATCGACGATAAACAGTAATCCACAAAATCTAGCACATATTCTGGTAATCCCTCCTCAATGAGTTTCTGGCGAAGACAGTTTACAGCATTCTTTATTTGCTTCCTTAGTAAAAACTTCTTATTGCTTCCTTCGGCACTACATTCTTTGTCGCGATTGTGTAGTTCAGTCCTATGGCCAGTACCATTTTACTTTGGTTAGTGGGACACTATATCTGTTGATGACTGATTGTGCTTCTTCTTCTGTATTCGGCTTGCCAATGATTCAAATTTGATGTGTGTGCCACGGGTCTTCTGGAATTCTTAATTCTTAAGCCTTCTCCATTGTTAGTTTGTCGACTTTATTATATTTTATATTATTAAGTGAAAATGAAGATGTGCATGCGATATGTTTAGAAGATTGTGTTACCGAATATTTCGCGAGATATATTCGGATTATATCGAAGTATAATATTTACAAAAGAAGGTGAACTGATTGTGAGGTGCAATAATTACATTTTAATTTTTTATAATTTTTATACTTTACAATTGTAAACGATGTTTATTTCAATTTGTGGAAAAAATTTAGTTGCAAAAGACTTTGTTTATCTATCTACTCATTTCGAGTCGATGTGTCGACCGATTACTCAAAGGAACTGTCTAAATAAAATATAATTTTTATAAAAAATATATTTGTAATTCTCTCTTAGATAACAATTCCATATTATTTATAAAACTTTCTTTTGTGTAAAAATTTGTATATTCAGTAATATTGATTTTCTAGATTGAGTATACAACTTATACTACAAGTTGAATTTCTCCAACTCATTCATAAATGAGATTGCTTTCGTTTGTCGTTAGAGGCATGGTTAGAGGCAGCACGAGCTAGAGCAACCCAAGTCGACCGGTTGAATAACTATGTATATCTATAAACAAGGCTTTTTGTCAGTAAAATACACATCATTTAAGATTGAGCAATATATGCCATGAAAAGTGTTGAAAAAAATATTTAATTATAAGATTAAGACGTAAAATTTACCAAATTTAAGTATTTATAAAATGCATGTAGGTAGGTATTCATGAAAAAGTTAATTAGGTAAATATAATATATAAATTTTTTTTGGATTTGATGCCCTAAAAAGAACGATGATGTTAAATATCCAAAAAAAAAAGGTTCAGTTTCGGCCTAAAATAAGAATATCTAAAATAGGAAAATACAAATTAAAACAGATCCACAATACGTAAAACCAGAAAAGATAGAACGTGTGTATAAACCCATAACTTTCAATAATATTACTTTCAAATCAAACAAGATTTTTTCAAAATACAACATCACTTTGGCTTTTACTAACAATAATAATTTACTAAAAATTTTTTCTAATTATCACAATACCAAATATGACAAAATGAAAGAAAGTGGTATTTATTCTCTAACATGTTTAGAATGTGATTCTATATATATTGGACAAACAGAAAGAAAACTTGAAACACGCATCCATGAACACAAAACAAAATTAAAATTCAAATGTTTACAAACATACGTGGTTGTGATGATCGGCGTTTGACCTTATTGGTCTTGCTCGATTTCAGTAAGGCATTTGATTCTGTTGATCATGGTTTGTTGGTGGCAATTCTTTCTTCTGTGGGTTTTTCGTCGAGCTGTGTCGCGTGGTTTCAATCGTACCTTTCTAATCGTTCGTTGTGTGTACGTGACTCCTCATCATCTTCGTCTATAGTTGCAAGCCACTGTGGTGTGCCCCAGGGCAGTGTCTTGGGTCCACTCCTATTTTCAGTATTTATAAACTCCATTTCTAAAATAATTAAGTGCAACTTTCACCTATATGCAGATGACCTCCAAATTTATACAACTGCAGCTGTGGATGCACTTCCAGCAGCGGTGATGCGGCTTAATAGGGATCTTGCTAGCGTTCTGGACTGGTCCAGATGCCATGGCTTGGGTTTAAATGTGGCAAAGACTCAGGCTATTGCTTTTGGATCAAGGCCTCTGGTAACAAAATTTTACTCCCTTAACAATACCTATTTGTCACTTGACGGTAATATTATACAATTCTCTCGAACTGTTAAAAACTTGGGTGTGATGATGGATTCTGCATTGTCCTGGCAGCCCCAGATTCAGTCTATCTGTAGGAAGGTCTATTTCTGTTTCTACTCCCTACGCAAGCTTGGTTGTTTCCTTCCACCTACTGTTCGACGTAACCTTTGTTACTCTTTAATTCTTCCCCATTTGGACTATGCCGATACCGTATACCCGGACCTTTCGATTGGTCTTCGTAACAAATTAGAGAGGTTACAAAATAATTGTGTGCGCTTTATCTTCGATCTGAGAAAATGTGAGCATGTTACACCTTATCGTAATCACCTCGAAATGCTTACCGTTGAGAACCGTAGATCTTTCCGTATACTAACTACCTTATATAAGATTCTTTCCTCTCAGTCTCCAATCTATCTGTTCACTACATTTGAGTTCATGGCCTCTCGCGGTCTTCCTACTAGAGCACAATCTGGTGTCTCACTCATGTTTCCGATTCATCGTACCGAAATATATCACGGGTCATACACAGTGCAAGCTATAACTCTCTGGAATAACTTACCCACTGAGTTGCGGGAAGCCCGTAGTTTTTCTGTATTCAGAGCATCGCTTAGAGATCGCTTGTTGTCACAACAGTTGTCTCAGACTGTTTCCTGATTTAATCTGCTTCTTCTCTTTCCGTTCTCAGCTGACAGCTTTATTTCTTCTTCTCCAATCATTTTTCTTTTGTTTAATTCGAGTCTCTTTCCTTCTTATTCTTGCGTACTCTTTTTCTAATACTTTATACATAAATTTATTATTTTTTTTTACTTATATTCGCCATATCAATTTATTTTTTTTTAACATACATTGCTGATTGGGTCGTTTTGAAAACATCGCCTCTGGCGATAAATCGACCTTTTGTTAACCTTGTACCAATGTTAAGGAATGATGTGTACATTTTTTTTTCTTTTATTGTATATCTTGGTGGCAATAAATTGTATTGTATTGTTTTGTATAAACATACAATAGAAACAAATCACAAAATAGATTATGAAAATGTGCATCTTGTTCACAGATGTGGAAAAGGTTTTAAATTGGACTTATTGGAGAATCATTGGAAATCCATAAACATAAAGTTAAAAATAAAAAAACATTACTTAATGAACAAATTCAATTATATGAAAGACCTATTTATACATATTTAAAGGACATAACAATATAATACTGGTTTTTCAAAAACAAGTTTTCTTCATTCATTCCCAACAGGACCAGTCTTTCTGTATTCGTCATATTATCCGTTTGTAAAATGTCAATTTACAATAATTTTAAAGTGTTGTGTTCGTCTTTTATACATTTTTTATAGTTTTATTAACTTGACAGTAAGTTCAATTCAATTTTGTTTATATTTGTATTAGTTTATTTATTTATTGTTTTAACCATTTTTGTATATGCAGATTCGGCTGATGATGGGAAACTAGTTTTCCCGAAACTAGTACCGTTAATATAAAAATATAAATAGCAAGTAAGAAGTTTTATTTACTAAAATTTAACATATATTAAAAATTTTAACTTGCAACATGGATTCTCAAATTAACTTCACAACAGTTGGTTATGCAGATGATCTAACCATCCTTGTCAAAGGTAAGCACATAAATGTACTTTTTGATAGGATGCAAGTGGCTTTCAAGTTGATTGAGTCTTGTTGTGACCGAATCCTCGGAAGACAGAGTTGATTCTTTTCACACGATTGAGGAAGGTTGGCAAGCCCAGTTTGCCATCTCTTGCTAATACTCCATTAGTTTTGTCTAAAGAAGTCAAATATCTGGGCATTATACTTAACAACAAAATGACATGGAAAGCTCACCTAGACAATAGAGTAAAGAAAGCGTATGTTGCATTCAGTAAGTGCCGGAGAACTATAGGTAAGACATGGGGGCTCTCACCTAAAACTGCCCGCTGGATCTACACAGCTGTGATTCGACCTATGCTTACATATGGTGCAGTACTCTGGTGGTCAAAAACCTTAAAATTTATCTCCACTGCTGCACTAAATAAAGTACAGAGACTTGCGTGTTTGTATGTTACTACGTATGTTACACTGCAACCATGGAAAACATGTTGAACTTACCGCCATTTCATTTGTTCATTCAAGAAGTGGCGCTGGTGACCCTGTTTCGACTGCGTACAGCAGGAATCTGAATGGGTGAGAGAAACAGTAAAAATGCCGTACTCTGGAGTGAAATGGTCGGTTACTCGCCAATTCTGGAACGTAAGACGGACTTCATACCCCTACAATACATTTTTACTAAGAGTTATCTCACCTATCCAAATTCCACAGAAGTAGAAGTAAATAAAAGTAACAAAATCTACACTGATGGTTCGGTTAATCGGGAAGGAGCTGGAGCTGGAGTTTTCTCGTACGATCTCCAACTCCACATATCTACTCCATTAGGTAAAGGTACCACCGTCATACAAGCAGAATTAATCGCCATTCTACATGCCGCTGACTTTATTGTCAGATCCAACTTGCAAGGTAACTTTCACAATTTATACTGAAAGTAGAGAAACCATTTCATTTCGAAATAATTCGAAATAACAATCTTTGGGGATCTAAATAATGAATAAATTTGCTTCAAATTGCTTTTTATTTCATTGCGATATCTCAATTAGATCTTGAGATACGATTTTTTTAAATCGATTATTTTTTTAATCAAATACATATATGATTAAGTTTAAATCAAAAAATCGTAACTTTGAGATTTAAGGATTCGAAATAACAATCTTTGGGGATCTAAATAATGAATAAATTTGCTTCAAATTACTTTTTCTTTCATTGCGATATCTCAATTAGATCTTGAGATACAATTTTTTTAGATCGATTAAAATATATGATTAAGTTTTAATCAAAAAATCTTTGAAATTTCACGATTCGAAATGTCCATTTCCCGCGCATTGTAATTTTTTTCTCGTCATAAATTCCGTTCGACTAATTTATTTTTCTATCTTAATTTTTACTTTAAAACAATAAATTATCAATATTTAATCTAATGTGAACTTAACAGAATGATAATCTACTAAAATTGTATGGTAATCGTTAAAATATATTACTTTAAAACACCTCGACATCTATTAAAATATAACCGAACTGCTAATGTGTTTGTACGGTTGCCTAAATTACGGTTTATTTATTATCCCATATAGTTTACATGTAAGTACGTAATTCCAAGTTTTCTAGAAATTAACGTAATAAGGAGTGTCGTTCTGATCTTAAAATATGTCTGGGGAATGTTCTGCTCATAGTGAGTGTATTTTCGAAGTAATTTGTGAATTAGTTTACTCGGTATAAACGATGCAATGTGGCCAAAAATACACCCAACTTTGTGGATTTTTTTCATTAAGAACAATAAAAATTTTATAAAGATTTTATAAGGAAGGAAAAAGATGGAAAAAACCCTACCGAAGAAAAGGATGAAGAAACGACTTCGACTTGTTATAGCGAGTGATGAAGAAACTTATTAAAACTATGTTTTAATATTATTGGAATACATTTTTTGTTTATTTATTTTTTATTTTATTGTTTATTTATTTCATTTATAGTGTTACTTAATTTTTCTGGATTACGCTGATTTAAACACAATTCTTATTTGGAATTTATTTTTATTTATTTTAAATTGAGTTACACTTAATTTTTATTTAAATTACATGTAGTAACGAAAAGATACTAACGATGGAATGCTGTACATTTTGGGTGCAAAGGCTCTTTTATCCTTGTTTATAGATATACATAGTTATTGTACTGAAGTTAGTTTGTGTTCGTGATACCTAGATGGCAAGGTACCTTATGTGTGCTCATTCATAAAAATTTAAATTTTACTATTCGCGCCTTGTACGTTTTACTATGAAATTGTAAAATAAGTTGCATATATTCCAATATATCTTGTATGCAAAAAAATATGCATATGGAGGTTGATTCTAAAACTGGAGCTGGTCCGGACAAGTTGCCCGATTGCTTCATTAAATACTGTGCCGCTAGCTTAGCAAAGCCACTTTTTATAATTTTTTCTATTTCCTTGAACTCCGGATCTTTCCCCGGCGAATGGCGGAGGGCCTTTGTTTTGCCTGTCTTTAAGTCTGGTGACCGTAGTGATGTTTGTCAGTATCGTCCAATTTCAATTTTATCTTTAGTTTCTAAAATCTTTGAAAAATTTATCTATTCTAAATTACTGTACATCTTGAAGCCGCATTTGATTGTTGAGCAGCATGGATTTCTTCCGGGTAGATCTGCTGAAACCAGCTTAATGACCTACATCAACTTCATACATAATGCTTTTAACGCATCTGAGCAGGTTGACGCGATCTACACTGACTTCAGCAAAGCTTTTGATAAGATTGACCACAATATATTGATGGACAAGCTTTAACTTTTTGATATTCCCCAAGGTCTCTTAACGTGGCTGAGTTCATATATCACTGATCGTTATCAGGCCGTACGTGTTGGCAATTGTGTCTCCGCTTTTCGCCGAATCACATCTGGTGTTCCCCAGGGAAGTCACCTTGGTCCCATTCTCTTCTTGGTATATATTAATGATGTGATGGCCTGCTTTAAGCACGCAAGATTTTTACTTTACGCAGATGACTGTAAAATCTATCTGAACATAAAGCGTAACTCTGATTGTCTTAAACTTCAGAGTGATCTGAACCGGTTTTACAACTACTGTTTCAATAACAGTCTTTTCCTAAATTTTAAAAAGTGTAGTAATTTGTATGTAGATTATATCACATTCAAAGCTTTGAAGAGGTTGGGTTTTGTCATTAGAACTTGTCGTTCTTTTTCGAATATTAGTTGCATTAGAGTTTTGTATTTGACGTATGTGAGTAGTGTTCTCGGTTATTCGTCAGCGGTATGGAATCCTCAGTACTCTGTTTGCATTAATCGCATCGAGTCTGTTCAGCGCCGTTTTTTGCGGTATTTAGCCCATAAAGTTTACTTACCATACTGTGATTACGAGATGCGATGCAGGGTGCTAGGCTTACAGTCATTGCAAGTTAGGCGGCTGAGATATGATCTGCTTTTCATCTTTAAGTTAACAAACAATTTTATCAATTCTCCGGTGTTGCTCAGCGGATTATGCTTTTCGGTGCCGTCTTATCGTACTAGATGTGGTCAGGTTTTTAGACTTAATAGATCAAATACCAACGCTCATTTTAACTCGCCTCTTCAAAGACTTATGTACTCATTTGATTCTCACTGTCGAAGTATCGACTTGTTTAATATCTCGTATACTGCGTTTAGACGGTTTTTGTGGGGCATAAGCGGAATGACCTCATCGCAATTTATACCTACTACTTCGTAATTGTGGGATGTAATTGAATAATGTTAAAAAAATGTAATTCTTGATTCTTTCTATTATTACTATTATTATTATTTTTTGTTAGAGCTACTGTATGATTATTGTGTATTCTATTTTTATTTTATGTTCTGTTCTTTATTATAATTTTGTTATTGTACTGTGGATGCTTCGCTGGGGGTTCACCCTGTTTGCATCCCTTGAAGTAAATAAATAAATAAATAAATATCGGTAAAAAAATTTTATGTAGGTGTTTAACCAAATTTATGAGAGGACACCAACTGCCTTAAATCTTTTAACGAAATTTGTTTCAGAGTATATTAAAATACTGGGTGACATGATAATAATACAAACTAAATATATAATAAATAGTAATTTTTATATTTTATAATCAATTAATTTTGTATGCAGGCTTTTAAAAATGTGTTTTATCTTAACAGTATTTGATGTTTATCTTTTATTAGTAACAATAAAATTAAACATATAATACATATCATTTAAGATTGAGCAATATACGCTCTGAGGGATGTTGAAAAAAATATTTAATTCTAAAAATAAGACGTAAAATAATATAATAAATATAATATTTTTTTGAATTTAATGCCCTAAAATAACGACTGATGTGATGCAAAATATCAAAAGCAGCTAAAGGTATAGCTAATGGTAATACTACCTACAGCTAACGTTAGACCTAAAACTAAAAACATTTTTAGGTTTAGCCATATTTCTCTTAGAATAGTTAAACCGAAATGTTTAATTTAAACAATTTTTAATTTAGAAAAAGTGCAGTTTTTACATAAAAATTTTCGGCGAAAGTTTCGGTAGGACACTAGTCATAAGATTGTATCAGTAATAGGAAAAGCTATATGAAGAAAAATGTAACAGTATCTCCTGATCTCAAAGTTAAATCACGAAATTCTTGGAAACCATTTTTCTGCATATAAATAAGAGATGGGTGTATGAGATCGTGTGATTTTTAAGGAATATAGTGATCGGAGTCTTTCTTTCTCAATTACCATTATTTTAAACGGTGACAGTGATTATCGTTTACCTTTTACCGTTTACAGATGTATCCACAATTCTCCAAATGTATGTCAAAAATATTGTTAAAAGTAGCTGACTCAAAATCAGAGATAAAAGGATTATTGAACATATTTTCTAGAGTTATTTTTCTTTCAGAGGTACACACAAATCTTGGGAGAGTGTTGTTAGTAATCTAACTACAAAGTTTTTGAAACAAAATGGTACTAAAATAATATGCAGGTCTGCATACCATCCTCAATCAAATGTAAGAGAAAGTTTTTGTAGTAGAAATTAGTTGAAAGAATTTATTTTAAAAATTGGAGTGTTTACGAGAGTACTCAAAGCTTTGAGTTACGAAGATGGAAAAGAGTAGGACGAGCATATTGATTTAGCAATATTTTCTATAAAAAGTTCACCACATACAACACATGGTTTCAACCATGTGGAATTATATTGTGGGAAGCAAATTGAATCTAGGCAGCGGAAATGTTGAAAAGATAATGTTGAACTCAGATTTAAAGATTGCAAAGATTATGGAATATAATAAGATTGAGTACCAAAAAGAGACGTTTGGGATAAAGTAGGAAAGAAGATAACTCGGGGGCTCTCCCTAAACCAGCTACATATGTAAGCAAAAGGTAAAATTTCGAAAAGGAATGGGAATACTTTGATTCTGTTTCATGACACTGACTTAAATTGATATTGAAAAATAATAAGGTGCAGAGGAAAGCCCCTCCGTGTAGTGCTTAGCAACATCGTTTAGCTCAAAGAAAAGAAACAGAAGAAAAGAGAAGAAAAGGCGAGGCACTTTTGTGTGGGTTGCACAAGGAAGAAGCATCACGGGAAGTGATTACCTTCTCAGGAAGAATGCGCGAAAGATGAACGTCGGTTGAAATGAATTGATTCCCCGAAGTTGCCCTGCATTCATATCTCCCGAAGATGTTGCCCGACAAAAGCATCACAAAGTTGGCTTATATTGGGTTTGATTTTGAAATTCCAGCCCAACTCAACACTTCAGTCATCCAAAGTGTTGTTCATAATACTCGGGATGGTCGAAGGCTTTGGGTTGAACTGAAATTTCGAAATCCAATCCAACCTCACAAAAACCTCAAATAGTTGAGACGTATGTTACATATCCAGGGGAAGAAGAGATAGAATGAATGTATAGTGTATATGAATTTAGAAAAGAAAAGCAAAAAAACTTTATTGACCAGAAAAGTTTTACGTCGACACCCACCGATGAGAAGTACTGACATTAGAAACATTAGAGCAAAACTAGTGTAAAACTAGAAACTTTCGGGTTTTGTCGTGGGTTTGTTCAAGAAGTGTTTGACGTTTCGAATGTGATGTTGCAACCGTCCTCAGAAACTGGTTCAAATATATCGGTCGAAAATCGATATATTTTTATAATTATTGCATCGCACCTGGCTTGAGAGTCTTGTTCATGTTCACCACCATCTTCCATGTTTTGTTGAGTTCTCAGCCATCTTCTCCGTTAACGTTGTTTTTATGCCGGTGGTCTATGGCCTCTCTTGTCAGCCTTTGGCGATATTTCTTAGCTCTAGCCAGTACCTTTGCATAGTCGAAGTCTACTCAGTATTCCTCTGAATGGTAATGTTCCGCAACTGCCAACCGCCGACTGATTGATAAATCCAACTGGTTATGTACTTACTTCATCTTCCTCCTGCTTCCATCGCTTAGTAGTACGATTGATGTCCCTCAAAGTATATCTGATTTTTTGCAGTACGTCCCATAGAAACCATTCATCCTTCTTTAGGTTATCTCCTTCACAAATTCTTCCTGTTTTCTGAAACAAAATGTGAATCACGGATCTCTTCTGTAGAGAATTATGACGTGTTATTGCCTTTAAGTACACGTTGGTGTGGGTCCTCTTCCTATACATTCCAAGTTCCATGTCACCATTTGTCGTCTTAGTGACCAACGCATCTAGGAAAGGCAATTATTTGGTAGTTTCCGTTTCCATATTAAACTTGATCGTGGGATACTGAGCGTTTAACTAACCTAAGAACTCTTGAAGCATTCGCTGTCATGTTGCCGTATTACAAACGTATCGAAGCTATAGTTTTGGTTTCTACTGGCGCTTCTTCAAAGCATCTTCTTCGAATTATTTCCATGTAGAAATTAATTATAAACAACAACAATGGAGGCTCCAAACATGGCTGCCAAACAGCGCTGATACTGTTCTAGTATGTTAAATCTAATACATTTTCTGGTAATCCCTCCGCAACGAGTTTCTAGCGAAGACCGTTTACAGCATTTTTTATTTTTTTCCCTAGTAAAAACTTCTTATTGCTTCCTTCGGAACCTTCTTTGTAGCGATTGCGTAGTTGAGTTTTTTAGTCAGTACCATGGTTTCTTCCTTCGTTAGTGGGACACTCGATCTGTTGATGACGATCCTTTCTACTGGTAGAGTGTTGTTCTTTTTCTTCTGCATCCGGCGTTCTAATAATTCTGCTTCTTCTTCTGTATTCGGCTTTCAATGATTCAAACTTGATGTGTGTTCCACGGCTCTTCTCGAATTCTTAATACTTAAGCTTTCTTCATTGTTAGTCTGTCCACTTTATTATATTTTATATTATTAAGTGATAATGAAGAGATATTGAAGAGAATCGCGGGATGTATTCGGATTATATCGAAGTACATTATTTACAAAGGAAAGTGAACTGGTTATGAGTAAAGACCGGATTAAAAGGCACAAAAAAGACGGAAAAAGGCACTTAAAAAGGCATAAAAATTAGAAATCGAAAAAATTGCTATACCTAATTAATAATGTATTTTAATAACGTTTTCATTAAAAAATACATCGTTAAACTAAACATTCATATATAATTATTAAACCACTAATCACGAAAACAACTAATTATTAAATGTTGTTCTAAATGTTCCATTGTGAAGTTGTGTCTTCTCTCACTTAACGTATTCTTGTAAGCCGAAAAACTTCTCTCCACGTTCACACTTGTAATTGGTGCATACTTGAACTTTGTAATTAATGCGGGATCCATAATAAATCCAGTAACAATTTCACCACTTAAAATTGATGCAATTTTTCGTAATGTGGCAAATCCTTCATTTTTACACAAAACGTCATTAAATTTATTCGTAATTATTTGACCAATATGTCCTGGTACGCTATACGTGCTGTCTTGAAACTTTTTAATCATTTCTACTGCAGTCACTAAAGGTAAATCCTGTTTTTCAAGTCATTTTATAGATTCACTTATATCACTGTAATTGCTTTTTATAAATGCCAAATTATTTTGTAGTTCCACTTCTTTTAGGACGGCCTGGCAATCTTGTATTGCTTTACCACTTGTAGCCGGAAATTCATTTATTAATTGTTTAAAATGATATAAGGCGTTTGTGTAGTATATAGCGGCATCTAGCCATGTTCCCCATCTTGTTAGAAGTGGTTGTGGTGGTAATAGGGTATTTGGTAACCTCTCTCTAAACAATTCTACCCTTAAAGGGGCTTTAACAAATATTTGCTTACCGCTTTTTATTAATTTATTAACTAATGGGAACTGTAACCTTATAGTTTCTGCTACTCGATTAAGCCCGTGTGCTAAGCAAGTACAATGAATTAAATTAGGGTAAAAAATCTTCATATTAGGCGCAGCTTTTACCATGTCTGACACCATCAGTAAAATTTTATAATTCGGTACCGGCTCCGGTAAGAAAAAATGCGTTAATTCGTCGTGAATAAATCTTGTTACCGTATTATTATTTGTTTTACTTAATTCTTTGGTACTTATTAGAAAACTTTTTGATGAATTTTAATCACTTAATACTCCAAGTATTAAATTTGCCACGATTACGTGGACGATACACATACATCGGTTGTTTCGTCTACACTTATCCAAATATAATTATTTCCAATAATATTTTTTATTTCTTGAATAACTTCTTTGTAGACTGAAGTAATATAATTTTTGCGGAGATGGCTCTCATCGGGAATATGCATTGTACAATATGTTTGTAAAAAAGTTTTGAAATATTTATTTGTCACTTTATGGATTGGTATATTTGATTTTATCAAAGCTTTGCAAAGATCAAAATTGAATTTTGATTGTTCGGTGTAGCCGGATGTTGATGCCACAGATTGTATAGCTGTACCTATAGTTTGTTGTTTTTTGGATTGACCTTTAGTCAGTTTTAATTTTTCCTGATGCAATGATGTTTTGACATGCTGAATTATGTACTATTTCTTGTCACAATTAATCTGTTAACAGTAATTTAATAACGTCAGTATTTTATAATATCTTCCATAATTATTAAACAATCAATATATTGTTCTATTAATTTTAGTGATCGAAGTACTACATTGAATCAATAGTGAATTTTATTTCTAGTGAATTTTGGAACATGCTATTCTTTATAATTTCCAAGTTTTACCGTAAAAAGATTTAAATTTCGGTTTTAAATATTTAAAAATCTTTGGTATTATACATAATTTAATCATTATTTAAAAATATAATTAATATAATTAATTGTTTTTACTCGATTAACTCAATCAATATTTACGATTTTTGAACAGGCTTGGCAAAATAAAGGATTGCGTTCATATTTCAATTCCTTGTAATCTTTAATCCATTCTTCTATTTATGGTTGGCTTTTGTTTCGGCATTGTACTACGCAAGAACTTCACATTGTCACTCGAGTAACTTTAATACAACTAAATGAATTGAAGACTAGACGCAAGTCAATCCACATACGGGGAATCCCGTGTAAGACGACACGGCACACCGGGGAATTCCAAAGCTTAAATTCAGAGCGATGAAAAACGCGGATCTTACGTCAGACGACACAACGAGGTAATGTACAGAGGCGCAGCGAAATATTTTTTCATAATTCAACCAATTTTTGGGAAAAGATGCCAAAAAGTTGGAAAAAGGCTTTAAATAGGCATAAAAAATAATAGGCATGAAAATTCAAAAAGGCAAAAAAGGCATAACTAACCTGATTTGGAAATTTGTGATTCGAGGTTCATCGTAGAAGTATTAAATTATAAATAATATAATATAATTTTAAAAAGGTTTACGATGATATTTGTTTATTTAAGAAAAAAAACAATATTTTCGGTGCAACAATGTTTCAGCTGACACAACAGCCTGTTTCAAGCACGACTAGAATAAAGAGAGAGTATGTTATACAAGTTTTTATGATTAGGTGCCATTTTGTATTTTATTAAAAATTCGAAATAATTACCGTCAGTGAGAGTACTAAATACTCTCACTGTACCAGAGTCTCTTGCTCTTGGGGAAAATACCTTCATTATTAAAAGAATAGATCACAATAAACCCACAAACAAAATAAAATTAAATAATTTGAACAACATCTCATTCGCTCCCAACTTTACTAACCTAAGCAACATCGAATTTTCTCCAAAAGAACTTGACATTTTCAACTTAAATCATAAATTTTCTTTACCTAGGAGCATCAGACCTGTAGATCTTGCTATTAAAATAGAGTCACAACTGTTAAATAACGTTAACATCAAACAAATTTTTCTTGAAAATAACGACATTATAAATAACATTAATAATAAACAAAACAAAATGTACAAACTCCACTCGATTCGTCAAAACATTAGATCTCTTAAACAAAAACTCAATGATAACGAAATCATAGTCACAATGGGTGATAAAAACGCAGGATACGTAATAATGAACAAGCACACCTATATAGAGAAAACAACAGATTTGTTTAAAGATAATAACATTACCCCTATAGCTAAAAACCCAACCACCAACTTTAATAATAGACTAAAGAAATACATCAAAGAACATCATAATGAATTAACCACTTTTAATATAAACACATTCAATTCCATAGTCATGAACCCCCTTATTCCAACTCTCAAAAGTCTAGTCAAATTACATAAAGAGGATAAAGGTATCAGACCCACTATTGCCAACTACAATACACCTTCCAGCAAAATTATCAAAACCTTACAAACTTTTCTATACGAAACATTTCACAACCAATTCTCTTATAACATCAAAAATTCTTCACAACTTATTGAAAAGCTAAAAGAACTACATATTAAAGATAAACACAGACTGATTTCACTAGACATAAAAAACTTGTACACTAACATACCCATAAACCTAATTAATAATCTTCACAATTTAAAGCTAAACCTCATAGAAATTAATTCATTCATCACTCTACTTGGAATTGTATGTGAACAAATTTTTTTCCTTTTTGATAATCAATATTACCACATGAAACAAGGGCTCCCCATGGGGTCACCCATATCTGGCATTATTTCAGAAATATTTGTAAACTCATTGGAAAAAGATCTTTTCTCTAATAAATATGATCTATTCACCAAAGACATAACTTTCTATGGTAGATACGTTGACGATATTTTAATAGTTTATAGGGGTAATAATGCAAAACTGATGGGACTACTAAACATTTTTAATAACCTAAGCAACTTACAGTTCACAATAGAAATAGAAAAACAAAACAGTATCAATTTCCTAGATCTTAAAATCACTAAAAATCTAAATGACAACATCCTCAATTTTAATATTTTCAGAAAACCGACTACCACCGACGCTATTATCCCAAAGAATTCGTTTAATTGCATACAGCATAAAGAAGCTAGCTTCAGATATATGGTTAACAGACTCTTTAACACTCCACTTGATGATAATAATTATAATTTAGAGCTAAAAACTACAATAAAAATTGGTCTCAACAACAATTATAAAATAAACGATATGCAACGAATCTATAACAAAACTCATAACTCATTTATTAATAATTTAATATACCCTCATTATAATTCACCAGTCAGATACATTTCCGTTCCATACATACCTTCTCTTGAATCTAAATTCAAATTTAATCTTCATAAACATAACATTGTACCTGCGTTTTCATCAGGCCTTAAAATTAATAAACTTATAAACAATACTAAACACAGATTCGGTATCGAACAGTCGAGGGGAGTTTACGAGATTCATCGTCCGGAATACAACATGACATACATAGGACAGACAGATAGAAATCTTAAAGTTAGATTCAGAGAACACAAAACTAAAGATTCTTCAACAGTTTATAAACATATATCAACTTATAAACACAATATCTCTTTTCAAAACATCAAACTTTTTAAAAACCTTAAAAAATCAAGGGAAATGGACCTATATGAGGAATACTACATTTATGATGCTAAACAAAAGGACGAGGATTCAATTGTGAATGACATTACAGATATTAATATCAATAGACAGTTTATTAAATTCATTTAACTTAAATTTTTTATACAGACTACGTACGTCACCCCTCCTTTTCAATGCATTCTGGTTCAATCTTCGTCTCAAATCCAGTCGTTCTTAGCGCTTCACGCAAGTTCGATCGTAACTTTTGAAATTTCAACTTTTATTCTTAATTTTTTGTCGAGTTTTTCATTTTACTTTTACTTTTTTGTTTTCATATTTTCCTCATTTACGATGATAAATGGTAAGAAATAGTATTCTATTCCTCATATATTTCCAACTATTGACTACCTTCTTTTATAGTTTTTTCTGAATCTAACAAAGAGTTGTTAAAAAACGTGCGCTTAACTCCTTTATACTTCTAATTTGGCTATAAATAGGATTAATATGTGGAAGTTAACACAAATATACCTGTGGATCCGTTCAACATCGGTCTCTCATACTATTTAGTACTCTCATTGACGGTAATTATTTCGAATTTTTAATAAAATGGCACCTAATCATAAAAACTTGTATAACATACTTTCTCTTTATTCTAGTCGTGCTTGAAAAAGGCTGCTGTGTCAGCCGAAACATTGTTGCATCGAAAATATTGTTCTTTTTTTTAAATAAACAAATATCATCGTAAACCTTTGGTTATTTTAATTTTCTCACTTCAATAAGTGCATTATGTAGATCATGTAAACTTCTTGTTGTTTAACTTTGGTCTTTAATGTACTTTCTAAGTAGTCAACTCTATTCTTTAAAAAGAAGTGCTGCAATAAAATTTTTAATGAGTTAATATATATGTCTTATTTCATTTCCAACTGGGATTTCTCTTGTTGTAACAGTATTTGTAGAATTGACGTCCACTAGTACCTCCTCGACCTCAATCTGTTAATCTGGTAATAAATCTATAACAGAAAATTTAATTTGTTGCTTTTCTCTCTATGTTAGTCAAAAATGCTTCATCTCCAACACGATTTTCTTTTGCCTCTAAAGGAAAACTCTCTGTTACTGGTAATATCTGTAAACAAAGATTTAATGTTAACTTACTGATGTAAAGTTGCTTTTAGTAAATTACTAATACCAAGAAAACTTTAACGATAATAATTACCTGTGTATGTTTGCTCTGGTGGTAAGTTGCAGGTAATAGTGTAGGTACTGCACTACGTTTTAACAATGTAGATGTAACAAAACACTCTGGGGAAAAATGTCTACTGCAAATTTGAATCTTAAATGAACGTTTTTTTGTTGCGCACCATTCCCATTGATTTTTGCCACTGACAAGACCTAGAGTCAAAAAATTTTGTAAATGAAATCACAAACAGCCAGTAATAAGTAGGAAATATAAATTTCAATATTATTGAATTAAAAAAAAGATTACAAATGAAATACTGACCTATCGTTATTCTGTGAAAAACAAAATAACTTTATAAGATCATTTTCACTACATCCACACACAATACAAAACATTTTCCAAAATTACCTTTAATAATTTACACAAAAATAATTAATAAACGAATAGTACAAAGATAAGCTTGGATAAGCTACTAAATTAACCCTAATAGCTAATTTGACACATCAATGTCAAAACCACTGAAACAAATTTGAAACACAGAAAAATGTAGTTGCTGTGAAACGAGATTATACAAATTATAAAAACAGTGTCTCCCTCTTTAAATATTTGGGGGATGTAAACACATCTATGCCAACAGTTTACTGTTTACATCTATCTGTAGCGCCCCTTAAAAGTGACAAAGACATAATATCAGTATTATAATGCGATAAAGAGAAATAGAGAATTGCCTATCATTTTCCCGGTGACTTGAGTCTCTGGTTACTCTGTGCCCACAACCCACATTTTCGATTTAATAAATTAAACTTGTATAATAAAATAAATGACATTGACAGCCGCCATCTTTAATTTAATTTTTTCCATATCTTTGTTAATTATTAAGATAGACTCATCGAGTTTGGACTTATTTCTTATTTTGTAAATGTACTTCTCGTCATTATTTAATTAAATTTAGTTTTAAATAAAAAAAAAAAGTATAAATCCGCTATTTTGATTTTCTAATTATTTTTTTAAGATGCAAAAAACATCAAAAACGTAATGAGCACAAAAAATCCTTTAATTTGATACCCCACAACCCACATTTTCAATTAAATAAATCAAACTTGTATAATAAAATAAATGACATTGACAGCCGACATCTTTAATTTCATTTTTTCGATATCTCTGTTAATTATTAAGATAGACTCATCGAGTTTGGACTTATTTCTTATTTTGTAAATGTACTTCTCGTCATTATTTAATTAAATTTAGTTTTAAATAAAAAAAAAGTATAAATTCGCCATTTTGATTTTCTAATTATTTTTTTAAGATGCAAAAAACATCAAAAACGTAATGAGCACAAAAAATCCTTTAATTTGATACCCCACAACCCACATTTTCAATTAAATAAATCAAACTTGTATAATAAAATAAATGACATTGACAGCCGACATCTTTAATTTCATTTTTTCGATATCTCTGTTAATTATTAAGATAGACTCATCGAGTTTGGACTTATTTCTTATTTTGTAAATGTACTTCTCGTCATTATTTAATTAAATTTAGTTTTAAATAAAAAAAAAAAGTATAAATCCGCCATTTTGATTTTCTAATTATTTCTTTAAGATGCAAAAAACATCAAAATCGTAATAAGCACAAAAAATCCTTTAATTTGATACCCCATAACCCACATTTTCGATTAAATAAATCAAACTTGTATAATATAATAAATGACATTGACAGCCGCCATCTTTAATTTAATTTTTTCGTATATCTTCGTCAAATTTTAAAATAAACTCGCCGTGTTTGCACTTAAAGAACCCGATTTTCAATTTGAAATCGATCTAAAATAACGTGAAATTTTTATTTTTTTATTTCATTAATTTTGACATATGACATTTGACAGGTGTCACTTGCGACGTTTCTATTTCGGCATATATTAATCAATTAAGCGTAAATTTTGATACCAACCTAATCGCTATATCTGAATAAAAATTAATTTTGACATTTTAACGCAAATTGTAGTAATTTTAAATTCGTTAAATAAATTTAAAAAGTATTCGATTTTTCTCTTAATTATCCTAATTGGTTTTAAATAAAGGATTTTTAAATCTAACGAAGCGTAATACGTCATTTTCAAAATGGCGGATATGACACATGTCAAATTTTGTTTTTCTTCAATGTCACATTTAAACTTTTTTATGAAATAAAATAACTAATTTAGTTATTTTTTAACATTAATTAAAGATATTTTACGGATAATAACGAAATTATTAAATTCAAAATGGCGTATTGGACATCTGTCAATGCCAAACGTCAATTTCATAATAAAAGGTACCCTAATCGAGTTTGGTATCAAATTAAATGATTTTAATGATTGGTATTAAATTAAACGATTTCCCAAGCTTAATAAAATTGTGTTATTAAAATTCAAGATGGCGGATTTGACATCTGTCAATGTCAAACGTCAATTTCATAATAAAAGATACCCTAATCGAGTTTGGTATCAAATTAAATGATTTTAATGATTGGTATTAAATTAAACGATTTCCCAAGATTAATAACAGTTTATTAAATTCGTTTAACTTAAATATTTAAAATTTTTTATACAGACTACGTACGTCACCCCTCCTTTTCAATGCATTCTGGTTCAATCTTCGTCTTAAATCCAGTCGTTCTTAGCGCTTCACGCAAGTTCGATCGTAACTTTTTGAAATTTCAACTTTTATTCTTAATTTTTTGTCGAGTTTTTCATTTCACTTTTACTTTTTTGTTTTGATATTTTCCTCGTTTACGATGATAAATTGGTAAGAAATAGTATTCTATTCCTCATATATTTCCAACTATTGACTATCTTCTTTTATAGTTTTTTCTGAATCTAACAAAGAGTTGTTAAAAAACGTGCGCTTAACTCCTTTATACTTCTAATTTGGCTATAAATAGGATTAATATGTGGAAGTTAACAAAAATATACCTGTGGATCCGTTCAACATCGCTCTCTCATACTATTTAGTACTCTCACTGACGGTAATTATTTCGAATTTTTAATAAAATGGCACCTAATCATAAAAACTTGTATAACATACTCTCTCTTTATTCTAGTCGTGCTTGAAAAAGGCTGTTGTGTCAGCCGAAACATTGTTGCACCGAAAATATTGTTTTTTTCTTAAATAAATGTTTCAGAGAGCAGCAAGAATATGTAAAGGAGATAACCTAAAGAAGGAAGAACGGTTTCTACGGAACGTACTACAGAAAAATGGATATAGTTTAAAGGACATCAACCGAGCCACCAAGCAGCGGAAGCAGGGAGAAGAAGCTGCAGCAAGTACAGAACCAGCTGGTTTCATCTGTCTTCCTTACGTTTCCAGTGTAACGGAACGAATTGCAAGACACCTCAAGAAAACCGACATCGTGGTACGATATGGAACGGTCACCAAAATTCGGAATACACTCCCGGTAGCCAAGGACAAGCTACCTCTATTAAAACCTCTATAAACTACCTCTATTAAAAGTTGCGGAACATTGCCATTCAGAGGGACACCGAATAAACTTCGACAAAACAAAGGTTCTGGCTAGGAATAATAAATATCATCAACGGCTGACAAGAGAAGCCATAGAAATCCACCGACATAAAAACAACGTCAACAGAGAGGATGGCTGGGAACTCAGCAGAACATGGAAGATGGTGGTGAAGACGAACACGACTCCCAAACCAGACGCGACGCAGTAATTAGTTAGTAATTAGCTTGTAATTAATATAAATTAATTATTAATTAGTTTTTCGACCTATATATTGTTTTACGATCCCCGATTTTGTCAGTTAGAACCATCTGAAGAAGGTTGCAACATGGCATCCGAAACGTCAAACATTTTTTCAAAAAACGCACGGCGAAACCCGAAAGTTTCTAGTTTTAGATCTAGTGTTAGTCCTAGTGATAGTTCTAGTGTTAGTTCTAATTTTAGTTCAATTAACACCGGTCGTGAAAGCCTTCGTACTTATAGTAATTCTTTCTTAGAAACCAATTCCATATTATTTATGAAAAGTCTCTTTTGTATAAAGATTTGTATATTCAATAATATTGATTTTCTAGATTGAGTAGACAACTTATACTACAAGTTGAAATTTTCGAATTCATTCATAAGTATACACTTAGCAGCAGAAGTCTGCGTACAAAAAACTTCTAACACTTTAACTGAAAAAATAAGGGTCATGATCTAATGTGATAAACTTCATTTTTTTTTATTTTGTGTATTAACTACATATAATTCTATTAACAAAATATGCATCAATAAAACAGAAATATTAGTTACAAAAAAAATTAAAATTAAAAATTCTCCAAATAATGCGTATGCAAAAATCTGCGTATAAATAAAGACGCCTTCTCCAAAATATACTTATTTACTTAAATACGTAGTTGGCGATGTACGCTTTCCAATTTAAATAAAAGATAATCGGTATCAATTATATTAGCAGAGGCTTAGAAGCTAAAAGTTAGAATGGACACGAAAGGAAAGGAAATTGAATTGGGAGAGAGAAACATTATTGTAAAGTTATGGAAAGAGGGAAAATCTTTTCGAAAAATAGGAGAAACTGTCGGCAGGTCACACTGCAGGTTAGAAAAGAACCTAGGCTGACGGCAAAAAAAATAGTAGAAAATGCACAAGAAGAATTTCATAAAACTATCAGCAAAGATACGGTGAGAAGGACGTTAAAAAAAGCTAACTATCACAGTCGCGTTGCACGAAAAAAGCCATTTGTGTCAGAGGTCAATCGTCAGAAGCGGATCGCCTTTGCAAAAAAACTCTTAGACAAGCCCATTGAATTCTGGGAGAAAGTTCTCTTTATAGATGAGAGCAAATTTTGCATTTTCGGCATTAAGGGTAAACAACTTGTATGGAGAAAACCTAATACTGCCCTTAATCCCGAAAATTTGAAAGCGACTGTAAAACACGGAGGTTGTGGAGTTATGGTTTGGGGGTGTATGTGCACCAAAGGGGTGGGAAGGTTGGTTTTCATAACATCGACAATGGACCATAAAATGTATATAGACATTTTAAAAGAAAATTTGAAGCCTAGCATCGAAAACTTGGGCTTGGGGCCCGAATACTTTTTTCAACAAGATAATGACCCCAAACATTGCGCCCACAACACTAAGCTTTGGCTACTATACAATACCCCAAAGCAACTTAAAACACCTCCACTATCGCCGGACTTGAATCCCATCGAACACCTCTGGGATTTACTGGAACGCAGGATTCGGCAACACAACATAACGTCGAAGGAAACGTTAAAAAATGTTATGATTGAGGAATGAGCCAAAATCAGTTCGGACGAAACGAAGAAATTAGTGCACTCCATGCCTAAACGTTTAAGGGAGGTCGTTAAACGTAAAGGTTATCCGACCTCATATTAATATAGAAACAATGATCTCATTTATGAATTTTTTATAAATACTGTCCTGACTTGTACGCAGATTTTTGCATACCCGTTATTTGTAAAATTTTTAGTTTTGATTTTTTTCTGTAACTACTGTTTCTGTTTTGTTGAAGCATATTTTGTTAATAGAATTATATGTAGTTAATATACAAAATAAAAAAAAATCAAGTTTATCACATTAGATCATGACTCCTATTTTTTCAATTAAAGTATTACAAGTTTTTTGTATGCTGACTTCTGCTGCTGAGTGTAGTTGCTTTCGTTTGCCGTTAGAGGCAGCACGAGCTAGAGCAACCCAACTCGACCAGTTGAATAACTATGTATATCTATAAACAATGCTTTTATATTCTTTTGAGGAACAAAAAGTTATTATTGAATTGTTACCAAAAATTGAATCAAATAAAATAATATATGCAACCCAAACTACTATAATTCCAAATTTTAAACTAACAATAAATCAAAACAAATCTTAACATGTAGTTATTTTTTAAGATTAATATAAAGTAATTAAGACCAAATCATTAATTATATTTATCTAAAAACATCTTAATAATAATAATAGTAATAAAATTAAATAGAAGCACCATCTATCAAAAATAACCTCTATTACAAAAACGTCACATTTTCAAACCGAACCTAACTTCACACCAGACATTAATCATTGTTTACAAAATGTAATTATGACAAACATTGCTAAAATAACCCGAAAAAAATCAACCAAAACCCTTTTTTTCGACAACAAATCATTTCGGTATGTAAATTAAACTTCGAACGATAAAAACGATCTCCAGCAACGATGAGTTTTCTTTGATATAACCGCAAAAGAAAAAAAAGTGAGGTTATGGCCGATACGGATTGCGCTAGCGAAAGTGCTAGTTCCGTTTGCGATGAGGAAAGAGTCCGGAGGCTTTTCCAAGCTTGCGATGCTAATGGAGATGGATACATAGATAGGTAATAAATTAACTAATTTAATCAATAATTTTAAAGTACAATAAAGTTTCGCTAATTCGTACAGCCCCAAATCTGAACATGATTAGAAAATGTGAATTTGTAATTAGGTAAGCGAAATTAAGAGATCTGTAGAGAGAGAAGATATTTTTAAAACACTGAAGAGTATTTCAATTAAAAATGCTTAAATCCGTATTAATGTTTGTCAATTTCTTCAAAATTTATTAGCAAAATGTTTGAGAAACATATTTTAAGATAAATTTAATTAAAAGATTCATCCATTAACCAATCATAATGTGCAAAATAGGCATAATCATGGTAATAATCCCTTAAATAACTTAACCAGAATTAAAAGCCTTACTACAATAAATCTATAAATATGTATTTATAAGACTTTTCTGACAATATTTAAATTTGAGTCATTAATTTGATTTTATCTAATTTTAATTGATTCCGATTAGCGAAGCTTTACTATATACCCACATTGGGAGTAATGTTAATAATTTAAATTAAATAAGACATAAACTGCTGTCTCACTATTCATTTATTAGTATTGGTACCGATTTTGATTTATATAAAAGCCATATGTATGTATGTAGGAAAGCGGAGGGTACGCTAAAGCATACAGCGCCTAGGCCCCAATTGTACATCCTCCCACACTCTCTCCGGCTACATTAACCTGCCTAAGGAACTTCCGAAGGCTAGGTTACAGCGCAGAGGTGTGTTCCTGATGCCATCTGTGCTCCGCCATTCCGCTCCAAAGTCTCTCATTCTGAGATGGCTAGGGTTTTCTCCAGTATCATCGTTAAAGTATAAATTGTAAAATAGATAACTTTCGACTTAAAAACGATGTTTATTAACAGAATATATCGGTGCTACACGTGTTTCGCCCAGTCTTTAGGGCATCGACTAAAAACAAGATGTATATAAAGATTTTTAAGATAACTATTACAGAAAATTATTAATATAATAAATATAATGAATATCATTTACCGTCAAGAAGGCTATAGATGTACAAAACAGGATATTTTATATTTAACTAGGTGTAACATTTCTTCTTGTCAAATTTTTTTATGTTTCGAAATGAACAATTTATTTGAGTCGAAATTTAATATAAAATTGTAATCAAGTTATAAAAGGTGTGGTCAAAATGTAAAAAACTATTTAAGTACTGAGGAAAAATTAAAACAGTTAACGGACGTACACTCAGCAGCAGAAGTCTGCATACAAAAAACTTGTAATACTTTAATTGAAAAAATAAGAGTCATAATCTAATGTGATAAACTTGATTTTTTTTTATTTTGTATATTAGCTACATATAATTCTATTAACAAAAGATGCTTCAACAAAACAGAAACAGTAGCTACAGAAAAAAATCAAAACTAAAAAGTCTACAAATAACGGGTATGCAAAAATCTGCGTACAAGTCAGGACAGTATTTATAAAAAATTCATAAATGAGATCATTGTTTCTATATTAATATGAGGTCGGATAACCTTTACGTTTAATGACCTCCCTTAAACGTTTAGGCATGGAGTGCACTAATTTCCTCGTTTCGTCCGAACTGATTTTGGCCCATTCCTCAATCATAACATTTTTTAACGTTTCCTTCGACGTTATGTTGTGTTGCCGAATCCTGCGTTCCAGTAAATCCCAGAGGTGTTCGATGGGATTCAAGTCCGGTGATTGTGGAGGTGTTTTAAGTTGCTTTTGGGTATTGTATAGTAGCCAAAGCTTAGTATTGTGGGCGCAATGTTTGGGGTCATTATCTTGTTGAAAAAAGTATTCGGGCCCCAAGCCCAAGTTTTCGATGCTAGGCTTCAAATTTTCTTTTAAAATGTCTATATACATTTTATGGTCCATTGTCGATGTTA
Source organism: Onthophagus sagittarius (assembly GCA_036711965.1). Taxonomy (NCBI): domain Eukaryota; kingdom Metazoa; phylum Arthropoda; class Insecta; order Coleoptera; family Scarabaeidae; genus Onthophagus; species Onthophagus sagittarius. Next base: position 26,475,432 of record JASERS010000010.1, on the reverse strand, counting down.
TGAAAACCAACCTTCCCACCCCTTTGGTGCACATACACCCCCAAACCATAACTCCACCACCTCCGTGTTTTACAGTCGCTTTCAAATTTTCGGGATTAAGGGCAGTATTAGGTTTTCTCCTTACAAGTTGTTTACCCTTAATGCCGAAAATGCAAAATTTGCTCTCATCTGTAAAGAGAACTTTCTCCCAGAATTCAATGGGCTTGTCTAAGAGTTTTTTTGCAAAGGCGATCCGCTTCTGACGATTGACCTCTGACACAAATGGCTTTTTTCGTGCAACGCGACTGTGATAGTTAGCTTTTTTTAACGTCCTTCTCACCGTATCTTTGCTGATAGTTTTATGAAATTCTTCTTGTACATTTTCTACTATTTTTTTTTGCCGTCAGCCTAGGTTCTTTTCTAACCAGCTGTACAATTTTTCGCTTCTCTCGGTTTGTTATAAGGGGTGGTCTACCAGATCGCGGACGTGAGAGGTAATCTTCAGTGTCTTTATAATTATTAATTACTCTTTGAATGGAAGAGTGTGACCTGCCGACAGTTTCTCCTATTTTTCGAAAAGATTTTCCCTCTTTCCATAACTTTACAATAATTTTTCTCTCTCCCAATTCAATTTCCTTTCCTTTCGTGTCCATTCTAACTTTTAGCTTCTAAGCCTCTGCTAATATAATTGACACCGATTATCTTTTATTTAAATCGAAAAGCGTACATCGCCAACTACGTATTTAAGTAAGTAAGTATATTTTGGAGAAGGCGTCTTTATTTGTACGCAGATTTTTGCATACGCATTATTTGGAGAATTTTTAATTTTAATTTTTTTTGTAACTAATATTTCTGTTTTATTGATGCATATTTTGTTAATAGCATTATATGTAGTTAATCCACAAAATAAAAAAAAATTGAAGTTTATCACATTAGATCATGACCCTTATTTTTCAGTTAAAGTGTTAGAAGTTTTTTGTACGCAGACTTCTGCTGCTAAGTGTATATCATTTTCATAAAAAATCTGAAGTTGTTACTATCTAAAATGTCATTAATTAATGAATCGGGGTTTCTTTTTTGATTTTTTGAATAAAGAACTCTTCATATAGGTCGAGTTTTTTCGATTTTTTAAGATTTTTTAAAAGTGAAAGGTTATTAATGTTTATGGAATGTTTATGTGTTTGAAAACATTGGAAGTGTGTTTTGTATTGTGTTCTTTGAATCTTGTTAACAGATTCCTTCCAGTTTGCCCTACATATCTCATATCACAGTCGTTACATTTTATCAGATAAACCCCACTTTTCTGATGGTCTTCAAATTTATGTCCGTTGTTACATAGTATGTGGCCCAATTTACCTCTAGACATGAATGCTGGAACAAGGTTATATTTATTGAAGTTGTTCTTTAGATTATGGTTAAAAGAAAGTGAAATGTATTGTTTTCTAGAATTGTAACATGGATAAACGAGTTTTTTAATATTATTTCTGTGTATTTTAATGATAGATTGCATATTATTGAGGTTGTAACCATTGTTGATTCCAAATGTTGTTAAGTTCTTTATAGAAGTTGTTCAGATCTAGAGGAGTGTTGTATAGTCGATTAAAGGGAAAATAGAAAGAGGCGTTCTTATGAGTTGAGGAGTTATAAGAATTATTGGGTATGATGGTGTCGGTAGTGGTTGCTTTTCGGAAGATGTCGAAATCAAAGCTACCTTTATTAATGTTTTTTGTTATAGTAAGGTCTAGAAAATTTATACTGTTGTTAATTTCCTTTTCCATGGTAAACTGTAAATCGTTGATTGTATTGAAGATGTTAAAAAGAGCAATCAATTTTGCGGGTTTGTATGTATGAATTATGATGATGTCATCAACGTATCTACCGTAAAAAATAATCTCTCCTGTAAATTTATCGAATTTGTTGGAAAAAACTTTGTTTTCGAGATTGTTCACAAAGATATCTGCGAGGATGTATGAAATGGAGAACCCATAGGCAGACCGTCAGTCATGTTAAAAAATTTTTGTTGTTAAAAATGAAAAAGTTTTGTTTGCATACAAGTTTAATTATTGAACAAAGGTTATTGATGTCTTCGTCGGTGACGCCATCATAATCAAGTCTATGTTGTATTAGGCGCTTTTTAATGATTTTTAAGGTTTCATCTACAGGGATATTCGTGTAAAGGTTTTTTATGTCAAAGGAAACTATTGAAGTATCGTTATTGATTTGTACTTCTCTAAGTTTTTGTATTAGGTCATTGGTATTTTTAATTCTATATTTTATAAATGGATCGAATGTTTCCTAAAGAAACTTTTGAAGGTCTCTTGCAATTTTCTCTGTGGTAGTATTCTTATTGCTTATAATGGGTCTAATAGATTGGTCCTTCTTATGAAGTTTTATAAGTGATTCCAGTGTTGGAGGTAGTGGGTTCATTTCTAATAAGTTATTGGTGTTAATGTTGAATTTATGCAGACTATCTTTACAGGTTTTTATAAGCTTTTTAAATTGACTATTAAAGTGATTGGTGGGGTCTTTGTTAATTTCTTTAATATTATTTTGTGCAAAGAATTCATAGGTTTTTTGATGTATAAATCTTGTTCAATAATGACAATTCCAGCATTCTTGTCCCCTAAGGTGACTGTAAGTTTATGGTCTTTGATTTTTTGCTTAAGTTTTTTAAGATCTTTGAAGTTAATATTATTGTGGGTGTTGTGGTCTTTTGTGTTAACTTGTTTAATGAAATGTTCGTTTTCTCTGATAATATCTTTGAAATTTGGGTGCTTGTAAATTTGTGTTTCTATTTCTATGGCTGTATCTGTTGGGTTGATTTTGTTTTTTATAGTAAATTTATGACCTAGATTAAGAATTTACTTATCTGAGTCACTCAGGGAGCAAGAACTGAGGTTGCTATATCTTGGTGCAAATGAGAAGGCCTCATCTAAGTTAAGATCAATTGGTCTGTTGTAATCCGTAACTGAGATTCTTCTTACTGAAAACTCAGTGTTATTATTACTTACACCTTTTTTGTTGTTAGTAGGGTCATTAAGTCTATTGTTAGTGTAAATATTTTTCCTATGTTGCGTCGTAATCTTTTCGTTGTTGATGTTAGGTAGTTTGGGTTTGTAGTTGTTAGTTTGTTTGTTTTCCTCAGTTTTCTTTAATTTTTTTTTGTTTAATTTCGTTAGTCTTGTCCTGTATCAATCTTTTCATCTTGTTCTTTTTTACATCTCTGGACTTCATGGTGCGGTATGTTACGTCTTCTCTAATTTTCTCCAATATGTTCTCCATTTCCAAGTATGTTATATGTATGAATATGTATATGTATGAATTGTATCAATTTCAGTTTGTTTGTGGTATAGGTATCTAAGTTCTTTTCGCATTAGTCTTTTTTCCAATTCAAATTTGTGTTCTGTTTTGTTGCTTGGGATCTTGATTTGGAATGATTTAGGAGTAATTCTTTTCTTAATGGCTGTGTGTAGGAATTGGATGTTGTCTTTAGTTTTTTCTCTGTTTAACATCTTGTGCCTTAAGTTTTGGAGAATTACGGATAACTCCGCATTTTTTAAAATGGCTATGGTTTTCTCCAGTATCATCGTTAAAGTATAAATTGTAAAATATAATAAAAATATAATATCACATTCTGAGGTCTTATAGAGTGGGGCATTCACATGAGATGTGTCGAACAGTCTCCTCGCTCTCTTCACAAAAGCGACAGACGGGACTAATAGCAAGCTTAAGGTTGTTTACCTTACACTGACCCATAATGAGTCCCGTTAAAATACGTAGGGCGCTTCAACCGAGTCTTACGAAAGACAAGGCTGTCTTTGCTGAAAGATAACACAACAGTTCTTTAGACAGATAGCAGCCCTTTGTCCTATCCCACCAGTCCGTGAATTTCCTGTGGATGAAATTTTTGATAAGCTCAATTTGAGTTGATTAACGGTTCAGGTGAACAGATAGCTCGCTTGGCAGCTCTTTTGGTAAGCCTATCAGCGTGCTTATTATCTGAACAGATCGAGTGTCCTTTTATCCATAGAAGTGAAACACAGTTATGTGTCGCGGCCTTCTCCAATGTTAGGTGACAGTCCATGACAAGTCCTGAGGTAATAGTTATTCTACTCAGGGCTAAAATGGATTCTCTACTCTCAGTATAAATTGTGAAAGTCTTATTATAAGTTAGCACGTAACATGGTTACTAATATGCTTCGTAATTGTAAAAAAAAATTATCTGCAAAGATTTTTAAATACTGGCAACGTGGCTGGGTGCTGGTCTGCGTTAAGAATGACTAATCTAGTTCAGTTCAGGCGCGGGGCATTACCTAGCCACTTTACGGATGCTTTTGTCATTAATGATTACTTTGTTGACTCGATTCCCAATACGAATCATACAATTCTTGGAGATACTTACATGGGCGTAAATGAAAACGTTAGTAGTATTCTTAAATTATCAACAGCATCGGAAGGTGGCATTTTCAATATTTTGCATTCAATAAAATCCAATGCAACTGGCCCTGATCAGATATCTATTAAGTTGTTAAGGTGCTGTATGCCATTTTTATTACCCTACAAAACTCACATTATTAATTTTTGTATTAAGAACGGTGTTTTCCCTTCCGCCTGGAAATTGGCTGTTGTGCATCCGATACCGAAAGTTGCGAGTCCAGTACTAACGTCAGACTTGCGCCCAATAAGTATCTTAACTGCGATTTCAAAGGTTTTAGAAAAAGTTGTTAATGTACAACTGCTACAGCATGTCGAAGTAAACAAGATCCTATCTAATGTTCAATCAGGTTTTAGGCGTGATCATAGCTGTATAACTGCTTTAGCGTGTGTTGTTGATGATATAATAAGCGCGACAGATCGCGGCTATATGACCATTCTCGTCCTATTGGACTATACAAAGGCCTTCGCTACGGTGAATCATGAGCTTCTGCTAGTAATTCTCAAATACTACGGTTTGGATATTTCTGCAATTTCTTTCTTTGAAAGCTACATGAGTAATCGACAACAATTCGTGCAGTTGCCTAACCATCGATCAACAGTACGGCAGCTCAAGTCGGGTGTAGCACAAAGTTCAGTGCTCTTTCCAACTTTGTTTTCAATCTATACAGCACCATTATTTAACGTATTTAAGCATAGCAAAGTACATTTTTATGCAGATGATACGCAAGTATACATATCTTACAAGCCGGAAGACCAACAACACTATGTAAACTTATTGAATAAAGAGCTAAGAGAAGTGGTATTAGCTGCTACCCAACATGGCTTGGTATTCAATGCCAACAAATCAAAAGTTATGGTATTCGGTTGTGGAACGGACGTGCAGCGGTATAGTGGAGATATTCAGGTTTATCAAAATTTAACTTTGGAGATGTGGTGTATGGGCCGAGTTTACTTAAAGTTGATGAACAACGAATTCAGAGAGCACAAAACGCCTGTTTGCGATTCATTTTTGGTATTGGAAGGTTTGAAAGAATTTCACAAAAATTATGGGAATTAAAATGGCTTAATATGTTTTATAGGAGACATCTTCACTGTTGTGTATTTTACCACAATATAATTCGGAGAGAAAAGCCCGAATACTTGTACCGAAAAGTTCAGTACCGCACCGATATTCACAATTTGAATTTGAGATTCAGGGGAACTCTATCATCGCCCGCTCACCATACTGAAGTATTTAAAAGAAGTTATCATTATCAAATTGTAAAAGTGTATAATAATCTGCCCCCCGAAGCAATCCAGCTGGCAAGCATTTCCACTTTCAGAAAGTATATATTCGGTGTCTTATTTGATCAACAAATGGCTGAGTTAAGTTCTTAATTTACAATGTCCGCATCTGAATCTTCTGCTTTTTTTTTGTTTCTTTCTCATTGTTTCATAATATTACGAGTTTTTAGTTTTAAGTTATAGGTTAAGTTGAGCAGTGCTTAGACACTGAACTTCGCCTTTTTATACCTTATATGCCATGTATTTTTATTTATAATGTATCTAGTAATACTTTTTATTATGTTGCATTATTGGGTATAAATAAAGACATTATTATTACCTTGCAAGTTGGATCTGACCATAAAGTCAGCGGCAAGTAGAATGGCGATTAATTCTGCCTGTATGGCGGTGGTACCTTTACCTAATGGAGTGGATATGTGGAGTTGGAGATCGCACCAGAAAACTCCAGCTCCAGCTCCTTCCCGACTAACCAAACCAGCACTGTAGATTTTGTTACTTTTATTTACTTCTACTTCTGTGGAACTTGGGTACGTGAGATAACTCTTAGTAAAAATGTGTTGTAGGGGTATGAAGTCCGTTTTACGTTCCAGAATTGGCGAGTAACCGACCATTTCATTCCAGAGTACGGCATTTTTACTGTTTCTCTCACCCATAAATATTCCTGCTGTACGTAGTCGAAACATGTTCACCAGTGCCACTTCTTGAATGAACAAATGAAGTGGCGGTAGGTTTAAAATGATTTCCATGGCTGCAGTGTAACATACGTAGTAACATACAAACACACAAGTCTCTGTACTTTATTTAGTGTAGCAGTGGAAATAAATTTTAAGGTTTTTGACCACCAGACTACTGCACCATATGTAAGCATAGGTCGAATTACAGCTGTGTAGATCCAGAGGGCAGTTTTAGGTGACAGCCCCCATGTCTTACCTATAGTCCTCCGGCACTGGCTGAATGCAACATACGCTTTCTTTACTCTATTGTCTAGGTGAGCCTTCCATGTCATTTTGTTGTCAAGTATAATGCCCAGATATTTCAACTTGAGAGCCACTTTGCTTACCTTTGGAAAGTATGGTTAGATCATCTGCATAACTAACTGTTGTGAAGTTGGCTTTAGCGAGGGATTTCAAGAGGTTATCCAGGGTGATATTCCACACCAATGGGGAAAGTACACCCCCTTGTGGACAGCCTCGAATAACTCCTCCATGAAGACTGACATCGCCAGCCCTAATCTTAACTATCCCATGCTTGAGAGCGTTCTCAAACCAACCACAAAGAGTCGGTGGAGCTTTATGCTCAAGCAAGGCATCGTTAATACCAGAAAAAGTTGTTTTATCAATAGCTCCCTCTATATCTATGAACACACCAAGGCTGACCTACAAAGCTGGTCACCGAGTAAAGAGCCGTTAGTGTGGACTTGCTCGGAGTGTAGGTATGCTGATTAGGATTTACTGGTGCAATTGAAAGACAGAAATACTTAATATAGCGATCACACAGCCTCTCCAAGGTTTTCAAAAGAAAGGAGGAGAGGCTGATAGGTCTAAACGATTTCGGTGTGAAATAATCTAACTTACTCGGTTTTGATATGAAGTTCACCGTAACCTCACGCCACCGATTGCGCTCACCAGGTGAGGTACAAAATCCTCCAAGCCCCATTGTAGAAAGGCTAGTATAATACCATCTGGTCCTGGTGTTTTGAACGGCGAAAAACTATTAATTGCCCACCGTATCTTTTCCTCCCTGCAAGTTTCTTCGGCTAAGATCCAATCATCTACAGTAGGTTCATGGTTGGTGTCCTGAAGTGAACACATGGGACTTCTGGAAAATGCACCTCCATTAATAGATGAAGACTCTCCAAAAGGTTTTTCAATTCGTCGTTCAGGGTCAGATGAAAGTACCCGATTTAGGTGAGAGATTTCGAAACTTCTTCACAGAATTTCCTCCACGTTTCTCGCTTCCTATGATGAGCGCTTTATTTAAATTCCGCTAACTTACCCCAGTAAAGTTTTAAGTCGGAATCTAATTTTGAATTTTTAACTCTATTAAAGGCTGTCCTTGCTTCTTGTTTAAGTTTGCCGAGTTTGAGGCACCACCAAACGGTAGCACGCCCCGAGACGGCCTCAGATCGAAGAGTACAGGCTTTTCTGTAACCTTTAATTAAGGAGTCGCAAATGGTAGTTAAGTACTTCTCAACCTCAAAGCTTTTAGTTACCTTAAGCAAACCGATTTCGTTCAAACTCCCCGTTAGTATAGATCTGAACTCGTCCACATCCGTCCTTCTGGGGTTACGCTTTAGGTTCTTTCCAATCTTTAAGGTACCAAGATCAAACGTGATCCACCTATGGTCTGACATTGAAACTTCGTCAGAAACTGTCCAGGCGTGGATCGAGGACGAGATACTTATCGATGTCAATATCTGATTGACCTCTAGTTGTTATAAAGGTCGGCTCAGAGCCTCGATTAAGTATATCTAAATTACTGCTAAAAATGAATTCAAGAAGAGACTTACCTCTCCCATTATCATCAGCGCTACCCCAAGCAGTAGAATGTGCATTGGAGTCACATCCGATGACAAGATTCCAGTTACCTTTTTTAGCGTCCTCGACCAGCCTTTCCAACCCTTGCGATGGAGGCTGTTCTTCAAACGGTAGGTAAACTGATGCCATCGTAATTTCCTTAACCTTCCGATTAATGGTGCATCGTACTCTAATCGATGTAACGTCTCTACCTGTATGCTGAGGCAACACGTAAATGTACGTAAATGGCAGTTCCAACTTTGTTACTGGCAGGGCAACTAAAAATAGAACCACTTAAGTCACTGAAATCGCAGACTTTGGATTTGAAAACCCAAGGTTCTTGGATCAGTGAAATAGTGTTAATCATCAGATCAAGGTGGCGACAAAGGGTCGCAGTTGCTGCCCTACTGTGATGTAGGTTGTCCCTTAAGTCACCTACCCTCTGTACGTCATCTGTTCCGGTCATTCCGACGAGGCGAGTTCACCAGCTGATGCTGTTTTGGGCGAAGGTGTGTCCAATATGGACTCATCTAACTCCTTAAGCGAATCCGGGGTTCTGGGGTCGGCATCGAGATTGATGAGAGTATTATCATCAGCCTCAGACGTTGGAACTTCAATCGATTCCATCCTCTCGACCGTTTCTCCTTCCGTGGCTGCTTCATCCCCTTGTTGAGGCAAGCTATAGGGTCTGTCCTCACTTCGTGGCACCAATTGGCGACATCAAGATGTCTATGTTGGACCGCTAGAATCTGAAGTGTCTGTTCTTTTGTATTAACATCTACATCATTGTCCGCAATCCAAATTTGGATTCGTGATAGGGTAGGGAGATCAACTTCCTTAACGACGCTTAGAACCACGTCCTTTAGGGGTGGTATTAGTGGTACTGCAGCCTTCCACCACGTTAAAGAGTGGTCATCATTGCAGGCGACCTATAAGATCTGGCCTGCATACACCATCGATGTGAACGTTGGTATAGGCCTAAGTTTTTTAGGGTCGAGCTGAGTGATTGTTTTAGACAATGAATTAGTCTCGCTGAGTTTCCCCAGCTGATTTTAGCCGTTGATAATGGCTAGTTTAAGGTGCGATAAGAGCGCTTCCTTGAAGCTTTTTTTAGGGCCCTGTTGAGCCGGTTTTACCAGGGCGGATTCCTGCTTCTACCTCTTCGATTCCTTTAATGAGGGTTCGGTAGAGGTGGCGGATCGCTACCTCTTGGTTTGCACCCTCGCCTGTCCCAGAGTGCGTACATCTTTTCTACCACTTTGCACTGGTTAGTCGGTCCTCGCCCCTATGGGTGGCTTATGAGGGGCTCGGCTATAGCCCGGATGCGGATTATTCGAAGCAAGGATTCTTTCCCTCTCCTTCTTTTTCCATTTAATTTCAACCCCACACGGTCTGCGTCTACGGTGGCGGACTTCTGTGAAGTCCTGGCTTCCGGACGGGCCCGGTTGAGAAACTGTCGCGGGCTTAGGGGTTGAACTCCTAGAGCTCATTCCGCCTTTAAAAAACACAAAATAACCTTCCCCCACGAAAAATCAACCAGCCCAAACAAAACTCTGGTGGCGCACGTGTGAAAAATTAGGTTATAACTCTAAGTAAAACAATAATTACAAAATGTATAATTAAACAGACTAAAACGATATAAATAAAATGGTATAAAAGAGTCAAATTAAAGGTACATCAAAACGGAAATCCAAAGTGTTAAAATTAAAATACACTATACAATAATTTTTATATAATCCAAAACCGGTACAGATACTAATAAATAAATAGCGAGAAAGAAGTTTATGTTTTATTTAATTTAAAAATTTTAATTTTAGTCAAGATTTATTGTCGATATGCCGGGAATTAAGCCTCGAGGACTCTTTAGACGAATTAATGCTCCAATTGGGGGCAGACTCCCAAGGGAGGATATCCTATGAACAATTTTTACAAAGAAGATTAGCTTTACGACCAGAAATCGACGCCTTAAAGCATTCCAAACACACGGATAACACCAGCGAAAATAGCCAAGGAAAATTGGACAGTTGGGAATGGGATTCTGGAGCTAGGGATATGAGTCCAATTCCGAAAAGTTTGGAGAAAAAATCGTTCAAGTTTTCAGAGGAGGCTTTTAAAGTAAGTAAATTTTCTTGCTAATTAATAACTTGAGTTGGTTTTGATGAGGTGTAATGAATATGTAATAATTAGAAAGTTTCCTGTGAATTTAACCTAAATATTTGTGCAAAATGATTAAAAAAATTGGGTTGAAACGGAACACAAAATCAACTGGGTCATGTAAAGGTGCCCTAGTTTCCTGGTAAACTGTACTACTTTACGTTCAAAGCACATTATCATTATATTCATAGTTGACTTTAAAAATAGAATCATAAAAAGATTAGTACGAAAATATTTATTTAAAATAAAATCAAATCATTTAAAACGTAAGAAAGACGAAAAAACGATAGAAAGTAATCATTATTTTATTAATGAATAAATAAATAAATGGGGCACCGCCCTCACTAAAGCGGGGATCATTGAGAAAAATCGATTTTGCAACGTTGCACCGACAAGAGGAGTTGAGAGTTGAGAGGAAGGAACTTGAAGGCGAAGCAGCAAAACGTCCACACTTTACGAGACGCCTTCTCCGAAGGCTTTTGCGACCACTCTGTGTAGAATACACTCGCGACGCGTCGTTCTATTACGTAATCCAACACGACCCGCAGAACCGAACCGATCCCGTTTTCCGTCGTCATTTGGCGTCGAGACGTCCTACAAGAAGCACGTAAAAAAAAACGCGTGTTGAAATAAGAAAAAATGTGAAGCAATTTGTTTATAGACTAAAATTAAACAAAAATTGACCGAATTTTTGTTGTTGATTTAATAAAGAAAATAAAATCCTGGCGGGTGTTGAAACGTTAAACGATATCGTTGGTGGTTTGAACGCGGTCGGCGGTGGTAAGAGAACATTTTTGGGTGGAACGACTTACGTATTTAACCCGGTTGAAACGTGCACGCGAACGCCGACGCCGGAAAAAACATCGATACAACAAGAAAAACCCAACGAAGATGTTCCCGAAACAACCCTCGTTTCGCCCCAAAGCGTCGTCGCGTTGGATCGTAGATCACTCGGTCATAGCAATTATATGGCCGAATACGATTTAAGTTTTCGCGTTTGCGACTTCGACGCCGCCGACAGACATGATAGGTGTTGCGTCGGAGGGAAATACGGAAATTTGTACACGATTACAACGGCAGGCGTTAATAACGGAACCCTCGAAGAGCGAACTTACGATGAGCCGTATGCGGGCGATCTTCCGAGGAGGTCGTGGTTGTGTTGCCCCGGGTCGCAAACGAACCCCGAAGGGGATCAACCGGCTTTATTATCGGCAGGAGAATTGGGGGGAAGTTTTGGACAAGAGAAAATTATTAAAACGCCGCCACAACACTCGGAATGTATCGGAACTTGCGTACGTATTAAATCGGAAAATATACAAATTCACGCATTTAATTATAATCTTAAAAAATCGACAATTTGTTGAGTGAAACTTAATCAAAATGAATGACTTAACCTAAAATCGATTCATAAAATCGATAAGAAAATAATACCCATAATAAGTGACCTTTGTTTAACCCTCCTAAAACCAAAATGATTGAACGAACATTGACGACCATAACGGGTCAGTTTAGACCCATGCGTGGTAAACCATCTTAGGTTTTGTTCAAAGTATTCAAATTAAATATTGTAATATTGATATTGTTTAAATCACTTCCTCGACATTGATAGCATCCCCGTTTTTGGGTTCTTGATGTTTCAAATCCTCGATAAGTTATTTTTCTTCCCGCACTTTGCAATATTTATACAATTTGCTATTCCTTTTTTATCTTTTTGAATATTTGATTTAAATCGAATTGCAAACATTTCCAGTCTAATTAAGACTTTTTGTTCCAAATTACAAAGGCATTATACGCGGCATTATCAAAATAATTCATAAACAATACTTATCTTGCTATCGTATCGATGCCGTCGTCTTGTAGTCGAAGATAGGCATCGGAACAAGAGTACATATTTTGAATTGAGATTTGATACTACTGCTAGATTGCTTCTAGAAGATTTGATCTGCTTCCGGAAGACTTGATACTGCTTCTAAATGCCCTGATACTGCTTCCAAAAATCTTGAAACGTTTCGAAAAAATTTGAAATGCTTCCAGAAAACTTCATACTTCTTCTAGAAAACTTCAAATCTTTCCACGAGACTTGATACCGCTTCTAGAAGAGTTGAAATGCTTCTACAAGACTTGATACCGTTTCTATAAGACTTGAAAGGTTTCAAGGAGAATTGGTATTGCTTCTGAAAGACTTGATATTGCTTGCAAAAAACTTGAAATGCTTCCAGAAGACTTGCTATTGCTTCTGAAAGACTTCGAATCCTTCCACAAGATTTGATACTGCTTCCAGAAGACTTGATACTACTGCTAGAAGGCTTGATATTGCTTCTAAAAGATTTGATCTGCTTCCAGAAGACTTGACACTGCTTCCAAATGCCCTGATACTGCTTCCAAAAATCTTGAAACGTTTCGAAAAAACTTGAAATGCTTCCAGAAGACTTCATACTTCTTCTAGAAAACTTCAAATCTTTCCACGAGACTTGATACCTATTCTAGAAGAGTTGAAATGCTTCCTCTGGAAGCATTTCTTGACTATTACTACTACATATCTGATATAGCTTCTAGAAGAATTCAAATCCTTCCACAAGACTTGATACCGTTTCTATAAGACTTGAAAGGCATCAAAGAGAGTTAGTATTGCTTCTGAAAGACTTGATATTGCTTGCAAAAAACTTGAAATGCTTCCAGAAGACTTGCTATTGCTTCTGGAAGACTTCAAATCCTTCCACAAGACTTGATACCGCTTCTATAAGACATGCAATGCTTCCATAAAAACTGATAATACCTCTCGTAAGATAGGCACCTGTACAAGAGTACATATGTTGAATTGAAACTTGATACTGCTTCCAGAAGACTTGATACTACTGCTAGAAGGCTTGGTATTGCTTCTAAAAGATTTGATCTGCTTCCAGAAGAGGTGAAAGGCTTCAAGGAGAGTTGGTATTGCTTCTGGAAGACTTGATATTGCTTGCAAAAAACTTGAAATGCTTCCAAAAGACTTGCTATTGCTTCTGGAAGACTTCGAATTCTTCCACAAGACTTGATACCGTTTCTATAAGACATGAAAGACTTCCAAAAAACTTCAAACGTTTTGAAAAGACATGAAATGCTTCCAGAAATTTGATACTTCTTCTAGAAAACTTTAAATCTTTCTAGAAGACTTGATACCGTCTCTAGAAGAGTTGAAATGCTTCTTCTGGAAGCATTTCTTGACTATTTTTACTTCATACCTGATATTGCTTCTAGAAGAGTTCAAATCCTTCCACAACACTTGACACTGTTTCTATAAGACTTGAAATGCTTGCAGGAGAATTGGTATTGTTTATGAAAGACTTGATTTTGCTTGCAAAAAACTTGAAATGCTTCCAGAAGTCTTGATACCGCTTCTGTAAGACTTGAAATGCTTCCATAAAAATTGAAAATACCTCTGGAAGACTTGAAATGCATCTAGAAAGCTTGATAATGCTTCTAAAAGACTTTATGTTGCTTGCAGAAAATTTGAAGTAAACTTCAACAGTATTTTGGGTTTTATCTGAATTATTATATATAAATTTCAATTATTTTTTAATTTCAATGTAGTGAGAGCACGTATTTTCATTTGTTTCGGACCTTTTTGAAACTCAATTTGTCGCCTGAGTCTTTTGCCATTTCAGATTTTTCAGCACCCACACGTACTTCCAAAAATCGGTGCCTATGTTCATGAATGAGTTTGTCCAAGACTCTATCCTTTGTTTGGCTATATTCCAAGACAATATTTGGTTTGTAATATACTTCGTAATTGCTTATCTCGTGTATGCTGCATAGATGATAAAACCATCACACATTTCTTTGATTATAGATTTATGTCCTTTGCGGAATAGAATCAGGATGAATAACGAGCGCAATATTTTTAGCAAATCCTTTATATTTCTTCGAACAATCTCAAGTAATGTTACTTTTTTTGTGAGAAGTTATTCAGCTAACTACGGGATGTGGCACTTAAGACGCCTCGGACCATAGCTCCTTTATAATAAAAGCTATCGAAAAAAATCTAACAATAAGAACAAAGTGGTGCATAATTACCGTCGCTATGTTTCGAAAATATTTCTAATCATCAGTGGCATACCAAACTTATGTTTTTTAATGGAATGCCCTATTTTTTATTGCAGATTTGGAAAGTGCTCGAAGAGTACTTCTTTTTTTTTAATATGTTATACCCTTAACTTTAGCGGTTTCGCTGTTATAACCCCTTCTTTCAAAATTGAGCCCCATTTTTGATATTTTTTGTAGAGAAATTGACGCCGACGCCTAAATTTTGAATTGAACAGGTTAAGACCTCGTATACCTTAAAATAATTCTTTTTCGGGTAATTTCTGAAAAAAAAAAATAGTTTTTGATTGATCATCGCATGTTGTCATTTTTTTCGAAAATTTCAAATGGCACCCCCCTAAAAAAATTACGCTGCGAGATATCTGCACGTGCTACACCCACCCTGTATGTAAATGTTGGCGATCGTGGAAAAAATAGCTACGCAGGGATCTTAGCACGGTCAGATTTATCAGGAAGACTGTAAACAAATACTTTGAATATACCAGAACCAAAAGAATTACCAGCAACGAGAATTCGATTGCCTCACGTAATTGTTGGCGAGGAATTTGATGAGACCTTATGTTCTTATGATATTTTGTTCCCCAATTAAAGCCTGAAGAATCTTTGTTTACACCTGTCAATCATCTATTGTTATAAAGGAAAGTTAACGCAGGCAGTTTGTTTTGGTCCCCGATTATACCGTGAAGGCCGCGTTCTTTTGTCCTCCGATTAAAGCGTGAAGAGCCTTTGTTTACATTTGTCAATTATTTTCTCATCATTTCAATTCATTTTCTTTTGATTTTCTTTTCATTATTTCTCCAATTAATTTTTTAGTAGATCTTACTTGGACGCCTCCACTTTCATGAAAACGATGTAATATTTCTGAAGTGGTTAATTTAGAAAGACGTACCCGATCGGGATGCAATTCATAAAAATGTTCACTGCTACTTTACAACTTCGTCTTCTATCACCCATATCCAATGAATATTAAAATTTCACTACGTTCAGTTTTACTGAATTTTTGATATGTGTAAGGATGCTGCGTTGTTGTGAGAATAGCAACTTGATTAACTATAAATTTACTGGCCTAAATCATTATTGTACAATTTATCTTTAAAACGGATAACTTTAAATTCATGATGTGCTATATGAATGTTATCTAGAATTTCGAGATGAATTGAAATATGGAATAATATATGGGGAATTCCATTTAAGAAAAAGCAATCTTGTTTCGTCCTGATATTTAATGTGTCTTTATCGTAATAAATCCAACGCTATTCGAAGATCATCTAGCATTTGTGTAATGACTCTTACTCCCTACCTTATCCCTCATGTGTTCTATGGAGTTTAAAATTTGAAGGTCATTTCATTTTGCTATATAGGATGTGCCCTTAAAGTGCCATTTACACACATCAATGACGTATCTTTGCTTTATATGAACATATTCACATACGTCTGGTATAGTGACGATTTTTGCTGTCAGTATTGCATCAGTGTTAGTGCAACTTTCTATTTACACATCAACGTGTCAGTTTCGCATTAGTTCAGTGTGAGTGATATTCGTGATTTCTCAGTGACGCATATCTACACACGTCCTTCAGTATTACATACGTTCCGTTTTTTATGCTGTTGATCAAGATGTTTACAGACACAGTTAGCTATAATGGTTGCTATAATTTTGGATGAGGAAGAGCAAGAGTTGGCAGAAAAGAGATACTGAAGAAGAATTTGCAATTTTGTATAAAGAATTAGAGGATGAAGTAACAAAGTTTTTGAATATACACCTATCCCCCGATATACACGGTAGATACGTTCCTGAAAAAAAACGTGTAAATTGAAAATTAAAAATTTTCAAGTCAAAACCGTTTAAATCGAAATGTTTGCAAAAAATGCATAATTTTGCTATTAAACAGTTGTGATTTTTTTCAATATTTTTAAGTGTACACAGAAATAAAAATAAAATGCATTGACACTTTCGCAAACTAAATTAACTAAATCATCCTCGCTTAGTTCTTTATCAGCCATTAACTCTGCGATATCATCTTCAGTAAAATCATCAAAACCTTCTCCGCTCAATGAATACGCCATCTGTACTATCTGCGAATATTCATTATTTAACGTTGAAATGGAATGTTCATTTTTGACTACATTTGGTCACAATTTTTTCCAACAGCTATTGAGCGTTGTTGTTTGTTGATCGCAGTGTATGATAAGGCGATATGCTTCACACAGTCTAATACATATTGTAAAATTTTTCCAAGCATTAATAACTGTTAAAGATTCATGGTTCTCCATTTGTTCCAAAATGTATGTAAAGGCTCGTTTTATGTACAAAGCTTTAAAAGTAGAAATTATGCTTTGGTCCAATGGTTGTAATAATGAAGTTATATTTTTTGGTAAAAATTTTACTTCTACGTTCTCATATTCTAGATCTTGTGGGTGACCCGGCGCATTGTCAATTAACAAAAACACGTTAAAAGGCATTTCCTTTGAACTTAAATATTTTTTGGCATCTGCTCTCCCATCCAGACTGTACTTCCACATCATTCTTCCTCTTCTTAAGCTCTATTAGACTAAAATCCAGATCGTTTGGAAGTCTAGAATGGCCTCTTATAGGAAATAACTACAAAATAGTTTTAAACATCTTCAATCCATGAACCAGAAAATATAAAAAATTAACCATCAAATAATTTTTATTCTGGCCTGGGCAGCCATCACTGAATAGCATTAATGTATCAGTGTTCACATTATTGTTATTCATATAGTGAAGAAGTAATGAAATCACATCATTCTGGCCCTTTCTTGCTGTCATCTCATCATAAACATACACAGTAACCAAATTTGCGCCAATATCATGCACACCAAAAATGTAATGCCACAGTTGTGATGCAAAAAATACATCGCTTTTATGCAAGTTTTGCATAAAATCAAAGCTTAAACAAGTTACTTCTCCCATTTGAGCTTTTCTTTTATACATTCGCTTCAATTCGTAAAATGTATCTGCCTTATCGAGATGTAAATTCTTTTTTATTATTAGTTGACTTTGTTCAGATCGATTTTTTCAGCCGTATTTATTTTAAGTTGCAGTTTATCACAAACTGAACATGTGTCGCTACGAGGAAGGCCAAAACTAATATTAAATCTGTTGTGAAATACAGACACATTTATGTGGTACTGGTACATTTTGTGCATGTCCTTAACGCTGAGAGATTTAGGAAGATACAGTTTATTTGGGTTCTTTCTTCTGGAATAATGTGATTGTCGTGCCTCTTAAACAACTTCAATAATAAGATCTATTACAGGTTCTTGAGTTTTTTATATCTGTTTTGGTGCTTGCCTCTCATATCTTTTGGACAGATACCTAAACATTCCTGTAGTCTTCGCATTCTGCCTCGTGATATGCCATGCAAGCTTAGAAAACCATGTAACAAACCTGTACTTCTCTGTCTTCCACACGAACATTGTAACTGTATGCTGCACAATTACCCTGTCTATGGCCGTTTTCACCTTTCTTTTTTCATTTGCTCCTTCACTCTCATTTATATCACCTTTCCTTCATGGCCCTCGACGATGTGGTGCATGGAATGATATAAGACCACATAAGTGAGAGTCTTGTTCATCTTTACTAGTAAATGCATTAAAAACTTTTATGATATGGCGTTGTTCTTCTGCATTAACGTTGCAAAGCACTTCCACCTCGCGCAACTTCAAAGTGAAAATAATATATTATTTCGTATTTGACAGCAAAATAGGTAGAGTTGTAGTTGTACCGATTAATAGGCGACTAATCGGAAGAGCCGACTATTCGGCCACTTTTTAGTCTGCGATTAATCGGCTCATTAAACAATAAAACCGATTAGTCGGCGTTTATTATAATGCTGCAAAAATATACCAACGAAAAATAAAATAAGAGTAATGTTATGTATTTATTATTACATAGTGAAAAATGATTAATTTTTGAATGTTTTGAATGAACACGCAATTTCTTTCTCAGCTTTGCTCAGAAGATTAAAATTTTCTTTATAAAAATAACACTTTACCACAAATATCTGTATTACGAAAGAAAAACCGAATATACCGTGTTATATAATTATCGTGACCCACGTGAGTGCTGTAATTTTAGGTGCGTATCTCAATGTTTAGTGGCAGAATCGGTATTTCCAAAATTAGTAACTAGACTGGAACCAGATGTTGATACCTGATCAATCGAATGTTATTCTTGTGATTTTTTAGTGCCTTTGTTTCGAAAAGTATTGAAATATCGAAAGTGTCGAAGTATTGCAACTTGTTTTATGTATACAGGAAATTGAGATTACAGTATATTTAAGATCGATATACATCAGATCAAGATCTGTCCTAAAGTACTTAAAGAGAGCTAATATACTTTGAAGATGACAGTCAATATGTGGTTAGTATTTATTATTACAATTCCTGTTACAATTGATAACTCGAAATTTTACGTATATTCTTGTTTTTTCGCGATGAGTACGATAATCAAGGAAAATTATTAAGAACATATTGAATCCATATGTTATTTCTCTTTTATTTTGTCTTTATTATTTCTACCACTTTAACTCCAAAATTAAAATCTACGAAGGAAAATATATAAAAAATTTGCTTGTATGTATGTAAGAATGCGGGAGAGTGCGCTAATAAACGCACACCACACTTAGGCCCCATTAGGCCCCTTGTGAAGCTCCCCACTCTACCTCCGTTCACGTCAACCAGTCTAAGGTGTCTCGTGAGGAGACCTGTAGCTAATGTGAGGGTGGTTTTGCCCAACCTAATGAAATACTGAGCTGTTTGTTTTCTTAGAACGATATTTTAACAATTCCTTGGCTTGATAACAGCCCGGATAATTGTCCCACGCATTTAAAAATTTCTTGTGCGTAATGTACTTAATCATATCAATATGAGTAGTTAAGGCAGGGATGACAATAGGCTCGAATCCAGCTGCCCGTTTGGGTAACCTGTCTGCATTCTTGTTGCCCGCTGAGCCATTGTGACTCTTTATCCATTGAATGGAGACTCGATTGTGGATCGAGGCCTCCTCCAGTGCTAAGTGGCAATCCATTACTAGGGCAGATGTTATCATAACGTTGCTTAGAGCTAAAATAGATTGTTTACTGTCTGTAAATATAGTAAAGCACTTACCCCAACTGTTGGTGTTCGCAATGTAGTCAGCGGCGAGTTTAATAGCAGTCAGTTCTGCTTGAATGACGGTGGTGAAATAACCTAAGGGTTTTGAGAGGCGAACCCTAGGGTTGTGGGAGAACACTCCTGCGCCAGACCCATACCGTCTTTTTGAACCAAGAGTGTAGATTTTCAAGTTGATAGTTGGTGAGGTACTTCCAAGAGAAATACCTCACCAAATTTGGCCGGTATATTATCCGCTTTACACTCCAGTAGGGGTGAGTCCTCGACTGCTTCTCTCCAGAGAGACGTTCGACCACCAGTGACCTCCACCTTTTCGGTAGCTACTGATTGTAGTCTTTTCATGGTTACCACTGCCACCTCTTGTATGTGGAGATGTAGAGGTGGCAGGTTTAACATGACGTCCATGGCTGCGGTGGGAGTAGAGCGCATCGCACCTGTAACAATCGGACACGCAAGTCTCTGTATTCTATTGAGTGCTGCGATGGTGATGATTTTTGATGTTCTATTCCACCACACTACAGCACCATAAGTTAGCATGGGTCGAATAACGGCAGTGTAGATCCAAAGGGCTACTCGGGGGGACAACCCCCACGTCCTCCCGACAACCCTTCGGCATTGGCCAAATGCAACGCATGCTTTCCTTACTCTATAATCTAGATGGGCTTTCCACGTTAACCTACTATCCATAATTAAGCCTAAATACTTAACCTCAGTGGAAAGTTTAAGTGGAGTGTTCGCAAGCATTGGTAGATTAAATCCGCCTAAGCTGCGTAAGCGTGTAATAATTACCATCTCGGTCTTCTTAGGATTGACTGAGAGAGTTTATTTGTTACACCAGGTCTCAATTATGTTGAGTGTTACCTATATCCTTTCAGAGAGTACATTTATGTGTTTCCCCCTGACGAGGATGGTCAGGTCGTCAGCGTAGCCAACGGTTTTAAAGCAGACTGGTTTTAATCGTTTAAGAGGCTGTCTAGTGTAAGGTTCCACAATAGAGGTGAGAGAACACCCCCTTGGGGGCAGCCCCTAGTAACGGTCCCTTGTAAGGTGGTATTGCCAATCCTTAGTTTTACGAGTCTTTGTCTGAGAGTGTTCTCTATCCAACCACAAAGGGTCGGAGGAACATTGTGCTCAACCAAGACCTCGTATATTCCTGAGAAGGTGGTTCGATCGAAGGCTCCTTCAACGTCGATGTATACACCTAAGGCGACCTCTTTGCGGTTCACAGCGTCGTTGATGAAATCAACCACAGTGCTGAGAGTCGTCAGCGTTGACTTACCTTGTGTGTAAGCATGTTGATCAAAGTCCAGTGGTCTGGTGATCAGGCAGTGGTCTCAGATATATATGTCACACAGTCTCTCCAACGTTTTTAGAAAAAAGGCTCCCATCCTTTTGGCTGATAGGTCTGTAAGACTTCGGGAGGAAGTAGTCCTGCTTGCCGGGTTTCGGTATGAAGTTAACTGTAACATCACGCCAAATCCTTGGCAAGTAGCGTGTCGCCAGGCAATCCTAGAATATTCTCTTTAGATGCGGTAGGATCCATTCCAGACCCCATTGTAATAGGGCCGGTGCGATCCCATCCAGTCCTGGAGTTTTGAACGGTGCGAAGGAATTAACGGCCCACCTTATTTTTTCTTCCTCGCAGATGAGTTTGGCCAGACTCCAATCATCCGCTGCCGATAGATGGTTTAACTATAGTTGGGCAGTGATGGAGTTGTCAGAACCTGAGAAATGAATAGACATTAAGAGCTGTAAACTTTCTAGAAGGTTGTCGGTGTAGGAACCGTCATCCCTCTTCAACAAGCCGATACGTTTGTCTGGTTCAGAAACGAGTATCTTCTTCAAACGAGATACCTGGGTGAGGGAGTTAACCTCCTCACAGTAGCACCTCCACGCCGCCCGCTTCTTCTGACGGACGGCTTTCTTAAACTCTGACAGCTTACCCTTGTAAGTTTGCCAGTCGGAAACGGTCCTGGAGTCTATAGCTCTGTTGAAGGCCGTCCTCGCCTCACGTTTAAGAGCCTCCAGTTCGGGGCACCACCAAGCGGTGGCACGTCCGCAGGATGTCTCTTTGCGGAGGGGACCAGTCTTTTTGTAAGAACGGAGCAGGCTCCCGTTTAAAGAAGAACAATATTTATCTATACTGCGGTTATCCACTTGTTGTCTCTGACCGACTTTTGCTATTAGCCCCGAAAGCGTGGATCTAAACAGTTCCACGTTTGTTCTTTTGGGGTTTCGGGTCAAGTTGGGTCTGTACTTGGCATTCCCAATTTCAAAAGTAATCCACCTATGGTTCGACATTGATATATTGTCAGAAACTCTCCAGTCGTTGACTGATCTTGATATACTTATGGAGGCAAGGGTAAAATAGACAATCGATTGTCCTCTGGCAGTTACAAAGGTGGGTTCAGTGCCTCTGTTTAGTATATCTAAATTACTGTTATAAATAAATTCTAAAAGGGTCTTACCTCTAGATTATCTTACATTATCACTTGAGTCCGGCGATGGAGAAGCCAGATTGATGGCCTTGGTGTTATCACCTTCGGTCATCTTGGCTGATGGAGCTGAGACAACAACGTCCTGCGCTTCCATCGCTGTGCTAGTTCCTGACAAAGCCGATTCGTCATCCGTCGTGTCCTTCAGTTTACTAACTCGGGCCGTTAGGGTGTTAAATAGGTAGCAGATCCTACCTATTTAACCCTGAGGAAACCAATCGGCATCCTTCTGACCGACACCAAAGATGAGTAGACGACCGTCACGGTCGTCCATCAACTCGAATCGGAAGAGGCACCAATTGCGGATATCCAGGTGTTTTGTCCTGCAAGTATACATAAACAACATGAAAAAAATTTATTAGAAAAATCATCTCAAAATAATGTACTTTACATCGCTGTATACCTCTGATCCGGAAAATACCGGACAGCCTGTATAATCGTGGAACTTCCAAGTGATGAGCAGGACTTTGAAGATATAAACACTAACACTGCCAACATGTTGGCTATCATTAAGATAACATACAGTATCCAAAAGTAAAATCTAGGAAGAAAATACATAAGAAATATGCTTATTATGCATTATTATTTCTAATAATTCGATGCCTTCGATATTTTCGATACTTTGAATAGTATAGATACCATAATATTAAAATAAACTTATTAATAATAAGTTTATTTTAATATTATAAAAGGGGAAAAAAGAAAAATACTCTTTGGAGTGTTTACACAGAAACACAAAAAAGAAAATAATGACCCATGTCGTTACATCGCTCGTTATTCAAAAGAGCTTATTGTTAATTTATGAAAAGCTCTGCAAACATTTCCAGATGGCACCGAATCGTTTTTTTAAAACCCTTTTTTGTACAAAGGCACATAAACCCATCGCAGTTTCCAATTTTAAAACGTAAACACGTTTTCCGCGAAAATCTTTTAATAGAATCGCCGAAATGTTTATTTAACAAACATGATTTTGTACCCCATAAGCATCAAATTGCTTTTCTCAAATATTCTTTTCTTAATTTTAGAAGTCGCGCACGTGTTAGGTTTGTATTAAAAAAAAACTTTTAAATCTCTTAATACCCACTTCATAAAAACGTTTTTATCTCCCCCTTTTTTTTAGAACAGCTAGTATCTTGCATTTAAAACGTCTATTTAAAGCGACGTTTTCGAAGGAAAACTTTGATGAAATTTGATAACAAAAGGTTGAAACTCATAAAATGGGACTCCTCCCAAATCGATACGTTCGAAATGTAGTAGAGTTTGACCTCTAGAAAATTAAGGACGAACAACCTCGACTATTGTTCTCTTCTTATGGTGAACACATTGAAACACATTGTCGGGGAGTCAAGCGATTCGGAAAAAGGCATTGTCACGAATACGGTTCGCGTAGTCCATTAGGGAAATTAAATGACTCTACCTATTTTAATTTTAATTATTCTTTTTTGTGATAAAAGATACTTTTTTAGAGGTCAAATTTGTTACAGCTCGCGTTATTGCGTAATTTCTATATATAGAAAATAGAAGATTCGCTGGAATTTAGATCAAGGAAAATTAATGACTCTTTTTATTTAAGTAACGTGTAACAGAGAAACGCGTATAACCCCCAAAGGAAATTTACGAATTTTAATGAATAGGAAAAGAGGTCGGGCGGAACTTTGCCGAAGCGCTATGTAAATAAGCTCACGTTTTCCCTACTAAAAATTCAATCACTCAAGTTAAAAAAGAAATATCCATTCCAAGAATTCATATTTTATCTTCAATTTGCAAGTCAATGCAAGTTAGACGATAGAGTGGTTCATATCCTATTCGAAATGAATTTCTTAAAAAACGAGATTCTATTTAATCCATAATAACTAAATGAAGTTTCCTCTTCAATAAAACATCAATTTCCCATCAAAACCAAGGGGACTTAGTCGCAAATTGTGTTTTCCCTCAAATTACGGTCATATCCGCGACGAGGACAAGACGATATTTTTGAAACTAATAATCTTGTTTTAAAAAATCACGAAAAATCGAATTCTTAAGATATCTTAATGAACTAAATAAATCAGTATTCATGATTTATAGAGGAAAGTGTCCATTTTCTCATGATAAAAGCGGATCTTGAAAATATTTATTCGTTCTTGAGATATAAATCATTAAATTCAACGTGAACATTTATGGCTATATCAAGTTAATTAAAGATCACCAAAAATTGAATTCTTAAGATATCTTAATGAACTATTCATGATTTATAGAGGAAAGTGTCTATTTTCTGGTGATGAAAGCGGATCTTGAAAATATTTGTTCGTTTTTGAGATATAAATCGTTAAATTCAACGTGAACATTTATGGCTATATCAAGTTAATTAAAAATCACCAAAAATCGAATTCTTGAGATATTTTAATGAAACATTCAAAATTTATAGAAGCTAGTGTCTATTTTGTCATGCTGAGAACCAAATTAGAAAATCTTTATTCGTTTTTGAGATAAAGATTATTTAAGTTAACCTAGCTTTTTATGATTTTTTGAAATTAATAATCTTGTTTTAAAAAGCCACGAAAAATCGAATTCTTAAGACATCTTAATGAACAATTCATAATTTATAGAGGAAACTGTCTATTTTCTTGTGATGAAAGCGAATCTTGAAAATATTTATTCGTTTTTGAGGTATAAATCATTAAATTTAACGTGAATATTTATGGCTATCCCAAGTTAATTAAAAATCACCAAAAATCGAATTCTTGAGATATTTTAATGAAACTTTCAAAATTTATAGAAGCTAGTGTCTATTTTGTCATGACGAAAACCAAATTAGAAAATCTGTATTCGTTTTTGAGATAAAGATTATTCAAGTTAACCTAAATTTTTATGATTTTTTGAAGTTAATAATCTTGCTTTAAAAAATCACGAAAAATCGAATTCTTAAGATATCTTAATGAACTATTCATGATTTATAGAGGAAAGTGTCTATTTTCTTGTGACGAAAGCGGATCTTGAAAATATTTATTCGTTTTTGAGATATAAATCATTAAATTCAACGTGAACATTTATGGTTATCTCGAGTTAATTAAAAATCACCAAAAATCGAATTTTTGAGATATTTTAATGAAACATTCAAAATTTATAGAAGCTAGTGTCAATTTTGTCATGCTGTGAACCAAATTAGAAAATCTTTATTCGTTTTTGAGATAAAGATTATTTAAGTTAACCTATTTTTTATGATTTTTTGAAATTAATAATCTTGTTTTAAAAAATCATGAAAAATCGAATTCTTAAGATATCTTAATGAACTATTCATGATTTATAGAGGAAAGTGTCTATTTTCTTGTGACGAAAGCGGATCTTGAAAATATTTATTCGTTTTTGAGATATAAATCATTAAATTCAACATGAACATTTATGGCTATCTCAAGTTAATTAAAAATCACCAAAAATCGAATTCTTGAGATATTTTAATGAAACATTCAAAATTTATAGAAGCTAGTGTCTATTTTGTCATGACGAAAACCAAATTAGAAAATCTGTATTCGTTTTTGAGATAAAGATTATTCAAGTTAACCTAAATTTTTATGATTTTTTGAAGTTAATAATCTTGCTTTAAAAAATCACGAAAAATCGAATTCTTAAGATATCTTAATGAACTATTCATGATTTATAGAGGAAAGTGTCTATTTTCTGATGATGAAAGCTGATCTTGAAAATATTTATTCGTTTTTGAGATATAAATCATTAAATTCAACATGAACATTTATGGCTATCTCAAGTTAATTAAAAATCACCAAAAATCGAATTCTTGCGATATTTTAATGAAACATTCAAAATTTATTGAAGCTAGTGTCTATTTTGTCATGGTGAAAACCAAATTAGAAAATCTTTATTCGTTTTTGAGATAAAGATCATTCACGTTAACCTAACTTTTATGATTTTTTGAAATTAATAATCTTGTTTTAAAAAATCACGAAAAATCGAATTCTTAAGATATCTTAATGAACTATT
Source organism: Onthophagus sagittarius (assembly GCA_036711965.1). NCBI lineage: Eukaryota > Metazoa > Arthropoda > Insecta > Coleoptera > Scarabaeidae > Onthophagus > Onthophagus sagittarius. The sequence goes on along the minus strand of JASERS010000010.1, from coordinate 26,449,373 downwards.
CATGATTTATAGAGGAAAGTGTCTATTTTCGCGTGATGAAAGCAAATCTTGAAAATATTTATTCGTTTTTGAGATATAAATCATTAAATTTAACGTGAACATTTATGGTTATCTCGAGTTAATTAAAAATCACCAAAAATCGAATTTTTGAGATATTTTAGTGAAACATTCAAAATTTATAGAAACTAGTGTCTATTTTGTCATGCTGAGAACCAAATTAGAAAATCTTTATTCGTTTTTGAGATAAAGATTATTTAAGTTAACCTATTTTTTATGATTTTTTAAAATTAATAATCATGTTTTAAAAAATCACGAAAAATCGAATTCTTAAGATATCTTAATGAACTATTCATGATTTATAGAGGAAAGTGTCTATTTTCTTGTGACGAAAGCGGATCTTGAAAATATTTATTCGTTTTTGAGATATAAATCATTAAATTCAACGTGAACATTTATGGTTATCTCGAGTTAATTAAAAATCACCAAAAATCGAATTTTTGAGATATTTTAATGAAACTTTCAAAATTTATAGAAGCTAGTGTCAATTTTGTCATGCTGTGAACCAAATTAGAAAATCTTTATTCGTTTTTGAGATAAAGATTATTTAAGTTAACCTATTTTTTATGATTTTTTGAAATTAATAATCTTGTTTTAAAAAATCATGAAAAATCGAATTCTTAAGATATCTTAATGAACTATTCATGATTTATAGAGGAAAGTGTCTATTTTCTTGTGACGAAAGCGGATCTTGAAAATATTTATTCGTTTTTGAGATATAAATCATTAAATTCAACATGAACATTTATGGCTATCTCAAGTTAATTAAAAATCACCAAAAATCGAATTCTTGAGATATTTTAATGAAACATTCAAAATTTATAGAAGCTAGTGTCTATTTTGTCATGACTAAAACCAAATTAGAAAATCTGTATTCGTTTTTGAGATAAAGATTATTCAAGTTAACCTAAATTTTTATGATTTTTTGAAGTTAATAATCTTGCTTTAAAAAATCACGAAAAATCGAATTCTTAAGATATCTTAATGAACTATTCATGATTTATAGAGGAATGTGTCTATTTTCTGATGATGAAAGCTGATCTTGAAAATATTTATTCGTTTTTGAGATATAAATCATTAAATTCAACATGAACATTTATGGCTATCTCAAGTTAATTAAAAATCACCAAAAATCGAATTCTTGCGATATTTTAATGAAACATTCAAAATTTATTGAAGCTAGTGTCTATTTTGTCATGGTGAAAACCAAATTAGAAAATCTTTATTCGTTTTTGAGATAAAGATTATTTAAGTTAACCTAATTGTTTATGATTTTTTTTACCTAATTTTTTTTTGATATCACGCCTGTCTCGTGCTCTTTTCGAAGATTACTAGCGTTATTTATTGTTCTTGTTCCACATTTAAATAGAAACAATGTCATCAGAAGGATCAGAAGCTTTGGCCTCTGAAAGCGACGTGGACGGAGAGTTTAAAAGTGTTAATAGAAAACGCGGTCATCCGAAAAACACCCTCATACCGGTCATCTGATTAATAAAAAACAAAACACCGAAATTACAATTTTTAAAAACAAATTTACAGAAAAATACTGGCACTCTGAATACACCGAACTTTAATAAACGCCCTCCACGTGCATCAACCACAAACCAGTTCACCGAACGGCCTCTGAAATTATCAACAAAAAATCAAATCATATAATAACATGTTGAATGAATTGTCCGAAATTTGGACGAAAAATTCGTTTAATCCTCGCGATGTAATTATTAAAACACAACAGGGTTATCTAACGTCTCTAAAAGACCAAAATATAGTCGCCGAGTTCTCTGGAACTAAAAGCTTTATTACTTCTACTAAAAAAATTCCTTCAGCCATCTTTAATTTGCTAGTCAATGCGAGTTATAGACGATAGAGTGGTTCATATCCTATTCGAAATGAATTTTTTTAAAAAACGAGATTCTATTTAATCCATAATAACTAAATGAAGTTTCCTCTTCAATAAAACATCAATTTCCCATCAAAACCAAGGGGACTTAGTCGCAAATTGTGTTTTCCCTCAAATTCCGGTCATATCCTCGTCGCACGGGCAAAATCGAAATTGCTGCTACTACTGCACTTTACGCGGGGTGGTGGGGGGCTGCAGGGCAACTGTTCCTGCACAAAATCTGGGTTGGGGGCGAGACCTGACCGGGCGGGCTAATACCATGTAGGTCACAGTCCCCCTTTTTAAAAATTTAACACTTCCCCATTGAGAATCCTTCATTTTTATCCTTTTTCGCAGGAAAAATTACAAGAACAATTGGACGAACAATCGCAAAGGTATGAAGAACAGCTGACGGAACTTCATTCGGTAATAGCCGAGCTTACCAGGAAGTTACAACAACAGAAAGCAATGGCTATTGCTGAAGAAGATGAAATATCGGGTAATGAAAATTTGTAACAAAATTGTGTTGGTAATGTATTATTTTTTTATTGATTAGAACCTTGTACAGACTTACACGAGGATTCTTTGACTTGCCCGTTGGAGGTGAGCGAGTTAGAACCCGCCGAAAATGATTTATCCGACGTTGACGTCAAACCGGTAAGAAATTCTTGTGAGGATATAAATTTTTACGATTCAACCCAAGAGGGGTGAAAATGAAATGCTGAGTTAATTGGATTTTTTGCTTGGAATTTAGGTCAAAAGACTTTTTTTTTTCTTGAAAATCTTTACTGAATTGATTTTTTAAATCATAACTTTAAAAAATGTGAAAATTAATTTGAAAATGAAAATTAATTTTTGATAAACATTTATTTGATTTATAAGAAATAATTTAAGAAACGTCTGATTAAAAACTTAATATGTATTAAATTTACTAATATTTAGATACTTTATTTAATATTTTATCTAAGTTTTCATGGAAAATACCAGCTTTTCAGTAGTTTCCGTGGAAATGTTATTCCACTCTACAATTAACGCGTTTTTTAACTGTCCCTTATTTTTAATGCTTTTCTTTCTTATCCGACGATTTAACTCCTCCCACAAATGCTCGATTGGATTTAAGTCTGGCGAATGAAGCTGATGGGATACATTGTACAATATCCACTCCCTAATTATGTGAGGAGTGTGCTTAGTTTCATTGTCTTGTTGAAAAATACCAACCCCGACATAAGTTTATTTTTGTTATTGTCTGCTTCAAATGTTCTTTTAAGACATTTAAATACAGGAAATAATCCATTATATTGTCACAAACTTAAAATAATAATTTAATTCTAGTTGATCCAAAAATTGGGAGAGGTATTATATCAAGAAGATGTTAATTTGTTTTTATTATTTTTGGTTTCATACATAGCAAATATATTTTGTTAAAACGAATACTTACAATAAACAGAATATCAACTCTGTAATTAACAAATATTAGGTTCAAAATCAACATTTAACGATTTATAACTAGTTTTTGCAGTATCATACCAGAGCAATTTGAATAACAGAAAGTTAAACTTGTTCTGACTATACTCCAATGTGCAAAATCAGATCTTAAATTAAGTAATTAATTAATAAATTAATTAATTAATCTTAAATCTTAATTAAACGTTTTGACTTCTTCTGCACACACTGCAAGTATAAAGAAATGTGCCAAATAGCAGGTAGGACGTTAATTTGATTCTGGTTAGACTCCTATTTATTAAATTAAGTCATAATTTTCAATGAGCACGCGTTGAAATGCAAAGAAAATGTTTTGACATCTTCTGCACACACTGCAATTATCAAAGAAATGTGCCAAATAGCAGGTAGGACGTTAATTTGATTCTGGTTAGACTCTTATTTATTAAATTAAGTCATAATTTTCAATGACCACGCGTTGAAATTCAAAGAAAAAGTTTTGACATCTTCTGCACACACTGCAATTATCAAAGAAATGTGCCAAATAGCAGATAGGACGTTAATTTGATTCTGGTTAGACTCCTATTTATTAAATTAAGTCATAATTTTCAATGACCACGCGTTGAAAATGCAAAGAAAAAGTGTTGATATCTTCTGCACACACTGCAATTATCAAAGAAATGTGCCAAATAGCAGATAGGACGTTAATTTGATTCTGGTTAGACTCCTATTTATTAAATTAAGTCATAATTTTCAATGACCACGCGTTGAAATGCAAAGAAAAAGTTTTGACATCTTCTGCATAAACAGTAATTATCAAATAAATGTGCCAAATAGCAGGTAGGACGTTAATTTGATTCTGGTTAGACTCCTATTTATTAAATTAAGTCATAATCTTCAATGACCACACGTTGAAATGTAAAAGAAATGGTTTTGATATCTTCTGCACACACTGCAATTATCAAATAAATGTGCCAAATGGCAGGTAGGACGTTAATTTGATTCTGGTTAGACTCCTATTTATTAAATTAAGTCATAATTTTCAATGACCACGCGTTGAAATGCAAAGAAAAAGTTTTGACATCTTCTGCATAAACAGCAATTATCAAATAAATGTGCCAAATAGCAGGTAGGACGTTAATTTGATTCTGGTTAGACTCCTATTTATTAAATTAAGTCATAATCTTCAATGACCACACGTTGAAATGTAAAAGAAATGGTTTTGATATCTTCTGCACACACTGCAATTATCAAATAAATGTGCCAAATGGCAGGTAGGACGTTAATTTGATTCTGGTTAGACTCCTATTTATTAAATTAAGTCATAATTTTCAATGACCACGCGTTGAAATGCAAAGAAAAAGTTTGACATCTTCTGCACACATTGCAATTATCAAAGAAATGTGCCAAATGGCAGGTAGGACGTTAATTTGATTCTGGTTAGACTCCTATTTATTAAATTAAGTCATAATTTTCAATGACCACGCGTTGAAATGCAAAGAAAAAGTTTTGACATCTTCTGCACATATTGCAATTATCAAAGAAATGTGCCAAATAGCAGGTAGGACGTTAATTTGTTTCTGGTTAGACTCTTATTTATTAAATTAAGTCATAATCTTCAATGACCACACGTTGAAATGTAAAAAAAAATGGTTTTGACATCTTCTGCACACACTGCAATTATCAAAGAAATGTGCCAAATAGCAGGTAGGACGTTAATTTGTTTCTGGTTAGACTCCTATTTATTAAATTAAGTCATAATTTTCAATGACCACGCGTTGAAATGCAAAGAAAAAGTATTGACATCTTCTGCACACATTGCAATTATCAAAGAAATGTGCCAAATGGCAGATAGGACGTTAGTTTGATTCTGGTTAGACTCCTATTTATTAAATTAAGTCATAATCTTCAATGACCACACGTTGAAATGTAAAAAAAAAGGTTTTGACATCTTCTGCACACACTGCAATTATTAAAAAACTGATCCAAATAGCAGATAGGACGTTAATCTGATTCTGGTCAGACTTCTATTTACTAAATTAACCCTTAATTTTCAATGACCACGCGTTGAAATGCAAAGAAAAAGTTTTGACATCTTCTGTACACACTGCAATTATCAAAGAAATGTGCCTGTTTCTCAGCTTCAGCCTGTTTTTTATTTAAAAGTGCTGATATATTTGGCTCTATTTTGCTCAATTTGAGTCTTAAATGTGGCTCTTTTGCTAATTTGTTTCAGTTTTTCGATTTTAGGTAAAGAAATTGGGAAAATCCCAACTCGCACATATAAGATGACGCAAATGGTAAATATACCTTCAGAGCTTCATCAGACAGTTGTAGATATTCATTTCGAACTTTAAGCCAAAGATTGCTCAATTCAACTTCTTTGAAAATTAATTTTAATTTGCCATCAGACGATAACTCAATTATTTTTTACTAAAATGAAATGACACATTTTTGGGTAATCTACATTGAAAGGGATTTCGAATCCACTCAACAAAAAATCTTCCGGAAAATAAGTACTAAATTGACAGTATGAGCACCACAAATCTATTTTTTTTGTAAAGACTTTAATTTTATCATTGGTCACTAATATATTTAATTGTTCACCTTGAAAAGACTTAAATTTAAAAAATCGCGACCCTATTTTGGGTCGCGACCCATAGTTTGAATACCACTGATTTAAACCATTACATTACCGTGTTTTACGGTAGGAATTAAATTTTGAAATAAACCTTTTACTTTCCATCAGAACCAAATAAATTAAACTTACTTTTGTCACTGAACACCACATTACTCCAGAAAGTGTCATCTGCATCTTTGTATTCCATAGCAAAAACGTTTTTTCTTGTTAATATCTCTAATATAATTCTAATATATTATAATATTCTTCTTGGGAACCTAGCTATGAAAGTCATTTCTCAGAACACTAATGGTTTCCGGATGCACTGAAACAATATTATTCGTTTCCGGGTTCTTCGCTATTTCTCCGGCGCTTGTTCTTGGATTTTGTTTTATTTCGACCGCTTCTAGCGTTACTTTGTAAACTATTAGCTTCCATACAGTTTTAAAGAATTTAATCATTCACTTTGAAAGTAATATTGTAGGTGAATTTATATACATTTTCTGAGTAATGGTTCCGATAGATTAAACCTCTTTGCCCATTCACAAATTTAAATGTCTGAACCCTTTTCTTAGTAGTATCTATCACATCGCTTGGTCTCTGCAGTCTTTCATAGTTGGCTCAGTAAAGCACTATGCGCAACAAACACGTTTGAACCTATTCTAAAACAACCACCATGTGTTGTGGTCACAACAAATTGAATGGGGAAATCAAATTGAAATCGCAAGCTTAATTTTTATATCACGAAGAATAATCTTCGAAGACGTAATTATTATTCATTATTCTTGGGGCGGCCGAGATCAACCCTTGCTTCAAAAATGATATTTGGGGCAATTGAATTTATATTACGAAGAATAATTAGGTTGGTCTATGATTTTGAAGATTATTCTTCATAATAATATAAATAAGAACAACATTTTGGGCGGCCGATGTCTTCGACGACGGACGTGATTACTTTTTATGTTACGAAAAATAATTGGGACTGCTTACATTTTGAAAGATTATTCATTATGGTGTAGGATCTCGGCTGACTTCGAAGATGTCGACCGTCCAAAATATTGTTTTTAATGTAAGCAATAGTCTCAGCTAACTTCGAAGATATAGACCCCCAATTATTCGTTATCCTTGGGACGGACAATATCTCGTAAACGGCCGAGATTAATTCTTACTTTAAGAACAGCACTTTGGGCGGCCGTCGTTGAAGACTTTTTATATTACGAAGAATAACTAGAACGGCTTACATCTTGAAAGATTTTTCGTTATGGTATAAGAAATAATCTCGTCCGACTTCGAAGACGTCGGCCGCCCAAAATATTGTTCTTGATGTAAGCAATAGTCTCAGTTAACTTCGAAGACCTAGACCCCCAATTATTATTCGTTGTCTTTAGGACGGTCAACGTCTTCGAAAACGGCCGAGATTAATTCTTACATTAAGATCAGCATTTTGGGCGACCACCGTCTTCGACAATGGCCGTAATTACTTTTTTTGTTACAAAGAATAATTGGGACGGCTTACATCTTGAAAGATTATTTGTTATGGTATAAGAAATAATCTCGGCCGACATCTTCGAAATCGGCCGAGATTAATTCTTATATTAAGAACAGAACTTTGGGCGGCCGCCGTTTTCGACAATGGCCGTAATTACTTTTTTTGTTACGAAGAATAATTGGGACGGCTTACATCTTGAAAGATTATTTGTTATGGTATAAGAAATAATCTCGGCCGACATCTTCGAAATCGGCCGAGATTAATTCTTATATTAAGAACAGAATTTTGGGCAGCCGCCGTCTTCGACGACGGCCGTGATTATTTTTCTTTTTACAAAGAATAATTGGGACGGCTTACATCTTGAAAGATTATTTGTTAAGGTAATAGAAATAATCTCGGCCGACATCTTCGAAATCGGCCGAGATTAATTCTTATATTAGGAACAAAACCTTGGGCGGCCGCCGTCTTCGACGATGGTCATGATTATTTTTCTTATTACAAAGAATAATTGGGACGGCTTACATCTTGAAAGATTATTTGTTATGGTATTAGAAATAATCTCGGCCGACATCTTCGAAATCGGCCAAGATTAATTCTTATATTAAGAACAGAACTTTGGCGGCCGCCGTCTTCGACGACGGCCGTGATTATTTTTCTTTTTACAAAGAATAATTGGGACGGCTTACATCTTGAAAGATTATTTGTTATGGTATAATAAATAATCTCGGCCGACATCTTCGAAATCGGCCAAGATTAATTCTTATATTAAGAACAGAACTTTGGCGGCCGCCGTCTTCGACGACGGCCGTGATTATTTTTCTTTTTACAAAGAATAATTGGGACGGCTTACATCTTGAAAGATTATTTGTTAAGGTAATAGAAATAATCTCGGCCGACATCTTCGAAAACGGCCGAGATTAATTCTTATATTAGGAACAAAACCTTGGGCGGCCGCCGTCTTCGACGATGGTCATGATTATTTTTCTTATTACAAAGAATAATTGGGACGGCTTACATCTTGAAAGATTATTTGTTATGGTATAATAAATAATCTCGGCCGACATCTTCGAAATCGGCCAAGATTAATTCTTATATTAAGAACAGAACTTTGGCGGCCGCCGTCTTCGACGACGGCCGTGATTATTTTTCTTTTTACAAAGAATAATTGGGACGGCTTACATCTTGAAAGATTATTTGTTAAGGTAATAGAAATAATCTCGGCCGACATCTTCGAAATCGGCCGAGATTAATTCTTATATTAGGAACAAAACCTTGGGCGGCCGCCGTCTTCGACGATGGTCATGATTATTTTTCTTATTACAAAGAATAATTGGGACGGCTTACATCTTGAAAGATTATTTGTTATGGTATAATAAATAATCTCGGCCGACATTTTCGAAATCGGCCAAGATTAATTCTTATATTAAGAACAGAACTTTGGCGGCCGCCGTCTTCGACGACGGCCGTGATTATTTTTCTTTTTACAAAGAATAATTGGGACGGCTTACATCTTGAAAGATTATTTGTTAAGGTAATAGAAATAATCTCGGCCGACATCTTCGAAATCGGCCGAGATTAATTCTTATATTAAGAACAGAACTTTGGGCGGCCGCCGTTTTCGACAATGGCCGTAATTACTTTTTTTGTTACGAAGAATAATTGGGACGGCTTACATCTTGAAAGATTATTTGTTATGGTATAATAAATAATCTCGGCCGACATCTTCGAAATCGGCCAAGATTAATTCTTATATTAAGAACAGAACTTTGGCGGCCGCCGTCTTCGACGACGGCCGTGATTATTTTTCTTTTTACAAAGAATAATTGGGACGGCTTACATCTTGAAAGATTATTTGTTAAGGTAATAGAAATAATCTCGGCCGACATCTTCGAAATCGGCCGAGATTAATTCTTATATTAAGAACAGAACTTTGGGCGGCCGCCGTTTTCGACAATGGCCGTAATTACTTTTTTTGTTACGAAGAATAATTGGGACGGCTTACATCTTGAAAGATTATTTGTTATGGTATAAGAAATAATCTCGGCCGACATCTTCGAAATCGGCCGAGATTAATTCTTATATTAAGAACAGAATTTTGGGCAGCCGCCGTCTTCGACGACGGCCGTGATTATTTTTCTTTTTACAAAGAATAATTGGGACGGCTTACATCTTGAAAGATTATTTGTTAAGGTAATAGAAATAATCTCGGCCGACATCTTCGAAATCGGCCGAGATTAATTCTTATATTAGGAACAAAACCTTGGGCGGCCGCCGTCTTCGACGATGGTCATGATTATTTTTCTTATTACAAAGAATAATTGGGACGGCTTACATCTAGAAAGATTATTTGTTATGGTATTAGAAATGATCTTGGCCGACATCTTCGAAATCGACCGAGATTAATTCTTATATTAAGAACAGAACTTTGGGCGGCCGCCGTCTTCGACGACGGCCGTGATTATTTTTCTTATTACAAAGAATAATTGGGACGGCTTACATCTTGAAAGATTATTTGTTATGGTATTAGAAATAATCTCGGCCGACATCTTCGAAATCAGCCGAGATTAATTCTTATATTGAGAACAGAACTTTGGGCGGCCGCCGTCTTCGACGACGGCCATAATTATTTTTTTTATTACAGAGAATAATTGGAACGGCTTACATCTTGAAAGATTATTTGTTATGGTATAATAAATAATCTCGGCCGACATCGTTGAAATCGGCCGAGATTAATTCTTATATTAAGAACAGAACTTTGGGCGGCCGCCGTCTTCGACGTGATTATTTTTTTATTACAAAGAATAATTGGGACGGCTTACATCTTGAAAGATTATTTGTTATGGTATAAGAAATAATTTCGGCCGACTTCAAAGATGTCGTCCATCCAAAATATTATTTTTGATATCAAATACATTTGATGATGAAATACATTTTATAAATTACAAAGATTGGCAAACATTGGGAGTATGAACTCAGCAATTTTAATAGAAGCCCTTCATTATTTTCAAAATTTTATTTTCTTCTACTCTGTTAAAACTAAAAATTTGTTAATTTCAATTTGTGAGACCAAACTAATTATTAAGTTATATTTAATAATTAAGTTTAGCTGATTTTATTTTAATTAATTCAATAATAAAGTTTGCAGAAAGTCCTTCAGAACTTCCCGAACCAAAACTCTCCACCTCAAACCACGAAAACAACGAGACAACATCTCCAAACTCGACGTCTCAAGATAGCGTAACGCCCTTAAAACAGGAAATAGCATCCCTCAAAGCCCAACTGTTGGAGGCGCACGCGAAACTCTCAACCTACGAGACCACAACTCGAAGCACCACGCCGACAAAAGACGTCGAAGACGCGACCACAAAAACCCTAGAATCCGTCGAATCTCAATTGGAAACGGATTGCGAGCAACCGCCGAAAAATTTTTACAACAAAAACGAGAATCTAATTAAATACGGGAACATAGTTCCGGTTCATAAAAGTCACGGATTGACGAATAGGAACGGAATTGGGATTCCCCGGGCGACTGTTACGAAAATGGCGGAGAGGATTAAATTAAAAACGGTTTCGGACGATTTAAAAGATTTTAGTTCGAACGAGGTGATGATTAACGGCGAGGAATTATCGACGATCGTCGCCGAACACATCGTAGGCGATATTTTGAGGCAATGCGACAGTCAAAGTGAAAAGCAAGCGGTTGAAATCGAACTTAAAAGATTAACCGCGAAATTGGAGCATGCGAGGTCGCAAAATTCAGTTTTGGCGTTGACTTTATCAGAAACGAAAGCTCATTGTGATAGGTTATTAATTTTATAAATCAATTTTACGTTTAAAATTGAATTTGATTAATTTTTTTTTTAGATTAGCATTATTATGTGGGAAATATGAATCAAACGCGATTGCGTTACGTTTAGCTCTCGGGATATGCGACAGAGCAATAGAAGCGTACGATGTCTTATTGGCCCTTTTAGAAACGGAGTTATCATTGAACGAAAACAACGTTTTTATCAACTCAAAATGCGTGGATAATCGAACGGCCGCCGAAACCGTCGCAAAACAGCTTTTAACGCATCTCGATTCATATCAAAGTACTGACGTTTTGTTGTCGCCCTGGCAAAATCATATTAATAATAGTCCAACAATTGAAAGGTAAGAATAATTTTGAAAAGAAATGATTTTTTAACCCTCCGTTAAGCGTGCGTGTATCCAGCAGATACATAAAATTCCTTCCCGTCTGTTTAGAGGTCGATTTTTCTAACAATTTTTCGCTTAAAACAACCGGTAGTGAACCCTAGAAGTCGTTTTTTTATTTTGACGTTGATTTCTCGTTTTAGGAAATTAAAAATACTTGAAAATGAGATGAAACTCGATAGGGTTATCTTAAAAAACAAAATAGTTATAACACAAAATTAAATCAAAAACAAATGAAAATCGACTGTCAAAATATTTTTTAAATTGATATATCTCAGCCGTTTTTGGAGAAAATTAATTCGAGTTTGGACTCATTTTGAAGCATTTCTCGTCTAGATTATGAATTTTTATTCAAAATTTACAAATTTTGTATTTTTCTTTTGTAACAATTTTCGCTTGAAACAACCGGAAGTGACCCCTAGAAGTCTTTTTTTTTTGATTTGGCGTTGATTTCTCGTTTTAGGAAATTAAAAATACTTGAAAATGAGATGAAACTCAATAGGGTCATCTTAAAAAACAAAATAGTTATGACACAAAATTAAATTAAAAACAAATGAAAATCGACTATCAAAATATTTTTTAAATTGATATATCTCAGCCGTTTTGGAGATAATTAATAAGAGTTTGGACTCATTTTGAAGCATTTCTCGTCTAGATCATGAATTATTATTCAAAATTTACAAACTTTGTATTTTTCTTTTATAACAATTTTCGCTTGAAACAACCGGAAGTGACCTCTAAAAGTCTTTTTTTTATTTGGCGTTGATTTCGCGTTCTAGGAAATAAAAAATACCTGAAAATGAGATGAAACTCGATAGGGTTATCTTAAAAAACAAAAATGTTATGACACAAAATTAAATCAAAAACAAATGAGAATCGACTGTCAAAATATTTTTTAAATTGATATATCTCAGCCGTTTTTGGAGATAATTAATTCGAGTTTGGACTCGTTTTGAAGCATTTCTCGTCTACATTATGAATTTTTATTCATAATTTACAAATTCGATATTCAAAATTCGAGTTTGGATTCATTTTGAAGCATTTCTCGTCTGGATTATGAATTTTTATTCAAAATTTACAAATTTTGTATTTTTCTTTTGTAACAATTTTCGCTTGAAACAACCGGAAGTGACCCCTAGAAGCCTTTTTTTTGATTTGGCGTTGATTTCTCGTTTTAGGAAATTAAACATACTTGAAAATGACATGAAACTCGATAGGGTCATCTTAAAAAACAAAAATGTTATGACACAAAATTAAATCAAAAACAAATGAGAATCGACTGTCAAAATATTTTTTAAATTGATTCAGCCGTTTTTGGAGATAATTAATTCGAGTTTGGACTCGTTTTGAAGCATTTCTCGTCTGGATTAAGAATTTTTATTCAAAATTTACAAATTTTGTATTTTTCTTTTGTAACAATTTTCGCTTGAAACCACTGGAAGTGACCCCTAGAAGTCTTTTTTTTTATTTGGCGTTGATTTCTCGTTTTAAGAAATTAAAAATACTTGAAAATGACATGAAACTCGATAGGGTCATCTTAAAAAACAAAACAGTTATGACACAAAATTAAACCAAAAACAAATGAAAATCGACTGTCAAAATATTTTTTAAATTGATATATCTCAGCCGTTTTTGGAGATAATTAATTCGAGTTTGGACTCGTTTTGAAGCATTTCTCGTCTAGATTATGAATTTTTATTCAAAATTTACAAATTTTGTATTTTTCTTTTGTAACAACTTTCCCTTGAAACAACTGGAAGTGACCCCTAAAAGTCTTTTTTTTTATTTGGCGTTGATTTCGCGTTTTAGGAAATTAAAAACAGTTGAAAATGCAACGAAAGTCGATAGGGTTATCTTAAAAAACAAAAATGTTATGACACAAAATTAAATCAAAAACAAACGAGAATCGACTGTCAAAATATTTTTTAAATTGATATATCTCAGCCGTTTTTGGAGATAATTAATTCGAGGTTGGACTCATTTTGAAGCATTTCTCGTCTAGATTATGAATTTTTATTCAAAATTTACAAACTTTGTATTTTTCTTTTGTAACAATTTTCACTTGAAACAACTGGAAGTAACCCCTAGAAGTCTTTTTTTTATTTGGCGTTGATTTCGCGTTTTAGGAAATTAAAAACTCTTGAAAATGAAATGAAAGTCATAGGGTTATCTTAAAAAACAAAAATGTTATGACACAAAATTAAATCAAAAACAAACGAGAATCGACTGTCAAAATATTTTTTAAATTGATATATCTCAGCCGTTTTTGGAGATAATTATTTCGAGTTTGGACTCATTTTGAAGCATTTGTCGTCTAGATTATGAATTTTTATTCAAAATTTTACAAATTTTGTATTTTTCTTTTGTAACAATTTTCGCTTGAAACAACTGGAAATGACGCCTAGAAGTCTTTTTTTCTTTTGATTTGGCGTTGTTTTCTTGTTTTAGGAAATAAAAAATAATTGAAAATGAGATGAAACTCGATAGGGTTATCTTTAAAAACAAAAATGTTATGACACAAAATTAAATCAAAAACAAACGGGAATCGACTGTCAAAATATTTTTTAAATTGATATATCTCAGCCGTTTTTGGAGATAATTATTTCGAGTTTGGACTCATTTTGAAGCATTTCTCGTCTAGATTATGAATTATTATTCAAAATTTACAAACTTTGTATTTTTCTTTTATAACAATTTTTGCTTGAAACAACCGGAAGTGACCTCTAAAAGTCTTTTTTTTTATTTGGCGTTGATTTCGCGTTTTAGGAAATAAAAAATACTTGAAAATGAGATGAAACTCGATAGGGTTATCTTAAAAAACAAAAATGTTATGACACAAAATTAAATCAAAAACAAATGAGAATCGACTGTCAAAATATTTTTTAAATTGATATATCTCAGCCGTTTTTGGAGATAATTAATTCGAGTTTGGACTCGTTTTGAAGCATTTGTCGTCTAGATTATGAATTTTTATTCAAAATTTACAATTTTTGTATTTTTCTTTTGTAACAATTTTCGCTTGAAACAACCGTAAGTGACCCCTAAAAGTCTTTTTTTTTATTTGGTGTTGATTTCGCGTTTTAGGAAAAAAAAATTCTTGAAAATGAGATGAAACTCGATAGGGTTATCTTAAAAAACAAAAATGTTATGACACAAAATTAAATCAAAAAAAAAACAAGAATCGACTGTCAATATATTTTTAAAATTGATATATCTCAGCCGTTTTTGGAGATAATTAATTCGAGTTTGGACTCGTTTTGAAGCATTTCTCGTCTAGATTTTAAATTTTATTGAAAATTTACAAATTTTGTATTTTTCTTTTGTAACAATTTTCGCTTGAAACAACCGGAAGTGACCCCTAAAACTCTTTTTTTTATTTGGTGTTGATTTCGCGTTTTAGGAAAAAAATTCTTGAAAATGAGATGAAACTCGATAGGGTTATCTTAAAAAACAAAAATGTTATGACACAAAATTAAATCAAAAACAAACGAGAATCGACTGTCAATATATTTTTAAAATTGATATATCTCAGCCGTTTTTGGAGATAATTAATTCGAGTTTGGACTCGTTTTGAAGCATTTCTCGTCTAGATTTTAAATTTTATTGAAAATTTACAAATTTTGTATTTTTCTTTTGTAACAATTTTCGCTTGAAACAACCGGAAGTGACCCCTAAAAGTCTTTTTTTTATTTGGTGTTGACTTCGCGTTTTAGGAAAAAAATTCTTGAAAATGAGATGAAACTCGATAGGGTTATCTTAAAAAACAAAAATGTTATGACACAAAATTAAATCAAAAACGACTGTCAAAATATTTTTTAAATTGATATATCTGAGCCGTTTTTGGAGATAATTAATTCGAGTTTGGACTCGTTTTGAAGCATTTCTCGTCTAGATTTTAAATTTTATTGAAAATTTACAAATTTTGTATTTTTCTTTTGTAACAATTTTCGCTTGAAACAACCGGAAGTGACCCTTAAAAGTCTTTTTTTTTATTTGGTGTTGATTTCGCGTTTTAGGAAAAAAATTCTTGAAAATGAGATGAAACTCGATAGGGTTATCTTAAAAACAAAATAGTTATGACACAAAATTAAATCGAAAACAAATGAGAATCGACTGTCAAAATATTTTTTAAATTGATATATCTCAGCCGTTTTGGAGATAATTAATAAGAGTTTGGACTCATTTTGAAGCATTTCTCGTCTAGATTATGAATTTTTATTCAAAATTTTACAAATTTTGTATTTTTCTTTTGTAACAATTTTCGCTTGAAACAACTGGAAGTGACGCCTAGAAGTATTTTTTTTTATTTGGCGTTGATTTCGCGTTTTAGGAAATAAAAAATACTTGAAAATGAGATGAAACTCGATAGGATTATCTTAAAAAACAAAAATGTTATGACACAAAATTAAATCAAAAACAAATGAGAATCGACTGTCAAAATATTTTTTAAATTGATATATCTCAGCCGTTTTTGGAGATAATTAATTCGGGTTTGGACTCGTTTTGAAGCATTTGTCGTCTAGATTATGAATTTTTATTCAAAATTTACAATTTTTGTATTTTTCTTTTGTAACAATTTTCGCTTGATACAACCGTAAGTGACCCCTAAGAGTCTTTTTTTTTATTTGGTGTTGATTTCGCGTTTTAGGAAAAAAAAATTTTTGAAAATGATATGAAACTCGATAGGGTTATCTTAAAAAACAAAAGTGTTATGACACAAAATTAAATCAAAAACAAACGAGAATCGACTGTCAAAATATTTTTTAAATTGATATATCTCAGCCGTTTTTGGAGATAATTAATTCGAGTTTGGACTCGTTTTGAAGCATTTGTCGTCTAGATTATGAATTTTTATTCAAAATTTACAATTTTTGTATTTTTCTTTTGTAACAATTTTCGCTTGAAACCACTGGAAGTGACCCCTAGAAGTCTTTTTTTTGATTTGGCGTTGATTTCTCGTTTTAGGAAATTAAAAATACTTGAATATGAGATGAAACTCGATAGAGTTATCTTAAAAAACAAAAATGTTATGACACAAAATTAAATCAAAAACGACTGTCAAAATATTTTTTAAATTGATATATCTGAGCCGTTTTTGGAGATAATTAATTCTAGTTTGGCCTCATTTTGAAGCATTTCTCGTCTAGATGATGAATTTTTATTCAAAATTTACAAATAACATATTTTTCTTTTGTAACAATTTTCGCTTGAAACAACTGGAACGACGCTTATATAGTCGAATTGATGCGATAATGCCCCTCGTTACATTGGAACTTCGTTCCCAATCGTTGTCTAAGGAACAAGATTCATCGCTTAAACTTTCGATACTTGAAAGGATACGCTTTAGATCGGTCGTTTTAATAACGTTTTGAATTTCGTCTTCGTTCACTTCATCCTCTGACTGTTCACGATCCAACTGTGTATATAATTCTTCTAGGTCTTCATTTGAGAGTGGTTGATCTTGGACTTCTAAATGTGCTGTGACTTCTTCAGCACTAATATTTTCCAATCCCAAATCACCTGCAAGCCTAGTAATGTCTTCAACAAGATTCTCTTGTGGTACTTCTTCCAAATCAGGTATAAATGCAGGCAGAAGTTTACGCCACACTCCATTTAAACATTTTGCCGAAACTTCATCCCAAGCCGACTTTACATTGTTTATACATTTTAAAATATCGAAAGACCGCCAATAGTCTTTGACTGTTTCATCAGTAGTATCCAAAACTCTTATCATTATATCTTATTAATTACAAAGTATTGCGGAGATAATATGCCTTAAAGGTTGCAATTACCCCCTGATCCATTGGCTGCAAAAGTGATGTTGTATTTGGATGCATATAAACAACTTTGACAGCCAATGGTGATTTGATTTCATCTAGATTTTGAGGATGTCCTGGAGCATTGTCCAACAGAAGAAGTACCTTGGGCATTAATTTATTTTTTTTCGCAAAAACTAATCTTTGCCAATAAAGACCTGTCTCATCCACATTAAAGATCAAGTCAAGGGAATAGTTGCCTTGTTTTACATAAGCCTGAAATTCCTTGGGAAAAGCAGCTGCAGCCGCAACATCTGCACTTGCCGCTTCACCACATAATTTCACACTTCGATAGTTACTGCGTGTCTTAAATCTCATAAACTAACCCTTGCTTCTCAAAAATATATCATCACCTCCATCGGTTTCCTTAAGGTTATGAAAAATTGATTTTGCTTTTTCCGTTATAGCAGCTTGAGTCAACGCAATATTTCTGTGATGAGCATCATCCACCCATAACGTTAACAATTTTTCCATTTTTTCAAAAATTTTACCTGTGCTATAGCTTACATGTTTAACATTTTGTTATACACATTGTTGAGCAGAGTGTTTAATTTATTCTACATTTTTCATGATTGTGGTAACAGTTGATGGAGCTAAGTTTAAACAACTACAGACATTAGGGCGCGTCTGTCCATTTTCCATCCGTGCATCACTTCCATTTTTGATTCAAAGGAAATGGATTGCCGTACCTTCTTAACACGGTGGGGTAAATCTGCTGCTTTTCGTTTAGTATACATAGTAACCCTTCTTTAGTTTTGTATGAATACGGTGATACCTAAAATTTATACCCAACCCAAAATTTATACCAATAATATATACCCAACAATAAAAACGTTCAATAAATGAATTATAAAGTTTACTAAGAAAACCACACAATACAAAAACGAACCACACAGAACAACGAAAATCGGTCTTGTATCGGAGAAAAGACCGATCGATACAACTTTGGATCAGCGTGATTGTGAAATGGCGTAAATTGAGCCGGCATAAACCGAGGGCTACCTGTAGAGGGGATTAGGAAATCTGTAAACAGACACCTGGCCGAAGATATCATGTGACCAGATAGTGACAGGTTGAAGTAAACCTCGACCGTCTAACCCCCGTGGTTCTATTTCCGGGATAAGGATTCTTGTCCATCCTTCATATAGATTATATCTTTCCTGCCAGGCCTTCAATACACTTGCTCTACATTCACGTTTTGCTTCTTTGCCTCTTCTATATAACGCTGTTATTTCTTCAGCAAGCAAGTCTTCAGCAATAACATGAATCCCTTTAACAGATAAATTCGTGATATGTTGAAATCTAGTCGATGCAAGAAGTTTCCTACGTCTTGATCTTGGACCACCTAAGTTCGGCATCAACCTTAAAAGTAAATTACTCATGAAAGTTGCCTTACTTGATACCTCTTCAATATGTTTCGTCATGGTCATGTCTTTATTGATAAACACTCCGAGATACTTGACCCTTTCAGCACTTTGAATTACAGACCCATTTACTTCAAGGTTAAGAGATCTTATCTTTCTTCTCCCTTGAAGTAAAACCATTTCTGTTTTCTGTGCAGCTATGTCAAGACCCATCTCCTCAAGTTTATCAATAATCTGTTGAACCGCATACAACGCCTTGTCTTGCAATTCACACTCATCCCGACCAATGACCAACAATGCCAGATCATCAGCATAACCCATGATCTCTACTTCGGCCTCCAATTCCACTCTTAGAATTTTATCATAATATAAATTCCATAAAAGTGGACCTAATAGAGATCCTTGAGGCACTCCACAAGACATTTCGTAAACTTTCCCATTCGGAGCTATGATGTTTCTATCCAACAAGTAACTTCTTATCATTTCGACCAGATTCTTATATTTCTACTAATTAAAGATCCGATTATTTCCTTCCACGGTGCAGAATTAAAAGCATTTTTGATGTCCAAAAGGACTAAGGCACAGAAGGTGCAGGGTCCTGGGAGAACCCGAGAAACCAGAATCTCCGTGATGACTGATTTTCTGCTTCAGACCTAAGAAGCGAAATTTGATATTTCAACAGTTGATAGCTTAATATGTTCTGCATATGGGGCACATTTTATTTTTTTCATATTCTGCAAAGTTTCGCGGATTAAGAGAATGCTGTTATTTCGAAAACGGCTGGACGTATTACAATGTATTTTGCACTGAACTGTGCGTAATAAATCTGTATGGTAACGCCGCATTTTGCGTAACAGTAAATCTGTGGCTTGGTTCTAAAAGGGCCAAAGTCAAAAATTCAGTTTTGAATAATCGCTGTTTAAAGTTTTAGCTTTTTCTTTAGCATTACATTTTCTCCTTGTTATACGAACTACACGAATAAAAGTTAGGCTATTTTTAAAACCTAACTGTACTACTTACTTTTGAGCTGTTTAATTTTTTTTAAATCTTAGGATATAGTAGTTTAATGTGATTTTGGTCGTTTTAGTTACACCGATATTATTAAACATAATAGATATTGGCCTTTATTTTACATTAATAATGTAGCAGACGGAAGAATTAACATAATATACGGAAAAATTAACATAATATTACATTAAATCTTCATCATATCTTGGAATTCTTCGTCTGGGTAGTATTCATGTTTCTTTAGATGGTGACAAGATATTCAAAAAAGTTTGATAGTAAGGACGACTGTTGGCATCGATGTAGGGCTTTAAGTTCTGAATTGTAGCGTTGAA
Organism: Onthophagus sagittarius; assembly: GCA_036711965.1. Lineage (NCBI taxonomy): Eukaryota > Metazoa > Arthropoda > Insecta > Coleoptera > Scarabaeidae > Onthophagus > Onthophagus sagittarius. Next base: position 26,429,174 of record JASERS010000010.1, on the reverse strand, counting down.
ACATTATTTCTTAATCGTTTTCTCGTCAAGTCAAGTATATTAAATTCTTCATCGGATTTTCTTTACTATACTTATTTATTAGTACGGTACTGCATCCATCGAATTGGTGACCAACTGACTGCCTTTTCCTCAGTGTTTATCTTTCTATGTTGATATACTCCACTGAGCAGTTGTTTGAATTTTAAAAAGTGACATTGTTGGAATTCCACAACTTTAATTGGTGGATTCTTTGGTACTAGGCGAATTAAATTAGCCTAGTCTCTTGGTACATCGACGTTTTCTGTCGTACATTTTTTTTCAATAGCAGCGTGGATTGTATCGGCTTCCATGTGTTTATGCCCAGGGACTAAAAATTTTTAGAGACTCCCATTCAGACTAAATTTATGTAAAATGGTCAATAACACTACTGCTATCATAATATTCTTGTTTTGCCCGTGGAAACAGTCACTGTACATATTAATTACAGTTGTTTGTACTGGCAGATTTTTTTTGCTGCAAATATAGACAAGATCCAATTTCTTGAGCTCCTCTATTTGCAATAATCTCGTTCCACACATATCAGGTTGACGAATTTTTTCCTTTCATCGTCTCAAATATCGTCAAGTTAAGTGTCCATAACTACGTTTGTAGCAAGATATGCTACTTTTCAAAAAAAGAGTAGGGGACACTTTTGCAAGTCAAAACTAAGTGTTACAATGTTTGAATCAGCATGGCTACTTTTCATTTTATCGTCCTTCTTTGCGTTGCACATCTCGTTCCACAGATAACAGGTTGACGCATTTTTTCCTTTCATCGTCTCAAATATCGTCAAGTTAAGTGTCCATAACTACGTTTGTAGCAAGATATGCTACTTTTCAAAAAAAGAGTAGGGGACACTTTTGCGAGTCAAAACTAAGTGTTACAATGTTTGAATCAGCGTGGCTACTTTTCATTTTATCGTCCTTCTTTGTGTTGCACATCTCGTTCCACAGATAACAGGTTAACGAATTTTTTCCTTTCATCGTCTCAAATATCGTCAAGTTAAGTGTCCATAACTACGTTTGTTGCAAGATATGCTACTTTTCAAAAAAAGAGTAGGGGACACTTTTGCAAGTCAAAACTAAGTGTTACAATGTTTGAATCAGCGTGGCTACTTTTCATTTTATCGTCCTTCTTTGCATTGCACATCTCGTTCCACAGATAACAGGTTGACGAATTTTTTCCTTTCATCGTCTCAAATATCGTCAAGTTAAGTGTCCATAACTACGTTTGTAGCAAGATATGCTACTTTTCAAAAAAAGAGTAGGGGACACTATTGCAAGTCAAAACTAAGTGTTACAATGTTTGAATCAGCGTGGTTACTTTTCATTTTATCGTCCTTCTTTGCATTGCACATCTCGTTCCACAGATAACAGGTTGACGAATTTTTTCCTTTCATCGTCTCAAATATCGTCAAGTTAACTGTCCATAACTACGTTTGTAGCAAGATATGCTACTTTTCAAAAAAAGAGTAGGGGACACTATTGCAAGTCAAAACTGAGTGTTACAATGTTTGAATCAGCGTGGTTACTTTTCATTTTATCGTCCTTCTTTGCATTGCACACCTCGTTCCACAGATAATAGGTTGACGAATTTTTTCCTTTCATCGTCTCAAATATCGTCAAGTTAAGTGTCCATAACTACGTTTGTAGCAAGATATGCTACTTTTCAAAAAAAGAGTAGGGGACACTATTGCAAGTCAAAACTAAGTGTTACAATGTTTGAATCAGCGCGGCTACTTTTCATTTTATCGTCCTTTGCGTTGTACATCGAGTCGGCTGAGATGTTTATTTTTTTCTTCCTGTATTGGTACTCTGAAGTTCATCATTAATGGTATTTAGACGCATGTCTATCCTACCACAAGTTCCACAACTATTATTTTGCGGTTTGTGAAAAGACAGGTTGAAATCTTCCACAAAAATTCTTCTATAAACAGCTTCATTTCTTGGAACACAGTTTTTCTCATTGCAATATTCAACATATAGCTTGTACATTTTAGAAATATTCAAATCGGATGCTAGATACTTTTTTATTGTGTGACTTCTCGAGTAGTGACTGTGGTAGGCAGGAACCTTGAAATTTTAGGCTGATTTCCATGCATTTCCCTACCATCTCTAGGACAATTTCCTGATGAAGAACATCTCCTTTTCTCTGCAATCATTCTAACTTTTTTGACATTCTATTCAGACATCTATTTTTCCAGAATTAGCAGCCAGGTAGTATTTTCTAGTATATTTTCATCAGCTTTCACCAGTTTTTTTGTTTCGTCTTTGCACTTGTTTCACTCCTTCTAGTATACAACTCGCAATGTATTGATTTTATCCTTCAGGAAGATTGTAAAAACTTTAAAAAATTTGTTGTTTTTCTTCTTCACTCAATTTCTCAAAGCATCTTTTTCTGCAGCTGCAAGGAAGTTTTACTCTCTTAGCAGGCCTAATTTTACCTCTGACGGACGTATATTCTTTTCTTTGGGCTTTTTGCGTTTTTCCAATGTTTTTCTCCTATTTACTAGGACAACGTCTTCTTTTCCAAGATACATTTCCTTCTTCAACTATTCGCCTTTCCCTTGTTCTCTTTTGTGTCGTTTCCTGCTTCATTACTAGACAACATCTGTACAACGGCCGATGTCAATCGAGATTCTGTAACATTTCATTTAAAAAGGCCAATATAATAATTGGCCCTTTTGGAAATAAAACGTTTTGCTACGTAAAAGTCCTAAGTGCACTATGGCCGTTTTAGAATTAACTTGTAATATGTTTACCTTTTAGACCTTGGCTAAGCCAGTTTCTATTATCTCCATTTACGGTTAGTTTATGACATTGGCTGTTTTAGTGTAAACAGTATTGACTTAGTACAGGTACTTAGCGGATTTCGAGAAAAAGTGACATTGGCCATTTTAGAACCAAACCACAAATAATGGAGCTAATGGGAGACTTAAAATTTGTGCCATAATTTTTAATTGTTCTTCTAAAAGACCTTTTGATAATGTTTGTAGGTAGTCTTTTCTTGATATGCGTTCATTATTGTTGTTGCACAGAAATATAATTCTGGCATTTACCGCTCCCACATTCATCAGGTGGTAAAATATTATCATTGGCCACCTTCTCGTTGACCTACTAACGTTGTAGATGGTGCAAAGTTTATCCACGACATCTACGCCAGATTTGTTTTTATTATAGAATGAAATTATTTCTGGTTTCGCTTGTTCTTTATCATAGATTTCATTTGATCCTACGTGTAGACTAGATAGCAGAAGAACAGATTTGCCTTTTTTTGGAATATACGATACAAGTGTCTCATCACTTGTATAGCCAAACATACTGCTAAAACAATTTCTGTTCTTTGCCGATACAAAACTTGGCGGAAGTTCAATTCGAATTGTATAACAAAGTTTACTGCAACTTTTTTTGTTCTTCCATTCTAAAGATATTGACCTCTAAACAGAAGGGAAGGAATTTTATGCATGTATCTGCTGGATACACGCGCGCCTAACGGAGGTTTAAAAAAAAAAGAAAATTTTAATTAATTCTTTATGTTTAAGCGATGAATCTTGGACGACCGATCACGAAAATCGCCTTCGCGAGCACGTATCTCGCTTAAAAGCTGAAAGAAGCAACATACAAGGAACATACGTGGTTTTGGAATCGACCCAAGTTGATCATGTCCCAATCCGACCTTCAAGCAGTCAAGAAGCAAGAAAATTAGATCTTGAAATGGCCGTTTTAATGCAGGAATTGATGGGATTGCGAGAAGAAAAGGCCGAATTAGTAGCGAAATTATTCGTGATGGAGAAAGAAAAGTGCACGATTGAGTTAAAATTGAAATACGTGGAGGGGCAACAAAAAGCGCAAAGCGCGACTTTGAAGAATATCCAGGGACAATTAAAGGATACCGAAGCATTGTTGGCGATTGCTACGCAAAATAAGGTAAATAAATTTATTTTAAACGATTCAATTTTAAATAAATTTTTTAATAATTTTTTTAATAAATTTTTTAATAAATTTTTTAATGAATTTTTTAATGAATTTTTTAATAATTTTTTTAATAAATTTTTTAATAATTTTTTAAATAAATATTTTAGTGAATTTTTTAATAATTTTTTTAATAATTTTTTAATAAATTTTTTAATAATCTTTTAATAAATTTTTTAATAAATTTTGTAATAAATTAGGAGAGGGGTTATTCAGATACGGAACATGCTCAAGGCGTTGAATTGGAATTGATGCAAGCTTTGGGGAGAGAGTCAAGATTAAAAGTTCGCTTGCAAGAACTTGTCTCAACGTTAGAACAGGTTACTAAAAACGCGGAAGCTCGATTGTTGGAAGGGAGAGAATTAGTTCATGATCTCAATCAAACAAATAGGTAAATATTATTCAATTAAAAATAGATTAATAACCGGTTTCTCGTACGTATTCACATGTCGATATCGAACCGATATTGTGCTGTTGATCCATAACTCGAGCGATGTCCAAAAATAGACGAAAACCAAATTAGAAAATCTTTATCCGTTTCTAAGATAAAGATTATTAACCTATCTTTTATTAATTTTTGAAATTAATTATCTTGTTTTAAAAAATCACGAAAAATCGAATTCTTAAGATATCTTAATGAACTATTCATGATTTATAGAGGACAGTGTCTATTCTTTTATGATGAAAGCGGATCTTGAAAATATTTATTCGTTTTTGAGATATAAATCATTAAATTCAACGTGAACATTTATGGCTATCTCAAGTTAATAAAAAATCACAGAAAATCGAATTCTTGAGATATTTTAATGAAACATCCAAAATTTATAGAAGCTAGTGTCTATTTTGTCATGGTGGGAACCAAATTAGAAAAATCTTTATTCGTTTTTGAGATAAAGATTATTTAAGTTAACCTATATTTTTATAATTTTTTGAAATTAATAATCTTGGTTAAAAAAATCACGAAAATTCGAATTCTTAAGAGATCTTAATGAACTATTCATGATTTATAGAGGAAAGTGTCTATTTTCTTGTGATGAAAGCGGATCTTGAAAATATTTATTCGTTTTTGAGATATAAATCATTAAATTCAACGTGAACATTTATGGCTATCTCAAGTTAATAAAAAATCACAGAAAATCGAATTCTTGAGATATTTTAATGAAACATCCAAAATTTATAGAAGCTAGTGTCTATTTTGTCATGGTGGGAACCAAATTAGAAAAATCTTTATTCGTTTTTGAGATAAAGATTATTGAAGTTAACCTAATTTTTTATGTTTTTTTGAAATTAATTATCTTGTTTTAAAAAATCACGAAAAATCGAATTCTTAAGACATCTTAATGAACTATTCGTGATTTATAGAGGAAAGTGTCTATTTTCTTGTCATGAAAGCGGATCTTGAAAATATTTATTCGTTTTTGAGATATAAATCATTAAATTCAAGGTGAACATTTATGGCTATCTCAAGTTAATTAAAAGTCACCAAAAATCGAATTCTTGAGATATTTTAATGAAACATTCAAAATTTATAGAAGCTAGCGTCTATTTTGTCATGGTGAAAACGAAATTAGGAAATCTTTATTCGTTTTTGAGATATAAATCATTAAATTCAAGGCAAACAGTTATGGCTATCTCAAGTTAATTAAAAATCACCAAAAATCGAATTCTTGAGATATTTTAATGAAACATTCACACTTTATAGAAGTCAGTGTCTATTTTGTCATGGTGAAAACGAAATTAGGAAATCTTTATTCGTTTTTGAGATAAAGATTATTCAAGTTAACCTATTTTTTTATGATTTTTTGAAATTAATAATCTTGTTTTAAAAAATCACGAAAAATCGAATTCTTAAGATATCTTAGTGAACTATTCATGATTTATAGAGGACAGTGTCTATTTTTTTTATGATGAAAGTGGATCTTGAAAATATTTATTCGTTTTTGAGATATAAATCATGAAATTCAACGTGAACATTTATGGCTATCTCAAATTAATTAAAAATTACCAAAAATCGAATTCTTGAGATATTTTAATGAAACGTTCCAAATTTATAGAAGCTAGTGTCTATTTTGTCATGGAAGAAACCAAATTAGAAAATCTTTATTCGTTTTTGAGATAAAGATTATTTAAGTTAACCTAATTTTTTATGATTTTTTGAAATTAATAATCTTGTTTTAAAAAGCCATGATTAATCGAATTCTTAACAGTCTTCTGCAAGACACGAGCAACGAGACATGCATGCTCTTGCTTCTTTCGGCTTTAATTTGTTTAATAGCAGTGGTTTTACAAAAATGTTGTATTACTTACGTGAACGACCTATCTATCTCTGAGGGTTTGATAAGAACTATGGACACGCAAGGGTCGGGGCCCTCGGCCTCGGAATCCGATCAGGATCCGGACGGTGAGTTCAGATTCCCTAACAAGAAACACAGCCGACCCCAAAAAAAAACACATACACGGACCGTCCCTACAAAAAACAAAATACCAGCGGTAGCGATTTCAAATTTAAAGTCCCGCATCCGCCCAAAAATACAAACAAAAATTCTAATTCACCGCAAACGCCGACAAAATACCGTACCCCACGTGCTCCAGTCGCTATCCGGTTCTCTGAGCGCCCATTGACGTATCAACAACAGACAAAAACCTACAATTCGGTGTTTTTCATAAAAACAAGTCTTGCGTTAAGCAGGATTCAGTTATCCGAAATTTGGACGAAACACTCACTTAATCCACGTGACATTATAATCAAATCAAAAGAGGGTTTCATTAATGAATCGGAAAATTCCAAGCCACACCAAACCATCAATTTAAATCTACTAAAAAACCAAAACATCATCTCCGAGTTTTCCGAATCAAGAAATCTTACACCGGCTGTAAAAAAAATACCATCGGCGTCATACTCTACTGTTATTGCTTCCGTCGATCTTGAAATTGAAGATCAAGAAATAAGCGAGCATCTGAACTCGCTTAATATCACACAGATACTGAAACGCATTATCTCAAAAGCCACAGATAAGCCCACCTACAAAATTAGGATAATCACCGGGTGTGTCGACTCCTACCAAAAGCTTCTACAAACGGGAGTATTCTTCAAAAACCATCACTTCCCAGTTTTTGAAAGCCGCGCTCCACCCCCAATGCCAATCCCGTTTAGCAGATGCTATGAATTTTCGCATACGTCAGACAAATGCAATTTAGTGTTCAAAATGACTTGGCCCACACAGTAGTACAAAGTGCACCTCACAGCAACCAGAGAAGTGCAAATCCTGCGGCCTGGAGGGACACAGCGCATGGTCACTAAAATGCAAGAATCGCCCCACAGCGCCCATACGAGGAATCCCTAATGTTAGAATCAAATCGGAAAACAAAAAATCTGACCAAATCTCTCCAACAACAAAAGAAACACGCATCCATAAACCAATCACATTATTGATACTTATCTCTCAAAAATTAACTCCCCCAAGCCACGCGATCGTCAGGAACTTATCAATACCCTCAAACGGAAATTTGTGGAAAACTACCAAATCGACACGATTGTCGCATTTTCGGGGAACTATATGTACGTTAGTACGATTGATCTACAGGACACCTCTAAGCCATCTTCTAAGCACAAAATTATTGTACGCAAATATTAACAGCTACCACCCGAAAACCTAATCGCCTAATCGCTCACACCTAATAGGAAATTTCATCATTGAGAACCACATCCGTTGCGCAATGTTTGTGGAAACGAAGTCGAGATCTTCCATCACATTTAGAAACTGGATGTCAATCCAGAATCACGGCAATATTGTAAATAGGGGAGTAAGAGGAGGAGCGGTGGCCATGGGCCATCCTATGATACGATTGGGAAAATCTAACGCACCCGCAATCAACTCTCCATTAAATAATGCACTTCATTTTTGTATCACTATCGGGGCCAACTTAATACATATTTTCGTAATTTACATTCATCCGTTCAGTAAAATTGAAGAATCTATATTTAACATGGCCTCACTGCACGACAACTCCATAATAATTGGCGACTTCAATTCAAATCCAACTAAAAGAAAGCATATAAGACAATTCCTGAATATGTCCAATTTCGTACAAATTACGGCCCCCCCTGACGTACGTTATGGAGAACAATCCGAATTCTACTCCTCATTTATAGTTCTGCACAAGAAATATCCGCGGTCTAATCACACAGGTAGAAGTTGTTCCGGATCTATGCTCCAACCACTTGGGCATTCTAGTCTATATCAACACAACACTCTAAACTTGTTCCGATTGTAATCAAAAATTACAAACTTTGCAATATACGAACAGAAAATTCAGCAATGAATGATTTTATATAAGCACACCCGGAAATCACTGTTGACACGATATCAAGCTTCAACAAATGTCTCAAAGAGTCGATAGAGCGAGCCCATCCAGAACCGCCAAATACTACAGTTTCCCACTACCTCCATTAATTATCAGACTCATCAAGGAGAAAGGACGGTTATATCGAGACTTCAGGGTATATGAGGTTCCCGAGTTGAAAAAAAGTTTAATGAGTTCAATAAAAAGATACAGAAGCTAATTCAGCAGTACAGAACGGAAAACTACATGGAAGCCTGCGACAATATAAAACGGTGCAAAGGAAGAAACTTTGGCATGAAATTCGAAAGCTATCCAGATACCAAAAAGTACCTAGGACAGAAGAGTTCATTGATCCCGCCGATGGGGGTCTGCACTCTAACCCTAAAGAGATCGCCAACATACATACTGACTATCCGGAAGGTGTACCGAGGATACCGCGTTTTGTCCACATAATAAAAACATTGGTACGACTCCGCATTTATAACACCGCTCCAGACACCCGAAGATGCTCTTATATCAGAAGATGAATATTTTACTCTAATTGTACAGGGAAAGGATACCGCTCCCTGCTACGACAACATTACAAGAAAACTGTTGAGAAATCTTGATCTTAACATCCACGACTTTATTAGGAAAATAATTAACTTTTGCCTTACGACTCAGCACTTCCCGCACGATTAGAAGACGTCAATTATTACATATATTTCCAAGAAGGATTCTTCTCTTACTGATCCAGCAAACTACCGCCCTATTTCACTGCTGCCCGTAATTGGAAAACTCTTCGAGACCCACCTGAAGAACAAGCTCCTGGCTGCTGTATCAAAGAAAATTCCGCCTTCCGATCCGGAAAATCAACGTCCCAGCCACTAACTATCCTGGTCTCCAACTTCCAGACGACACGTTTTGAAAAGCTAAAATCCGCAGCAGTATTTCTGGATGTTCGGAAGGCCTTCGACTCCGTGTGGCATAAAGGATTGCTATTTAAGTTGAACATACTAAAAACGCCATACTACCTTCTAAACCTTATAAATCAATTCCTGTTGAATCGCTACTCCATCGTGAAGCTGAAAAACCACTTCTCCCACAGCTTCTCCGCCCAACAAGGCCTTCCCCAGGGTTCACAAATTTCGCCCTGTCTATACAACCTATTCTGTCACGACCTTTACAACGACAACCCAGACGTCTTTAACGATGCATACGCACTACTCTATGCCGACTACACAACATTAGTCTCGCACGGGAGTGACGTCGCTTCGTCGGTCCGTAAGCTGCAGACTCTCATTGACGAAACGGAAAAATGGTTCAGAAAATTTCGTCTTATTCAACCCCACTAAAACACAATTTTTCACCCCATTTGTATCACCTAGCGCTCCGGCCGCCACAATTTCAATCCAGTCAACGGTAATCTCCGGTTCACCAACGTGCAAGTATCTAGGCATAATACTCGACCGAACGCTAAAGTTTTGCACCCACGCAACCAACGTGAAAATGAAAGTAAAGACACGTGCCAAACACTTTAAATCCCTCTCATTCAGAGGCCGCGGAATTTCTACCTCATGTGCATCGCACATCTACAAGACCATTTTCAGACCCATCATAGAATATGGATCAATACTACTAAACGAGGCTCAAAGAAGAACGAAGTACCACCTGGAAGTGGCGGAAAGATCTGCACTGAGATCCATTACCCGGATTAGGAACCTCCGGAATCCGCTCTTTAACCCAAGCAATGAATTGCTATACGAACTTACCGATATCCCCTCTATCGATACTGGCTTTCAATTTTTGTCGGAAAAATCCATGCAAGAATTACCTATCAACGCCTTCCAACACGTGCTAATATCACTTCAATTACCCAACCCTCTCAATAATCCACGTTTTCTTTTCCAAAAACTTCTAGCCATCAGAGAAGACTGAAACCAGTCGCCTACAAAGATCACTGGCAGAAAGACCCCGGTCGATAGCCCGAAGCATTGTAGAAGCAGTATCAAGTTATCTAGAAACATTTTAAGTTTTCCAGAGGCAATATCTAGTGTTCTGGACGTATTTCAAATCATCTAGAAGCATTATCAAATCTTCTGGTAGCATTTTAAGTATTATAAAAACACACAGCATATTATTTTTCTTTAAAACACTCTCGCATACCGGTGCTGCGTATAACACTACCGAATTTATTGTAATGGACCATATACGTAATTTTCTATAAGCGGACCTCAAATCTTTGGTAAAAGTCTGTATGTAATATTTTGCATCCTACTTGCTTTTTCTCTAATCCTTCTAATATGGGCCGGCATTTTAATATCTTTGTCGAGGCTTACCCCTAAATATTTAATAGGGCTTTTGCCCACTGCTTTTACCTGTCTAACCTTTACTTTAAGTTCTTTTCCCACCCTCTTCCTTTTCAAGGTCAACTATTTCATTGTAGAATAAATTCCATAACGTACCCCTGCGGCACACCTTTCGACCTTTTTCGATATAGCAGACTTTTTAGTGAAACTTAACGAAACCTAACCCAACCCATAACATTCCTCATATTGAACGATATGAAATTTCAGCTTAATCCAACATAACCCAATTCAATCTAACAAACTTTCTAAAATTTGTGGAAATATTCTGTGATTTTTTCTTCTATAGTTGGAATGGGTTGAGCTCCAGCTTCGTACCATTCAATATGAGGGATGGTGTGAAGGATTTCTTCTATGGTTGAGTGCTAAGTTGAAGCTCAATCCAAATAGTTGAGTTGTGTCAAACTTCAATTTCATGTTATACCTCATATAACAAAAAATCTAATTCTTCTATGGTTGGATTAAACTTCAACTTCATAGCGCATACCCAAAATTTGAAATAATTTTTAATTTTTGGAAATATTCCGTGATTTTGAATTATTCCGATTCCAATCCAAAATCACCAAAAATCGAATTCTTGAGATATTTTAATAAAACATTCAAAATTTATAGAGTTAAGTGTCTATTTTGTCATGGTGAAAACCAAATTAGAAAATCTTTATCGTTTTTGAGATAAAGATTATTTAAGTTAACCTAATTTTTTATGATTTTTTGAAATTAATAATCATGTTTTAAAAAATCGCGAAAAATCGAATTCTTAAGATATCTTAATGAATTACGTATGATTAATAGGGGAAAATGTCTACTTTCTCGTGATGAAATCGGATCTTTAAAATATTTATTCGTTTTTGAGATATAAATCATTAAATTCAACGTAAACGTTTATGGCTATCTCAAGTTGATTAAAAATCACCAAAAATCGAATTCTTGAGATATTTTAATGAAACGTTCAAAATTTATAGAAGCTAGTGTCTATTTTGTCATGGAAAAAACCAAATGAGAAAATCTTTATTCGTTTTTGAGATAAAGATTATTTAAGTTAACCTAATTTTTTATGATTTTTTGAAATTATTAATCTTGTTTTAAAAAATCACAAAAATCGAATTCTTAAGATATCTTAGTGATCTATTCATGATTTATAGAAGAAAGTGTCTATTTTCTTGTGATGAAAGCAGATCTTGAAAATATTTATTCGTTTTTGAGATATCAATCATTAAATTCAACGTGAACGTTTATGGCTATCTCAAGTTAATTAAAAATCATCAAAAATAGAATTCTTGAGATATTTTAATGAAACGTTCAAAATTTATAGAAGCAAGTGTCTATTTTGTCATGGAAAAAACCAAATTAGAAAATCTTTATTCGTTTTTGAGATAAAGATTATTTAAGTTAACCTAATTTTTTATGATTTTTTGAAATTATTAATCTTGTTTTAAAAAATCACAAAAATCGAATTCTTAAGATATCTTAGTGATCTATTCATGATTTATAGAAGAAAGTGTCTATTTTCTTGTGATGAAAGCGGATCTTGAAAATATTTATTCGTTTTTGAGTTATAAATCATTAAATTCAACGTGAACGTTTATGGCTATCTCAAGTTGATTAAAAATCACCAAAAATCGAATTCTTGAGATATTTTAATGAAACGTTCAAAATTTATAGAAGCTAGTGTCTATTTTGTCATGGAAAAAACCAAATGAGAAAATCTTTATTCGTTTTTGAGATAAAGATTATTTAAGTTAACCTAATTTTTTATGATTTTTTGAAATTATTAATCTTGTTTTAAAAAATCACAAAAATCGAATTCTTAAGATATCTTAGTGATCTATTCATGATTTATAGAAGAAAGTGTCTATTTTCTTGTGATGAAAGCAGATCTTGAAAATATTTATTCGTTTTTGAGATATCAATCATTAAATTCAACGTGAACGTTTATGGCTATCTCAAGTTAATTAAAAATCATCAAAAATAGAATTCTTGAGATATTTTAATGAAACGTTCAAAATTTATAGAAGCAAGTGTCTATTTTGTCATGGAAAAAACCAAATTAGAAAATCTTTATTCGTTTTTGAGATAAAGATTATTTAAGTTAACCTAATTTTTTATGATTTTTTGAAATTATTAATCTTGTTTTAAAAAATCACAAAAATCGAATTCTTAAGATATCTTAGTGATCTATTCATGATTTATAGAAGAAAGTGTCTATTTTCTTGTGATGAAAGCGGATCTTGAAAATATTTATTCGTTTTTGAGTTATAAATCATTAAATTCAACGTGAACGTTTATGGCTATCTCAAGTTGATTAAAAATCACCAAAAATCGAATTCTTGAGATATTTTAATGAAACGTTCAAAATTTATAGAAGCTAGTGTCTATTTTGTCATGGAAAAAACCAAATGAGAAAATCTTTATTCGTTTTTGAGATAAAGATTATTTAAGTTAACCTAATTTTTTATGATTTTTTGAAATTATTAATCTTGTTTTAAAAAATCACAAAAATCGAATTCTTAAGATATCTTAGTGATCTATTCATGATTTATAGAAGAAAGTGTCTATTTTCTTGTGATGAAAGCAGATCTTGAAAATATTTATTCGTTTTTGAGATATCAATCATTAAATTCAACGTGAACGTTTATGGCTATCTCAAGTTAATTAAAAATCATCAAAAATAGAATTCTTGAGATATTTTAATGAAACGTTCAAAATTTATAGAAGCAAGTGTCTATTTTGTCATGGAAAAAACCAAATTAGAAAATCTTTATTCGTTTTTGAGATAAAGATTATTTAAGTTAACCTAATTTTTTATGATTTTTTGAAATTATTAATCTTGTTTTAAAAAATCACAAAAATCGAATTCTTAAGATATCTTAGTGATCTATTCATGATTTATAGAAGAAAGTGTCTATTTTCTTGTGATGAAAGCAGATCTTGAAAATATTTATTCGTTTTTGAGATATCAATCATTAAATTCAACGTGAACGTTTATGGCTATCTCAAGTTAATTAAAAATCATCAAAAATAGAATTCTTGAGATATTTTAATGAAACGTTCAAAATTTATAGAAGCAAGTGTCTATTTTGTCATGGAAAAAACCAAATTAGAAAATCTTTATTCGTTTTTGAGATAAAGATTATTTAAGTTAACCTAATTTTTTATGATTTTTTGAAATTATTAATCTTGTTTTAAAAAATCACAAAAATCGAATTCTTAAGATATCTTAGTGATCTATTCATGATTTATAGAAGAAAGTGTCTATTTTCTTGTGATGAAAGCAGATCTTGAAAATATTTATTCGTTTTTGAGATATCAATCATTAAATTCAACGTGAACGTTTATGGCTATCTCAAGTTAATTAAAAATCATCAAAAATAGAATTCTTGAGATATTTTAATGAAACGTTCAAAATTTATAGAAGCAAGTGTCTATTTTGTCATGGAAAAAACCAAATTAGAAAATCTTTATTCGTTTTTGAGATAAAGATTATTTAAGTTAACCTAATTTTTTATGATTTTTTGAAATTATTAATCTTGTTTTAAAAAATCACAAAAATCGAATTCTTAAGATATCTTAGTGATCTATTCATGATTTATAGAAGAAAGTGTCTATTTTCTTGTGATGAAAGCGGATCTTGAAAATATTTATTCGTTTTTGAGTTATAAATCATTAAATTCAACGTGAACGTTTATGGCTATCTCAAGTTGATTAAAAATCACCAAAAATCGAATTCTTGAGATATTTTAATGAAACGTTCAAAATTTATAGAAGCTAGTGTCTATTTTGTCATGGAAAAAACCAAATGAGAAAATCTTTATTCGTTTTTGAGATAAAGATTATTTAAGTTAACCTAATTTTTTATGATTTTTTGAAATTATTAATCTTGTTTTAAAAAATCACAAAAATCGAATTCTTAAGATATCTTAGTGATCTATTCATGATTTATAGAAGAAAGTGTCTATTTTCTTGTGATAAAAGCGGATCTTGAAAATATTTATTCGTTTTTGAGTTATAAATCATTAAATTCAACGTGAACGTTTATGGCTATCTCAAGTTGATTAAAAATCACCAAAAATCGAATTCTTGAGATATTTTAATGAAACGTTCAAAATTTATAGAAGCTAGTGTCTATTTTGTCATGGAAAAAACCAAATGAGAAAATCTTTATTCGTTTTTGAGATAAAGATTATTTAAGTTAACCTAATTTTTTATGATTTTTTGAAATTATTAATCTTGTTTTAAAAAATCACAAAAATCGAATTCTTAAGATATCTTAGTGATCTATTCATGATTTATAGAAGAAAGTGTCTATTTTCTTGTGATGAAAGCGGATCTTGAAAATATTTATTCGTTTTTGAGATATAAATCATTAAATTCAACGTGAACATTTATGGCTATCTCAAGTTAATTAAAAATCATCAAAAATAGAATTCTTGAGATATTTTAATGAAACCTTCAAAATTTATAGAAGCAAGTGTCTATTTTGTCATGGAAAAAACCAAATTAGAAAATCTTTATTCGTTTTTGAGATAAAGATTATTTAAGTTAACCTAATTTTTTATGATTTTTTGAAATTATTAATCTTCTTTTAAAAAATCACAAAAAATCGAATTCTTAAGATATCTTAATGAACTATTCATGATTTATAGAAGAAAGTGTCTATTTTCTTGTGATGAAAGCGGATCTTGAAAATATTTATTCGTTTTTGAGATATAAATCATTAAATTCAACGTGAACATTTATGGCTATCTCAAGTTAATTAAAAATCACCAAAAATCGAATTCTTGAGATATTTTAATGAAACGTTCAAAATTTATAGAAGCTAGTGTCTATTTTGTCATGGAAAAAACCAAATGAGAAAATCTTTATTCGTTTTTGAGATAAAGATTATTTAAGTTAACCTAATTTTTTATGATTTTTTGAAATTATTAATCTTGTTTTAAAAAATCACAAAAATCGAATTCTTAAGATATCTTAGTGATCTATTCATGATTTATAGAAGAAAGTGTCTATTTTCTTGTAATGAAAGCGGATCTTGAAAATATTTATTCGTTTTTGAGATATAAATCATTAAATTCAACGTGAACATTTATGGCTATCTCAAGTTAATTAAAAATCACCAAAAATCGAATTCTTGAGATATTTTAATGAAACGTTCAAAATTTATAGAAGCTAGTGTCTATTTTGTCATGGAAAAAACCAAATGAGAAAATCTTTATACGTTTTTGAGATAAAGATTATTTAAGTTAACCTAATTTTTTATGATTTTTTGAAATTATTAATCTTGTTTTAAAAAATCACAAAAATCGAATTCTTAAGATATCTTAGTGATCTATTCATGATTTATAGAAGAAAGTGTCTATTTTCTTGTGATGAAAGCGGATCTTGAAAATATTTATTCGTTTTTGAGATATAAATCATTAAATTCAACGTGAACATTTATGGCTATCTCAAGTTAATTAAAAATCATCAAAAATAGAATTCTTGAGATATTTTAATGAAACCTTCAAAATTTATAGAAGCAAGTGTCTATTTTGTCATGGAAAAAACCAAATTAGAAAATCTTTATTCGTTTTTGAGATAAAGATTATTTAAGTTAACCTAATTTTTTATGATTTTTTGAAATTATTAATCTTCTTTTAAAAAATCACAAAAAATCGAATTCTTAAGATATCTTAATGAACTATTCATGATTTATAGAGGACAGTGTCTATTTTTTTATGATGAAAGCGAATTTTGAAAATATTTATTCGTTTTTGAGATATAAATCATTAAATTCAACGCGAACATTTATGGCTATCTCAAGTTAATTAAAAATCATCAAAAATGGAATTCTTGAGATATTTTAATGAAACGTTCAAAATTTATAGAAGCTAGTGTCTATTTTGTCATGGAAAAAACCAAATTAGAAAATCTTTATTCGTTTTTGAGATAAAGATTATTTAAATTAACCAAATTTTTATGATTTTTTAAAATTATTAATCTTGTTTTAAAACATCACAAAAAATCGAATTCTTAAGATATCTTCATGAACTATTCATGATTTATAGAAGAAAGTGTCTATTTTCTCGTGATGAAGGCGGATCTTGAAAATATTTATTCGTTTTTGAGATATAAATCATTAAATTCAACGTGAACATTTATGGCTATCTTAAGTTAATTAAAAATCACCAAAAATCGAATTCGAATTTTTGAGATATTTTAATGAAACATTCACAATTTATAGAGGTAAGTGTCTATTTTGTCATGATGGGAACCAAATTAGAAAATCCAAAACCTACTAGAACACCAACATCGACTCGATAAAAGATATCGATCCAATAACTGTCGCTCCGATATCTACTCAATACTATAACGTACGAGAAACCGGGCATAAAAATTTAAAAAAAAAATCTTTTTTAGTATATTAGCCGAAACGGTAGATAGAAACAATAAGAAATATCAAGCAAAATTTAAACGTATGGAACAACAAATGCTTCAAATGGTAGAGCGACATACATCTCAGGTAATTAAAACCCTAATTAATCCATAAATATTATTAAAAAAAAATTTGTTGTAACAGATCCAAACGTTACAACAACGTATAGCATCTTTAGAAACTCCTCCAACAAATAGTTCTGAAAATTCAATGAGTTCTGTAGCGGTTTAAATCACATAGATTAATAAGCACCCCATAAAACGAAATCTAATCGTAATATATTTAAAAAAATTATAAATAACTAGGTTTTAATCGTTTATTAATATGATTTTGAGGCCGAGGTGCGTTGCTGTGATTAAATAAAAAGTACCGGAACGAAAAAATTAAAAATTAATTTTCGAATTAAACGAGAATAGCTTTACGCTTTTTAAATGCAATAATGAAGGAAAAAAGGAAAATCGGGGATTTTTCGTTTTTCGATATTTTTAATCCTCGACGTTTCAGTACAAAGTATGCAAAGCCGCGCGATTCTTGGACTCTTGCCATAGCGAATTGTTCAACAATTTGAGTCCCCGAATAATTAATTAAATGGAAAAAGAGAATGTAGCGCGTAAGATAGTTATTTTTTAAGTAAAAATATTTACGTGTAACTTTTATTATTATAAATAAATATGTTTACATATAATTGTGTGGTTAATCACCATCATTAAAAAACCTATGTCTACATCCCTATGTTAAAGCTAACATTAAAGTTAACACTTAGCTGTACGTCCCTTAAGATGGCTAAACTCTGATGTTTCCAGTTCTAGGGCTAGTGTTAGTTTTGAAGCTGGGTTATAGGTCTAGTAAAAACAAATTTCCTGTGCCGTAACTTGGTGCTTATTTTGTTCAATTTTCGATTTATACGTGAAAATTAAAGAAGAACAGGTTTTCAATATTTCGGGTATTTCATTTTGTGAGCAGTGACATCAGAGGGTGGGGAGGAAGTCGCCATGAGTTGAGTGTGAAGCCTGCGGCACTTGGTATCACACCAAATGCAGCGACGCTTCTTTCAATGCTCAGAGCGTCTTGGAAATGTCCTGCTTGCAGATCCCCGGCCCCCCAGCGCATGAAATCTCGGTCTGGTGAGATGTCCCGAGCGGTGAGGTGATTTCGGAGTCCAGACTGTTACTCTAGACTCGGAAATGATGAAAAAATATGATGGCTTAATGGAATCAGTTAATTTCTGTAGTCCTCGCTTCTCCAATCTCGAGAAAACCGTACCTTCCCTTAACGATAAGGTTAAAGCCTTGGATAAACTGTCGTATGAAAAAGCTCGTTTACGCGAGCAGGTTGCTGGATGCTGCTGAGTAGCACTCCCGAAGGAATAATCTCGAAATCAGCGGAGTCCCCCTAAGAGACAATGTAAGCGGACTTTCTTCCCGCTTAAAGAAGAACAAATTACGTGATTACCATCATGGTGAAAAAGCTGTAATTAGCACTAAAAATTAAAATTAGTTACATAACTGGAACTGGTTTTTTGGCATGGCAACATGGCGCCGACTAAATCAGCAAAACGAGTGTCTCCGGTGAATGTGTGTAAACGGTGTTTAAAGGAGGTGAAATTGTTTGTTAAATGTGTAAAGTACAACAAGAACTTTCATCTGAGCTGCATTCTTAAAGTGTCCGGTATGTTTGTGGACGAGGAGGCCAGAATTTTCTGCTGTAAAAAGCTAACCTCAAAATGTACTTGCGAAGAAAAGAAGAATGAAATAATCAGGCTGAAGAAAAGATTATCTGAGGTAAATTCTCGAACATTTGACGATAGTTTGGTTGATGGATCTATGTTTCTGGATGAAGTTGAGTGCATTGATGAGGTGAATGTACCTATCGATCTAGTTGATCCACATGATCGCTTAAATAGATCGATTCACGTGCTGCACCAGGTTTCAACTCGGTCCCAAATAGGAAAATTGGATGCTCCAGTACCTGCTGGAGTACCAAATAATACAACCTTGGTGCTGGATCGAAATGAAAAATCGATAGAAGAATTAAATTCGGATTCCCAAACGCCTCCTAGAGGACGTGAGATGAAATCGCAAGAATTACGAAGAAATCTTCACATAGTGGTTTTTCGACCGGTATTTTGGGACTATCGAGTCAAAATGGTGGGGATCGTGACCCGACTGAAGATGCTTGTGAGCGAGTACTGCTGTTGGCGGATAGCTACAGTCGGGGTGCCAGCGCACAGTGGGGTATTCCACATAGAAACATGATTAAAAGTCGGGAATACAGATACACAAAAATCAAGGCGGCTGCTGTCATTTCGCCTCACCAAATATTCAGAAAACAATTTTCTGCATATTTTATTGGTGCCCGGTTCCTTAACACTGCGTAATCAGATGTCTTTTACGCCCTTTGATGTATGCGCGTATTTCGTCAAATTATTGCAATAAATCAACGGCATATATTTATAGGTGTTCCTGTGTATTTTATTGTGAGCAGTTGAAATTTTTGTAATGGATGTTATATACTCAGGTATGTATAAATAGAATCAAGTACTTTTATCAAGTTTAATTCTATAGTCTTTGTAATTTTTTATTTATTCTATTTGCACATATTTTGTATTTACTTTTGTTTTTCTTCTATATTATGAAGTGTTTTTTTTTATTTCC
Organism: Onthophagus sagittarius; assembly: GCA_036711965.1. NCBI lineage: Eukaryota > Metazoa > Arthropoda > Insecta > Coleoptera > Scarabaeidae > Onthophagus > Onthophagus sagittarius. Next base: position 26,409,430 of record JASERS010000010.1, on the reverse strand, counting down.
GGATTCTTCCCGGTTTTATTTCTTTTTACATTTTTTTGTTTGAAGAATTTACTCTACTATACTATAAAAAACTATTGCCAACAACTGCCTAATATATAAAAAAAAAATAAATTAAACTAGTGATATGTAGGCAAGGCAAACTTAGTTTTGCTGCGTTCTTTACTATTCTAATCTTTTCTTCGGTGTAGGTTATTCTGGTTTGAATGTCATGACCCGAGAAGGCATATATAATCTTACAAAACAATGTAATGAAAGAGATTTTGCGAAGAAACTGGATATAGTGGAAAGAAACATCATAAAACAGAGAAAGTTCTTGGATAATCAAAAGCAACAATTTTTGCGAACATTTTCGCGACTTAAGTCGGAAATGAAAAGTAAATGGCAAGCTGCAAACCGTACAGAAAAAGCGTTCTTAGAAAAAAATCGTAATTGGTTGCAAGGGACTGTTAAAATAACACAGAAATGTATGTCGAATATAGGTGGTCGTCCGGAAAGCGCATTTGAAGATTTAAGCGATTGCAGTAAACGCCGCAAAACAACACTTCTGAGGAAGGAAAATGAAGCTGAAGCTCTCTTGTTTGCTGGTCAAATGGCACTTCGAAAATCTGGAAATGTGAGTGGAGCACAAGTGTTAACCCTCGCAGTACTGACGTTTCGCCAACCGTTGCGGACGGTGCCTGGGTCAACCGAGACCCGAACAGTTTTTGTTTACGTAGAATATAAAAAATGAAGCTTTTGCCATTATGATTTTGACTAATTTAATTTTAAAGGTTTATTTTATTAGGGATATAAAATAATACATAAAAATAAAATTTTAAAAAAATTACATAAAAAATATTTATTCTAAATCATTACAATTTGTACACAAAATATTTTTTGTACATGTTGAATGTATATTACATACATATTTATGACAAACATCACATTTTGATTTATATTTATTGTCATTTCCAATACACAAGCTACATCTTGAGCGTTTTTCTAATGTTGTACTCATTTGTTTATTTATTTTTCGGCCTGTACTTTCGATGGCGTCCACAATGTGTCTCGAAAATACTACTGCATTGGTTTCAAATGCTCTAGCTCTAGAATCTATGTTTGCAGCAACTAACTGTTCAGCCCAATCCGGATTTTTGAGTTGCCATAGTACAAATGCATTATAGGCTGCAATATCTATATAATGTAAAAAAAGCGACAGAGGCCAACGTCGTGTACATCTCCGGCAAGTGTATTCTCTTAGAATTTTATCTAAAACATCCACTCCACTTTTTGTTGAATTGTAATAATTGATAATATTAGGTTTGTAATCATTATTTTCGTCAGAAATAGCATGTTCTCGATGAACGCTCGAAAGTAAAACTACGCATTTTCTTGGTTTTGGGATATACGACACAAGTGTTAGATTTTCAGAAAATATAAAATCGGAAGAAAATTGAGCTCTTCCGGATATTGTTATCAAAGATTTTGGTAAATCCTTTCTATTTTTCCGCATTGTTCCCACTATAAATATGTTATCTTTGAGTAAATCCTCTGCAAGTGAGATATCCGTAAAAAAATTGTCGGTTGTGATAGTTCGATTAGATCCCTTCCAAAACTCTGAAAGAACTCTTAACTACTCGTTGTCCTTGTCCTTTCTCCGGTGTGTTTCCGCATTTTCCTAAATACACTTCAAAATTAGAACAATAATATGTAGTAGCGTCACATAGGGCCCATAATTTCAGCCCATATTTCCCCGGCTTGCTCGGCATATACACCTTGAATGGACATCTTCCTCGAAATGTTACTAATTGTTCATCAATAGTGCCTACATTAGACGCTCGGTAATTATCTCTGCAATTTCTTGTTAAAATATTTGTAATGGTTCTCAAAGCTGCCAACTTATCGGTCGTTTTTCTTTCTTCTCGTGTCTGAAAGTCGTCAAAACGCAAAAATCGTAAAATGTTTGTAAATCTATCACGAGACATAGATGCTCGATAAATTTGTCGACTATAAGCAATCTTTTTCTTCCATAGATCTTTTTTACTTTCACGTGATTCCCGAAAACGGCCAGTAATTAGTAAAATCCCAAAAAATGCCTTCAATTCAACACGGTCTACCGGCTTCCATATATTATTTGAAAACATTTCATAATATTTAACCGCTTTTTCATTTGTATAAGTAATTATAATGTCCATGATTTCATCATTTATAAATAAATCAAAACATTGTTCCATGGTTTCTACACCCTCAGAATTTGCTGTGAGTGTAGCATCATATTTACCAAATTCTGCATCTCTGTTTGTGGGGGAAATATATCTCCATGTTCGTCCACAAACATTTTGGTCTTTACAGTGTGACATATTATTACTATTTTCACCACTAAACTCATCACTTTCATAATCCTCTTCTTCTGGTACTGCATCACTAAAAGTCAATGACGCACATTCATCATCAGAAGACACTTCATTGTTATAATCATCATTATTATTTACAAAATTAGCAAACATTTTATTTTTCGATGTAGATAGTTGCTCTAAAATACACCTTCTGTGAACTAAATCAAGAATTTAATGGCAATTGTATTGTCGCTATAGCCTCTTACACAGACAGACGCCTGGCGCTGTAAAGAAACGGTCGAGACATATTTTTTCGTCGGGACGTCCGTTTGACACCGATCTAACTTAACGCACTCCTTGAATAACGACAAATCTATTTATTACAATTTCTCGCAAAAATTTATTTGGGTCCAAATAGACCCAGGCACCGGAATACGAGGGTTAAAGGACATCATGTCATCGCCGTCACGTGGTAATAAATATAAGAAAGCTTTTAGAAAAAGAGACACGGTTGAATCAGAAAAGTTAACACCAACACAAACGTTATCAATGTTTGTAGAAGCGTCATTGACACGAAGACAATATGAAATTGTTACGGTTTGAAATTTTAGGGTTCAGTGTATAACGTGTATTTATGTTTGTTTTACTTTTATTTTGGGTGGATGGTTTATTTTACATAGAGGTGTTTTAAGTTGCATATCATTTAAACATAATTTTGGTTGCAATTTGTTTATTTAATTTGATTTTGCTTAATTAACAGTTTTTTTTAGCGACAATTCTCCGAAGATATCCTTTTATAATTTTCCTTTTTTTCTTTTCCAATAATTTAATTTCTTCTTTAAATGATGATGTTGCCTTTTCTTTATTTTTCGACTTGTGCGCAAGTATACTTTTTTTGTCAATTTTGAGGGTATTTATCTTGTGTAGTGGGTTTTCTTGGGCTCTCTTTTATGTCAGACCAGTGCGTGTACACACGTAGTTTAAAAATTTTGGTTTAGCCATTTTGAGTTTTTGAAGTGTGGTGATTATTTTTAATCCAAGTTTTTGGGATTCATCTACGTCTTGTGCAAATTATTGGCAACGTTTTCGAACGTCCAATTAACGGATTCATCCGGATTTAAACGTATTTTGGAATTTTCTAACGTTTCTGACAAAACCTCGAAAATCTGAGGTAAGATTCTTTTTTTTTAACTTAAACCTATTTTCTCTTACACCCTACACATGCATACCTTCATTTATTCATACATATATCCTTTACCAACAAATTAATTAAAATATCATCATATTTCACATTTTTCACATCATTCATCATTCACATCCTGTCTTTCAATCTTTCTATTCTTTTATTCTTCTAATTTTTTTTCTTTGTGTTCATTTAAGGTTTTAATTGAGGAGCATATATTTTGTATCCAATCAGTCCTATTTCTGAAACAGAAGTTTAGAAAAATCATTTTCGAAGTTCTACCTTTTCGGAGGGGTTCTTTCTTAAATTTTGGGGAGTTTGGTTGGAGTCATATTGTCCAGCAACCTATCAACATCCTTTTCTTAAATCGGAGGAGATTGTCGCTGTGAAGTTTGTTTGGAACATCTACGAATTAATCAAGATAAGGTCAGACCTAAGCATTTAATTATTGTTTACCATCTTCAGTTGTACAATTATTGTGAACCGGTATAGTAAATTCTTTTATAATTATTACAATTTACATTCAAATCTCGTTTTCAATATAATTTTCATTTAAATAAATTGAATATATAAATTGAATAAATAAGTTAGATAAATAAGTTGAATAATTTCTTAGTTAAATTAATTAGTTAAAAAAAAATTGCTTTTGTAAAATTTTTGGCGTACGTTAATTTGCTTTTGGTTATTCGAGTTAATTTTGATTTATATTACGCCGCCACACTGATATCAGGGGTGCGGGTTGTGCGCGTAATTCGATTTAATTTCTTTAGTTTTTTTTTATTATTCTCTTTTGAGCGAATTGCTCCAGTTATTAATTTGTTTAGTAATTTCAGTACGGCAATAATTCCTTCGAATTATTTATTTTGTTTCGATTCGTATTTTCTGAAAAACAAAGATTATTACATTTACAACAATAATACATATATTTTTTTTACTTACCTTATTTTTTTTTGTTGTTGTTTACGAATAAATTTTTTTTTGCAACTTAAAATATCTCGAATTGTTTATTTGTGTTTTGTTATTATTTTGTTTTGTTGTGTCTATTCGTGTCGATTACAACACTACCACCTCACGTCACAGTTCGTGGACAACGCAGGGTTAACTGTGTGGCGCCTTAGAAATAACCCTCCCGTCTTCACTGGGCTGACCGAGGACCTGCGTCTGTTATTTTGTAATTCGATTGTATTTTTGTGTTTTGTGTTTGTAAGGTGTCACAAAATTATTAGAGAAAGCTCAAGAAAACTATATCCCTCTTATTCACTTTTACAGAGAACAAAACAAGATTGTTATCCAGACTCGAATGCTTATCAAGTTACTGAAACTTGCGCGGAAATTAAATTACAAGCCTTAGCAGATCATACTGTAAAACGATTTATTATTTACCTAGAGGAAGTATTGATATCTCTCACACAAAAAGAATTGGCATCCTTGGAGTTGACGTATAAATGGAGTTGTGATGGTTCCCAACAAGCACAATTCAAACAAACATTTTCAAATAATAACGATTCCGATTCTAACATTTTCCAGTCATCACTAGTACCTCTTCAGCTTATATGTAAGACAAATAAGAAAATAATTTGGCAAAACCCAACGCCCTCCTCACCACGTTTTTGCCGACCAATGAGAATCAGATTTATTAGGGAATCGAAAGATGTGACAAATGAAGAGATAAGTTATCACAAAGATCAGATAAAACATTTAACTACAACCAAGAATAATATCGGAGATAAAGAAGTGACGGTCACCCATAGAATGTTATTTACCATGGTAGATGGTAAAGTCTGCAATGCCGCTACCAATACAGACTCGAGCATGCGATGTTACATATGTACGCTTACTTCAAAAGATTTTAATGATTTGGAAAAATGTGAAAAAGCACCTATAAACTCAGAAAACTTGGAGTTTGGACTATCGTTTTTACATGCGCGAATAAGACTGTTCGAAACATTACTGCATATTTCCTATAAAATTACAATAAAAAAGTGGCAAACAAGAACAGAATCAGAAAAGAATATTATAAAAGAACGCAAGCAAACTATTCAAGAAAGGTTTAGAAATGAACTTGGTCTAATCGTTGACGTACCCAAAGCCAACTACGGCAACAGCAACGATGGAAATACCAGCAGACGATTCTTCTCTAACGTAGAAATCTCGGCATCTATAACAGGAATCGATCAAGCGCTAATTGAAAGAGTAGCTACAATTCTGGAAGTAATATCCAGTGGTCATAAAATTGACATAAATAAATTTTCAGAGTACTGTCGAGATACGGCTAAGCTCTACATCCAATTGTATTACTGGTACCCAATGTCACCAACCCTCCATAAAATTTTGCTACATGGCCCTATAGTAATAGAGCAAGCACTGCTGCCTATAGGTGCTCTATCAGAAGAGGCGGCAGAGAGCAGAAATAAACATTTTCGTCAATACAGGGAAAAATATGCACGAAAATTTTGCCGGGTCCAGTGCAATATGGATGTAATCAATCGGCTTTTGTTAACATCAGATCCATTTTTAAGTTGCAGTAGACCTAAATCTATTAAAAAATCAAAACCGTTCAGGCCGGAGACAATTAAAATGTTACTTCCATGGGATGCGTATGACAAAGATGAAACTAGCGAAAGTGATGAGCAGTTAGATGGAAATGAATGAAGTGCGTCATAATTTATCGTTTTATTAAAGAAATACGTTATATTAATTACTTTTGTTACTATATAAAAAATACGATGTCATACAAATAACGCTCAAAGCTGTACATTCCGATTTTCATGAACCTAGAATTAAATGGAATGGTATGTTTTATGATACAAATTTTTTTTTCCGACACAATCTTCAATTTCAAGCGATTGTCAACTTTTGTTTTTTAAATTGCTCGGTATATCTTTCTTTATGTGATTAGATAGAGATTTCAAGACATGGTGACATGGGTTACCAGTAATACAACTACATGTAGAGCTTAGCCATGTCTCCGCTTCGTGAAGAAAAATATACCGAGCAATTTGAAAAACAAAAGTTGAAATTGCTGCAATTTGAAGATGGCGTCGGGAAAAAATATTTGTAGCATGTTAGTATTCATTAAACCATTTCATTTGATACCTAGCTCACAAACATCGAAATATAAATGACTAACTTACAGATTGGGGCGTTTTTTGTACGACACTCTGTATTAATTACCTATTAAATATTTTTGTTTCATTCTTCCATTTTTAGATAATTTCCAACCCCATTTCAATGAGCTTTGCTTTTGATGACAATAATTTATCACTATAGGTTCAAATAAAAATAAACTAATGCACATATAGTTTTGATCGATAATTTGGGTCAAATACTCCACTGTGCAGCGGTTACTTACATGATGAACTGAGCAGCGATTACGAGATTCAAAATTTATTTAAGCCTAATGCCTTATTGGAAAATGTTATCTCTGATGTGAAGAATCTTTGTAAAAATTTTAATAGAACGGATCATGTCATTATAATTGGCGGTATGAATAATATTTTAAGAGGTAGCAAGGTTACTAAAAGAACGTGTAATTTAATAAGAAACTTATCCCGTGAAGTTAATGTGTATTATGTCAATGTACCATTGTTGTGACACCAGCCAGTATTTTGGTACGTATTTGGCAACACGAAGTTTCGTCAGGATTTAATAAAACGTCCAAGAAGTAAACTTAACTTTTATTTATTCGTTCTTCTACAGTGTTCTTTGCGGTGGAGTGAAGCTTCTTTGACCAACTTATGATTTTTGATATGTAGACGACGCGTTGTTGGAGACCTTTCTTTTCTAGAGGTTAGTGATTGACTGACTTTTCGTTGAAACGAGAGGTTTTAGGTAAACTTTTTATCCCTCTTTTTGGTGAGCCAAAAGAATTGGAAGCAAATTATCAAAAGGCCTCAGTCGTCGACACATCCTGTTTGTTTTCTATTATCATTACGTGGTCAAAGCATCTTGTTGGGGCGGAAGGGTGTTAGCCCTGATTAGGACAACATCCTGTCCGCTGGGTATCTAACACCATATATGACTAACAATGATGCATTGAATAGTAGAATCTTTGATTTTAATACGCACATGTACGTAAAACATGTACGTAAACTTGTAAATTATGTTAAATATATTGGCTACAATTAAGGGATTGATGAGTGAGGCGATCAGAATTCAGAATCGGACTAAATTATTACTTGCAATATTTCGAAACTGTGTTTACTTAACAAAATGTTTACTTACAAATATAGTCAACTTAAGTTGTGAAGGTTGAAAAAACTACAAAACATTTCTTGATCTGGCATCACAGATAATGCAAAATTAACAAACAAAAAACTCTCCTAAATGTTAACAATTAAGATGGATGAAGATTCGTGAATTAAAACGTGGTGTATACAGATAAAAACACAAGAAAAGTTAAAACCAGTTAACAAGTCAAGTGCGTCTGCGCCTCATCCACCAATCCAGTACGCGAAACAGAACAATTTAAAAACCGCCAAAATTAAAAATTTTTTTTTTTAAATTCTTTTGAATTTGAAATTTAAAGAATCCTATGAAAATTATCATCAATTAAAAGTTATCATTAACAAAAAGTGACAAAATCACAAATTAAACATGAAATCAAACAAAAAAAAAGGTATCAAAACTTTAAAAACAATGAAAATTCAAAAAATCAAAGAATCATCAACACTACTCGTTACACCAATATCCCTTCTGGTTTTATCCCAATGAATAACATAAGAATAAATGTTACTTAAATTGTTAGTATCCGTCCTAAAATTAACAGTATCATCACACAAATTAATCTGATACATCTCAAGACATAATCTATTATAATAATTCTAATAATCACTATCGAGAACGACCGGGTTTTCAAAATCAAAGTTGTGACCACAAGTAATCATATGATTAGCAAGTGCACATTGAGTTTTTTTAGTATTAAAATCACTTTTATGAGAGCTTATACGTCTCTTTAGCCATTGACCAGTAACACCAATGTATACCCCAGTGCATTCTTTACAATTAATTTGATAAATGACGTTAGATTTATACATTAAAGGGTCAGGGTCTTTAATCTTGGAAAAGAAGTTTCTTATCTTTAAAGGGTAATATTCAACCAATATACACAAAGCCAGATCAAGAAATGTTTTGTAGTTTTTTCAACCTTCACAACTTAAGTTGACTATATTTGTAAGTAAACATTTTGTCTTTTGAAAAGAGGATTGAGTCAGTTACATTTTGTAACAATTGTTTACAGTAATTGCCAGTGGAAGAAACAATAAATTTTCGAAATATTGCAAGTAATAATTTACCCCGATTCTGAATTCTGATCGCCTCACCCATCAATCCCTTAATTGTAGCCAACAGTTTTGCGATCATAAAGCTCCGCCTAACGCTGTTAAATATATTGACGTAAACGTGTTTATAGGTACCACTGATCATACAGCCCACGGTCTCCATTATAACGATAAAGGAAAGAGAAAATTAATTATTCGCAACTCTTTCCACTGACATTCGAAAAAACAAAGTAAACGAAAGTAATTGCTTCCTAAATAATAACTTAGTTTATGTTAACACTAATTGCTTTTAGCGTACAACGTGTGAGTTGTGATCCACAAGCCCCCCTACCGGAAAAGATTAACAAGACATCTCTATTTCAGTTAAACATTCAATGTTTGCGATCTAAGATAGATGAACTTAAGGTATATTTACATGAATGCTCTATCTCTTTTGATGTTCTGTGTCTCAGTGAACATTGGCTCCGTCCAGCTGAATTGGAAGGTGGCCTTTGCGTTGGAGGATGGGCTCTTAGATCGCACTTCGCCCGTTCGGGAACCATTCATGGGGGTGTCGCTGTGTTGGTTAGGCGGGGGTTGCGTTTTTCATGTTTGGGGTATGTTAGTGATATATCAGTTGAGATTCACTGTGAATTATGTGGTATAGATCTTGTGTGGAATAATAACACGCGAATAGTATATGTATACTTGTGTATAGATCAACTGAAGGTGATCATCAAACTTTTTGCCATGTGCTGATATGCTTATTGGAGAAGCTTCGCGATCGATTAGTGATGATAGCCGGCGATTTTAACTTTCATTTTGGAACAAAAAGTGCCAATGTTCTGCGGGTGGTGAGTATTTTCGACTCGTTTGGATATGTGAGAGCAATTAAGGCGCCAACTAGGGGTAAAAATTGTATTGACAATGTGTTTTTAAATTTCTCTTGTTCGAATTTCGAGGCAGGTGTTTTCGGTGACTGTAGCCTTTCTGATCATTTCGGACAATTTTTGACTGTACCTATCATTGAAAATAACATACGAATAGACAGGAAAATGGTAAGATGTATAACACAACGCGGATTGTATTGGCATTATTTAGCATCTAATAACCTTGATGCTGATAAAAAGTTCGATATATTTTTTGATCATTTCGGACAGTTTTTGACTGTACCTATCATTGAAAATAACATACGAATAGAAAGGAAAATGGTAAGATGTATAACACAACGCGGATTGTATTGGCATTGTGGTGAGGCCGTCACTGAAACGACTTCAACCTCTGGTAATTACCGCTGCCACCAGAAACAGTATTTCGCGCTACCTAATTCTTAGTCTGAAGGACTCCTACCTGATCCTATCTATTCAAACAAGATTAAATGGCAAGCGCGCGGTCACTATTTTAGAACCGTGGGTTCTTGCACTAAGGCTCTCAGGAAATGTGAAATAAAACGACAAGTGTTCTAACCACACTTAATCTATATTTACAAAAATAACAAAAAAGGTAAGATATAAAGTTAATCTTAAAAAAACTACCTACGTGAATACCCGACGTTACTTAAGGAGTCAAAACAAAATGAAAATGACCTGTCTGAACCTAACCCTACAGCGAACTCTCGTTGACCGATAAGTGATAGGGAGAACTGGCAAACAGACTTACCCCGGATGTGTGTTCCGATCTGGTGGTCTCGGTGATGGGTCGCAACCTGGATCCTGTTGGAATCTTCTCGGGATAATCCGGGAAGACTTCTTCGACACAAACACACCAAATCCTCAAGTGAACACGGTTTCCGACACGACGCGGACGCCCGAATCAGAAAAAAGTTGCCCTTGAAGCTAAGTCAAAGTTCTCGATTTCGACGGGACTTAGAATTGGCGTTAAAGCAAATCTAAGTTTCGGTCTAACAGAGCGCTGGTTGAGTATTGGTTCGAGATCTTTCTAAAAAGATATCTTTCGAAGTTGAATTGAAACTCAGTTCAGAATTCTCTTATCATGACGTGTGCAAGGCCTTAAGCAACCTCGGGTCTTGGAGGGGTGCAAAACCTTCATTAGGCGTTCCCTAACGTCTGGACATCCCCGACACCTGGGGCCAATCCAAAATACGGGGCGGATATTTTACAATAATTTTCTGAGCCAATGAGGGAATTTGTGGAAGGGAAGAATTCCTCGCCCACAAGCCCAGAAAATAACATCCGCCGCTAACTAATCCCAAAAATCGTCACGTAATTTCCAAACAGTGGAAACCATCAAATTTTTACGTGATCTAACGTCTAAGTTTTTAACGACTTCTTCGTGTCGATTCGCATCTCCCCCATCAAACTGCGGATACATAATTTTTAACAAAATTTAACACGAAGTCTGGTCTCTATACCGGACGTCGTTAACTTGAGACGTGATTTTTAGTTTCTAAAATAACGAAAGGCTGCACTTTAGGAATTTCTAATTCGAATGATTATTTCTTAAAACCGTTAAATAATTTTCGAATTATTACAGCATTATTTAGCATCTAATAACCTTGATGCTGATAAAAAGTTCGATATATTCTTTGATAATATATCAACAGCGTTTAATTTGGCTTTTCCTTACCGGCAGCAAAAAGTAAGAAACGTTGACTGTGGAGTAAAGTGGTTCAATCAATCATTATCTGACTTGAGATCAACTTATGTTTTGATCTGTGAAATATACAATAAGTGTAAATCTGATGACTTGCTCCATATGGGTAACAGGCTTAGATCCACGTATCGACAATCGATACGGGAAGCAAAGGTACAAGCTACAACCTTATACATTGAAAATTCAAACAATAAATCTCGTGCAATGTGGAATGTGATCAATTCAACCTACCAAAATGTTGAAGCTAATAATGTATTACTGGACGCAGATGAGCTGAATTATTTCTTTACAAACACCCCTGTCGACATAGTTAAGAATTTGCCAACTGCTAAACATGACCCTATACTCATCTGTGATATTCCGGGTGTGCCCAAACATAAATTAAGTCTAAATATTGTCACTCAAGTTGAGGTTCGTGATATAGTTAACTCATTAAGGAGTAGCCCTGCAAGGGACTGCTTTGGGTTCTCTGTCAGTTTTATAAAGAGAACTGTTAACCTATATGTCTCTCCATTGACTAAACTTATAAATTGTTCGCTTATGGAAGGGAGATTTCCTGACCTCCTAAAGCGTGCATTGGTAATTTCAGTCTTTAAAAACGGTAGTAAAGAAGATATCAGAAATTACCGTCCCATAAGCATCCTGCCAGTGTTCTCGAAGGTCTATGAAAGGATTATCTATAATAGAATTATAGGTTATCTGGAGGGGCACGATATGTTATTTGGGGGCCAATTCGGTTTTCATAGGGGGCGGTGCACGGAGGATGCGGTGGTTGAGTTAGTAAATTTCTGCTATAGTGCATTTGAAGGTGGTGATTATTGCGTTGCATTGTTTCTGGACCTGTCGCGCGCTTTCGACTGTGTCTCTCACCGTATACTCTTGCAGAAATTGGAAAAAAATATAATATGGATTGTACTACCCTACATTTGATTCAATCATTTCTGATGCGTAGAACTCAAACTGTAAAAGCAGGTGAATTAACATCCGATACCGTGAATGTAACAAGAGGAGTACCACAGGGATCGGTTCTTGGCCCTTTACTATTTCTTATATACTTTAATGACTTTCCTTATTACGTAAGTAAAAACATTAATGTCTAAAGTGCTTGCTTTATGTGGATGATGCCACGTTGTTGATTCGGGGATCGAATTACAACGACGCATTGAGGCTTTCTGCGGAGGCGTTGTCGAGGGCGCGAGACTGGTGTATAGCGAACAAACTATGTTTAAATGATAATAAAACTGTGCAACTTTCTTTTGGTTTGCGGAGGCTTCAGCTTTGCAATCCAAGTAAGGTAAAGTTTCTGGGTACTTCTATTACTGCTCCCTCATTGCGCTTTGCTGACCACTTCAATTGTATGGAGTCCAGGCTGAGTAGAAATATTTATTTACTGCGCAGACTCGCTGCGGGTGTATCACGGAATGTGGCAAAAAATGCTTAAAAATGCATTTGTTCATTCGTTACTTAGCTATGCAATTCTTGCATGGGGTGCAGATCCCGCGAGTAAGCAGATGTTTAAAATACAACGCAGAGCTGTCCGAGTTCTGGCTGGAATTGCTTATAGGGAAGACTATCGGCCTGCTTTTGTTGGCCTATCTATATTGACTGCACCATGTTTATATATCTTGCGCTGTATTATGTACATTGTGGAGAATCGCAATTGTTTCAGTAAGCACTCTGATGTTCATTCTCACAAAAAACGTGGGAAAGAAGATCTACGTCCAACCTTTTTCCGGCTTACAAAGACCCAGGGCGGTCCCTTGTATATGGGCCAAAAACTATTTAATAGGTTGCCACGACGGTTGCGTGAGTTACCTCCAGCTGGGTTAAAGGCTCGATTAACACGTTGAATGCCACCATATATTCGACAAATGGGGTCCCACTGGCCAATAGTTTTTTATTTTAGAATCTTGTAATTATTGCTCTACAGATTCAGGAATTAACATAAATTATTATTATAATTTTTTTTTTGATATTTATTTTATGGTGACACGTTGGTCTCGCGCGGCCTACAATAGACGCGTACATCTCGAGTAGCCATGTGAGTCCAATGTGTCATCATGTAATTCCTGTCTGAACTTGTAAAATCTCTCATACACGTGTTTACGGCGATCGAGTATTACTTTTCGCAGTCTTTGTTTGGATGTTGTGAGTGTAATTGTGAATGTGAATATGTCATACGAAAAAGAACAAGCACGTTTGAAGAAGTTATGGAAAGAGTTGCTTTCTGATGAAGAAAGTGAGGCAAATATTTTTGACGGCGACGAAATATACGAACTGGTTACAGAAAGTTCTGAATCCGAGGACGATTATCGGTCTAAATCTAAACGGTTCAAAAAAAATAATTGTACACCATCTTCGCAAAAACCAGAACCGTCTACCTCACAAAAAATTATAGAAAGCCCCAATTACATGGATGAAATAATAGAAGAAGTTATAAGAAACATGCGTTATGACGACTTGGGTGATGAAGAAAATAATAATGATATTGAAAAAGAAGCAAATAACCAGAGTAATGAGTTTGAGTGGGCTCATGCAACTGGGAAAAATCTAAAAAACTTACAGTTTAGTGTCCCAAACTCTGGTTTTAGTATTACTCTGTATGAACAATACGACAAACTGCCATATGATTTTTTCAAAGTTTTTGTGTAAACGAAGTAATATTCTACCAAACGCACGTATTCTGAAATGGACTCCCACAGACCCTACAGAAATAGAACATTTCATTGGTATTATTTTGTGGATGGGGCTGTGTTCTTTCCCAGAACTTTCTTCATACTGGTCAACGAAACGATTGTACAAAAATGCAATCCCAAGTGTAATGTCCAGAAATCGTTTTCAGTTACTTCTGAAAATGATACATTTTAGTAATAATGAGGAAATTAGTGATGATAAATTACACAAGATAACACCACTTGTGAACAAGCTTCAGACATCATTTCAGTGCCAAATGACACCCTCCGAGTACGTTTGTATAGATGAGACTCTTGTACCTTTTAGATTTCGTCAATATATATCCAATAAGCGACATAAGTTCGGAATCAAATTATTTAAGCTGTGCCTAAAAGATGGGTACACATATGATTTCCAAGTATACTGCGGCAAATCGAAGGATGGTCCTGTGTCAGTGCCTACAAAAGTTGTAATGGATTTGATGACAAATCTTTTAGACAGCGGACGTACTTTATGCACTGACAACTATTACACATCAGTGAGTTTAGCTAATGCACTATTACATAGAAAAACACATCTTATTGGAACATTACGATCTAATAGAAAATATAACCCCAAAAGGGTTGTAGATAAAAAGTTGAAAGTTGGAGAAGTAATAGCTGAAGAATGTAAGCAAGGAATAGTAGTTGAAAAATGGAGAGATAAAAGGGACGTATTAGTATTGAGCACTAGATATGGAAATGAAATGGTTACTTTAATCAAAAGAGGTAAAGAAATACAAAAGCCCAAAAATGTGGTTGAATTCAATAAATATAAATCATATATTGATATATCTGATCAGTTAAAATCTTATACCTGCCTTCGCCGTAGTATGAAATGGTATAGGAAATTGGCGTTCGAGTTATTAACTGGAAGTGCAACAGTAAATGCCTACATTGCGTATAAAGAAATAACCAATAATAAAATATCAATAACTGCGTTCAAAGAAGAAGTCATAAGTGGTCTGTTGAAAACAGCGAGACAGGAAGAAATATCTGAAAACATGACCGAAATAGAGCATAAATTAGAAGATGTTGGTCGTTCTAAAAGACGTCGGTGTGTAATATGCTACAAGAAAATTTCAAACGAATCTGGAAGAGAACAAGCATCGAGGAAAACTCCCCAAACCACGTTGAAATGTAGTGCTTGCGATCAATATTTTTGTTTGAACTGTTTTTTTGAAGCACATGCTTCTAAAATTTAGTATACACACACCATATTTTCTGTCTTTTTTAAGATTTATATCCATGTTTTCGAATGATATTTATGTTTTCTTATGGATTATATCTATGTTGTATTAATGTATTAAGAATTATATATTTTTTTTGTATTATTATAAAAGGTAAAATAAATAGATAGATCTATTTATTTTTCTATTTCTTTTTTTCTAACTTTATTGCATTATTTACATATTACAGTTCCCTATGCCACGTGGTGACTTATTGGTCTCACAATAACAGGCCAATGACATAAATCGTTTCTTCTGGCCGTCTACTCTGCTACCACATGTATTTCAATGCATTACGTGATACCACCATGGTCACACACGGCCAAATGTAAAATTGTTTAATATGAGACCAGGGTGGACTCGCGTAGTCTCAACGTTCCAATACAACATGAGACCAACGCGATCTCATATGGCACTCAACGTGTTAAAGGTTTTCTTATTGAAAAACGCGTTTTATTCCACACAAGAGTTTTTAATTTGTAGTGTGGATATGTTGTTATGTTCGGTTAACCTTTATCTGTTTTTATTCTTTTCTTTTTTTTTCAATTTTCAATAAAATCAGGTAATAGCAACATTTGCTTTGTTATTATTTTTTTTTGTTTCAGCAGCCGAATTCGAGATCCCTATATCCTAACTTTTCCTAGTATCCATTAGAGGTCGTTAATCAGTTATTTTAAATTTCGATATCTACTTTATCTTTACTTTAATTTATATTTAAATTTTTCCAAGTCATTAGTTTCTTGAGATAGTGGATTTTTTTTATTGAAAGGGGTGTTTTGGGAATTAAATGATAAACTTTTACCACTTTATATAGCATTTACTTTGACTTTTCGTCGTGAGAGTTACGAGAGAGATGATTTTTTTTTTGAACCAAGTATAAATTGGGACGGGTTTTGAGACACGCTCTCTTTTTGAGTGACAATTCTCTTCGCCGGTGGTGAACGAAATCTGCGACAAGTATTTATCAGCTTAGGAAGACATTTTGGGAAAATTTTGGTGAAATTTTTGGAGTCTTAAGGCTAATCCGAGGGCATCGGAAATATTACTTGCGTGGAAAAATCGGGGTTTAGTATTCTCTAGAACCCGACCCGGATATTTTAAACGGATTTAATTATTCTTCATTACATTTTAATCTTTTCTTGGCGTAGACCTCGACCATCTGAGGTAAGTCTTTTTCTGGTTTCTCGTAATTCTTCCCTTACTATAACATCTTTCGGATTTTCCATTAATTCATTAATTCCATCCATTTATTAGAAAAGAAACCATCCACTCCTTCTTCATCTACTATTTCATTTTGATCGGCTCTAATGGGCTTATTACGATTTTTTAGGTCTTTTTGTGGGAGAGCAATTTTTTTTGGTTTTCTATTTTTTTTTGGAATCCATACCTTATCCTACGGTCTCGAAGGAAGCTGCTGAGGAATATAGTTTTATCACCTTCTCAAAAGAAAAAAAAAAAGAAGTTGGCCTGCAAAGAAAAAAAAAGAAAAAATACAACTTAAGGTCAGATCAACAATTAATTCAGTTCAATTTTGAAATTTTATTATCATTTTCATTATTGCCTTACAAGTTGATTATTTTTTTTTGTGTATACTTACCTGAAAGGAACCTAGTTAAAAAAAAGGTGAAATTTAACCAGAAGAAAGATACCAAATAAGGAATAGTTATTTAAATTTTGATTTTTTTTTGCTGAAATCTTGTAACATTTTCTTTTTTTTGTACAAGAATTTATTTTTTTTTAATTCGTTTATCTTGATTTTTTGTATTTACATAAGGTTCTGCGCAAGCGCTTGGGGTAGACAGTCGGTGTCGCGAATTTTAACAATCATTCAATTTTTTTTTAAATCAGTTGTTTTTTCTTTTAACCAATTAAGAATTCTTATTAGTTTTTTTTAATTATTATTATTAATTTAGAACTTTGGCCATACCGTTTATTTTGTTTTTTTTTAATATATCTCATTTTGCTTACCTGAATTTATTGAGTTGCTTTATTCTTTTATTGTTGTTACTGTTGCCTGCTTTATTATTGTTCGATCGTGTTCTTATTCCGTCAACACTTCACAATCAGTGCCCGTTGCGAATTTTCGGATTGTGTGGCGCCTTAAATAAATTGAACCTCCCCCTTCTCCGAAAGAGCGTGCCGGGGAGTTCGCAACAAACCGGGTTGGGGTTGAATAATAATTTAGATTGTTTTACGTGTATAGTGTACTGTCGGATAAGTTTGAGGCGTAACAATGTAGTTTGTAAATTGTAAGTATTTTGTAAGAATAATTATTGTATACTGCTCTTTATACACTTTTTTTGCACAAATAAAGATTATTATTAAAACCTCTTATAGGTTTTTGATAAACTCGGTAAACATGTTGGCTCGTCTGTCTCACGTAATAATAATAATAATCACTTTATTGATGTCAAAAAAAACAATATCATTTTACAATAGAAAGGCAATTTAAATATTGTAACTAGCATTTTAAATATTAAAGCAATTTAAATATTGTAACTCCATATGTAAAAAAAACAAAAAAAATGTTTCAAATATCAAAATAAAGATGAAGAAAAGAGAGAAAAAAAAATACAAAATAAAATAAGATAATATCCAAAATGACAATAAATCAACTGTAATTTACACAGAGAACGCACTCAAGAGGCAAAGAGGTAAAACCCAACCCACAAGGTCTCGCACTGTCTCGCACAAAATCAAATTACTTTTGCAGAATAGACTTATATCTCTTTCTAAAACTAAACCGCCTAAGTAGTGTGTAATCAAATGGTATACTATTCCAAATTGTAGCTGCTAAATACGAAAAAGAACGCTTAAACAATTCGTGTCGGTGAGTAGGAATATACACTCAGCAGCAGAAGTCTGCGTACAAAAAACTTGTAATACTTTAATTGAAAAAATAAGAGTCATAATCTAATGTGATAAACTTGATTTTTTTTTATTTTGTATATTAACTACATATAATTCTATTAACAAAATATGCTTCAACAAAACAGAAACAGTAGTTACAGAAAAAAATCAAAACTAAAAATTCTACAAATAACGGGTATGCAAAAATTTGCGTACAAGTCAGGACAGTATTTATAAAAAATTCATAAATGAGATCATTGTTTCTATATTAATATGAGGTCGGATAACCTTTACGTTTAATGACCTCCCTTAAACGTTTAGGCATGGAGTGCACTAATTTCTTCGTTTCGTCCGAACTGATTTTGGCCCATTCCTCAATCATAACATTTTTTAACGTTTCCTTCGACGTTATGTTGTGTTGCCGAATCCTGCGTTCCAGTAAATCCCAGAGGTGTTCGATGGGATTCAAGTCCGGCGATTGTGGAGGTGTTTTAAGTTGCTTTGGGGTATTGTATAAAAGCTTAGTGTTGTGGGCGCAATGTTTGGGGTCATTATCTTGTTGAAAAAAGTATTCGGGCCCCAAGCCCAAGTTTTCGATGCTAGGCTTCAAATTTTCTTTTAAAATGTCTATATACATTTTATGGTCCATTGTCGATGTTATGAAAACCAACCTTCCCACCCCTTTGGTGCACATACACCCCCAAACCATAACTCCACCACCTCCGTGTTTTACAGTCGCTTTCAAATTTTCGGGATTAAGGGCAGTATTAGGTTTTCTCCATACAAGTTGTTTACCCTTAATGCCGAAAATGCAAAATTTGCTCTCATCTGTAAAGAGAACTTTCTCCCAGAATTCAATGGGCTTGTCTAAGAGTTTTTTTGCAAAGGCGATCCGCTTCTGACGATTGACCTCTGACACAAATGGCTTGTTTCGTGCAACGCGACTGTGATAGTTAGCTTTTTTTAACGTCCTTCTCACCGTATCTTTGCTGATAGTTTTATGAAATTCTTCTTGTACATTTTCTACTATTTTTTTTGCCGTCAGCCTAGGTTCTTTTCTAACCTGCTGTACAATTTTTCGCTTCTCTCGGTTTGTTAAAAGGGGTCGCTTCTCTCGGTCAGATCGCGGACGTGAGAGGTAATCTTCAGTGTCTTTATAATTATTAATTACTCTTTGAATGGAAGAGTGTGACCTGCCGACAGTTTCTCCTATTTTTCGAAAAGATTTTCCCTCTTTCCATAACTTTACAATAATTTTTCTCTCTCCCAATTCAATTTCCTTTCCTTTCGTGTCCATTCTAACTTTTAGCTTCTAAGCCTCTGCTAATATAATTGACACCGATTATCTTTTATTTAAATAGGAAAGCGTACATCGCCAACTACGTATTTAAGTAAATAAGTATATTTTGGAGTCACTAATTGCTCGGAAATCAAAGGTTTAATTGCTTTCCTTGCAACACTACTGCAAAACAGAAGAACAGAAGACTTAGATGGATTAAGCACAAGCTCGTGGCGTTTCGCAATATCAGAAAATAATGCTATATCTGAGTTAAATTTTATGCAGGCATCATCAAGTGAACCGTATGCAAATAATGTTCAATGTTCAAGAACTTGGCTAAAGTCAGATGTGTAAATCGAAAACAATAGTGGCCCCAAAATGGACCCCTCAGGGACTCCACGAGTGACAGATAGAGCACTCGATATCTGACTATTAATTTTCACAACCTGAGACCTATCCGACAAAAAAGACTTTATCAAAATTAAAGCCTGATTTCCAAGACCAAAATAATGAAGCTTAGATGCAAGTATATTATGATTAATTGTATCAAATGCTTTGGTGAAGTCCAATGATAATAAAAGTGCGGCTTGCCCGGGCTCTCTAGAAGCAAATATCTCATCCGTAAGGTTCAATAAAGCCGTTGCGCAGCTGAAACCCGAACGAAACCCAGATTGTTGATCAGGTAGTACATTATTACTTTCGCAGTGTTCTCTAAGTTGCCTTTCCTAGACTCTCTCTAAAATGTTTGACATTACTGGCAAGATACTGATCGGTCTAAAATCCATTAGGGCAGAAGGAGAAGATACTTTAGGTAACGCAATCACTTCAGCCATTCTCCAGGCATCTGGGAAAACTGATTGATGAATAGCAGCGTTTATTAAATGAGTAATATATGGAATGAGAAAAGGAGTACACAAGTCAATCATCCAGATTGAGATACCATCAGAACCCACCGCTGTTGTTTTAATGTTATTAATTATTATAAATACTTCATGTTCATCAACGGGCATAAAAGCTTGCATTATCTGCACTGTAGGATTTACATTATTTTGATAAAATAGGGGTAAGTCGGGATCAGTCTGAGTAAGAAGTGAAGCAGCACCATGAACGAAATAATTATTTAAATCGCTTGGAAGAAAATTGTCAGGTACTTTCTTATCGATTTTTTTATTTATATTTAAAAGTTCAATCTTTCTCCAAAGAGCTTTTGGATCTTTACTACGTAACGCGTAAACATAGTATGCCTTTTTCTCAGCCCGCACCGTTGATGTTACCAGATTGCGATGCAACTTGTATGAAGCCCAGTCTTGAGGAAGCTTTGATATTTTGAACTTTTTAAGCGCATCATCTCTAATAGACATTAAAAGTTTAGTATTATCTGTTAGCCACGGACTAGGAGGCTTTGTAAACCGTCTAGTTTGTAAAGGTGCATGCAAATCCATCAGAGTAAGTAAACAGTTATTAAAAAAAGTTATTTTATCGTTCACATTTTCTTGGTCATATGTTTCTCCACGGAATTGATTTCAGATCGTTCAAAAATTGTGGAAAATTAATGTTTTTCACATCCCTGTATGAACGATAAATTGCAGCAGGCCTACCGATATCAAATGCCAGCTCACACTTTACTAGTTCATGATCACATATATTGGGTACATTTATAACATCATTACTAGTAAACAGCTGATCATTTGTTGTAAAAACTGGATCAAGTAAAGTTTGCGAACTTTGTGTAATCCTTGCGGGTTCGGAGACTAACTGATGTAAGCCAGTAGTAGCTGCAAATGAGTGAAGAATTATTATTGAGGGAGAATCAGGCTTAAGAAGATCAACATTTATATCGCCCACGATAATTGTTGAAGGAGATGTAACAATGCGGTCACATAAGGTACTCTCCAGTGTTTCAATAAAAAGAGGAAGATTCAAATTAGGGGGCCTATAAACCACTCCGAAAGCAATACAGAGTTTTTTTTTTCCTGCATCAATGGTAAAAAATAGTTGCTCAATAGAGCAGGAACTTTTTAAAAGCTGAAATCGTATTGAGCTTCTTATGTACGCAGCCACACCTCCACCACGCCTATCACGGTCCCTACGGACCAGACTGTAACCAGAAATATTAACGAAAGAATGGCGTATGTTACAGTTAAAGCATTCATTACGTGAATATATACACTATCTAGACAATGCATACATTAACTAATTTACCTAGTTAATGTGTATATAAAATACAAAATGTAAACTTTTACTAGTTAATGTATACAATTACTAACGATACTCAGTTAAAGTTTAATATACGTTTAAAATGTATTATATAACAAAAGTTGTAGAAGTTGTTTTAAATAAAAAACGAAGCGAAGACTCTGAAATATAAAAAATCAAAATAACTTATAACTAAAAAACTTCGATCGATAGACAACGTAGACAACGATAGGTAACCAACCAACCAACTTAACCTATTCTTTAACAGTTCTCTTGAATGGTAAAATAGGTTAGGTTATAATATTTGTTCGCTTTAAAATCAATGTAAAAAAGACACAGTAGTTCTCAGGAAGTTTCAAAATAAGGCTTTATCTTTCGGCTAACTTGTTAAGTTAGTAAAATGGATAAAAATGAAATGAAAATTAAATTTCATAGTCGTATTGAAAATATTTCACAAAAGAGTAATAGCTTTCGAATGAGTTTATCAAAATATCGTAATTTAGTAGATGAAGTAAAAATTGCAAAGGCCTCAGCTCGGAAGGCTTTGAAAACCGTCATTTTTGGTTGCTAAAACATTACGATGTCGTTACAATTAAAAATGTGGAAAAGCTAGTTGTACCAATTACAAATGATAAAGTGTTGTATTATGTTGTTGTTGAAGAATTATTTGATGTGTTGTATGAAGTTCACGAATCAATAGGCCATGGTGGACATGACCGTATGAAGAAGGAAATTCAACAAAGGTATAAAAATATTACAACTATTTCTAAATTTATGCGAATTATGTTTGAAAAAGCGAAAAAACGAAAAGGAAGGGTTGGTGGTTAAACCGATGATATTTTCACACTTTAACTCTAGATGCCAAGTAGACTTAATAGACTTTCAATCTGATCATCTGACGAAATTTGTGATACTTAGAGCACTTAAAAGTAAGCAGGGATTGGAAGTAGCAGATCAACTACTTAGTATATTCTTATTATTTGGTGCCCCATCCATACTGCAGTCTGATAATGGACGAGAATTTGTAAACAATATAATAGAAGATTTAAAACAACTATGGCCTGAATTAAAAATTGTTCATGGTAAACCGCGACATAGTCAATCGCAAGGCAGTGTAAAACGCGCCAATCAAGATGTAGAAAATATATTGAACACTTGGATGCTACAAGAAAAATCTAACCATTGGAGTAAAGGTAAAAAGCTTTCAATCAAATCTTTCTTTTTTTCTACAATAAAAAGCGGTAACATGTAAATCTTTTTTCGGGTTTGGGTTTCGTGCAATTTATGAAAAATAGGGCGCTTCATGCAGGAATCAAAAGAAGTCCATATGAAGCAATATTTGGAGAGACAGCGAAGGTTGGACTTACTTCTTCTTCACTACCACGAGATGTTATTAAAGAAATTAATACTGAGGATGACTTGGACATATTAATAAAAACTTCTAATGCGTCTAATACAGAAGAACAAGGTGAAATTGAAATCACTTTTCATAGCAATGTTGCTATTTCACAGGAATCTATCCCAGAAAGTTCTTTAGAAACCTTAGAAGAAGCTTTACAAGAAGAAATTTTGCTAGTAGAGGAAATAGCAACAACGTGCGTTGATAAAGAAAATAACGATATATTGAAAGAGAAGAAGTGTAGAAAATGTGAGGTTTTGTTATTGTCGGAAAATAATTCCATTTGTAATGTTTGCGTGCGTCTACATGGAATTAATAATAACAGAAATGAGGCCAAAGAAAATTTAAAACTTCAAGCTACACGTATGAAAACAATATCTGATGCTTCTCATATGCCAGCAGAAAACGGAATGACTGTCCGGATTAAAGTACCAGATGTAGACAGGGGAAGAGGAGATTCTCGTTCAATCTTAGGATGTATAATGAAAAAAACCGATGATGGTTATTTTCAAATAGGAACAAGGAATGGTATTTTGAAAGGTCTTTACACTAGATTCCAATTTAGTGTATGTCCAGAGAAGATACTAAACATCGATGGTATTCCACCACAACAATTACCTCTTAGAACAGTGGCCACAGAGCAATCGGTAGGAAGTGGACAGGGATTTGTAAAATGCAATTGCAAAACAAAATGTAATGGTAATAGATGCGCATGTGTAAAGAAAAAAATTTTGTGCAATTCGATGTGCCACCAAAGTTTACCATGTTGTAATAAATAAAAGTTAAAAGTATTTGCATTAATAGATGAACGGATTTGTTCTTTATATTGTTTGTTTTTGTATTTTTATTTTAAGAAATAAATATTTGTATTAAAAAATCCGTATTTAAATTTTTGTTACATATCTTAGTACAAAAAAGCTTCCAGTTATTTTTCCGTTTTTTGATATTATTTCAAAAATGTATTTATTACTATACTTACTTACCACTTGCATCACATACAATTCCGTCTATTAAGAAAATTATACCGTCCTTTGGAACAACTTTTACAGATATTTGTTAGCAAATGTATACACTACCTAGTATATGTACCGGGTGGGCCACTAAGAAAGGACGCCGGCTATATCTCTGAAACTGTTGACCGCACAGTTTTCAGATAAAAAAATTCTTATACAAAGTGACCCACAGTAACTTCTGGAAATTATTTTCAAGTTTGTAAAATTACCGCTAGGGGGCGTAATGCCAACGACAAAATTTAAAATGTAGATTTTCGTAAAATTTTGATAATAAACTTCATTCGGCTATAACATTTTCAGAATCTTTAGATAATTTCTAACAACTTTCGTTAGTCTTTTTGTTTGCATACTGATTAAATAAGTGAGGTACGGTATGCCAAACGCTAGGTGTCGTAATTTGACAGTTCTATTAATTTTTACAATTTTCTTGAAAAATTCAAATGGAAACGTATATTTTTGACAAGGTATGTGAAAAGAGCGTTAAAAAGTACGCCATACAGTGAAAACCGCAATATCGTACGTGTTTTAGTCTTAGAGATATTGAAAAAAAGAGGGATAAATTAAAACGTAATTACGTTTGGGTGATTATTTAATATCATAGTAAGCTTTCAAAGAACAATTACCTACAACAAGTTATAGCAATAATAGCGTTTTAATGTAAAACTTACAAGGAAACAGTTTTACTACTTTTTTTGTTCACTTATATAATACGTTGAAGGGTGACCTGAGTAGGTAATATCAAAATATTCTCATTGATGTTAGCGGACCATGATAAAACATAATCCGATTGTTTAATTTTATGGCGCCAAGTCAAACTGTTGTTACCGTTAGTTAGTGTTTTCTCTGTCGTGTGAGTAAATTAATTTAGCTATTTTAAAAATGCCGACCAATGAAGAAGCGTATGATATACTTGCGAGTCACTTTGAATGCAACTATTGCTGCAAGACATTACGCAGTTCGTTATCCACAACGGCGGCATTATAACACAAAGGTTTTCATCCGTATAGCCCATCAGTTAAGGACTACATCATTCATCGTCCTATATATCGTAGAACACGTAAAATGTAATAAATGTTTTAGCGTATGTGGAATTCAATCCACAGCTTAGCACAAGAACAATCGCTGATGATTTAGGTGTTACTCAGACAACAGTCCGACGTATTTTAAGAGAATATAGGTAGGTGTAAAAGAATATATGAAAATATTCCATGTTTTATGAAATCGGCCAGAGAGAATACGAACTAACACATTTTGATGGAGGATGCACCCGTACCACGTAGTTCTCCATCAGGCTCTGACTGCAAGAGATTATGATATTCGTCTCGATTACTGCTACTGGTTGACAAACATGTTAATAGAAGATCCTCAACTGCTTTCAAGGATACTGTGGACTGACGAGGCCACATTCAATAGTGATGGTGGTGTAAACCTGCATAATATGCATTACTGGTCGCGTAACAACCCTCATTGGATGCGAGAAATACAGCATCAAGGCCGGTGGAGCGTAAACGTTTGGTGCGGGATTTTAAGAGGACGCGTTATTGGTCCTTACATATTTAACAATAGACTAAATAGTGCAACGTACCTTAATTTTTTAAAAAATGAACTGCAAATTCTTTTGGAAGGCACATCGCCTTTAGCATAAATTAGTGTATTCGCAGAGACATGTTTTTTCAGCACAATGGGTGCCCAATGAGTTGAACGAAACTTTTCCTAATAAGTGGATAGGCAGAGGAAGTTTATATCCTTGGCCAGCGAGGTATCTCTTACTTAGTAGTTTTTAAACGTTACAAGTCTGTAGTACCTATGATTCTGTGATACATCGAACTATTAATTTTTGTTCTCTAGATCGCCCGATTTAACATGTTTAGATTTTTATTTGTGGAGGCGAATAAAAGACCGCGTTTTTACAACCAGGCCTACGACACGAGAAGACATGATCGAACGGATAGGAAATGTTATCCGCAATATTTCATTACCGGAAATAGAGGCTGCCGTCTTATCTACGCACCAGCGTCTACAGCAGTGCATTGCTTACACAATTCGAACATTTTAGACATCACTGATTTCTTTTAGAATAGTTGGTTAAAGGTGTTCTTTGAAAGCTTATTATGATATTAAATAATCACCCAAATGTAGTTACGTTTTAATGTATCATTCTTTTTTTGAATATCTCTAAGACTAAAACACGTACGATATTGCGGTTTTCACTGTATGGCGTACTTTTTAACGCTCTTTTCACATATCTTGTCAAAAATATACGTTGCCATTTGAATTTTTCAAGAAAATTGTAAAAATTAATAGAACTGTCAAATTACGACACCTAGCGTTTGGCATAGAAAGTAAATCGGCTAATTTCGGATGACATCGAATACAAAAACTCCTTCTCTTTCCAACAAGACCAATTTTGATGTATTCGGATGAACAATTCCAAAGTTAGGGCTACTTTTATAATAGTAAATGTAACACCCCGTATCTCACTTATTTAAGCAGTATGCAAAAAAAAATGACTAACGAAAGTTGTCAGAAATAATCTAGAGATTCTAAAAATGTTATAGCCGAATGAAGTTTATTAACAAAATTTTACGAAAATCTACATTTTAAATTTTGTCGTTGGTATTATGCCCCCTAGCGGTAGTTTTACAAACTTGAAAATAATTTCCAGCAGTTTCTATGGGTCACTTTGTATAAGAATTTTTTTGTCTGAAAACTATGCGATCAACGGTTTCTGAGATATAGCCGGCGTCCTTTCTTAGTGGCCCACCCGGTACACATTCACTAGTAAATGTATACACTCTATGATTAGTAAATACTTTCACTAAAACGTTACGTAAATGTATACATTGACTAGTTAATGTATACATTAACTGAAATGCACACTTTACCTGTAACAGGTATATTAAGAGTTAACTAGGTTTCCGTCATTGCAAATATATCAATGTTGTTATCAAGGATTAAAGATTTTATTAGATTATACTTGGGTATTTTCTTTACTTCGTCTAATAGGTTGCTTATAAAATAAATTTTTCGTTGAATTACAGGTTGTAGGGAACTTATGCTAATATTAAACCTATCAGCTGCATCTCGGAAAGAAGCCGTCCAATGACTAGTTAATCACAGACATGTTAATATGTGCTGTTTTTCCATTAATTTTACATTTCTCTTTAGTAACTACTAGAGCTGGGCGGTAGCATAAATAAGATATAGAGTATTAATACCTTTGTGGTAGCGATACTATTCAAAGTATCGAAAGTATCGGATTATTGGAAATAGTATTTTAATAATAAAATAAAGTATATAATAAGTAAAGACCGGATTAAAAGGCACAAAAAAGACGGAAAAAGGCACTTAAAAAGGCATCAAATTTAGGCAACAAAAGCATTAAAAAGGCATAAAAATTAGAAATCGAAAAAATTGCTATACCTAATTAATAATGTATTTTAATAACGTTTTCATTAAAAAATACATCGTTAAACTAAACATTCATATATAATTACTAAACCACTAATCACGAAAACAACTAATTATTAAATGCTGTTCTAAATGTTCCATTGTGAAGTTGTGTCTTCTTTCACTTAACGTATTCTTGTAAGCCGAAAAACTTCTCTCCACGTCCACACTTGTAATTGGTGCATACTTGAACTTTGTAATTAATGCGGGATCCATAATAAATCAAGTAACAATTTCACTACTTAAAATTGATGCAATTTTTTGTAATGTGGCAAATCCTTCATTTTTACACAGAACGTCATTAAATTTATTCGTAATTATTTGACCAATATGTCCTGGTACGCTCGCTATACGTGCTGTCTTGAAACTTTTTAATCATTTCTACTGCAGTCACTAAAGGTAAATCCTCTTTTTCAAGTGATTTTATAGATTCGCTTATATAACTATAATTGCTTTTTATAAATGCCAAATTATTTTGTAGCTCCACTTCTTTTAGGACGGCCAGGCTCTTGTATTGCTTTACTACTTGTAGCCGGAAATTCATTTATTAATTGTTTAAAATGATCTAAGGCGTTTGTGTAGTATATAGCGGCATCTAGCCATGTTCCCCATCTTGTTAGAACTGGTTGTGGTGGTAATGGGGTATTTGGTAACCTCTCTCTAAACAATTCTACCCTTAAAGGGGCTTTAACAAATATTTGCTTACCGCTTTTTATTAATTTATTAACTAACGGGAACTGTAACCTTATAGTTTCTGCTACTCGATTAAGCCCGTGTGCTAAGCAAGTACAATGAATTAAATTAGGGTAAAAAATCTTCATATTACACGCAGCTTTTACCATGTATGCCGCTGCGTCTGACACCATCGGTAAAATTTTATCATTCGGTACCGGCTCCGGTAAGAAAAAATGCGTTAATTCGTCGTGAATAAATCTTGTTACCGTATTATTATTTGTTTTATTTAATTTTTTGGTACTTATTAGAAAACTTTTTGACGAATTTTCATCACTTAATACTCCAAGTATTAAATTTGCCACGTATCGTCCACATACATCATTTGTTTCGTCTATCCAAATATAATTATCAAATATAATTATTTCCAATAATATTTTTTATTTCTTGAATAACTTCTTTGTAGACTGAAGTAATATAATTTTTGCGGTGATGGCTTTCATCAGGAATATGCATTGTACAATATGTTTGTAAAAAAGTTTTGAAATATTTATTTGTCACTTTATGGATTGGTATGTTTGCTTTTATCAAAGCTTTGCAAAGATTAAAATTGAATTTTGATTGTTCAGTATAGCCGGGTGTTGATGCCACAGATTGTATAGCTGTACCTATAGTTTGTTGTTTTTTGGATTGACTTTTAGTCAGTTTTAATTTTCCCTGATGCAATGATGTTTTGACATGCTGAATTATGTAGTATTTCTTGTCACAATTAATCTGTTAACAGAACAGTAGACTCGCGATAATGTGAGCTTACGCTAGTGTGAACAACTCTATAACGTGAACGCCAAAATTTTTGTATATACTACTCTGTAACATGAATTCGTAATCTCGATAACGTGATTCATAATAACGAAGTCAAAGGCCAGGCGCGCACATGCGATTTTCTGTCGCGCGACTGTTTGGTCGCAAAAATAACACACATAGCATTAAATACAAATGCGCGCATATGCGACTAAATAATAGCAGCGATTAAAAAGATGTAACCTGCTCCATTTTTGTAACGACGCGATTGTCGCGTCTTTAAATGTATCACATGAACAAGAATGAACATGCGACTGTTCAGTCGTAGTCGCAGCACAGGTCGAAGTTGGTGTATAGGATAATTATTACAACAAATTTATTAAAAATGGCTGATCTAGTGTCTTAGACACAGAAACTATTATTATCGAGGTAGAAAAAAGACCAACTCTTTACAACAAACATTTGAAAGAGTATAGTGACCGAAATTTAAAGGAAAAATTGTGGAACACTGGAATCGCTTCCAGCACCATATGCTCCTACATCTATTGCTGTAAAACAGTAGTCGGCGTCTACTATACCCAAAAGAATAGTCGAATAAAAGTTTTTATAATTATAAAATTCGGAACCAGTATTATTTGGTTTCTGTAATCTAATGTGCTTGCCGTCGACTGCACCGATACAGTTCGGAAAATTTGTCCTATCGTAAAACTCTTTGGCAATATTTATCCAATCTTCTTCAGACTTTTCTGGCATGTATAAAGGCTGTAAATAGTTCTATAATTGGTTACAAGTGTCTTCAAAAATTTCCCTTATCGTGGTAGCCCCAAGTAAAAATTCAAAGTGTAAAGAATTGAAACTATTGCCGGTAGCAAGGTATCTGAAAAATAAATAATAACTGTTTTTTATTGCAGGAAAAATTATTCAAAAAAAATGGAAAAATTTAAAAGATTGTTTCGCTAGGGAATTAGCAGCCCAGCGTAAAGCAGTGTCTGGGCAAGTAGCAAAAAAAAGAAGATATATTTATTTCGACCAATTGCAATTCCTTTTCCCAATAATGAAAGATAGACCAACTACCAGCAACACCGGACCTTCTCAATCAATTGAGATTGATCAAGAAAATCAAGAAATGATATCTTCTCCTTCTTTAGCAACCAATACAGAAAATTCGGAAAGTACATCCATATCTAAAAGAAGGGCTGCAAGAAAAACTGTGCTTAAAACAATTCCATATAAAGAAAAATTACTGAAAATATTGGAGGATAAGCAATGTGAAACAATCGACGAAGATAAAAATTTTTCACTTATGCTTGTTCCAATGTTCAAAAAATTAACTGATGACCAAAAACATTATGCGAAAATTGAAATCTTAAATATCATGAAAAATGCAAAAAACGTCGGAAATCTTCCAGTTTTTTACAGTTCAATGCAACAATCTTATTCTCATCTTTATCCTAACCGTCCGGTAGACCAAGTGCAATTTCCAAGATCAAATTTTCAACAACAGCAACAAGGAGGCAATGAAAGTATTTACTCCGCGCCATCGACATCAACGGTCAACTCTGCACAGTCCACACCAACAGCAACCATTTTTTCTGATGGTGACAATGCATATTTTGACTTGTCAAATCAATAAATTAATTAAATTAAACAAATAGAACATATATTTATTATTTAACCTTATTTTTAATATCTACTTCTATATAGCTAGTCTAATAATAGTTTGCAGAAAATATCTAGTTAATTTGGCAGAACGACGACACAAAACGAAAGCTGGTAAGTACCTTCTTACCTTATTGTTACTGCAAGACATTCCTCAGGTGGTATACATTTTCTCCATTTACTATTTTGGTATGATATTTTCGGTCCTATTATTTTTAATAATTCAAGAAAAGATTTTTCACTCATTCTGTAATAGTTAAAGAATTTACGAGGATGCTTTCTTAAATCTTCATGAAGAATGTAAAATTGACCCCGATGTTCTCTGTCAGATAAAATTGGATGCACCCAAAATTTTTTTTCCGTTGCTTTCTTAATTTCTTTCGTAATAACAGAGCCACTATACAAGCGGTTTCTATGAAGTCCATGTTGATACTAGGCTCTAGTCACGATTAATCAGTCGCAAATGCGCGACCATACAAATTTTTTGCGACTACTACTTTTATGTCGCTGCGACAAATAATCGCATGAAAATCGCATGTGCGCGCCTGGCCAAACACGTTTTGTCTTGTTAGAAAAGTGATGGCTGCTGTGTAGTAGTGGAGACGAAATCGTCGTTTGTGAGTCTTAGTTTTCTTAAAAATGGCGAAAATAAAAAGTAAGTGTTTATCTCTCTGCGAAAAATCTAAAGTAATTGAAGAATATGAGAAAGGAGTAAGCGTTTCCGCGTTAGCTAGAAAGTACGGCATAGCAAAATCAACCGTGTGTTCAATAAAAAATAAAAAATCAAAAATATTAACAATGCTAGGTCATTGGTCAACATGGTCAACCATTAAGATCAAGTCGAAAATGCACATTGAAAAAAGCAGAATATCCAAAAATGGAGAAAGCGTTGTACAAATGGTTTCGTTGCCAGCGCGAGAGGCAAGCGCGTATTAATGGGAACTTAATGACACAAAGAGCCATATAGTATTTTAACAAATATTATACAGGAAGATTTAACGCTAGTGATGGTTGGTTTCAAAAGTTTAAAATGCGATATGGAGTAAGACCGTTAAAGGTCTGTGGAGAAAAACTGTCATCTCAACCTGAACTTGTCCAGCCCTTTAAACGTAAATTGGAGAATAAGATTCATGAACTGAACCTATGTGCCCATCAACTTTACAATGCTGATGAAACGGGTTTATACTAGCAACTGTTACCAGACAAAACTTACGTTTCTCTGGACGAGAAATCAGATCCTGGTATGAAATCGGCAAAACAACGCATAACTTTTCTTGGATGTGCAAATGCGTCTGGATCTCATAAATTACGACCTCTAGTAATTGGCAAAGCAAAAAATCCCAGATGTTTTAAAAATTTTAATAACCCAGTTATTTACACCAATATCAAAAATGCTTGGATGACGGCGGCAGTTTTTAAAACTTGGTTTTTTGACAATTTCGTTCCAGAGGTATAATTATTAGATGTGTTAGTGAAAAAAATATTCCTATAGTTGATCGAATTTTAGGTTAAAAGATATTTAAAAAATGAAAATCTTCCACAAAGGGCGTTACTCCTTTTAGATAATGCGCCTTCACATCCTTCCGAAGAAGAACTTAAAACTGAAGATGGAATGATATCTATCATGTTCTTACCACCAAACGTAACTGCTTTGATCCAGCCTATGGATCAAAACGCATTAAAAATCACGAAACTGCATTACAGAAATAGCTTGTTAAGTTTTATTTTGTGTCATAGTAAAGAAGAAGTTGGAAGTGCACTGAAAAAAATATCACTTAAGTTTGCTGTGGAAACTTTGGCAGCAGCATGGCAGAAATTAAAACCAACAATTTTACAAAAATGTTGGAAAAAAATAAGAAGTAATGAAGAGTATGATGATGAAGATGAACTACCGCTGTCAACTTTGCAAGAAATCTGGAGAAATGAAACGGAACACATCGTTCAAGACACCCTATCACTTCTACAAGAAATTCAACCTGTAAGTAGTGCACAATTTGGTTACACACTTTTCAGTTGAAATTATAATCTGTCCAAATAATTTTTATGCCAACTACAATTTTAAAGATGTTGAGCTATGGAATATCGACGTTTGTGAAATTCAAAACATTTCAGAAGAAGAAAATATAACTGAAGAAGAAAACGATTCCAGAGTGGATACCACCCATACAATAACCCATGCTAACGCAATTAAGTGTTTAGAAACTGCAATACAATGGGCCGAAAACAATAATATCGATTTTAGTGAAATAATTGTTTTAAAACATATTCATGAAAAAGCTGTCCTAAGAAGCATTACAAGCAAGAAAGTACAAGCGAAGATAACTTCATATTTTTTACATAATATATAAATTTTGTTAAAAACTTATAAATAAAACTTTTAAAATTACGTCAACAAACATTATTATTTGTAAATTTACAGTAATGTAAATAGAAGAAAAGACATTCTTTAAGGTGAACAAGTTCGGTAGCTTGAACAGGCACGGTTTTATTCTGTTCACGTTATCGCGAGTCCACTGTAATTTAATAACGTCAGTATTTTATAATATCTTTCATAATTATTAAACAATCAGTATATTGTTCTATTAATTTTAGTGATCGAAGTACTACATTGAAACATTGAAATAGTGAATTTTATTTCTAGTGAATTTTGGGACATGCTATTCTTTATAATTCCCAATTTTTACCGTAAAAAGATTTCAATTTCGGTTTTAAATATCTTTGGTATTATACATAATTTAATCATTATGTAAAAATATAATTATATTTTTAATAAAGACGACCAAAAGACGAAAAGACGCCAAAAAGTTGGAAAAAGGCTTTAAATAGGCATAAAAATAATAATAGGCATGAAAATTCAAAAAAGGCATAACTAACCTGGTCTTATTTCGCTTATTTTTAACTGATTCGTAAAGATATTTAAATATATTTGTAATGCCTTTAATTTTGAGCATAAGCATATTTTCTATAAATCCGGTCTTTAATAATAAGCACATTTTTTATGTATTTTCCTTCGTAGATTTTAATTTTGGAGTTAAAGTGGTGGAAATAATAAAGACAAAATAAAAGAGAAATAAATTCCGCACTTCAACTCTTATTAAGAACATATGGATTCAGTATGTTCTTAATAGTTTTCCTTGATTATCGTACTCATCGGGAAAAAACAAGAATATATGTAATATTTCGAGTTATTAATTGTAACAAGAATTGAAAT
Source organism: Onthophagus sagittarius (assembly GCA_036711965.1). NCBI lineage: Eukaryota > Metazoa > Arthropoda > Insecta > Coleoptera > Scarabaeidae > Onthophagus > Onthophagus sagittarius. The sequence goes on along the minus strand of JASERS010000010.1, from coordinate 26,375,591 downwards.
AATAAGGAATAACCACATATTGACTGTCATCTTCAAAGTATATTAGCTCTCTTGAAGTACTTTAGGACAGATTAAGATCTGATGTATATCGATCTTAAATATACTGTAATCTCAATTTCCTGTATACATAAAACAGGTTGCAATACTTCGACACTCGATATTTCAATACTTTTCATACTTCGATACTTTTGATACTTCGATACCGATACTTTGCTGGTAGCGAATATCGATACTGAGGTAGGTATCGATACCATCGACAAGTATCGACACTTTGCTCAACACTGATTGTAACAAGTGAGGCGTGTAGTAGCAAAACTCGCCTTATCCATTTTTTACAAAATTTTAGTTAGATATTGGAATACATTATTTTTATAAATTTCAACACATATCAATCATAATTTTTTTTAAAAACATGCTATATACCCTTTTAAAATCATTTTAAAACTTTCATGTCATAGCAAAACTCGCTATATTTATAGCGAGTATCGCGGCAAAAGATGCCTTCTCCAAGCGTCCAATAGCAAAAACGATTCACGATCACGCGAGCTAGGGTTCTGATACGCAGCCGTTTTTAATTTAAATTATTTAAATAATTGTTTTATTAATAAGTTATTAAGCGTGTTTTTGGTGTTGTGTACATAAAACCCTCAAAAAAAGGGAAAGGAAGAAAAAAAATAGCCGATAAATCAAAATGGAAAAGAGAAATCAGTAAGCGTGACAAGTAAGCTCTTTTTTCTTAAGAATTTACTAAGCTTGTACAAAAAGTACTCGATCTGTCCGTTTCATAATTTTTCGGCCACATGTTAACAAGGGAAGTTAATTTTTTCGAATAGTAAATTAAATTCTATGATACACAGCAGAATAATTTAACTTTATTTCCTTTAGATATTCCTCTCCTAATCTGCCATGTTTCCCAATATGCAAGCACAATGGCAAAACATTCCACTGCAAAAAATTAACAGGAGTGGATATTTACAATTTTCATCGGAATTTTTATTTGCATAAAAATAAAGTTGAGCAGGATGCATTTATTTTAAAATACTGTAGCCACGACAAACCAAAAAGACAAAACCGAAATTTAAAAGAAGGAAGCAGCCGAAAAAGTGTGGCAATAAAATACTTTGTGAAAAAATTTCGCTGTGAAAAATATAAAATTCAAGTGTGCCAACAAACGTTTCTTCAGATTCTTCACGTTTCCAAAGATCGTGTACAAAGAATTTGCAGAAACCATTTAAACACAGGACTAATGCCAAAAGAAAATCGAGGGGGCGACCGGATTAGTAAAAAATTTGTTGAGAAACGAATTGCGGTAAAAAGATTTATTGAAAATTTAAAATGTGTAGAAAGCCACTATTGTAGATCAAAAACAGATAGTAGACAATATTTGCTTAGCGGATTAAGCATCTCAAAAATTTGGCGCACTTATAACAGCAATGTTTTTGAACATCATGTAAAAAGAACTTTTTTTCAAAAAATTTTTACTAATGATTACAATATTGGCTTTGGAACTCCGGTAACTGATGCATGTTCTAAATGCATCGAACTGTCGGAGAGAATAAAACAGGAAATGCGTCCTAATGAAAAAAACAAATTAATTATAGAAAAAAGAGTTCATAAATTAAAAGCAACGGCGTTTTTCAAAAAACTACAAGAAAAGAAAAATGAATTAATTACATTTTCATTTGATTGCCAAAAAAATTTGGTTATACCAAAAATACCAGATCAAATTGCCTACTTCAGCCGGCAGCTATACATCTATAATTTTACCATTGTAAGAGGTTCTTCAAAAAGTCACATGAACCCAGAAAACGTATTTATTTATACGTGGATGGAGCATGAATATAAAAAAAGTTCCAATGAGATATCATCAGCTGTGTTTCATTGCCTATCACAAGTCGATCTTTCACCATATTCAAATATACGTCTATGCGCTGATGGTTGTGGAGGACAAAATCGTCAAATTCTACAATGATAGGAATGTGTTCTTATTTTTTGGCAAATGTGGCACCTCCGAATGTTAGAATTGATTTTTCCAGTGCCTGGACATTCATATCTCCCACCTGATAGGATATTCGGTCGCATTGAAAAAATTTTAAAGAAAGAATCAATTATTATAGATCCTAAAATTTATAGAAACATTTTTGAGGAGCATGGAACTGTTGTGCAGCTGGGCAAGGATTGTGAAGTAAAAGATTGGAAATTGAGCGTTAAAGAATTTTTGAAACCTGTTCAAGCGTGGCACTTTAAATTTTCGTAAGCAAAAAGATTTATTTTATCGAGAAGTCAAAGAAATTTAATTCTTGTTAGTGGAGAGGTTTATTACAATTCTGACACTGGGACTGCAAAGTCATTATTAAAAAGAGGGAAAACATTCAGTTATTTCTCACCAAATCAAATTGAAATAATGGAAGTTGATTTGGATCAAAAAAAGGTCGGTAACGTCAGGGAGCTTTTAAGAAAACATTTTGGTGATAGGTGGATGGAAAGACAAGACTTGAGTTTTTTTATACCTTTAGTAGTTGATTTAGTAGAGTTTTTTATACCTTTAGTAGAACATTTTGGTGATAGGTGGATGGAAAGACAAGACTTGAGTTTTTTTATACCTTTAGTAGTTGATTTAGATAGACCACCTTTAAAAGAACAAAAAGAAGAAGAAGAAGACATAGCATGTTTTTGCGAACGGAGACCACAAGAGGTTGATAACCTGTTAAGAATTTAAAATACAGTAGAACCCCTCATATCCGACCTCGGGATATCCGACTCCTCGGGATATCCGTCACCCCTCCCTACTCCCAATTTTGTTCAAATGCTCTAATGTACGTTTTTGTGAATCCCAAGAGACCCGACTTTCCGTCGGGGAATTACTTGATTCGCTCAATCTTGATGTTTGCCAAGGGTTGCGCAACTGTGTTCATCATTGTGAATATCAATTGTATGCATATTTACAATTGTTATAGTAAAAGTGATTATGGCTACCCAACAAAAACGAAAACGTATTGTATGTACACTACAGAAGAAATTGGAAGTTATTCAGAGGCTAGACAATGGCGAGTCAGTTCAAAAATTATCTTCTGAATTAGGTATAGGCGTCACAACTATTAAAGAGTGGAGGAAAAACAGAAAGAATATCGAATCGTACTCTATGACAGTGGAAGGGGAGGAGGGTTTAAAAAATAGAAAGATGCTTAAAAAGCCTAAATTTGATGTTTTAGATGATGCTCTCTGGATATGGTTTTGCCAAGAAAGACGCAAAGGAACTCCTTTGTCAGGTCCTATAATTAAAGAGAAGGCAGCGATTTTACATAAAACAATAGTAGGAGAGGAAGGGGAAAATTTCAGTGCAAGTGAAGGTTGGCTTCACCGATGGAAACGTCGCCATGGTATACGTCACGTTGTTATTTCTGGAGAAAAGCTATCAGCTGATGATGACGCAACCAAAGAGTTCGTGAAGAAATTTGAAGTTTTTATTAAAGAAAACAATATGCCTCCGGATCAAGTGTATAATATTGACGAGTCAGGGTTAAACTACAAGACGCTCCCACAAAAAACTCTTGCTGCAAAAAATGAAAAAGTAACAGGGACAAAATTATCCAAGGATAGACTAACTTTTGCAACTTGTAGTAATGCAAGTGGAAACCATAAAATGCCATTGTTTGTCATTGGAAAATCTAAAAAGCCCAGAGCGTTCAAACATGTGAACATGGCATCATTGCCTGTTTATTATAAAAATAAAAAATCTGCTTGGATGGACAGTTCTTTGTTTAAACAGTGGTTTTTTGAAGAGTTTGTACCAGATGTAAAAAAACACTTGAAAATGAAAAATCTACCACTCAATGCAGTCTTGATTCTTGACAATGCTCCCAGTCATCCTTCGGAAAACGAACTAACAATGGGAAACATCAAAGCTATGTTTCTACCTCCTCGTGTGACACCTTTAATCCAACCTATGGATCAAGGGGTTATTGAGTGGTTGAAGAAAAGATACAGGCGAAAATATGTCAGCTTCTTATTAGAGCAAACGGAAGGAGGCAGTAACCTATTTGAGGCAATGAAGACTTTTAATATAAAAGATGCCATTTACATTGCCGCACAAGCCTGGGACGAACTCAATCACACCACTCTACAAAAATCTTGGAGAAAACTATGGCCAAGTATTATTGAAGGTGAGAGCGCAATCTCTAATGAATCTGAAACTTTAAATACAGATGAAGCAGAAATTCTACAAGATTTACAGACCATCGATGCCCAAATCCAACCAGCGGATATAGAAGAGTGGCTATTGGGAGGGGAAATAGTTAAAGTCACTAACGAGGATCTGAACGACGAACAAATCGTATCCGCAGTTTTTAAAGTTGAAACAGAGGAAGATGAAACGGATGATGAAAAAGAAGAACCTGAAAATATCAGTCATACGACAGCTACAGAGGCTTTCGAGATTGCAATGAAATACGTCGAGCAACATCCAGAAGCAACACCGATGGATGTGCTGTGCATTAAAAAGTGGAAAGATATCTCAGCTAAAGCAAGATTTGGTAGATTAAAACAAAAAAATATAACTGATTTTTTTAAATAAATTTACATGTACATACATGGATTTGTATACATAATTAAATATATGTACTCGTTTATGTTTGTCTTGTTCATTTTTGTTGTTCCTCGGATTATCCGACCTTTTTTGGTAACCGACCATGCTCCGGTCCCATGGGTGACGGATATGAGGGGTTCTACTGTATTTGATTATTACTATTTTCAATTTAGTGTTCATTATTCAAAATTGTTCAAAAAAATAAATAATAAATACATTTTTTTAAGAAAACCGTCTGTTGATTGAATATTGTGGTATAACAAAACTTTCTATTCATTCATAACACAGCAAAACTTGCCTTATTCAAATAAAATTACTGTTTCTTTTTCAAACTGGATAAAACCAATTATAGATCAACCTATTGTTGATAATATTTCATAACGTAATAGCTATATTTATTTGGGTGTTATATTTATTTTCCTAAAATAATTGCTTATAAACTTAAAATTTTGATTTTCTCAAATTTACTTCAAATGGATAAAGCGAGTTTTGCTACTACACGGCTCAAGTATGATGTCGAGATGTACAGAGTGTTAAATAATTATGTACCCAAAATTCACAGGATTGGTATTGGACGCGACGAAAATGTCTGTTATTTAATAGTATTATTTTATTATATAAACGATAATTCTGTTTCCTAGAACTATTTCGAAACATAAAGGCACAAAAAAATCACAACAATAACATTCGATTGATAGGTATCAACATCTGGTTACAGTCTAGTTACTAATTTAGAAATACCGATTCCGCCACTAAACATTGAGATACGCACCGAAAATTAGCACTCACGTGGGTCACGCTAATTATATAACCTGGTATATTCGGTTTTTCTTTCGTAATACAGATATTTGTGGTAAAGTGTTATTTTTATAAGAAAATTTTAATCTTCTAAGCAAAGCTGAGAAAGAAATTGCGTGTTCATTCAAAAAATTAATCATTTTTCACTATGTAATAAATAAATACATAACATTATTATTTTATTTTTCGTTGGTACATTTTTTGCAGCATTATAATAAACGCCGACTAATCGGTTTTATTGTTTAATGAGCCTATTAATCGCAGACTAAAAAGTGGCCGAATAGTTGCCTATTAATCGGTACAACCCTACTTAATTTCTTTCATTTCAGCTTAAATTCTTTAATAATAACAATGAATAGTTTCTGAAATGAAATACTTTACAGACTAATTCACTAATCATGTATACCTGAAATGAAGTTTTTTTTTTTTTATTTTATTTTATTTTAACTGACTCCAAAACAGTGAATGTCACTGGTATCGAAGCCTTAATACACAAAAAATATATGTAAACAAAAAAAAATCACAATAGGTTATGTATAAAAAACGAAAATGAAAATCATCAAAAATGCAAACCCACCAGAAACAGATCAACACTCATTCACTTCAAAAACATTTTCAGATTATAAACTAATTTTTTCATTGTCCTTGCCTCCACTATTATTATCGGAACACTGTTGTATGCTTTAATACCAAGATATAATGGTGATCTCTGTGCTGTCGTTGTTCTACAATATTTATTTCTAAAATCATTTGCATTCCGGGTGCTGTATTCATGCCAGTTTTTAACTTGTTTTGTATTTATATTAGTCTTTATTAGTTTGTTTTTTATAGAATATATATATTTTATTTGCTCATAAGTCCGAATTTTCTGCAAGTTCCATATATTTTCCATTTCATACACAAGATCAGTTGACATACAATAGTTCAACTGAAAGATAGATTTTACTGCTTTATTCTGCGTTTTTTGTAATTTATTTAACTGGTAAAGCGGAAGACCTCCCCAGCAGGGAATTAAATATCTAATTTGTGGCAGTATAAAGCTATTATAGAGTAAACGCCTAGAGTTTTTATTTAAGCAATCCGTACACCTTTTTATTGCACTAACCATTGGCACAATTTTTTTAATGATAGCATTCACATGTACATTCCAATTGAGATCATTTGTCAAATTTAAACCTAAGTATTTGCACGTTTGCACTTCTTTTAGTTTTTCTCCATTGAGAAACACATTTATATCACTTTTTTGTTTATTTTTTTGTTTAATAATCATATATACCGTTTTATTAACGTTCACCGATAATTTATTATAGCACAGCCATGTATAATACAGATTTAAGTCGTCGTTCGCCACCTTTTCAAGTTCCTTTATATTACTTGATGATATAACCAAGACGGTGTCATCAGCAAACACAAAATATCTCGCTTGAGGTTGTAGATACTTTAAGTTTTGAATGTATAATAAATATTGCAAAGGACCAAGTACTGATCCCAATACTTAGGCTTTTTTTTTACTCTTGGTTTTATTGATTTGAGTATAATGCTTACGGTCCTTAGAATATGACTGGAAGAGGTCTTTTGCAATGCCTCACATTCCCATTTTTTCTAATTTATTGAGTAAAATATCTATGTCCACAGTATCAAATGCCTTTTGTAAGTCAATAAACACTGTCAAAACATACCTCTTCTTATCGAGTTCTTCTGTAATATATTCTAGTAAATCCCTTGTCGCCCCCAAGGTACTACTCTTCTTTTGAAATCCGTATTGATATGGATCGATGTTAAAGAATTTCTGTATAAAGTTAGTTAACCTGTGTTTGATAACTTTTTCTGTTATTTTAGAAAATATATTTATGATTGAAATTGATCTATAGTTACCAAGTTCTGTTTTTGCTCCTTTTTTATGAATAGGGGATATTTTCGCCGTTTTTAATTCATTCGGAAACAGGCTAGTAACCAGGATATCATTAATGATATTCACTATTTTGTCTCCCAAAACTTCAAAAAGCAGCACTATATCAGATTTAGTAATACCATCTTCTCCCGGCGAACTATTATTATTTAAATCCCTTATGATAGAATTAATTTCTGTTAAATCAGTTGGTTCCAAGTAGATGGATTCTTTTGTTTCTTCTTCTCTAAACTGGTGATTAAGAACCGGTTTAATTTTTGAGGCTAAATTCTTACCTATTTCAGAAAAATAAGTATTAAATTCCTCAGCTATTTGTTGCTCATCTTCAATGACTGCACCTGTCATACTTTTCATTTGTCCCATTTTGCCCTTTTTTTTTGTTCGTTTCAAACATATATCGTTCAGGACCCTCCACATTTTTTTACTGTTTGTTCCAGCCTCATTAAGTGTTTTTTCCACATACTCCTTCTTTAATTTTCTTCTCATATTATTTACCACATTCTTTAAATTTTTAAAATGTCTTTCGGTTTCTGAGTTTCTTATTAATTTCCATCGCTTATATGAATTATCTCTCTGTTTTATTTTCTCAATAAACTCAGCATTTATCCAATAGTTGTTGTTGGATACTTTTATTCTACTTTCCTTTGTACACTCAATTTTTGTTTTTGTTATTATTTCTGTTAATTTTCCAAAGGAAGTTATTTCTTCCTGTTGCAATTTCACTTGAATTAGTTCTTTCCATTTTCCTTTCAGCAGTTTAGTTTTATTGATAACTTCTTTAGTTTTTTTTTTCAATTACTTTGTTTAATTTAATATACATAACTTTATGATCTGATATCACATGATCCGTAAGGGTTATATCACAGTAGAGGTTTTTATTCATTAAAACATGATCTAAAATAGTAGCTGTTTTTTCCGTTTGTCTTGTAGCATTCTCAGTAGTAAGAATATTCTGTATTGTAAATGTGTTCATTTCGATAATATTTTTATACTCTCTAATCGTATCAGTTTCGCTGAGTAAATTTAAATTCATGTCTCCCAAAATAATACAAGGAGACTTCTGAGTTTCCATAATTTTATCTATTTGTGCTAAAAAAACGTCAGCTTTGTTTCTGGGCGCTCTATAGATATTTATAATTACGCAATTAACTTTAGTAAGACAAACACAAAGTATGTTACAGTCCTCAATTTCCATTTCTCGAATATGTCTCTGATCATACTCCAAATTGTCTTTTATAAACAGACTCACCCCTCCTCCCCTTGAATCTTTACAATGATGGACAACGTTATAATTTGGTATATTAAAATATTCCACCTCATTAGGATTTCAAAATCATGCTTATTTACAATCTCCATCAAGTCATCAACTTTATTTCTTAGACTTCTTATATTTATGTACAAGATATTAAATATTTCATCCATTTCTGTTACGATCTAGACATATATACATTAAATTAGCTAGTGTTTTCTCCATTTTTTATCATCTATTGAATTCAAAATAAATAAATAAGATTAAATCTCGTTGGTGATGATAAATTATTTATTTTTCATAAGTATTCGGTGTTACACGTGTTTCGGTTATAAACCGTCTTCAGACACAACACGACTAAAAAGAGAAACAAAACGTTCATCAAGTTTTATCGAAAAATAAAAAACATTTACAAAACAATTTAAAAATATAATAATTAAAATCTTTTACCGTCAGAAATACAAATTAACCACTAAACAATCCATTTCAATTCTATTTTGGCGATACACAACTAAAAATGTTAATGTTTGCAATCTGTTTAAAAATTATAAATCTTGATAACTTTAAAAAACGAAGTATTAAATATTTGAGATTGAATAATATGTGTCGAAAAACTTGATCTTTTCGAGGTTAGGTTCACAGAGTACAGATAAGGACAAAATTCATCTTTTTTCTCTTTTCGATACCGGCAACGATAAAACGAAAATATATATTCATTATTACATTTTAAGCAAATAAATAGAAAGATAGTAGAAAGAAGATAACTTTAGTAGAGATTATAAGAGATCTTTGAAAAAATTATATGTGTCGAAGTCTGTTATATCGTTTAGTAATAGTTCTGGGTTGTTTTTTCTTTCTTTCAAAATATGATATTCTTCTGTGTAGTCCATTCTTTTTGATTTGCTCATTTGTTTTATCAACTTTATTTCACTATTCCCAAAATGGTTTTCACTATCCAAGTGTTTAAAGTATCTCGTTTTGATATTTCTTCCGGTTTGGCCAATGTAGAAGCAATTGCATTTCCCACAGTTAATTTGATATATACCGCTCTTTTCTTTTTCTTTGAATTTGTGTCTGTTGTTGATTAATAGATGTGATATTTTTCTTTTGTATGAGAATGCGGGCGTTATGTTGTGTTGTAGTAGTTTTTGTCTTAGTTTGTTTTTCATTATATGTTCATAGGGTATGCTAATATATGTATGTTTAATTTTGTAATTTGGATATACCATGTTTTTTATGTTGTTCTTGTGGAAAGCCTTGTAGATTGTTGCGATGTCATTAATTTTAAATCCATTGTCGATTCCTATCTCCAAGATTTTTCTGAATTCCTTCTATTCATTCTCTATTCTCTATTCATCTGTTCTCCATTCAAAGAATTTATAATAGAGAACAGATGCAAAATAAATGCTGATATTAACTATAATGACGTAAACAATTTGACAAACATAATCGAACATATATGCCAACAAAATTTTTTCATCTTCAATGAAAAATGCTATATAATGAAGGACGGACTGCCCATGGGATCGCCCATCTCAGGCGTGATAGCAGACATATACGTCAATAATTATGAAAAGGAACTTTTCTCCGAAAAATACTCACTATATACCAAAGACATTTCTTTCTACTGTCGCTATGTCGACGACATATTAATAGTTTATAATGGCAATAACGCTAAATTGATCGCTCTAAAAAATATCATAAACAATCTATGTCACCTCGAGTTTACGACGGAAATGGAAAGGGAACAACAAATCAATTTCCTGGACCTAACAATAAAAAGAAGTAAAAACAACGGAGTTGAATATGAAATTTACAGAAAGCCCACAGCCACTAATAATATTATCCACAAATCCTCCTGTAATCACATAGAACATAAATCGGCAGCCTTTAAATTCATGTTTAACCGCATGTGCAACACACCTCTCAACGAAAAAAACTTCACCAAGGAATTCAGAAAAATCTTGGAGATAGGAATCGACAATGGATTTAAAATTAATGACATCGCAACAATCTACAAGGCTTTCCACAAGAACAACATAAAAAACATGGTATATCCAAATTACAAAATTAAACATACATATATTAGCATACCCTATGAACATATAATGAAAAACAAACTAAGACAAAAACTACTACAACACAACATAACGCCCGCATTCTCATACAAAAGAAAAATATCACATCTATTAATCAACAACAGACACAAATTCAAAGAAAAAGAAAAGAGCGGTATATATCAAATTAACTGTGGGAAATGCAATTGCTTCTACATTGGCCAAACCGGAAGAAATATCAAAACGAGATACAAAGAACACATCTCAAAAGAAAGCTCCAACTTCTTTAAACACTTGGATAGTGAAAACCATTTTGGGAATAGTGAAATAAAGTTGATAAAACAAATGAGCAAATCAAAAAGAATGGACTACACAGAAGAATATCATATTTTGAAAGAAAGAAAAAACAACCCAGAACTATTACTAAACGATATAACAGACTTCGACACATATAATTTTTTCAAAGATCTCTTATAATCTCTACTAAAGTTATCTTCTTTCTACTATCTTTCTATTTATTTGCTTAAAATGTAATAATGAATATATATTTTCGTTTTATCGTTGCCGGTATCGAAAAGAGAAAAAAGATGAATTTTGTCCTTATCTGTACTCTGTGAACCTAACCTCGAAAAGATCAAGTTTTTCGACACATATTATTCAATCTCAAATATTTAATACTTCGTTTTTTTAAAGTTATCAAGATTTATAATTTTTTAAATAGATTGCAAACATTAACATTTTTAGTTGTGTCTCGCCAAAATAGAATTGAAATGGATTGTTTAGTGGTTAATTTGTATTTCTGACGGTAAAAGATTTTAATTATTATATTTTTAAATTGTTTTGTAAATGTTTTTATTTTTCGATAAAACTTGATGAACGTTTTGTTTCTCTTTTTAGTCGTGTTGTGTCTGAAGACGGTTTATAACCGAAACACGTGTAACACCGAATACTTATGAAAAATAAATAATTTATCATCACCAACGAGATTTAATTTTATTTATTTATTTTGAATTTAATAGATGATAAAAAATGGAGAAAACACTAGCTAATTTAATTTCTGTTAAATCAGTTGGTTCCAAGTAGATGGATTCTTTTGTTTCTTCTTCTCTAAACTGGTGATTAAGAACCGGTTTAATTTTTGAGGCTAAATTCTTACCTATTTCAGAAAAATAAGTATTAAATTCCTCAGCTATTTGTTGCTCATCTTCAATGACTGCACCTGTCATACTTTTCATTTGTCCCATTTTGCCCTTTTTTTTTTGTTCGTTTCAAACATATATCGTTCAGGACCCTCCACATTTTTTTACTGTTTGTTCCAGCCTCATTAAGTGTTTTTTCCACATACTCCTTCTTTAATTTTCTTCTCATATTATTTACCACATTCTTTAAATTTTTAAAATGTCTTTCGGTTTCTGAGTTTCTTATTAATTTCCATCGCTTATATGAATTATCTCTCTGTTTTATTTTCTCAATAAACTCAGCATTTATCCAATAGTTGTTGTTGGATACTTTTATTCTACTTTCCTTTGTACACTCAATTTTTGTTTTTGTTATTATTTCTGCTAATTTTCCAAAGGAAGTTATTTCTTCCTGTTGCAATTTCACTTGAATTAGTTCTTTCCATTTTCCTTTCAGCAATTTAGTTTTATTGATAACTTCTTTAGTTTTTTTTTCAATTACTTTGTTTAATTTAATATACATAACTTTATGATCTGATATCACATGATCCGTAAGGGTTATATCACAGTAGAGGTTTTTATTCATTAAAACATGATCTAAAATAGCATTCTCAGTAGTAAGAATATTCTGTATTGTAAATGTGTTCATTTCGATAATATTTTTATACTCTCTAATCGTATCAGTTTCACTGAGTAAATTTAAATTCATGTCTCCCAAAATAATACAAGGAGACTTCTGAGTTTCCATAATTTTATCTATTTGTGCTAAAAAAACGTCAGCTTTGTTTCTGGGCGCTCTATAGATATTTATAATTACGCAATTAACTTTAGTAAGACAAACACAAAGTATGTTACAGTCCTCAATTTCCATTTTTCGAATATGTCTCTGATCATACTCCAAATTGTCTTTTATAAACAGACTCACCCCTCCTCCCCTTGAATCTCTACAATGATGGACAACGTTATAATTTGGATTAATTGGATCCATGTTGCAAGTTCAGAAAGTATATAAAATAAAAATCAAAAACTTCTTTCTTGCTAAAAATTGTTTAATTTATACGGAACTAGTTTCGAGTTATTAGCTCATCATCAGCCGAATCTAATAATAAAGGAAAAAATCATGTAAATCCTATTGTATAACATATACAGGTTATTAAAAAGAAAATAAATGAACTTACTGTCTATATCACTATAAAAATCTGGAAAATCATTATTTAAAATATATTTGTAGAACACTTAACATTAAAAATTATAATTTTTACTATTTAAATATATAAAACAGAACAACACAACAGACTGCACGAATAGCGAATGTTAAAATCTTTTTAAAAAACGGGTTGACAGAGAGGGAAGGAATGTGGTCCGAGGAAAACATCTTTTAAACAGAATATACAAAAAATGAGATCACGAAATACATTACTTATATATACGGTTTAAATTTAAATTTATATAAATATGCGAAGAGAGGTTTATAATAATTACTGTTTAGTTGGTCGTTTAGTATTTCAAAATTCTTATCTGAGTCGTATTTATTAATTTCCATCAACTCCAATAGATCCATTCTATAACCCTTATTACACTTGTGTACTAATTCAGCATTTTCGTAATCAAATGTATGTCCTGTAGCTAATGTATGTTTATAAACATTGGATGTAGCTTTAGTTTTATGTTCTTTTAGCCGATTAGATAGTTTTCTACCCGTTTGTCCGACATAAATAGAATTACATTCTGTACATTTTATTGTGTATACACCGCATTTATCATGTTTGTTGTTAGAAGTACCAATATGATGATTCGATAGTAAGTTAAGAACTGTGTTTTTGTTTGAAAAAGCTAAAGAGATATTGTATTTATTGAAGATTTTTTTGCTTAATAGAGTAACATGGTTGTATGGGATGGGTTTGTATATTTTACTTAAATTTTCAGTTTTCGTATATAAAGGTTCATATTGGATTTTAATGTGCTTAGTAAGCTTATTAATAAGTCTTGAAGGAAAACCATTATCATGCGCCAGTTTATTAATGTAGTCAAATTCAGAAGTGAAATCATTTTGGGAGAGAGGATATTGGAAGGCTCTGTTAATTAGATATCGAAAATTTGCAAGTTTTTGCGATAAAGGGTGGGCAGAGTCGTAAGGGATGGTTGTAGGTACTGTAGTGGGTTTCCTATATATATTGTATGCAATGCTATCTGATGAAGTATTTAGAGAGAGGTCAAGGAAGTTAAGGTTGTTATTTTCCTCTATTTCAATGGTGAACTTTATTTTATCATGTAATTTATTGGCGTATTCATGAAAAGCATGAAGGGAGTCGATATCACCCTCCCAAAATATGAAAACATCGTCAACATAACGAAACCATTTTATTATAGATTTGTTGAAAGGATTGTGATTATTGATAATATATTTCTCCTCTATGTAGTCTAAGAAAATATTAGAGAGAATACCTGATAATGGCATTCCCATAGGTAGACCATCGGTTAAACTGTATACTTCATTATTAAAAGAACAATAATTCTGAGTAACGATATGCTCCAATATGGTGTGGAGATGCTCAACTATTGAGGGATCAACAAAATGGTCTTTAAAAAGTTTCATTACTATGTCGATTGTGGGTTTTATGGGAACATTGGAATATAGATTAACTATATCAAACGAGGCTAGAATTCTGTTTTTTAGATTGATGTCTCTTGTCAAATCGATAAATTGTTTAGTATTGTCTATAGAGAACTTGGGTTTATAATCGATCATTTGAAAAACTCTTAACATAAAATTTGCAAGTTTTGAGGTCGGAGAGTTTCTGAAAGCCGTAATTGGGCGAATTGGAATGTCGTGTTTATGGAGCTTTGGGAGGGAATATAATATAGGAATAGTAGGGTTCATATGTATGAAAAGATTACTATTAAAGTAACTATTGGTGGAGCATTTTAGGAAAGGAGTGTATTCTATTAATGTACTTTTGCATTTATTAATAATATTTCTGGTTTTCCTGACTACAGCATCTATAGGGTTTTTTTTCAGTTTGGTGTAATTGTTATCTCTTAAAAATTTTAATGTTTTATCTATGTAGGTGTTCATGTCCATGATCACCATGCCTGCTCCCTTATATTATATACCCTTATCTTATAATTTGGTATATTAAAATATTCCACCTCATTAGGATAAATCCATGTTTCAGTAAGTGCAATTATGTGAATTTCAAAATCATGCTTATTTACAATCTCCATCAAGTCATCAACTTTATTTCTTAGACTTCTTATATTTATGTACAAGATATTAAATATTTCATCCATTTCTGTTACGATCTAGACATATATACATTAATTCTAATTTTTGTACTTAATATTATAATTTTATGAAGTAAGTTTATATAGTAAGATCTTGTTCAGATCTTATTCTGATAGACTGATCCTTAAATGTTTTGCGAAGGTAAATCTTACCATTTCTACAGAACGCTGCTGCAAAGTTATTTTCTTTTCTAAAATCACGTGTACTTTTAAAAAGTCTCTGATTCGCAATAGTAAGAAGTAAAACTAGAATTAACACTAGACCTAGAAATAGAAAGTTTTGTGGCATAAATAATTTGTAGGAATTTAGCAATGAAATAATTAAATTTCTAACCAAAAACTTTTTAATGTTACAAATTAAATTTATATTTATTACAAATAAATATGCTTACATATTCCATTTAAGGCAAACCGGGTAACGTCAATCGAATCGCCCCTGGTTGTTTTTCTTTACCCACCACAGTTCTAACCGCTGGAGGCTGCCTAATTTTCCTCCCAAATCTTCCAGTTTTCCTTTGCCACCATCCCGATCGAGGTCTATTCCCCAACTCCCTATTTTTTTGTGCGGAACCAATCGGGGTTATATTATGCGTTATATTACTTAACCTCCCAACAGTACACATACAAGTTTCAGGTAAAGAAAATTCTCTCTTACTCGGTAATTGTATAACAACACGATTATTGCTATCTTTTCTTGTTATTGTGGCAGCTGAGCCGGCCGCATGTACTAAAAATCCACCGAGACCCGGATATTTTTCAACGCAATGTATTTGTATTCCGATGGGAAGAGCACCCAAAGGAAAAGCATCTCCAATATTAGCACGAACCGGAATTCTTGGGATATAACTTGAAGTTCGAATTATATCACCTTCTTTTAAACCGTTAGGTGCTAAAATATATCTCATTTCATCTTCGCGAGCAACTAAAGCCACCAAAGATGTGCGACATCCATCTTTTAAGATTTTTATTACTTTTTCGGTGATCGGCTCACTTTCATCTTTCGGACCATATCTTTGCCATTGTATCCAATGGTATTTGTGTTTTATTCCTCCCCCGATTCCTCTTACAACCATTCGCCCCGTTTCGGGGTCTCTCCCTCCTAAATTGGTCACCTCTAAAGGCTTAACAGTGTATTCTTTGGGGTAATGAATTTTTCTTCGATAAGCGATCCCTTTTCCGATTTCTGGTTTTATTACCCATTTCATCGATCTCGCCGATGGTAAAATCTTCGGATTTAATGGTATTTCAGTTAAAAATAACGTTTTCAATGCGTTCATTAAAATTGCCATTTTTAGGTTAGAATTTTAGTTAAATAACAAAAGATAGATGGCGACTTTTTCATTAAAAGCCAAGGTTCCTTAAAGCGTATTGTACCAGGTTGGCCAACGTATGAAAAATAAACTCCCTCACATTGAGCTATATCTCGATTTGAAATTTTCCATATAATTTTTAGAAAAAAATTAATATAAAGATAAAATAAATAATAATATAATTTTTATGAAAAGAAAAAGAAAAACTACGGTTATAAAAAGTCAAAACCCAAATCATCTTTCTATTTCCTTAAAGAATTCTTTACCCTGTTTTTATTTTGGCTTTTTGGATTTTCTTTTAACCCTTTGGTCAAGAATTTGCTTTAAATGAACAAAAATTTAGAAGATTTTTAATTTAGTTTTTACTATTTTAAAGATTATTTAATATTTTGGCAGTTTTGAAGATTTATTTTGAAGATTCTTCTTTTTCGTTCATATCAGTACCCTTCAGTTAGTGAACCAGAAAAGCATAATCCGTAATCAGTTACAACCAAGATATGACAAAATTGCGGGAATAAAGAGAAAATTTTCGAAATACATACTAAAAATCTACAACGCATTAGAATTTGGTTATTAAAGTTTAACATCAAAATGTCTAAAACATCATAATTGATGATTTTTGTTGCAAAACTTATTCATAATATCCAGTTACAACCTGAAAATAAAGAATTTGCAAAAATACAGCAAATATCTTTAAAATATCATAATTTCGGAATTTCAGTACTAAAGTTAATCACAATTCAAAACCTAAAATAGATAGAAAGATATTTTTTGCATAAATATTGTTGATAATAAACTACAAACACTAGGGTTGTACCGATTAATCGGCGACTAATCGGAAGAGCCGACCATTCGGCCACTTTTTAGTCTGCAATTAGTCGGCTCATTAAACAATAAAACCGATTAGTCGACGTTTATTGTAATGCTGCAAAAAATATACCAACGAAAAATAAAATAAGAATAATGTTATGTATTTATTTATTAAATAAATAAATAATAATTTATTATGCAAAGCGGAAAAAATCTTTAACAATTTAGCAACAATACATAAACTAAATACAAGTTATTAAACAAAAATAAAGAAAACTACTACTTATACGCCTCGCACAATCACCGGGCAACAATTCAGGAACAAAGACCTGATCTTCCATTGTCACCCTGACACAAATGAAAGAGAAAAAAAAGTATACAAACAAAAAGATTTAATAATACTAAATAATAAAACTAATTCTAATTCACATTAATCCACAATCAAATAATATTAATATTTATAATATTAATCGACTATCAAATACAAATTTAAAAAAAAAATGAAAAATGCGCATATCTAATTTATAAAAACTTAATAATATAATGATATAAGAACTAAATGAAGCCAAAAATAAAAAGAAATGTAAAACCAAAAATCAAAAATGAAAAATGCCAGACCGCCAAATAACCAACCAGTGCTACCACCTAAGAGCATCGCCCAACACATTCAAATATCGCCCTTGAGTAATAATCAAACTTTGACTCTCGAGCAACCCTGTATAAAGTCTCCTTCGAAACCGTGCCGCATCCGCGATCCTAAGGTCAACAGGCAACTCATTGTATGATTTGTATATATGGTAGGAGAATGAACGTTTAAACATTGAAGTTCTGTGATACGAGGGGTAAATATCGTATCTTCCTCTGGTATCACGACTCCTTACCAAAGAATTGAAACGAATTTTATTAAATAAATACTCAGGAATTTCAGAGTTAATTAATTTTTTATAAAATAACAAAGTGTGAAGCTGTCTTCTATTACCCATTGACAACCACCCCGCCTCAGTTAGTTTATAAGTTATGGAATCGTATTTACGAATATTATAAATAAATCTTAAACAGTTATTTTGAACCACTTGAATGCGTTTAGCGTCGAGAGCACTAATCGCAGGATGATAGACTGGAACTAAGTAATTAAAATGTGATAACACAAGTGCTTCACAAAGTCTCGTCCTCAAGCGAGTAGGAAGACACGATCGGTGAGGATATATCATCCGCAAGCCCATGTATGCATTTTTTATATACCGGCTAATTTGAGTGACATATCTAAAGTCATTTGACAAAGAAAGACCCAAACTCTTAGCCTCGTCGACAAAGGGGAGGGTACATCCATCTATGTTAATATTTATTAGATTTTTCAACTCCGCATAGACACGCCGATTACCGAACAGCACAACCGCAGATTTGGTTGGATTTAACTTCAACTGATGCATATTTGATGTTGCCCACAGAGTGTGAAGGTCAAGATTGATTCTCTCTTGAGCAGCAATATATTCCTCAGGTTTAAAAGAATAAAATAGCTGGGTATCATCGGCATACATATGAAACTTATTGAACTTAATGCCTTTAAAAATAAGTGAAGTGTATAAGGTATACAAGAGTGGCGCGACTATTGAACCCTGTGGGACACCATGCTCTACCGGCCTAGGAGCAGACAACATATTATCAATTTGAACAGCTTGGCAACGACCAGATAGGTAACTACCAAGGAGTTGTCGTCCAGACTCACTCAGACCAAAGTATTTTAAAATTTTTAACAACGTTAAGTGGTTAACCGTATCAAACGCCTTACTGTAATCCAACAGCGTCATTATTGTAATATCGCCCCTGTCTGTAGCCTTCATAATGTCGTCCGTAACAGCCAACATCGCCGTGGTACAATTGTGTCCTTCCCTGAATCCAGACTGAGTAGGTGGAAGGATATCATATAGATTGGCAAATTGTGACAGTTGAAACTGAATCACCCTCTCAAAGACCTTACAAAGAAATGGGAGGATGCTAACAGGCCGGAGGTCATTAAAAGACAGAGGTTTTGAATTTTTAGGTATTGGTTTGACTATTGCAAATTTCCAACTATCTGGGACCGTGCTCTCTATCAAGCATGAGTTGATAATATGCGTAATATAGGGCAACACCGTAGGGCAACATAACTTTATCATTTGGGAACTCAAACCGTCAGAACCTGCAGAAGATGATTTCGAATTATAGATAATATCTTTTATAGCGTCAGCGGTAACAGGTAAAAATTCATAGTTTCTGTCTGGAAAAGGAGAGCAATCATACGCGTCCCCATCATACCCAACATTGCAAAAACTGTTTGCCACATCCGCTACCCCATCAACGAAAAAGTTGTTAAGCTCAGAGACCTGGTTTAGGCAGCAAGGCAAGTCAACGTGCTTCCTCCGTTTCACGTTCAAAGACTCGAGACGACGCCAAACGTTTTTATTGTTAACGCCATCAGTTACAAATTCAAAGTATGCTCGCTTTTTATTACATAGTTTTATTACATAGTGAAAAATGATTAGTTTTTGAATGTGGGTGTATTTTTTATTTATTGAAACAAACAGGTTGTAATCCTAATTACATGTTTCAACTAATAGTAATAAAACAAATCATTTTTCAAAAAATAATACTAAAATCAGGAAAATATCAAAATACAGTAGTAAATACAACCAATACTCAATCAAGCGCTACAAAACTACTTGTATAAAACTGAAAATATTGGTAGTGAGTTTTCTTCTGATAGTTTATTATATAATGATACCATTCTATTTAATGATGAATTCCTTTTAAGTTCCGTAGAGAAACGCATTACGCTAAACAAAGCCCTAGGGCGACCAGAATATGCAGAGACATACAAACCAACACCTCTCAAAATTGATGGAGCATCCACCTTATTGTTTATTATCTTGTACAAATAACCAAGACTTATCAACCCCCGTCTGACCAATAATTTTGTCATATCAAAACCTCTACGAGCGAATTCGTAGGATTGAAAGCAATAAATCTATTGTATTTTTTGTAGAAAATATATTTAATAAATTTATTTTGTACTGTTTCAATTATATGCGAATGATAGGCTGTTCCAGGGTCCCATACCACAACCGCATATTCCAATTTTGATCTGATTAATGAGTTATACAGATACTTGATGGTGTCAATATTGGAAAAGGAGTGACAATTTCTTATAATAAATCCTAACAACCTTAGTGCTGCTGCAGTTGTAGCTCTCACATGCTCATCAAAGTTAAAGCTCTGTGTATATATTACCCCTAAATCCTTCTTCCGTGCAACGTTTTTCAGTTTATGGTTATTGATGTAATACTCAAAAACAATCGGTACTTTCTTTAGTGTAAAAGTAATTTTTTCACATTTTTCTTCATTAAGGTGGAGTCTATTCTCATCGCTCCAAGTCATTAGTCTTCTAAGATCTGACTGTTGACATACACAATCATTTTCATTACGTACACTTCGAAAAAGTTTTAGGTCGTCAGCAAACAGTAGGCATTCAGACTCCTTTATAATGGACGGCAAGTCATTAATAAACAACAAGAAAAGTAAAGGTCCCAGATTACTTCCATGCGGAACGCTACAGTTTATTTTAATTTTCTGCGACTCACTATTTTTGTAACTGACGTAGAAATGTCTATTCGTCAGGTAAGATATAAAAAAAATTTAATGTTTCTCTAAAAAAACCATACAAAGCTAACTTAACCAAAAGTACATCGTGATTCACTTTATCGAACGCTTTGGAAAAGTCGGTATATATAACGTCAACCTGACCTTTTCTATCCAATTCAGAAGTAACATATTCATTCAAAGTAATTAAGTTTGTTTCTACAGATCTATTGGGCACAAACCCATAATGGTTAACATGTAACGTCTCCTTAACGTGATTAAATATTCTAATATATATAATGCTTTCGAAGACTTTTGCAAAACATGATATTATTGAAATTGGTCTGTAATTGGCAATGTCACTTACAGAACCAGACTTATGTATAGGCACAACCTTTGCCCACTTCCATCGTAAAGGAAACGTACAAGTGGAAATGGCTAGGTTAAAGATAATAGAGAGAGGCAATACAAAAAACTCTTTGCAACCTTTTATGATGTAAGGGGGTATATTATCTGATCCTTGTGCCTATTTTGGCTTTAATCTTCCTATTGCTTCCAATATTTCATCGTTCGAATTTTCATTATTCGAAATGGCATTAATTGTAAACATGTTCAACGAACTTTTCTGAAGGTATTCATCATGTTTATTAAGCATATAAGCAGAAACATTATCAAAAACAGAACTGAAATATTCACCAAATGCCATACATATATTTTCTGCAGAAGAAAGTGTTACACCATGTTGTTGAAAACACGTTGCTTCGTTTAAATTTCTTTTTTTATTAGAAATGAAATTCCAGAAAGTATGTGGCTCATTCTTAATATTTTGCTCCACCTTCGCCGCGTAACTATTATATGCTATGCAAGTGTCATGCTTTATGGTAGCTCTTAACTCCTTAAATTTACCCATATGGTATGCAGAAACGTTTTTAAATTTGTGGTGAAAGTTTTTAAGTTTAATGCTTTTTATTATATCATGGTTAAACCAAACAGGACATTTCCTAGAACAAACCCTACTCATTGGTGTATACTTTCCAATTATTTCATTAAGTATGTTATAAAATGCATCTACAGCGTCATTCACGTTTTGACATGAACTTAAGAAGGAAAAGTCAGTAGTACTTAAGTCTCGATAAATACCAAAAAAAATAGCTTTCCGGAAATCACGCATATATTTAGGAGTTAATATTATTTTATTTAGATAACAGTTTATCTGAATTTCTGATGAGGGATGATGACTATCCTCAAACGTGAGTGGATGATAACATTTATGGACACTAAGGTTCACATCAGAAATTATTAAATCCAATGTTCTACTATTTACATTAGGAATATCATTCGACGACTTGCAGTTACAAAAACTAATAAAATCCCCAAAGTTATTGTACTTAGTACTACCAACAGAATAAAAGTCAACCCCAATACCTGTAATCAATGACAGGTTAAAATCACCTAAAAATATAAAATTTGCTTCGTATGTTATATACAAATTGGTCATCAAGTTTGATATATGATACCACCAATATTATCAACTTACCACCAAAATTTACCTTAACTGCCTGAATCTCAAGCCCAGTTTCCAAGCTGATCATACAAGCTATATACTTAGTTTTGACTCCAATAAGAACACCACCCCCGAGCTCCCATAGTCTCAGTTCGATCCACCCTAAAAACATTGTATCTCGAATCCACAATCTCCGCGCTAAAGAAACCCGCATTCAACCACGTTTCGGTCAGACAGATAATAGAAAAATCCTGACTTAGAACGTTCATCAAAGTTATCGGCTTTGGTTCTTAATCCCCGCACATTCTGATAGTACAATGTAATCAGCCCTGCCATTATGTAAAGGTTAAAGTTACCGCCGCAATTATTACTAAAAAAAAAAGAAAATACATTTGCTAAACTAATCCCACTATTAATAAAATGATAAATAAAATATGATTGAAAATAATAAATTCCACTTTAGGTAACAAATTAAACTGAATAACCATGAAACAACAACAAAGAAAAGTACATATAAACAAAATTGTTAATTCTTCAAACAACTACCAGCGCTTAAGAATCATTAATATGTTTAACTATTCGACCTTCCTTCCTGTAGAATATATTTCCATCAGCGGTCCATGTGTTTTTAAATCCATATTCCTTGGCATATCCCAGGTAAACCTCCTGTCTCATCCTTGTCAAGTCCTCTCTGATTATCCAATACGTACCTTTAAGTGTCGATTTTGCCTTAAAAACCTTACTTCTTGCACCATAATTCGTAAACTTGACAATTATGGTCCTCGGCTTTTCCCCTCCTGGCTTTCCAATACGGTGCACTCTATTTAAAACTCTATTTTAAAGTACCCATACACGCAATTTCTTTCTCAGCTTTGCTCGGCTGATTAAAAGTTTCTTTATAAAAATAACACTTTACCACAAATATCTGTATTACGAAAGAAAAACCGAATATACCGTGATATATAATTATCGTGACCCACGTGAGTGCTGTAATTTTAAGTGCGTATCTTAATGTTTAGTGGCAGAATCGGTATTTCTAAATTAGTAACTAGACTAGAACCAGATGTTCATACCTGATCAATCGAATGTTATTTTTGTGATTTTTTCGTGCCTTTATGTTTCGAAATAGTTCTAGGAAACAGAATTATCGTTTATATAATAATATAATACTATTAAATAACAGAAATTTTCGTCGCCTCCAATACCAATCCTGTGAACTTTGGGTACATAATTATTTAACACTCTGTACATCTCGACATCGTACTTATTACAATCAGTGTTGAGCAAAGTGTCGATACTTGTCGATGGTATCGATACCTACCTCAGTATCGATATTCGCTACCAGCAAAGTATCGGTATCGAAGTATCAAAAGTATCGAAGTATGAAAAGTATTGAAATATCGAAAGTGTCGAAGTATTGCAACTTGTTTTGCAATACTTCGAAGCGCTTCAGAGCTAATATACTTTGAAGATGACAGTCAATATGTGGTTATTCCTTATTATTTCAATTCCTGTTACAATTAATAACTCGAAATTTTACGTATATTCTTGTTTTTTCGCGATGAGTACGATAATCAAGGAAAATTATTATATATTATATTAATATATATTTATTATACATATGGATTCAATATGTTCTTAATAAAAGTTGAAGTGCGGAATTTATTTCTCTTTTATTTTGTCTTTATTATTCCATCACTTTAACTCCAAAATTAAAATCTACGAAGGAAGATATATAAAAAATGTGCTTATTACATACTTTATTTTATTATTAAAATATTATTTCCAATAATTCGATACTTTCGATACTTTGAATAGTATCGCTACCGCAAAGGTATTAATAGTCTATATCTTATTGAGATCATTTACCGCCCAGCCCTAGTAGTTACTAAAGAGAAATGCAGCTGATAGATTTAATATTAGCATTTTCGTACAAATTAATATCCTACAGTGATCAGATGTGATCATCTCTCATCCTTCATTTTGCTTTTTATTTCTACTGTTCCAGTTGTGCCAAATACGGTGCTAGTTCGCAATTAATTGTCCATAAGACATCATATTTTTTTTATAAATTGATACGTAATTCTCTGTTCAAATAAACCAACTATAAACAAGTTAGCAGACTAAAAAGTGATGAGTAGGAGCTTTAAGGCATAATAGCTCATGATATATGAAGTCTTTAAGATAATGTACAATATTTGGATCAGTAATAGCTCATGTTATGAATAAATTAGCAGACTTCAAACTGATGAGCAAGATTTTGGAGACATAATAGCTCACCCTGTCAACAAGTTGGCAGTCCTTCAAAGTCTATGAATTCGAATTGACACATGCTATCAACAAGTTTGCAGACTTTAAACTGATGAGCAAGCCTTTGGAGATATAACAGTTCTCAGCAGTCTTTAAGATAATGTACAGTACCTAGAACAGGAATAACTCATGGTGTCATCAAGTTGGCAGACTTCAAACTGAGAAGCAGAACTTTGGAGACATAAGTCTTTAAGATGAGAGTGTTTGGAATAAAATAGCTTAAAAATCAAAATAATATATAGTCTGTGGAATGGCAATAGCTTATGCTGTTAACAAGTTTGAAAACTTCAAAATGATGAGCAAGACTTTGGAAATATAACAGCTCATGCTGCCAACAAGTTGGCAGACCTCAAGTTACCCAAGTTACAATGATTCTGAAGACATAATAGGTCATGCTGCCAATAAGGTAGTAATTAGAATTGTAAATAAGGTAGTAGTCTTTAAGATAATGTATAGTGTTTAGAACAGTAAAAGATAGTATACAGGGTGTCCGGTATCTTCTGGATCAGAGGTATACAGCGATGCAGAGTACATTATTTTGAGATGATTTTTCTAATAAATTTTTTTCACATTGCTTATAACAATTATATTTATTATTATATTTTATGGTAATTCGTCAGTCTGTCAACAGAAGATTACGACAAAGCACTGAAGATGCCAAGTGAGATCTTGGCGAAACGTCTGCCCCTGTCCACAGGGAACAACCAAGAAGATGAACGGATGATACCTCGGATCAACCAAAACATATTATATTTTATTATATATATTATATTATATTATATTATATTATATAGGCTATAATCGGTGGAACAAGATTATGTTACCAACAAGTCGGCAGTCATTAAGATAACATATAGTCTGTGGTACAGTAATAGCTCATGCTGTCAGCAAGTTGGCAGTCTAGGATGATACATAGTCTGTGGAATAGTAATAGTTCATGCTGCCAATAAGTTGGCAAACTTCATGCTGACAAGCAGAACTATGGAGACACAAGCAATCATAGTGTACAGTGTTTGAAACAGTAATAGCTCATGCTGCCAATAAGTTGGCAAACTTCAAGCTGACAAGCAGAACTATGGAGACACAAGCAATCATAGTGTACAGTGTTTGAAACAGTAATAGTTCATGCTGTCAATAAGTTGACAAATTTCAAATTGATGAGCAGGACTTTGGAGACATAATAGCTCATGCTGCCAACAAGTTAGCAGTTGTTAAGATAATGTGCAGTGTTTGGAACAGTTCTAACTCATGTTCCTAGCAGGTTAACAGACTTCCAAATGATGAGCAGCACTTTGGAGATATAAACACTCACACTGCCAACATGTTGACCATCATTAAGATAACGTACAGTATCCAAAAGTAAAATCTAGGAAAAAAATACATAAGAAATATGCTTATTATGCACTACTATTTCTAATAATTCGATGCTTTCGATATTTTCGATACTTTTGATAGTTCGATACTTTCAATACTTCGATATTTTCGATACTTTGAATAGTATCGATACTCAATAACTCATTTAAAGTATCTCCCAGCCCTAGTTACAACAAGATTATGTAGCATATAAGCGCTTCCAAAAGTATTCGAACACGTCCGAACTTTGAAATGATCGGAAATGGCTCTTTTAATGCCAACTAGTCGGATAGTCGTTAGTCGGCCAAAATCATAGTCGGCCCAACTTTAATAAACACTTAATTCAGAATCAGATGCAACCTAGATATACAATTGGGGAATTGTTAAAAAAATCTGCAAAAGTGCCATCATTTAAGGGTTTTTAAAAGAAAATTGTCTAATATTACACAATTGTGTTCTTTAAATTATCCATATATTTTTGATTCATTTCTAATATTTTACTGGTTTCAATCGCATTTTACGTATTTTGTTTA
Source organism: Onthophagus sagittarius (assembly GCA_036711965.1). Lineage (NCBI taxonomy): Eukaryota > Metazoa > Arthropoda > Insecta > Coleoptera > Scarabaeidae > Onthophagus > Onthophagus sagittarius. The sequence continues at coordinate 26,349,095 of JASERS010000010.1, read as the reverse complement.
ATTACAGGGTGCGCCAAAAGTCTTTAAAGGTAGCATTTCTCCGGTAAAAACGGAACGGAACAAGATATGAACGCGCGACAATTAGTCGGGATCGTTAAGGTGCTGGTTTCCGCTTCCCGCGGAGAATTTGTTAAGAAATATAAAATAAAAGATGAAAAAATAAGATCTTACTATATATTGCTTTTCCCTCCCTTGCTCCCCAACACTTTACGGCCTTGTCGAAATAGTGCATAAGATGGTACGGTTTGAACAATAACAATTTAAGGGTACTTGCGATCGCTTCAAACAACGCTGAGTTTATTATGTCTAATCGGGTTTTTAAACGTACGCGCCAGCGACGCACATGCGCAGTAAACAAGTACTAACAAACAAGTTTTGTGTTGGCCTCAACAAGATAAACGAATGATTTTCTCAACAATGGTTTATTAAACAGTCTCGAACATGTGACAACAATCAGACTTCGAATATTCCACCTTTGGCTTTCACACAGGCACGAAGTCTGTTGTGGAACGCACCCATGGTCGCGGCGAGGTAGGTGTCGTCGAGTTCCGCCCACGCCTTCTGTCCAAACTCTTGTGAGGCTTCTCGCAAGCCTTCTGCTCGAGTACCGACTAGAGGGAAGCTTCCATAGGGTTCAAATCCGGCGAGTACGGAGGCCATTCAGCGGCGGTGATCACAGCGGGGAAATTGGTCTGGCACCACTGCTGCGCCACCCGAGCCTTGTAAGCAGGAGCTGAGTCCTGCTGGAAGGTGAAGGGGCATCCGATGAAGTGGCGCTGGGTCCAGGGGAGTACATTCTTGAGTTGTTCTTGACGCCGGGATCGACGAACAGCAGCTCGGTCTTGCCGGTACCACAAATTCCCGCCCACACCATCACCTGCTGAGGATGAACGGTCTTGAAGACGTATCTGCCATGCTGACTGGCCTCCTTCACCAATGGAGCAAACAGGTGCTCGTTTTGGCGATTGAAGGTTTCTCAATCGTGAACTATTTCTCGTCGGTGAAGATGATGTCCTGGCAGGCTGCCGACGAGAACCGCTTCAACAAGTCACAACATCTCTGAAGCCGGCTGGCCTTCATTTTCTCCGTTCTGGAACTTAATGCTGCAAAACCCCAGACGCTGTTTCACAATCCGTCGGACCGAAGTGACCCCAATATCGAGCACCTTGGCCATCTTCCTCATGCTCCTCTTGGGGTTGCTCCGGATACGATCACGGAGGCGCTTCACCATGACAGAACTGGAGGCAAAGTGCGGACGGCCGCTCCTGGCGTGGTCCTATGTGCTGCCAGTCTGTCGAAACCGCCGGAGAGTGTACTGGATGGTTGAAATGGGAATACCAGTCAGTTCCTGAATCATCCCCTGAGTCATGCCGAGCTCAGCCAGGCGCACAACAGTGGCTCGATCGACTTTAGATATTATAACCCGAAAGTGAGTAAAGATAATTATTTCAAATTTGGAGGGGTTATTCAGGACAAGTAAACGAACAAACGAGCGAAAAATCACATGTTCGTTTTATCAAATGTCAAAGTCACCCTTAAAGACTTTTGGCGTACCCTGTAAATAATAAAAATCAAAACACGTATCTTTCACAATCAACATTAAGAAAGCAGTACATAATGGAAGATAAATTAGATTGATTCAACTTCTAAAGCTCGTTTACTACCATCTTTTGCTTATTAATTGAAAGTAATTTTATAACAATTTTTCAAAAAATCAATTTTGCTGGAATTTTTCAATTTACACAAAATATTGGAAAAATCACAATTAAATTCAACAGTTTATATCTCAAGTTCTGAGTGAGATGTTTTCGAATTAATTTCACTATTAGAAAGTAGATGCTCCAATTAGTAATTGAAAGTAATTTCATAGCAATTTTTAAAAAAATCGAGTTTTCAGGAATTTTTAAATTTATACAAAATATCGGAAGAATACCAATTAAGTTCAGCAGTTTATATCTCAAGAACTAAGTGAGATATTTTCAAATTGACTTCACTTTGAGAAATTAGATGCTCCAATTAGTAATTGAAAGTAATTTCATAACAATTTTTCAAAAAATCGAGTTCTCAGGAATAATAAATTTATACAAAATATCCGAAGAATCTCAATTAAGTTCAGCAGTTTATATCTCAAGAACTAAGTGAGATATTTTCAAATTGACTTCACCTTTAGAAAGTAGATGCTCTAGTTAGTAATTGAAAGTAATTTCATAACAATTGTTCAAAAAATCGATTTTCAGGAATTTTTAAATTTATACAAAGTACTGGAAAAATCCCAATTAAGCTCAGCAGCTTATATCTCAAGAATTACGTGAGATATTTTCAAATTGACTTCACTTTTAGAAATTAGATGCTCTATTAATTGAAAGTAATTTCATAACAATTTTTTAAAAAATCGAGTTTTCAGAAATTTTTAAATTTATACAAAATATCGGAAGAATACCAATTAAGTTCAGCAGCTTATATCTCAAGAACTAAGTCAGATATTTTCAAATTGACTTCACTTTTAGAAATTAGATGCTCTATTAATTGAAAGTAATTTCATAACAATTTTTTAAAAAATCGAGTTTTCAGAAATTTTTAAATTTATACAAAATATCGGAAGAATACCAATTAAGTTCAGCAACTTATATCTCAAGAACTAAGTCAGATATTTTCAAATTGACTTCACTTTTAGAAATTAGATGCTCTGGTTAGTAATTGAAAGTAATTTTATAATAAATTTTTCAAAAAATCGAGTTTTCAAGAATTTTTAAATTTATACACAATATCGGAAGAATCCCAATTAAGTTCAACAGTTTATATCTCAATAAACTAAGTGAGATATTTTCAAATTAACTTCATTTTTAGAAATTAGATGCTCCAATTAGTAATTGAAAGTAGTTTCATAACAATTTTTCAAAAAATCGAGAATTCAGGAATTTTTAAATTTATACAAAATATTGGAGAAATCCCAGTTAAGTTCAGCAATTTATATCTCAAGAACTAAGTGAGATATTTTCAAATTGACTTCACTTTTAGAAATTAGATGCTCCAATTAGTAATTGAAAGTAATTTCATAACAATTTTTCAAAAAATCGATTTTTCAAAAATTTTTAAATTTATGTAAAATATCGGAAGAATCCCAATTAAGATCAACAGCTTATATCTCAAGAATTAAGTGAGATATTTTCAAAGTGACTTCACTTTTAGAAAGTAGATGCTCTAATTAGTAACTGACAGTAATTTCATAACAATTTTTGAAAAAATCTAGTTTTCAGGAATTTATAAATTTATACAAGATATCGGAAGAATCTCAATTAAGTTCAGCAGTTTATATCTCAAGAACTAAGTGAGATATTTTCAAATTGACTTCACTTTGAGAAATTAGATGCTCCAATTAGTAATTGAAAGTAATTTCATAACAATTTTTCAAAAAATCGAGTTCTCAGGAATAATAAATTTATACAAAATATCCGAAGAATCTCAATTAAGTTCAGCAGTTTATATCTCAAGAACTAAGTGAGATATTTTCAAATTGACTTCACTGTTAGAAATTAGATGCTCCAATTAGTAATTGAAAGTAATTTCGTAACAATTTTTCAAAAAATCGATTTTTCAGGAATTTTTAAATTTATACAAAATACTGGAAAAATCCCAATTAAGTTCAGCAGGTTATATCTCAAGAATTAAGTGAGATATTTTCAAATTAACTTCACTTTTAGAAAGTAGATGCTCCAATTAGTAATTGAAACTAATTTCATAACAATTTTTCAAAAAATCGAGTTTTCAGGAATTTTTAAATTTATACAAAATATCGGAGAAATCGCAGTTAAGTTCAGCAGTTTATATCTCAAGAACTAAGTGAGATATTTTCAAATTGACTTCACTTTTAGAAATTAGATGCTCCAATTAGTAATTGAAAATAATTTCATAACAATTTTTCAAAAAATCGATTTTTCAAAAATGTTTAAATTTATGTAAAATATCGGAAGAATCCCAATTAAGATCAACAGCTTATATCTCAAGAATTAAGTGAGATATTTTCAAATTGACTTCACTTTTAGAAAGTAGATGCTCTAATTAGTAACTGACAGTAATTTCATAACAATTTTTCAAAAAATCTAGTTTTCAGGAATTTATAAATTTATACAAGATATCGGAAGAATCTCAATTAAGTTCAGCAGTTTATATCTCAAGAACCAAGTGAGATATTTTCAAATTGACTTCACTTTTAGAAATTAGATGCTCCAATTAGTAATTGAAAGTAATTTCATAACAATTTTTCAAAAAATCGAGTTCTCAGGAATAATAAATTTATACAAAATATCGGAAGAATCTCAATTAAGTTCAGCAGTTTATATCTCAAGAACTAAGTGAGATATTTTCAAATTGACTTCACTGTTAGAAATTAGATGCTCCAGTTAGTAATTCGTTAACATTCGTGTCGAAGTCGTCAAGCTGATAACACGTGCTAAGTAGAACTGGTAACTCTAGTTGTGAGGTACGGTTATTAGTTGACTAATTTTAAACAACTAAGCAAGTGCATCCTTGAATTATTACTGTGATGTGAATTTTTGTTATTGTGTTTCGCCCCGCGAAATGACTAATCAATTTTGTTTCAATCATATTCCGTTCTCGTAAGTGACCTTGTGCGCATTCAAGGAACATCTGTACGATGAGCCTAAAAAACTTGTCCATCATGTCAGTAAAGGAACTAAAACTTGAACTCTCCAAGAGGTCGTTGTCAACAAAGGAAAATAAACAAGAATTAATTCAACGTTTAAATGCTTATAAACTTAATGACACTGTTTTGTGTAATGAGGAGGATGATGAATTAAATTCGTCCGTAGACAGTATAGAAACAGTTATCAATAGTAATAATATTAATAAAGTGGGTCGCATAAAAAACAAGGGGTTCTTTCGTCTACTCAATTATATAAAATCTCTAGAGAATAAAATTTTTCAACTACAAGTATCTTTTACTAAATTGAAGAAATCAGTGAAGGAACGAAACGTCAACAATGCTAGTATCTCAAAGCTTAATCTCATATCAATATCAAAGGATGGAGGGGACGTCTTGACCAATCTGAGTAAGAAGGATGAGTCAAGTGTTAACGGGAAAAACAAAAACAAAAACAAAAAGAAACAGAACAATCAAATCCAAACTACTACTGAGAATATCCCTAGAACCGTACCATCCATACCACGTCAATCCGCATCGAAATCTACTGGGATGAACTACATTTCTCAACCAATGGACAAATCGAAAGTTTTAATCCTGGGGGACAGCCATGCTCGAGGATCTAGTGATTTTTTGGAGTGCTATTTGGACAAAACAAAATTCGATCTACTCACTATATGTAAGCCTAATGCTGACTTTGCTACTGTGTTGGACGGCATTGGTAAGATGTGTCGCGACTATAATAAAAATGATTATGTTCTTGTAACTGGGGGTTGTAATGATTTGCTAAAGGGTAATGATCCGCCGGCACTAGTATACCGTAAATTAAAAGCTGTAGCTCGTCAGTGTAATGTCTTGTATCTGTCCGTTCCGTATTGGTATGGCAAGGAAGCACTTAATTTTAGCATCTATAATTTCAACTGCAAAATTTTTGATTTCTTTAATAGGATTAGTCCTAAAAATAAAAATTATTTTATAGACGTTAACACTGCTCTCTCGTGGCGTGATAGAACGAAACACGGACTACATTTGAATGCTTCAGGGAAACATAAAATCTTTTCACACATTGCAAATCTTATTAACAATGATTATAATGAGTACCACAAGAAAAGTAATGTTGTGATAAGTATTGAATGTTTACCCATGCAGACTAGCTCTAAGGAACATATATTGAATGATGACGAAAATTTTTACAATTACCGGCGACCGCGGAAGGTGACGTAGACCTGAGGAATGATATAATAAATATATTTCACCTAAATATCCAGGGCCTTAGGAACAAAATTGGTGAACTTGATGCTTTCCTTTTTGACTTTCCTGTAAATTTTGATGTTTTGTGTATTTGTGAACATTGGCTCAGAGGGGACGAATTGGAGTGTGGTATGAACATGGCTGACAAAACCGTTGCATCTTTTTTTAGTCGTTCTGATCATAAATGTGGCGGTGTGTTGGTACTAATTAAACGTGAACTTTCCTACATCCCTCTTTATAACATTAATAATTTATCTGTGGAAAAACATTGTGAGATAACAGGTATATTATGTAAAAAATTTGATCTAGCGATAATTTGTGTCTATAGATCTCCTTCTGGCGATATTCGGTCATTTTGCGACATTATAAGCTCGGCATTGGCTATGTTACGCCATCATTCGCGTGTTGCTATAGCGGGTGACTTCAATGTATGGTTTGGGGGTCGGAGCGCTGACGCGACGATGGTGTGCGACTTGTTTGTGTCCCATGGTTTTGTTCCGACAGTGTCCCAACCTACTAGAGTAAATAATTGTATTGACAACATATTTATTAATTTTTCAACGAGTAATTTCAATACTAACGTGATTGAATCAAATTTATCGGATCATAGGGCGCAATGTGTTAGTATACCGACATATCATGTTAAACAAATTAAAACCTATAATGCAAAACTGCACAGGCCTCTGACACTAAATGGTAGAATGAATTATTTTAACATGTTAAATCAGTTCGATTGGAAAATTTTGAGTGAGGTTGCTGGTAGCGTGAATGATGCATATGGAGTGTTTCATGATGTCATTATGGGGGCTTTTCGTGCGTCTTTTCCGATATGTAAAACAAATCTCAGGTCTTGTGATGGCGGGCTCAATTGGTTTAACAATGACTTGAGACTCGCCAGGGAGGTGTATAACTCTTCTTGCGAGCTTTATAGAAAATTTAAAACGGATGACTTACTTCATGCTAGAAATAAAGTTAGAATTCAATATAGAAAGGCGATTTCTGATGCAAAAAGAAAGGCTTCGAGTGAAGTTATTAAGCAGTGTAAGAATAAACCAAAAGCAATGTGGAATCTTATTAATAATACTAGGCGTAACGGTATGAATGATGACACTTCTCATTTAAATCCTACTGAATTAAATTATTTTTTTGCTGGCATTGCGGACGAGGTGGTTCAAGGTTTGCCGAGTTCATCTGTTTGCGCTATAGACGTTTGTCATACGCTACCTCCAGAAGGCGTATACTTTTCGTGTTCTGAAGTTACGCCGATTGAAGTTCGTGATCTGCTTCGTGGTTTAAAACCTAGTAACTCTAAGGACATTTATGGCATTTCTGCAAATTTTGTGAGAGGTAACACCGGGCTATATGTGGCGCCCTTTACCACATTGTTGAACCTTTCCTTTTCATCTGGCGTTTTTCCTGACTTATTAAAAATAGCTAATGTAATTCCAATATTTAAAGGCGGCGATAAGAACAACAATGCTAATTTTCGTCCTATAAGTATTCTACCCACCTTTTCCAAAATATTTGAAAGGGCCCTTTTCAACAGAATCATCACATACTTGGACCAAAATAATTTATTGCACCCTCATCAGTTTGGCTTTCGAAGGGGTAGGTGCACCTCTGATGCGGTAGTTAAATATATGAATATTTGTCTTGACAGCTTTGAGAAGCGTGAATACTGTATGTCATTGTTTTTGGACTTGTCTCGTGCATTCGATACAGTATCTCATCTAATTCTTACTGATAAACTTCGCAATGTGTATAATTTTGACGATAAAAGTGTTGCTCTAATCCTATCTTATCTGTCCGGCAGAACGCAGCAGGTGACTTGTGGTCAGGTGACATCGGAAAGAGTCACTTTGACCCGGGGTGTTCCACAGGGTTCTATCCTTGGTCCTCTTTTATTTTTAATGTTTTTCAATGACTTTCCGTACTATTTTGGGGACATTGACTGTTTATTATATGCTGACGATGCCACCTTGATTATCCGAGGCAATGAAGCTGAAGAAGTCATTCAGAGATCAGAGTTGGTTCTGGATAGAGCACGTAAATGGTGCATCGCGAATGAGTTGTGTTTGAATAATAGGAAAACAGTCAGAATGATGTTAACTCGGAGAAATGTTAATTTTACTAATTTTGATAATCCGTTGTTTGGTAAATTCTTAGGAGTTCACATAACCACTCCAGTATTGAGGTTCGATCATCATGTTGACGCTATAAGTACGAACATTTCAAAAAATATCTTTTTGTTACGAAACCTTATTATCAAGGTGGAACTAGAAGTAGTAAAAACCGCTTACTTCGCGCTTATACAAAGCCATATAGCTTATGCTATCTTAGCATGGGGAAACACTCCCGCTAGCAAACGGGTCTTTAGCTTACAGCGTAGGGCTCTAAGAGTTATGGGAGGCCTGGGATACAGTGAGGACTGTCGACACATGTTCGTGCGTTTCGGCGTTCTAACCCTGCCATCTATTTATATACTAAATTGTGTATTGTATGCTCTGAAAAATGTTGATGAGTTTTTGAATCATGCTGATGTTCACAAGTACGCAACTCGTAATCGTTGTGATGTGTATGTTGATATGTGTAGATTGAGTGTAACGCAACAGGGTCCAACATACATGTGTCAAAAGCTATTCAACAAGTTGCCGTTGAATATCAGAGGACTTCCGTTTCTTACCATAAAACGTAAACTGACACATTTCTTGGTTTCGAATGCGTTTTACTCCGTCGACGAATTTTTGAAGTGTAATATTGATATTTCTTAGTAAATAAGTGTGAACCTGTAAATTCTAATGACGAGTGTAAGAGAACTATCTTGTGGCACAAAAGAAATAAATAAATAAATAAATAAATAAATTGAAAGTAATTTCATAACAATTTTTCAAAAAAACCGTTTTTCAGGAATTTTTAAATTTATTCAAAATATTGGAAACATCCCAATTAAGTTCAGAAGATTATATCTCAAGAACTAAGTTAGATATTTTTAAATTGACTTCACTTTTAGAAAATAGATGCTTTAATTAGTAATTAAGAGTAATTTTATAACAATTTTTCAAAAAATCGAGTTTTCAGGAATTAAATTTATACAAAATATTGGAAAAGTCCCAATTAAGTTCAACAGCTTATATCTGAAGTTCTAAGTGAGATATTTTCAAATTGACTTCACTTTTAGAAATTAGATGCTCAAATTAGTAATTAAGAGTAATTTTATAACAATTTTTTAAAAAATCGAGTTTTCAGGAATTTTTAAATTTATTCAAAATATTGGTCAATCCCAATTAAGCTCAACAGCTTATATTTCAAGTTCTAAGTGAGATATTTTCAAATTGACTTCACTTTTAGAAAGTAGATGCTCTAATTAGTAACTGACAGTAATTTCATAATAATTTTTCAAAAAATCTAGTTTTCAGGAATTTATAAATTTATACAAGATATCGGAAGAATCTCAATTAAGTTCAGCAGTTTATATCTCAAGAACTAAGTGAGATATTTTCAAATTGACTTCATTTTTAGAAATTAGATGCTCCAATTAGTAATTGAAAGTAATTTCATAACAATTTTTCAAAAAATCGAGTTTTCAGGGATTTTTAAATTTATACAAAATATCGGAAGGATCCTAATTAAGTTCAGCAGTTTATATCTCAAGAACTAAGTGAGATATTTTCAAATTGACTTCATTTTTAGAAATTAGATGCTCCAATTAGTAATTGAAAGTAATTTCATAACAATTTTTCAAAAAATCGAGTTTTCAGGGATTTTTAAATTTATACAAAATATCGGAAGGATCCTAATTAAGTTCAGCAGTTTATATCTCAAGAACTAAGTGAGATATTTTCAAATTGATTTCACTTTTAGAAAGTAGATGCTCTAATTAGTAACTGACAGTAATTTCATAACAATTTTTCAAAAAATCGATTTTTCAGGAATTTTTAAATTTATACAAAATATCGGAAGGATCCCAATTAAGTTCAGCAGTTTATATCTCAAGAACTAAGTGAGATATTTTCAAATTGATTTCACTTTTAGAAAGTAGATGCTCTAATTAGTAACTGACAGTAATTTCATAACAATTTTTCAAAAAATCGTTTTTTCAGGAATTTTTAAATTTATACAAAATACTGGAAAAATCCCAATTAAGCTCAGCAGCTTATATCTCAAGAATTAAGTGAGATATTTTCAAATTGACTTCACTTTTAGAAAGTAGATGCTCCAATTAGTAATTGAAAGTAATTTCATAACAATTTTTCAAAAAATCGAATTTTCAGGAATTTTTAAATTTATACAAAATATCGGAGGAATCCCAGTTAAGTTCAGCAGTTTATATCTCAAGAACTAAGTGAGATATTTTCAAATTGACTTCACTGTTAGAAATTAGATGCTCCAATTAGTAATTGAAAGTAATTTCATAACAATTTTTCAAAAAAACCGTTTTTCAGGAATTTTTAAATTTATTCAAAATATTGGAAACATCCCAATTAAGTTCAGAAGATTATATCTCAAGAACTAAGTTAGATATTTTCAAATTGACTTCACTTTTAGAAAATAGATGCTTTAATTAGTAATTAAGAGTAATTTTATAACAATTTTTCAAAAAATCGAGTTTTCAGGAATTAAATTTATACAAAATATCGGAGGAATCCCAGTTAAGTTCAGCAGTTTATATCTCAAGAACTAAGTGAGATATTTTCAAATTGACTTCACTGTTAGAAATTAGATGCTCCAATTAGTAATTGAAAGTAATTTCATAACAATTTTTCAAAAAATCGATTTTTCAAAAATTTTTAAATTTATACAAAATATCAGAAGGATCCCAATTAAGTTCAGCAGTTTATATCTCAAGAACTAAGTGAGATATTTTCAAATTAACTTCATTTTTATAAATTAGATGCTCCAATTAGTAATTGAAAGTAATTTCATAACAATTTTTCAAAAAATCGAGTTTTCAGGAATTTTTAAATTTATACAAAATATCGGAGGAATCCCAGTTAAGTTCAGCAGTTTATATCTCAAGAACTAAGTGAGATATTTTCAAATTGACTTCACTTTTAGAAATTAGATGCTCCAATTAGTAATTGAAAGTAATTTCATAACAATTTTTCGAAAAATCGATTTTTCAAAAATGTTTAAATTTATACAAAATATCGGAGGAATCCCAATTAAGTTCAGCAGTTTATATCTCAAGAACTAAGTGAGATATTTTCAAATTGATTTCACTTTTAGAAAGTAGATGCTCTAATTAGTAACTGACAGTAATTTCATAACAATTTTTCATAAAATCGATTTTTCAGGAATTTTTAAATTTATACAAAATACTGGAAAAATCCCAATTAAGTTCAGCAGTTTATATTTCAAGAACTAAGTGAGATATTTTCAAATTGACTTCACTTTTAGAAATTAGATGCTCCAATTAGTAATTGAAAGTAATTTCATAACAATTTTTCGAAAAATCGAGTTTTCAGGAATTTTTAAATTTATACAAAATATCGGAGGAATCCCAGTTAAGTTCAGCAGTTTATATCTCAAGAACTAAGTGAGATATTTTCAAATTGACTTCACTTTTAGAAATTAGATGCTCCAATTAGTAATTGAAAGTAATTTCATAACAATTTTTCGAAAAATCGATTTTTCAAAAATGTTTAAATTTATACAAAATATCGGAGGAATCCCAATTAAGTTCAGCAGTTTATATCTCAAGAACTAAGTGAGATATTTTCAAATTGATTTCACTTTTAGAAAGTAGATGCTCTAATTAGTAACTGACAGTAATTTCATAACAATTTTTCAAAAAATCGATTTTTCAGGAATTTTTAAATTTATACAAAATACTGGAAAAATCCCAATTAAGTTCAGCAGTTTATATCTCAAGAACTAAGTGAGATATTTTCAAATTGACTTCATTTTTAGAAATTAGATGCTCCAATTAGTAATTGAAAGTAATTTCATAACAATTTTTCGAAAAATCGAGTTTTCAGGAATTTTTAAATTTATACAAAATATCGGAGGAATCCCAGTTAAGTTCAGCAGTTTATATCTCAAGAACTAAGTGAGATATTTTCAAATTGACTTCACTTTTAGAAATTAGATGCTCCAATTAGTAATTGAAAGTAATTTCATAACAATTTTTCAAAAATTTTTAAATTTATACAAAATATCGGAAGGATCCCAATTAAGTTCAGCAGTTTATATCTCAAGAACTAAGTGAGATATTTTCAAATTGACTTCATTTTTAGAAATTAGATGCTCCAATTAGTAATTGAAAGTAATTTCATAACAATTTTTCAAAAAATCGAGTTTTCAGGAATTTTTAAATTTATACAAAATATCGGAGGAATCCCAGTTAAGTTCAGCAGTTTATATCTCAAGAACTAAGTGAGATATTTTCAAATTGACTTCATTTTTAGAAATTAGATGCTCCAATTAGTAATTGAAAGTAATTTCATAACAATTTTTCAAAAAATCGAGTTTTCAGGAATTTTTAAATTTATACAAAATATCGGAGGAATCCCAGTTAAGTTCAGCAGTTTATATCTCAAGAACTAAGTGAGATATTTTCAAATTGACTTCACTTTTAGAAATTAGATGCTCCAATTAGTAATTGAAACTAATTTCATAACAATTTTTCAAAAAATCGAGTTTTCAGGAATTAAATTTATACAAAATATTATAAAAATCTCAATTAAGTTCAGCGATGTCATTTGTGGTTAAAATTAGTTAAAATGTTAAATTATTAGGCTTCTTGACTATATGGTTACCAATTTAAAAATTTAACCCAAATATCATAAGAGTCTTTGGATATCTCAGGGATTTTTTATCTGTGAGATAACTTGAGATAGTTAGGTCCGTTACTACCATCTTTTAGTTAAAGTTATCTTATAGATAAACCCATCTACTAGCCAATCAGAGCGCGTAAAATAGCCGTAACCATGGTAGTAATCTCTTAGATAGTTTAACTAGAAGATGATAAGATATCTTCTGATTAAGGCTCGTTACTACCATCTTCTAATTAAGATATCTGAGGAATTATTACCATGGTTACGGCTATTTTACGCATTCTGATTGGCTAGTAGGTGGATTTATCTAGAAGATAAATTTAACTAAAAGATGATAGTAATGGACCTAAGATATCTAATTCCAGAAATCATTCTGATTGGCTAGTGGATGGATTTATCTATAAGATAAATTTAACTAACAATACGGGCCGCTTAGGCTCGTTACTACCATCTTCTAGTTAAACTATCTAAAAGATTACTACCATGGTTACGGCTATTTTACGCGCTCTGATTGGCTAGTAGATGGGTTTATCTATAAGATAACTTTAACTAAAAGATGGTAGTAACGGGCCTTAGTTAAATTTAGCTACTGGATATTTTCCATGGTTACTGTAATTTCTCTTGCCATGATTGGCTGTATTAGCAGTAACTATGGTAAATATCTGATAGTTAAATTTAACTAAAGGTGAATAAACTAGGCCTAAAAGATGATAGTAATGGACGTAACTCGTGAGGTCACCCCCCTCCTTATCCTTCAAAACACGTTCTTCTTCTTTTGGCCAACTTGGTACAATACGCTTGACTTTACGGACTTTGTAAAAACTATAATATCTAGGGAGTTTTTTAATTTAAAATTGGACAACCTGTCATTTTTTGAAAATCATTCAATTACACACAAAATAACGGTTACATTTAGCTTAAATTATCTTTAAAATTTAATAAATAATGAGTGATATAAGCGAAAAAATCTCCGTTTGTTTAAACAAACTTAATTCGATTAATAAAGCGTGCTCGTATAAATCAAAAGTGGATTGGTTCAACGTAAAAATAATTAAAAACGTTTAAATTTCAGGTTATGTTATTGTTAATTTTTTAGGATTTCTGCTCGAATTTATCGGATTTATTGATTAATGTAGCGAATTTGATAAAAAAATCTAGTTTAGATTATGTGAAAGACGTTAAAAGATCTCTATTACTTTACCTGCAACAATTAACGACTTTATTATCGTTATTAATCAAAATATTTTTACACGAAAATGATATAAAAGAAATAATACAAGTAAATCTTTTCTTTTCATTTCAAGTTAAACAATTATTTATTAATATTAATCGTTTCTTATTTAGGAAGCAAGATCTTTTGTGATTAATCAGCTAAAAATGTGTTTCGAAGGAATCACTTTAATTCTTAAAAAAGATCGTTTAAACAAACCGAGTGGGTCGTTTTTAAAATACATGGATCTTTCGTTGGAGAAGCTCTCACAAATTGATGCTGAAACTGATAATAAAAACGATTTAATTAAGAATTACGACGAAGCTAAAGATTGCATTGAGGAAGTTCTTTGTTACGCAATGTCCATCGCTCAAGTTTCATCGATAGAAGACTCGAATATGATTAAGGGAAATAGCAAAGCTGTGTTGGAAGAACTCGAAAGTTTATTCGGAGAATTAAGCAAGGATGAAATAAAAATTAATTTTTGTAATCTCTTCGTCGATTGTTGTTACGATAAGCTGTGTTTGTTAGAAAAAAAGGTTAATTTTTCCGTTTTAAAATTGAGCTTGAAAGTTTTTTGTGATTACACAAAACCGGTGATGGATTTAAACAATTTTTGTTTGAACAAAGAGAAAGATGAGGAGCAATTCGATGAGTTAATAATAAATTTGGATAATCACGTGGATAGGATCATGCAAGTTGGGTTATTTGCGATTGCTGCATCGCCCCAAATTAAAAGTAATTAATTTTTTGACTAATTTTTTTTTTAATTTGTTGTGATTTTAGCTGGGATAAAAATGGAAAGTTGTTTGGCGAGTTTAGAAGCTTTAGAAGGCGAATTAGTGCCTAGTTTTAATCGTTTATTACTCCACCCGAATTTAAAATCGAAAAATTACTCGTATCTTCTTGAACAATTTTGGATACAACAAGCAAACGCCCTTAAAGAATTGATTTATAACATTATCGACCCTTTCGCTTTTTGCCAAGTTGTTTATGAAGAATTAAAATTAAAAGTCAATGAGATTAACGATCATTTAAAAAATGATAATACAAAAATGAGGTATTCCGAGATTTTTAATGTTATCATAAAAGAGAATTGGGTTTTAATTGATTTAATCGGGGTTTCAATTAAAGAAATGGATTTGGATAATAAAAAGGAAGTTGAGAAAAATTTATTCGATGTTAAATTGAGTAAGTTGATTTTTTTTGGGGTTATAAAAAATTAATTTCGTCTTTTTCAGTTTTAAACGAAATAAAAAGTGCGAATATTTTATTGTTGGTGAATAAATCCGAAGTAGAAACGAATAATATCCAACGAGTTTTTAAAAGGGTTAAAATTTTGAAAGGAACCGTCCGAAAGTTGTTATTTAGTTTGTCTAATACGGATTTGAAGAACGGTATGGTTTTAATTTTTGTTTACTTCATTTTATAAGTATGAAGGGTTTCACGACGGGGTTAACTGAACTAAAATTAGAACTAACACTAGAACTATCACTAGGACTAACACCAGATTTAAAACTAGAAACTTTTGGGTTTTACCGTTTATGGATAATTTTCTTTATTAATTCAGAAATCAAATTCTTAAGATATCTTAATGAACTATTCGTGATTTATAGAGGAAAGTGTCTATTTTCTTGTGATGAAAGCGAATCTTGAAAATATTTGTTCGTTTTTGAGATATAAATCATTAAATTCAACGTGAACATTTACGGCTATCTCAAGTTAATTAAAAATCACCAAAAATCGAATTCTTGAGAGTTCGTTCGAAGTCACAGTCTGATGCACATGTGTTTTAAAGTGACCTCTAGAAGCGAACATAGTTTAATTGTGTCTTCATTATTTTTAATATCACTCACCGCAAAAAGTGTAGCAAAAGTACACAGAAGTAATGAGCACGAAGGATTCGGAGGCTTCTGCCTCCGAATCGGACCTGGACGGGGAATTCCAGCTCCCCAACAAGAAACGTGCGCCGAACGCAAACAAGTTTTCTCGCACGCACCAACAACAAATAAAAACGTACAATTCGGTTTTCTTCGCAAAACCAGCTCTGCCACTTAGCAGAATTAAGCTATCCGAAATATGGTTCAAACATTCCTTTGATCCCCTCGACGTGATTATTAAAACCGAACATGGATTTATAATCAAATCCGCTAACAATCAAAAAAACCAAATTGCAAATCGTTCCAAATTAAAAGAACAACAGATAATCACAGATTTTTCTGAAAAAAAAATCTATCCCTCTTACAAAAAAAACACTGGCTGTCTCATACTCTGCTGTTATTACTTCAGTGGATTTGGAGATAGGTGACCAAGAAATAAGCTCCGACAACATATCACATAGATTCTGTAAACGAATCATTTCTAAAGCCACCAACAATCACACCTACAAAATATGTATTATCACAGGATGCGTGAATTCCTATCAGACTTCTGCAAGCAGGTGTGTTCTTCAAAAACTGCCACTTTCCTGTCTTCGAAAGTCGGCCTCCACCGCTACTGCCAATTCCCTGCAACAAATGTAACGAGTTTTCCCACCCATCGGAAAAATGCACGTCGAAAATCCAATGCACGAAATGCTTGGGGCCACACAACACTTCCAAATGTACATCGCAACCCTGAAAAATGTAAATCATGCGGTCAAGAAGGCCACAGTGCATGATCATTCAAGTGTAAAAACAGACCCTCTGCGCCTATTAAAGGGGTTCCTAATGTTCGTATTAAATCTGCCAATAAAAAATCAGACCAGCTTAATAATGCCATCACGAAAGACTCACGCATCCACAAGCCTATAACCGTCCACGATCACATTATCGACACATATGTATCGAAAATTAACTCGCCTAAGTGCATAGACCGGCAAGAACTCATCAACGCCCTAAAGCGCAGATTTATAGAACAGTATCAAATCGACACAATTGTTGCATTCTCCGGTAGCTACAGGTACGTAATAATGATTGATCTGCAAGATGTTTCCAAACCGTCGCCCACTGAGTCGAATCACGGCTCTCTATCCACCATTTTGCAGAAACAGTAATGGCTGAGCTAAGGTTGCTGTACGCAAATATCAACAGTTACCACCCAAAATCCCACCTGATTGGAAGTTTTATAAATATTAATCGCATCAACTGCGCTATGTTTGTTGAGACAAAATCGAAAAACCCAATAAAGTTCATGGATTGGAGAGTGATCGAGAAAACTGGTAACGTTGTCAATAAAGGTGTGAGAGGTGGAGCCGTCGTCATATGTGATCCTGTACTGCAATGGGAAAGTCCAACGCCCCAAGAATTAACTGCGACCTAAATAATACTCTTCACTTTACAATCACGCTTGGCTCAGAAGCACTGCACATTTTCTTGGTTTACATCCATCCGCACAGTAATATCGAAGAGTCAATTTTTACCATGGCGTCTTTGTATGACAATTGCTTACTCATTGGAGATTTCAACCTAAACCCTACGAAAACCAAGCATATTAACAGGTTCATTTCATCGTCCAATTTTGTCCGTATTAGAACCGCTCCCACGTTCGTTTTGGAAAACAATCTAAGTACCACTCCGGATATGATTTTTTGCTCAAAAAACATTAGTTCACTGATTACGCACGTTGCGGTTACTCCGGACCTATGCTCTGACCACTTAAGTATTTTGGTCCATATTCAGTTGTCTGCCCCCATCCCAAGGCCAACCCGAAACATCGTCAAGAATTATAAGCTCTATAATATGGAGGTTGTGAACTCAACCATCTCAGCATTCATCAACAGCAACCCCATAATTACTACCGAGACGATATCCAAATTCAGCGAACATCTCAGGGAGTCGATTGACCAAGCCAGTACAAATAAACAAGAAAAATATTACAATTTCCCGCTACCTAAGTTCATAGTAAGGCTGATTAAGGAGAAGAGACGTTTATATCGGGACTTTAGAATATTGGAGATTCCGGAATTAAAAAGAAAATTTAATCAATTAAACAAACACATTCAAACCCTAATTAAGCAATTTAAAAGCGAAAAATACATCGAAGCTTGCAACAATATCAAAAATTCAAATGGTAAAAGATACTGGCAGGAAGTCCGGAAATTATCAAAGTACCAAAAGACTCCTGAAGTCTGTGAACTTATTAACCCTTTGAATGGTACATCTCATTCAGACCCCGAAGAAATGGTTAACATCCATAGTGATTACCTCCAGCGTGTGTTTACTTTTTCGGAGGATGCCTCTTTCTGCACCGCCAACAAAATTAGAATTGATGACTGGTATAAATCCGCTTTTATCACCCAGGCCGATACCCCTGAAGATGCTCTTATCCAAGAGGACGAATACTTTTCAATTATAGGCAAGGGTAAAAGCACCGCCCCGGGCACGATCATCTCACAAAAAACATCCTCAGAAAGCTAGATCCTCTCATTCACGCCTATATTATCCAAATATTAAATTTCTGCCTATCCGATCAACATTTCCCTGAAGTTTGGAAGGCTTCGGTTATAATTTGCGTGCCCAAAAAGGAATCTTCGATATCTGATCCTTCCAATTACCGCCCTATTTCGCTACTTCCTGTCATTGGTAAGATTATGGAGACCCATATCAAATACAAATTACTAGAAGCCGTCTCAAATTAAATACCAAATTAGCAATTTGGTTTCCAACTTGGAAGATCGACGTCGCACGCTCTGGGTGTACTGCTATCCAACTTCCAAGTAACGCGCTCTCAGAAACGCCATTCTACGGCTCTTTGCTTGGATATCCGCAAAGCATTTGATTCAGTATGGCATCGCGGACTATTATATAAACTCAATGTGTTGAATGTCCCGCCTTACCTCCTAAAACTTCTCAAGGAATTCCTTTCCAACCGTTCCTCAGTCGTAAGACTGAAAAAATTTTTCTCTCGTAAATTCTCCCCTCAGCAAGGCCTGCTTCAGAGATTTCCATTATCGCCGACGTTGTACAATCTCTTCTGTTGCGACATCTATCACCCCAACCCAGATATAGTGGATTTGGAGTCATACGCCCTTCTGTATGCAGACGACACAACCTTGGTGACCCCCGGCGCAACCATCAGATCCGCAGTTCAGAAGTTACAGATATTGGTTCGTTCAACTGAGAGTTGGCTGCTGAGATGGCGAATTCAAGTCAACCCCTCGAAGACGCAATTTTTTATCCTTTTTTTCCCATTCATGCTCCCCCACCTACGATAACTATCCTATCAATGGTGCTATCTGCTACTACATCACGCAAATACCTGGGAGTATGGATGGACAGAAGACTTAAATTTATCGACCACGCCATCAAGGTGAAAATGAAAGCGACAAATCGAGCGAAACACTTCCGATCTTTAACTTATCAGGGCCGTGGCATATCTACGAAATGCGCCTCGCATATATACAAAACGATCTGTAGACCGATTATTGAATATGCCCCCCTGATATTAGCTGACGCGCCTGGTGGAACCAAGTATCATCTAGAAGTTGCTGAACGGACTGCTTTGAGGTGTATCACACGCATTCGCCACCCGCAAAATCCGCTCTTCAATCCGAGCAACCAATTACTTTACCACCTTACCGAAGTGCCGCCAATCCACCCCCGTCTACAACAGTTAGCCCAAACCATTGCGGATAACTTCCCGCTGGAAACATTAAGAAATCTTTTTATAACCACGCTGCATCATCACCACTCTCTCCAACTATTCCACCGTTTGTATCGCGACTAGTCCCAAGAGCGAACATCTGAAGATTATCCCGGGCAGAAAGACCACGTCGTTAGCCCTTTTGCACCAACATTAAATATTATTTATTGTATATACTTTTTTGTTTTTATTTATTCTGTATTAATTATGTTTAATTTTTTCTGAGTTGGTTCAAATAAAGTCTGTCTCTCTCTCTCTCTCTCTCGCATTCTTAAGATATCTTAATGAATTATTCATGATTTATAAAGGAAAGTGTCTATTTTCTCGTGATGAAACCGGATCTTGAAAATATTTATTCGTTTTTGAGATATAAATCATTAAATTCAACGCGAACGTTTATGGCTATCTCAAGTTAATTAAAAATCACCAAAAATCGAATTCTTGAGATATTTTAATGAAACATACAAAATTTATAGAAGTAAGTGTCTATTTTGTCATGGTGAGAACCAAATTAGAAAATCTTTGTTCGTTTTTGAGATAAAGATTATTGATGTTAACCTAATTTTTTATGATTTTTTGAAATTAATAATCTTGTTTTAAAAAATCACGAAAAATCGAATTCTAAAAATATCTTAATGAACTATTCATGATTTATAGAGGAAAGTGTCTATTTTCTTGTCATGAAAGCGGATCTTGAAAATATTTATTCGTTTTTGAGATATAAATCATTAAATTGGACGTGAACATTTATGGCTATCTCAAGTTAATTAAAAATCACCAAAAATCGAATTCTTGAACAGTTCCTTCGAGATCACAATCCGATTCACACGTGTTTCGTACTGGTTTCAAGCAGCAAACGTAAATCAATCAAAGTTCCACTTCTCAATTTTCACCTATGACATTCTAATACCACTTACCTCAGCGAGTGTAACAACAAACATTTAGAAGACATGAGCACAAAGGGCTCGGGGGCTTCGGCCTCCGAATCCGACCAAGACGGTGAATTTCACTTTCCCAACAAAAAACGCGGTCGCCCACGGAAATCTACACATCAACCATCAACCAGATCAACCCAACAAGAAACCCAACACAAGCGGTAGCGATTCCACATTTAAGATACCACAAATTCCCAGAAATATGAATTCACCACGTAATACATCAACAAGTAGTAACTCGCAACGCGCGCCGCCCGCTAACCAGTTTCCTCGCACGCACCAACAACAAACAAAAACTTACAATTCTATTTTCTTCGTAAAACCAGCTTTACCACTAAGTAGAATTAAACTGTCTGAAATTTGGTCCAACAATTCTTTTGACTCCCGCGATTTAATCATTAAAACTGAACAAGGTTTTATAATTAAATCTGTAAACCCCAAAACACAACAAATTGCAAATTTAACCAAATTAAAAGAACAAAATTTGGTCGTAGAATTCCCTGAAAAGAAAAATGTTATCAGAAATTTTATTAAAAATATAATATACCGATTCTGTAAACGAATCATTTCAAAAGGCACCAACAACCCCACCTACAAAATTCGAATAATTACAGGGTGCGCTGATTCATATCAGAGATTACTACAAGCGGGTGCATCTTACAAAAACAACCACTTTCCAGTTTACGAGAGCCGCCCCCTCCGCCACTTCCAATACCATGCAACAAATGTAATGAGTTCTCTCATTCTTCCGACAAATGTACAGCAAAAATTCAATGTACAAAATGTTTGGGTCCTCACAACACCTCTAAATGCACATCACAGCTACCCGAAAAGTGCAAATCATGTGGACTAGAAGGCCACAGTGCATGGTCTTTTAAATGCAAAGATAGACCCACAGCGCCCATCAAAGGGGTGCCTAATGTTCGAATCAAGTCAGCTAATAAGAGATCAGACCAGCTCAATAATAATATAGAGAAAGACTCACGCATACATAAACCTATCACTACTATCACTATCCACGATCATATCATAGATACCTACGTGACCAAGATCAACTCTCATAATTCCTTAGATCGTCAAGAACTGATTAACGCCTTAAAACGCAGATTCATTGAACAACATCAAATCGACACAATTGTCGCTTTCTCGGGTAGCTTTATATACATAATTATGATCGACCTTGAAGATGTCTCCAAACCATCTCTCACAGAGCCGAGCCATGATTCTCAATCCACAATCTCACAGAAGTAGAATGACTGAGCTACGATTAGTTTACACAAATATTAATAGTTACCATCCAAAATCTCATCTAATTGGAAACTTCATAAATCATAACCGCATTAACTGCGCAATGTTTGTTGAGATAAAATCAAAGGATGCAATCAAATTCCAGAACTGGAAAGTAATTGAAAAAGCGGGTAATGTTATTAATAGGGAAAGTCCAACCCACCAAAGATCAACTGTGAGTTAAACAACGCTCTACATTTTACTATCACGCTTGGCACAGAAGCACTTCACATATTTTTGATCTACGTACATCTTCATAGCAGAATCGAAGAGTCAATATTCAACATGGCTTCATTACATAATGACTGTTTGATTATTGGTGACTTTAATCCAAATCCGGCTAAAACCAAGCAGATCAATCGTTTTGTATCTTCGACTGATTTTGAATGCATTAAAACTCCCCCAACGTTTATCATGGTAAACAATCAAAGTTCCACTCCAGACATGCTGTTCTGCACGCGAAGTATAAGATCCCTGATAACCCATGTTGCAGTCACTCCCGATCTGTGCTCCGACCACCTAGGAATTCTAATCCACCTACAGTTGACGACTCCCATTTTTAGACCTGTTCCAAAAACCATAAAGAATTTTAGTCTCTGTAACATTGAAGCGGTGAATTCGGGCATCTCAGAATTTATCAACTCGAACTCTCTAATCACTGTTGATACTATATCTCAATTTAACAAACACCTTAGAGAATTAATTGCTCAAGCCAGCCTAAACAAACTCGAAAAATTCTACAATTTTCCACTTCCAAAGTTCATCGTAAGATTAATCAAGGAAAAGAGACGCCTATATCGCGACTTTAGAATGTCGGAGATTCCTGATTTAAAAAAAAAATTAATGAACTCAACAAGTATATCCAAGCCCTAATCAAACAATTCGAAAGCGAAAAATATATGGAAGCCTGTGACAATATTAACAAATCCAAAGGCAAAAGGTACTGGCAAGAAATTTGAAATTTATCCACATACTAAAAGTCCCCTGACACCCGCGAACTTATTGACCCCTCGGATGGCACCTCACACACTGACCCAGAAGAAATTGCCAACATCCACAGCGCTTACCTTCAAAGCATGTTTTCATTCTCAGAGGATACCTCCTTCTGCACCGTCAACAAAACGAGAATAAACGACTGGTATGAATCTGCTTTTCCCACCCAGGCTGTCACTCCCGAAGACGCTCTGATCGATGAGGACGAATACTACTTTATCCTTAACACCGGAATAAGCACCGCCCCTGGATACGATCATGTTACTAAAAATATACAAAGGAAACTAAACCCTCCCTCTCATGCCTATATTATAAAAATACTAAAGTACTGCATCATCAATCAACATTTCCCTGAAGATTGGAAGTCGTTTGTAATAATTTGCGTTCCCAAAAAAGATTCATCGCTATCCGACCCATCCAACTATCGGCCTATCTCTCTTCTTCTCGTCATCGGCAAGATTTTAGAAACCCACATTATTACCGAATTACCAGTTCGGTTTTCAGTCTGGTAAGTCGACGTCCCACGCTCTAGCAGTGCTTATCTCCAATCTCCAAGTGACACGTTTCCAAAAACACCATTCTACGGCAGTGTTCTTCGATATCCGTAAAGCGTTCGACTCTGTGTGGCATCGAGGTCTCTTATACAAGCTCTATATATGGATTATCCCATCTTACCTGCTTAACCTACTTAATCAATTTCTTTCGAACCGTTCCTCAGTAGTAAGGTTAAAAAACCACTTCTCCTGCAAAATCTCCCCCCAGCAAGGCCTTCCGCAAGGAACCCCTCTCTCTCCAACACTTTATAATTTATTTTGTGGTGACATCTATAATCCCAACTCAGATATCTTCAACTTGGATTCTTACGCTCTGCTGTACGCTGACGACACAGCTTTGGTGGCACACGGCGCAAATATCATATCCGCAGTCCAAAAGCTACAGACTCTAATCCAATCCACGGAAAGTTGCCTGCGAAAATGGAGAATCCAACTCAACCCACACAAAACACAATTTTTCGTTCCATTTCTTTCCATGAACGCTCCTTCTCCCAACGTAACCATCCAATCCACGGTCATATCGCCCTCTATAAACTGCAAATATCTGGCAATCTCGATAGATAGAAGATTGAAATTTTCCGAACATGTTATCAAGGTTAAGATGAAAGCGACATTTCGGGCAAAGCACTTCAGATCGTTAACTTCCCAGGGACGCGGCATATCAACCAAATGCGCCGCTCACATCTACAAAACCATCTGCAAACCGATAGTGGAATATGCACCGCTGATTCTGGCCGACGCACCTAGAGGAGCCCTATACCATCTGGCAGTAGCCGAAAGATCTGCCCTTAGATGCATTACCCGGCACCCCCAAAAAAACCCACTCTTCAACCCTAGCAACGAGCTGCTGTATTATCTTACCGAGATCCCCCCAATTAAATCCCGCCTTAAATCTCTGTGCCATAATACTGCCATCAACTTCCCTTTTAACTTGTTGAAAAATTTACTCATCACTAGTCATTCACCGCACGAATCCTTCTTCTTCGTAAATTAGAACGGAACTAACTTCAAGAACAAGACTCCAGCGAAGACTTCCCGGGCAGAAAGACTGCGGTCGATAGCCCTTTTAGCCCAACATATATTTTTTTTCTGTATATATATTCATTTGTTATTTTTTTTTCTTTTGTACACTACGTTTTATATTACTGTTGGCATAAATAACTTTTGTTTCTCTCTCTCTTGAATTCTTAAGATATATTAATGAACTATTCATGATTTATGGAGGAAAGTGTCTATTTTCTCGTGATGAAAGCAGATCTTAAAAATATTTATTCGTTTTTGAGATATAAATCATTAAATTGAACGTGAATATTTATGGCTATCTCAAGTTGATTAAAAACCACCAAAAATTGAATTCTTGAGATATTTTAATGATACATTCAAAATTTATAGAGGCAAGTGTCTATTTTGTCATGGTGGGAACCAAATTAGAAAATCTTTATTCGTTTTTGAGATAAAGATTATTGAAGTTAACCTATTTTTTTTTTGATTTTTTGAAATTAATAATCTTGTTTTAAAAGTCACGAAAAATCGAATTCTTAAGATATCTTGATGAATTGTTCATGATTTATAGAAGAAAGTGTCTATTTTCTTGTGATGAAAGCGGATCTTGAAAATATTTATTCGTTTTTGAGATATAAATCATTAAATTGAACGTGAACATTTATGGCTATCTCAAGTTGATTAAAAATCACCAAAAATCGAATTCTTGAGATATTTTAAAGAAACATTCAAAATTTATAAAGGCAAGTGTCTATTTTGTCATGCTGAGAACCAAATTAGAAAAACTTTATTCGTTTTTAAGATAAAGATTATTGAAGTTAACCTAATTTTTTACGATTTTTTAAATTAATAATCTTGTTTTTAAAAAATCACGAAAAATCGAATTCTTAAGATATCTTAATGAACTATTCATGATTTATAGGGGAAAGTGTCTATTTTCTTGTGATGAAAGCGGATCTTGAAAATATTTATTCGTTTTTGAGATATTAATCATTAAATTCATCGTGAACGTTTATGGCTATCTCAGGATAATTAAAAATCACCAAAAATCGAATTCTTAAGATATCTTAATGAACTATTCATGATTTATAGAGGCAAGTGTCTATTTTGTCATGGTGAGAACCGAATTAGAAAACCTTTATCCGTTTTTGAGATAAAGATTATTGAAGTTAACCTAATTTTTTATGATTTTTTGAAATCAATAATCTTGTTTTAAAAATCACAAAAAATCGAATTCTTAAGATATCTTAATGAACTATTCATGATTTATAGAGGAAAGTGTCTATTTTTTTGTGATGAAAGCGGATCTTGAAAATATTTGTTTTTGAGATATAAATCACTAAATTCAACATGAACATTTATGGCTATCTCAAGTTAATTAAAAATCACCAAAAATCGAATTCTTGAGATATTTTAATGAAACATTCAAAATTTATAGAAGCAAGTGTCTATTTTGTCATGGTGAGAACCAAATTAGGTCGTTTTGGAGATAAAGATTATTTAAGTTAACCTAACTTTTATGATTTTTTGAAATTAATGATCTTGTTTTAAAAAATCACGAAAAATCGAATACTTAAGATATCTTAATGAATTATTCATGATTTATAAAGGAAAGTGTCTATTTTCTCATGATGAAACCGGATCTTTAAGATTGGTTTATCGATATGCCAAATTACATCCTTCAATATTTAATAATGACGCTGATAACGAATTTTAAGTGACCACATGATTCATTCAAAATTTTTACAAAATGACTAATAACTTGGCAACATTGCATTTAAAACAACTAATCAGCATATACGAAAAGATACATAGGGTTCCATTAAAAAAAAATTAAGTTGAATAAGGGCCTGAAATAGTGAAACACTTAATAGTGTTTTAAATTTTCAACGGTAAAGCCATAATTTTCCGTCCCCGCACTATTGACTCACCCTGCATATTGTTTTATAATTCCCGATTTTGTCACTTCGAACCAGTTTCTGAAGAATGTTAGTTCTAATTTTAGTTCAGTACTTCATTTTATTTATATATTTTTTTTAGATTTAGATTGTTCTGATGACATAAACGATAAAACCAACAAATTTATTGACGGTGATAACAAGAAATTGAACCAATTCGTTGACAGGGGGAAAGAAATTTTAACGGAAAGAAGCATTTTGTATAAAACACCATCACAAAAATTATCAAAAAGAAATTGTCAGACTTCGTTGGTTAAATGCACCAAAAAATTAGATCTTAACAGACCCATGCCACTTCTTAAAACAATCAATCTAAGAAATTTGCACTTTTCTTATTCAAAGATTGGGAGCGATTTAGACTCGAAACAAAGCGATTTGCAAATTACTGATATCCTTAACGAATTGGATAATATATCGAGTTCTTTTAGTAATACATTTTGATACCTCATTTTTTTGTTATTAATAAAAATTAAAAGTATTTAGATTTCATCAAGTTTTGAAAGTATTATTTAGCAAATATAAAGTAAAAAAAAATGTTTTAAAATTTTAAAACAAGTTGAATACAAAAATATTTACGAATAAATCTTAAAAAATAAAGTTATGTTACATTAAATTTAAATAAACTAATTTAACAGCCACATTTCTTACGCAAAAAATATTTTTTATGGAGAAACAAAGTCTTTAATTTTTAATACAAAAGATTTAAAAAAATCTTTCCCTTTAAGCTAAACATAGATGCAAAAAGTTGTCCGGATAACTTAAATGCTCCGACATCCATTGTAACGGTGTGGATAAAGGTGGTAAAACCCCGTGAGTTCTAACACACACTAAAAGAATTACTTAATAAAACATTTAAATTTAATTTTTTACTTACAATCTTTTTTATTGGGGAACACCTCCTCTAAAAGATCTTGAAGCGTCCTTCTTTGGCCATCCTCCGTAGTTGGCTTCACCAATTTCTGTCTATAACCATCGTCGACATAAAATTTAAAAGGAATGTGTTTAAAGGAATCCTGATCTGAAGAAGCATCCATTAACTTCCGATTCACCGCCCAAAATTGGTCGAATTTATCGTTTTGTAACCCCAACCAAAGTTGATTATGGTCCTTTTTTTGCATCCCGTTAATAACGACTCCTCGATGTTTTAAATTATCAGCTTCTTTAACACAAGCCATAAAAAAAGCTTCGATCGCTTCTCTAAATTAAAAGATTAAAAAATCAAAAAAGCATCACCTCAATTTTTTTAACCTTACTTATTATTGAATCTAAAAATTTTATTTTCGGGAAATTTTTCGAAATGAACTATAACGTTCCAAGGTAATTGCACATCTTCGCCCATTAATAAATCGAAAAGTACCCCAATTGGGAAGTGCCATTTAATCGGTTGACCGTCATATTCTAACCACATGTCTTGATCTTGACTTTCTTCGTTAACGAACCGGATAAAGTGCTTCTTAACCTAGATTAAAACAAAGAGTGATTAATAAAGTTTAAAAAATAAGAAAATTTGGTACCTTATCGGTTACGAGGGGAAAATAACTAAGTCTCGGGACGAGAACATAAAACGGATCGGGTTGTTGGAGATCCCGCACCTCATCCGGGTTTAAAGTGAAACAAACCGGGAGTTTTCCTTCCCATATTTCACGCAAAACCTCCCTATCATTAGCCATAATTAATTTCGGTTAATTTTAAAGATTTTTGAACAATTACAATTTTTTAAGGTTATGTCTCTCAATGTGGTGTTGACATTACCGACATTGATTAATAAAGTTATTATTAAATTGGCTTATAGATGTCGCGAAAATCGCTTTCTCAAAATTTAATATTTTCTATATAAAGGAACTTTTCCTTCCCATATTTCACGCAAAACCTCCCTATCATTACCCATAATCGGTTAATTTGGGTTAATTTTAAAGATTTTTGAACAATTACAATTTTTTGCAATCGTAATCGTTGCCTACTTTAGCGACTATTTGGGAACATTTTGTTATTTTGTAATGACAATGACAGTTTCTCGGTGTAAGTTAATTTTCTGTTGATTTTATGATTTTTTAATCAGTTTTGTGTTTTTTGGAATTTGTTACAATCTGTTCTTATTAATGACGTTATTTCCCGCAATTGTATGTATGGTGAGTGTATTAAATAGAATTTTCTTTTTTATAAATGCACTTTAAAGATTATTTATATGAATTTTTATTTGAAGAAACAATGAGCGCTAAAAATTGCGCTTTGAGAATTTTAATAATTCTACTTAATTCAGCTTAAAACATTTAATTTGACACAAAACTCGATTAGGGTACCTTTTATTATGAAATTGACGTTTGACATTGACAGATGTCAAATCCGCCATTTTGAATTTTAATAATACAATTTTATTAAGCTTGGGATATCGTTTAATCTAATACCAATCACTAAAATCATTTAGTTTCATACCAAACTCGACTATTTTTGTTGTTATAATAAAAAGTTTTGTGACATTGACAGATGTCAAATCCGCCATTTTGAATTTTAACAATACAATTTTATTAAGCTTGGGAAATCGTTTAATTTAATACCAATCATTAAAATCATTTAGTTTCATACCAAACTCGACTATTTTTGCTGTTATAATAAAATGTTATGTGACATTGACAGATGTCAAATCCGCCATCTTAAATTTTAATAACACAATTTTATTAAGCTTGGGAAATCGTTTAATTTAATACCAATCATTAAAATCATTTAATTTCATACCAAACTCGACTATTTTTGCTGTTATAATAAAATGTTATGTGACATTGACAGATGTCAAATCCGCCATCTTGAATTTTAATAACACAATTTTATTAAGCTTGGGAAATCGTTTAATTTAATACCAATCATTAAAATCATTTAATTTGATACCAAACTCGATTAGGGTACCTTTTATTATGAAATTGACGTTTGGCATTGACAGATGTCCAATACGCCATTTTGAATTTAATAATTTCGTTATTATCCGTAAAATACCTTTAATTAATGTTAAACAATAACTAACTTAGTTATTTTATTTCAGAAAAATGTGTAAATGTGACTTTTGACATTGTAGAAAAAACAAAATTTGACATGTGTCATATCCGCCATTTTGAAAATGACGTATTACGCTTCGTTAGATTTAAAAATCCTTTATTTAAAACCAATTAGGATAATTAAGAAAAAAATCGAATACTTTTTAAATTTATTTAACGAATTTGACAGCTGTCAAAATTACTACAATTTGCGTTAAAATGTCAAAATTAATTTTTATTCAGATATAGCGATTAGGTTGGTATCAAAATTTACGTTTAATTGATTAATATATGCCGAAATAAAAACGTCGCAAGTGACACCTGTCAAATGTCGTATGTCAAAATTAATGAATTTTAAAAAAATAAAAATTTCACGTTATTTTAGATCGATTTCAAATTGAAAATCGGGTTCTTTAAGTGCAAACACGGCGAGTTTATTTTAAAAATTGACGGAGATATCGAAAAAATTAAATTAAAGATGGCGGCTGTCAATGTCATTTATTATATTATACAAGTTTGATTTATTTAATCGAAAATGTGGGTTGTGGGGTATCAAATTAAGGGATTTTTTTGTGCTAATTACGATTTTGATGTTTTTTGCAGCTTAAAAAAATAATTAGAAAATCAAAGTGGCGGATTTATACTTTTTTTTTAATTTAAAACTAAATTTAATTAAACAATGACGAAAAGTACATTTACAAAATAAGAAATAAGTCCAAACTCGATGAGTCTATGTTAATAATTAACAAAGATATCGAAAAAATTAAATTAAAGATGGCGGCTGTCAATGTCATTTATTTTATTATACAAGTTTGATTTATTTAATCGAAAATGTGGGTTGTGGGGTATCAAATTAAAGGATATTTTGTGCTTATTACGATTTTGATGTTTTTACAGCTTAAAAAAAATAATTGGAAAATCAAAATAGCGGATTTATACTTTTTTTTTTTATTTAAAACTAAATTTAATTAAATAATGACGAAAAGTACATTTCCAAAATAAGAAATAAGTCCAAACTCGATGAGTCTATGTTAATAATTAACAAAGATATCGAAAAAATTGAATTAAAGATGGCGGCTGTCAATGTCATTTATTTTATTATACAAGTTTGATTTATTTAATCGAAAATGTGGGTTGTGGGGTATCAAATTAAAGGATATTTTGTGCTTATTACGATTTTGATGTTTTTACAGCTTAAAAAAATAATTGGAAAATCAAAATGGCGAATTTATACTTTTTTTTAAATTAAAACTAAATTTAATTAAATAATGACGAATAGTACATTTCCAAAATAAGAAATAAGTCCAAACTCGATGAGTCTATCTTAATAATTAACAAAGATATCGAAAAAATTAAATTAAAGATGGCGGCTGTCAATGTCATTTATTTTATTATACAAGTTTGATTTATTTAATCGAAAATGTGGGTTGTGGGGTATCAAATTAAAGGATATTTTGTGCTTATTACGATTTTGATGTTTTCTGCATCTTAAAAAAATAATTAGAAAATCAAAATGGCGGATTTATACTTTTTTTTTATTTAAAACTAAATTTAATTAAATAATGACGAAAAGTACATTTCCAAAATAAGAAATAAGTCCAAACTCGATGAGTCTACCTTAATAATTAACAAAGATATGGAAAAAATTAAATTAAAGATGGCGGCTGTCAATGTCATTTATTTTATTATACAAGTTTGATTTATTTAATCGAAAATGTGGGTTGTGGGGTATCAAATTAAAGGATTTTTTGTGCTTATTACGATTTTGATGTTTTTTGCATCTTAAAGAAATAATTAGAAAATCAAAATGGCGGATTTATACTTTTTTTTTATTTAAAACTAAATTTAATTAAATAATGACGAAAAGTACATTTACAAAATAAGAAATAAGTCCAAACTCGATGAGTCTATCTTAATAATTAACAGAGATATCGAAAAAATTAAATTAAAGATGGCGGCTGTCAATGTCATTTATTATATTATACAAGTTTGATTTATTTAATCGAAAATGTGGGTTGTGGGGTATCAAATTAAAGGATATTTTGTGCTTATTACGATTTTGATGTTTTTTGCATCTTAAAGAAATAATTAGAAAATCAAAATGGCGGATTTATACTTTTTTTTTTATTTAAAATTAAATTTAATTAAATAATGACGGAAAGTACATTTCCAAAATAAGAAATAAGTCCAAACTCGATGAGTCTATCTTAATAATTAACAGAGATATCGAAAAAATTAAATTAAAGATGGCGGCTGTCAATGTCATTTATTATATTATACAAGTTTGATTTATTTAATCGAAAATGTGGGTTGTGGGGTATCAAATTAAAGGATATTTTGTGCTTATTACGATTTTGATGTTTTTTGCATCTTAAAGAAATAATTAGAAAATCAAAATGGCGGATTTATACTTTTTTTTATTTAAAACTAAATTTAATTAAATAATGACGAAAAGTACATTTACAAAATAAGAAATAAGTCCAAACTCGATGAGTCTATCTTAATAATTAACAGAGATATCGAAAAAATTAAATTAAAGATGGCGGCTGTCAATGTCATTTATTATATTATACAAGTTTGATTTATTTAATCGAAAATGTGGGTTGTGGGGTATCAAATTAAAGGATATTTTGTGCTTATTACGATTTTGATGTTTTTTGCATCTTAAAGAAATAATTAGAAAATCAAAATGGCGGATTTATACTTTTTTTTTTATTTAAAATTAAATTTAATTAAATAATGACGAAAAGTACATTTCCAAAATAAGAAATAAGTCCAAACTTGATGAGTCTATCTTAATAATTAACAAAGATATCGAAAAAATTAAATTAAAGATGGCGGCTGTCAATGTCATTTATTATATTATACAAGTTTGATTTATTTAATCGAATATGTGGGTTGTGGGGTATCAAATTAAAGGATATTTTGTGCTTATTACGATTTTGATGTTTTTTGCATCTTAAAGAAATAATTAGAAAATCAAAATGGCGGATTTATACTTTTTTTTTATTTAAAACTAAATTTAATTAAATAATGACGAATAGTACATTTACAAAATAAGAAATAAATCCAAACTCGATGAGTCTATCTTAATAATTAACAAAGATATGGAAAAAATTAAATTAAAGATGGCGGCTGTCAATGCCATTTATTATATTATACAAGTTTGCTTTATTTCATCGAAAATGTGGGTTGTGGGGTATCAAATTAAGGGATTTTTTATGCTAATTACGATTTTGATGTTTTTTGCAGCTTAAGAAAATAATTAGAAAATCAAAATGGCGGATTTATACTTTTTTTTTATTTAAAACTAAATTTAATTAAATAATGACGAAAAGTACATTTCCAAAATAAGAAATAAGTCCAAACTCGATGAGTCTATCTTAATAATTAACAGAGATATCGAAAAAATGAAATTAAAGATGGCGGCTGTCAATGTCATTTATTATATTATACAAGTTTGCTTTATTTAATCGAAAATTTGGGTTGTGGGGTATCAAATTAAGGGATTTTTTATGCTAATTACGATTTTGATGTTTTTTGCAGCTTAAGAAAATAATTAGAAAATCAAAATGGCGGATTTATACTTTTTTTTTATTTAAAACTAAATTTAATTAAATAATGACGAAAAGTACATTTCCAAAATAAGAAATAAGTCCAAACTCGATGAGTCTATCTTAATAATTAACAGAGATATGGAAAAAATTAAATTAAAGATGGCGGCTGTCAATGTCATTTATTATATTATACAAGTTTGATTTATTTAATCGAAAATGTGGGTTGTGGGGTATCAAATTAAAGGATTTTTTTGTGCTTATTACGATTTTGATGTTTTTTGCATCTTAAAGAAATAATTAGAAAATCAAAATGGCGGATTTATACTTTTTTTTTATTTAAAACTAAATTTAATTAAATAATGACGAAAAGTACATTTCCAAAATAAGAAATAAGTCCAAACTCGATGAGTCTATCTTAATAATTAACAGAGGTATCGAAAAAATTAAATTAAAGATGGCGGCTGTCAATGTCATTTATTATATTATACAAGTTTGATTTATTTAATCGAAAATGTGGGTTGTGGGGTATCAAATTAAAGGATTTTTTGTGCTTATTACGATTTTGATGTTTTTTGCATCTTAAAGAAATAATTAGAAAATCAAAATGGCGGATTTATACTTTTTTTTTATTTAAAACTAAATTTAATTAAATTTAATTAAAATTTAATTAAATGACGAAAAGTACATTTACAAAATAAGAAATAAGTCCAAACTCGATGAGTCTATCTTAATAATTAACAGAGATATCGAAAAAATTAAATTAAAGATGGCGGCTGTCAATGTCATTTATTATATTATACAAGTTTGATTTATTTAATCGAAAATGTGGGTTGTGGGGTATCAAATTAAAGGAATTTTTGTGCTCATTACGATTTTGATGTTTTTACAGCTTAAAAAGATAATTAGAAAATCAAATTGGCGGATTTATACTTTTTTTTGATTTAAAACTAAATTTAATTAAATAATGACGAAAAGTACATTTCCAAAATAAGAAATAAGTCCAAACTCGATGAGTCTATCTTAATAATTAACAGAGATATCGAAAAAATTAAATTAAAGATGGCGGCTGTCAATGTCATTTATTATATTATACAAGTTTGATTTATTTAATTGAAAATGTCGGTTGTGGGGTATCAAATTAAAGGATATTTTGTGCTTATTACGATTTTGATGTTTTTACAGCTTAAAAAAAATAATTGGAAAATCAAAATGGCAGATTTATACTTTTTTTTTATTTAAAACTAAATTTAATTAAATAATGACGAAAAGTACATTTCCAAAATAAGAAATAAGTCCAAACTCGATGAGTTTATCTTAATAATTAACAGAGATATCGAAAAAATTAAATTAAAGATGGCGACTGCCAATGTCATTTATTATATTATACAAGTTTGATTTATTTAATCGAAAATGTGGGTTGTGGGGTATCAAATTAAAGGAATTTTTGTGCTCATTACGATTTTGATGTTTTTTGCAGCTTAAAAAATAATTAGAAAATCAAAATGGCGGATTTATACTTTATTTTTAATTTAAAACTAAATTTAATTAAATAATGATGAAAAGTACATTTACAAAATAAGAAATAAGTCCAAACTCGATGAGTCTATCTTAATAATTAACAGAGATATCGAAAAAATTAAATTAAAGATGACGGCTGTCAATGTCATTTATTATATTATACAAGTTTGATTTATTTAATCGACAATGTGGGTTGTGGGGTATCAAATTAAAGGATATTTTGTGCTTATTACGATTTTGATGTTTTTACAGCTTAAAAAAAATAATTGGAAAATCAAAATGGCGGATTTATACTTTTTTTTAATTTAAAACTAAATTTAATTAAATAATGACGAAAAGTACATTTCCAAAATAAGAAATAAGTCCAAACTCGATGAGTCTATCTTAATAATTAACAAAGATATGGAAAAAATTAAATTAAAGATGGCGGCTGTCAATGTCATTTATTTTATTATACAAGTTTGATTTATTTAATCGAAAATGTGGGTTGTGGGGTATCAAATTAAAGGAATTTTTGTGCTTATTACGATTTTGATGTTTTTTGCAGCTTAAAAAAATAATTAGAAAATCAAAATGGCGGATTTATACTTTTTTTTTAATTAAAACTAAATTTAATTAAATAATGATGATTTACAAAATAAGAAATAAGTCCAAACTCGATGAGTCTATCTTAATAATTAACAAAGATATGGAAAAAATTAAATTCAGGATGGCGGCTGTCAATGTCGTTTATTATATTATACAAGTTTGATTTATTTAATGGAAAATGTGGGTTGTGGGGTATCAAATTAAGGGATTTTTTGTGCTAATTACGATTTTGATGTTTTTACAGCTTAAAAAAATAATTAGAAAATCAAAATGACGGATTTATACTTTTTTTTTTATTTAAAACTAAATTTAATTAAATAATGACGAAAAGTTTCCAAAATAAGAAATAAATCCAAACTCGATGAGTCTATCTTAATAATTAACAGAGATATCGAAAAAATTAAATTAAAGATGGCGGCTGTCAATGTCATTTATTTTATTATACAAGTTTGATTTATTT
The DNA here is from genome assembly GCA_036711965.1 of Onthophagus sagittarius. Taxonomy (NCBI): domain Eukaryota; kingdom Metazoa; phylum Arthropoda; class Insecta; order Coleoptera; family Scarabaeidae; genus Onthophagus; species Onthophagus sagittarius. Next base: position 26,313,698 of record JASERS010000010.1, on the reverse strand, counting down.
AATCGAAAATGTGGATTGTGGGCACAGAGTAGCCAGAGACTCAAGTCACCGGGAAAATGATAGGCAATTCTCTATTTCTCTTTATCGCATTATAATACTGATATTATGTCTTTGTCACTTTTAAGGGGCGCTACAGATAGATGGAGCATATGTTGTTAGAGATGTTATAGTAAACTGTTGGCATAAATGTGTTTACATCCCACAAATATCTAAAGAGGGAGACACTTTTTTTATAATTTGTATAATCTCGTTTCACAGCAACTACATTTTTATGTGTTTCAAATTTGTTTCAGTGGTTTTGACATTGATGTGTCAAATTACCTATTAGGGTTAATTTAGTAGCTTATCTTTGTGTTATTCGTTTATTAATTATTTTTGTGTAAATTATTGAAGGTAATTTCGGAAAATGTTTTGTATTGTGTGTGGATGTAGTGAAAATGATGTTATAAAGTTATTTTGTTTTTCACAGAATAACGATAGGTCAGTATTTCATTTGTAATCTTTTTTTTAATTCAATAATATTGAAATTTATATTTCCTACTTATTACTGACTGTTTGTGATTTCATTTACAAAATTTTTTGTCAGTGGCAAAAATCAATGGGAATGGTGCGCAACAAAAAACGTTCATTTAAGATTAAAATTTGCGGTAGACATTTTTCCCCAGAGTGTTTTGTTACATCTACATTGTTAAAACGTAGTGCAGTACCTACACTATTACCTGCAACTTACCACCAGAGCAAACATACACAGGTAATTATTATCGTTAAAGTTTTCTTGGTATTAGTTATTTACTAAAAGCAACTTTACATCAGTAAGTTAACATTAAATCTTTGTTTACAAATATTACTAGTAACAGAGAGTTTTCCTTTAGAGGCAAAAGAAAATCGTGTTGGAGATGAAGCATTTTTGACTAACATAGAGAGAAAAGCAACAAATTAAATTTTCTGTTATAGATTTATTACCAGATTAACAGATTGAGGTCGAGGAGATACTAGTGGACGTCAATTCTACAAATACTGTTACAACAAGAGAAATCCCAGTTGGAAATGAAATAAGACATATATATTAACTCATTAAAAATTTTATTGCAGCACTTCTTTTTAAAGAATAGAGTTGACTACTTAGAAAGTACATTAAAGACCAAAGTTAAACAACAAGAAGTTTACATGATCTACATAATGCACCTATTGAAGTGAGAAAATTAAAATAACCAAACAAATATCATCGTAAACCGATGATATTTGTTTATTTAAAAAAAAGAACAATATTTTCGGTGCAACAATGTTTCGGCTGACACAGCAAGTTTTTATGATTAGGTGCCATTTTATTAAAAATTCGAAATAATTACCGTCAGTGAGAGTACTAAATAGTATGAGAGGGCGATGTTGAACGGATATATTCAGAGGAACAGGTATATTTGTGTTAACTTCCACATATTAATCCTATTTATAGCCAAATTAGAAGTATAAAGGCGTTAAGCGCATGTTTTTTAACAACTCTTTGTTAGATTCAGAAAAAACTATAAAAGAAGGTAGTCAATAGTTGGAAATATATGAGGAATAGAATACTATTTCTTACCATTTATCATCGTAAATGAGGAAAATATCAAAACAAAAAAGTAAAAGTAAAATGAAAAACTCGACAAAAAATTTAGAATAAAAGTTGAAATTTCAAAAGTTACGATCGAACTTGCGTGAAGCGCTAAGAACGACTGGATTTGAGACGAAGATTGAACCAGAATGCATTGAAAAGGAGGGGTGACGTACGTAGTCTGTATAAAAAATTTAAGTTAAATGTATTTAATAATCTGTCTATAGATATTAATATCTGTAATGTCATTCATAATTGAATCCTCGTCCTTTTGTTTAGCATCATAAATGTAGTATTCCTCATATAGGTCCATTTCCCTTGATTTTTTAAGGTTTTTTAAAAGTTTGATGTTTTGAAAAGAGATATTGTGTTTATAAGTTGATATATGTTTATAAACTGCTGAAGAATCTTTAGTTTTGTGTTCTCTGAATCTAACTTTAAGATTTCTACCTATCTGTTCTATGTATGTCATGTTGCATTCCGGACAATGAATCTCGTAAACTCCACTCGACTGTTCGATACCAAATCTGTGTTTAGTATTGTTTATAAGTTTACTAATTTTAAGGCCTGATGAAAACGCAGGTACAATGTTATGTTTATGAAGATTAAGTTTGAATTTAGATTCAAGAGAAGGTATGTATGGAACGGAAATGTATCTGACTGGTGAATTATAATGAGGGTATATTAAATTATTAATAAATGAGTTATGAGTTTTGTTGAGACCAATTTTTATTATAGTTTTTAGCTCTAAATTATAATTATTATCATCAAGTGGAGTGTTAGAGAGTCTGTTAAACATATATCTGAAGCTAGCTTCTTTATGCTTTATGCAATTAAACGAATTCTTTGGGATAACAGCGTCGGTGGTAGTCGGTTTTAACGGCAAGAAGTATCCAACGACCGTACGTGGGCATAAGTATAAAAATGATTTATTCAGGATAAACGGTCCACAAAGTAATTAATGAAACAACTTTTTTAAAATTGCTAATATATTTCGAATGTATTTTTCATTCTTCTTCAGAGCATTTATGTTGCTAAAATGGAGATTTTTTTATTACAATTAATGAAAAGGTTTTTTAACATGAGCATCCAACATATGTTGAAGACGCCAAAGAACAAAATAAGATGAAATTAAACTTACTTGTTTTAAAAAGCATGAAATATAACTACTATGAAAGCATGAAATATTTCTATTATGACCAAGACGATTTTTATATTTCATGCTTTTTAAAACAAGTAAGTTTAATTTCATCTTATTTTGTTCTTTGGCGTCTTCAACATATGTTGGATGCTCATGTTAAAAAACCTTTTCATTAATTGTAATAAAAAAATCTCCATTTTAGCAACATAAATGCTCTGAAGAAGAATGAAAAATACATTCGAAATATATTAGCAATTTTAAAAAAGTTGTTTCATTAATTACTTTGTGGACCGTTTATCAATCATTTTTATACTTATTGCCCACGTACGGTCGTTGGATACTTCTTGCCGTTATAACTTATAGATAATGGGATTTTTTGAAGAAATTGGAAGGAATTTTGGCCATCCTACCGTCAATCTTTTGAAGAAGATGTGCAGACTTAACACCAAGCTGGCAAAGTTAAAAAATCGTCTTACCTTTTTAATAAAATGTAGAAGAAATGGACTCTTCCCACCACACATTGGAAATTGCTCAAAGAATTGGATCAACCTGTTAGAAACTGACTCATCAATCCTCCTGAGAAGATTGGAAAGTTTGAAAGATAGGTGGGCAGTAAGCACATTAAATTTAGAAATAAAAATCATTATAGATAATTTGAGTAAAATTAAAGTCTCGTTTAACAATTTGTCCAACCGCATAAAAGCCTTGTTACCATCCAATGTTTATAATAATTTTGTTGATTCTCTTAAATTTAAATACAATAAGATTTTTTGTAATGTTAGAAAAAGTAATATTAAAAAGTTTAAGATGATGCTAACCAGGTCCAAAAATAACGTAAAATTCTTTAATGATAACAAAAAATGGTTAGTCAATTTAACATCTGTAGATGTCCCTGAGGAGGTTGTAAACTTACTTTCGCTTGGTCCGAAATTTAACTTACCAGTGGATGCTCATAATTTCGATCTAAAAAGGTTGTTGATGTACTTAGAGAACATCATTAACGAACTGAAAACAGACACCAAAAATGTGGTGAGAGGCAAAATCACTAATATTATCACTAACTATATGGGTACCGGCAGAACGTGTGATGGGTTGCACAGTATTTTACGTAATTATTTAAAAAAAACAAAAATTTTTCTAAATGATAACCCTTTCGTAATGATTACCAAGGCAGATAAAGGTTCAACAACAGTTATTATTGATAAAACTGACTACATAAACAAATCAAAAGGTATGCTCGACGATATAAATGTTTACAAGGTGTTAAATTCTAATCCGTTATTAACGGTTCAAAACAACATTAACAGCTTTATCAAACTACTACAGGAAAAAAATTACATAACTTTTTCTGAAAAGAAAAAGTTAACAACTAATAATTCTATTTTAGCCAAAGCATACTTTCTGCCAAAAATTCATAAGGAAGGAGTACCTTTAAGACCTACCATCTCTTCCATTGGTGCGGCATCGTACGATTTGTCGGGTCACATTTCTGATGTATTAAGTCGGACTTTTAGTAACAGAACTAATTATAACATCACTAACACTTTTCAATTTGTTGAAGAGTTTAGAGGTTACAGCCTCCCTGAAAATCACATCTTAATTTCTTTAGATGTTGTTAGTTTGTTCACCGTTATCCCTTTGGATTTGGTTAATGAGATAATTGAGGAAAAATGGAATTTAATTGCTGAACATTGCTCATGGGATAGGGATACCTTTTTAACAGGTTTAAAGTTGATTTTTGACACTTCAATTTTTACATTTGATAATGTTATTTATCATCAAGTCGAAGGTACACCTATGGGATCTAAAATATCACCTGTCTTGGCTTTGATTGTGATGGACTATGCGTTGGACGAGATTTTGATTAATAATGGTTCAGTTTTTCGTATAAATTTCATTAAGAAATATGTTGATGATTTGGTTTTGGGGGTACACAAGGATGATGTCAATACAGTGTTAAATTGTTTTAATGATTTTCATCCGAGCATTCAGTTTACAATGGAGTTGGAAAGTAATAATAGCATTCCTTTTTTGGATACTAAAATAATCAGAGACGGTTTCAATAAGATTAAGTTTGATTGGTACGTTAAACCGACTTACTCAGGACGTTATCTTAATTATTTCTCAAGTCATAGCTTTAAGCACAAACTTTCAACTGTACGTTGCATGAAGCACAGAGTCTCCAACATTTGTGATAAAGAATTTCTTCGTGAAAACTTTGAATTTCTACAAAAAACTTTTGTTAATAATGGTTACCCAAGTAAATTAATTAATAAAATTTTATTTTCAATACCGTTAATTAATAATAACATAAACCAGGTCAGTTTAACTAACCCATCTTTACTTACAACTGAACCTATCATTTATAAAAAACTACCTTATATCGAGAAGTTAAGTGATTCTTTGAAAAAAACATTATCAGTGATTGACAATTTAAAAGTAGTTGAGTGCTACGATAACAAACTTGGTAACCATTTCACAAAACTTAAAGACGCTACAGAAAACAAATTTAAATCCAATTTAATTTACTGCATTTCATGCAACGATTGTAGTGGAAAATATGTTGGTCAGACTTCTCAATGGCTTAAAAGTAGAATTTCTAAACATAAAAGTAACTGCCGGTTGAATAAGACCGTTTGTGCATTATCCCAACATGTTCAGGATTGCAAACACACCTTCGATTTTGATAACGTTAAAATTTTGGATGTTGAATCTAATTACTTCAATAGAATTTTCTTAGAGATGGTCCATATAAATTACACTAGTAATACTGTTAACTATAGAACGGATACTCAGAATTTAAGTAACATATATGCTTACTTGTTTACTAGGGACAAGACTAACCATAACTATAATTCACCAACCCAACATAATCATGATATTAATAATGTTTCTGCTTTATCTAATGATATGGTTTTCTAGTTTTTAAGTTAGTAGGTTCATTTTTGATTGTTAATTGCATTTTCTTATTTACATAGTCTGTATTAATTATTCTGATTACGTTTTATTATTTTTATTTGATAAATCGTTTCCTTGGTTTGAATTTTTGAAATTTAAATTTTTAAAGTTTCCGCTTTGTTTTTGGTAAATTTCGGTTTGTGCGCAGTTTCGTTTTTCGGGGTTGTGTTTGCGATCGAAAACAGGTTTTTTTTTCATATCAATTTTTACATTTTAACGTTCTCATCGAATCCATTTTGTATTGTTAAATTTTACACGTTCTTGTTGAACTTTTAATTTGTTATTTTAATTTACCGATACTCAGTTTTAATGTGTTTTCTACTATGACCAAGACGATTTTTATATTTCATGCTTTTTAAAACAAGTAAGTTTAATTTCATCTTATTTTGTTCTTTGGAAAACCTTTTCATTAATTGTAATAAAAAAATCTCCATTTTAGCAACATAAATGCTCTGAAGAAGAATGAAAAATACATTCGAAATATATTAGCAATTTTAAAAAAGTTGTTTCATTAATTACATTGTGGACCGTTTATCCTGAATAAATCATTTTTATACTTGTAGTCGGTTTTCTGAAAATATTAAAATTGAGGATGTCGTCATTTAGATTTTTAGTGATTTTAAGATCTAGGAAATTGATACTGTTTTGTTTTTCTATTTCTATTGTGAACTGTAAGTTGCTTAGGTTATTAAAAATGTTTAGTAGTCCCATCAGTTTTGCATTATTACCCCTATTAAAATATCGTCAACGTATCTACCATAGAAAGTTATGTCTTTAGTGAATAGATTATATTATTAGAGAAAAGATCTTTTTCCAATGAGTTTACAAATATTTCTGAAATAATGCCAGATATGGGTGACCCCATGGGGAGCCCTTGTTTCAGGTGGTAATATTGATTATCAAAAAGGAAAAAATTTTGTTCACATACAATTCCAAGTAGAGTGATGAATGAATTAATTTCTATGAAGTTTAGGTTTAAATTGTGAAGATTATTAATTAGGTATTTTTTAATGATTTGAAGTGAAGATTTTATGGGTATGTTAGTGTACAAGTTTTTTATATCTAGTGAAATCAGTCTGTGTTTTCTGTAATATGTAGTTCTTTTAGCTTTTCAATAAGTTGTGAAGAATTTTTGATGTTATAAGAGAATTGGTTGTGAAATGTTTCATACAGAAAAGTTTGTAAGGTTTTGGCAATTTTGCTGGAAGGTGTATTGTAGTTGGCAATGATGGGTCTGGTACCTTTATCCTCTTTGTGTAATTTGATTAGACTTTTGAGAGTTGGAATAAGGGGGTTCATGACTATGGAATTGAATGTGTTTATATTAAAAGTGGTTAATTCATTATGATGTTCTTTGATGTATTTCTTTAGTCTATTATTAAAGTTGGTGGTTGGGTTTTTAGCTATAGGGGTAATGTTATTATCTTTAAACAAATCTGTTGTTTTCTCTATATAGGTGTGCTTGTTCATTATTACGTATCCTGCGTTTTTATCACCCATTGTGACTATGATTTCGTTATCATTGAGTTTTTGTTTAAGAGATCTAATGTTTTGACGAATCGAGTGGAGTTTGTACATTTTGTTTTGTTTATTATTAATGTTATTTATAATGTCGTTATTTTCAAGAAAAATTTATTTGATGTTAACGTTATTTAACAGTTGTGACTCTATTTTAATAGCAAGATCTACAGGTCTGATGCTTCTAGGTAAAGAAAATTTATGATTTAAGTTGAAAATGTCAAGTTCTTCTGGCGAAAATTCGATGTTGCTTAGGTTAGTAAAGTTGGGAGCGAATGAGATGTTGTTCAAATTATTCAATTTTGTTTTGTTTGTGGGTTTATTGTGATCTATTCTTTTAATAATGAAGGTATTTTCCCCAGGAGCAAGAGACTCTGGTACAATGGTTTTATTGAAATTGATATTTTTGTTATAATTGTTATTGGAAAATTTAGTATTGTTATATTGTTATAATACTCTTTATTCTAGTCGTGCTTGAAAAAGGCTGCTGTGTCAGCCGAAACATTGTTGCACCGAAAATATTGTTTTTTCTTAAATAAACAAATATCATCGTAAACCTTTGGTTATTTTAATTTAATACTTATACGATGAACCTCGAATCACAAATTTCCAAATTATTGGAGTGAGAGCACTTGAAAAGATTTTGAAGAATGTATCATTTGCAACAACTATATTTCTTGTGGGCCAAATGCGTTGTGCTTCAAAAAAGCCAAAGGGAAGGCGATATACGATGGAAGAAAAAGTCATAGCCTTGTCTCTGTATAAACGTAGCCCTAAGTGCTATGATTTATTACGAAAGATTAATAAATGCATTATCTTCCAAAAATACTCTTATAAAATTGCTAAATAATATTCCATTTGATGCCGGAATAAATATGCATATTATCGGTTATATTAGCGATTGTGTTGAGAGTATTAAGGAAGCAAATAAATTGAGTATATTGTCATTTGATGAAATGGCAATACGTGACAATTTCCAATACAATAAACACAAAGGTAGAATGGAAGGTGTTCAAGATTTTGGGAATGGCAATAGAACACAATATTTAGCACGACATGCTCTTGTATTTATGTACACTTGCTTTTTATTTTTCTCGAAATGGTATGCCTGCTGATAAACGGACGCATATTGACAAACATTATAAGTGTTTTAACTGATAACGTCATTCCAGTAATTGCCATTGTTTGCGATATGCGTACAGTAAATGTGAAGGCGATAAGGAATCTGGGTTCCATGCAGACAGATCCTACTATCATAATTGGAACCCAAAAGGTTTATACTATATTTGATGTCCTCCACCTCTTGAAAGCTACACGGAATATGTTTCAAAAGCATAATGTTATATTACCAACTGTGACGCTAGAGAACATTATACGTAGTTCTAGCACTACGATGGAAGCTAGATGGGCCGACATCATAAGCGCTTTTGAAGAGGATGAAAATAATCCCTATAAATTTAGGTCTCTTAGAGAAATAAAAAGAAAAGCTATTTAAGACCCTTACGACAGACGGCGATGACGGCACAGACAATGAGTACATCAATGTCCGTTTACATATATAATTTAGTAAGACATGATAACAATTTTCATTCAGCTTACCTATATCAAAGAAAAGTTATGTACTATTTTTTTTTATAGGTATACTACCATCAAGAGCTATTACTACAGCTACATTTGTAGCAGAAATTGATGAACACTTTGATAGTCTGAATGGCATGAAACAAAGAGGTCCAGATGGAAAGCCCTATAGATATGGGGTTACTTCGCATTAATTACTTATTTTTAGTTAACACTTTATCGACCGGTCGTGGTTGAGGCTACTACTCAGTAAGTACCGGCTAAATTTTCACTATTCATTGTGTTGTGCTTATTCCTTTTGTTTTAAAGTAATGGAGTTTTATTGATATTTATACTTTATTTTGTATTTGTTTTATACAATTTATTGCCTTTTTAACTTACATTCATGAAATAAATTCAAGGTAAAAGTAATTAAATTTTTTAATATTTATTTAGAGTGTGGTATCTCTCGTAACAGACTCCCTTATGTAACGGAATATTACAAAATTTACATACGAAAAATGTTCGACTTCTTATCTTTTTCGACACACATACTCTACATTGTTTTTGTGGTTTTTTGCTTTTACCACTTGTCAATATTCTTATGGTGCTCTTCTTGTAGGCTCTGAAGTATTTAGGTTGTTATTTGAGTCTGTTTCGTCACTTTGAGAATCAGTTGACGATACATCAGATATCCACGAAAGTGCCGCTTTGTGCAAGAATTTCTTGTATGTCATTTTCCTTCCGTTCAATGTTGTGTACGTTTTAAATGAATTAAAAAGCGCACAATTGATTAAAAACATCACAACTCGTTTGGTCCACTTCTTTGTTTTTCTAAAAATAGAGTAGTACGACTTGTTGTAACTAATTATCGACTCAGGCTTTTGAATTGATATATGTGATTTTCTATTTAAACTTCCGGATTCCATTATTCGCGCCGAATGTATCGTCGATATCATGTTTACATTTCGTTTACCGTTATTCCATATTTGTAACAGAATATCGTTTTTTCTACGAAATGTAGCTTGACCCTTTGAAAGGTTTATGTTTTGAAGACATTGTGGAAGACCTCTATTTTTCCGAATGGTCCCACATACCCGTACTTTGTTTTGCAGGAGTACTTCAGCCATATGGACACTGTTAATAATAATAATTGTCCTGATAAATGTGATACCAAAGATTTTTATACGGATCAATAACTTCTAGAATAGTGTTTTCCAATTTCATTCCTTGGCAAGCATACACTTGAAAATTACAAATGTATCCCGTGTGTGCTTCACAGACTGCTCTCACAAGTATGCCGTACTTTACAATTTTCCCAGGATTGTAGGTTCTGAATGATAGTCTTCCTCGCTACGGAATAATACATTCATCTAATGATAATTGTTGACAAGGTTTATATACATCAACAAACATTTTCTTTAAATAATTTATGACTGGCTGAACTTTTACAAGTCTGTTTGAATTTGTGGATATATTTTCATTATTACAAAAGTGCCAGCTCTGCACTATCTGCATAAATCTACTTCTGTTCATTAATTTTGCAAAAAACGGAGTTTCGATGTTTTGCTCAGTCGACCAATAATCATTAAGTCTCTCTTTTTTTACTTGTCCCATTAGAACAATTGACCTAAAAATTGTTTCATTTCTGATAACGTAATATCCACCCATTTTTTTGTCGTAGAGATATTTTTATATTTATTGGTTACTTGATAGTGATATCTATTCGATTCTTTAACCAAATATTCCAAAAGATCATCTCCAATAAATAAATTCACAATGTCCCTTACACTTGCTTCAGATTTTGGTAGAATTTTTAGGCCTGGACTGCCTTCCAAAGGTTCCAAAATAATTGATTTGTCATTTGTTGACCATGTATCGATGTTTACTTCAGTGGTGTCATCCTTATCTTCTGAATCGCTATATTGCAGTGGCAATAATTTTCGCGGCTTCCGAGTGTTGATAGAAGAATCACTGCTATCATCATCATTGCTATCATTATCATCATCACTGATATCACCATCACTGTCACTTTCTGAATAACTGCTATAGTCTGACAAAGCATTTAAGCAAAACTCTTCATCTGCACGTTCTTTATCCATTAGAAACGGTAAAAAACTATTATAATTGATAAAACCTTGGAGAGGTTAGTATAAAGCTGCGAATAATTAACGACGTTTAGCGACGTTGACGTTGGCGCTGCGAAATTATAAAAAGAGCAACCCACTAACATAAAACGTCGATAACTGAAAGCTGATTAATAGGCTACCGGTCAATAAGCGCTGGCAGTCGAAAAGCCGATAAATAGGCTACCGGTCGATAAAGTGTTAACATGTAAAAATTCACATATTCCGTGTTTATGTACATGATATTGGGTATTTGTATAAATTTTAAATCATTACTATAAATGTTACAGATGTTATGTTACTAAAAATACAACTCATGAGGAATTTTGGACGAAATCTATCGACAAAATTCAGAAATGGTGAATCTGTGTAATGAATATCTATCTGTCTAACCATGTTAAAATATGGTTAATGGTTTTTGTTGTTATTATAAGTTTCTAAGTTTATTTCCTTGAATTGTAGGCAAACACAATAATAGATTTACAGGGAGGAAACCAGACTAACTTAAAGCCATAGATGAATCCAAAATTTATTCTTAAAAACATTAACATTTTACAAGTTATAACAATTTGTTTTATTATGAAATGTTATACTAATTTTATCTAATCGGTAATTTTAGTCGTTTATAAATTGTAATTATAATTTAAATATAAAATTTTAAATCGCCAATTTTAGGATTTTTCTTTATTTTGCATTGAAATTCTAAAATTATAACTTCTTGATTTGATTCCAAATGTATTTAGCTTTCATTGATCTAAAAATATTTTTGATTGTGCTTTTCATGAATCTATTAAGTTATTTATATTTAGCGTAAGCCAAAATAATTAGCCTAATAGACCAATAAAGAACACAATCAAAAATATTTTTATATTAATGAAATTTAAATAAATTTGAAACTCTCGCCAATTTAAATTTAAATTGGGTACAGATTCCATTTTTGCCCCTCACTGCCCTCTACTTTTGTGTTCCATTGTAGTGAGAGAGTAAGGTTCTTGTTTATAGATATACATAGTTATTCAACCGCTCGAGTTGGGTTGCTCTAGCCCGTGCTGCCTCTAACGGCAAATGAAAGCAACTACATTTATGAATGAATTGGAAAAATTCAACTTATAGTATAAGTTGTATACTCAATCTAGAAAATCAATATGATAGGTATTAAAATTTTTACACAAAAGAGACTTATCATAAATAATATGGAATTGTTTTCTAAGAAAGAATTACAAACATTACATTTTATTTAGACAATATTCATCTTATTACAGACTTATTTCAGTCGTGGTTGGGCCGTGCGTTCTTTTGAGTAATCGGTCGACCCGGGTCGAAACATCGAATCGAAATGAGTTTGGATAAACAACTTTACGTCTACATTTTTTTTAATTGAAATAAACATCGTTTGCAATTGTAAAGTATAAAAATTATAAAAAATTAAAATGTGATTATTGCATCTCACAATCAGTTCACCTTTTTTTTTGCAAATAACATACTTCGATATAATCCGAATATATCTCGAGAAATATTCGGTAATACAATCTTCTAAACCTATCGAATGCACATCTTCATTATCACTTGATAATATAAAATATGATAAAGTGGACAGACTAACAATGGAGAAGAATTAAGAATTTCAGAAGACCCGTGATACACACATCAAGTTTGAATCATTGGTATGCCGAATACAGAATCAGTCATCAACAGATATAGTGTCTCACTAACGAAAGAAGAAACCATGGATCTGACCAAAGTACTCCACTACGCAATCGCTACAAAGGAGGCCCCGAAGGAAGCAATAAGAAGTTTTTACTGGGGAAACCAAAAAAGAATGCTGTAGACGGTCTTCGCCAGAAACTCATTGAAATCTCCATAGTTGCCGACTATTCATTCGAAGAACATGTTTTGAAGAAGAGCCTGTAGAAATCAAAACTATGACTTCGATGCGTTTGTGATATAGCAAGAAGGCAGCGAATGCCTCCAGGAGTTCTTAGATCACTTAAACGACGTCAACAACATCCAACGATAAAGTTTACCATGGAAACGGAAACTACCAAATAGTTGCCTTTCCTAGATGCGTTGGTCACTAGTACGACAAATGGTGACATGGAACTTGGAGTGCATAGGAAGAGGACCCACATCAACGTGTACTTAAAGGCAATATCACACCATCATCCCCTACAAAAGAGATCCGTGAACCACACTTTGTTTCAAAGAAGAGCAAGAATTTGTAAAGGAGATAACCTACAGAAGGAGGAATGGTTTCTATGGGACGTACTGCAGAAAATCGGATATACTTTGAGGGACGAAGATGAAGTAAGTACATAACCAGATGGATTTATCTATCAGTCAGCAGTCGGCGGTTGCGGAACATTGCCATTCAGAGAGATACCGAATAGACTTCGACAAAGCAAAAGTACTGGCTAGAACTAAGAAACATCACCAAAGGCTGACAAAAGAGGCCATAGAAATCCACCGGCATAAAAACAACGTCAACGGAGAAGATGGCAGCGAACTCAGCAGAACATGGAAGATGATGGTGAACACGAACAAGACTCTCAAACCAGATGCGATACAGTAATTAGTTAGTAATAAGCTTGTAATTAGTATAAATTGATAATTAATTAGTTTTCGACCGATATATTTGAACCAGTTTCTGAAGACGGTTGCAACATGATATTTGAAACATCAAACACTTACTGAAGTGTTTTTCATTGTCAGTACTTCTCATCAATGGGTGTCGGTGTAAAACTTCTATAGTCGTTTTTTTCTTTTCTTTTTCCATTTCATATACATACAGGGTGTCTCACGTAACTGGTCCATTAGAACTTTTTTGGGTTCCACTATTCCTAGAGGCTTGAAATTTTGGTAACATGGGTTGTTCATTCTGATCTTTAAAACTAAAATATTTTCAAGATGACCACTATTTCCGGTCTACCGGAAGTAGACCTCAACTTCGTTATTTTAAATGGAATGCTAGTTTTCATAGTTTTCGAAAAATATGTTGACTTTGATAATAGTTATTGGTACCTACCGTTTTTTGTTTTCGAGTTATTTTGATTTTAAATGTTTTTTGGTAAATATCACTACGCTCTTTAAAGGCCTATATCTTAGCCAACGTTCTTTCAAAAAGATTTTGCCTTGGCATGATAATTCCTTATATGCTGTCAAATAGATTGCCATGTGTTGTATCAGTGTATCTTATACAGGATGGTCAAAAATTGAATTACCGTTTCTCTGCATTCAAATGCGAAAAAGTCAAAAATCTTAAATGGAACACCCCATATTTCTTTACCGTATCAGAAAGGGAATTTAATTCTCTGCAAATTATCTATAAACGTTCCTATTCCTATTTATTATAGTTTTCTTGATATTGGGACATTTATTAAAAACATACACAAAAAGGTAGAAACCGTTTGCGTTTTTGTTAGATGGCCATGATATTTTGACAGTTTATCGTTTAATGTATTTAAATTATTATTGGTATTATTTCTACAATGATCTACGATCGAATAAACTAGCTTCCAAGCTTTTATTTGCCAAAAATAACAAACAGAAGAACGAATAAATGAAACAATGAAAAACAATAATTTAATAACAAAAATTGAAATCAATATCATATAAAAGAAACAAACACTTACAATTATTAAAATAAATTAAAAGAATTTCATTCTCTACAAACTGTCTTTAAACATTTCTGTGCCTATTTGTTGTAGTTTCCTTCATTTTGCTAAATTAATGAAAGCATGCACTGGTTTTCATATTAGAAGGCTATGAAATTTTGACAACTTTTCATTCATATTTATGTTATTGTTATCATTATTTAGTTGTGTCATTACCGTCATTACTTAGTTGCGGCATTACTTACTTTTATTTATATTTATTTTTGAATATCATGGCAAATTATTCCAGCGTCGATATTTTAAATTTGTTTTATATTCATGGCGAATGTAATAAAGTTTTGAATAGGACCTGTCGAACATTTAATGAGAGATATCCAAACCTAACGCCTATCACAAAAAAGAAATTTCGAAAAATAGAAATGAATTTTGTTAATTTTGGAAAGATCAAAACAACAAGAAACCGTAACAGCTCTATTACCAGCGATGAAGATAATGAAATAAATGTTTTGTCGTATTTTATTGCCTATCCAAATTCTTCGGTACGGAGCGCTTCCGTCGATTTAGGTAAGTAACATTT
The DNA here is from genome assembly GCA_036711965.1 of Onthophagus sagittarius. Lineage (NCBI taxonomy): Eukaryota > Metazoa > Arthropoda > Insecta > Coleoptera > Scarabaeidae > Onthophagus > Onthophagus sagittarius. Next base: position 26,298,619 of record JASERS010000010.1, on the reverse strand, counting down.
TTTAAGAAAACATCCTTAATAAATAAATAAATAATTTATAATGAAAACCTCAACAGTGAACGCTATTTAGAAATTTTAAGAGGTACTGTAACTAATTTTTGTGAAAGTTTGCCTCTTGACACGTATATCAATTGTTGGTATCAATTAGATGGCGCTCCAGCGCATTCATCATGGCAAATCTATCAAGAACTAAATAATTTGTTTGATGATCGGTGGATTGGAAGAAATGGACCATGGCAATGGCCCCCACGATCTCCAGACTTAACACCAGTGGATTTTTATTTGTGGGGTTATTTAAAAAATCAGGTCTACAGTTCACCTGTTAACACACCACAACAGTTATATGATAGAGTGGTGAGAGCCATAAACACTATTGACGGCGACCAACTTCTAAGAGCCACAACCTTGGAGGTCGAGAGAAAGGTTGAAAAATGTTTAATGATGAATGGTCATCATATTGAACAGTTTTAATTTATAATTTTAAGTTTTTGTTTCTTTTATGTGTTATTGATTTTAATTTTTGTTATTAAATTGTTGTGTTTCATTGTTTCATTTATTCGTTCTTCTGTTCGTTATTTTTGGCAAATAAAAGCTTACAAGCTAGTTTATTCGATCGTAGTTCATTGTAGAAATATCATGGCCATCTAACAAAAACGCCCAATATCAAGAAAACTATAATAAATAGGAATAGGAATGTTTATAGATAATTTGCAGAGAATTAAATTCCCTTTCTGATAGGGTAAAGAAATATGGGATATTCCATTTAAAATATTTGACTTTTTCGCATTTGAATGCAGAGAAACGGTAATTCAATTTTTGATCAACCTGTATAAGATACACAAGTTGAGGTCTACTTCCGGTAGACCGGAAATAGTGGCCATCTTGAAAATATTTTAGGTTTAAAGATCAGAATGAACAACCCATGTTACCAAAATTCCAAGCCTCTAGGAATAGTGTAACCCAAAAAAGTTCTAATGAACCAGTTACGTGAGACACCTTGTATATTCATTACTATCTCTTCTTCCCCTGAATATGTAACATATATCTCAACTATTTCAGGTTTTTCACAGTAAAGTTTCAATAAATTTACATATACATAGTTTGTATCTGATATTTTCTTTATTAATTTCTTTCAATCTCCTAGAGTTTTTAATACCGATATTCCGGGACTCAAAATACCGGGATTCTAAACGAAATATGAGCGGTATTGAAAATCGGTATTGCTTCGTAATTGGCCGAATTATTTCTTTTAATATAAACAAAACCTCAACCTTAATATTTTCCCATATCCACTGCTTCTAATCGTCTTCCATTCATATTTCTGCCGACGTCTTCGAAGTCGACCGCCCGAAGTATCACGGGGTTGGATTGGATTTCGAAATTCCACTTCAACTCAAAGCCTTCGACCACCCAATCTTAGGTGGTCTTCAAGTGTTAAATTGGGTTGGAATTTCGAAATTTAACCCAACCCAATCCAACTTAGTGACGCTTTTGTCGGCCAACATCTTCGAAGTCGGGCGAGATAGGAATGCAGGGTTACTTCGGGGAATCCATCATTTCAACCGTCGTTCATCTTTCGCGCATTCTTCCTGAAAAGGCAATCACTTCCCATGATGCCTCTTCCTTGTGCAACCCATACGGTCCCATAGTTCATCTAGATAGAAAGGAGAAAAGCGCCTCACTATTTCTTCTCCTTTATTATGTTTATACTCCTTGTGCTAAGCGATGTTACTAAGCACTACACGGAGGGGTTTCCCCTTGCATCTTGTTATCTTTCAATCTCAATTTAAGTCAGTGTCGTGAAATAAAATCAAAGTATTCCCATCCCTTTTTGAAATTTTAGCTTTTACTTACATATATATCTGGTTTAGGGATAGCCCTCGAGATATCTTCTTCCCTGCTTTGTCCCATACGCCTTCTTTTGGTACTCAATCTTATTATATTCCATAATCTTTGCAATCTTTGAATCGGCATTAACATTATTTTTCAAGATTTAATTTGCTTCCCATAATATAATTCCACAGGATTGAAACCGTGTGTTGTATGTAGTGCACGTTTTATGGAAAATATTGCTGGATCAATATACTCGTCTTATTCTTTTCCATCTCCGTAACTCAAAGCTCTGAGTATTCTCTTAAAGACTACATGAATTAAAAAAAAAAAATTTTTCTACAAAAATTTCTATTACATTTGATTATGGATGGTATGCAGACCTGCGTATTATTTTAGTACCATTTTGTTTCAAAAATTCCGTAGTCAGATTACTAACAACACTCTCCCTAGATCTGTGTGTACCTCTGAAGGAAAATCAAGTCCGGAAAATATGTTCAATAACCCTTTTACCTATGATTTTGAGTCAGCTACTTTTAACGATATTTTTGTCATACGTCTGGGGAATTGTGGACACCTCTCTAAACGGTAAAAGGTAAACGATAATCACTGTCATCGTTTAAAATAATGGTAACTGAGAAAGCAAGACCCCGATCACTACATTTCTTAAAATATAGTGAGTGTCAGCTTATTTGATGCAGGCAACAAAATTATGTTTCAAATCACTTAGCTTCTGAACCAAATAAGATATCGAAAAACCTGATATGGTATTTTAGAGGACGAACATTTTCTATAAAATAAACATTTCAAATGGTTCATATTTTATTCGTAATTTTTATCAAATAAAATGAAATAAAGGAAATAGTATTTTTACAATGAACAGCTTATTTGATGCAGCCAACGTCAGACGGTAGAATATGAAATTAGACAGTTACTACACCAACACACATTGAGTAATAAGTTGTCAGTGTGTATGTTAAATTACATAGTGAAGACAGATTAATTTTTTAAACATGAGTCGACGTACATGCGTACAGCAACGGGAATTAGTAATTCACCACTTTAAACATGAAAAAAGCCAACGTTTAATAGCTCAAATGGTAAACATACCATCATCTACAGTCCAACATATAATAGAACGATTCTTGAAGTACAACCGAATGAAAGATAAAGGCAGAAACGCGCCAAATAAAATGTTTACACCAAGTGACGAAAGATGGCTCATCCGAAAAATTTGTGAAAACCTAAGTTATCGGCTCAAAAATTAGCTGATGAGGTACACAATTTTCTTGGTAAGAATTGTAGTGCATCAACAATTCGCCGTATCTTGCGATCACGTGATTTTCATGGTCGAGTACCACTCAAGAAGCCCTTTATCAGCCAACGCAACAAAATTAGCCGGCTAGCCTTCGCCAAAAATCATGTTTCGAAGGATTCAACATTTTGGAACACCGTAATTTTTGCTGATGAGTCCAAATTTAATATATTTGGTTCTGGTGGAAGGTCGTTTGTATGGCGGAAGCCCAATAAACAGCTCGATTTAAAAAATTTATGCGCGAGTGTAAAACATGGTGGAGGAAGTGTTATGGTTTGGGCCTGCATGGCAGCATCAGGCGTTGGAAACCTTTATTAAATGTTGATTCAGTGCTACATGTTTCGACTATTAATGTTAGTCTTTTTCAAGCACGACTAAAAAGAATTGAAAAAATTTTATGAAAACAACCATATTACACAAAACTATTTATAAAAAGAGTAAATCTCATAAATTGATTAACGACCTGACAGATTTCAACAATAATCGACACTTCTTAAGATTTTTGTAAGTAACTCAAATTTAAATACGATCTTACGTTATGTCCTGCGCATCTCACTTAATCCTGTTCGACTTGTTTCGCCGTTTTTACCCTTCGATGCAGCAATGTCACTTTTGTATTCTCTTGGTGAATAAAGTGTTTTACTTTATGTTTTATATTTTTAATGGTTATTGTTTATACATTGCTTACACACATGCAGCGGCATTTTAATTTAATTTTATCCTGACGGTAATTATTTTTATTTTTATAAAATTTTTTATAGTTTTGTATAATATGGTTGTTTTCATAAAATTTTTTCAATTCTTTTTAGTCGTGCTTGAAAAAGACTAACATTAATAGTCGAAACATGTAGCACTGAATCAACATTTATAATAAAGTTATTTCATCATTAACTTGGTGTATTATTAATTGATATATTTATAAATGATGAAAGATGGAATTACAATTGGCTATATGTTGGAAACCTTGTTTTTATAGACGGTAACATGGATAAAACCATGTATTTAAGCATATTAAAAGAGAATTTGCTACAAAGTGCTGAAAAACTGGGTCTGCGTAGCAACTTCAGATTTTGCTTCCTTTTTTTACCTTCAGACTTGGCTAATATAGAATTGCCCTCACCTCATGGCACCACCGGCGCAATCTCCGGACTTAAACGTTATTGAGAATTTATAAACATTGCTAGAAACCAATATTAGAAAACATCACATGTCTAGCAAAGAAACTTTGAAAAAAGCATTAGTTGACGAATGGGCTAAAATTTCGCCAGAAGTAACAAAAAAACTCGTAAATTCTATGGAAAAAGAGGCTAAAGGCAGTAATCTCACAAAAAGGGTACAATATAAAAGACTGAAGGTACTGCAAAAACCAAAATATTCGTTTCGTTTTTCAATTTTATAATGTTGCATCAAATAAGGTGCTCATTGTAAGGCCTGTTTCACACACAACGGTTTTAGCCGTACGGCAAAAAACCGGACGGTTTTAAATCGTCGACGGTTAGTGGTAAACTAATAAAGTAAATACACTCTTTCACACCGGACGGCACCCGGTTATTTTTCGTACGGTCGAATCGAAGCAGCCGTCTCAACGACTGAACCGGACGGCGCACAGTGGTTCAAAATGGCAAAAAGTGACGCATAGACCTTTAGAAATTTATTACGTTGATGAAATTTGGTATATAGGTATTATAACAAATATGATGATTTGTATCAAAATTTAGACCAAATTAGTTAACCGGAAGTGACACTTTACCTGAACACCCCACCTCCACATTTTCATATAAAGTTGTAATTTAAATTGATGTAGATGAATGCCATTTTGTATGATCTATTATAATCTTGCAAAATATCCAAATATCAAATTTCAAACAATTCGCGTAACCGGAAGTGTACCGGAAGGTACTTTATCTGAGCACATCTCCAATTTTATTCATAAAAATTGTCACTCTAAATTAGAATAAAAATAAATAAAATGAATTGTAAAATTGTAAAATTTCTAAAATTGTAGTTTCTATGGCCCTCCAAAATATTCTGACATCATAGTTTGGTCTTGTTGTGTAATTGGAACTAATAGAAAGTAAAGGAATAAAATATTCCATAGAATAGATTCAAGTAGTTTGGACGATATAAAATAAAAAAAGATATGTAATGAGAATAGTATATAGAAGATAATATACCTACATGTATTGGTGCAGAAGATAAGTATACCTACATGTATTTATGCATAGGTAATTGGTTATGTGTAGGTATTATATATATACAAAAAAATGAAATACAACCAGTTTATTAAATTCAATAAACATACTTTACTATATTAAATGGTGTCTTCAAATTCTTCTGCGAAGACTGGTAAGGAACTTTCCTCATCGAATTGTATATCGTCATCAGAATCTGAATCATACGATTCATTCAAAGGAGCATCTTCAAAATCAGCAGTATCATCTATGTGTAGTTTTTTTGTTGAAGATTTACTCTTTGCAGATGATCTATTAAATGCTCTGAATATTTTAAAAAATAAAGGATCAGACGTTAACATGAATCTGTTAAAAATATCTTCAAGTGTATCTTTGCGTGATGTTTTTCTTGAAAAGTCGGTCCTATATTTCTTGAAATCTTTGTTTCTAGACTCCAGTGGTTCTTCACTTAGAGCACCTATAAAATAAAAACTATAGTTTTCTTGTTTGTTGTCTATTCAAGTATAATTTACCTAATGGAATTGATCCAAAATGTTGAATATATTCATGCCCGTGAAACAAAATTTTATGCACAGTTGGAGAAAATGTGAATGAGGGGTATGTTTTCGAAAACTTTTGTGCTGTTGCAATGCCGTACATTTCATATTTCTTGAAATTAACTACTGTGTTGCAAGATATTGCCGCTAAAAGATTTGAAAATCGCTCGATAATTTCAACATCAATTCCTGTTATTTCTGATGTTAATTTACAATCTTGAAAGAATCTTCTGGCGGTATTCCCATCATGGGAAATTCCAAAACCTGGCTTGGGTTTGTCTATAATTAGGCCAGTTTTTTCCTTGAACAGTTTTTGAATTTCCTTCTTCCGCACATCTGTTTGCTTGTTTTCGTCCAATCTAAGAAGAAATTAGTCATAGAAAATAAAGAAGTATTAGAAGTAAATCTCTTACTTATAGGCACATCGTAGTAAAAACTGCATCATATTAATTTTCGCATGTAATGGCGATATACCAAAGCCAAAAACAGTTTTGTTAATTGCTCCTTTGTCTGGAAATTTATTTAAGTCTTTAGGTCCAGCTAAACATACTGGACATCTCTAAAATCATTTAATTTTAGTTATCTTATTGACAAAAGAATTCTTTCGTTTCTGTCCCACGTTTAATATAATCATGAACACACTTACCGAAGTTGCGGGATTTTTAATAATAGCGTTTATAACTTTTCCATTTATCATGGTGAACAGAAAACTATGTGTCATTTCCACCTCGTATGATTCCGACATCTTAATCATTGATGGCCTTAAATTTTCTATTACTGTCATCATTCTTGTGTACTCTGCCGTTATGGAATTTGGATCTTCTTTACAGAATGCCATTCATATTGGCCTACATAGACTAAATTAAAAAAAAAACAGGAGATTAGAGCCTGCGTTAAAATATTTTATATGAAAAAATACCTTGACGAATTAGGAGAGTCATTATTCCAAACAATGACCTTATCACCTTCTATAAATAAGGGTAATATGTGCGTACACATTACGGTGGCATCCGAATTTTCTGGATTAATAAACCTTTGTTTAAATTCAGGATGACCACTGCTGCCATCCATACCCCATTTAAATGTTATTTTCAACCTGTTTGGGCAATTTTCTATTGGAATATTTTTCAAAATTCTTTCGGCTGTTCTGCCCACCATATGTTGAAGCGATACCTTTGCCTCTATTTCCGAAAAGTTATCGGGATTTAAAGTGGGATAGCTTTCTTTTTTAGCTTTCAATATTTCGTGGTATGTTGGATATATATCAACTTCTATAAAATAAATACAATCAAGTAAATTAGGTCTACATACTTAATAAAATGAATATTACTTTTCCACAATGCTGCTGAACGCATATTTTGATACTGAGCCTTTGTTTGTTTGCCATTTATAATAAATAAGGCTATTGCTTCTTCCGGAGAAAATGGTTCGGGAGCACTGCGCTCCACAGCGGACAATACGTCTTCTGGGACTAAGCTAGCCAATTTTACAGCTTTTGCTGCGTCGATTTTATGCTCTTGTCTAAGGGCAGATGTCGCGGCATACGCTAATTCTTCAGACGTGTAACTATCTCTTATTTCTAAAAATAAATTTTATAGCCACATTATATCAAACACGTGCTGATCTATTACCTTTGGTTACTCTATTTTTTTGAGAGGTTGACAAATCTGCAAAACATTTTCGTTTCGAAGGTCCAGGTTCTGACACATTCTCATCACATAATTTGTTAAATGGTTTGTCATCTAACCAAAGTTGATTTTTGGCAACAAATTTTTCCCAAGAATATCCAGAATTTCTCCATTTTTCTGCCCATTTCTTTAAAAAAGATTTTATTTGGGTTTCGTTTGGAAAAAGTCCGCGCCCGTTCATGTATGTTAGTATTTCGTTAAATACCTCTGTTTCAGTTCTATTACTAAAACCTCCCTTAAGAAATTTATTGCATAGATCTATACGCGTAATTTCAGCTGTAATAAAAAAAATACATTAGCAAAAATAATAGCACTATACTATACAGGATATGATATGAAATAAACTATTACCAAAAATTTAATGAACTGTTAGCTATACTTACTATAACTTGATCAGTGATAGTGGCAATGTGTGAAGCGGAACATCAATATCATCTCACTTGTTGATTATATTAAAGGAGAAAAGATTTCTAATGATATCGGGGAATGACAAATTTGTAGCAAATTTTTTTCCAACTTTTGAGGGTTGTAGTTACCTAGGGGTGTCGATGTGCATGTGGTTCTTGTATATAAATCATCTACCTTAATTTTCGGAAAACAATCACTTCCCAAAGTTTATCGCATTTGCAGCGAAACACTATAAAATAAATCAAAAGTTGGATCCAGATGGTTTTAAATTATTCACCACTGATAAGATAATACTCAAAATTATATTTACAATCAATAACTGCAGCGGGCTGAAGCTGGCGTAAACATTTATTATGACTTATTTCCTAATAGTTGCGTATTTTACGGATATGTAGTGTTAAAATGTAACATATTTTCGACAGGCGGATCATGGTGGGTCTAAATTATATACCTCCAGGTACGTAATACTTTAAACTATATTTACGATGAAAATTCAAAGGGGGCATATGTGGGTGTCGAGACTTATTACAGTTTATAACTTAAAAATTGTCATAATTCATGATACACTTTTTCATAATGTTAGCTGATAATCAAGGCATCAATTGAAAAACTGTTATATACATATGATAATACTTACCTAAACGCTTGGATTCCATATTTTCTTCAGAAATAACTATCACTCGAAACGTCACAAAATTATCTTAATGTGCGCTAATGAAGCGATAAGGCAAAGTGACCTAAGAACCTGCCCGACCTCCTTATAAGCAAATCCATCTTACTCAGGTAGATTTGCATATAATTGACTTTGGGTATAGGTTTTTCTTGGAAAAAAGTGTTATTTATAAAAGGGCTTTCCCAAAATTACCTAGGAGTAAATTTGTTTTTTACCTCTATGCGTCACTTTTTCATGTTTTGAACCACTGTGCGGCGCTGGAACGGCTCATTTTTTGCAGTGGTGTATGCGATTTTATGCAAGTTTACACACGTTACAATTTTAGCCGTGTTCGGCTAAAATCAATTTCAAAGTTTTAGCCATCTTTAGTAGTCTTTTAAAAAGGTTGGTTAATTTGCTGATTACTAGGGACCTGCTGATTACCCTTGTAGAAGCCAGACTCGTGTTGTGGGACAAAGGTGAAGATAATTATAAAAATATAACAAAAGCTTGGGAGGAAGTATATAATATGTTAAACGCAGATTATTGCAAGATGCAGGAAAGAGGGAAAAAATGTTCTGTGAGTATTTATTGTTTTTGGTTTTCCAAAATCTCATTGTATAGAATTTTGAGTGTTAATTAAAAAACAGAAACCTCTTTCACACTTTATTTATTTGCAATGGAACTGATCCAATTCCTACAAAGTAGTCACATAAGTGTTGCCTTATATTGTTGGGTAATAAACCTCCCGTGATGTTTGTTCTCTTAATACGTCTTCGAAGCCTGTAATTGTAATAGTGTCATCAAAATTTGAAGTAGGTGTGAAGTAGTAAAACCAGTTTCTGAAGAAGGTTGCAACATGGCATCCGAAACGTCAAACATTTTTTCAAAAAACGGACGGCAAAACCCGAAAGTTTCTAGTTTTAGATCTAGTGTTAGTCCTAGTGATAGTTCTAATGTAGCTAACATAGTTCTAATTTTAGTTCAGTTAACATCGGTCGTGAAAGCCTTCGTACTACATATAAGTACTATTCGTACTTATATGTTGAACGTTGTTTTATTGGGATGGACCCTGAGAACCTTCTTCTCTTAAACAGTATATCGTACTTTGACAAAAACATAACTTTGGCTTACCTTAAAGTCACAGCTAGCATTTCTAATGACTGAATACAGTTCCTCATCTTAGTATTTTGTCGCTGAATAGTGTCTTTAAGTCGGTTGTGAAGCTCATCAAATGAGGCAACGGCCATTGGAAAATAATTAAAAAACTTGGACTCATCTGCCCGTAGTTCTTCAAAAAGTGATACGAATGTTCCAACTTCATCCCCTCTTATGTTGATAGGATGTACCCAGTAACGACGATTTTTTTGCTTTTGTCTACGATGGTGTAATAACCACAGTGCTGCAATTTTCTTTCGATTCATATTATTTAAAAATCGCACAAGTCGCACAAAACTAACCGAACCTACAAAGACGGTACGGTGAAATACCGTCGCATGTGAAAGCAAACCGTTCACGGTAAAAACTGTACGGTTTTTTGCCGTACGGCGAAAATCGTTGTGTGTGAAGCAGGCCTAAAAGTACTGTTTTCTTTATTTCTTTTTATATTAGAAAAGTTACGAATAAAATATGAACCATTTGAAATGTTTATTTTATAGAAAATGTTCGCCCTCTAAAATACCATATCAGGTTTTTCGATATCTCATTTGGTTCATAAGCGAAGTGATTTGAAACATAATTTTGTTGCCTGCATCAAATAAGCTGACACTCACGTATATACAGAAAAATAGTTTCAGAGCATATGTTGTTCAATCTTAAATGACATGTATTATATATTTAATTTTATTGTTACTAATAAAAGTTAAATATAAAATACTGTTAAGATAAAACACATTTTTAAAAACCTGCATTCACAATTAATTGATTATAAAATATAAAAATTACTACTTATTACATATTTAATTTATATTATTATCATGTCACCCAGTATTTTGAATAATACTCCGACAAATTTCTTAAAAAGATTTAAGGCAGTTGATGTCCTCTCATAAATCTGGTTAAACACCCACACTTAGCAGCAGAAGTCTGCTTACAAAAAACTTCTAACACTTTAACTGAAAAAATAAGGGTCATGATCTAATGTGATAAACTTCAATTTTTTTTTTATTTTGTGTATTAACTACATATAATTCTATTAACAAAATATGCATCAATAAAACAGAAATATTAGTTACAAAAAAAAATTAAAATTAAAAATTCTCCAAATAATGCGTATGCAAAAATCTGCGTACAAATAAAGACGCCTTCTCCAAAATATACTTATTTACTTAAATACGTAGTTGGCGATGTACGCTTTCCGATTTAAATAAAAAATAATCGGTGTCAATTATATTAGCAGAGCCTTAGAAGCTAAAAGTTAGAATGGACACGAAAGGAAAGGAAATTGAATTGGGAGAGAGAAAAATTATTATAAAGTTATGGAAAGAGGGAAAATCTTTTCGAAAAATAGGAGAAACTGTCGGCAGGTCACACTCTTCCATTCAAAGAGTAATTAATAATTATAAAGACACTGAAGATTACCTCTCACGTCCGCGATCTGGTAGACCACCCCTTTTAACAAACCGAGAGAAGCGAAAAATTGTACAGCAGGTTAGAAAAGAACCTAGGCTGACGGCAAAAAAAATAGTAGAAAATGTACAAGAAGAATTTCATAAAACTATCAGCAAAGATACGGCGAGAAGGACGTTAAAAAAAGCTAACTATCACAGTCGCGTTGCACGAAAAAAGCCATTTGTGTCAGAGGTCAATCGTCAGAAGCGGATCGCCTTTGCAAAAAAACTCTTAGACAAGCCCATTGAATTCTGGGAGAAAGTTCTCTTTACAGATGAGAGCAAATTTTGCATTTTCGGCATTAAGGGTAAACAACTTGTATGGAGAAAACCTAATACTGCCCTTAATCCCGAAAATTTGAAAGCGACTGTAAAACACGGAGGTGGTGGAGTTATGGTTTGGGAGTGTATGTGCACCAAAGGGGTGGGAAGGTTGGTTTTCATAACATCGACAATGAACCATAAAATGTATATAGACATTTTAAAAGAAAATTTGAAGCCTAGCATCGAAAACTTGGGCTTGGGGCCCGAATACTTTTTTCAACAAGATAATGACCCCAAACATTGCGCCCACAACACTAAGCTTTGGCTACTATACAATACCCCAAAGCAACTTAAAACACCTCCACAATCCCATCGAACACTTCTGAGATTTACTGGAACGCAGGATTCGGCAACACAACATAACGTCGAAGGAAACGTTAAAAAATGTTATGATTGAGGAATGGGCCAAAATCAGTTCGGACGAAACGAAGAAATTAGTGCACTCCATGCCTAAACGTTTAAGGGAGGTCATTAAACGTAAAGGTTATCCGACCTCATATTAATATAGAAACAATGATCTCATTTATGAATTTTTTATAAATACTGTCCTGACTTGTACGCAGATTTTTGCATACCCGTTATTTGTAGAATTTTTAGTTTTGATTCTTTTCTGTAACTACTGTTTCTGTTTTGTTGAAGCATATTTTGTTAATAGAATTATATGTAGTTAATATACAAAATAAAAAAAAATCAAGTTTATCACATTAGATTATGACTCTTATTTTTTCAATTAAAGTATTACAAGTTTTTTGTACGCAGACTTCTGCTGCTGAGTGTACGTGATATTGTTTTTATTTAATAGTTTTTAATAATTTTATGTAATAAATGTTGTGCAGATAAGTATTTAAATTTTATCATATTGCCACGGAACTGAACCTTCGGGGGATGTAAAGTAATTTGCCATATAGTCTCTTATATTAAGACCAACTCTGTTAGGTCTTATTCCAGCTGGAGGACAGCTCTGTAATAAACACTCATAAAATTCGTCCTCCATTTGCACACCGTCTTTCTTTCGCACGAACTTATGTAGAATGCAACATGTTTTAATGATAAGGTCGGCAAATTCGACTCGCACGTCTAATGATCGAAGCAAAATACGTCATTTGTTCGCTAAAATACCAAAGGTACACTCTACCATACGTGCACGAGTCAGTCTATAATTAAAGACTCTTTGTTTCATTGTTAAGTTTCTTCGAGGATAAGGCCGTAAAACATTTTGTGATAACGCGAATGCTTCGTCTCCTACTATCATGAAAGGTATGGGTTCTCCCATCTCGTTGTTTGGTAATTTTTGTGGAGTAGGAACATTTAATTGGTTATTATGTAATCTTTGACCAAAATTCGAATTCTTAAAAACACTGGAATCGCTTCCAGCACCATATGCTCCTACATCTATTGCTGTAAAACAGTAGTCGGCGTCTACTATACCCAAAAGAATAGTCGAATAAAAGTTTTTATAATTATAAAATTCGGAACCAGTATTATTTGGTTTCTGTAATCTAATGTGCTTGTCGTCGACTGCACCGATACAGTTCGGAAAATTTGTCCTATCGTAAAACTCTTTGGCAATATTTATCCAATCTTCTTCAGACTTTTCTGGCATGTATAAAGGCTGTAAATAGTTCCATAATTGGTTACACGTGTCTTCAACAATTTCCCTTATCGTGGTAGCCCCAAGTAAAAATTCAAAGTGTAAAGAATTGAAACTATTGCCGGTAGCAAGGTATCTGAAAAATAAATAATAACTGTTTTTTATTGCAGGAAAAATTATTCAAAAAAAATGGAAAAATTTAAAAGATTGTTTCGCTAGGGAATTAGCAGCCCAGCGTAAAGCAGCGTATGAGCAAGCAGCAAAAAAAAAAGAAGATATATTTATTTCGACCAATTGCAATTCCTTTTTCCAATAATGAAAGATAGACCAACTACCAGCAACACCGGACCTTCTCAATCAATTGAGATTGATCAAGAAAATCAAGAAATGATATCTTCCCCTTCTTTAGCAACCAATACAGAAAATCGGAAAGTACATCCATATCTAAAAGAAGGGCTGCAAGAAAAACTGTGCTTAAAACAATTCCATATGAAGAAAAGTTACTGAAAATATTGGAGGATAAGCAATGTGAAACAATCGACGAAGATAAAAATTTTTCACTTATGCTTGTTCCAATGTTCAAAAAATTAACTGATGACCAAAAACATTATGCGAAAATTGAAATCTTAAATATCATGAAAAATGCAAAAAACGTCGGAAATCCTCCAGTTTTTTACAGTTCAATGCAACAATCTTATTCTCATCTTTATCCTAACCGTCCGGTAGACCAAGTGCAATTTCCAAGATCAAATTTTCAACAACAGCAACAAGGAGGCAATGAAAGTATTTACTCCGCGCCATCGACATCAACGGTCAACTCTGCACAGTCCACACCATCAGCAACCATTTTTTCTGATGGTGACAATGCATATTTTGACTTGTCAAATCAATAAATTAATTAAATTAAACAAATAGAACATATATTTATTATTTAACCTTATTTTTAATATCTACTTCTATATATCTAGTCTAATAGTAGTTTGCAGAAAATATCTAGTTAATTTGGCAGAACGACGACACAAAACAAAAGCTGGTAAGTACCTTCTTACCTTATTGTTACTGCAAGACATTCCTCAGGTGGTATACATTTTCTCCATTTACTATTTTGGTACGATATTTTCGGTCCTATTATTTTTAATAATTCAAGAAAAGATTTTTCACTCATTCTGTAATAGTTAAAGAATTTACGAGGATGCTTTCTTAAATCTTCATGAAGAATGTAAAATTGACCCCGATGTTCTCTGTCAGATAAAATTGGATGCACCCAAAATTTTCTTTTCCGTTGCTTTCTTAATTTCTTTCGTAATAACAGAGCCACTATACAAGCGGTTTCTATAAAGTCCATGTTGATACTAGGCTCTAGTCACGATTAATCAGTCGCAAATGCGCGACCATACAAATTTTTTGCGACTACTACTTTTATGTCGCTGCGACAAATAATCGCATGAAAATCGCATGTGCGCGCCTGGCCATTTGGTTCAGAAGCTAAGTGATTTGAAACATAATTTTGTTGCCTGCATCAAATAAGCTGACACTCACGTATATGCAGAAAAATAGTTTCAGAGCATATGTTGCTCAATCTTAAATGACATGTATTATATATTTAATTTTATTGTTACTAATAAAAGTTAAATATAAAATACTGTTAAGATAAAACACATTTTTAAAAACCTGCATTCACAATTAATTGATTATAAAATATAACAATTACTACTTATTACATATTTAATTTATATTATTACCATGTCACCCAGTATTTTGAATAATACTCCGACAAATTTCTTTAAAAGATTTAAGGCAGTTGGTGTCCTCTCATAAATCTGGTTAAACACCTACACTTAGCAGCAGAAGTCTGCGTACAAAAAACTTTAACACTTTAACTGAAAAAATAAGGGTCATGATCTAATGTGATAAACTTCATTTTTTTTTTATTTTGTGTATTAACTACATATAATTCTATTAACAAAATATGCATCAATAAAACAGAAATATTAGTTACAAAAAAAATTAAAATTAAAAATTCTCCAAATAATGCGTATGCAAAAATCTGCGTACAAATAAAGACGCCTTCTCCAAAATATACTTATTTACTTAAATACGTAGTTGGCGATGTACGCTTTCCGATTTAAATAAAAGATAATCGGTGTCAATTATATTAGCAGAGCCTTAGAAGCTAAAAGTTAGAATGGACACGAAAGGAAAGGAAATTGAATTGGGAGAGAGAAAAATTATTATAAAGTTATGGAAAGAGGGAAAATCTTTTCGAAAAATAGGAGAAACTGTCGGCAGGTCACACTCTTCCATTCAAAGAGTAATTAATAATTATAAAGACACTGAAGATTACCTCTCACGTCCGCGATCTGACCGAGAGAAGCGACCCCTTTTAACAAACCGAGAGAAGCGAAAAATTGTACAGCAGGTTAGAAAGGAACCTAGGCAAGAAGAATTTCATAAAACTATCAGCAAAGATACGGTGAGAAGGACGTTAAAAAAAGCTAACTATCACAGTCGCGTTGCACGAAAAAAGCCATTTGTGTCAGAGGTCAATCGTCAGAAGCGGATCGCTTTTGCAAAAAAACTCTTAGACAAGCCCATTGAATTCTGGGAGAAAGTTCTCTTTACAGATGAGAGCAAATTTTGCATTTTCGGCATTAAGGGTAAACAACTTGTATGGAGAAAACCTAATACTGTCCTTAATCCCGAAAATTTGAAAGCGACTGTAAAACACGGAGGTGGTGGAGTTATGGTTTGGGGGTGTATGTGCACCAAAGGGGTGGGAAGGTTGGTTTTCATAACATCGACAATGGACCATAAAATGTATATAGACATTTTAAAAGAAAATTTGAAGCCTAGCATCGAAAACTTGGGCTTGGGGCCCGAATACTTTTTTCAACAAGATAATGACCCCAAACATTGCGCCCACAACACTGAGCTTTGGCTACTATACAATACCCCAAAGCAACTTAAAACACCTCCACAATCGCCGGACTTGAATCCCATCGAACACCTCTGGGATTTACTGGAACGCAGGATTCGGCAACACAACATAACGTCGAAGGAAACGTTAAAAAATGTTATGATTGGGGAATGGGCCAAAATCAGTTCGGACGAAACGAAGAAATTAGTGCACTCCATGCCTAAATGTTTAAGGGAGGTCATTAAACGTAAAGGTTATCCGACCTCATATTAATATAGAAACAATGATCTCATTTATGAATTTTTTATAAATACTGTCCTGACTTGTACGCAGATTTTTGCATACCCGTTATTTGTAGAATTTTTAGTTTTCATTTTTTTCTGTAACTACTGTTTCTGTTTTGTTGAAGCATATTTTGTTAATAGAATTATATGTAGTTAATATACAAAATAAAAAAAAAATCAAGTTTATCACATTAGATTATGACTCTTATTTTTTCAATTAAAGTATTACAAGTTTTTTGTACGCAGACTTCTGCTGCTAAGTGTACGTAAAAAATTTGCCATTGACAAATCGATATTTTACCGACGAAAAGTCTGCAAGGGTCGGTATTATTCTGAAGGACACATTATTGATTTTTCTGTATACAAAATATATTGAAATATATGCAACTTATTTTACAATTTTATAGTAAAACGTACAAGGCGCGAATAGTAAAATTTAAATTTTATGAATGGGCACACATCAGGTACCCTGCCATCTAGGTATCACAAGGTAACTTCAGTTGAATAACTATTTATATCTATAAACAAGGATATCGCTTTTACTACAAAGTTGACCGTCTGGTATAGTTTGTGGTTGTGGGGTATCAAATTAAAGGATATTTTGTGCTTATTACGATTTTGATGTTTTTACAGCTTAAAAAAATTAATTAGAAAATCAAAATGGCGGATTTTCTTTCACGCAAAACCTCCCTATCATTAGCCATAATCGGTTAATTTTAAAAATTTTTGAACAATTACAATTTATTATGGGTTTCTGTAAAGATTTGGTGTTGACATTACCGACATTGATTAATAAAGTTATTATTAAATTGACTTATAGATGTCGCGCAAATCGCTTTCTCAAAATTTAATATTTTCTAAATAAAGTTTAAAAAAATTTGGTCAAAAATAAAACGTTTAATATAAATAATAAATAAGATTTAAATTTATTATTAGGTATTGAGTTATTCGAGATAACAAAAATTGATAAGGCATCGTCCAAGTTATAAATAGAAATGACGACCTCGTGATGTGTACTTTACTTTTTACATCCGATTTTTAAGCACGTAGTAACTAATAAATCTTCTTGATATGATAATCTTTTAGTCAATTTCGAACGGTTTTATCACTTCCAAGAATTTTTTTTAAGTAAATAGGTACTTTGTGATATATTAAATTTTCATCGAATTTACTTTTATTAAATCTCAATTTAAATTGCGACATATTAAGTCTATAAAATTTAAGAAATGTTTGTATTTTTTTTTTTAATAATTACATGATTAAATCAATAATTAATTATGTTAATTTAATAACAAAATTATAGTAATTTTATTATGTTTAAGCAGTGTTGAATATCCGGGGGTATTTATCCAAGAATTTTGAGGTATTTATAAAATTTTAAATAATGTTTAACAAAGATAGAGACCACTAAAAAAGTTACCATGTTTAATCCAAGAATACGAGCCTCGTTTATCTTTCTTGGTCTAGTATTTGCACCAGCGTTAGTGTTAGCTAAATTCTCAGTTTTAAATTGTTGTATACTTGTATGAAACTAAAACTTAGAAACTAGGTTTACCTAAATCTTTCTAGTACTAGGTTTATGGCCGGTTTCTCGTACGTATTCACATGTCGATATCGAACCGATATTGCGCTGTTGATCGATAACTCGAGCGATATCCGTCCATTAGGTTTCTGAAAGGGCAAATAGGAGATATTGGACCGATATCGAATCGATAACTATATCGCATGCAGCAACTACCTATATCGACATTGATAGTTTCTATTTTCTAATTTATATTTACATAAATATTTACTTAATTAAACATTGTGCATTACTTTGAAATTTTAAAACGGAGATTTCCTTGCCTATCGATGAGAATGCGATTAAAACGTAAGACGATTTACTTTTATATCAATTTCCGCATGTGTAGTTTTATACAATATCTATATTGAAAATGCTGCTATATTTGAAAAAGGAATCGAGGAAAATATTAATAAATCCCTTATTAAATCCATTTGAATCTTTTAAATTTGAAGGAATTTTTCGGATTTTACTAATTACTGGACGTTTCCGGGTATTACTCGAAAACAAGAACTATCTGTGGGAGGAAATGTTTCTTGATAAATTCACTGGCATTTTACGACTTCTGCGTTTTGATTGCTTTCTAACACGGGAAGAAGCAAAGAAATCCTGGAAGGAAGATAAAATTTGGCAAAAATATAATTACATCTATTAGGTAAAATTCAAACATCTTCACAGTGAATTGTATCTCAAAAGAATTCAGGCCGATTTTATCAATTTCAAGTTCATCCAAACACCCATATTATAAAAATTCTAGACATTAACCAAGCTCACCTATGATGATTCAATATAATAATAGCTATTTTGTTTATTTTATCAAGGTGAGAACCGAATTAGAACATCTTTATTCGTTTTTGGATAAAGATTATTTAAGTTAACCTAACCTTTTATGATTTTTTGAAATTAATAATCTTGTTTTAAAAAATCACGAAAAATCGAATTCTTAAGATATTTTAATGAATTATTCATGATTTATAGAGGAAAGTGTCTATTTTCTTGTGATGAAAACGCATCTTGAAAATATTTATTCGTTTTTGAGATATAAATCATTAAATTCAACGTGACCATTTATGGCTATCTCAAGTTAATTAAAAATCACCAAAAATCGAATTCTTGAGATATTTTAGTGAAACATTCAAAATTTATAGAGGCAAGTGTCTATTTTGTCATGGTTAATCTAGGTTAACTAATTTTTTACGATTTTTTGCAATTAATAATCTTGTTTTAAAAAATCACGAAAAATCGAATTCTTAAGATATCTTAATGATATATTCAAAATTTATAGAGGCAAGTGTCTATTTTGTCATGGTGAGAACCAAACTAGAAAATCTTTATTCGTTTTGAGATAAAGATTATTTAAGATAACCTAATTTGGAATTTTTATAATATGGGTGATATTATAAAAATTCCAGCCATTAACCAAACTCACCTATGATGATTCATTATAATAATAGCTGTTTTGTCTATTCTATCATGGTGAGAACCGAATTAGAAAATCTTTATTCATTTTTGAGATAAAAATTATTTAAGTTAACCTAACTTTTATGATTTTTTGAAATTAATAATCTTGCTTTAAAAAATCACGAAAAATTGAATACTTAGGATATATTAATGAGTTATTCATGATTTATAGAGGAAAGTGTCTACTTTTTCATGATGAAACCGGATCTTGAATATATTTATTTGTTTTTGAGATATAAGTCATTAAATTAAACGTGAACATTTATGGCATTTATCTCAAGTTAATTAAAAATCACCAAAAATCGAATTATTGAGATATTTTAATGAAACATTCAATATTTATAGAAGCTAGTGTTTATTTTGCCATGGTAAAAACCAAATAAGAAAATCTTTATTCATTTTTGAGATAAAAATTATTTAAGTTAACCTAACTTTTATGATTTTTTGAAATTAATAATCTTGCTTTAAAAAATCACGAAAAATTGAATTCTTAGGATATTTTAATGAGTATTGTTGATTTATAGAGGAAAGTGTGTACTTTCTCGTGATGAAACCGGATCTTGAAAACATTTATTCGTTTTTGAGATATAAGTCATTAAATTAAACGTGAACATTTATGGCTATCTCAAGTTAATTAAAAATCACCAAAAATCCAATTCTTGAGATATTTTAATGATACATTCAAAATTTATAGAGGCAAGTGTCTATTTTGTCATGGTGAGAACCAAATTAGAAAATCTTTATTAGTTTTTGAGATAAAGATTATTTAAGCTAACCTACTTTTATATGATTTTTTGAAATTAATAATCTTGTTTTAAAAAGCTACGAAAAATCGAATTCTTAAGATATCTTAATGAACTATTCACGATTTATAAAGGAAAGTGTCTATTTTCTGGTGATGGAAGCGGCATTTGAAAATATTTATTCGTTTTTGAGATATAAATCATTAAATTCAACGTGAACATTTATGGCTATCTCAAGTTAATTAAAAATCACCAAAAATCAAATTCTTGAGATATTTTAATGAAACATTCAAAATTTATAGATGCTAGTGTCTATTTTATCACGGTGAGAACCAAATTAGAAAATCTTTATTCGTTTTTGAGATAAAGCTTATTGAAGTTAACCTAACTTTTATGATTTTTTGAAATTAATAATATTGCTTTAAAAAATCACAAAAAATTGAATTCTTAGGATATTTTAATGAGTTATTCATGATTTATAGAGGAAAGTGTCTACTTTTTCGTGATGAAACCGGATCTTGAAAATAATTATTCGTTTTTGAGATATAAGTCATTAAATTAAACATGAACATTTATGGCTATCTCAAGTTAATTAAAAATCACCAAAAATCGAATTTTTGAGATATTTTAATGATAAATTCCAAATTTATAGAGGCAATAGACAATTTTTATCATGGTGAGAACCAAATTAGAAAATTTGTATTTGTTTTTGAGATAAAGATTATTTAAGTTAACCTATTTTCTTGATTTTTTGAAATTGATAATCTTGTTTAAAAAGCTACGAAAAATCGAATTCTTAAGATATCTTAATGAGCTATTCACGATTTATAAAGGAAAGTGTCTATTTTCTGGTGATGGAAGCGGAATTTGAAAATATTTATTCGTTTTTGAGATATTAATCATTAAAATGGACGTGACCATTTATGGCTATCTCAAGTTAATTAAAACTCACCAAAAATCGAATTTTTGAGATATTTTAATGATAAATTATATATTTATAGAGGCAATTGTCTATTTTATCATGGTGAGAACCAAATTAGAAAATTTTTATTTGTTTTTGAGATAAAGATTATTTAAGTTAACCTATTTTCTTGATTTTTTAAAAATTGATAATCTTGTTTAAAAAGCTACGAAAAATCGAATTCTTAAGATATCTTAATGAGCTATTCACGATTTATAAAGGAAAGTGTCTATTTTCTGGTGATGGAAGCGGAATTTGAAAATATTTATTCGTTTTTGAGATATTAATCATTAAAATGAACGTGACCATTTATGGCTATCTCAAGTTAATTAAAAATCACCAAAAATCGAATTCTTGAGATATTTTAATGATAAATTCCAAATTTATAGAGGCAATTGTCTATTTTATCATGGTGAGAACCAAATTAGAAAATTTGTATTTGTTTTTGAGATAAAGATTATTTAAGTTAACCTATTTTCTTGATTTTTTGAAATTGATAATCTTGTTTAAAAAGCTACGAAAAATCGAATTCTTAAGATATCTTAATGAGCTATTCACGATTTATAAAGGAAAGTGTCTATTTTCTGGTGATGGAAGCGGAATTTGAAAATATTTATTCGTTTTTGAGATATTAATCATTAAAATGGACGTGACCATTTATGGCTATCTCAAGTTAATTAAAACTCACCAAAAATCGAATTTTTGAGATATTTTAATGATAAATTATATATTTATAGAGGCAATTGTCTATTTTATCATGGTGAGAACCAAATTAGAAAATTTTTATTTGTTTTTGAGATAAAGATTATTTAAGTTAACCTATTTTCTTGATTTTTTAAAAATTGATAATCTTGTTTAAAAAGCTACGAAAAATCGAATTCTTAAGATATCTTAATGAGCTATTCACGATTTATAAAGGAAAGTGTCTATTTTCTGGTGATGGAAGCGGAATTTGAAAATATTTATTCGTTTTTGAGATATTAATCATTAAAATGAACGTGACCATTTATGGCTATCTCAAGTTAATTAAAAATCACCAAAAATCGAATTCTTGAGATATTTTAATGATAAATTCCAAATTTATAGAGGCAATTGTCTATTTTATCATGGTGAGAACCAAATTAGAAAATTTTTATTTGTTTTTGAGATAAAGATTATTTAAGTTAACCTATTTTTTTATGATTTTTTGAAATTGATAATCTTGTTTAAAAAGCTACGAAAAATCGAATTCTTAAGATATCTTAATGAACTACTCACGATTTATAAAGGAAAGTGTCTATTTTCTGGTGATGGAAGCGGAATTTGAAAATATTTATTCGTTTTTGAGATATTAATCATTAAAATGAACGTGACCATTTATGGCTATCTCAAGTTAATTAAAAATCACCAAAAATCGAATTATTGAGATATTTTAATGAGACATTCAATATTTATAGAACCTAGTGTTTATTTTGCCATGGTGAAAACCAAATAAGAAAATCGTTATTCATTTTTGAGATAAAAATTATTTAAGTTAACCTAACTTTTATGATTTTTTGAAATTAATAATCTTGCTTTAAAAAATCACGAAAAATTGAATTCTTAGGATATTTTAATGAGTTATTCATGATTTATAGAGGAAAGTGTCTACTTTTTCGTGATGAAACCGGATCTTGAAAATATTTATTCGTTTTTGAGATATAAGTCATTAAATTAAACATGAACATTTATGGCTATCTCAAGTTAATTAAAAATTACCAAAAATCGAATTTTTGAGATATTTTAATAATAAATTCCAAATTTATAGAGGCAATTGTCTATTTTGTCATGGTGAGAACCAAATTAGAAAATTTTTATTTGTTTTTGAGATAAAGATTATTTAAGTTAACCCATTTTTTTTATGATTTTTTGAAATTTATAATCTTGTTTAAAAAGCTACGAAAAATCGAATTCTTAAGCTATCTTAATGAACTATTCACGATTTATAAAGGAAAGTGTCTATTTTCTGGTGATGGAAGCGGAATTTGAAAATATTTATTCGTTTTTGAGATATTAATCATTAAAATTAAAGTGACCATTTATGGCTATCTCAAGTTAATTAAAAATCACCAAAAATCGAATTTTTGAGATATTTTAATGATAAATTCCAAATTTTAGAGGCAATTGTCTATTTTGTAATGGTGAGAACCAAATTAGAAAATCTTTATTCGTTTTTGAGATAAAGATTATTTAAGTTAACCTAATTTTTTATGATTTTTTGAAATTAATAATCTTGTTTTAAAAAGCTACGAAAAATCGAATTCCTAAGATATCTTAATGAACTATTCACGATTTATAAAGGAAAGTGTCTATTTTCTTGTGATGAAAGCGGATCTTGAAAATATTTATTCGTTTTTGAAATATAAATCCTTAAATTGAACGTGAATATTTTTAGCTATCTCAAGATAATTAAAAATCACCAAAAATCAAATTCTTGAGATATTTTAATGATACATTCAAAATTTATAGAGGCAAGTGTCTATTTTGTCATGGTGAGAACCAAATTAGAAAATCTTTATTCGTTTTTGAGATAAAAATTATTTAAGTTAACCTAACTTTTATGATTTTTTGAAATTAATAATTTTGTTTAAAAAATTACGAAAAATCGAATTCTTAAGATATTTTAATGAATTATTCATAGGGTGCATTCAGTGTGTATGTCGAATGTGTTTTTAAAAATTTTTAAATTGTAATAGACGTTCAATTGTTTTAGTGTCATCTAAACAATTGATAAATGTGTGTGGTAAGAATCATATTCTACATGTTTTTGTGGTTTGTGTTTGTATTGTAATGTTTAATTAGTTTCCACTAATTTCCACATAATTGTTAAAGGTAACCTTGAAGATGGGAGGAAATCTCGAAACGTTGTATTAATCTTTTGTATTAACGTTGTTTTATTTTGAACTAATAATAAGACTCCATTTTCAAAATAAGAAAAGTAATTCGTTTTGTTGAGATTCCGTTACGTAATTGTAACATTTTGAAGCGCCACACGTTCTGAGAGAGCTGAAAAAACAGAGAACTGAACCGGGGGGTTCACAGGTAGCGGTGGCGCAAAAAGAGTCGGCCCCCTTTAACCCGCACACCCACGTGGGTCCCAGTCCCAGTCCCGTCGACCCTCGTCCCCCTTCTCTCTCCGGCCCCCTCTCCTTACACCGACCTCAATGGGCCGGGGGCCTGCCTGCGACGGACCCGCGTCGCTATGTCTGGGTAGACCAAGCCTGGCGACACTGTGTCTGGCGTGACCGGTCGCCACGTTGCCAACTCTTCATCGAAAAATACAGTTTTCGCCCAAATCGCGATCGAATCGTGCTACTTTTTCGATTTTCCCAGTGATTTTATCTTCGGTACAAAGGGTGGTTTAACCGGGAAGACTCGATTTCGGCGTAAAAGTGTCGGTTTTAGTTCGAAACGAAAATTGACAACGTCGCGTTTAAACTTGTTTCATAAACGCCGCTCGAGTTCGGCCATTCGTAAGCGACCTACGTTTCAAGAAGGATGTTTATTTGAGGTTACGTTGAAAGGAGATAAAGAGTGCTGTTAAAATCGTCGTTTTAACAAAGTTTAGTCAGCCGATCGCGGAGAGGGGTTTTCGTTCCGTGAATCGAAAAATGGTAGCTCTACGTAGTTGTCGTCGTCGGGAGTGATTTCGTTTGTTTCTGTGTTAAAAAAAAGCGAATCGATTAAAACAAAAAACGACGAAACAATTTTTTTGGGTTATGGCTCATGGTGTGAACGCAATGTTAAAAAAATTGGAGAGTAATAAAACGGGCGTCGGCTCGAGGCGTATATTCCCGCCTCACTTTAAACTTCAAGTTTTGGATTCGTATCGAAATGACGTTGATTGTAAGGGGAATCAGAGGGCGACCGCCAGGAAGTACGGGATACATCGGAGGCAGATACAGAAATGGTTGCAAGTTGAGGGGAATTTGCGAAATAGTGTCTCGAGTAATGGTAATAATAATGTGAATAAGGGTAAGGAGGAGATAAAAAAATGCGACGTGGCCTTGAAATGCGAAACTGAGACTACTACGAATACGAGTACGAGTACGAGTACCACAGTGTTCCCGTTGGATTTTACGACGCGCAACGATCGCGTCCATGGCAGCCCGAGTGTCGCCAATCCAAACCTATCCTCCTTCCCCGCTTCCCCCATCGACCTATCGCTCAAACGACCGACGCCGTGTACACCTGTGTCCTTCCCCCTTTCCCCGCCGCATTCCTCACCGCCGCCACACCTATCGCCATCTCGCGTCCATATTAACATCGCAAACGTACCGGAACCAAACGTCTGGGATTTATCAACAAAAAGAAAATCCTCGAATCACGACGAAGACGATTTACGACAAACAAAACCAATTAAATTATTTAAACCATATCTCCTCGACGATTTAAACCAACACGACGAAAACGAAAATAGCCGGGATACGCCATCTACAAATAGTTACGATTACTACAACAATAATAATAATAATAATAACACAATAATAACCAATAATAATAACATTTACGAAACATACACCATTCAAGAATTACACCCGAAAAATAACTCGATTATTTATTATTACCATCCGTATCCGTTATATCCGAGCCCGGAACCGTTCGTGACGTCATCCTACGATAATAACGAGAATAAGAGGCAAACTTACAGTTTGGATTTTAAATTGAGCGCGATCGATTCTTATTATCGCGACGATTTGTGCCGCGGCAATCAAAGGGCGGTCGCGAGTAAATACAACGTTCACCGGAGGCAAGTGCAGAAGTGGTTGCAACAGGAAGATGAGCTCCGACAAAGAAACGATAAACACCATCATATCCACGTGGCGAGTTGAAACTCAATTCGCCATAAATAAATGAATAAATAAATGCCTTATAGACTTGCTCATTGATTATTATAAAATAATTTTTGATGATATTCATTTTTCTGTGCCTTGTATAATGAAGATTGTAAAGAGAGACTTAAGTTAATGAGATAAAACACGATGTGCCAAATCGAGATTTTTTTTTTGTTAGTTGTTAGGGGTAGAAATTGAGGAGGCAGCTGCCGCGAATACCGAGTCTTCCAGCGGACCTAACCTCGTTCGCAATTTTTTTTGTCTGTAAATAGTTTATTATAAATATAATGATTTATTAGAGAGAAAGAGATTTACGATTAAAAAAGAATGATAACTATAACAATACGAGATATATTTTGTGATTGTTAAAAACGCTTTTTTGGCGCCCCGCATCCGGATACGAGTATAATTATAATTCATTACTATAAGATTATACAAAATGAATTTTATAGATGCTGTATTTTATATTTCGGATGATGTTTTATAAAATCGAGAATAAAGAAAATCTTTTCATTATAATTCATTTTTTTATTTTTACCTTTTTTTTTTGATTTAAGGTGCTACCAAATTTAAATAATGTATTATTTCAATCCATTTGAATAAGAAATAGTTATTTTTGTTTCTAGATAAATTACACTTTTGCATTCGAGAACGAAAGTTTTTTTTGCGAGCTTTAGCGAGAATAAAGAAAACCTTTTCATTATAACTAATTTTTTATTTTTACCATTTTTTTGATTAATAGGGTGGTACCAAATTAAATTAACCTATTATTTCAATCAATTTGAATAAAAAAATATTTTTATTAACAAAAGATTTGTTTTAAAGATATTTTAATTTAAATGATTTTTTTTAAACAAAAAAAATTATTTAAATAATTTTTTAAATTATTATACGTGGAAAAAAAGTACTGGATTTTAACTCTCGTACAATTAGAGCATTTGTAATTAAAACTCCTAATAAAAATAAATTATTATTGACAAAATGAAATCATTTAATAATTCCAATTATAGTAATTATTGCCCCTAAGGCACCTATTAAAGGTCAAGGTCTTACATCTACTAGATGAAATGGATGATTTTTTTTGTCATTATATTAAGTATTAATTTACTTCTCTAGAATAAAGGGTTGTTAAAACAGCAAATACAGAAGATTGAATAATTGAAACTGCTGATTCAAGTAAAAGAAGAAGTTGAGTAACAATTAAAAATTAATTAATAATATTACTAGATGTTATGAGGGATAAACTACGTCCATGTTCTTTTAGGATGTGGCTATTTATACATACAGTATGTTTACGCAATTGGCTATTTACACATACAGTATGTATATGTAATTGGCTATATGTACATATTGCATGTATACGCAATTGGCTATTTGTACATACAGTGTGTGTACACAATTGGCAGTTTAGACATACTGTATGCTTGTATAGCAGCAGGCTTGTATTATATACACGAACGTATTTCTGGAAAATATTGTCGCATATACGGCGTGGTCCAAAAGGTGTGACGACACAAAGTGTATTTTCTTAAATAAATGGAACTACACATCTTGTTTTCAAATATATGTAATTGTAATTGTAATATATCTAATTAATGCTCTTTATTTCAGAGCGATATCTCAATTAGTTCTTGAGATACGAATTTTTGAAAATTTTTTGATTTTTAACAAATATATATATAATTACTTCTTTTGCAAAGTTTTAATCAAAAAATCATAATCCAGAGATTTAATGATTTGGAAAAACGATCTTAAGCACGTTAAATAGCAACAAAATTTGCTTCAAATTGCTCTTTATTTCAGAGCGATATCTCAATTAGTTCTTGAGATACGAATTTTTGAAAAATTTTTGATTTTTAACAAATATATATAATTACATCTTTTGCAAAGCTTTAATCAAAAAATCATAATTCAGAGATTTAATGATTTGGAAAAACGATCTTAAGTACGTTAAATAGCAACAAAATTTGTTTCAAACTGCTCTTTACCTCAGAGCGATATCTCAATTAGTTCTTGAGATACGATTCTATGAAAATTTTTTGATTTTTAACAAATATATATATAATTACGTCTTTTGAAAAGTTTTAATCAAAAAATCATAACCCAGAGATTTAATGATTTGGAAAAACGATCTTAAGCACGTTAAATAGCAACAAAATTTGCTTCAAATTGCTCTTTATTTCAGAGCGATATCTCAATTAGTTCTTGAGATACGAATTTTTGAAAAATTTTTGATTTTTAACAAATATATATAATTACGTCTTTTGCAAAGCTTTAATCAAAAAATCATATCTCAGAGATTTAATGATTTGGAAAAACGATCTTAAGTACGTTAAATAGCAACAAAACTTGTTTCAAACTGCTCTTTACCTCAGAGCGATATCTCAATTAGTTCTTGAGATACGATTCTATGAAAATTTTTTGATTTTTAACAAATATATATATAATTACGTCTTTTGCAAAGTTTTAATCAAAAAATCATAACCCAGAGATTTAATGATTTGGAAAAACGATCTTAAGCACGTTAAATAGCAACAAAATTTGCTTCAAATTGCTCTTTATTTCAGAGCGATATCTCAATTAGTTCTTGAGATACGAATTTTTGAAAAATTTTTGATTTTTAACAAATATATATAATTACGTCTTTTACAAAGTTTTAATCAAAAAATCATAACTCAGAGATTTAATGATTTGGAAAAATTCTTGAGGTATGACTCTTTGAAAATTTCTTGATTTTTATTAAACACATATAACTAAATTTTGCAGAGTTTTAATCAAAAAATCATAACTCGGAGATTTAAATATTTGAAGCAAAGACCTTAGGTTCCTTAAATTATAACAAAATTTGCTTCAAATTGCTCTTTACCTCAGAGCGATATCTCAATTAGTCCTTGAGATACGATTCTTTGAAAATTTCTTGATTTTTATCAAACACATATAATTATATTTTGCAGAGTTTCAATAAAAAAATCATAACTCGGAGATTTAAACAAATATTTAAATCTCCGAGCAAGAATCTTAAGCACCTTAAATAATAACAAAATTTGCTTCAAATTGCTCTTTATTTCAGAGCGATATCTCAACTAGTTCTTGAAATACGACTTTTTGAAGTTTTTTTTTATTTTTAACAGATATATATATAATTACGTTTTTGCAAAGCTTTAATCAAAAAATTATATCTCAGAGATTTAATGATTTGGAAAAACGATCTTAAGCACGTTAAATAATAATAATAAACTAAAAAATGAAATAATAAGAAAATAAGAACCAACAAATAGCAGTGGCATATAGACCAACCTAAAATATGATGATTTAACGCAACTTGCCTTATACCAAGTTGCACCCCTGAGAAGTTACAGGCCTTCAAAGTTGAATCTTAAATTTTGAAAAAAAATTAATATCTCGGTAATGAATTAAGTTAGAAAAACCAAATTTGGTATACGTTATGAGTGTACTAAGGGCATTAATTGGTAGAAAGCAGTGATTATTTAAAGCATTTCAAGGGGTTGGTTAGGGAGGATGGTACCAGAGATGGTTGGAGAGGAATGATGGTTGGAGGGATGATGGTACTCAGAGTTTCTCTTCATCTTAGGTCATCACCTCCTTCCAATTCTTTCGGTCCATAGCAATTGCTTTTGTGTCGTTTTTGTTGATTCCTCTTTCTTTACGTAGCCGTTCTATTCCTTCTTCCCATGTTTTTCTTGGTCTTCCTCTCCTTCGCTGTCCTTGAACCCTTGCTTCCCATACCCTCCGCGTTTGTGTGTTTTTATTCATTCTTTGTATGTCCCCACCAGGATAGTTGTCTCCCACCAATCTTTCTCTCCACACTTTCCACCTCCAGTTCACTTCTTATAGTTTCACTTTTGAGTCTATCCCATACAGTCACTCCATACACTCTTCTCAAGTACCTCATTTCTGTTGCCCTTATTCCACTCTTCATTCTTTCATTCATTGTCCATGTCTCACTACCATACATCAGCGTTGGCATATATATTGCTTTGTTACTTTCATTTTTGTTTACATTTTGATCTCTCTCTCGTTCGTAATCCATTTATTTAAAGTATAATATAATCTATTTGTGCTACACACTCTATAATTAACGTCAGCCTCTTGGTTCTCTGTATCATCTATAACAACTCCTAAGTATTTATATTGACTCACTTGTTCTATCACTTCGTTTCTTATATGTATCTTCATTACTGGTCTTTGGTTCGATATTGCCATCACTTTGGTTTTTGCTGCGTTCATTCTCATTCCGTACTTCGCCAATAGTTCATTCCATGTTGTCAATTTCTCTTGTAGCTCTTGTTCATCTTGTGTCATCTGCAAAAGCACATTGTTGTATTTGTACTCTTTCCATATTACGAAATCCCACATTCATTGGTTTAGTGTTCATGTTGGCCTCTTTGATTATCTGGTCCGTGTAAATTATAAATAAAAGTGGGCTTAAACTGCCCCCCCCCCCCTGTCTTATCCCTTGTTTAGTCGTAAACTCGTTTGACATCTGGTTGTTTGAAATTACTAGATTACTCGTTCGTCTGTAAAAACTTTGTACCGCTTTTACTAGTTTTCCACTTACTCCCAATTTTTCCAGACTTCGCCATAGTTTTGTTCTAGGTATTTTATCAAAAGCTTTCTCTAGGTCCAGGTAAGCTATAAATACGTTCTAGTGCTCTTCCAATAATTGTCTTTAGAGTGAATATATGGTCTTGCACTAATTTCCCTGGTTTAAATCCGCTCTGTGATTGGGTAATTTGTTCCTCTACCATCTTTCTTATACGTTTCTCTAATATCTTTTCATAAACTTTTGTGATTGTTCCTATTAGTGTTATTTCCCTGTAGTTGTGACAGTCTATCTTTCTTCCTCCTTTGTATATTGGGGTGATCATTCCCAATTCCCATTCCATCGGGACCCGTTCTTCTTTCCATATTCTTTTAATGAATTTGCATAACGGTTGCTTTCCTTCTTCTCCTAGTGTTTTAACCATTTCCGCCGTTATTTTATCTATGCAGGTGGCTTTTCCATTTTTGAGACTTTTAACCGCCTCTTCTATTTCCTTTTTAGCTATACCTTCCTCCTCTAAAACAATTTCTTCTCTAAGGGTCTGTTCTTGCTCTTCATCCAGGTTATAACCTTCATTCAGTAGTTCCTGGAAGTACTCTTTCCATCTCTCCATCCTATCCTCTACATTCGTTAATATCTTGCCATTCTTATCCGTTATTACATATTCTTCCCTCCTTCCTTGTCTCAGTGACTTCAAAATACTGTAAAATACTTTCTGATTCTCTCTTGAATTCTTTTCCGTCTTATCCCCAAACTCTTCCCAAGATCTTTGTTATTCTTTACGTTTCATCTTTTCCGTCTCTTTTGCTTCTATTTTATACTCATCATAACTTTGTTGTGTTTTGTACTTCAAGTATTTCTGCCACTTAGTCTTTTTTTTTCTTAATCTTCGCTTTTATTTCTTCCGTCCACCATTCGTTTGTTTTCTGTATTTGTTTTTCTTGCTAGTTCCACAGACTTGTTTAGCCACGTTTATTATTATTGTTTTCAGTGTCTTCCATTCATCGTCCAGACTTTGTGTTGTTGTTTCAGGTATCATCAGTATTTTCCGTCTCATTTTTTCTCTATATTTCTGAGCTATTGGTTCTTCCTTTAGTTTGCATGATCTGATTGTTTCATTATTAATTTTCTTGTCACCAACCCTATGTTCTGTCGTCCCCTCTCTAGTTATTTCCGCAACTAGCATATAATGGTCAGGGTAGGGAACCCTGACCATTAATAACAACAAAATTTGCTTCTAATTGCTCTTTACCTCAGAACGATATCTCAATTAGTTCTTGAGATGCGAATTTTTGAAAATTTTTTTGTTTTTTAACAAATATATATAATTACGTTTTTCAAAGCTTTAATCAAAAAATCATAACGCGAAGATTTAAAGGTTTGGAGAAACAATCTTAGACACATTAAATACTAACTTAATTTGCTTCAAGTTGTTTCTTATTTCAATGAGATGTCTCAATTAGTTCTTGAGATACAATTCTTTAAAAATTTCTTGATTTTTATCAAATACATATAATTACATTTTTGCAAAGATTTAATAAAAAAATCAGAACTAGGAGATTTAAAGATATGAAGAAACGATCTAAACCACATTAAATACTAACTAAATTTGCTTCAAGTTGCTTGTTATTTTAAGGTTATATCTCAATTAATTCTTGTGATACGATTTTTTGAATACGATCACATTAATTTTTTTCTTAAAAACTACGATTTTGTTTAAGAATTTTTATCTTAACATGTAAATGATAAATTGAATTGCGACTTTTATAATTGAAATACTGAGAATTTCTTCTATAATTATCACAAATTATGATATCATATATAATTATGATATTAAGTTGCATATGATTACACTCAGGCTGATGTTCCATTCATTTCAATGCAGTTTCAATGCTTCACCAGTCCCATGTCTGCTTCAACTTCGATATTAAGGTCATCTTCCTCAATACTATCTACTCTCATACAACTTTCAATAAGTTCATCATCATTCAGAATTTGAAACCGAATTACACATCATCCACTCTTCTACATCTTCAGCATTAACTTCTGAACATCCAGGAATTTTCAAAACAATATTTCTTAATTCTTCTTTCTAATTCTTCTGTCTCTTCCCTTTTCTTTTCTTGAGCTTCTTTTTCCTTTTCCTCCTTTTCCTTCTCTTCTTTAGTTGATATACCTTTGAACTTATTCTACGCACGTCTTAATGTAACTGGCTTAATCAAGCTCCAAGCTTTCGCCACCATGTAAGTGCATCTTTCAAATTAATATTTTTATAGTTAACCAACACATCTTCTTCGTCTTCGCCCTCTACCAAACGTTTTCTTAAAATTTGCCTTCTGTAATGGCGTTTCATGGTTTCGATAATAGACTGGTCCATTGGTTGTAACAAGCTTGTAACGTTTGGTGGTAAAAAGATTGTTGTAAACTGGCCGTTCCCTCTTTCCAACAATTCTTCGGTGGGTTGAGTTGGTGCATTATCTACAATCAACAGTACTTTACGTTACTGCCTTCTTTTCTAAAAGATTTTTGTCGCTTCTTTACTTGGAGGATGAAAATTTCGTCGTACCATTCGGTAAACAATGTTGCAGTCATCCAAGCCTTGGGCTGGTTTTAAACCAACACGACGAAAACGAAAATAGTCGAAATACGCCATCTACAAATAGTTACGATTACTAGAACAACAATAATAATAATAATAACACAATAATAACCAATAATAAAAACATTTACGAAACATACACCATTCAAGAATTACACCCGAAAAATAACTCGTTTATTTATTATTACCATCCGTATCCGTTATATCCGAGCCCGGAACCGTTCGTGACGTCATCCTACGATAACAACGAGAATAAGAGGCAAACTTATAGTTTGGATTTTAAATTGAGCGCGATCGATTCTTATTATCGCGACGATTTGTGCCGCGGCAATCAAAGGGCGGTCGCGAGTAAATACAACGTTCACCGGAGGCAAGTGCAGAAGTGGTTGCAACAGGAAGATGAGCTCCGACAAAGAAACGATAAACACCATCATATCCACGTGGCGAGTTGAAACTCAATTCGCCATAAATAAATGAATAAATAAATGCCTTATAGACTTGCTCATTGATTATTATAAAATAATTTTTGATGATATTCATTTTTCTGTGCCTTGTATAATGAAGATTGTAAAGAGAGACTTAAGTTAATGAGATAAAACACGATGTGCCAAATCGAGATTTTTTTTGTTAGTTGTTAGGGGTAGAAATTGAGGAGGCAGCTGCCGCGAATACCGAGTCTTCCAGCGGACCTAACCTCGTTCGCAATTTTTTTTGTCTGTAAATAGTTTATTATAAATATATGATTTATTAGAGAGAAAGAGATTTACGATTAAAAAAGAATGATAACTATAACAATACGAGATATATTTTGTGATTGTTAAAAACGCTTTTTTGGCGCCCCGCATCCGGATACGAGTATAATTATAATTCATTACTATAAGATTATACAAAATGAATTTTATAGATGCTGTATTTTATATTTCGGATGATGTTTTATAAAATCGAGAATAAAGAAAATCTTTTCATTATAATTCATTTTTTTATTTTTACCTTTTTTTTGATTAATTGATTTATTTCAATCAAACTGAATAAAAAAAATTATTTTTGAAAACAATCGCAACTTTGAGATTTAAGGATTCGAAATAACCATATTTCGGGATCTAAATAATGAATAAATTTGCTTTAAATTGCTTTTTATTTCATTGCAATATCTCAATTAGATCTTGACATACGATTTTTTTAAATCGATTTTTTTTTTTAATAAAATATATGATTAAGTTTAAATCAAAAAATCGTAACTTTGAGATTTAAGGATTCAAAATAACCATATTTCGGGATCTAAATAATGAATAAATTTGCTTCAAATTGCTTTCTATTTCATTGCGATATCTCAATTTGATCTTGAGATACGATTTTTTTTTAATCGAATATTTTCTTTAATCAAATATATGATTAAGTTTTAATAAAAAAATCATAACTCAGAGATTTAATGATTTGGAAAAACGATCTTAAGCACGTTAAATAGCAACAAAATTTGTTTCAAGTTGCTCTGCATTTCAGAGCGATATCTCAATTAGTTCTTGAGATACGAATTTTTGAAAATTTTTTGATTTTTTAACAAATATATATTATTACGCTTTTGCAAAGCTTTAATCAAAAAATCATAACTCAGAGATTTAATGATTTGGAAAAACTATTTAAGCACGTTAAATAGCAACAAAATTTGCTTCAAGTTGCTCTGCATTTCAGAGCGATATCTCAATTAGTTCTTGAGATACGAATTTTTGAAAATTTTTGATTTTTTAACAAATATATATTATTACGTTTTTGCAAAGCTTTAATAAAAAAATCATAACTCAGATTTAATGATTTGGAAAAACGATCTGAAGCACGTTAAATAGCAACAAGATTTGCTTCAAGTTGCTCTGCATTTCAGAGCGATATCTCAATTAGTTCTTGAGATACGAATTTCTGAAAATTTTTTGATTTTTTAACAAATATATATTATTACGTTTTTGCAAAGCTTTAATAAAAAAATCATAACTGAGATTTAATGATTTGGAAAAACGATCTTAAGCACGTTAAATAGCAACAAAATTTGCTATTTAAGGCTTAAGGTATGATTTTTGAAAATTTCTTGATTTTTATTAAACACATATAACTAAATTTTGCAGAGTTTTAATCAAAAAATCATAACTCAGAGATTTAAATATTTGAAGCAAAGATCTTAGGTTTCTTAAATAACAACAAAATTTGCTTCAAATTGCTCTTGATCTCAGAGTGATATCTCAATTAGTACTTGAGATACGATTCTTTGAAAATTTCTTGTTTTTGATCAAACACACAATTATATTATGCAGAGTTTCAATCAAAAAATCATAACTCGGAGATTTAAATATTTGAAGCAAAGATCTTAGATTCCTTAAATAGCAACAAAATTTGCTTCAAGCTGCTCTTTACCTTAAAGCGATATCTCAATTAGTTCTTGAGATACGATTCCTTGAAAATTTCTTGATTTTTATCAAACACACATAATTATATTTTGCAGAGTTTCAATCAAAAAATCAAAACTCGGAGATTAAAATATTTGAAGCAAGAATCTTAGACACCTTAAATAATAAAAAATTTGCTTCAAATTGCTCTTTATTTCAGAGGGATATCTCAACCAGTTCCTGAAATATGACTTTTTGAATTTTTTTTTTATTTTTAACAAATATATATATATATTATTACGTTTTTGCAAAGCTTTAATCAAAAAATTATATCTCAGAGATTTAATGATTTGGAAAAACGATCTTAAGCACGTTAAATAATAATAATAAACTAAAAAATGAAATAATAAGAAAATAAGAATCAACACATAGCAGTGGCATGTAGACCAATCAAAAATATGATGATTTACCGCAACTTGCCTTATACCAAGTTGCACCCCTGAGAAGTTACAGGCCTTCAAAGTTGAATCTTAAATTTTGAAAAAAATAATATCTCGGTAATGAATTAAGTTAGAAAAACTAAATTTGGTATACGTTATGAGTGTACTAAGGGCATTAATTAGTAAAAAGCAGTGATTATTTAAAGCATTTCAAGGGGTTGGTTAGGGAG
This sequence comes from Onthophagus sagittarius, assembly GCA_036711965.1. Taxonomy (NCBI): domain Eukaryota; kingdom Metazoa; phylum Arthropoda; class Insecta; order Coleoptera; family Scarabaeidae; genus Onthophagus; species Onthophagus sagittarius. The sequence continues at coordinate 26,262,489 of JASERS010000010.1, read as the reverse complement.
GATGGTACCAGAGATGGTTGGAGAAAAATGATGGTTGGTAGGGATGATGGTTGGTAGGGATGATGGTACTCAGAGTTTCTCTTCATCTTAGGTCATCACCTCACCACCTCCTTCCAATTCTTTCGGTCCATGGCAATTGCTTTTGTGTCGTTTTTGTTGATTCCTCTTTCTTTAAGTAGCCGTTCTATTCCCTCTGCCCATGTTTTTCTTGGTCTTCCTCTCCTTCGCTGTCCTTGAACCCTTGCTTCCCATACTTTCCGCGTTTGTGTGTTTTTATTCATTCTTTGTATATGTCCCCACCAGGATAGTTGTCCCCCACCAATCTTTCTCTCCACACTTTCCACCTCCAGTTCACTTCTTATATTTTCACTTTTAAGGACCCAACGACGGTTGGGTCCTTAGAAGAACGGGTCCATCGGGTCCATCGGGACCCGTTCTTCTTTCCATATTCTTTTAATTAATTTGCATAACGGTTGCTTTCCTTCTTCTCCTAGTGTTTTAACCATTTCCGCCGTTATTTTATCTATGCCAGTGGCTTTTCCATTTTTGAGACTTTTAACCGCCTCTTCTATTTGCTTTTTAGCTATGCCTTCCTCCTCTAAAACAATTTCTTCTCTACTTGTTAAAGGTCTGTTCTTGCTCTTCATCCAGGTTATAACCTTCATTCAGTAGTTCCTGGAAGTACTCTTTCCATCTCTCCATCCTATCCTCTACATTCGTTAATATCTTGCCATTCTTATCCGTTATTACATATTCTTCCCTCCTTCCTTGTCTCAGTGACTTCAAAATACTGTAAAATACTTTCTGATTCTCACTTGAATTCTTTTCCATCTTATCCCTAAACTCGTCCCAAGATCTTTGTTATTCTTTACGTTTCATCTTTTCCGTCTCTTTTGCTTCTATTTTATACTCATCATAACTTTGTTGTGTTTTGTACTTCAAGTATTTCTGCCACTTAGTCTTTTTTTTCTTAATCTTCGCTTTTAATTCTTCCGTCCACCATGCTATTTGTTTTCTGTATTTGTTTTTCTTGCTAGTTCCACAGACTTGTTTAGCCACGTTTATTATTATTGTTTTCAGTGTCTTCCATTCATCGTCCAGACTTTGTGTTGTTGTTTCAGGTATCATCAGTATTTTCCGTCTCATTTTTTCTCTATATTTCTGAGCTATTGGTTCTTCCTTTAGTTTGTATGATCTGATTGTTTCATTATTAATTTTCTTGTCACCAACCCTATGTTCTGTCGTCCCCTCTCTAGTTATTTCCGCAACTAGCATATAATGGTCAGGGTAAGGAACCCTGACCATTAATAACAACAAAATTTGCTTCTAATTGCTCTTTACCTCAGAACGATATCTCAATTACTTCTTGAGATGCGAATTTTTGAAAATTTTTTTGTTTTTTAACAAATATATATAATTACGTTTTTCAAAGCTTTAATCAAAGAATCATAACGCGAAGATTTAAAGGTTTGGAGAAACAATCTTAGACACATTAAATACTAACTTAATTTGCTTCAAGTTGTTTCTTATTTCAATGAGATGTCTCAATTAGTTCTTGATATACAATTCTTTAAAAATTTCTTGATTTTTATCAAATACATATAATTACATTTTTGCAAAGATTTAATAAAAAAATCAGAACTAGGAGATTTAAAGATATGAAGAAACGATCTAAACCATATTAAATACTAACTAAATTTGCTTCAAGTTGCTTCTTATTTTAAGGTTATATCTCAATTAATTCTTGTGACACGATTTTTTGAATACGATCACATTAATTTTTTTCTTAAAAACTACGATTTTGTTTAAGAATTTTTATCTTAACATGTAAATGATAAATTGAATTGCGACTTTTATAATTGAAATACTGAGGATTTCTTCTATAATTATCACAAATTATGATATCATATATAATTATGATATTAAGTTGCATATGATTACACTCAGGCTGATGTTCCATCCATTTCAATGCAGTTTCAATGCTTCACCAGTTGATGGTCCCATGTCTGCTTCAACTTCGATATTAAGGTCATCTTCCTCAATACTATCTTCTCTCATACAACTTTCAATAAGTTCATCATCATTCAAAATTTGAAACTGAATTACACATCATCCACTCTTCTACATCTTCAGCATTAACTTCTGAACATCCAGGAATTTTCAAAAGAATTTTCTTAATTCTTCTTTCTAAATCTTCTGTCTCTTCCCTTTTCTTTTCTTGAGCTTCTTTTTCCTTTTCCTCCTTTTTCTTCTCTTCTTTAGTTGATATACCTTTGAACTTATTCTACGCACGTCTTAATGTAACTGGCTTAATCAAGCTCCAAGCTTTCGCCACCATGTAAGTGCATCTTTCAAATTAATATTTTTACAGTTAACCAACACATCTTCTTCGTCTTCGCCCTCTACCAAACGTTTTCTTAAAATTTGCCTTCTGTAATGGCGTTTCATGGTTTCGATAATAGACTGGTCCATTGGTTGTAACAAGCTTGTAACGTTTGGTGGTAAAAAGATTGTTGTAAACTGGCCGTTCCCTCTTTCCAACAATTCTTCGGTGGGTTGAGTTGTTGCATTATCTACAATCAACAGTACTTTACTTTACTGCCTTCTTTTCCAAAAGATTTTTGTCGCATCTTCACTTGGAGGATGAAAATTTCGTCGTACCATTCGGTAAACAATGCTGCAGTCATCCAAGCCTTGGGCTGGTTTTAAACCAACACGACGAAAACGAAAATAGTCGAAATACGCCATCTACAAATAGTTACGATTACTACAACAACAACAATAATAATAATAATAACACAATAATAGCCAATAATAATAACATTTACGAAACATACACCATTCAAGAATTACACCAGAAAAATAACTCGATTATTTATTATTACAATCCGTATCCGTTATATCCGAGCCCGGAACCGTTCCTGATGTCATCCTACGATAATAACGAGAATAAGTGGCAAACTTATAGTTTGGATTTTAAATTGAGCGCGATCAATACTTAATATCGCGACGATTTGTGCCACGACAATCAAAGGGCGGTCGCGAGTAAATACAACGTTCACCGGAGGCAAGTGCAGAAGTGGTTGCAACAGGAAGATGAGCTCCGACCAAGAAATGATAAACACCATCATATCCACGTGGCGACTTGAAATTCAATTCGCCATAAATAAATGAATAAATAAATGCCTTATAGACTTGCATGATTGATTATTATAAAATAATTTTTGATGATATTCATTTTTCTGTGCCTTGTATAATGAAGATTGTAAAGAGAGACTTAAGTTAATGAGATGAAACACGATGTGCCAAATCGAGATTTTTTTTTGTTAGTTGTTAGGGGTAGAAATTGAGGAGGCAGCTGCCGCGAATACCGAGTCTTCCAGCGGACCTAACCTCGTTCGCATTTTTTTTTGTCTGTAAATAATTTATTATAAATATAATGATTTATTAGATAGAAAGAGATTTACGATTAAAAAGAATGATAACTATAACAATACGAGATATATTTTGTGATTGTTAAAAACGCTTTTTTGGCGCCCCGCATCCGTATACGAGTATAATTATAATTCATTACTATAAGATTATACAAAATGAATTTTATAGATGCTGTATTTTATATTTCGGATGATGTTTTATAAAATCGAGAATAAAGAAAATCTTTTCATTATAATTCATTTTTTTATTTTTACCTTTTTTTTTGATTTAGGGTGGTACCAAATTTAATTATTTCAATCAAACTGAATAAAAAAAATATTTTTGAAAGCAATCGCAACTTTGAGATTTAAGGATTCGAAATAACCATATTTGGGGATCTAAATAATGAATAAATTTGCTTCAAATTGCTTTTTATTTTATTGCGATATCTCAATTAGATCTTGAGATACGATTTTATAAAAATCGATTATTCCTTTTAATCAAATATATGATTAAGTTTAAATAAAAAAATCGTAACTTTGAGATTTAAGGATTCGAAATAACCATCTTTGGGGATCTAAATAATGAATAAATTTGCTTCAAATTGCTTTTTATTTCATTGCTATATCTCAATTACATCTTGAGATACGATTTTATAAAAATCGATTATTCCTTTTAATCAAATATATGATTAAGTTTAAATCAAAAAATCGTAACTTTGAGATTTAAGGATTCGAAATAACCATCTTTGGGGATCTAAATAATGAATAAATTTGCTTCAAATTGCTTTTTATTTCATTGCGATATCTCACTTAGATCTTGAGATACGATTTTTTTAAATCGTTTATTCCTTTTAATCAAATATATGATTAAATTTAAATCAAAAAATCATAATTTTGAGATTTAAGGATTCGAAACAACCATCTTTGGGGATTTAAGTAATGAATAAATTTGCTTCAAATTGCTTTTTATTTCATTGCGATATCTCAATTAGATCTTGAGATACAATTTTCTTAAATCGATTATTTTTTTAAATCAAATACATATATGATTAAGTTTTAATCAAATAATCGCAACTTTGAGATTTAAGGATTCGAAATAACCATATTTGGGGATCTAAATAATGAATAAATTTGCTTTAAATTGCTTTTTATTTCATTGCAATATCTCAATTAGGTCTTGAGATACGATTTTTTAAAATCGATTATTTTTTTAAATCAAATACATATATGATTAAGTTTTAATTAAATAATCGCAACTTTGAGATTTATTTTAGGATAATTTTGAAGAATTCTAGTTCGTGACATTTATTTCTATTAATTTTGGTATTAGAGTTACAACCTACGTTCTCTATATTGGTTCTGGAGTTACAACCTACATTTCTAATCAAAATTCTCGATTTTGTCATTTTGCTGTTTCCCACTACATACATACAGAACTGTCATCTTGAGAATTTATTTGGTAATGTATTATGTATTTTGGAATAATTATGAACAATGTTTGTTAATGACATTTGTTTCTATTTATTTTGATTCTCGAGTTACATCCCATGTTATAACCAAAATTGTAGATATTGATATTTTGGTATTTCCTGCTAGATACATAAGAAACTAGCACCGTTAAATATTATATGATCTTGGATTATGCATTTTGAGATAATTATAAATAATTTTTTAATGATTTTTGTTTGTATCTATTTTGGTTCTAGAGTTACAATAAATGCTTATAATCAAAATGATCGATTTTGATATTTCCTGCTACATGCATAAGGATCTGTTATCGTTTGACTGTATCTGGTAATGGATTATGTATTTTAGGATAATTTTGAACAATTCTAGTTCATGACATTTATTTCTATTTATTTTGGTTTTAGAGTTACAACCTATGTTCATAACCAAAATTGTCGATTTTGGCATTTTGATACTTTCTGCTACATACTTGAAGAACCGTCAAGGTTAGACTTTATCTGGTAATGGATAATGTATTTTAGGATAATTATAAATAATTTTTGTTAATAACATTTAATTCTATCTATATTGGTTCTGGAGTTACAACCTACATTTCTAATCAAAATTCTCGATTTTGTCATTTTGATGTTTCCCACTACATACATAAAGAACTGTCATATTGAGACTTTATCTGGTAATGGATTATGTAGTTTGGAATAATTATGAACAATTTTTGTTAATAACATTTATTTTTATTTATTTTTGTTCTCGAGTTACAACCCATGCTCATAACCAAAATTGTCGATTTTGGCATTTTGATACTTCCTGCTACATACTTGAAGAACCGTCATGGTTAGACTTTATCCAGTAATGGATAATGTATTTTAGGATTATTATAAATAATTTTTGTTAATAACATTTAATTCTATCTATATTGGTTCTGGAGTTACAACCTACATTTCTAATCAAAATTCTCAATTTTGTCATTTTGATGTTTCCCACTACATACATAAAGAACTGTCATCTTGAGACTTTATCTGGTAATGGATTATGTTTTTTAGGATAATTTTAAATAATTCTAGTTCATGACATTTATTTCTATTTATTTTGGTTTTAGAATTACAAACTATGTTCATAACCAAAATTGTCAATTTTGGCATTTTGATACTTCCTGTCACATACTTGAAGAACTGTCATGGTTAGACTTTATCTGGTAATGGATAATGTATTTTAGGATAATTATAAATAATTTTTGTTAATAACATTTAATTCTATCTATATTGGTTCTGGAGTTACAACCTACATTTCTAATCAAAATTCTCGATTTTGTCATTTTGATGTTTCCCACTACATACATAAAGAACTGTCATATTGAGACTTTATCTGGTAATGGATTATGTAGTTTGGAATAATTATGAACAATTTTTGTTAATGACATTTATTTTTATTTATATTTGTTCTCGAGTTACAACCCATGCTTATAACCAAAATTGTCGATTTTGGCATTTTGATACTTCCTGTCACATACTTGAAGAACTGTCATGGTTAGACTTTATTTGGTAATGGATAATGTATTTTAGGATAATTATAAATAATTTTTGTTAATAACATTTAATTCTATCTATATTGGTTCTGGAGTTACAACCTACATTTCTAATCAAAATTCTCGATTTTGTCATTTTGATGTTTCCCACTACATACATAAAGAACTGTCATCTTGAGACTTTATCTGCTAATGGATTATGTATTTTGGAATAATTATGAACAATTTTTGTTAATGACATTTATTTCTATTTATTTTGGTTCTTGAGTTACAATCCATGCTTATAACCAAAATGATCGATTTTGATATTTCCTGCTACATGCATAAGGATCTGTTATCGTTTGACTGTATCTGGTAATGGATTATGTATTTTAGGATAATTTTGAACAATTCTAGTTCATGACATTTATTTTTATTTATTTTGGTTTTAGAGTTACAACCTATGTTCATAACCAAAATTGTCGATTTTGGCATTTTGATACTTCCTGCTATATACTTGAAGAACCGTCATGGTTAGACTTTATCCAGTAATGGATAATGTATTTTAGGATTATTATAAATAATTTCTGTTAATAACATTTAATTCTATCTATATTGGTTCTGGAGTTACAACCTACATTTCTAATCAAAATTCTCGATTTTGTCATTTTGACGTTTTCCACTACATACATACAGAATTTTCATCTTGAGACTTTATCTGCTAATGGATTATGTATTTTGGAATAATTATGAATAATTTTTGTTAATGACATTTATTTCTATTTATTTTGGTTCTTGAGTTACAATCCATGCTTATAACCAAAATTGTCGATTTTAGTATTTTGATACTTTCTGCTACATACTGGAAGAACCGCCATGGTTAGATCTTATCTGGTAATGGATAATGTATTTTAGGATTGTTATAAATAATTTTTGTTAATAACATTTAATTCTATCTACATTGGTTCTGGTAATACAACCTACGCCCCTAATCAAAGTTGTCGATCAAAATCAACATTGCCATTAATTTCACTTGCACCATACAGAAGTCTGTAGATATCTATAATCAAATGTATTGAGACCATATATAAAAGACAAATAGTGAACCACAAACCTCTGCCTCATATTCAGCCAGTTGCTATAGAACCAACTCGTGGATACGTGATCACCTCTTCGAAGGTTATACATAAACCGAAGACGTGAATTCTCCACAACCTGAACCCTTCTCACAAGACAAACATCGACCAAATACAATATCACAGTAATTAAAGTGAGAGAATACCCAAAAAAAATTTTTTTTCTCATTTTAATTAATAAATTAAGTAGAAAATCTTTAGTCGCCCTCAAACCGTTCCAAGTTTATTTGTAGCCCAAGCATTTTTACATGGTCGTCGCGAGAGCGCACCCGGTTTAAGAATAAACAGGCTGACTTGGAACATCAGTCTGGCAAAGAGTCATTTTAACGCCCATCCATACCCATTTTTATCGCTTTATTTAATAACGAAGCGAACAGAACAAAAGATAACCGCAAAAACTACATTCTACACTCATTATCTTTTATACGTCGCAATTAATTAATCGTAATTATCGTTTACTAATCGCACAAACATTTCCTTGATAACAACAGACAGCGATGCGTCTGACGTTATCTTGTTTGTTGTATGATTTGTACGAAGAAAAATCGTTTTGTAGGATATTGTGTAAGCCTGCTTTCCCCTCTCTCTCTCTCTCTCTTTCTCTCTCTATTAATCAGTATAAAGTAGGCTTGAATAGTTGGAAAAAATAACGTAAATGGTTTAGTTGGAAGCGCAAGTCGATGATAATAACGACCTTGCAGGCCGCAAATAATCATTACCGCACGTTCGGCATCCTTTTTCCTTTTATCGTTGCCGACGAAACGTTCGTTCGACGATTCGACGGAGCCAAATTGTCTGCTGCCTTCGCTTTATGTAATTCTCAGAAATTTATTTTCGTATACCCCACAAATGTCACGTCGTTTATTTTTTTTTCACCTCACACATAAATTGATAAAATCGACACGTATTTTCAAGTTTTCTTTATTTATTATTACAAAAAATTTAATTAAATTCACATTAAAAATAATTATTTATAAGTATTTAGCGCCCTCTTTGATTAATTCAATCTTAGTATGCTTAAATTAGTATTTTTATTCAGCGAAAGATGTCGCTATCTGCTATTACTATAAATTAAAAAAAAATGTTTTTGTCATATTTATCTAAATATCTATTATTAAACCATGACTTATTTAGTATTCACACTAAACAAGATTAAAAAAGAAATTGTTGTTAATAAAAACGGTACCGTTTTATTTTTTGGAGTAAGTTTCGTTATGAAATACGAGATGTCACTAATTATTAATTCAAATCATTTAGTGTTCTAATTTTTATTTAAACATTGCAGCACTTACCAACAATATTGCAATAATTCCAAAATAAATTAATTAAAATCAACATTAAAATTACTATTAATTGTGGATATTCGTTGTGTTCCTTAGATCATTTTGAACATCTTAAAAACAAAAAAAAACGAAAATATAAAAATCTCAAATTTAGATATAAGAAAATGTCGTTTTATAGCCGTGTAATATTTTTTGCAATTGCCAAATTTGAATTGCGGTTACTCGTTGTGTTTCTTAATCCATTTAGAACATCTTAGAAACAAAAAATAATGAGAATATAAAAATTTCGAATTTAGATATAAGAAATTGTCGTTTTGTAACCGTGTAATATTTTTTGCAATTGCCAAATTTTAGCTGCGGTTACTCGTTGTGTTCTTTAATCCATTTAGAACATCTTAAAAACAAAAAATAATGAGAATATAAAAATTTCGAATTTAGATATAAGAAATTGTCGTTTTGTAACCGTGTAATATTTTTTGCAATTGCCAAATTTGAATTGTGGATATTCGTTGTGTCCCTTAGATCATTTCGAACATCGCATAAATAAGAAATTACAAAAAAAAATAAAGTTGCACATTTATACCTAAGGTAAGGACTTTTTATGATCGTGTAATTTTTTTTACTACAGCCAAATTTTATTGCGGTTACTCATTGTGTTCCTTAATCCATTTAGAACATCTTAAAAACAAAAAAAAATGAGAATATAAAAATTTCGAATTTAGATATAAGAAAATGTCGTTTTGTATCCGTGTAATATTTTTTGCAATTGCCAAATTTGAATTGTGGATATTCGTTGTGTTCCTTAGACCATTTGGAATATCATATAAAAAAGAAATTACAAAAAAAATAAAGTTGCAAATTTAGACCTAAGGTAACGACTTTTTGTAATTGTGTAATTTTTTTTTGCTACAGCCAAATTTTAGTTGCGGTTACTCGTTGTGTTCCTTAATTCACTTAGAACATCTTAAAAACAAAAGAAAATGAGAATATAAAAACTTCGAATTTAGATATAAGAAAATGTCGCTTTGTAACCGTGTAATATTTTTTGCAAGTGCCAAATTTGAATTGTAGATATTCGTTGTGTTCCTTAGACCATTTGGAATATCGTATAAATAAGAAATTGCAAAAAAAATAAAGTTACACATTTAGACCTAAGGTAACGACTTTTTATCGTTAATCAATAATTTTGATCGTGTAATTTTTTTTGCTACTGCCAAATTTTAGTTGCGGTTACTCGTTGTGTTCCTTAATCAATTTAGAACATCTTAAAAAAATGTAAAAATAAAAATATATTGAAACATATGCAACTTATTTTACAATTTCGTAGTAAAGAGTCTAGACCTTTTTTTGTAGATATACATAGTTATTCAACCAGTCATGTTGAATTGCTATAGCTCGTGCTGCTTCTAACGGCAAATGAGAGAAACGTTGTTTGGAATGAACTTGTAGTATAAGCTGCATACTCAAGTTATAAAATTAAAGGATATGATTGAATATTGAATTTTTTTTACCAAAGAAGAGTTTTTATATATGTAATATAGAATTGTTTTAGAAGGACCAATTACAAATGTATATATTTTCAGAGTAATGTTGTAATTAGCCAATATTCGTCTTATTGTCGCCTTATTACAGACGTGATAGGCGTCGAAAATTCCTTTGAGTGAGTAATCGGTAGACACAGGAATCGAAACGAGTAGGTAAATAAAGATTTTTACAACTATTTTAGTTTAGATACACGACTTTGCGTCTACAAATTCATTCGTCATTATTTCATCGTTGAGAATTCTTTAAATAAAATACAATTACAAACATTAAGAAATATTAATTCGAAACAATTAAATAAATAAAAATCAAGTATTTCCAATTTTATTATACATACATATAGGAATACACTTTTTAAGGTGTATTCCTTAAAAATTTAAAATAACAATTAAATTATTATTATTTATTGTAAATTACAAATTATCTATTCTGGAAAACAGTAATTTTATTGCTTCTACTACGACTTTTAATGTCTTTTTACTCAGAAAAACATTGAGGTAATTAAAAACTTACTTCAAGACATCAACAGATATATTATCAAGTGCTGTCCAAATGCATTCCCTGAGAAGAATGTTAAAAAATCTGTGAGAGGTACAAATCTAAAATGGAAAGGTAAAAACATAGAATTAAAAAAAAAAATAGACATCTTACACATAGTAATTGAAGTCACAAAAGATAGTCCTTTAAAACAAATAAACTTGTCTGAACGAGAAACTGGAAAATCCAGGAAACATCAGCAGAAAATCCAGCTTTAAATGTCGAAAACATTTTTTTTTCTCTCAAACCGGCTTACATCGAAAAACTCTTCGACCAACTGTATTGATGAAAGCAGTTTGGCAATAAAGTCAGTTGAATAAAGAAGCAAATAGCAAAAAATCTCCACAAAGGTAATAAATGAGGTAAACATTTTTGTTTTGTTATAAACAATTATCTAGCGGGGAGAGTCTTTCTGAAAGAGCTCAAGCTGACTATAAGAAAGTTGAATATAACACCTACATACAGAAAAGGTAATATGGGCATATACAATAATTATAGACCAATATCTATTTTGCCAACCTTATCAAAACCACCATTGTCAATAAAAAAAAAACCATAGACTATCAAACTATAACAAACTGCCTGCAATCTGTCAACATGGATACCAACGATAATAATCTACGTTTCTGCGACTTAATCATACATAGGCGCCGATTTTTGAAAATACATATGAGCGTTGGGTGATGGAAAAAAGTGGATTCCAAAAAAAAGATTCCAACCTCAGACCCAAGTACAATGAACAGTATATTAATACTTCTTCCTCAAACAATAACTAGTGTTAACTAGTTAGTTGGATTTGGTTTGCTTAGCTGGGTTAAGATTGATGGATCAACCCAACTCAACTAGTTAACAATGTACCAACAATATTTTATGCCAACTAGCTACTTAGGATTACATCTTCTATATTATTAACAATTTTAAGGAAAAAATAGTTTCGGACGACTTCGAAAACGTCAGCCGCCTCAAGTAAATTGAACAATACTTTAATACTTCTTCCTTAACCAATAAGTAGTCTTGACTGACTGGTTGGGTTGGGTTGAATGAACCGGGTTAACATTGATGGCTCAACCCAACACAAGCCCTTTTTTACACTTAGGTGGAGAAAATGCTTTATGCACTAACCCTGGTTAGATGTAGGGATTTTTTTGTGCCGGCTTCATGCTGGTTATACCACTAAAAAGCTCCCCCTTTTTTCCTTGTCGATTCCATTGTTGTTATTTGCTTCTATTTATTTAACTTCCTCCACCTTTTACTATTCTTCAGGTTCTTGTTGACACTTTGGACAGAACCCATCAAATCCTCTTCCTCTATCCTTCATTATTCCTTTTAACTGTTCTTAATTATCTGCATACCTGGACAAAGGCAGGGGTAAAAGCATCTCCCGTTCCTTATCTTGTTATACAGACTTTCTTCCTCGATGGTTTCCACTCGCGGGCGAATTTATAAAACAACACAAAAGTGACCTATTATTTTTTCAATAATATTTGTCCCTCTATCATACCTGAATCGAGGTAGACAAAACTGCCTCACTAACTCTCTTCTGAATTCGTTTTCTAGTCCTCTTTCCTTTTCTCTTCCATCTCTTTCGACTTTCTCTGAGATTTTTTTAATAAGCGCCGTCACACGTAGATCGTTGTATAAATGGATTCCTAAGTACTTTATCGATTCTGAGGTTTTAATGATTTGTTGGCCAACTCTAAGCTCTATTTTCTGTAGCATCCTTCTTCTTTCTAAAATCACTATCTGTTTTCTCTTCCGCTAGCTGTATGCTTAGCTCGCTCATATTCTCTGCCACATCACCTATACAATATTTAGCTCTATCTCTCATTGTCTCTTCAGACTCTGCTCTCACCACCACCGCCAAACCATTCGCGCAGGCCACCATCGAGACTCCTTCTTCCATCTTCATTAGTTATGCCATCCTCTCTTGCTGCTTTTTTTCTCTTAAGTTGATTCAGACTGTTATTAAGTTCTCATATGGTAAACATTTTTGGTTGTTGATCTCCACTTTGATAGTTATCTTTCTCCTTGTAATCCCTTGCAATACTTGAGATAACTTTTTGAATCGGTTTACCACTGTTTCCTCATCTAACTTCTCTCTCGCTCTCATTCACATTCGTTTCATTACAATCTGATACACCGTTCTCCATATGTTGTTTTCTAATTAATCACACAAACTTTTCCACTTGTTCTCCTTATTATTGTTTATCACTCTTGTCAATTCCTTTCTAGCGAGTCTATACTCCTCCCTTATTTTCACTTCCTCCTCCACACTGATATGCTTTCGTCTGATTTTCTGCATCTTTCTTCTTTTGGTTATGCAGTTCACTCTTGCTTGGGGTATTATTATCATGATTTTGTTTTTGAAATTAATAAAATTGTCTATACTTGCGAATTAATCTTGATTTTTTCTAATTTCAAGTCTCTAGGTAAAGGTTGCAATAACTCGAAAACTGGACGATAAAGAGTTTATTTTTCGACGGACACACTTTTACACAAAACGACAAAACGGGTTTTACATGAAAATATACATACAAGACAATGCATGAAATACACATTTAATAATAATTATTTACAATATATACAATAGAAGAAAAAAATAGCGGTGTGTGACCTTAACAATTACATTGAAATTTAGTAATAATAATTTCGAGCATGTGAGCACGTTAAAAACTGAATTAAAATACAAATTTAAATTTCAGATTTATTATTAACTAACAGATTTTCTCTAAAAATTTAACATTTCATAAAGGCATTCAAGTGGAGACATCACTTGAATGCCTTGCCCAAAGTAAAATGGGAATAGTAAAATTTAAATTTTTATGAATGGCCACACATAAGTCACTCCGTTATCTAGGCATCGCGACCACTAACTAAATTCTTTGGATAACTATGTATGTATATCCCTTGTTTATGGATATACATAGTTATTCAACCGGTCGAGTTGGGTTGCTCTAGCTCGTGCTGCTTCTAACGGCAAACGAAAGCAACTACAATTATGAACGAATTTGAGAAATTCAGCTTGTAGTATATATAAGTTGTATACTCAATCTAGAAAATCAATATTACTGAATATACAAATTTTTACACAAAAGAGAGTTTTTATAAATAATATGGACTTGTTATCTAAGAGAGAATTACAGTTATATTTTTTATGAAAATTATATTTTATTTAGACACTATTCATCTTATTGCACTTATTTCAGACGTCAGGCGCCAAGCGTTCCTTTGGCCCTCTGCACACGGAGCTGCTCGTCATAGACGCGTACAATAAGCGTCATGCAGCTACGCTTCTTACACGACTGTAGATCCGCACACGGAGACACTCATCATAGACGCGTATAATATGCGTCATGCAGCTATGTATCTTGTACGCTTAAGATCCGCACACGGAAACAATCGTTGTAGGCGTGTTCATAAGCGTCATGCAGTTATGCTTTTTATACGCCGATGCAAAGATCCGATAGAAAGATCCGCAAAAGAATCAATTTTAAAGCATATTTTATTAAGTACTTGCAAACATGTCAAGTGATGAAGAGGAGTTACTTTTGTAAAATTATCTGCGTTTTCGTAAGAGAAAACAAAAGTGTAAAAGAAAATTTTGGGTACATCCTTATATCCGTAAAAATTCAGGCAAGAGATTATTTATTGCCACCAAAGAGCTATCACAGAACGATTCTAAATTTCAAAGCTTTTATAGAATGTCGAAAAATACCTTTAAAGATCTGGTGTTTATTGTAGATTCCACCATTCAAAAACAAAACACTAACATGCGTGAATGTGTTAGTGCAGAAGAGAGAATTATGATAACTCTAAGGTAAGTAAAGTACTAATTTATTTATTTATTCTAGAAATAATAATACAAATACAATTATTGAATGTTATTGAATGTAATATTAGTAGTAGAAGGCGGCAAATTATCCAAATTATGTATTGTGAACCCATCGGTGGTATCAAAAATAGTGGAAACTGATGATGCAAGACTAGTCGGTGAGGGAGCGTGAGTGATTGGTTCTCACCACTTTGCTCTTACTGAGTTAATAGTTGTTCTATTAATAAAAGTGTTTTAATTTTAAATTGTCGCATATTTTTCTCAGATAAACTTTTTACATCGTTTAATAAGCTTAAAAGAAACATTTTTCGATCGTCATCTGAAGGTTTATTTTTCTTTTCTTTAATATATTGTAAAATTGCCAGCTCAATTTCATCTTTTTCCTGTGGATGTTTTCTTTTTCTTTTCTTTGCTTCAAGATGTTTACTCATTCCATCGTCATTGTTGTTGTCTTCAAGTACGTTAATTACTTCAGGAGGTTCTGCATCGTGTTCATCGGCCTCTGTCGTTGGATTACTTTCTGGTAACGAAATATTGCTTGTTTTTTGTAAATGTTGAATAGGCCTTACGTATGGCAGGACGAACTGCATAATGTCATGCAAATAGTAAGGCTTTTTTGCTTTGGATGATGATCCACTGGCAGGTGGTTTCAGACTACGTACAAAGCCGTTCCGAATATTTTTCCACTTGTCTTTACAATCTTGCGCTATAAAAATCTTTTTGTTTTAGATATTTAGCTACTGGATGTACATTTAGTGCTCTCTCTTTATATTTTCAACGAGGTGAACGTACTATTGGAATTATTGTAGAAGAAACTACGAAAGCTATATGGAATGTGTTGAAGGAGCCATATATGACGTTACCAAATACGGAAAGATGGAAACAAATAGCAAATAGATTTTATGACCTATGGCAGTTGCCAAACTGTTTGGGAGCAATTGACGGCAAACATATCCGCATTCAAAAATATCCAAATTCTGGATCCACCAATTTTAATTACAAAAGTTATCATTCTGTTGTTTTGTTTGGTTGTTGTGATGCTGAAGGTTTGTTCACAACAATAGAATGTGGATATGCCGGACGAAATAGTGATGGCGGTATCTTTCGGGTTTCCACATTTGGTCATTGGTTGGAAAACAATAATACTTTGCCACCTTCAACTGAACTTTCCAACGACGAAAGTAGAAATAAATTTCCATATTATTTTGCAGCTGATAACGCATTTCCCTTAAGAAAAAATATTATGAGACCATACCCAGAAAGAAATATTAATAATAAAATGCGAATTTTCAATTACAGACATAGTCGAGGTAGAAAAACAATAGAATGTACGTTTGGAATGATGACTCAAAAGTTTCAAATTTTTTTAACGCCTATACGAGTACGAAAATATGAAACTATTATATCAATAATAGTGGTGTTACGGTTGTGGGTTTAACGGATGCGGATGCGGAACCGGATTTTTTAATTCTAATTTTGCGGATGCGGATGCGTAAGCAGATTTTTGGATGCGGATTTAACGGATGCGGAGTTGTTGAAAAAAGTTACGTGCTAAAATTTTCTTGAAAATATCTAATGCACAAATAAAGTAATTAATATTCATAATTTATTATAGGCAAATTATATTTTAAAAACAGCAATTTTGATGCCTTCTCTCCTTTCAGACTTTTTCTTTTATCTGTGTATATTAACGATGCTCCACTGAATAGCTGTTCACTGGTAAAGCTGCTTGGTGGTGTTGATAAATATTGTCGAACAACCGGCAATAAAACGGTATATTTGTACCCATTTTGTCGCCACCACATTAATGGATCTTCTTCTAAAGGTAGTCTTCTTTCTTTAATATAATTTTGGAGCACAATTTTCAGTGTTATTAATTGGTCATCTTCTGCCTCGCTTTCACTTGAACTTAGAACGGATTGTACTGACTGCAGTAGTTTGGAAGAACAACAGCTAGAATTAGTAATAATTTGTTTATCAATTTTTCTTTTCTTATGTATCGGACTACAATCTTTATCTTGATGAATCGTTTGAATTTGGCACAAATTAGCTATTGTGGCTTCGACTTCTTCTATTTCAAAACTATTAAAAAATTTGGTTTTATATCTGGGATCTAAGTACGTGGAAATCGAACATAGTAAATTTCTGTTTAAATCGCCAAATCTTTCACTTATTACTCGTATAACTTTAACAAAAAGTGCTTTGATATTTTCTGGCGTATTTGAGCTATCTTTCTCAGCTTTTAATATTGTCAAAGTAACGTGCAGAAGTGGTATAACCATAGAAATGCTGTTCTTCGAGTTACTTAATTCTTTAGTAAGGTCTTCAAAAGGTGCCAACAATTTTAACAACAGTTCAATTGTTGACAAATCATCCGGAGAAAATGACACAAGTTGTTTTGTAGTTAAGTATAGAAGTAAAGAATCTTTTATTTTAACAAAACGTTCCAACATGTAAAATGTGCTGTTCCACCTGAAATGAAAATTAGTTATACTTTTTAATTTATAGACAATCGTTGGCTTACCTAGTGGGACAATCTTGTATTGTTAACATTGGAGGTTGCTTCAATCTTATTACCTGTATAGCTTTTAATTCATCTTGTGCTACTAGGGAATGATTAAAATGTGTTGACACTTTTTTCACTTTTTCAATTACTTCTTGAACCCATTCTTCCGATAATATAACATTTTTAATGCAACACTGTATTTGATGAATCACACAATCAAAATCAGTAAATCCAGATATCTGCATTGCTTTAATCATGTTGCTACCACGATCGCGTACCACACAGTGAACATTGTCCTGTTTTATACCCCATTCTTCAAGAATGGTTTCAAGTTTTGTCGAAATAGCTTGACCAGTGTGACGGCCTTCCATTATTTCACATTTCAAAATAATTCTTACTCTTTCAAAACCTTCGTTTATACCATGAGCAGTCAAACTAACTAATGAAGTCCCACAACTTGTATCTGACCAAACATCAGTTGTAAAGGATATTTTCTTAAGATCTTTTAATAGTGCTTTAATTTTATTTGCCACACCGTTATATAAATCGTCACATACAAGCGACGTAAAAAACTGACGTCCCCTTAATTTATATCGTGGAAGTATTGTATTGATTAATCGCCGAAAACCAACACCTTCGACGAAGTTGAATGGTAAGTCTTCCAAAGCAATCATTTCGCCTATTAATCGATCCGTATCTTTGGATTTTGTATATGAGAAATCCCAACATACATTCTTCGTTAAACATTCTTGTAAAGTAAGTTGTTTTGTTGTATTTGGATCTGTATCTGTAGATGTACTACAACTTGGCTGGTTCTGTTCTGCATTTTCAGCTATACGTTTTTCTAACTCTTCAAATATTTTTGTATGCTTAGATTTCAAATGATTTTTTAAAGAAGATGTGGTACGTCCTTTTCGTGAATATTCCTTTTCACAAATCTTACAACGAGTAATCAAACTGTTAATTTCCGAGAAATATTCCCAAATAAAGCTTGTTTTTGGTTTCATTTTAATTAATTTAATTTCGATGGATAGCAAACAACAAAACGAATGACGATAAATGCGCAAAAGCATACATACAAGTTGCCATCCGTTCAACAACTGATCGTCTTTAGGAATTAAGATCTTTTAGAGCGCTATGCATTAGCGCCCCGATTTGAGGCGTTGCGGCGCGACAATATAGGAGTCGTATCGTCCGTCGCCACATCGCGATTACCTCACGTGTTCGTGCATGTTACAATATCTAAAAATTTTTTTTATCTAAAAAATCGAAACAAAAAACTGTCACTATTTTACCGGAGCTCCGTTAAAATATATGCGGATGCGGATGCAGATGCGGATCTTCAAAACAATGCGGATTATCCGCAGTTGCGGATGCGGATGCGAATATCCGTTACACCACTACTATGTATCTTGTACGCTTAAGATCCGCACACGGAAACAATCGTTGTAGGCGTGTTCATAAGCGTCATGCAGTTATGCTTTTTATACGCCGATGCAAAGATCCGATAGAAAGATCCGCAAAAGAATCAATTTTAAAGCATATTTTATTAAGTACTTGCAAACATGTCAAGTGATGAAGAGGAGTTACTTTTGTAAAATTATCTGCGTTTTCGTAAGAGAAAACAAAAGTGTAAAAGAAAATTTTGGGTACATCCTTATATCCGTAAAAATTCAGGCAAGAGATTATTTATTGCCACCAAAAAGCTATCACAGAACGATTCTAAATTTCAAAGCTTTTATAGAATGTCGAAAAATACCTTTAAAGAACTGGTGTTTATTGTAGATTCCACCATTCAAAAACAAAACACTAACATGCGTGAATGTGTTAGTGCAGAAGAGAGAATTATGATAACTCTAAGGTAAGTAAAGTACTAATTTATTTATTTATTCTAGAAATAATAATACAAATACAATTATTGAATGTTATTGAATGTAATATTAGTAGTAGAAGGCGGCAAATTATCCAAATTATGTATTGTGAACCCATCGGTGGTATCAAAAATAGTGGAAACTGATGATGCAAGACTAGTCGGTGAGGGAGCGTGAGTGATTGGTTCTCACCACTTTGCTCTTGCTGAGTTAATAGTTGTTCTATTAATAAAAGTGTTTTAATTTTAAATTGTCGCATATTTTTCTCAGATAAACTTTTTACATCGTTTAATAAGCTTAAAAGAAACATTTTTCGATCGTCATCTGAAGGTTTATTTTTCTTTTCTTTAATATATTGTAAAATTGCCAGCTCAATTTCATCTTTTTTCTGTGGATGTTTTCTTTTTCTTTTCATTGCTTCAAGATGTTTACTCATTCCATCGTCATTGTTGTTGTCTTCAAGTACTTTAATTACTTCAGGAGGTTCTGCATCGTGTTCATCGGCTTCTGTCGTTGGATTACTTTCTGGTAACGAAATATTGCTTGTTTTTTGTAAATGTTGAATAGGCCTTACGTATGGCAGGACGAACTGCATAATGTCATGCAAATAGTAAGGCTTTTTTGCTTTGGATGATGATCCACTGG
Source organism: Onthophagus sagittarius (assembly GCA_036711965.1). NCBI lineage: Eukaryota > Metazoa > Arthropoda > Insecta > Coleoptera > Scarabaeidae > Onthophagus > Onthophagus sagittarius. The sequence continues at coordinate 26,242,753 of JASERS010000010.1, read as the reverse complement.
TAGGTGGTTTCAGACTACGTACAAAGCCGTTCCGAATATTTTTCCACTTGTCTTTACAATCTTGCGCTATAAAGAATTCACGTGTTTACAAGGAAATATAGTATACTATTTTTGTTTTAGATATTTAGCTACTGGGTGTACATTTAGTGCTCTCTCTTTATATTTTCAACGAGGTGAACGTACTATTGGAATTATTGTAGAAGAAACTACGAATGCTATATGGAATGTGTTGAAGGAGCCATATATGACGTTACCAAATACGGAAAGATGGAAACAAATAGCAAATAGATTTTATGACCTATGGCAGTTGCCAAACTGTTTGGGAGCAATTGACGGCAAACATATCCGCATTCAAAAATATCCAAATTCTGGATCCACCAATTTTAATTACAAAAGTTATCATTCTGTTGTTTTGTTTGGTTGTTGTGATGCTGAAGGTTTGTTCACAACAATAGAATGTGGATATGCCGGACGAAATAGTGATGGCGGTATCTTTCGGGTTTCCACATTTGGTCATTGGTTGGAAAACAATAATACTTTGCCACCTTCAACTGAACTTCCCAACGACGAAAGTAGAAATAAATTTCCATATTATTTTGCAGCTGATAACGCATTTCCCTTAAGAAAAAATATTATGAGACCATACCCAGAAAGAAATATTAATAATAAAATGCGAATTTTCAATTACAGACATAGTCGAGGTAGAAAAACAATAGAATGTACGTTTGGAATGATGACTCAAAAGTTTCAAATTTTTTTAACGCCTATACGAGTACGAAAATATGAAACTATTATATCAATAATACAATGTGCATGCGTATTGCACAATTTTATTAGAAAAAAAGATGGCACATTATACACAGTTCCAGTAATAGAAAAGAATCAGCAAAATCCGAGAAATTTGCCAGATGTTGAAAATATAAATATCAATGAAACTTCCTCACCTCAACATCTCCGAAAGTACTTAGCTAATTATTTTTTATCACCAAATGCAGCTTTACCGTGGCAATGGAATTATTGTTTATAGCATCTAATATAATAAATACTCTTTAAATTACCTGACCATTTCATTTTTTGGCTTATTGCATTCCAAGCTTTTTCAGTTAAATCTTTTCTACAATGTTCCGGTAATGTATGGTTATACAAACAAATTTCACAAATTTCATTATTTCATTATTATTGTCATCCATGTTTATATTATGGATAGTAGTTATTTGCAAACGTTGTCTTGGCGCTAAGCGACTAAGGCCCGTTACTACCACTCATAGTTAAAGTTATAGTTAGCGCTATCTAAAAGATAACGTAAAAATCGATTACTACCACTGCATTTATCTCATAGTTAACGTTACCTGAAAGATAACTTTTGTGTTAACCATAACCAGTGAATTCGGTTCGGGTTAAGTCGGTATCTCATAGATAAAAGAAGAAACCTAACCTCACAAATCGCCTGGTGGTGTAATGGTACGCGTGGTTTTTCAGTGAAATATTACAAAATTACAAAAATGGATAATTTTATGGATGCTGGCGATGAAGAAAATATTTTCGAGGACATAAATGAATTATTTCTAGGGCTGGGTTAAAGTATCGATGTATAATAATAATAATAATAATAATAATAACACATTTGTAGCCTCAAAAAAAAAAAGAAATTACAAAAAGAAAAGTATACATTAGCAACATATAAACATCAAGACAAAAGGATCAATTTATCGCTGTAAGCGATATATTCCAAGAGACCCAACTACTACTGTGTATAAAATTAAACTCAAAGATTATGGCTAGCTGCGGTAATATGATATCCTTTGCAGGATTAGAAATGGAGCAAACATCAATTATCATCATACAGCATAGACACCAAACACAAAGAAGTCAAGAAGACAGTTGGAGAGTAAGAAGATGGCATTTCAATAAATTTTTAAAAGACACAAAACTTGTTGCATTGCGAATAGCGACAGGTAGATCATTCCATAACGCAATCGATTGTACTGTAAAAGATCTGTGAAAAATCTCAGTAGCATGAACCGGAAACATTAAGGTGGTATCAGAACTGGATCGGGTGAACAAACCATGCAACGACAAAAACTTAAATGAGTCAGATATATATGCAGGAGTGCAGCTCTGCAGAACCTTGTACAAAGTAGAGAGTATCCGAAAAGACTTGCGATTCTGCAGAGTAAGCATCTGCAAATAATTACGATACGGCGTTATGTGTTGAAACCTCCCCAGATCAAAGATGTAACGAATACAATTATTCTGAAGTCTCTCCATTACCAGACATCACCATAATCAATATGAGGCAAGATAAGAGAGTAACAAAGGTTGCGACGAACAACAGGCGGGAGGAAACACCGAAGTTTTCTCAAAGTGTGGAAGCAGTAGTAAACCCGTTTACAAACACTCTGTACCTGAGGTCTCCAGGACAGTGTCGAATCCATAATCAAACCAAGATTCTTAACAGTGTCCGAAAACTGAATAACGTTGCCATCAAACATCACTTGAGGGGAAGAGTGAAAGTTCATCTTTGATAGTAGAGGACGAGTGCCAAAAGCAATGGCTTGCGTTTTCGACGGATTTAATTTAAGCCCATAACGATTAGACCATTCAAGAATACTGGCAAGGTCATTATTAAGACGAAGAACAGCATCTTCAAGGTTATCAATAGGTGTTGAAGTGTAAATTTGAAGGTCATCAGCATACAAATGATAATTACATGAAATATTATCCGTAATACCATTTATAAAAATCGAAAACAGTAAGGCTCCTAAAACACTGCCCTGGGGAACCCCACATTTAATTCCATAACTGGAAGAGAGCTCAGAACCAACACGCACATATAAAGATCGAAAGGAAAGATATGATTGGAACCAGGATAAACAAGAAGAGGAACATCCAATAGAAGTAAGTAAGGATAATAAAATAGTATAGTCAACAGAGTCAAAGGCCTTACTAAAATCCAGAAGAACCAGTAAAGAAACACAACGTTCGTCGCAAGCAGATCTAATGTCATCGGTGATTTTAATAAGAGCTGTACTAGTGCTATACTTATGCGTAAAGGACTTACGGAAACCAGATTGCATCTTATTCATTAATTTAAATTCCTCTAGATATCTGGTAATTTGTAAATAAGCTAAACGTTCAATTGCCTTTGACAATGTAGATAAAATGGAAATGGGACGATAGTCACTAATATGAGAGGGATATCTAGTTTTAGGGATAGGAATCACATTAGCAATCCTCCAGTTTGAGGGAAATATAGACCGTTCAAAAGAAAAATTGAAAATATGGGTTAATGGTGTAATAACATCTAATATTGGTAACAGCATTTTAAGGTCAATTCCATCCGCTCCCACACTAGTAGATTTAGTGTATAACAAGGCGTCACATACTTCAGAAGCTGTGATTAAGTTAAAAGAAAACGAACAGGAGTTGGATGATGCAGGAATATCAGCAATAGTGCTAGCTCTTGCTGTATTATCAATAACCAAGGGAGGCTCAGCAAAACTTTTAGCCAACGTTTCACAATCAAAAGTAGTCTTATCGGTAGGAGGTTCGATCACTCCAAGAGATAGCATGGTTTTCCAAAAAGTTTTACGGGGGCACAAGATAATATATCGATGTGTATCGAGACAGCAGTGCATGTCGAATGGCCGATACGCACATCACTGTAATATCTGTATATCACTATATATATAACACTGCTGTACGCCGTGCGCTATGTAGCTTGCATGTTTAGACGAAATCGCGACGCTATGTCGCCATGTACAGGTTTCCATTTGAAAACACGTGAGGTGCGCTAAAGCGTACGTCTTCCTACAGTCGCGTCTAATACGCGTCTATGACGAACAACTCCGTGTGCAGAGGGCCTAAGCAATCCACCCTTTTGTACGGCTGGCGCTACGCAGCTTGCATGTTTAGACGAAATCGCGACGCTGCGTCGACGCTGCGTCCCCGTGTACAGTTTTCTATATGAAAACACGTGAGACGCACTAAAGCGTATATCTTCCGACTGACGCGTCTAATACGCGTCTATGACGAGCAGCTCCGTGTGCAGAGGGCCTTTGAGTAATCGGTCGACACATCGACTCGAAATGAGTAAATAGATAAACAAAGTTTTTGCAACTATTTGAGTTTGGATAAACAACTTTACGTCTACATTTTTTTTCCAAAAATTGAGATAAACATCGTTTACAATTGTAAAGTATAAAAATTATAAAAAATTAAAATGTAATTATTGCATGTCACAATCAATTCACCTCCTTTTGTAAATATTATACTTCGATATAATCCGCATATATCTCGCGAAATATTCAGTAACACAATCTTTTAAACATATCGCTTAATAATATAAAATATGATAAAGTGGACAAACTAACAATAGAGAAGGGTTAAGAATTAAGAATTCCAGAAACCAAGGAAGAATGGTACTGGCCATACCATATATGTACATATATATGGAAGCAATAAGAAGTTTTTACTAAGGAAACAAATAAGAATGCTGTAAATGGTCTTCGCCAGAAAGTCATTACGGAGGGATTACCAGAATATGTGCTAGATTTTGCGGATTACTGTTTATCGTCGATGTATTTTAGTTGGAAAGGAGAATTTTACGTGCAGTTTGACGGGGCAGCCACGGAATCTCTATTGTTGCCAGTTATAGCTAATTTCTATATGGAATTATTCGAAAAATATGCTTTGAGGAAGAATAAAAATCATAAAAACTTCTAACTTGCGTTTATTTATTTATAGTCGTACTAGTTTCGGGTTGTCCCATCATCAGCGACAACTACAACCGTAAAAATCATAAAAAACTTATATATAAAACAATCGTAAATGCGAGAACAAGTGTTAAATTTAAAAATAAAAAATTTTATAGTTATTATTTGCTATAAGTGTAAATGAGGAGAATGACCATTGGGAAGATGGAGAAACGAAGAAAAATCACCAAAATTCTATAAAGCCAAAAAATACTTACAGTCAGAGAAGTTACGAAAGATGTAGACTGGAAAATTTAGGAAATTGAAGCATTTTGCAATCTGATGGATAAACGAAATGATAATTGAAAAATTGTTTTAATGGCGTTGTTGCGAAAATTAAACCTGAAGATAAATGAAATCTACAGGCTCTTTGAAGAAGATAAACATTAATTGGAATTTTTGCGGGTAATACATATAAATAAAAACAGAAGGAAAGAAATTTTACCTAGCACACGTATAGACAGGAATAAATATGAAAAGAACTGATCCCAGCGCTGCTATCATTTCTTTTCATATTTATTCCAGTCTTTACGTGTGTTAGGTAAAATTTCTTTCCTTCTGTTTTCCTTCTTTGAAGAAGAGCCTGTAGAAACCAAAACTATAGCTCAGAAGGAAGCTGAAGTAAGTACATAACCAGCTGGATTTATCTCTCAGTCGGCGGTTGAGGAACATTGTCATTCAAACGGATTCCGAATAGACTTCGACAAAACAAAGGTATAATAAATAATATATAATAATATAATAAATTTCGCCAAAGGCTGACAAAAGAAGCCATAAAAATACACCGGCATAAAAATAACGTCAGCAGAGAAGATGGTTGGGAACTCGGCAGAACATGGAAGATGGTGGTGAACACGAACAAGATTCTCAAACCAGATGCGAAGCAGTAATTAATTTGTAATTCGTATAAATTGATTATTAATTAGTTTTCGACCTATATATTTGAACCAGTTTCTGAGACGGTTGCAACATAACATTCGATACGTCAAACACTTTTTGAAAAGACGCACGTCAAGACCTGAAAGTTTCTAGTTAAGAAACTAGTCTAGTTTTGCTCTAGTTTTTCACAGTCAGTGCTCTTCGATGGGTGACGATGTAAAACTTCTCTTGTCAGTAAAGTTTCTTTCTTTTCTTTTTTCCAATTCATGTATTACATGCAATCCTATCTCTTCTTCCCCTGAATGTAACTATTTCAGGTTTTTCATAATAAGGTTTCAATAAATTTACATATACATAGTTAGTATCTGATATTTTCTTTATTAATTTCTTTGAATATCCTAGAGTTTTTAATACCGATATTCCGGTACTGTAAATACCAGGATCCCAAACGAAATATGAGCGGTATTGAAAACCGTAAGTCTTCGTAGTTGGCCGAATTATTTCTTTTGATACAAACAAAACCTCAACCTCAATATTCTCCCATATCCACTGCTTTGAATCATCTTCCATTCATATCTTTGCCGACGTATTCGAAATCGGCCGCCCAAAGTATCACGGAGTTGAATTAGATTTCGAAATTCTACTTCAATCCAAAGCCTTCGACCACCTCGAGTATCATGAACAACACTTTGGATGACTAAAGTGTTGAGTTGGATTGGAATTTCGAAATCTAACCCAACGCAATCCAACTTAGTGATGCTTTTGTCGGCCAACTACTTCGAAGTCGGACGAGATATGAATGCAGAGCAACTTCAGGAACCCATTCATTTCAACCGTCATTCATCTTTCGCGCATTCTGCCTGAAAAGACAATCACTTCCCAAGATGCTTCTTCCTAATAAAAGCCACACGGTCCTATAATTCTTCTAGATGGAAAGGAAAAGAGCGCCTCACCATTTCTTCTCCTTGTACTAAGCGATGTTGCTAAACACTGCACGGAGGGGTTTCTCCCTGCATCTTGTTATCTTTCAATCTCAATTTAAGGCAGTATCGTGAAACAAAATCAAAGTATGCCCATCCCTTTTTGAAATTTTAGCTTTTGCTTACATATGTACCTGGTTTAGGGTGAGCCCCCGGGTTATCTTCTCAGTCTTATTATATTCCGTGATCTTTGCAATCTTTGAATCTGAGCTCAACATTATTTTTCAACATTTCCGCTGCCTATATTTAATTTGCTTCCCATAATATAATTCCACAGGATTGAAACCGTGTGTTGTATGTGGTGCACGTTTTATGAAAAATATTGCTGGATCAATATACTCGTCCTACTCTTTTCCATCTTGGTAACTCAAAGCTCTGAGTATTCTCTTAAACACTCCATGAATTAAAAAAAAATCTTTTTTCTACAAAAATTTTCTATAACATTTGATTGAGGATGGTATGCAGACCTGTGTGTTATTTTAGCACCGTTTTGTTTCAAAGATTCCGTAGTTAGATTACTAACAGCACTCCCCATAGATCTGTGTGCACCTCTGAAGAAAAATCAACTCTAGAAAATATCTTCAATAATCCTTTTACCTCTGATTTTGAGACAGCTACTTTTAACGATATTTTTATCATACGTCTGGGGAATTGTGGACACCTTTGTAAACGGTAGAAGGTTTAAAATAATGGTAATTGAGAAAGAAAGACATTCCGATCACTACATTCCTTAAAAATCACACAACCTCATACACCCATCACTGATCTATATGCAGCAAATAGTTTCCAAGAATTTTCTGATTTAACATTGAGGTCAGGGGATAGTGTTAAATTTTTCTTCATACAGCTTTTCTTATTACTGATACAATCTTATGACTAGTGTCCTACCGAAACTCAATTTTGAGCCGAAACCGAGGCCGAATTCGGCTATGGTCACAGAGTAACCAGATAGGACAAAGAGGCTCTCCCGCCAAAACTCATTTTTATGCGCATATGTGCTGTGTTACCACGTGCGTTTGTTGAGATTGTTTTGATTTTTTAGTTTCTTTGAGATATAGTTGTTTGGTGTATTATTCTATTCTTTCTTATATTTTAAAGTAGTATTAGTTTTGCTTATCTTTCAACGTAATAATTTCGTAGTTTAGTTTCTCTATTTTTTTATACACTTAGCAGCAGAAGTCTGCGTACAAAAAACTTCTAACACTTTAACTGAAGAAATAAGGGTCATGATCTAATGTGATAGACTTAAATTTTTTTTATTTTGTGTATTAACTACATATAATTCTATTAACAAAATATGCATCAATAAAACAGAAATATTAGTTACAAAAAACATTAAAATTAAAAATTTTCCAAATAATGCGTATGCAAAAATCTGCGTACAAATAAAAACGCCTTCTCCAAAATATACTTATTTACTTAAATACGTAGTTGGCGATGTACGCTTTCCGATTTAAATAAAAGATAATCGGTGTCAATTATATTAGCAGAGGCTTAGAAGTTAAAAGTTAGAATGGACACGAAAGGAAAGGAAGTTGAATTGGGAGAGAGAAAAATTATTGTAAAGTTATGGAAAGAGGGAAAATCTTTTCGAAAAATAGGAGAAACTGTCGGCAGGTCACACTCTTCCATTCAAAGAGTAATTAATAATTATAAAGACACTGAAGATTACCTCTCACGTCCGCGATCTGGTAGACCACCCCTTTTAACAAACCGAGAGAAGCGAAAAATTGTACAGCAGGTTAGAAAAGAACCTAGGCTGACGGCAAAAAAATAGTAGAAAATGTACAAGAAGAATTTCATAAAACTATCAGCAAAGATACGGTGAGAAGGACGTTAAAAAAAACTAACTATCACAATCGCGTTGCACGAAAAAAGCCATTTGTGTCAGAGGTCAATCGTCAGAAGCGGATCGCCTTTGCAAAAAAACTCTTAGACAAGCCCATTGAATTCTGGGAGAAAGTTCTCTTTACAGGTGAGAGCAAATTTTGCATTTTCGGCATTAAGGGTAAACAACTTGTATGGAGAAAACCTAATACTGCCCTTAATCCCGAAAATTTGAAAGCGACTGTAAAACACGGAGGCGGTGGAGTTATGGTTTGGGGGTGTATGTGCACCAAAGGGGTGGGAAGGTTAGTTTTCATAACATCGACAATGGACCATAAAATGTATATAGACATTTTAAAAGAAAATTTGAAGCCTAGCATCGAAAACTTGGGCTTGGGGCCCGAATACTTTTTTCAACAAGATAATGACCCTAAACATTGCGCCCACAACACTAAGCTTTGGCTACTATACAATACCCCAAAGCAACTTAAAACACCTCCACAATCGCCGGACTTGAATCCCATCGAACACCTCTGGGATTTACTGGAACGCAGGATTCGGCAACACAACATAACGTCGAAGGAAACGTTAAAAAATGTTATGATTGAGGAATGGGCCAAAATCAGTTCGGACGAAATGAAGACCTAAACGTTTAAGGGAGGTCATTAAACGTAAAGGTTATCCGACCTCATATTAATATAGAAACAATGATCTCATTTATGAATTTTTTATAAATACCGTCCTGACTTGTACGCAGATTTTTGCATACCCGTTATTTGTAGAATTTTTAGTTTTGATTTTTTTCTCTAACTACTGTTTCTGTTTTGTGAAAGCATATTTTGTTAATAGAATTATATGTAGTTAATATACAAAATAAAAAAAAATCAAGTTTATCACATTAGATTATGACTCTTATTTTTTCAATTAAAGTATTACAAGTTGTTTGTACGCAGACTTCTGCTGCTGAGTGTACTCTGAACAAATTTCGTTAAAAGATTTAAGGCAGTTGGTGGTGTCCTGTCATAAATCTGGTTAAACACCTACGTGAAAAAGTTTGCCGTTTACAAATCGATATTTTACCGACGAAAAGTCTGCAACGGTTCGGTATTATTCTGAAGGACACATATTGATTTTTTTGTATACAAGATGCTGTGAGCGTCAAAAAAAAGTAAACAGCTGTTGTTTTTCTATTAAAAGGTTAATAAAAATGCAGTTAATAGCGAAAATCAAAAAGTTTTATAGCAGTCTTCACAACTCATCTATACTATATTTAAATCAATAAAAACATGAAAAAAAAAACAAATCATTCCCTGTAATAATTCAGATTATAATCCTTTGGCCTTCAACACCTCCCTTAATCTCCTTAGCATGGATTCCACCAAGTTTTTTGTAATATTTTGAGGGATTTTCATCCATTCTTCCGTTAAAGCTTTTTTAAGGTCGTCTTTATTTGAAATTGTCCTTTCTCTGATCTTCCTGTCAAGGTGATCCCACAGATGTTCTATAGGATTAAGGTCTGGGGACTGCGGTGGATGATCAAGGGTTTTAGGGACTCGGTATAGCATCCATTGCTTCACAATTTTGGAAGTGTGCTTTGGATCGTTATCCTGTTGGAAGATCCAGTTCTCTGATAAGCCCAAATCATTAATACTCGGGGAAATATTGTTCTTTAAAATGGTTAAATAGTCCATTTTATTCATTGTTGATTCAATAAAAACTAGAACCCCAGACCATAACCGAGCCTCCGCCGTGTTTGATGGTATTGGTAACAAATTTCTCTTTGAAGGCCTCATTTTTTGGCCGCCATATTCCATATTGGTGGTTTTCTTTTACCAAAAATTTCAAATTTACTTTCATCACTAAATAATATATTTTTCCAAAAATCTGGAGCAAAAAATCTGGGTTTATTTATTTTCGATATGTAAGGCTTTTTACGGGGTGTTCTTCCATGTAGGCCACTTCTATGGAGTGTTCTTCGTATGGTACTGGAACTTATGGTTGTGTTTGCTATCTGCGATATGTCGTTTGCTATTTTAACCGCACTTGAACATGGATTATTCTTCACTTCTCTTACCACTGCTCTAGCCTGTGCTTCTGTAAGGCGCTTTGGTCGTCCAACGCGTTGTAAATCGGCTACAGTATGATGTTTTGCGTATTTATCAAAAATTTTTTTTATTGTGCAGTGATTTCGTCCCATTATTTTAGCTATTTCGCGTAAGGATTTACCTTTTATATTTAAACTTAATATAATTTTACGCGTTTCTATACTTGTTTGTTTTCCTATGATGATTTTTGGTATTTATAATTAATTTCGACGTTCAACCACTTGCTGTTTCTTCTAAAATGTTCTAAAGTTGTCCTGGGAGAGGTTTATATGTATTTATACGAAAAGTGTGGTACTTCCCCTAAATCTAAAATGAATTTACAACAACCGGACCGGCTATTTACTTTCTTTTGACGCGTAAAAATCGGGGTATTTTTACTCTAAAGGGGATTTACCATATTTGTGGGGTTTTTTGCTTAACTATTTTTTACGATAGGATTGCTCACAAATAAAGTCGTAAATTTTGGTATATAAATTTTTATTGTAAGTTAACAGAATCGTAGTAAAAAGGGTTTTTAGAAGTAAACAGCTAGTGTTTACTTTCTTTTGACGCTCACAGTATATTGAAATATACACTCAGCAGCAGAAGTCTGCGTACAAAAAACTTGTAATACTTTAATTGAAAAAATAAGAGTCATAATCTAATGTGATAAACTTGATTTTTTTTTATTTTGTATATTAACTACATATAATTCTATTAACAAAATATGCTTCAACAAAACAGAAACAGTAGTTACAGAAAAAAATCAAAACTAAAAATTCTACAAATAACGGGTATGCAAAAATCTGCGTACAAGTCAGGACAGTATTTATAAAAAATTCATAAATGAGATCATTGTTTCTATATTAATATGAGGTCGCATAACCTTTACGTTTAATGACCTCCCTTAAACGTTTAGGCATGGAGTGCACTAATTTCTTAGTTTCGTCCGAACTGATTTTGGCCCATTCCTCAATCATAACATTTTTTAACGTTTCCTTCGACGTTATGTTGTGTTGCCAAACCCTGCGTTCCAGTAAATCCCAGAGGTGTTCGATGTGATTCAAGTCCGGCGATTGTGGAGGTGTTTTAAGTTGCTTTGGGGTATTGTATAGTAGCCAAAGCTTAGTGTTGTGGGCGCAATGTTTGGGGTCATTATCTTGTTGAAAAAAGTATTCGGGCCCCAAGCCCAAGTTTTCGATGCTAGGCTTCAAATTCTCTTTTAAAACGTCTATATACATTTTATGGTCCATTGTCGATGTTATGAAAACCAACCTTCCCACACCTTTGGTGCACATACACCCCCAAACCATAACTCCACCACCTCCGTGTTTTACAGTCGCTTTCAAATTTTCGGGATTAAGGGCAGTATTAGGTTTTCTCCATACAAGTTGTTTACCCTTAATGCCGAAAATGCAAAATTTGCTCTCATCTGTAAAGAGAACTTTCTCCCAGAATTCAATGGGCTTGTCTAAGAGTTTTTTTGCAAAGGCGATCCGCTTCTGACGATTGACCTCTGACACAAATGGCTTTTTTCGTGCAACGCGACTGTGATAGTTAGCTTTTTTAACGTCCTTCTCACCGTATCTTTGCTGATAGTTTTATGAAATTCTTCTTGTACATTTTCTACTATTTTTTTTGCCGTCAGCCTAGGTTCTTTTCTAACCTGCTGTACAATTTTTCGCTTCTCTCGGTTTGTTAAAAGGGGTGGTCTACCAGATCGCGGACGTGAGAGGTAATCTTCAGTGTCTTTATAATTATTAATTACTCTTTGAATGGAAGAGGGTGACCTGCCGACAGTTTCTCCTATTTTTCGAAAAGATTTTCCCTCTTTCCATAACTTTACAATAATTTTTCTCTCTCCCAATTCAATTTCCTTTCCTTTCGTGTCCATTCTAACTTTTAGCTTCTAAGCCTCTGCTAATATAATTGACACCGATTATCTTTTATTTAACCCTTCATCAGTGTAGTGGGGTATAACATACCCCAATCATTATATTTCTCTAAATATTATAGAATGTGTTACTACTAGTGCCATCTAATTTTTAGTAGCTGGAGAAAAGTACGTTGTTAGTAGAACGTCATCTATATTATAAGTGTACAAGTTCGGAAAAATAAAATAATAAATGCAGAATACGACTGGGGTATGCTATACCCCACCACACTTAACTCGTGAGTACACCTGACAAGTGCATGTTGAGTCATTGTTCATCTCAAATCTCTTCATGATTTTGTGCGAAAATGTCAAAATACGAGTACGAAAAAGAACAGAATAGGTTATCAGCCTTGTGGGCGGAAGTTCTTTCCGATTCTGAATCGTTTATCGACTCAAACTCAGAAGATGAAGAAGTGTCTCCTCATACTGATATAGTTGCTGATATTAGAGAACGTTTCGCCGAAGAAACGAGTGAAGACGATACTGACGATGACGATCAAGTGGAAACTAGTAACACACGGTTTATGCTAGCTAAAGATGGAACAAAATGGTTCAGGGAACCAGGGAAAAAACCATCAGAACAAGGTCTGAGAATATAATCACTCATTTACCAGGAGTGAAAGGTGAGGCAAAACATAAACAAAATCCAATATCATGCTGGTCATTGTTTCTTACGGATGACATGTTAGGAGACATTGTATTCAATACAAATATCAAAATAAATACTAAGGGTGTAAAATATGATACAAATCATAAATATTTAGTAAAGGAAACAAACGTAGTTGAAATAAAGGCACTGCTTGGTTTATTGTATTTAGCTGGGTTATATAAAGGAAATAGAGAGAATATTGCCGATCTATGGTGTACAGATGATACTGGCATAGATGTGTTTAGAAAAACAATGTCCCAACAGAGATTTGCCATTTTATTGCAATGCCTCCGTTTTGATAATATCGAAAACAGAGCCCAGAGATGATCTCAAGATAAACTTGCTCCTATAAGAGGAATTTTTGAGAAACTTGTTGATCATTTTCCAATGTATTACACACCTAGTGAGTATCTTACCGTCGATGAAAAATTGGAGCCCTTCAGAGGAAGAGTTGATTTTCTCCAATACATACCAAACAAACCCAGTAAGTATGGACTAAAAGTACACGCTCTAGTTGACGCGAAAACCTATTGTATCAACATGGAAGTCTATGTTGGTTTACAACCACCAGGTCCATTCAGGTTAAGCAATAAACCACATGATATAGTGAAACGTTTAGTAAGACCAATATCTGGATCAAAACGTAATGTTACCTTTGACAATTGGTACACGAGCTATCCCTTGATGATTGACTTGTTACACACTGATAAGCTGACATCTGTAGGAACAGTACGAAAAAATAAAACACAGATTCCACGAGAGTTTCTAAATATAAAAACAAGAGTTGCAGCGAGTTCATTATTTGCATTTCAAGGGGATATTACTGCCGTTTCCTATGTTCCTCGACGATCAAAAATGTTATTTTATTTTCCACTCTACATCATACTAATAATATTCTGCAGGAATCTGGACCAAAACAATTACCAGAGATCATTGATTTCTACAATTCAACCAAAGAAGGTGTAGATCAATTAGATCAGATGTCAACAAACTACAGTGTTATCAGAAACAGTAGACGATGGCCTCTAACATTATTTTTCTCCTTTCTAAATACAATTGCAATAAATGCTTTCGTTATTTATAAAGCCAATACAAAACAATATAATTTTAAACGGCGGCAGTTTCTAAAAGATCTTGGTTTACAACTTATAACTCATGCTAAAGAAGCAAGATTACAGAACAAACGACTGCCACGTGAGCTCCGAGTGGATTTACAAGAAAATGTTGGTGAACCTAGTTCTAAACAGCCGAAAACATCCAAAAGATGTTCCGTATGTCCACGAAATAAAGATCGCAAAACTTTTCATAAATGCATGCGATGTCATGCTGCTCATACATTCTAATCTGATGTGCGATAATAGTGCCAACACTGATAGCATGTAATTATGTTGTTGTAGTAAATACTTACCTAATTTATTTTTTTTATGCAATATAGACATTTTGTTAAGAAAAATAATATTTGTTATATTAAGAGTTAGTTACAGTTACGCATAGGTGATTTATTAAATAAATTCCCGTTTTTCCCATCTGTGAAATGTAATAGCTTCTAAAAATAAATTATATTTCAAAATTTTATCGTTGTTATAAAGTAATTGATGATATTCTCTTCAATTTATTACCACTGAAAGACATTAAAGATATAAAAACTATATTATTCATTATATAGTAATTTGTTACAAAAAATCAACTATCACCATGGGGTATCAGATACCCCACCACACCACTGATGTGACTTTACATCACCACACTGACGAAGGGTTAAGCATTACAAATGTTAACGATTTACCCGATAGACAATATTTTGAGTCTTAATATTTATTATCTTTACCATTCTTAATATGATATCCTGTTGTAAAAAGAGTTTTAGATCTTTTCCATTATTCTTTTGTTAAATACGTTTTTACCCGGAGAAAATGTGTAGTGAACCGGAGCCTGGAGACCGCATGTCAAAACCCGGAGTCTCGGAGTTATACCCAAATATTTTTAGATCTAGATCTAGCGTTAGCTGTAGTGTTGGTATTAGCTCTACTTTTAGCTGTTATTTAGCTGTTTTTGATATTTTGCATCACATCAGTCGTTATTTTAGGGCATCAAATTCAAGAAAATATTATATATATTTTCTTTATTATATGTATTATTTTACGTCTTATTCATATAATTAAATATTTTTTTCAACATCTCTTAGAGCATATATTGCTCAATCTTAAACAATATGTATTATATATTTAATTTTGTTGTTACTAATAAAAGTTAAATATAAAATACTGTTAAGACAAAACAGATTTTTAAAAACCTGCATACAAAATTAATTGATTATAAAATATAAAAATTACTACTTATTATATGTTTAATTTGTATTATTATCATGTCATCCAGTATTTTGAATATACACTTAGCAGCAGAAGTCTGCGTACAAAAAACTTCTAACACTTTAACTGTAAAAATAAGGGTCATGATCTAATGTGATAAACTTCAATTTTTTTTATTTTGTGTATTAACTACATATAATTCTATTAACAAAATATGCATCAATAAAACAGAAATATTAGTTACAAAAAAAATTAAAATTAAAAATTCTCCAAATAATGCGTATGCAAAAATCTGCGTACAAATAAAAACGCCTTCTCCAAAATATACTTATTTACTTAAATACGTAGTTGGCGATGTACGCTTTCCGATTTAAATAAAAGATAATCGGTGTCAATTATATTAGCAGAGGCTTAGAAGCTAAAAGTTAGAATGGACACGAAAGGAAAGGAAATTGAATTGGGAGAGAGAAAAATTATTGTAAAGTTATGGAAAGAGGGAAAATCTTTTCGAAAAATAGGAGAAACTGTCGGCAGGTCACACTCTTCCATTCAAAGAGTAATTAATAATTATAAAGACACTGAAGATTACCTCTCACGTCCGCGATCTGGTAGACCACCCCTTTTAACAAACCGAGAGAAGCGAAAAATTGTACAGCAGGTTAGAAAAGAACCTAGGTTGACGGCAAAAAAAATAGTAGAAGATGTACAAGAAGAATTTCATAAAACTATCAGCAAAGATACGGTGAGAAGGACGTTAAAAAAAGCTAACTATCACAGTCGCGTTGCACGAAAAAAGCCATTTGTGTCAGAGGTCAATCGTCAGAAGCGGATCGCCTTTGCAAAAAAACTCTTAGACAAGCCCATTGAATTCTGGGAGAAAGTTCTCTTTACAGGTGAGAGCAAATTTTGCATTTTCGGCATTAAGGGTAAACAACTTGTATGGAGAAAACCTAATACTGCCCTTAATCCCGAAAATTTGAAAGCGACTGTAAAACACGGAGGTGGTGGAGTTATGGTTTGGGGGTGTATGTGCACCAAAGGGGTGGGAAGGTTGGTTTTCATAACATCGACAATGGACCATAAAATGTATATAGACATTTTAAAAGAAAATTTGAAGCCTAGCATCGAAAACTTGGGCTTGGGGCCCGAATACTTTTTTCAACAAGATAATGACCCTAAACATTGCGCCCACAACACTAAGCTTTGGCTACTATACAATACCCCAAAGCAACTTAAAACACCTCCACAATCGCCGGACTTGAATCCCATCGAACACCTCTGGGATTTACTGGAACGCAGGATTCGGCAACACAACATAACATCGAAGGAAACGTTAAAAAATGTTATGATTGAGGAATGGGCCAAAATCAGTTCGGACGAAACGAAGAAATTAGTGCACTCCATGCCTAAACGTTTAAGGGAGGTCATTAAACGTAAAGGTTATCCGACCTCATATTAATATAGAAACAATGATCTCATTTATGAATTTTTTATAAATACTGTCCTGACTTGTACGCAGATTTTTGCATACCCGTTATTTGTAGAATTTTTAGTTTTGATTTTTTTCTGTAACTACTGTTTCTGTTTTGTTGAAGCATATTTTGTTAATAGAATTATATCTAGTTAATATACAAAATAAAAAAAAATCAAGTTTATCACATTAGATTATGACTCTTATTTTTTCAATTAAAGTATTACAAGTTTTTTGTACGCAGACTTCTGCTGCTGAATGTACTCTGAACAAATTTCTTTAAAAGATTTAAGGCAGTAGGTGGTGTCCTCTCATAAATCTGGTTAAACACCTACGTGAAAAAGTTTGCCGTTTACAAATCGATATTTTACCGACGAAAAGTCTGCAACGGTTCGGTATTATTCTGAAGGACACATTATTGATTTTTTTGTATACTTTTTGTAACTTTTTTTGTATATTTTTTTGTTTGTTTAAGTAAACAGCTGTTGTTTTTCTATTAAAAGGTTAATAAAAATGCAGTTAATAGTGAAAATCAAAAAGTTTTATTGCAGTCTTCACAACGCATCTATACTATATTTAAATCAATAGAAACATGAAAAAAAAAACAAATCATTACCCGTAATAATTCAGATTATTGTAAATATCTACCGAATTTACGCGTCAAAAGAAAGTAAACAGAATTCGGAACTAATAGGTACTAAGTACAAAAATAAATATAATATTAACTTTTAATACTTGGTTTGAGCTCCTTTGGCCTTCAACACCTCCCTTAATCTCCTTAGCATGGATTGCACCAAGTTTTTTGTAATATTTTGAGGGATTTTCATCCATTCTTCAGTTAAAGCTTTTTTAAGGTCGTCTTTATTTGAAATTGTCCTTTCTCTGATCTTCCTGCAAGGTGATCCCACAGATGTTCTATAGGATTAAGGTCTGGGGACTGCGGTGGATGATCAAGGGTTTTAGGGACTCGGTATAGCATCCATTCCTTCACAATTTTGGAAGTGTGCTTTGGATAGTTATCCTGTTGGAAGATCCAGTTCTCTGATAAGCCCAAATCATTAATACTCGGGGAAATATTGTTCTTTAAAATGGTTAAATAGTCCATTTTATTCATTGTTGATTCAATAAAAACTAGAACCCCAGACCATAACCGAGCCTCCACCGTGTTTGATGGTATTGGTAACAAATTTCTCTTTGAAGGCCTCATTTTTTGGCCGCCATATCTTTGGTGGTTTTCTTTCACCAAAAATTTCAAATTTACTTTCATCACTAAATAATATATTTTTCCAAAAATCTGGAGCTTCGTTCTGATATTTTTTTGCGAAGACGTTTCTGTTTATTTATTTTCGATATGTAAGGCTTTTTACGGGGTGTTCTTCCATGTAGGCCACTTCTATGGAGTGTTCTTCGTATGGTACTGGAACTTATGGTTGTGTTTGCTATCTGCGATATGTCGTTTGCTATTTTAACCGCACTTGAACATGGATTATTCTTCACTTCTCTTACCACTGCTCTAGCCTGTGCTTCTGTAAGGCGCTTTGGTCGTCCAACGCGTTGTAAATCGGCTACAGTATGATGTTTTGCGTATTTATCAAAAATTTTTTTTATTGTGCAGTGATTTCGTCCCATTATTTTAGCTATTTCGCGTAAGGATTTACCTTTTTTATTTAAACTTAATATAATTTTACGCGTTTCTATACTTGTTTGTTTTCTCATGATGAATTTTGGTATTTATAATTAATTTCGACGTTCAACCACTTGCTGTTTGTTCTAAAATGTTCTAAAGTTGTCCTGGGAGAGGTTTATAAGTATTTATACGAAAAGTGTGGTACTTCCCCTAAATCTAAAATGAATTTACAACAACCGGACCGGCTGTCTACTTTCTTTTGACGCGTAAAAATCGGGGTATTTTTACTCTAAAGGGGATTTACCATATTTGTGGGGTTTTTTGTTTAACTATTTTTTACGATAGGATTGCTCACAAATAAAGTCGTAAATTTTGGTATATAAATTTTTATTGTAAGTTAACAGAATCGTAGTAAAAAGGGTTTTTAGAAGTAAACAGCTAGTGTTTACTTTCTTTTGACGCTCACAGTACAGTAAGGCCCCAACATTCGCGAGGGTTAGGTTCTAAAAATACGCCGCGAATGTTGAATCCGCGAATATTGAAGCACTAGATATTATGAAGGATAAACTACTACTTCTATGTTCTTTTAACACGTTAACCGCCAAATGGTCACCGACGCCAAAAGTTTCATTTAATTTAATTTTAAAAATTAAAAATTTCAAAAATTAATAAATTATACATACTAAATAAAACGCTTAAAATTGCAAAATAAAACGACTGGTCTTAAAACTTTTGTATTCGGAACTAATACAGATATTAAAATAATTACAATTGTTTAAAATATAAAAAAACCTAAACTCGATAGCAATAACAAACTGCAACAATATAAACTAAAAAAAGAAATAAAAGTTAACATTTCTACTCATCAATAATAATTGCTTTAGAACACGATGGTTTAAAAAATGAAAGGATAGTAGGTTGCAATGCTTTGTGTTGCATATCCTTTTGAAGCTCTTTGTAAGGAGCAAGAAGAGTATTCAGACCATTTTTAAATTTTGTGCTTCGTTCCGTTGATGGATCATATTCTACTATTTTTTCAGCAAGATTATTTGCTTCTTGTATAAATAAATTAAGTTGCTTCAACGTTAATTTATTACATAGGGAATTACTATTATCTTCTTCATCCGTTCCTGAAACATTTTCTATTAGTAGCGCTTCTAAGTCTGCACTGGACAACTCTTCCTCTTGATCATTGACGAGAGATTCGATATCAGCTGGTACAATGGTATGAAAATCATCTCCCGGTAGCAACCGTGCAGAAAGAACAGCTCTCTCTATTGCCTCATCAATTTCGCTTACACTTTGCGCAGTGTCTTTTTTCAACAGTTTTTTCCATGCATTACTTACGGTTGATACTTTAATGTCATTTAAAGCAAGATTTATAGATGTAATCGCATGGTCAATATTGTATAATTTCCACACATCTTTTATTGAGAAAACACTATCATTTTGTATTTTCTCATGTACAAAATCGAACATGTGCCGGATATAATGACTTTTAAAAGCTTTTATAACACCTTGATCTAAAGGTTGTAATAAGGATGTTGTGTTGGGCGGAAGAAATACCACCTCGACACATGGATGAGCTAATTTGAGAGCATCTACTGGATGAGATGGGGCGTTATCCAATATCAATAAAACGTGAAATGCTAAATTTTTAGATTTTAGGTAACGCTCCACTTCTTTAACAAAGCACTCTTTAAACCACTCTATAAATAGCTGAGAAGTCATCCAAGCTTTTGAATTAGCTCGCCAATAGACCGGAAGAGCTTCTTTGTCCTTGTTCTTTAAAGCTCGTGGATTAGCTGCTCGATATATTAACATTGGTTTTGTAATAAAGTCTCCGCGTGCATTTGCACAAAATAAAACTGTAACTCTATCCTTAGCCGATTTAAAACCAGGTGCTGTCTTTTCATTTTTTGAAATGTATGTTCGTGTGGGCATTTGTTTCCAATAAAGCCCGGTTTCGTCCGCATTAAATATTTGTTCAGGACGGTAACCTTTTTCTTCTATTAATTTTATTATTTCATCAGGAAATTTTGCAGCCTGTTGATGATCTGCTGAAGCTGATTCTCCACACAACTTAATGTTATGGAGATTAAAACGAGTTTTGAATCTTTCGAACCATCCTCTGCTGGCTTTAAATTTACAATCGTCTTCAGCACAGTCCATTCCACACGAAAAATGTTGATAAAGTTCCTTGGCTTTATCCATTAATCTAGCCCTAGTTAATGGTATATTTTTGCGACCATGGTCCTCAATCCAAAGATAAAGAGACTTCTCCATTTTTTCAATATTAACATCACGAACTTGTGACGTTGCCTTTAATGATGACGGTATGCCACTTTTTACGCTATTTCTAATTACCTCTTCTTGTTTCTTTATAGATCTTATCGTAGATTCATTGACACCGAAGACCCGGCCTACTTCGGTAGCTCTTTTCCCTTCCCGGAGCATATCAAGAACTTGAATTTTTCTTTCTAGAGTCATAACTGACTTTGCACGTTTGGCAATTATCGCATTTATTTCCATCGCAGGCCTTTTTGTACCCATTTTGAGTACTGTTGTGAAATTAATTTATTGTTTATAAAATTATAGTAAAAAAACGGGCGAAACACTAACCTGAACGAAATACAGAACACAAAAATAAGCACCTAACACAAACATTAAAATCGATCATAAATGAGGGATTCCCAGAGAAACGCATATGTGAAGTTAGTTGCTTGTACAGTAAACCTACGGTAAACTTCGTTTTAAATTTTTAAAAAATGACATACATACTTGCTATGTATTCGCGAATAATCGAGTCGTGAATGTTGAAAAAGGCAGCAAAATTTAAAACGCGAATATGCGAATCCGTGTAATTTGAAGCCGCGAATGTCGGGGCCCTACTGTAATTGATGATATTCTCTTCAATTTATTACCACTGAAAGACATTAAAGATATAAAAACTATATTATTATATAGTAATTTGTTAAAAAAAATCAACTATCATCATGGGGTATCAGATACCCCACCACACCACTGATGTGACTTTACATCACCACACTGACGAAGGGTTAAATCGGAAAGCGTACATCGCCAACTACGTATTTAAGTAAATAAGTATATTTTGGAGAAGGCGTCTTTATTTGTACGCAGATTTTTGCATACGCATTATTTGGAGAATTTTTAATTTTAATTTTTTTTTGTAACTAATATTTCTGTTTTATTGATGCATATTTTGTTAATAGAATTATATGTAGTTAATACACAAAATAAAAAAAAATTGAAGTTTATCACATTAGATCATGACCCTTATTTTTTCAGTTAGTGTTAGAAGTTTTTTGTACGCAGACTTCTGCTGCTAAGTGTATGCAACTTATTTTACTTATTTCATAGTAAAACGTAGAAGGCGCGAATAGTAAAATTTAAATTTTATGAATGGGCACACATAAGGTACCCTGCCATCTAGGTATCACGAACACAAACTAACTTCAGTTGAATAACTATGTATATCTATAAACAAGGGTCTAGAGTTTTAATTTTTATTATTTAGACTAAAAATTGCAACATAAGAATCCTAATATAAATTAATTAAAGTCAAAAATTAATTGTCTAAAAATTAATTTGAACGCATGATGTAAAAAGAGATAGATTATGCGGTCAATGCATAACAAAGAAAGACAACCACACTCCTCCAATTTCTTTCCCTAAACTTTGTGTGAAATCTATTATTGTTGACTGTTTTTCTTAAGCCGGTTAAAGAACGTCAAAATACGTGATAAGCAATAATTTAATCTTTTCTTGTGAGTAACATTCTTGATAAAACCACTCGAGTTTATCGGACATAAACCTAGTTGCGTTTGAATCATCGAAAGGAAAACATCCAGAATGTTTCGCTTAACATTACTTCTTTGTTCTCTTTTAATCGTAGCGAATTGCGCACTTTTTAGGTAATATAACGTGTTAATAACAAATTAAAGCTTTAATTAAAGCATTTTATGATTTAGAGTACCTCTTATCAAAACGAAATCTGCAAGAAGAACCCTTCAAGAAGTGGGGACGGAAGTAAAACAAGTTCAATTACGATACGGGGGGCCCACCCCGGAACCTTTATCTAATTATCTTGATGTAAGTATAAAAAATTCTAATTAAATGATTTTTAATAATTCAATTTTTGACAATTTATTGGCACAGCCCCATCTATTAATAGAAATTTATTTATTTGTTTAATTAATTTTTAATTACAAATAATTAATTTAGGCTCAATATTATGGCCCAATATCGATTGGTACACCACCCCAAAGTTTTAAGGTTGTCTTTGATACGGGTTCCTCAAATTTATGGGTACCCTCGAAACAGTGTCATTACACGAATATAGCTTGTTGTAAGTATTTATTTTTTATTAAATGATAAGAATCTTTCTATGAATATAAACATATTTATTTTAATAATCAATGCTAGAATAAAAATGATGATGATTTGCTTGAGAATTTTTGGTGTGGTTTGGTTTATTAAGATATCTTGATAAAATTATTTGTCATTTATAAAGGAAAATATCAAAAATAAAACCATATTTGAATATCTCAATTGGTTTGAGTAAGTGAAAATAATTTCGTAATAATTTTCCAAAAAAAAATCGATTTTTTAAGAATTCTTAAATTACTCAAAATATTGAAAAATCGCAATAAAGTTTAGCAGCTTATATCTCAAGAACTGAGTGAAATATTTCAAAATTGACTTCATTTTCAGAAAGTAGATGCTCCAATAAGTAATTCAAAGTAGTTTCGTAACAATTTTCCAAAAAAAAAATCAATTTTTCAAGAATTTTTAGATTTATTCAAAATATTGAAAAATCCTGATTAAGTTTAGAAGCTCATATCTCAAGAACTCAATGAGATATTTTCAAATTGACTTCATTTTTGGAAAGTAGATGCTCGAATGAGTAAGTGAAAATAATTTCGTAATAATTTTCCAAAAAAAAATCGATTTTTTAAGAATTCTTAAATTACACAAAATATTGAAAAATCGCAATAAAGTTTAGCAGCTTATATCTCAAGAACTGAGTGAAATATCTCAAAATTGACTTCATTTTCGGAGAGTAGATGCTCCAATAAGTAATTCAAAGTAGTTTCGTAACAATTTTCCAAAAAAAAATCGATTTTTCAAGAATTTTTAGATTTATTCAAAATATTGAAAAATCCTGATTAAGTTTAGAAGCTTACACCTCAAGAACTAAATGAGATATTTTCAAATTAACTTCATTTTTGGAAAGTAGATGCTCGAATTATTAATTGAAAGTGATTTCATAACAATTTTCCAAAAAAAAATAGATTTTTCAAGAATTTTTAGATTTATTCAAAATATTATAAAATCGGAATTATGTTCAGCAGCTTATATCTCAACAACTAAATGAGATATCTCAAAATTGACTTCATTTTCGGAAAGTAAATGCTCCAATTAGTAATTCAAAGTAATTTCGTAACAATTTTCTAAAGAAAAATCGATTTTTCAAGAATTTTGAAAGTTATTCAAAATATTGAGAAATCCCAATTAAGTTTAGCAGCTTATATCTC
The DNA here is from genome assembly GCA_036711965.1 of Onthophagus sagittarius. Taxonomy (NCBI): domain Eukaryota; kingdom Metazoa; phylum Arthropoda; class Insecta; order Coleoptera; family Scarabaeidae; genus Onthophagus; species Onthophagus sagittarius. The sequence continues at coordinate 26,218,679 of JASERS010000010.1, read as the reverse complement.
AAGAACTATGAGAGATATCTCAAAATTGATTTCATTTTGGGAAAGTAAATGCTGCAATTAGTAATTGAAAATAATTTCGTAACAATTTTCGATTTTTCAAGATTTTTAAAGTTATTCAAAATATTGAAAAATCCCAATTAAGTTCAGCAGTTCAAATCTCAACAACTAAGTGAGAGTAGATGCTCCAATTAGTAACTGAAAGTAATTTCGTAACAATTTTCGATATTTTAAGAATTTTTAAAGTTATTCAAAATATTGAAAAATTGCAATTAAGTTCAGCAGTTCAAATCTCAACAACTAAGTGAGAGTAGATGCTCCAATTAGTAATTGAAAGTAATTTCGTAACAATTTTCGATATTTTAAGAATTTTTAAAGTTATTCAAAATATTGAAAAATCGCAATTAAGTTCAGCAGTTCAAATCTCAACAACTAAGTGAGAGTAGATGCTCCAATTAGTAATTGAAAGTAATTTCGTAACAATTTTCGATATTTTAAGAATTTTTAAAGTTACTCAAAATATTGAAAAATCGCAATTAAGTTCAGCAGTTCAAATCTCAACAACTAAGTGAGAGTAGATGCTCCAATTAGTAATTGAAAGTAATTTCGTAACAATTTTTGATATTTTAAGAATTTTTAAAGTTATTCAAAATATTGAAAAATCGCAATTAAGTTCAGCAGCTTATATCTCAACAACTAAGTGAGATATCTCAAAATTGACTTCATTTTGGGAAAGTAGATGCTCCAATTAGTAATTGAAAGTAATTTTGTAAAAATTTTTAAAAAAAGATCGATTCTTCAAGAATTTTTAAAGTTATTCAAAATATTGAAAAATCCCAATTAAGTTCAGCAGTTCATATCTCTACAATTAAGTGAGATATCTCAAAATTGACTTCATTTTGGAAAAGTAGATGCTCCAATTAGTAATTGAAAGTAATTTTATAAAAATTTTCCAAAGAAAATCGATTTTTCAAGAATGTTTAAAGTTATTTAAAATATTGAAAAATCGCAATTAAGTTCAGCAGCTTATATCTCAAGAACTAAGTGAGATATCTCAAAATTGACTTCATTTTCGGAAAGTAAATGCTCCAATTAGTAATTAAAAGTAATATCGTAACAATTTTCCAAAGAAATATCGATTTTTCAAAAATTTTGAAAGTTATTCAAAATATTGAAAAATCACAATTAAGTTCAGCAGTTTATATCTCAAGAACTAAGTGAGATATCTCAAAATTGATTTAAATTTTGGAAAGTAAATACTCCAATTAGTAATTGAAAGTAATTTCGTAACAATTTTCAAAAAAAATCGATTTTTCAAAAATTTTTAAAGTTATTCAAAATATTGAAAAATCTCAATTAAGTTCAACAGTTTATATCTCAAAAATTAAGTGAGATATCTCAAAATTGACTTCATTTTGGGAAAGTGGAAGCTCTAACTATTAATTGAAAGTAATTTTGTAACAATTTTCCAAAAAAAATCGATTTTTTAAGAATTTTTAAATTACTCAAAATATTGAAAAATCGCAATAAAGTTCAGCAGTTTATATCTCAAGAACTAAGAGATATATCTCAAAATTGATTTAATTTTTGGAAAGTAAATGATCCAATTAGTAAATGAAAATAGTTTCGTAACAATTTTTCAAAAGAAATCGATTTTTCAAGAATTTTTAAAGTTATTCAAAATATTGAAAAATCCCAATTAAGTTTATCAGCTTATATCTCAAGAACTAAGAGAGATATCTCAAAATTCATTTAATTTTTGGAAAGTAAATGCTTCAATTAGTAATTGAAAGTAATTTCGTAACAATTTTCAAAAAAAAAAACGATTTTTCAAGAATTTTTAAAGTTATTCAAAATATTGAAAAATCTCAATTAAGTCCAACAGTTTATATCTCAAGAGTTAAGTGAGATATCTCAAAATTGACTTCATTTTGGGAAAGTGGAAGCTCTAACTATTAATTGAAGGTAATTTTGTAACAATTTTCCAAAAAAAATCGATATTTTAAGAATTTTTAAATTACTCAAAATATTGAAAAATCGAAATAAAGTTCAGCAGTTTATATCTCAAGAACTAAGAGATATATCTCAAAATTGATTTAATTTTTGGAAAGTAAATGATCCAATTAGTAAATGAAAATAGTTTCGTAACAATTTTTCAAAAGAAATCGATTTTTCAAGAATTTTTAAAGTTATTCAAAATATTGAAAAATCCCAATTAAGTTCAGCTGCTTATATCTCAAGAACTAAGTGAGGTATCTCAAAATTGACTTCATTTTGGGAAAGTAGATGCTCCAATTAGTAATCGAAAGTAATTTTGTAAAAATTTTCCAAAAAAAATCGATTTTTCAAGATTTTTACAGTTATTCAAAATATTGAAAAATCCCAATTAAGTTTAGAAGGTTATATCTCAAGAACTAAGTGAGGTATCTCAAAATTGACTTCATTTTGGGAAAGTAGATGCTCCAATTAGTAATCGAAAGTAATTTTGTAACAATTTTCCAAAAAAAATCGATTTTTTAAGAATTTTTAAATTACTCAAAATATTGAAAAATCACAATTAAGTTCAGCAGTTTATATCTCAAGAACTAAGTGAGATATCTCAAAATTGATTTAAATTTTGGAAAGTAAATGCTTCAATTAGTAATTGAAAGTAATTTCGTAACAATTTTCAAAAAAAAACGATTCTTCAAGAATTTTTAAAGTTATTCAAAATATTGAAAAATCCCAAATAAGTTTAGCAGCTTATATCTCAAGAACTGAGAGAGATATCTCAAAATTGATTTAATTTTTGGAAGGTAAATGCTCCAATTAGTAATTGAAAGTAATTTCGTAACAATTTAAAAAAAAATCGATTTTTCAAGAATTGTTAAAGTTGTTCAAAATATTGAAAAATCCCAATTAAGTTCAGCAGTTCATATCTCAAGAACTGAGTGAGATATCTCAAAATTGACTTCATTTTGGGAAAGTGGAAGCTCTAATTATTAATAGAAAGTAATTTTGTAACAATTTTCCAGAAGAAAATCGTTTTTTTAAATTACTCAAAATATTGAAAAATTACATTTCTGGAAAGTAGATGCTTGAATTATTAATTGAAAGTAATTTCGTAACAATTTTCCAACAAAAAAATCGATTTTTCTAGAAATTTTAAATTTATTCAAAATATTGAAAATTCCCAATTAAGTTCAGAAGCTTATATCTCAAGAACTAAGTGAGATATCTTAAAATTGACTTCATTTTGGGATAGTAGATGCTTCACTTAGTAATTGAAAGTAATTTTGTAAAAATTTTCCAAAAAAAATCGATTTTTCAAGATTTTTACTGTTATTCAAAATATTGAGAAATCCCAATTAAGTTTAGCAGCTTATATCTCAAGAACTAAGAGATATATCTCAAAATTGATTTAATTTTTGGAAAGTAAATGCTCCAATTAGTAATTGAAAGCAATTTCGTAACAATTTTTCAAAAGAAATTGATTTTTCAAGAATTGTTAAAGTTGTTCAAAATATTGAAAAATCCCAATTAAGTTTAGAAGGTTATATCTCAAGAACTAAATGAGATATCTCAAAATTGACTTCATTTTTGAGTAATAGATGCTCCAATTATTAATTGGAAGTAATTTCGTAAGAATTTTTCAAAAGAAATCGATTTTTCAAGAATTTTTAAAGTTATTCAAATTATTGAAAAATCGCAATTAATTGCAGCAACTTATATCTCAAGAACTAAGTGAGGTTTCTCAAAATTGACTTCAGTTTGGGAAAGTAGATGCTCCAATTAGTAATTGAAAGTAATTTTGTAAAAATTTTCCTAAAAAATCGATTTTTCAAGATTTTTAAAGTTATTCAAAATATTGAGAAATCCCAATTAAGTTTAGCAGCTTATATCTCAAGAACTAAGAGATATATCTCACAATTGATTTAATTTTTGGAAGGTAAATGATCCAATTAGTAATTGAAAGTAATTTCGTAACAATTTTTCAAAGGAAATCGATTTTTCAAGAATTTTTAAAGTTATTCAAAATATTGAAAAATCCCAATTAAGTTTAGCAGCTTATATCTCAAGAACTAAGAGAGATATCTGAAAATTGATTTAATTTTTGGAAAGTAAATGCTCCAATTATTAATTGAAAGTAATTTCGTAACAATTTTCCAAAAAAATCAATTTTTCAAGATTTTTTAGTTATTCAAAATATTGACAAATCCCAATTAAGTTCAGCAACTTATATCTCAAGAACTGAGTGAGATATCTCATAATTGACTTCATTTTCGGAAAGTGGATGGTCCAATTATTAATTGAAAATAATTTTGTAACAATTTTTCAAAAAGAATATCAATTTTTCAAGAATTTTTACAGTTATTTATAATATTGAAAAATCCCAATTAAGTTCAGCAGCTATAAAAATATCTCAAGAACTAAGTGAGATATCTCAAAATTGACTTTTTTTTCGGAAAGTGGACCCCCTGAATGACCCTAGGGATCCCTTGGTGTCCGTATGGACCACTTTGTGAACCACTGTTATAGACGCAGGAAGTTAGTATATCTCAAGAACTAAGTGAGATATCTCAAAATTGACTTCATTTTCGGAAAGTGGACCCCCTGAATGACCCTAGGGACCCCTTGGTGTCCGTATGGACCACTTTGGGAACCACTGTTCTAGACGCAGGAAATTAGTAGATTAGTTTTCTGGAAGCATTGCAAGTCTATTGAAAGCATTTCAACTCTCCTGGGAGCAACATCAAGTCTTGTAGAAGCAGTATAAAGTCTTCCAGAGGCAGGATAGAGTCTTCTGGAAGCAGTTCAAGTTTTCTACAGACATTTCTTAACTTTTCTGGAAATAATATCAAATCTTGCCGAAGTATTTCAATTCTTCTGTTGATGATATCAACTCTTCTAGAAATATTGCAAGTGTTCCAGGGGTTATAAAACCTTCAAATCTTCTGGAAACATTTCAAGTCTTTTGATAGCAATGTCACATCTTCCAAAGGCAGTATCGAGTCTTCTAAAAGCTTTTTGAATCTCCTCAAAATAGTATCAAGTTTTAGTGGAAGCATTTCAAGTCGATCATTCAAGTAATTTGTTATTTATTCATTCTAGCTGATTACTAAATTTCCTACTTTATTTATTAAAATATCCAAAATCATCATTATTTTTACTCTTATGTTTTCTTTATACAAAGACATCTCCTATATATTATTTTTATTTTATTTTTACAAGTGTTGCATAATAAATATGACTCGAAAAAATCAACTTCTTATCAAAAGAACGGAACGGAATTCGCTATTCAGTACGGATCAGGAAGTTTAAGCGGATTTTTATCCACAGATACCGTTAACGTAAGACGACAAGATAATTAAAAATTAAAATTAAATTGATTAATAATTTTTTAAATTTAGGTTGGTGGGTTAAACGTAAAAGATCAAACTTTCGCCGAAGCAATGAACGAACCCGGTTTGGCTTTCGTTGCAGCGAAATTCGACGGGATTTTAGGTTTAGCGTACGATCGTATCTCCGTAGATGGGGTTCCCCCCGTTTTTTACAAAATGATCGACCAAAAACTGATCGACGATCCGATTTTTTCGTTCTATTTGAACAGGTATGACTCAAACGGTTAAAAAAGTAAAATTTTTAATTTCAATTTGTATTAAATTAGGGATGCTTCCGCGAAAGAGGGTGGCGAGATAATTTTTGGTGGATCTGATCCTAATTATTACTCCGGAGAATTTACTTATCTTCCGGTGGATCGTCAAGCTTATTGGCAGTTTAAGATGGATGGGGTGCAAGTGGGGGAAAAGAAATTTTGTAAAGATGGTTGTGAAGCAATCGCGGATACCGGAACTAGTCTCGTTGCCGGCCCCGTTGATGAAATCACGAATATTAATAAGGCGATAGGAGCCACTCCGATCGCGGCTGGGGAATATATGGTTGATTGCAGTTTGATTCCGTCTCTTCCAAAGATTACGTTTACTTTACTTGGAAAACCGTTCGAGTTGGAAGGAAAGGATTATGTGTTAAGGGTTAGTAATCTTGTTTTGATTGGTTAATTTAAAATTAATTGCGAAATCGATACCAAAACAAATTGATACCGAGGTTATCAAATTTCGATGACTTTCTTAAGCAAGGTTAAGGTTAAAATTAAGATTAAAAAGTTTGTTTTCGTTCAGGTCAGTCAATTTGGAAAAACAATTTGCCTCTCAGGATTTATGGGAATCGATATCCCACCTCCAAACGGGCCGTTATGGATCCTTGGGGACGTCTTCATTGGGAAATATTACACCGAGTTCGATTTGGGAAATAACCGAGTCGGTTTTGCTACCGCTGTTTAATTAATTAATATCTCGTTTAATTAAAATCAAATTTTTTGTTCCTCTTTGATAGTTACCGTGGCATATTTTCGAATTGTCATTAAATTTAAGGAAAAGTAATAAAATTAAATTAAAATTAATTCCTTTATTCCTCCTACATTCCTATTAAAAAATCTAAAAAATCGATTTTTCAAGAATTTTTAAATTGACTCAAAATATTGAAAAATCCGAATTAAGTTTAGAAGCTTATATCTCAAGAACTACATGAGATATGTCATAATTGACTTAACTTTTGGAGAGTAGATGCTCGAATTATTCATTGAAAGTAATTTCATAACAATTTTCCAAAAAAATCGATTTTTCAAGAATTTTGAAAGTTATTCAAAATATTGAAAAATCCTGATTAACTTAATCAGGAAAGAAGATTAGAAGCTTATATTTCAAAAACTAAATGAGATATCTCATAATTGACTTCATTTTCGGAAAGTAGATGCCCGAATTATTAATTGAAAATAATTTCGTAACAATTTTCCGAAAAAAATCGATTTTTCAAGAATTCTTAAATTATTCAAAATATTGAAAAATCGCAATTAAGTTCAACAGCTTATATCTCAAGAACTAAGTGAGATATCTCAAAATTGACTTCATTTTCGGAAAGTAGATGCTCGAATTATTAATTGAAAGTAATTTCGTAACAATTTTCCGAAAAAATCGATTTTTCAAGAATTTTTAAATGGTTCAAAATATTGAAAAATCCGAATTAAGTTTAGAAGCTTATATCTCAAGAACTAAGTGATATATCTCAAAATCAACTTAATTTTTGGAAAGTAGATGCTCGAGTTATTAATTGAAAGTAATTTAATAACAATTTTCCGAAAGAAATTGATTTTTCAAGACTTTTTAAATTATTCAAAATATTGAAAAATCGCAATTAAGTTCAGCAGCTCATATCTCAAGAACTAAGTGGGATATCTCAAAATTGACTTCATTTTGGGACAGCAAATGCTCCAATTAGTAATTGAAAGCAGTTTCGTTACAATTTTCTATAAAAAAAAAACGATTTTTCAAGAATTTTTAAATTATTCAAAATATTGAAAAATCCGAATTAAGTACAGCAGCTCATATCTCAAGAACTAAGTGAGATATCTCAAAATTGACTTCATTTTGGGAAAGTAAATGCTCCAATTAGTAATTGAAAGTAATTTTGTAAAAATTTTCCAAAAAAAAATCGATTTTTCAAGAATATTTAAAGTTATTCAAAATATTGAAAAATCACAATTAAGTTCAGCAGCTCATATCTCAAGAACTAAGTGAGATATCTCAAAATTGACTTCATTTTGGGAAAGTAAATGCTCCAATTAGTAATTGAAAGCAGTTTCGTAACAATTTCCTAAAAAAAACGATTTTTCAAGAATTTTTAAATTATTCAAAATATTGAAAAATCCTGATTAAGGTTAGAAGCTTATATCTCAAGAACTAAATGAGATATCTCAAAATTGACATCATTTTCGGAAAGTAGATGCTCCAATTAGTAATTGAAAGTAATTTCGTAACAATTTTCCGAACGAAATCGATTTTTCAAGAATTTTTAAATGATTCAAAATATTGAAAAATTCGAATTAAGGTTAGAAGCTTATATCTCAAGAACTAAATGAGATATGTCATAATTGACTTCACTTTTGGAGAGTAGATGCTCGAATTATTAATTGAAAATAATTTCATAACAATTTTCCAAAAAAACAAATCGATTTTGCAAGAATTTTTAAAATTACTCAAAATATTGAAAAATCCTGATTAAGTTTAGAAGCTTATATCTCAAGAACTAAATGAGATATCTCATAATTGGCTTCATTTTTGGAAAGTAGATGCTCGAATTATTCATTGAAAGTAATTTAATAACAATTTTCCGAAAGAAATCGATTTTTCAAGACTTATTAAGTTATTCAAAATATTGAAAAATCGCAATTAAGTTCAGCAGTTCATATCTCAAGAACTAAGTGAGATATCTCAAAATTGACTTTATTTTGGGAAAGTAAATGCTCCAATTAGTAATTGAAAGTAATTTTGTAAAAATTTTCCAAAAAAAATCGATTTTTCAAGAATATTTAAAGTTATTCAAAATATTGAAAAATCACAATTAAGTTCAGCAGCTCATATCTCAAGAACTAAGTGAGATATCTCAAAATTGACTTCATTTTGGGAAAGTAAACGCTCCAATTAGTAATTGAAAGTAATTTCGTAACAATTTTCTATAAAAAAAACGATTTTTCAAGAATTTTTAAATTATTCAAGATATTGATAAATCCGAATTAAGTTTAGAAGCTTACATCTCAAGAACTAAATGAAATATCTCATAATTGGCTTCATTTTTGGAAAGTAGATGTTCCAATTGGTAATTGAATGTAATTTCGTAACAATTTTCCATAAAAAAATCGATTTTGCAAGAATGTTTAAAGTTATTTAAAATATTGAAAAATCCTGATTAAGTTTAGAAGCTTATATCTCAAGAACTACATGAGATATCTCATAAGTGACTTCATTTTTGGAAAGTAGATGCTCGAATTATTAATTGAAAGTCATTTCGTAACAATTTTCCGAAGGAAATCGATTTTTCAAGAAATTCAAAATATTGAAAAATCCCGATTAAGTTTAGAAGCTTGTATCTCAAGAACTAAATGAGATATCTCAAAATTGACTTCATTTTCGGAAAGTAGATGCTCGAATTATTAATTGAAAATAATTTCATAACAATTTTCCAAAAAAACAAATCGATTTTGCAAGAATTTTTAAAATTACTCAAAATATTGAAAAATCCGAATTAAGTTTAGAAGCTTATATCTCAAGAACTAAATGAGATATGTCATAATTGACTTCACTTTTGGAGAGTAGATGCTCGAATTATTAATTGAAAATAATTTCATAACAATTTTCCAAAAAAACAAATCGATTTTGCAAGAATTTTTAAAATTACTCAAAATATTGAAAAATCCTGATTAAGTTTAGAAGCTTATATCTCAAGAACTAAATGAGATATCTCATAATTGTCTTCATTTTTGGAAAGTAGATGCTCGAATTATTAATTGAAAGTAATTTCATAACAATTTTCCAAAAAAAATCGATTTTGCAAGAATTTTTAAAATTATTCAAAATATTGAATAATCCGAATCAAGTTTACAAGCTTATATCTCAAGAACTAAATGAGATATCTCATAATTGACTTCATTTTTGGAAAGTAGATGCTCGAATTATTAATTGAAAGTAATTTCATAACAAATTTCCGAAAGAAATCGATTTTTCAAGAATTTTTAAATTATTGAAAATATTGAAAAATCGCAATTACGTTCAACAGCTTATATCTCAAGAACTAAATGAGATATCACATAATTGACTTCATTTTCGGAAAGTAGATGCTTCAATTAGTAACTGAAAGTAATTTCGTAACAAATTTCCAAAAAAAATCGATTTTGCTAGACTTTTTACAGTTATTGAAAATATTGAAAAATCGCAATTAAGTTCAACAGCTTATATCTCAAGAACTAAGTGAGATATCTCAAAATTAACTTTATTTTTGGAAAGTAGATGCTCCAATTAGTGATTGAAAGTAATTTCGTAACAGTTTTCCAAAAAAAAACGATTTCTCAAAAAATGTTATAGTTATTCAAAATATTGAAAAACCGAATTAAGTTTAAAAGCTTATATCTCAAGAACTAAATGAGATATCTCATAATTGACTTCATTTTTTAAAAGTAGATACTCGAATTATTAATTGAAATCGACTTTTTAAGAATTTTTAAATTTATCAAAGTATTGGGAAAATCCCTAGTTAAGTTTAAAAATCATCATTATTATTACTCTAATATTTCCTTTATGCTAAGACATCTCCTATACATTAATTTTTTTGAGTCGATATCCCACCTCCAAACGGGTCGTTATGGATCCTCGGGGACGTCTTCATTGGGAAATTTTACACCGAGTTCGATTTGGGAAATAACCGAGTCGGCTTTTCTACCGCTGTTTAATTAATTAATATCTCGTTTGATCTAAATAAAATTTTCAGTTCATTTTTGATAGTTACCGTGGCATATTCTCGAATTGTCATTGAATTTAAGGAAAATTAATAAAATTAAATTAAAATTAATTTCTTTATTCCTCTACATTCCTATTAAAAAATCTAAAAAATCTACGTGTATTTGAAAAGAATACTATTAAACGAAATTCCCTCTTAATGAAGAGAAATTAATCACTTAAAAACAAATAATACTTTTTAATCAGGCAAATAATCCCAGCTTCATCCCCGAATTAATAATTTTAAAAAACGGTGCTCGCTCGATGCGATCTCGCATAAAAGATGTCCAACTTTTTATTGGGCACTTGAATAGGGCGAACGTTGTTATCGATGTTGTATTGCCCACAAGGAGTCGAGTGCATATTTCTAAAATTTTGGACTTGCTCCCTCGAGACGTGGATAGGTTTCGGGTAAATAATCCAAGTCACGCTCTCGTTATATGGCTGAGTCGTCAACGAACCTTGATAAGTATAATACCCCTTGCATTGAGCCGCGTCTTTAATCCAAGTAAAACAATCTAAAACCCAAAAACAAAAAATCAAAACGCGAAAATTCATCAAAAAATAATTAATTAACCTGCTTTAACTTGAGTGGTCGATTCGATCTTAACGATATCTTTAACCGCCTCACTTAACTTTTTAAAACAAGCATTTTCAAAGTCGTCGGTTGCTTGGAGGAAAAACGCAACAACCGCTAAACCATCGTGTTGAGAAACCGCATCTTTAAATGAGCCGTATTTGCTGTTATAATGAACGGCGTGAGCCTCCATTGAATATCTATTCAAAAAATTAATTAACTTATTAAAAAATTAACGATTAATTAAGTTATTAACTAACGCTTTTCCCTCGAAAATGTGTTCGCATCCGCTGTGATCGTCGTCGCTCCAATGAAAGTGGAGTTGTTCGAAAACAAACTTATCGTTGTGAAGGGGTCCTCCAATTAATTGAGGAAGTGCTCGATTTTGAAACGTAATAGTGGCTGTAAATAATAAAAAAATAAAAAATTTAAAAATAAAAAATTGTTTTAAAACGCAGAATAAGAGAAAATGTGGTTCACGTGATTGTATTTATGAGGCGGCAATAAAAAATAATAAGGAAGTTGACAATGAGGGACGAAAACGGTTTTTAAACGCTCCGATTATGATAGATTGGAATAGATTCGGAGTTGTAACGTAATAAAAATAGATTAGGGAAGCTTTAAATTAAGTTTGAGCGAAATTTTTAATTTAAAGAGTTATAAATAACAAATTTAAACGTGAATCTTTTACATTAATTATTTGGTTAATAAAAATCTGCAAATCAAATTTCTTCTTCGATTATTTTTTTATCTTATAATAATTTCTTCTAGTTTAAATCAAGGTCCGTAAAGCGTATTGTACCAGGTTGGCCAACGTATGAAAAGTTACAGACGCTGAGGAATAATATGATGCACATTGAGCTATATCTTGATTTTAGGTGAACAAACTTGTTATTAGGGCATAACAGGTGTTAGAAGCTAGAATAACTTATAAAAATATTTATAAAAGATATATGAAGGAAAAGTAGGTGTTATTTTAGTTTTCAAAAGAGAATTTTGTTTAAATTTTGAAATTTTCCATATAATTTTTAGAAAAAAATTTGTATAAAGTAAAATGGCATGATAAAATAAATGATAATATAATTTCTATTAAATGAAAAAGAACTACCTATCCAGAACGCATTAGAATTTGGTTATTACAGTTTAACGTCAAAATCTGATTTCATAACTATTTTTTTTTTCAAAAAATCGATTTTTCAGGAATTTTTAAATTTATACAAAATATTGGAAAAATCCCAATTAAGATCAGCAGTTTATATCTCAAGAACTAAGTGAGATATTTTCAAATTGACTACACTTTTAGAAAGTAGATGCCCCAATTAGTAATTGAAACTAATTTCGTAACAATTTCCCAAAAAATCAATTTTTCAAGAAATTTTAAAATATTGGGAAAATCCCAATTAAGTTCAGCAGTTTATATTTCAAGAATTAAGTGAGATATTTTCAAATTGACTTCATTTTTAAAAAGTAGATGCTCCAATTAGTAATTGAAAGTAATTTCATAACAATTTTTCAAAAAATCAATTTTTCAAGAATTTTTAAATTTATTCAGAATATTGGAAAAATCCCAATTAAGATCAGCAGCTAATATCTCAAGAACTAAGTGAGATATTTTCAAATTGACTTTACATTTAGAAATTAGATTCTCCAATTAGTAATTGAAAGTAATTTCACAACAATTTTTCAAAAAATCGATTTTTCAGGAATTCTTAAATTTATACAAAATATCGGAAGAAGCCCAATTAAGTTCAGCAGTTTATATCTCAAGAACTAAGTGAGATATTAAAAAATTGACTACACTTTTAGAAAGTAGATGCCCAAATTAGTAATTGAAACTAAGTTCGTAACAATTTTCCAAAAAATCAATTTTTTAAGAATTTTTAAATTTATTTAAAATATTGGAAAAAATCCCAATTAAGTTCAGCAGTTTATATCTCAAGAAGTAAGTGAGATATTTTCAAATTGACTTCATTTTTAGAAAGTAGATGCTCCAATTAGTAATTGAAGGTAATTTCATAACTATTTTTCAAAAAATCAATTTTTCAAGAATTTTTAAATTTATTCAGAATATTGGAAAAATCCCAATTAAGATCAGCAGCTAATATCTCAAGAACCAAGTGAGATATTTTCAAATTGACTTTACTTTTAGAAATTAGATTCTCCAATTAGTAATTGAAAGCAATTTCACAACAATTTTTCAAATAATCGATTTTTCAGGAATTTTTAAATTTATACAAAATATCGGAAGAAGCCCAATTAAGTTCAGCAGTTTATATCTCAAGAACTAAGTGAGATATTAAAAAAATTGACTACACGTTTAGAAAGTAGATGCCCAAATTAGTAATTGAAACTAATTTCGTAACAATTTTCCAAAAAATCAATTTTTTAAGAATTTTTAAAATATTGGGAAAATCCCAATTAAGTTCAGCAGTTTATATTTCAAGAATTAAGTGAGATATTTTCAAATTGACTTCATTTTTAAAAAGTAGATGCTCCAATTAGTAATTGAAAGTAATTTCATAACAATTTTTCAAAAAATCAATTTTTCAAGAATTTTTAAATTTATTCAGAATATTGGAAAAATCCCAATTAAGATCAGCAGCTAATATCTCAAGAACTAAGTGATATATTTTCAAATTGACTTTAATTTTAGAAATTAGATTCTCCAATTAGTAATTGAAAGCAATTTCACAACAATTTTTCAAATAATCGATTTTTCAGGAATTTTTAAATTTGTACAAAATATCGGCCCAATTAAGTTCAGCAGTTTATATCTCAAGAACTAAGTGAGATATTAAAAAAATTGACTACACTTTTAGAAAGTAGATGCCCAAATTAGTAATTGAAACTAATTTCGTAACAATTTTCCAAAAAATCAATTTTTTAAGAATTTTTAAAATATTGGGAAAATCCCAATTAAGTTCAGCAGTTTATATCTCAAGAACTAAGTGAGATATTTTCAAATTGACTTCATTTTTAGAAAGTAGATGCTCCAATTAGTAATTGAAAGTAATTTCATAACAATTTTTAAAAAAATTAATTTTTCAGGAATTTAAATTTATACAAAATATTGGAAGAATCCCAATTAAGTTCAGCAGTTTATATCTCAAGAACTAAGTGAGATATTTTCAAATTGACTACACTTTTAGAAAGTAGATGCTCCAATTAGTATTTGATAGTAATTTCATAACAATTTTTCAAAAAATCGAGTGCCAGGAATTTTTAAATTTATACAAAATATTGGAAGAATCCCAATTAAGTTCAGTAGCTAATATCTCAAGAACTGAGTGAGATATTTTCGAATTGACTTTACTTTTAGAAAGTAGATCCTCCAATTAGTAACTGAAAGTAATTTCATAACAATTTTTCAAAAAATCCATTTTTCAGGAATTTTTAAATTTATTCAAAATATTGGAAACATCCCAATTAAGTTCAGCAGCTTATATCTCAAGAACTAAGTGAGATATTTTCAAATTGACTTCATTTTTAGAAAGTAGATGCTCCAATTAGTAATTGAAAGTAATTTCATAACAATTTTCCAAAAAATCAATTTTTCAAGAATTTTTAAATTTATTCAGAATATTGGAAAAATCCCAATTAAGATCAGCAGCTAATATCTCAAGAACTAAGTGATATATTTTCAAATTGACTTTAATTTTAGAAATTAGATTCTCCAATTAGTAATTGAAAGCAATTTCACAACAATTTTTCAAATAATCGATTTTTCAGGAATTTTTAAATTTGTACAAAATATCGGCCCAATTAAGTTCAGCAGTTTATATCTCAAGAACTAAGTGAGATATTAAAAAAATTGACTACACTTTTAGAAAGTAGATGCCCAAATTAGTAATTGAAACTAATTTCGTAACAATTTTCCAAAAAATCAATTTTTTAAGAATTTTTAAAATATTGGGAAAATCCCAATTAAGTTCAGCAGTTTATATCTCAAGAACTAAGTGAGATATTTTCAAATTGACTTCATTTTTAGAAAGTAGATGCTCCAATTAGTAATTGAAAGTAATTTCATAACAATTTTTAAAAAAATTAATTTTTCAGGAATTTAAATTTATACAAAATATTGGAAGAATCCCAATTAAGTTCAGCAGTTTATATCTCAAGAACTAAGTGAGATATTTTCAAATTGACTACACTTTTAGAAAGTAGATGCTCCAATTAGTATTTGATAGTAATTTCATAACAATTTTTCAAAAAATCGAGTGCCAGGAATTTTTAAATTTATACAAAATATTGGAAGAATCCCAATTAAGTTCAGTAGCTAATATCTCAAGAACTGAGTGAGATATTTTCGAATTGACTTTACTTTTAGAAAGTAGATCCTCCAATTAGTAACTGAAAGTAATTTCATAACAATTTTTCAAAAAATCCATTTTTCAGGAATTTTTAAATTTATTCAAAATATTGGAAACATCCCAATTAAGTTCAGCAGCTTATATCTCAAGAACTAAGTGAGATATTTTCAAATTGACTTCATTTTTAGAAAGTAGATGCTCCAATTAGTAATTGAAAGTAATTTCATAACAATTTTCCAAAAAATCAATTTTTCAAGAATTTTTAAATTTATTCAGAATATTGGAAAAATCCCAATTAAGATCAGCAGCTAATATCTCAAGAACTAAGTGAGATGTTTTCAAATTGACTCCACTTTTAGAAAGTAGATGCTCCAATTAGTAATTGAAAGTAATTTTATAACTATTTTTCAAAAAATCGATTTTTCAGGAATTTTTAAATTTATACAAAATATCGGAAGAATCCCAATTAAGGCCCTAAAGCGCAGATTTATAGAACAGTATCAAATCGACACAATTATTGCATTCTCCGGTAGCTACATGTACGTAATAATGATCGATCTGCAAGATGTTTCTAAACCGTCGCCCACTGAGCCGAATCACGGCTCCCAATCCACCATTTTGCAGAAACAGTAATGGCTGAGCTACGGTTGCTGTATGCAAATATCAACAGTTATCACCCAAAATCCCACCTGATTGGAAGTTTTATAAATATTAATCGCATCAACTGCGCCATGTTTGTTAAGACAAAATCGGAAAAGCCAATAAAGTTCATGGACTGGAGAGTGATCGAGAAAACTGGTAACGTTGTCAATAGGGGTGTGAGAGGTGGAGTAGTCGTCATATGTGATCATGTACTGCAAATGGGTAAGTCCAACGCCCCAAGAATTAACTGCGACCTAAATAATGCTCTTCACTTTACAATCACGCTTGGCTCAGAAGCACTGCACATTTTCTTGGTTTACATTCGAAGAGTCAATTTTTACCATGGCGTCTTTGTATGACAATTGCTTACTCAATGGAGATTTCAACCCAAACCCTACGAAAACCAAACATATTAACCGGTTCATTTCATCATCCAATTTAGTCCGCATTAGAACCGCTCCCACGTTCGTAATGGAAAACAATCTAAGTACCACTCCGGACATGATTTTATGCTCAAGAAACATTAGTCCACTGATTACGCACGTTGCGGTTACTCCGGACCTATGCTCTGACCACTTAAGTATTTTGGTCCATATTCAGTTGTCTGCCCCCATCCCAAGACCAACCCGAAACATTGTCAAAAATTATAAACTCTGCAATATGGAGGTTGTGAACTCAACCATCTCAGCATTCATCAACAGCAACCCCATAATTACTACCGAGACGATACCTCAATTCAGCGAACATCTCAGGGAGTCGATTGACAAAGCCAGTCCAAATAAACAAGAAAAATATTACAATTTTCCGCTACCTAAGTTTATAGTAAGGCTGATTAAGGAGAAGAGACGTTTATATCGAGACTTTAGAATATCGCAGATTCCGGAATTAAAAAGAAAATTTAATCAATTAAACAAACACATTCAAAACCTAATTAAGCAATTTAAAAGCGAAAAATACATCGAAGCTTGCAACAATATCAAAAATTCAAATGATAAAAGATACTGGCAGGAAATCCGGAAATTATCAAAGTACCAAAAGACTCCTGAAGCCTGTGAACTTATTAACCCCTTGGATGGTACATCTCATTCAGAACCCGAAGAAATGGTTAACATCCATGATGATTATCTCCAGCGTGTGTTTACTTTTTCGGAGGATGCCTCTTTCTGCACCGCCAACAAAATTAGAATCGATAACTGGTATAAATCTGCTTTTATCACCTAGGCCGATACCCCTGAAGATGCTCTTATCCAAGAGGACGAATACTTTTCAATCATAGGCAAGGGTACAAGCACCGCCCCCGGGCACGATCATCTCACAAAAAACATCCTCAGAAAGCTAGATCCTCTCATTCACGCCTATATTATCCAAATATTAAATTTCTGCCCATTCAATTAACATTTCCCTGAAGTTTGGAAGGCTTCGGTTATAATTTGCGTGCCCAAAAAGGAATCTTCTATATCAGATCCTTTCAATTACCTCCCTATTTCGCTACTCCCTGTCATTGGTAAGATTATGGAGACACATATCAAAAACAAATTACTAGAAGCCGTCTCAAATAAAATACCAAATTATCAATTTGGTTTCCTCAGAAACGCCATTCTACGGCTCTTTTCTTGGATATCCGCAAAGCATTTGATTTAGTATGGCATCGCGGACTATTATATAAACTCAATGTGTTGAATGTCCCGCCTTACCTCCTAAATCTTCTCAAGGAATTCCTTTCCAACCGTTCCTCAATCGTAAGACTGAAAACATTTTTCTCTCGTAAATTCTCCCCTCAGCAAGGCTTGCCTCAGGGATCTCCATTATCCCCGACGTTGTACAACCTCTTCAAATATAGTGGATTTGGAGTCATACGCCCTTCTGTATGCAGACGACACAACCTTGGTGACCCACGGCGCAACCATCAGATCCGCAGTTCAGAAGCTACAGATATTGGTTCGTTCAACTGAGAGTTGGCTGCTGAGATGACGAATTCAAGTCAACCCCTCGAAGACGCAATTTTTTATCCTTTTTTTCCCATTCATGCTCCCCCACCTATGATAACTATCCTATCAACGGTGCTATCTGCTACTACATGATGCAAATACCTGGGAGTATGGATGGACAGAAGACTTAAATTTACCGATCACGCCATCAAGGTAATAATGAAAGCGACAAATCGAGCGAAACACGATCGTTAACTTATCAGGGCTGTGGCATATCTACGAAATACGCCTCGCATATATACAAAACGATCTGTAGGCCGATTATTGAATATGCCCCCCTGATATTAGCTGACGCGCCTGGTGGAACCAAGTATCATCTAGAAATTGCTGAACGGGCTGCTTTGAGATGTATCACACGCATTCACCACCCGCGAAATCTGCTCTTCAACCCGAGCAACCAATTGCTTTACCACCTTACCGAAGTGCCCCCAATCCAACCCCGTCTACATCAGCTAGCCCAAACCATTGCGGATAACTCCCCGCTGGAAACATTAAGAAATCTTTGTGTAACCACGCCGCATCACCACCACTCTCTTCAACTATTCCACCGTTTGTATCGCGACTAGTCCCAAGAGCGAACATCTGAAGATTATCCCGGGCAGAAAGACCACGGTCGTTAGCCCTTTTGGACCAACATTAAATATTATTTATTGTATATACTTTTTTGTTTTTATTTATTCTGTATTAATTATGTTTAATTTTTTTTTCTGAGTTGGTTCAAATAAAGTCTGTTTCTTTCTCTCTCTCTCCCTCACAATTAAGTTCAGCAGTTTATATCTCAAGAACTAAGTGAGATATTTTCAAATTGACTACACTTTTACAAAGTAGATGCCCCAATTAGTAATTGAAACTAATTTCGTAACAATTTTCCAAAAAATCAATTTTTCAAGAATTTTTAAATTTATTCAAAATATTGGAAAAATCCCAATTACGATCCGCAGCTAATATCTCAAGAACTAAGTGAGATATTTTCAAATTGACTTCACTTTTAGAAAGTAGATTCTCCAATTAGTAATTGAAAGTAATTTCATAACAATTTTTCAAAATATCGATTTTTCAGGAATTTTTAAATTTATACAAAATATTGGAAGAAGCCCAATTAAGTTCAGCAGTTTATATCTCAAGAACTAAGTGAGATGTTTTCAAATTGACTACACTTTTAGAAAGTAGATGCCCCAATTGGTAATTGAAATTAATTTCGTAACAATTTTCCAAAAAATCAATTTTTCAAGAATTTTTAAATTTATTCAAAATATTGGAAAAATCCCAATTACGATCCGCAGCTAATATCTCAAGAACTAAGTGAGATATTTTCAAATTGACTACACTTTTACAAAGTAGATGCCCCAATTAGTAATTGAAACTAATTTCGTAACAATTTTCCAAAAAATCAATTTTTCAAGAATTTTTAAATTTATTCAAAATATTGGAAAAATCCCAATTACGATCCGCAGCTAATATCTCAAGAACTAAGTGAGATATTTTCAAATTGACTTTACTTTTAGAAATTAGATTCTCCAATTAGTAATTGAAAGTAATTTCATAACAATTTTTCAAAATATCGATTTTTCAGGAATTTTTAAATTTATACAAAATATTGGAAGAAGCCCAATTAAGTTCAGCAGTTTATATCTCAAGAACTAAGTGAGATGTTTTCAAATTGACTACACTTTTAGAAAGTAGATGCCCCAATTGGTAATTGAAATTAATTTCGTAACAATTTTCCAAAAAATCAATTTTTCAAGAATTTTTAAATTTATTCAAAATATTGGAAAAATCTCAATTAAGATCAGCAGCTAATATCTCAAGAACTAAGTGAGATATTTTCAAATTGACTTCACGTTTAGAAATTAGATTCTCCAATTAGTAATTGAAAGTAATTTCATAACAATTTTTCAAAAAATCGATTTTTCAGAAATTTATAAATTTGTACAAAATATTGGAAAATTTTTTTTTCTTTTTTTAATCAAATATATGATTAAGTTTTAATCAAAAAATCGTAACTTTGAGATTTAAGGATTCGAAATAACAATCTTTGACGATTTAAATAATGAATAAATTTGCTTCAAATTGCTTTTTATTTCATTGCGATATCTCAATTAGATCTTGAGATACAATTTTTTTAGATCGATTAAAATATATGATTAAGTTTTAATCAAAAAATCTTTGAAATTTAACGATTCGAATTTAAGAAGTAGTTTTTTTTCTCGTCATATATTCTCTTCGACTCATTTATTTTTCTACCTGAATTTTTAGTTTAAAACAATATATTATTAATATTTAATCTAATGGGAACTTAACAGAATGATAATCTACTAAAATTTCATGGTAATCGTTAAAATATATTACTTCAAAACATCTCGACATCTATTAAAATATAACCGAACTGCTAATGTGTTCCAAGTTTTCTAGAAGTTAATGTAATAAGGGGTGTCGTTCTGATCTTAAACTATTTCTGGGGAATATTCTGTTCACAATGAGTGTATTTTCGAAGTAATTTGTGAATTAGTTTACTCGGTATACACGATGCAATTTGGACAAAAATACACCCAACTTTGTGGATTTTTTTCATTAATTACAATAAAAATGGCTGTCTTTGGCGATATTTAGTACAAAGCTCTATATGTCCATTTTAACCCTATGGTAAAATTCTTGCATTAATTCCTTTTTTGTGCCCTAAAACTTAGAACTACTGCACTCATGTTTAAGTACCTGATTTTCATGACGTTTAACGCAGCCTTAAATTAAACATAAAATCCGTGAAGGTTTTAACATATCGAAACGCCTTTTTGAATAATTTAAACCGATTGTTCACGGTGTACAAGGTCGAAACATTAACCGCGATTCATTTCAATCGGTTATCAAGAAAACCAAAAAAATCCACGTAACTTTAGCTTCTAGAGATTTCACGGAACTCATTATTTTTTTTAAAAGATATGTGTCAGAAAATAAATTATTGTTGATAAGACTCTAATTAACATTAAAAACGTTAAATGACTAAGCTTTATGACTTGCACGTGACAATTACGAAAGATTTCGGGTTAACATCCGATTAAAGCACAAAAATAATTTTCATATGATATAAATATTGTTTAACAAATTTGATGACTCAAATAAAGTGTAAAATAAACTCACCTGTATAGCCATTATTAACAATCGTAGCTTCCCCTTCGTTATCCCAATGCCCGTGGAACAACAACGGATCAAAATGATCGTATTCATTGCTCTCGTCGTGTTTTAATTCGATGGGAGACTGAACCCCGTGCAATCTCCATTCTTCGACGGTAATCGTCGCATCTGGATCTACATTCAAGAAATGAGTGTGATAATTATAAATCTTCATTATGAGTTAACTAAAATCTGCTTTTTTGGTTTATGTATACGTTAATTTTTTTTTTAAATCGAATCATCTTGATTATCTCGATCGATAATACGAATCTTGATTGATTCAAAGTGGATTAGAAGCTCGAAAATAAATAAATTGAGCAAGAAAAAGATAGCAATCGATTAATGAGGTACATTAACTGATTGTGTCGTTAAGTTTCTAGGTTCGTGTTTATTAGAAAAAGGAAAATTCCCTTAATTAATTTTTTTTAAAAAATCAACAAACTCACTCATTTAATTGGGTAAGTGATAAAAACGTTTTAACCCAGATTAAAATCTACGATGAGTATATCTTATTAAGTTTTTCAAGATTTCGTAGATAAAGATGTTGATTTAATGACATAATTTTGATGAACTTTGATTTTTGAACAAAAATTACTCATTTATTTCGAATTCCACGAAATTCGATTCGAAGTGATCAATTGCGGTTTTAAAATTCCCCCCGACAAATAAAAGATTTTTCTTTTAACTCACCTTGCGAATAACTCGGTCTCTTTTGGACTGGAGCACAAATACATTCATTTTTCGTGATTGTGCCTGCAACATCATCGGTTAAGGTCATTTTTTATACAAGAATGTTTTAAATAAAAAAAAGTTAGAAACAGAACTCGCGACAAAATTGAGAGCGCAACTCAAACTCTGTTGTTGTTGAAGCAGAGTTTGGTTGCTTTTAAAACCTGCTGGAGAAGCAGGAACGCATGCGCGCTAAATCGAGGATCTCTCTTCCTCTTTGCTGAGTAATTTTCCCCAAGTACAGCAACACGTCGATTTCAAGTCTATTTTTTTTTCGAGTTGTTTAGATTTAGGTCACGTGAGATCACGCCAGAAATAATATTACGCTCGGAGACTTACTTTTTATGTATAGAGGCGCGTTTAATAGCTCCCAAAACCACGATATCAACACCAAACAGACGAACAGGATCTTTTCGATAACTAAAAGTGATAAAATTAATACGATTTTAATGAAAATAATGATTTTTTACTTTCGTCCTTGTGCGGGTAAATGAGGGCTTCCCAAATCCATAGTAAACACACCAATCCGAAGAGGAAAATTTGCCAAATTCCGGTTAATACCACCAGTATTAATGGGATTAATTGGGTCAAAACTAAAAAGAAAAAAAATTTAGGTTGTGTTAAATTTTGTACAAAAATTTAAATAATTTTGAGTATTTCGAAGAATTGCTCAATTTGGGTCATACATTATAAATAAATTATCTCATTAATTATCAATTTATAAAGATATCTTGAAATTAAATTAACTTTTTTCTTCGTTACTATGCTAACGCGAATTGGTTAATTTCAAAATAATTAAATTAAAATTCGATTCTTCAAATAATAAAAAAAATTTCGCCAAATATTTCTCAAGTTGTGCAAAAATATTTGTTGTTTATCCTTAATTAACGAATTCACACCTTTAAATAAAACGATAATTTTATGAGGATTAAAAAATCTTGGTAAATAGCAACCAATGAGTAGCGTAAGAAAACAACATCCTTTTTTCGATATCTGAGCTTTTGCAATAATTTATTGCTTCATCAGGGAAACACTACAATATTAAAATAGATGGGCAACGTTACCTGAGATGAGATTAAAAGATTTGAAGAAAAGATCTCAAGCACTAATTAAATTTGTTTCAAATATTCCTTATTTCAAAGTGATATCTCAATTAATTCTTGAGATATGAATTTTTGAAGATTTCTTGATTTTTAACAAATACATATAATTACGTTTTTGCAAAGTTTTAATTAAAAAATCATAACTCAAAGATTTAATGATTTGGAAAAACGATCTTAAGCACGTTAAATAGTGACAAGATTTGCTTCAAGTTGCTCTTTATTTCAGAGCGATATTTCATTTAGTTCTTGAGATACGAATTTTAGAAAATTTCTTGATTTTTAACAAATACATATGATTATGTTTGTGCAATGTTTTAATAAAAAAATTATAACTTGGAGATTCAAAGATTTGAAGAAAGCATTTCAAGCACGTTAAATACTAATTAAATTTGCTTCAAATCACTCCTTATTTCAAAGTGATATCTCAATTAGTTCTTGAGATATGAATTTTTGAAAATTTGTTGATTTTGAACAAATACATTTAATTACGTTTTTGCAAAGATTTGATTAAAAAATCATAACTCAAAGATTTAATGATTTGGAAAAATGATCTTAAGCACGTTAATTAGTAACAGGATTTGCTTCAAGTTGCTCTTTATTTCAGAACGATATCTCAGTTAGTTCTTGAGATACGATTCTTTGAAAATTTCTTGATTTTTATCAAACACATAATTATATTTTGCAGAGTTTCAATCAAAAAATCATAACAGGGAGATTTAAATATTTGAAGCAAGAATCTTAGGCACTTTAAATAATAACAAAATTTGCTTCAAGTTGCTCTTTACTTCAGAGCGATATCTCAATTAGTTCTTGAGATAAGATTCTTTGAAAATGTCTTGCTTTTTATCAATCACATAATTATATTTTGCAGAGTTTCAATCAAAAAATCATAACTCAAAGATTTAATGATTTGGAAAAACGATCTTAAGCACGTTAAATAGTGACAAGATCTGCTTCAAGTTACTCTTTATTTCAGAGCGATATCTCAATTAGTTCTTGGAATATGAATTTTTGAAAATTTCTTGATTTTTAACAAATACAAATAATTACGTTCTTACGAAGCTTTTAATAATTATGAAGCTGTTCTTTATTCCAGAGCGACATCTCAATTGGTTTTTCAGATACGATTCTTTGAAAATTTCTTGATTTTTATCAAACACATATGATTATGTTCGTGCAAAGTTTTAATAAAAAAATTATAACTTGGAGATTCAAAGATTTGAAGAAAGCAGCTCAAGCAAGCTAAATACTAATTAAATTTGCTTTAAATCACTTCTTATTTCAAAGTGATATCTCAATTAGTTCTTGAGATATGAATTTTTGAAAATTTCTTGATTTTTAACAAATACATATAATTACGTTTTTGCAAAGTTTTAATTAAAAAATCATAACTCAAAGATTTAATGATTTGCAAAAACGATCTTAAGCACGTTAAATAATAATTAGATTTGCTTCAAGTTGTTCTTTATTTCACAGCGATATCTCAATTGGTTCTTGAGATATGATTCTTTGAAAATTTCCTGATTTTTATCAAACACATATGATTATGTTTGTGCAAAGTTTTAATAAAAAAATTATAACTTGGAGATTCAAAGATTTGAAGAAAGCAGCTCAAGCAAGCTAAATACTAATTAAATTTGCTTTAAATCACTATTTATTTCAAAGTGATATCTCAATTAGTTCTTGAGATATGAATTTTTGAAAATTTCTTGATTTTTAACAAATACATATAATTACGTTTTTGCAAAGTTTTAATTAAAAAATCATAACTCAAAGATTTAATGATTTGGAAAAACGATCTTAAGCACATTAAATAGCAACAAAATTTGTTTCAAGTTGCTCTTTATTTCAGAGCGATATCTCAATTGGTTCTTGAGATACGAGTCTTTGAAAATTTCCTGATTTTTATCAAACACATATAATTATGTTTGTGCAAGGTTTTAATAAAAAAATTATAACTAGGAGATTCAAAGATTTGAAGAAAGCAGCTTAAGCACGTTAAATACTAATTAAATTTGCTTCAAATCACTCCTTATTTCAAAGTGATATCTCAATTAGTTCTTGAGATATGAATTTTTGAAAATTTGTTAATTTTTAACAAATACATTTAATTACGTTTTTGCAAAGATTTAATTAAAAAATCATAACTCAGAGATTTAATAATTTGGAAAAACGATCTTAAGCACGTTAAATAGTAACAAGATTTGCTTCCAGTTGCTCTTTATTTCAGAGCGATATCTCAATTGGTTCTTGAGATACGAGTCTTTGAAAATTTCCTGATTTTTATCAAACACATATAATTATAAAGTATTTTAAATAAAAATTAAAAATAGGAAAAAATGAACCTCTTACTTGCAAAATTTTTTATTTACTTCGAAACTAGTTTCGAGGCCTAAACCTCATCATCAG
The DNA here is from genome assembly GCA_036711965.1 of Onthophagus sagittarius. Lineage (NCBI taxonomy): Eukaryota > Metazoa > Arthropoda > Insecta > Coleoptera > Scarabaeidae > Onthophagus > Onthophagus sagittarius. The sequence continues at coordinate 26,193,392 of JASERS010000010.1, read as the reverse complement.
TCGAAAACTACAAAGAAACAACAAAAAAATCGTTTAAAAAATATGGTGACAAATGCAAAGATCAAATAAATAGAAACTAAAATGTACTTACAGTCAAAATTTGAAGTGAAACATTAGAAAAACAAGAAACATTCGAAAAATAGAATTGTTCAAACTTAATCGAAAAAATTCTTTCACAAAAAAGACAGGTTAAAAATGAAGTACATCTGTAAAAAACATTACAACAGATTAAAATATGAATATAGGATAGGAATATAAAAAAACTTACATATAAAAAATTTTCTTTCTGTGATAGTTATAAAAATGTTGAAAAATATACACATTAAACAAGAATTAAAAGATAAAATAACAGCACAAAATAACAACACTACTTACTTATCTGAAGGAATTTAACTCGAAGCAATTTTAATGTACATAACGGTTACGTTTTTTGAGTGTTCTTGAATTTTGGTCCCTCTCTTTCTTTTTCTTTTTTTGTCATTTTTTCCGGTTTTGCTTGCTTATATTTAGTCTCCTTTTTCGCCATTGCCACACGACACGTTATTTTGTGCTGTTATTTTATCTTTTAATTCTTGTTTAATGTGTATATTTTTCAACATTTTTATAACTATCACAGAAAGAAAATTTTTTATATGTAAGTTTTTTTATATTCCTATCCTATATTCATATTTTAATCTGTTGTAATGTTTTTTACAGATGTACTTCATTTTTAACCTGTCTTTTTTGTGAAAGAATTTTTTCGATTAAGTTTGAACAATTCTATTTTTCGAATGTTTCTTGTTTTTCTAATGTTTCACTTCAAATTTTGACTGTAAGTACATTTTAGTTTCTATTTATTTGATCTTTGCATTTGTTACCATATTTTTTAAACGATTTTTTTGTTGTTTCTTTGTAGTTTTCGACTGATGATGAGGTTTAGGCCTCGAAACTAGTTTCGAAGTAAATAAAAAATTTTGCAAGTAAGAGGTTTATTTTTTCCTATTTTTAATTTTTAATTAAAATACTTTATTCACTAAACTTGCAACATGGATTACAATTCTAATTACATATAATTATGTTTGTGCAAGGTTTTAATAAAAAAATTATAACTAGGAGATTCAAAGATTTGAAGAAAGCAGCTTAAGCACGTTAAATGCTAATTAAATTTGCTTCAAATCACTCCTTATTTCAAAGTGATATCTCAATTAGTTCTTGAGATATGAATTTTTGAAAATTTCTTGATTTTTAACAAATACATATAAATACGTTTTTGCAAAGAATTAATAAAAAATCATAACTCAGAGATTTAATGATTTGGAAAAATGATCTTAAGCACGTTAAATAGTAACAAGATTTGCTTTCAGTTGCTCTTTATATCAGAGCGATATCTCAATTGGTTCTTGAGATACGATTCTTTGAAAATTTCCTGATTTTTATCAAACACATATGATTATGTTTGTGCAATGTTTTAATAAAAAAATTATAACTTGGAGATTCAAAGATTTGAAGAAAGCAGCTCAAACAAACTAAATACTAATTAAATTTGCTTTAAATCACTTCTTATTTCAAAGTGATATCTCAATTAGTTCTTGAGATATGAATTTTTGAAAATTTCTTGATTTTTAACAAATACATATAATTACGTTTTTGCAAAGTTTTAATTAAAAAATCATAACTCAAAGATTTAATGATTTGCAAAAACGATCTTAAGCACGTTAAATAATAATAAGATTTGCTTCAAGTTGCTCTTTATTTCACAGCGATATCTCAATTGGTTCTTGAGATACGATTCTTTGAAAATTTCCTGATTTTTATCAAACACATATGATTATGTTTGTGCAAAGTTTTAATAAAAAAATTATAACTTGGAGATTCAACGATTTGAAGAAAGCAGCTCAAGCAAGTTAAATACTAATTAAATTTGTTTTAAATCACTTTTTATTTCAAAGTGATATCTCAATTAGTTCTTGAGATATGAATTTTTGAAAATTTCTTGATTTTTAACAAATACATTTAATTACCTTTTTGCAAAGATTTAATTAAAAAATCATAACTCAGAGATTTAATAATTTGCAAAAACGATCTTAAGCACGTTAAATAGTAACAGGATTTGCTTCAAGTTGCTCTTTATTTCAGAACGATATCTCAGTTAGTTCTTGAGATACGATTCTTTGAAAATTTCTTGATTTTTATCAAACACATAATTATATTTTGCAGAGTTTCAATCAAAAAATCATAACTGGGAGATTTAAATATTTGAAGCAAGAATTTTAGGCATCTTAAATAGCAACAAAATTTGCTTCATGTTGCTCTTTTTTTCAGAGCGATATCTCAACTGGTTCTTGAGATACAACTCTTTGAAAATTTCTTGATTTTTATCTAACACATATGATTATGTTTGTGCAAAGTTTTAATAAAAAAATTATAACTTGGAGATTCAAAGATTTGAAGATAGCAGTTTAAGCACGTTAAATATTAATCAAATGTGCTTGAAATCACTCCTTATTTCAAAGTGATATTTCAATTATTTCTTAAGATATGAATTTTTGAAAATTTCTCGATTTTTAACAAATACATATAATTACGTGTTTGCAAAGTTTTAATTAAAAAATCATCACTCAAAGATTTAATGATTTGGAAAAACGATCTTAAGCACTTTAAATAGTAACAAGATTTGCTTCAAGTTGCTCTTTATTTCAGAGCGATATCTCAATTGGTTCTTGAGATACGTTTTTTTGAATACGATCGCATCCATTTTTTTCTTGAAAAATACGGTTTTGTTTAAGAATCTTTATCTCAATAATTAAAAGATACATTGAAAATAAATGACTTCTATCATTGAAATGCTGAGGATTTCCTCTATAATTATCACAAATTGCATTGTGATATCTATTTTAAGTAACTGCAGTACTTAAACATACAGTAATTTATACATACTATATGAATTTGTGTCTTTATTAATGTAAACCATTTCTAGAAATAGACGTTTATTATAAACCGACTCTCTGTCTAAAATCTTAACGTTGTTAAAATCAAAATGATGACCTTCCTTAATATGATGGTAATCAAGAGCACTTCTATTCTCATTTCTACCCCTACAATCATCCCAATGTTGTTTAAGTCTAATCCCGAAATACTGCGCTGTAGTACCAATGTACATTCCTTCACAATTAACGCAAGGAATAGTTTAAATGTTGTTAGATTGTTGTAAAATAGGAACGTTGTCCTTGGTTTTTGAAAAAACTCTATTAAGTGGTAAGCAATTATATTTAGCAAATTTAATATTGAACTGATCGAAAAAGGAGATGAACCTAGATGTAAAGTCTTTGATGCAGGGTATTTTTACATATTTAAGCTGTGTTGTTGCTTCAACAACATCAGACCTTTTGCCACCATCACAAGAACTTATGGAAGTTACTAAAGAATGATTGAGAATTCCATTCAAAAGACGAAGTGGATAACCGTTATTAACAAAAACATTCAACAGTTTTTCTAGGTTATGTTTAAGAAAGGAAGGATGAGAGAGTTTTAAAACTCTATGCTTCATCCCCTTCACAGTATTAATCTTTTGGTTCATTGGATGATTAGAAAAGAAGTTGATGTATCGACCCGTGTAAGTTGGTTTAGTATACCAATCGAGGAGGATCATTTGATCCTCACTTTTCATCACTCGGGAATCCAAGAAGGGTACTGAACCATCCGTCTCCGTCTCCATTGTAAATCGAATACTAATATTGTAACTATTGAAAACATCTAATATAGTGTTGAGATGATCACCTGGTACCGAACAAATTATGTCATCAAAATATTTGAAAATGAATGGTAATTCAAACGGTAACTTAGGAATACAATAATCTAGCAAATTATCCATCACCATAGCGGCCAAAATTGGACTTAGAGGACTTCTCATAGGCATACCAAAAATTTGATTGTAGAATACACCATTAAATGTAAACGACGACGATGTCCAAACTTGTGTTATCTTCTAGATGGCTCTAGTTATTAACTATGGTCTGTTTTACCAATTTTAAGGGAATGTTCGTAAATAAGGAAACAACATCAAGAGATATAATCACGTAGGTGGGAGGTAGAATAAGGGTCCTCATTCTTTCAGCAAAAGTAAAAGAATCTTTAATATTATATTCAGTCCTTTCCGCGAACGTCGACGTTAGTATATTAGAAATTTAGATAAATCCCACAAAAGAAATAATCGGACGCAACGGGCAGTCCAAATTTATGCACCTTAGGCAACCACTAGTATTTTGAAATTGTACCATTATGGCAAATCAGTTGTGAATAAGTATTCCTATCCATGTATTCTTTATCTAATAGTACTTTTATAAGCTTATTCATTTTTGTTTGAATTTTCGTTGTTGGATCTTTGTTAATTATTTTATAAGTTGATTGATCGTTTAAAAGTTGTAAAGATTTAGTAATGTATTCTGATTTGTTCATTACGACTGTAATTTGACCTTTATCAGCTTTAAGGAGTAACGAGGGATCATCTCTCTCTTCCTTGATGAAGGAAATAGTTTTTTTTTTTAAATTAGTTGTTAAATTAGTACATCTAGCTCTATCAAAGTCTTGCAAAGTCAAACTTAGGATCAAGAGACAAAAGGTTACTTATATTAGTCGGTATCTCTATATCCTGACAAACCTATAACATTCACACATAATGATAAGATGAGAAACTTAAATCTAGAATTTATGTCTCACTACATAGTGATTCCCTCTAACAAAACCCTCTCGCGCGCTGAATTTTCGAAACAATGGTCAGAAATACAGAATGAATATAAAAGCAATAGTGATGACATCATTTCTTTCAACAAAGAGGGATTTTTAATCAAAAGTAAACTGTAGAAACCACGAATGAAAATTCTTCTAGACTCATTAAAGAACAAGAATACCATAGCTGATTACAAAGAAAGTCAGCCCTACACACCTAAGCGTAAAACCCAATTCAATGAATCCTACTCAGCTATTATATGCAATGTTGAGCTAGATATTACTGACGAATAAATTAGTAATTTCTTAACTCTGAAAAATATAGTCCACCGTTACTGCAAACGCATCATATCGCGTGCAACAAATAAACCGACAAGAAAAATTAGATTAATTACTGGTGATGCAAATGTTTTTGAACGCCTTGTTAAAGAGGGACTATACTTTTTGCATAATCATTACGTAATCATAGTAAGCGATGCACCTCCACCTACACCTATACCATGTTCAAAATGTTCAGCTTTTGCACATACTACTGAAAACTGCAATAACGATCTAACATGCGGAAAACAACATAGCAAAATGCAATTCAACACGATCCGAAGCCTGCCAAGCATGCGGTGACGACGGACATCAGGCATGGTCTTTTAAATGCAAGAAAAGACCCCACAAACCATTAGAAGGAATAAAAATAAAATCAGCTAACATAAAAACCGAAGAGATCGAATACTCAATAACGAATAATTCCAGAATACACAATCCTATTTCTACCCATGATTACATCATCGAAACATATATCTACGAACTAAACAAACCTAAAAATTCAAACAGACAAGAGTTAATCGAAAAACTAAAAATAAGATTTGCAGAACAATTTAACATTGACACATTTGTAAACATATCAGGAAACCGAGCCTACATTGTGATGTTTGATCGGTTGGACTTAAATGCACCCCCTGCAACCGCCCCGATTAATGGTAATCAAATGACGATGGAAATATGTGAAACATTACCCACCGAACCTGGCTACATATAGCAATCATCAGAATCATCAAACATCTCACGTGATCATATGAAAGTTATATATGCAAATATCAACAGCTTCAACAACAAAAAACACCTAGTACTTAATTACATCCAACAAAATGACACTGACTTAGCTCTGTTCACCGAAACCAAAATGAAGACAGACCGAACCATTCAGTACAGAAACTGGGATACCATCCAAAGGCAAGGCTACCAAAATACAACAGCCAGAGGAGGTTCTATTATACTATCGAATCTAACATGCAACCTAAACAAAGCAAATCCTCCTTTCATAAATAATCCTTTCAACGAATGCCTACACGGTTTTATCCCATTCCACGATGAACAACTTCATATCTTTCTTGTATATTGTCACCCTCTTCCCTACTAGAAACAAATATCTTTAGAAAGGCATCCCAATTCACTTTTGCAATAGTTATCGGTGACTAACCTCAACCTAAACCAGACCAAAAGAAAACAACTCCAAACATTCTTGGACTACTCCAATTTTGTAAAAAGACACACAAACCCAACGTTCATTATGGCAGGAAACAACGACACCACACCGGACGTTGTTATCCATACCAGCAATCTAAATAATATCATTACCAACATTGAAACAACAGAAGATTTATGTTTGGATCATCACATCAAAATCAGTTTACCAGTACACACACACATAAATGAACAAACAACCATACACGACCTAAGACGAAATAACATGGACATGGAAAATTATTTAAATACAACACATAACAAATCCATAAACATGAAACTAATCTCCGACTTCCAATTAAAAGTCACAAACACTATTATCAAACACACACCAAAAATAATAAATACACCCTTCCAGTACTACCTGCCTGCAGAAATCATCAATACGATCAAAAATAAATGAAGAATATACAGGGAATACATAAGATCAAAAGACCCAAACAAAAAAACGGAATATAACAAAGCTATTAAAGAAATTTGTAAAGCGATCAAAACATTCCAACAGGATCAATGGTTGAAGGTATGCGCAGAAATAAACCGAGACCAAGGACGCACCTTTTGTAAGTTAAGTTAAGTAAGTTTTGTAAGTTATAAAGTTAAGATGATTCCAACGTTAATATTCGAAGACAGAGAACACAAAACAAATAGTGAAAAATGCGAAGCATTAGCAAAACATTTCTATAACGAGTTTAGCCCAACCGAGAATGTTTTATTTGACACAAACATCAAATTAATGGTGGAGAAATGGTACGAGAATTTCACAAATCAAAATAATGACTTAGAAACAACTACCGATATAGACGAAGACGAATACATGGAACACATTATCAAAGGAAAAAACTCAGCCCCCTAGTCACAAAACATCTGTTAAGAAACCTCAATCACACGATTCACGAATTCATTCAAAAATCCATGAATTACTGCCGAAAATCACGACAATTTTCAAACATATGGAAATGCGGTATCATTATTCCGATTAAACTAATTGGTCAAACTAAAAGCTATAAACCAATAACACTCCTTATAGTGTTAGGTAAAATCCTTGAAAACATCATAAATAAACGAATTTGGTTTCAAACAAAATAACTCCACATTACATCCATTAATCACGCTTATAAACAACATACAATTCAATCACAAAGTACACAAAAAACAATGACATTAACAAAGCTTTCGATTCGGTATGGCACTTGGGACTTCTTTCCAAATTTAAAAAAAATGGGCATTAAAAACAACCTGATTAAATTAATTGATAAATCATTGCAAATAAGAATAAACGAGACATTTTCATCTCCTTTCTCACCTAAACAAGGAGTACCACCTTATACAATATATACTGCTATGACATATACGCAGAAGACCAGAACTAATTCAACCCAGAGTTGTATATTTTGCAGTATGCGGACGACACCACGCTTATTTCACATAACTTTACTACCAAATATTGGAATGGTTACACACCTAACCCGAAAAAATTTCAAATGGTTATCCCAAACCACCGAATATCCGATAGATCTCCTGGAATAGTTGATGGCAATGTTTACATCTTGGAAATATCTTGGTATAACGGTAGATAATGGCATAAAACTATCTAAGCACTTAAAAAATACAAAAGACGAGGCAATTAAAAGAGTGAAACTATTTCGATCGCTAACTTACAAAGACCAAGGTATCAATACCAGTACCGCAATGATAATATACAAAGCCATATGCAGGCCAGTCTTAGATTATGGTCACGCTCTCACAATCAACTCCATAAAGAACACTAAGGAGATCATTAACAAAGCTGAAAGAACATGCTTAAGGATCATAAGTAAAATCCGACATCGAAACAACCCCTTGCACAACATCAGCAATAAAGATCTATACGATATAACACAAATAAAACCAATTCAATTAAGACACTAAACAAGAAATTCATAAATAAAAGTCTCAACACACAAATATTGGATCGGGTGTGTCAAAGAAGACGGAATAGTACCAATAACCGCAAACTTTTAACAGTGTACGAAGCACTGATGGCAGAGCAGGAAGAAGAAAATTGAAATGCTTGTTAGACCAAACAAAAATTATAACTTTATTTAAGTATTTCTATTTATACTATTTATATTATTCACACATTATGTTGTATATATACAATATATGTAAAGACAGAAACATGTAAAGGCGGAAAGACCTGGGCTTTACATGTCGGCGGTCGGTAGTCAATAAAAGAATTATTTCTCTCTATAAGAAAATTTTCCAAATTTCGGTTAATACTATCAAAATTAATATGATTAATTGAGTAAAAACTAAAAAGAAAAAGTTATTAGAAAAAAAATGAGGTTATGTTAATAAAGTTTTTACAAAATGAATATTTCCAAGAATTCATCATAAATAATATCATTTTTCAGATCATAAATAATAAATCCATTTATGAAGAAATCTTAAAATTAAATCAATAATTTAGATATTAACTACAAAATTTATTAATTTTTTTCATCACCATGGTAACGTAGGTTATTAACTTAAAAAATAATGAAATTAAAATTTGATTCTTGACTTAATAAAAAAGAATTTATCCAAATATTTATCAAATTGTGCAAGAACATTTTTGTATCATATAATAATTTTTCATCATATTAATTGATGAATTTGTGGCTTTAAACTTTAAATAAAAGGTTATTTTTTGTTTATAATAAAATTAACTGTCAACTTATTTTCTTTAATTTTTCTAAAGTATAAGAAAATTTTCCAAATTTCGGTTACACCATCAATATTAATTAAATATCAATATTATCAAAATAATATTGATTATTTCGAAGAATCCCTCGATTTTGAGATAAATAATAAATATTGTTAAAGGAATGTTTATTCGTCTTGAAGAAATTAAAAATATTTTTATTTAATTTTGTACTTTTTCTATAAAGACGAATGTTATTTGCTTGCCATGGTTCAACCGGTTTCGGCCCTGTTTAGGCCATCTTCAGGAACTTTCAAGTATTGTTGATCTTAGATTACTTAAAATTTGTTGGAGAAAATTTGAATTTCTAAATTTATACAAGACATTGGAAAAATCCCAATTAAGTCCAGCAGCTTACATCTTAAGAATTAAGTGAGATATTTTCAAATTGACTTCACTTTTAGAAAGTAGATGCTCCAATTAGTAGTTGAAAGTAATTTCATAACAATTTTCAAAAAAATCGATTTTTCAGGAATTTATAAATTTATACAAAATGCCGGAAGAATCCCAATTAAGTTCAGCAGCTTATATCTTAAGAACTAAGTGAGACATTTTCAAATTGACTTCACTTTTAGAAAGTAGATGCCCTAATTAGTAATTGAAAGTAATTTCATAACAATTTTCCAAAGAATCGATTTTTCAGGAATTTATAAATTTATACAAAATGCCGGAAGAATCCCAATTAAGTTCAGCAGCTTATATCTTAAGAACTAAGTGAGATATTTTCAAATTGACTTCACTTTTAGAAAGTAGATGCCCCAATTAGTAATTGAAAGTAATTTCGTAACAATTTTAAAAAATCAATTTTTCATGAATTTTTAAATTTATACAAAGTATCGGAAGAATCCCAATTAAGTTTAGCACCTTATATCTCAAGAAATAAGTGAGATATTTTCAAATTTACTTCACTTTTAGAAAGTAGATGCTCCAATTAGTAATTGAAAGTAATTTCATAACAATTTTCCAAAGAATCGATTTTTCAGGAATTTATAAATTTATACAAAATGCCGGAAGAATCCCAATTAAGTTCAGCAGCTTATATCTCAAGAAATAACTGAGATATTTTCAAATTTACTTCACTTTTAGAAAGTAGATGCTCCAATTAGTAGTTGAAAGTAATTTCATAACAATTTTCAAAAAAATCGATTCTTCAGGAATTTATAAATTTATACAAAATGCCGGAAGAATCCCAATTAAGTTCAGCAGCTTATATCTTAAGAACTAAGTGAGATATTTTCAAATTGACTTCACTTTTAGAAAGTAGATGTCCTAATTAGTAATTGAAAGTAATTTCGTAACAATTTTAAAAAATCAATTTTTCATGAATTTTTAAATTTATACAAAGTATCGGAAGAATCCCAATTAAGTTTAGCACCTTATATCTCAAGAAATAAGTGAGATATTTTCAAATTTACTTCACTTTTAGAAAGTAGATGCTCCAATTAGTAATTGAAAGTAATTTCATAACAATTTTCCAAAGAATCGATTTTTCAGGAATTTATAAATTTATACAAAATGCCGGAAAAATACCAATTAAGTTCAGCAGCTTATATCTCAAGAAATAAGTGAGATATTTTCAAATTTACTTCACTTTTAGAAAGTAGATGCTCCAATTAGTAATTGAAAGTAATTTCATAACAATTTTTCAAAAAATCGATTTTTCAGGAATTTTTAAATTTATACAAAATATCGGAAGAATCCCAATTAAGTTCAGCGACTTATATCTCAAGAAATAAGTGAGATATTTTCAAATCGACTTCACTTTTAGAAAGTGGATGCTCCAATTAGTTATTGAAAATAATTTCATAACAATTTTTCAAAAAATCGATTTTTCATGAATTTTTAAATTTATACAAAGTATCGGAAGAATCCCAATTAAGTTTAGCACCTTATATCTCAAGAAATAAGTGAGATATTTTCAAATTGACTTCACTTTTAGAAAGTGGATGCTCCAATTAGTAATTGAAAATAATTTCGTAACAATTGTTCAAAAAATCGATTTTTCAGGAATTTTTAAATTTATACAAAATATCGGAAGAATCCCAATTAAGTTCAGCAGCTTACATCTCAAGAAATAAGTGAGATATTTTCAAATCGACTTCACTTTTAGAAAGTGGATGCTCCAGTTAGTTATTGAAAATAATTTCATATCAATTTTTCAAAAAATCGATTTTTCATGAATTTTTAAATTTATACAAAATATCGGAAGAATCCCAATTAAGTTTAGCACCTTATATCTCAAGAAATAAGTGAGATATTTTCAAATTGACTTCACTTTTAGAAAGTGGATGCTCCAATTAGTTACTGAAAATAATTTCATAACAATTTTTCAAAAAATCGATTTTTCATGAATTTTTAAATTTATACAAAGTATCGGAAGAATCCCAATTAAGTTTAGCACCTTATATCTCAAGAAATAAGTGAGATATTTTCAAATTGACTTCACTTTTAGAAAGTGGATGCTCCAATTAGTAATTGAAAATAATTTCGTAACAATTGTTCAAAAAATCGATTTTTCAGGAATTTTTAAATTTATACAAAATATCGGAAGAATCCCAATTAAGTTCAGCAGCTTATATCTCAAGAAATAAGTGAGATATTTTCAAATCGACTTCACTTTTAGAAAGTGGATGCTCCAATTAGTTATTGAAAATAATTTCATAACAATTTTTCAAAAAATCGATTTTTCATGAATTTTTAAATTTATACAAAGTATCGGAAGAATCCCAATTAAGTTTAGCACCTTATATCTCAAGAAATAAGTGAGATATTTTCAAATTGACTTCACTTTTAGAAAGTGGATGCTCCAATTAGTTACTGAAAATAATTTCATAACAATTTTTCAAAAAATCGATTTTTCATGAATTTTTAAATTTATACAAAGTATCGGAAGAATCCCAATTAAGTTTAGCACCTTATATCTCAAGAAATAAGTGAGATATTTTCAAATTGACTTCACTTTTAGAAAGTGGATGCTCCAATTAGTAATTGAAAATAATTTCGTAACAATTGTTCAAAAAATCGATTTTTCAGGAATTTTTAAATTTATACAAAATATCGGAAGAATCCCAATTAAGTTCAGCAGCTTATATCTCAAGAAATAAGTGAGATATTTTCAAATCGACTTCACTTTTAGAAAGTGGATGCTCCAATTAGTTATTGAAAATAATTTCATAACAATTTTTCAAAAAATCGATTTTTCATGAATTTTTAAATTTATACAAAGTATCGGAAGAATCCCAATTAAGTTTAGCACCTTATATCTCAAGAAATAAGTGAGATATTTTCAAATTGACTTCACTTTTAGAAAGTGGATGTTCCAATTAGTAATTGAAAATAATTTCGTAACAATTGTTCAAAAAATCGATTTTTCAGGAATTTTTAAATTTATACAAAATATCGGAAGAATCCCAATTAAGTTCAGCAGCTTATATCTCAAGAAATAAGTGAGATATTTTCAAATCGACTTCACTTTTAGAAAGTGGATGCTCCAATTAGTTATTGAAAATAATTTCATAACAATTTTTCAAAAAATCGATTTTTCATGAATTTTTAAATTTATACAAAGTATCGGAAGAATCCCAATTAAGTTTAGCACCTTATATCTCAAGAAATAAGTGAGATATTTTCAAATTGACTTCACTTTTAGAAAGTGGATGCTCCAATTAGTAATTGAAAATAATTTCGTAACAATTGTTCAAAAAATCGATTTTTCAGGAATTTTTAAATTTATACAAAATATCGGAAGAATCCCAATTAAGTTCAGCAGCTTATATCTCAAGAAATAAGTGAGATATTTTCAAATCGACTTCACTTTTAGAAAGTGGATGCTCCAATTAGTTATTGAAAATAATTTCATAAAAATTTTTCAAAAAATCGATTTTTCATGAATTTTTAAATTTATACAAAGTATCGGAAAAATCCCAATTAAGTTTAGCACCTTATATCTCAAGAAATAAGTGAGATATTTTCAAATTGACTTCACTTTTAGAAAGTGGATGCTCCAATTAGTTATTGAAAATAATTTCATAACAATTTTTCAAAAAATCGATTTTTCATGAATTTTTAAATTTATACAAAATATCGGAAGAATCCCAATTAAGTTTAGCACCTTATATCTCAAGAAATAAGTGAGATATTTTCAAATTGACTTCACTTTTAGAAAGTGGATGCTCCAATTAGTAATTGAAAATAATTTCGTAACAATTGTTCAAAAAATCGATTTTACAGGAATTTTTAAATTTATACAAAATATCGGAAGAATCCCAATTAAGTTCAGCAGCTTATATCTCAAGAAATAAGTGAGATATTTTCAAATCGACTTCACTTTTAGAAAGTGGATGCTCCAATTAGTTATTGAAAATAATTTCATAAAAATTTTTCAAAAAATCGATTTTTCATGAATTTTTAAATTTATACAAAATATCGGAAGAATCCCAATTAAGTTTAGCACCTTATATCTCAAGAAATAAGTGAGATATTTTCAAATTGACTTCACTTTTAGAAAGTGGATGCTCCAATTAGTAATTGAAAATAATTTCGTAACAATTGTTCAAAAAATCGATTTTACAGGAATTTTTAAATTTATACAAAATATCGGAAGAATCCCAATTAAGTTCAGCAGCTTATATCTCAAGAAATAAGTGAGATATTTTCAAATCGACTTCACTTTTAGAAAGTGGATGCTCCAATTAGTTATTGAAAATAATTTCATAACAATTTTTCAAAAAATCGATTTTTCATGAATTTTTAAATTTATACAAAGTATCGGAAGAATCCCAATTAAGTTTAGCACCTCATATCTCAAGAAATAAGTGAGATATTTTCAAGTTGACTTCACTTTTAGAAAGTGGATGCTCCAATTAGTAATTGAAAATAATTTCGTAACAATTGTTCAAAAAATCGATTTTTCAGGAATTTTTAAATTTATACAAAATATCGGAAGAATCCCAATTAAGTTCAGCAGCTTATATCTCAAGAAATAAGTGAGATATTTTCAAATCGACTTCACTTTTAGAAAGTGGATGCTCCAATTAGTTATTGAAAATAATTTCATAAAAATTTTTCAAAAAATCGATTTTTCATGAATTTTTAAATTTATACAAAGTATCGGAAAAATCCCAATTAAGTTTAGCACCTTATATCTCAAGAAATAAGTGAGATATTTTCAAATTGACTTCACTTTTAGAAAGTGGATGCTCCAATTAGTAATTGAAAATAATTTCGTAACAATTGTTCAAAAAATCGATTTTTCAGGAATTTTTAAATTTATACAAAATATCGGAAGAATCCCAATTAAGTTCAGCAGCTTATATCTCAAGAAATAAGTGAGATATTTTCAAATCGACTTCACTTTTAGAAAGTGGATGCTCCAATTAGTTATTGAAAATAATTTCATAACAATTTTTCAAAAAATCGATTTTTCATGAATTTTTAAATTTATACAAAGTATCGGAAGAATCCCAATTAAGTTTAGCACCTTATATCTCAAGAAATAAGTGAGATATTTTCAAATTGACTTCACTTTTAGAAAGTGGATGCTCCAATTAGTAATTGAAAATAATTTCGTAACAATTTTTTAAAAAATCGATTTTTCATGAATTTTTAAATTTATACCAAATATCGGAAGAATTCTAATTAAATTCAGCAGCTTATATCTCAAGAACTAAGTGAGATATTTTCAAATTGACTTCACATTTAGAAAGTGAATGCTCCAATTAGTAATTGAAAGTAATTTCATAACAATTTTTCAAAAAATCGATTTTTCAGAAATTTTTAAATTTATAAAAATATCGGAAGCATCACAATTAAGTTCAGCAGCTTATATCTCAAGAAATAAGTGAGATATTTTCAAATTGACTTTACTTTTAGAAAGTAGATGCTCCAATTAGTAATTGAAAGTAATTTCGTAACAATTGTTGAAAAAATCGATTTTTCAGGAATTTTTAAATTTATACAAAATATCGGAAGAATTCTAATTAAATTCAGCAGCTTATATCTCAAGAACTAAGTGAGATATTTTCAAATTGACTTCACATTTAGAAACTGAATGCTCCAATTAGTTATTGAAAATAATTTCATAACAGTTTTTCAAAAAATCGAATTTTCAGGAATTTTTAAATTTATACAAAATATCGCAAGAATCCCAATTAGCTTTAGCAGCTTATATCTCAAGAAATAAGTGAGATATTTTTAAATTGACTTTACTTTTAGAAAGTAGATGCTCCAATTAGTAATTGAATGTAATTTCGTAACAATTGTTGAAAAAATCGATTTTTCAGGAATTTTTGAATTTATACAAAATATCGGAAGAATCCCAATTAAGTTCAGCAGCTTATATCTCAAGAAATAAGTGAGATATTTTCAAATCGACTTCACTTTTAGAAAGTGGATGCTCCAATTAGTTATTGAAAATAATTTCATAACAATTTTTCAAAAAATCGATTTTTCATGAATTTTTAAATTTATACAAAGTATCGGAAGAATCCCAATTAAGTTTAGCACCTCATATCTCAAGAAATAAGTGAGATATTTTCAAGTTGACTTCACTTTTAGAAAGTGGATGCTCCAATTAGTAATTGAAAATAATTTCGTAACAATTGTTCAAAAAATCGATTTTTCAGGAATTTTTAAATTTATACAAAATATCGGAAGAATCCCAATTAAGTTCAGCAGCTTATATCTCAAGAAATAAGTGAGATATTTTCAAATCGACTTCACTTTTAGAAAGTGGATGCTCCAATTAGTTATTGAAAATAATTTCATAAAAATTTTTCAAAAAATCGATTTTTCATGAATTTTTAAATTTATACAAAGTATCGGAAAAATCCCAATTAAGTTTAGCACCTTATATCTCAAGAAATAAGTGAGATATTTTCAAATTGACTTCACTTTTAGAAAGTGGATGCTCCAATTAGTAATTGAAAATAATTTCGTAACAATTGTTCAAAAAATCGATTTTTCAGGAATTTTTAAATTTATACAAAATATCGGAAGAATCCCAATTAAGTTCAGCAGCTTATATCTCAAGAAATAAGTGAGATATTTTCAAATCGACTTCACTTTTAGAAAGTGGATGCTCCAATTAGTTATTGAAAATAATTTCATAACAATTTTTCAAAAAATCGATTTTTCATGAATTTTTAAATTTATACAAAGTATCGGAAGAATCCCAATTAAGTTTAGCACCTTATATCTCAAGAAATAAGTGAGATATTTTCAAATTGACTTCACTTTTAGAAAGTGGATGCTCCAATTAGTAATTGAAAATAATTTCGTAACAATTTTTTAAAAAATCGATTTTTCATGAATTTTTAAATTTATACCAAATATCGGAAGAATTCTAATTAAATTCAGCAGCTTATATCTCAAGAACTAAGTGAGATATTTTCAAATTGACTTCACATTTAGAAAGTGAATGCTCCAATTAGTAATTGAAAGTAATTTCATAACAATTTTTCAAAAAATCGATTTTTCAGAAATTTTTAAATTTATAAAAATATCGGAAGCATCACAATTAAGTTCAGCAGCTTATATCTCAAGAAATAAGTGAGATATTTTCAAATTGACTTTACTTTTAGAAAGTAGATGCTCCAATTAGTAATTGAAAGTAATTTCGTAACAATTGTTGAAAAAATCGATTTTTCAGGAATTTTTAAATTTATACAAAATATCGGAAGAATTCTAATTAAATTCAGCAGCTTATATCTCAAGAACTAAGTGAGATATTTTCAAATTGACTTCACATTTAGAAACTGAATGCTCCAATTAGTTATTGAAAATAATTTCATAACAGTTTTTCAAAAAATCGAATTTTCAGGAATTTTTAAATTTATACAAAATATCGCAAGAATCCCAATTAGCTTTAGCAGCTTATATCTCAAGAAATAAGTGAGATATTTTTAAATTGACTTTACTTTTAGAAAGTAGATGCTCCAATTAGTAATTGAATGTAATTTCGTAACAATTGTTGAAAAAATCGATTTTTCAGGAATTTTTGAATTTATACAAAATATCGGAAGAATCCCAATTAAGTTCATCAGCTTATATCTCAAGAAATAAGTGAGATATTTTCAAATTGACTTCACTTTTAGAAAGTAGATGCTCCAATTAGTAATTGAAAGTAATTTCGTAACAATTTTTCAAAAAATCGATTTTTCAGGAATTTTTAAATTTATACAAAATATTGGAAAAATCCCAATTAAGTTGAACAGCTTATATCTCAAGTTCTGAGTGAGATATCTCTGAACTGACTTCATATTTCGAAAATAGATTCTCCAATTAACAATTGAAAGTAATTTCATAATAATTTTTCAAAAAATCGATTTTTAAAGAATTTTTAAATTTATGTAAAATATTGGAAAAATCCAAATTAAGTCCAACATCTTATATCTTAAAAAATAAGTGAGAAATTTGAAAACTGACTTCATTTTCGGAAGGTAGATGCTTCAATTAGTAATTAAAAGTAATTTCGTAACAATTTTCCAAAAAACCGATTTTTAAAGAATTTTTAAATTTATACAAAATATTAGAAAAATCTCAATTAAGTTCATCGAATAATAAACTTTTAACTAACACTTTATAGAAGTTAATAACTAATTCGAAAAAAAATATAAATAATTATAATATAAATTTAATAATGTGGCATGATTATATTAATAATAAAATAATTTTGCGCCACCTTTGTCAACTAGAAAAATAAATATCAAGAGTATTTTGTCTTTAATTTTTGAATATAAAATTAATTATTAATTTTTTAATTATTACCCAATCATTTTTATTGTATTATGGGTGTTTTAATAACAAAATTAAATCAGTTAAAAGAACTGTTCGTTAAGAGTGTAACGTATCTAACTTGATACGTTATAAATCGCAAGACAAAATTAAAATAGAATTTGTGTTAATTTAAAATTTCAAATAAAACAGCTCATTTTTTATGTTTAATTGTTGAATTATAATGTATTTGCATTCTAGAAACCCGGCTGCAGTAAATAACTTTTCCAAGCAATTAATTCGACACAATAGAGAAATTTTATCAACAAACAGTGTTCAATGCTGAGGATGTTTAAACAAGTTAATTTAATCCTTGAAATCTTATTGTCCGGTTTATAATTAAAAGGTTCGTGATAAATAAAATTACGAATTTAAGCCAAGTAGATCTTGCATAATAAAATTTGTCGTTGGCGTACTTGGACTATTGCCTACATTATATTCATTTTATTTACTTTAAACGCAAAAATAACCGAGGTGTAACGTTTCATTTTTAATGGGTCTAAATAAAGTGAGGTCGGAGAGAAGTCGTAAACAATTTAAACGCATCTCAGCTTCCTGTTATCTCTAAGAATCTAAATTTTCGCTAAAATTAAGTCGTTACTCATAAACACGACGGTAATTGTTTAAGTCATTTAAGTCACGAGACTTTAAGATCTCCCAGGCTATTATTTAAGAGAAAATAAACTTTTATCGAAGTCAGGATTTTAATGAAAAATGTGATAACAGATTTATTTAATTTTTTTATTCGAATATGATGTTAATTAAATATGCGCTTACCAAATCGTTTCAAAAACACCGAAATCTCGATGGGCTCGTACGATATCAAATGGTTCCTTATTTTCATCGTTTTCTCAACCTTCCCGAATTCTTTTAAATGCGCGTTTATTTCGTCCAGTTTCTTTTTAACGGCGATTTCCTCCAAAGTTCGTTTCATTTTCGTTTCGAAAACGTCGTCGTCCTCTTCGTTGTACTCGAATCCGTTTAAATCGACGAATTGGTTGTTTAATCCTAAAGGTTCGGATGTGGTCATTTTCTTTTCGTAAAATTCAATTTACTAAAGAAATAATCTAGATAAATTTAAAAAAAAATTATTATTAAGAATTAAATTTATTGAGGCAGGGTGCCCAACGTAAAATTACGTCAATTTGAAAAATAATTACAGTTACATTCAAAAATTAATTATTGTATAATTAATTGTTGATTTTTTAATATTATTAAAAAAATTTAACCAATTCGTTCTTACCAATTAATCGTATTTTAACCAACTACAAATTCACTTTGTCCTTCGTCATTATGCATTTCCCCAATCGATATTTTTTATAATTTATTCAAAAGTTTAGATTGATTGGGAGCAAAAAGCAGAGGAGGGAAATTTTATTTAACCCTTCGTCGGGCGCATTATTAGTGCAAAGAAATTTAGGCGCAATGTACTTATAATAATCGCAACACACATTCTTAATTAACACTTTAAAAGCATCTATTGATATTCAATGGCAGTTTTAACCAAGAAAAAAAAGTATATTGATAAGAGAACGCATTTATTAAAGAAAATAATACATATAAAAAATTATTAAAAAAATTTTACCAAGAAAAAGGAAGAATATTAGAAAAAACGAATTTATTTTCAAAATAATGTGTAAAAAATATATTAAAAAATTATTGTTGTCTTCTTCATTCAGAGTCAGTTTCTTCGGAAGAAGGCCGACATTGACATGCATCATAACAGGTACCGCACACCCTAAACTCTATTAAACGAATATTGTTTAATAGGTTTTTTTTCGTTCTTTAATAGTTAGTGAACCAGAAAAGCATAATCCGTGATCAGTTACAACCTAGATATGACAAGATTGCGGGAATAAAGAGAAAAGTTTCGAAATACACACTAAAAATCCAGAACGCATTACAAATTGGTTATTACAGTTTAACGTCAAAATCTCTAAAACATCAAAATTGATGATCTTTATTGCAAAACTTTTTCATAATTCAAAAATCAAAATGGATGATCAAAGACCTCACTCGTGAAAATTGTTCATAATGATCTGGAAAAGCATAATTCATAACCAGTTACAACCTGAAAATAAAGAATTTGCGAAAATACAGCAAATATCTTCAAAATATCATAATTTCGGATTTTCAGTACAAAAATTAATCACAATTCAAAACTGAAAATAGATAGAAAGATACTTTTTGTATAAATATTGTTGATAATGAACTATAAACACTTAATTCATAACTAGATGGAACCTAGATATACAACTGGAGAATTGTTAAAAAATCTGCAAAAGTGCCCTCATTTAAAAGATTTTAAAAGAAAATTGTCTAATATTACACAATTGTGTTTTTTAAATCATCTATATATTTTTGATTCATTTCTAATATTTTACTGGTTTCAAACTTACGTATTTTGTTTAATTAAACAATAAAAATCAAAACAGGTTTGTATCACAATCAACATTAAGAAAGCAGTACAAAATAGAAGGCTCGTTTACTACCATCTTCTGCTTAGTAATTGAAAGTAATTTTATAACAATTTTTCAAAATATCGATTTTTCAGAAATTTTTAAATTTATACAAACTATTGAAAAAATTCTAATTAAGCTCAACAGATTACATCTCACGAACTAAGCGAGATATTTTCAAATTGACTTCACTTTCAGAATGTGGATGCTCCAATTAGTAATTGAAAATAATTTCATAACAACTTTCCTAAAAAATCGTTTTTTCAAGAATATTTAAATTTATACAAAATATTGGAAAAATCCCAATTAAATTCAGAAGATTATATCTCAAGAACTAAGTGAGATATTTCCAAATTGGTTTCACTTTTAGAAAGTAGGTGCTCCAATTAGTAATTGAAAGTAATTTCGTAACCATTTTTCAAAAAATCGATTTGTCAGGAATTTTTAAATTTATTCAAAATATTGGAAACATCCCAATTAAGTTCAGAAGATTATATCTCAAGAACTAAGTGAGATATTTTCAAATTGATTTCACTTTTAGAAAGTAGATGCTCCAATTAGTAATTGAAAGTAATTTCATAACAATTTTTCAAAAAATCCAATTTTCAGGAATTTTTAAATTTACTCAAAATATTGGAAACATCCCAATTAAGTTCAGCAGCTTATATCTCAAGAAATAAGTGAGATATTTTCAAATTGACTTTACTTTTAGAAAGTAGATGCTCCAATTAGTAATTGAAAGTAATTTCGTAACAATTTTTGAAAAAATCGATTTTTCAGGAATTTTTAAATTTATACAAAATATCGGAAGAATCCCAATTAAGTTCATAAGCTTATGTCTCAAGAAATAAGTGAAATATTTTCAAATTGACTTCACTTTTAGAAAGTAGATGCTCCAATTAGTAATTGAAAGTAATTTCATAACAATTTTTCAAAAAATCCATTTTTCAGGAATTTTTAAATTTATTTAAAATATTGGAAAAATCCCAATTAAATTCAGAACATTATAGCTCAAGAACTAAGTGAGACATTTTCAAATTGCCTTCACTTTTAGAAAGTAGATGCTCCAATTAGTAATTGAAAGTAATTTCATAACAATTTTTCAAAAAATCCATTTTTCAGGAATTTTTAAATTTATTCAAAATATTGGAAACATCCCAATTAAGTTCAGAAGATTATACCTTAAGAATTAAGTGAGATATTTTCAAATTGATTTCACTTTTAGAAAGTAGATGCTCCAATTAGTAATTGAAAGTAATTTCATAACAACTTTTCAAAAAATCCATTTTTCAGGAATTTTTAAATTTATTCAAAATATTGGAAACATCCCAATTAAGTTCAGAAGATTATATCTTAAGAACTAAGTGAGATATTTTCCAATTGATTTCACTTTTAGAAAGTAGATGCTCCAATTAGTAATTGAAAGTAATTTCATAACAACTTTTCAAAAAATCCATTTTTCAGGAATTTTTAAATTTATTCAATATATTGGAAACATCCCAATTAAGTTCAGAAGATTATATCTTAAGAATTAAGTGAGATATTTTCAAATTGATTTCACTTTTAGAAAGTAGATGCTCCAGTTAGTAATTGAAAATAATTTCATAACAATTTTTCATAAAATCCATTTTTCAGGAATTTTTAAATTTATTCAAAATATTGGAAACATCCCAATTAAGTTCAAAAGATTATACCTTAAGAATTAAGTGAGATATTTTCAAATTGATTTCACTTTTAGAAAGTAGATGCTCCAATTAGTAATTGAAAGTAATTTCATAACAACTTTTCAAAAAATCCATTTTTCAGGAATTTTTAAATTTATTCAAAATATTGGAAACATCCCAATTAAGTTCAGAAGATTATATCTTAAGAACTAAGTGAGATATTTTCCAATTGATTTCACTTTTAGAAAGTAGATGCTCCAATTAGTAATTGAAAGTAATTTCATAACAACTTTTCAAAAAATCCATTTTTCAGGAATTTTTAAATTTATTCAAAATATTGGAAACATCCCAATTAAATTCAGAACATTATAGCTCAAGAACTAAGTGAGACATTTTCAAATTGCCTTCACTTTTAGAAAGTAGATGCTCCAATTAGTAATTGAAAGTAATTTCATAACAATTTTTCAAAAAATCCATTTTTCAGGAATTTTTAAATTTATTCAAAATATTGGAAACATCCCAATTAAGTTCAGAAGATTATACCTTAAGAATTACGTGAGATATTTTCAAATTGATTTCACTTTTAGAAAGTAGATGCTCCAATTAGTAATTGAAAGTAATTTCATAACAACTTTTCAAAAAATCCATTTTTCAGGAATTTTTAAATTTATTCAATATATTGGAAACATCCCAATTAAGTTCAGAAGATTATATCTTAAGAACTAAGTGAGATATTTTCCAATTGATTTCACTTTTAGAAAGTAGATGCTCCAATTAGTAATTGAAAGTAATTTCATAACAACTTTTCAAAAAATCCATTTTTCAGGAATTTTTAAATTTATTTAAAATATTGGAAAAATCCCAATTAAATTCAGAACATTATAGCTCAAGAACTAAGTGAGACATTTTCAAATTGCCTTCACTTTTAGAAAGTAGATGCTCCAATTAGTAATTGAAAGTAATTTCATAACAATTTTTCAAAAAATCCAATTTTCAGGAATTTTTAAATTTACTCAAAATATTGGAAACATCCCAATTAAGTTCAGCAGCTTATATCTCAAGAAATAAGTGATATATTTTCAAATTGACTTTACTTTTAGAAAGTAGATGCTCCAATTAGTAATTGAAAGTAATTTCGTAACAATTTATGAAAAAATCGATTTTTCAGGAATTTTTAAATTTATACAAAATATCGGAAGAATCCCAATTAAGTTCATAAGCTTATGTCTCAAGAAATAAGTGAAATATTTTCAAATTGACTTCACTTTTAGAAAGTAGATGCTCCAATTAGTAATTGAAAGTAATTTCATAACAATTTTTCAAAAAATCCATTTTTCAGGAATTTTTAAATTTATTTAAAATATTGGAAAAATCCCAATTAAATTCAGAACATTATAGCTCAAGAACTAAGTGAGACATTTTCAAATTGCCTTCACTTTTAGAAAGTAGATGCTCCAATTAGTAATTGAAAGTAATTTCATAACAATTTTTCAAAAAATCCAATTTTCAGGAATTTTTAAATTTACTCCAAATATTGGAAACATCCCAATTAAGTTCAGCAGCTTATATCTCAAGAAATAAGTGATATATTTTCAAATTGACTTTACTTTTAGAAAGTAGATGCTCCAATTAGTAATTGAAAGTAATTTCGTAACAATTTTTGAAAAAATCGATTTTTCAGGAATTTTTAAATTTATACAAAATATCGGAAGAATCCCAATTAAGTTCATAAGCTTATGTCTCAAGAAATAAGTGAAATATTTTCAAATTGACTTCACTTTTAGAAAGTAGATGCTCCAATTAGTAATTGAAAGTAATTTCATAACAATTTTTCAAAAAATCCATTTTTCAGGAATTTTTAAATTTATTTAAAATATTGGAAAAATCCCAATTAAATTCAGAACATTACAGATCAAGAACTAAGTGAGACATTTTCAAATTGCCTTCACTTTTAGAAAGTAGATGCTCCAATTAGTAATTGAAAATAATTTCATAACAATTTTTCAAAAAATCCAATTTTCAGGAATTTTTAAATTTACTCCAAATATTGGAAACATCCCAATTAAGTTCAGCAGCTTATATCTCAAGAAATAAGTGAGATATTTTCAAATTGACTTTACTTTTAGAAAGTAGATGCTCCAATTAGTAATTGAAAATAATTTCATAACAATTTTTCAAAAAACCGATTTCTCAAGAATTTTTAAATTTATTCAAAATATTGGAAACATCCCAATTAAGTTCAGAAGATATATCTTAAGAACTAAGTGAGATATTTTCCAATTGATTTCACTTTTAGAAAGTAGATGCTCCAATTAGTAATTGAAATTAGTTTAATAACAATTTTTCAAAAAAATCCATTTTTCAGGAATTTTTAAATTTATTCAAAATATTGGAAAAATCCCAATTAAATTCAGAACATTATAGCTCAAGAACTAAGTGAGACATTTTAAAAATTGACTTCACTTTTAGAAAGTAGATGCTCCAATTAGTAATTGAAAGTAATTTCATAACAATTTTTCAAAAAATCGATTTCTCAGGAATTTTTAAATTTATTTAAAATATTGGAAACATCCCAATTAAGTTCAGCAGCTAATATCTCAAGAACTAAGTGAGATATTTTCAAATTGACTTCACTTTTAGAAATTAAATTCTCCAACTAGTAATTGAAAATAATTTCATAACAATTTTTCAAAAAACGATTTCTCAAGAATTTTTAAATTTATTCAAAATATTGGAAACATCCTAATTAAGTTCAGAAGATTATATCTCAAGAGCTAAGTTAGATATTTTCAAATTGACTTCATTTTTAGAAAGTAGATGCTCCAATTAGTAATTGAAAGTAATTTCATAACAATTTTTCAAAAAATCGATTTCTCAGGAATTTTTAAATTTATTTAAAATATTGGAAACATCCCAATTAAGTTCAGCAGCTAATATCTCAAGAACTAAGTGAGATATTTTCAAATTGACTTCACTTTTAGAAATTAGATTCTTCAATTAGTAATTGAAAATAATTTCATAGCAATTTTTCAAAAAACCGATTTCTCAAGAATTTTTAAATTTATTCAAAATATTGGAAACATCCCAATTAAGTTCAGAAGATTATATCTCAAGAATTAAGTGAGATATTTTCAAATTGACTTCACTTTTAGAAAGTAGATGCTCCAATTAGTAATTGAAAGTAATTACATAACAATTTTTCAAAAAATCGATTACTCAGGAATTTTTAAATTTATTCAAAATATTGGAAACATCCCAATTAAGTTCAGAAGATTATATCTCAAGAACTAAGTGAGATATTTTCAAATTGGTTTCACTTTTAGAAATTAGATTCTCCAATTAGTAATTGAAAATAATTTCCTAACAATTTTTCAAAAAATCAATTTTTCAAGAATTTTTGAATTTATACAGAATACTGGAAACATCCCAATTAAGTTCAGCAGCTAATATCTCAAGAACTAAGTGAGATATTTTCAAATTGACTTTACTTTTAGAAATTAAATTCTCCAATTAGTAATTGAAAATAGTTTCATAACAATTTTTCAAAAAATCAATTTCTCAAAAATTTTTAAATTTATTCAAAATATTGGAAAAATTTCCCAATTAAATTCAGAACATTATAGCTGAAGAACTAAGTGAGACATTTTCAAGTTGACTTCACTTTTAGAAAGTAGATGCTCTAATTAGTAATTGAAAGTAATGTCATAACAATTTTTCAAAAGATCGATTTCTCAGGAATTTTTAAATTTATTCAAAATATTGGAAACATTCCAATTATGTTCAGAAGATTATATCTCAAGAACTAAGTGAGATATTTTCAAATTTACTTCACTTTTAGAAATTATATTCTCCAATTAGTAATTGAAAATAATTTACTAACAATTTTTCAATAAATCAAATTTTCAGGAATTTTTGAATTTATACAGAATACTGGAAAAATTCCAATTAAGCTCAGCAGCTTATATCCCAAGAACTAAGTGAGATATTTTCAAATTGATTTCACTTTTAGAAAGTAGATGCTTTAATTAGTAATTGAATATAATTTCATAACAATTTTTCAAAAAAATCGATTTTTCAAGAATTTTTAAATTTATACAAAATACTGGAAAGAGTCCAATTAAGCTCAGCAGCTTATATCCCAAGAACTGAGTGAGATATTTTCAAATTGACTTCACTTTTAGAAAGTAGATGCTTCAATTAGTAATTGAAAGTAATTTCGTAACAATTTTCCAAAAAACCAATTTTTAAGGAATTTTTAAATTTATAGAAAATGTTAAAAAATCTCAATTAAGTTCAGCGATGTCATTTGTGGTTAAAATTAGTTAAAATGTCAAAATATTAGGCCTTTTGACTATATGGTTACCAATTTAAAAATTTAATCCAAATATCATTAGAGTCTTTGGATACCTCAGGGATTTTTTATCTGTGAGATAACTTAAGATAGTAACTCCCATTGCTAAGTAACTCACTGCAATGTTTTTAGAAAAACTCGTCGTTTTAATGGTTCCAGTCGATTGCCGATGTAAATTGCTTGGGAGTTAATACCACTCACATTTAACATTGTGAAAAATATTACCATGGGCCACCATTTCACATTTCGGCTCACGCTGTAGGTAGCATATGTATGCTACCCTTGGTGGAAGCGCCCTTGGTGGAATTATAAAAAGTGATTATTTCTGGATTTTGTTTCTCTTCAGATTTAGGATCAATGATGTTGTCATCATGTAGTGTAGATACGAGAATTATATAATTCTTTGCTCGTGGTATTACGTTATTGTGGTATTACGGTTACAGCTATTTTACGCGCTTTGATTGGCTGGTAGATGGGTTTATCTGTAAGATAAGTTTAACTAAAAGATGGTAGTAATGGGCCTTACTATCTCAAGTTTGGAGATCTCAAGAAGGGATTTTCCAATATTTTGAATAAATTTAAAAATTCCTGAAAACTGTTCTTTTTAGGAAAATTGTTATGAAATTACTTTCAATTACTAATTGGAGCGTCTACTTTCTAAAAGTAAAGTCAATTTGAAAATATCTCACTTAGTTCTTGAGATATTAGCTACTGAACTTAATTGGGATTTTTCCAATATTTTGAATAAATTTAAATATTCTTGAAAAAACGATTTTTGAAGAAAATTGTTATGAAATTACTTTCAATTACTAATTGGAGCATCTACTTTCTAAATGTGAAGTCAATTTGAAAATATCTCACTTAGTTCTTAAGATATTAGCTACTCAACTTAATTGGGATTTTTCCAATATTTTGAATAAATTTAAAAATTCCGAAAACTGGTTTTTTTAGGAAAATTGTTATGAAATTACTTTTAATTGCCAATTGGAGCGTCTACTTTCTAAAAGTGAAGTCAATTTGAAAATATCTCACTTAGTTCGTGAGATATTAGCTACTGAACTTAATTGGGATTTTTTCAATATTTTGAATAAATTTAAATATTCTTGAAAAAACGATTTTTTAGGAAAATTGTTATGAAATTTCTTTCAATTACTAATTGGAGCATCTACTTTCTAAATGTGAAGTTAATTTGAAAATATCTCACTTAGTTCTTAAGATATTAGCTACTGAACTTAATTGGGATTTTTCCAATATTTTGTATGAATTTAAATATTCTTGAAAAAACGACTTTTCAGGAGAATTGTTATGAAATTACTTTCAATTACTAATTGGAGCATCTACTTTCTAAAAGTGAAATCAGTTTGAAAATATCTCATTTAGTTCTTGAGATATAAACTGCTGAACTTAATTGGGATTCTTCCGATATTTTGTATAAATTTCAAAATTGTTGAAAAATAGATTTTTTGAAAAATTGTTATGAAATTAGTTTCAATTACTAATTGAAGCATGTGTGAAGAAACAACTAAAATAATCACATGATGAAAAAATAATCAATTTTTTGGCAAAATTATTTATGACGCATTCTGGCGCAATGAACTTGTGAAATCAAGGTAATAATAAATCCATTCTAAAAAACGCGCGAGCTAACGGACTAGATATACTGTAATCAGCAGGTAAAGAAAGTAGACTATAAAGAAGTACAGACTTCTACACTTTTTAAGACTCAAGAGAGGAGCGAAAACATTCTACTTCTGCCTGTAAGGACAGTTGCACTCGACGAAGAGTTAAATCGTTAAGAATATGAACTTACCCACACTTTCTAGAACTCACTTTTAAGTTAAAACTTTCGCGAGAAAGAATCGATTTGAACTGATCAATGAAAAGTTTAAAAAATCCAACAATAATACTTATTATCTACTTAGATTAAGATAGTTGTAAATCTTCCTGGCTTAAATGCTATTAAATGTTATTACATGAAATAATACTATAGATTAAAAATATTTTTGTTTCAGGTATTTATGCGGCGCTATAAAACCGATTTCGTTTCAGATAAACGAGCCCAACCTAAAAGAAATTTAAAATTAAAAGGAAACAATAATTTATTATCCGTTAATATCGCGCATTTTGGTAAACAATAAATATATTAAATCGACGTTCCAACATTCAAAACAGATTAGTTTTTGATGAATTACCTTTAATTAAAAAAAATTCAAAATTAACCAAACTTTCGAGAAAATAAACAACGACCTTGACGGCTATCACTGTCACTTAAACACCAAATTCAAAGTAAATCTCGTTTTTTTTCTCATTATGAATTGGAAGTGTTAAAAAAGACGGATTAAAAATGTTGGCCTGGTTATCGAATTATTCAAGTTTAGAGCAAATGGCCATCGCGGCCGTGATCGTATTTCTCACCGTGGTTATTGCAGAAATTGTCGATTATTCACGAATATTATCATCGTTAGATACCGGAAATCAAGCCGCAAAAATCCAATACGGATACGATTTGCATAACGGTAATTAATTAATTTTTATTTAAATTCATAATTAAATTTGATTAAATTTTTTTAAATTAGGCCCGGTTTGTTGGAAATTAAATTTCCCCGAAAGCAAAGGAAAGCAACAATCGCCGATTGATATTTTAACGGACATCGTCGCTTGTGTTCCGGCTGAAACCCAAAAACCTTTAAAGTTCTCTACTGAATATTATAATATGCCGACGTCGATGATTCTCGTAAATGACGGACATTGCTGTAAGATTACAAAAAAAATAAAAATTTAGTTTTTTAATGTTGATTGGAATTTTAGTGAATTTGTATGGTTGTTGGCCTTCAAATCGGTACCCAAAAATTTGCGGAGGCTCACTCCACGACACTTATAGATTCGATAGTGTTCGTTTCCGTTGGGGGCCAAGCGACGATGAAGGTTCCGAGCACACAATTGATTCGATAAGGTTCGCAATGGAGATTCAAGCGATGCATATAAAACGTGATAAACCTTATTATGATTTAACTTTAGCCGCTCAAAACCATTCCGTTATGGGAATAAGTTATCTTTTTCAAGTATTCTTTTCAATCAAAGGAATTGTATATATAAAAGCAGTGAAAACAAGAATTGTTCCGGTTTGTTAATATCCTTAGCAATCTAAACTTAAAAATTTTGTATGAACTCATACAAGGTTGGGTTGGGTTGGGTTGGATTGGGTTTAGCCGTCTCTATAATGAACAGTTTCTAAAATAGAGTAGTTTACAAACTGATTTGGCAACCCTGTATATTGGTTACGTAAAATTTTTATGAAATTACTTTCAATTATTAATTGGAGCATCTACTTTCTAAAAGTGAAATCAATTTAAAAATATCTCACTTAGTTCTTGAGATATAAACTGCTGAACTTAATTGGGATTCTTCTGATACTTTGTATAAATTTAAAAATTCCAGAAAAATCGATTTTTTGAAAAATTGTTATGAAATGAATTTCCGTTACTAATTGGAGCATCTACTTTTTAAAAGTGAAGACCATTTGAAAATATCTCACTTAGTTCTTGAGATATAAACTGCTCAACTTAATCAGGATTCTTCCGATATTTTTTATATATTTACAAATTCCCGAAAAATCGATTTTTTGAAAAATTGTTATAAAATTACTTTCAATTACCAATTGGAGCATCTACTTCCTAAAAGTGAAGTCAATTTGAAAATATCTCACTTAGTTCTTGAGATATAAGCTGCTGAGCTTAATTGGGATTTTTCCAGTATTTTGTATAAATTTAAAAATTCATCAAAAATAGATTTTTTGAAAATTTGTTACAGAATTATATTCAATTACTAATAGAAGCATCTACTTTCTAAAAGTGAAGTCAATTTGAAAATATTTCACTTAGCTCTTGAGATATAAGCTGTTGAATTTAATTGGGATTTTTCCAATATTTTGTATAAATTTATAAATTCCTGAAAAATCGATTTTTTGAAAAATTGTTATGAAATTACTTTCAATTACTAATTGGAGCATCTACTTTCTAAAAGTGAAATCAATTTGAAAACATCTCACTTAGTTCTTGAGATATAATCTTCTGAACTTAATTAGGATTTTTCCAATGTTTTGTATAAATTTATAAATTCCTGAAAAATCGATTTTTTGAAAAATTGTTATGAAATTAGTTTCAATTACTAATTGGAGAATCTAATTTTTAAAAGTGAAGTCAATTTGAAAATATCTCACTTCTTGAGATATAAACTGCTGAACTTAATTGGGATTCTTCCGATATTTTGTATAAATTTAAAATTTTTTAAAAATCGATTTTTTGAAAAATTGTTATGAAATTGCTTTCAGTTACTAATTAGAACATCTACTTTCTAAAAGTGAAGTCAATTTGAAAATATCTCACTTAGTTCTTGAGATATAATCTTCTGAACTTAATTGGGGTTTTTCCAATATTTTGTATAAATTTATAAATTCCTGAAAAATCGATTTTTTGAAAAATTGTTACGAAATGAATTTCCGTTACTAATTGGAGCATCTACTTTCTAAAAGTGAAGTCCATTTGAAAATATCTCACTTAGTTCTTGAGATATAAACTGCTCAACTTAATTAGGATTCTTCCGATATTTTTTATATATTTACAAATTCCCGAAAAATCGATTTTTTGAAAAATTGTTATAAAATTACTTTCAATTACCAATTGGAGCATCTACTTCCTAAAAGTGAAGTCAATTTGAAAATATCTCACTTAGTTCTTGAGATATAAGCTGCTGAGCTTAATTGGGATTTTTCCAGTATTTTGAATAAATTTAAAAATTCATCAAAAATAGATTTTTTGAAAATTTGTTACAGAATTATATTCAATTACTAATAGAAGCATCTACTTCCTAAAAGTGAAGTCAATTTGAAAATATCTCACTTAGTTCTTGAGATATAAGCTGCTGAGCTTAATTGGGATTTTTCCAGTATTTTGAATAAATTTAAAAATTCATCAAAAATAGATTTTTTGAAAAATTGTTATGAAATTACTTTCAATTACTAATTAGAGCATTTACTTTCTAAAAGTGAAGTCAATTTGAAAATATCTCACTTAGTTCTTGAGATATAATATTCTGAACTTAATTGGGATTCTTCCGATATTTTGTATAAATTTAAAATTTTCTGAAAAATCGATTTTTTTTTAAATTGTTATGAAATTAGTTTCAATTACTAATTAGAGGATCTATTTTCTAAAAGTGAAGTCAATTTGAAAATATCTCACTTAGTTCTTGAGATATAAACAAAACGGTTACGGTTTGTTAATATCCTTAGCAATCTAAACTTAAAAATTTTATATAAACTCATACAAGGTTGGGTTGGTTTGGGTTTAGCCGTCTCTATAGTGAGTAATTTCTAAAATAGAGTAGTTTACAAACTGATTTGGCAACCCTGTATATTTGAATTTAAGTAAAATTTTGAATGTATATTTGAATTGAATTAAAATTAGAACTGACACTAGACCTAAAAGTGGAAAGTTTTGGGTTTAGCCGTGCGTCTGAAGACTAGGTCTTCTAGGTCTTGTGTTAGTCCATTTTTTTAACGAGGTCGGTGAAAATCTGTTAACAGACACCTTTCTTTACGAGGTCGGGGAAAATCTGCTCAACAGATATCTGGCCGGGGATGATGGGCGGCCAGATAGTATGGGGATGGGGCTAGTAATTAACCCCGATCCACTAAAAGCCTCTCACGAGTTTTCTTCGGAGTTTTGACCATTGCTGAGATCCAGAGTCCTCTGTGTTCTTCTTTTCTCACGTCTCTCTGATGATGCTCTCCATCGCAAAACAAAACAAAAAAAACTGGACAGGCGCTCCTATCATCCTCTATTCCTCTTCTCCCTCGTCCCTCTCCTTCGCAGTAATAATTTCCCTGACAAAGTCTTCTATCGCCACCCAGTTTTCCTCGCTTTCTATCATCTTCGTCACACAGTTGTCTGGTGTTATTCGTCTGCCCACCTTTCTCTCCGTTATTGTTCTTGTAGTCTCCCATCTGTTACATTGGAAGAAAGTATGCTCGGCGTCATCGGTTCTTTCGCAATATCTGCATTTGTCGTCTATGGCTCGTTTATGCTTGTGAAGGTAGCTTTTAAAGCACCCATGTCCACCCATAACTTGGCTTATGTGGTAGTTCTCTGTATTGGCTTCCCACCTCCTTTGCCATTCCTCCTCTATACTGTCCCCATTCTCGTTTTAATTTTGACCCAGCGTTCTCTGCAGGAATATAAAATTTGCGACCATATGACCATGCCGATCACTTTACGTTTCTGTTGACTGGGTCCATACGTTGCCCCCATGGTCCTGTACAAGGCTCTTGTTGATTTCTGGATCTTTTGTACAACATATTTGATGTGTTGGTTCCATCTTCCATCCTTTCCCATCACCCCCAGGTATTTAATCGCTTGTCCTGTTTATATGGTGCAGTTTCCTACCTTCAGCTCTAATTCCCGTTTTATTTTCCGCCTCAGTTTTTTCTAGTGCCATTTCCAAACCTTGTGCCCTCATCATAATTTCTATTTGAGTAATCGTCTGGTGTGCCAAGTCCCTCATCTCCTCCTCAGACAATCCCGTAATCATCAAAGCCAAGTCATCTGCATATGCGATTACTTTAACGTCGTCATTTCCTTCCTGCGATCTGATGATCCTGTCGAAGTAAATGTTCCACAAGGTGGGTCAGAGTACTGATTCCTGCGGGATACCCCTAATTATTTTTACAACTAAGTGTATTTGTCTCTATCTGACAAGTACTCCCTAATTACATTTGTCAGTCCTTCTGTTAAGCCCTTCTCCCTCATTTCTTCTATTATTCCTCTCCACGTTGCAGTTCCAAACGCGGTTCTTACATCAATTGTGATCATCAAGCACTTCTTCTTTTTGTCCCTGTTGAATTTTTCTGTTTCTTGCGCGCATCTCAGGACTTCCTCTATAGCGGTCACCGTTGATTTTCCTTTTGTGAATCCGTACTAGTGCTGTGAGATTCCTTCAATTTTCTCAAGTTCCTCATTCTCTCTTACCCTGATGATACCCTCGTACAACTTGCCAAAGCAGTTCAACAGGCATAATGGTCTGAACTTCTTTTCTTTTTGATCGCCCTTCTCTATGAAAACTAGTGTGCCCTCCTTCCAAATTTTGGGAAATCTGTTTTCCATCAGTAGTTTATAGTACATCTTGGTGATTTCTTTGATTTCGATTTTAACCACATCTTTCATTATTTCTGGCATTATACCGTCCGGACCGGGTGCTCTTTTGTTGTTCATTCCACATGCGATGGTTTTAACTTCCTCTTCCGTGACTTCCCTATCTATTTTTGCCGGTCTTATCACTTTTTCCGTGCAATCTTCTCCATCCGGAAACAGTTCTCTAATTAGTTCTACCAACGTTTCCTCCTCCAAGATCGTTTTGCTAATATTTTTTGTTTTCTTCAGGGCAATTTTATAGGCGTCTCCCCAGATGTCATTTTCCAGGTCGTCACATAATTATCTCCATGCTGTCTTCTTTGCCCTTTTTATTTCCTTTCTGTATTCTCTTTTAGCTACCTCGTATTCCCTTCCCCATCTTTCAAGCTCTGCTATCATACTTCCGTTGCCACAGTTTTTGTATTTTTCTTTTACCTTCCCTTGTATTTTCCTACAGTTTTTGTAGAACGTTTCTTCGAACTTTTTCACTAACTTGTCTTTCCGGGTCCATCTACCCTCACTGTTTGCGCTGTCAGTTCTTTTCTTTTTCTTCAGTTTGACTCTGTAATAGATATTGTGGTGGTCGCTGAGCTTTTCTTCCTTTTCCTCCACTGGCCATTCTTCGAAAGCTGTTATTTGCGCGCTTTTACAAATTGTGAGATCTATTATGGATTCCTGCATTCCTCTCTTCCACGTAGGTCTCTCTCCACTATTTACAACCATCATATCTCTCTCTGCCAACCATTCCCAAAGCATTCTACATCTCTTGTCCTCTCTCTTCGATCCCCAGTGGTTGTGTCTGGCGTTGAAATCTCCTGCAATGATTATATCTCTTCGCCTGAAACTATCAATTTCCTTTCCCAGGTTATACAGTTTCATATCGAATTCAGTTATGTTTTCATTTGGGGTTAGATAACATCCCACCCAAATTTCCAAGTTTGTCACCAATACCAGAAAGCCTTTATTTTCCCTCCAGTCATATATCTTGATATCATTGTTAACAGACACCTGGCCTGATTTGTTGGACGGCTAGATAATGTGGGATTAGGGTTAAATAACCCCGACCCACTAAAAACCCCTTTCCTCGTCTTCCCGCACTTCTTTGAGTCTAGTATGAGTCAAAAGTTCGGACTATCGGCGAATACATTCGCATATGCATACATAGGAATCCATTAGTTTTTATCTTATAACTTTTTAAAACATACCTGATGCCCCCTCTCCTATTCTTCATCCTTTCACTCCTCGTTCGAGGTCCGGCGTTCATGTATCATAGGAATCTATTAACTTTTATCATATAGTTTTGCAAAACATACCTGGGCGAGGAGCAAACACCCCCACTCCTGTTCTTCATCTTTGCCTTTCTCGTTCCTCCCTCGAGTTCCGGTATTCGTGTATCATAGGAATTCCTTAATTTTTATCAAATAATTTTGCAAAACACACCTCGGCGAGGGGCGGATACCCCTTTGATTATTCCTCCTGCCCTCACCATCACACTCCTACAAACCTTCCCCTTCTCTAACCCTTCCCTTTTTCTCCGCCTCCTTCTCGAAAAATATTATAGAAGGGTGGGAACTCACTAATTGGCATCGAAAACAGTAGAAAGGATGGAGTCGAAATGTGGAGGGAACTGAGAGATAGGGACAGGGATATACAGAGGCAGGAAAGAGTAATTAATTAATTAATTATGATCGTATCCAGATCAGCGCAAGATCTAATAAGAATGGTCTTGTCATTGTGTTTAGCAAAAATTCTGCCATAATAAGACGATACACTGCTAAAACCGATTTTCTCTTTAGCTACCTTCAGTAATTTATTATAGTAATTTATATTTATTAGAGGTTAAATTCTCACTAATCACCAGCCTAAAGCTGATGGGCTGAATAGAACCTACACGATGACAGTGGTCTAAGCTCTCAAATGATATATTCACTCCCATTTTTTCTTTAAAGATATATTTAATAATTTGCCTTCAATATTTTCTCTCTCTTCCTCAAAGAATCCATATACGTGTTAACTCCCCAGTCGTGTATATTGCCCGGTATCATCAAGTTTCTCAGGGAAAAACTGATTTTCTTTCTTCAAACTGCGTTCTCAAAGAGTCGACATTTTCGTTGATTAATTTAGCAATCTTTGCGCAGAAATCCTTTTGTTCTAACATACGAAAGGGGTAAACTGCTAGAAGAGTGGATATTAAAGAACAGGCTGACTGTGGCAAATAAGGGAAATCAGCCAACCTATGTATGCAAAAGAGGAAAGTCAATAATAGATCCGACATTAGTAGACCAGAAATTGGCGCATAAAATAAAAGATTGGCGAGTGGAAGCAGACGTAGAAATATTGAGTAACTACAATCTAGTATGTTATACCATCCAGAACCATGAAGAAACAAAGAAAAACAAACTTGAGGTTAAGGCAAGATGGAAAACAACTCCAGAGAAACAGTTTAAAATTAATGAATTAATGACATCGATCATAAATACATGTAATAAGGCGCTGGAAAATAAAAGAACCCCGAACAAAAAAATTCGTACTGGTGGAATGCCGAGATAGCCGAAACAAGAAACAAATGCGTACAGAAAAAAAGATAGCTCCAGAGAGCTAGGAAAAAACAAGTAACATCGGATTTCGAAAAGACACTAAACGACGAATATAAGGAAGTTAGAAGAACGTTGAGGACGCTGATAAAGAGGGAAATTGAAAGGAATTATGCGAAGAGCTGGACGGAAACATATGGGGCACAGGATATCAGATTCCACGAAAAGGCTGGGACTAAGAAAGAGAGAACAAGAAAACAATAGACCAGCAATTTACCAAGTTGACTGTAACAAGGTAACAGAAGAAGAAGCCGCAACTGAAGATGAACAAGAATTGGAAATGAGAAATACCTTGGAAACCTTGGAGCAGATTACAATTGAAGAACTAAACGATTGTGTAGAAAAGCTCCTGAAAGAGACGCAATAACCAATGAAATTTTGAAAGCATGCGTAAAAGGCGATCCCAACGTTTTCCTGAACGTATTTAATTTATGTTTCGAAACGGGAAACTTCCCAGAAGTGTAGAGAAGATCTGAGTTAGTGCTAATAGAGAAGCGAGGGAAGAAAAACGAAGAAAAGCAGTATAAACCTCTTTGCCTACTGAACGCAGTGAAACCCGAGAAAAAATGTCATGATTTCCGACATACAGTACGGCTGTAGAAAGGGTAAGGGTACAGTAGACGCTGTCATAAAGATTCTTACAGAAACCCGAGGAAAGAAAAAGGTATCAGTGACGAGTCGAGGCCAACAGGACGTAAGAAACGCCTCTAATTCTGTGCCTTAGAAGGAAGTACTTAAAGCCCTAAAAAAGAGTGGCGTACCCGTAATAATAAGAAAATTGATAAGGTCGTATCTATCCGAAAGAACGGTAGTGCTTTCGGATGGAAAAGTGACAAAGATGACCTCTAGCGTACCACAGGGGTCTGTGATGGGGGGAACTCTGTGGAACATGTACTACGAGATAATACTTAGAATTAAGACCGAGAAAGTGGTGAGTTTGGTCGCCTACGCAGACGATCTAGCGGTGTTAGTACAAGATAAAGAAGCGAGAGGAGAGAAGGTTAAAGCAGAATACTGTATACAAAACATAAGCACAAGATTAGAAGAGACGGGACATAGTATAGCACCAGAGAAAACGAAGGTCGTGATATTGAAAGGAAGACAAGGACTGCAAGCAAGGACAGAAAAGGCGGCCAAAATCATTAACGCACTAACAGGAATTATGCCAAGAATGGGTGGGCCCAACCAAGCGAAACGGAAACTGCTGGCCAAGGTAGTCGAATCGGTGACGATGTATGCAGCTCCGGTATGGGAAGTGGCCTTAAGGCACAAGAAATACATAACTATGCTAAGATCAATAGAGAGGAAAACATCAATACATGTAACAGCAGCGTACAGAACAGCATCAACGGATGCGGTAGAAGCTTTGGGCGGATGTCCACCATATGATTTACTGGTATGGGAGAGATCCCGCAATTAGGAATCGAGAGGCGAGAACAAACAACAAAACAGGGAGGAGATGTACCGACGTTGGCAAGAGAGATGGGAGACGTATAAAGGATGGACAGCCACTTTATAAAAAACGTGGAGACATGGCAGAAGCAAGGACCAAGTAGTAATTACTACGCAACATAGGCGATATTGGGACATGGGACTTTTGGAAAGTACCTGAAGGAAATTAAGAAAATAATAACAACTCTGTGTTGGTACGGATGTGGCATGGTGGATGACCATGAGCATACGATATTTGAATACACAAGATTTGAGACACTAAGAAAGAGAATTAATAAAGAAACCAGCATGTGTTTCTCAACATCGCCCGCCCAGTATCTATTTCCCCTCTCCTTATTGCCACAGCGGAATCTGGCCACCAATCTCTTCTCTTCATCATCCTCCTCCATCAACAAATACTTTGGCTACTTCTCTGTCACTATCTCTCCATACCTTTCATTGTATCTCCCTTCTCGTATCTGTGACCTTCTTTCCTGACTCTGTATATCCCTGTCCCTATCTCTCAGTTTCCTCCACATTTCGACTCTTTCCGTTCTACTGTTTTCGATGCCAATTAGTGAGTATAGATAGAGTATAGAAGTTAAGAGGAGGAGGCCTCCTCCCCTTAATTTCCTTACAGCACTCTCCCAGGATCCTGCACTGCGGTCTTGCTTCTATCATTTCCTCATACTTCACCGCTCTTCCCCCGCTTCCACCCATACTGCATCCACCTTAACCTCCTTCCTCGCTATATACCCTCATTATATACCCTGGGGTATCCCTTGCCAACCCCAGTACCTATCTCCAATATCATTTTTGTATATCCTCCAGCAGACTTTGTTCTCTCCATCCCCATACTTCTGCGCAGTATATCATTGTACTCCTTACCAAGCCATCAAACATCACCTTTCTTTTTCTCACGTCCCTTGCAAAAGTCCTTTCTCCCCATCCCCAAACCTGTCCCATTATTTTGTTCGCCCTTTTTGCCATCGCCCTCACATGTGCTTCGATCTTATTACTTTCCGTGAAACCATATCCCAGGTACGTGTACTCTTTCACTTGTTCTATCTCCTTTCCCTGCCACCTCCACTCCTCTTTCCTTCTTTTCCCTCTTTGCAGAACTTCATTATCTTTGTCCTCTCGACGTTTACTTCCAACCCCTTCGCCTTAAAATATCCTTCTTAAACCATAGGTGATATGCTAGTGGAGTTAAGAGAGGTGGGTGAAGGCCTAATGAATCTCTTAACGGACATAATAAAGGAGAAGGAGGCGGAGAAAAAGGGAAGAGTTAGAGAAGGGGAAGGTTTGTAGGAGTGTGATGATGAAGGCAGGAGGAATAATTAAAGGAGCAGCCGCCCCTCGCCCAGGTATGTTTTGCAAAATTATTTGATAACAATTAAGGGATGCCAATGATACACGAATACCGGAACTCGAGGGAGGAACGAGTTATTCTTGCATTAAAGTCCCCTCCCATAATCAGGTAGCCCTTCCTTCCCTCTTCTGTCATTTTCCCATCGTCTCATTGTTTCTTTCATTGCGTTGCTATATACTGTGACTACCTGCACCATCTCTCCCTCTAGCTTGATTTGCCTGTTTACCATTCCCTTCTGCCTCCATCTCCCCTTCGTCCTACTGTCCTCCGTCATTCCGCTCGCTATTCCTGTTATAATACCCCCGCACGCTCTTCTTCTCTTACTTCTCCTCTCTACAAACAAGCAACCCCATCTATAGCCTTCTGGCAACTTTGCCCACTCTCCCTCATCGACCTAGGTCTCCACCATGCAAATCACCTCAAATCTTTTCAAATATTCTCAGAACTGCCCTCCCTTATTTGTGATCCCCGCTACATTCCAGAACACCATTTTCAGCCCCTCGCTCTTCTCTAGAAAAGCCCTTCTCTGAAACCCTGAAATCTGTAGCATCTCTTCACGTCTATGAAATCTTCTGTTTTTAGTGACGACAACCCAATATATACTCTCCCAAACCTCGTTATCTCCCTTCTCACTCTAACTGACTCTTCCATAACATAATTTAACAGTATTCTAACTTCGTTCTTGAAGTCATCCCAACCTATGTTTGAAATAATCAATACTTCTCGTTTGTCTTTCCATTTACATACAGCAACGGGAACGTTTCGCTGCCATGTAACTTCCCCTTTTTTCAGCATTCAGCAAGAAAGATTTAAAAATGTAATGCACTCCACTATATCTGATTTTCTACTGACCAAGTTAGACGTATATCACGTACTCGGTGGTAACAAAGCGACAAGTCGAAACGTGTTAGGTATGTACCAATTAACTCGTAGTTGGCTTCCGCGAAGACCTTTTGTTACAGAAGTCAACTACGAGATAATTGGTATGATCGTTTTTTTTCTAAAAAAACATTCCCTGCGCTTTTTGTTTATTATTATTATTATCTTAGATGTATTATGACCAATACATCTAAGAAGGGCAACTGCTTAGCAGACTGCGTTTCCATGGTAAATTTGATCATGGGATGTTGAGCGTTTAGATGACCTAGAAATTCAAAGAGGCGTTCTCTACCATGTTGCCATACAACAAACGTGTCGTCCACATATCGGAGCCATAGCTTCGGTTTCCATTGGCTCTTCTTCAGAGCATTTCCTTCGAATAATTCCATGTAAAAGTTTGCTATCACCGGCGACAAAGGAGATCCCATGGCGGCCCCCTCAAACTGTTCGTAAAACTCTCCTTTCCAACTAAAATACGTCGATGATAAACAATATTTCACTGATAATAAAAAATCCCGGTTTCTCGTACATTATAGTATTGAGTAGATATCGTTAGAGAAGCATCCAGTAATAAATCACAATAAATAACAAAAACAAATATAACAAATTGCTGAACAAGAAATTAATAATAATGAAAATTAACAAAAGAAAATCAAATAATCACGAAAATTATTAGTAAAAGAACATAATTAACAAATAAGAAAACTTTTTAAAGGCTCAATTACAAAGAGAACAGTTTAGGTAAATTATATTTATTATTAATTTCCAAAAATCATAAAAACTCAGGTCAACTTAAATAATCCTTATCTCAAAAACGAAAAAAGATGTTCTAATTTGGTTCTCACCATGACAAAATAGACACTTACCTCTATAAATTTTGAATGTTTCGTTAAAATATCTCAAGAATTCGATTTTTAGTGATTTTTAATTAACTTGGAGATAGCCATAAATGTTCACGTTGAATTTAATGATTAATATCTCAAAAACGAATAAATATTTTCAAAATCCGCTTTCGTCACCAGAAAATAAACACTTTTCTCTATAAATCATGAATAGTTCATTAAGATATCTTAAGAATTCGATTTTTCGTGATTTTTTAAAACAAGATTATTAATTCCAAAAAATCATAAAAAAATAGGTTAACTTAAATAATCTTTATCTCAAGACGAATAAAGATTTTCTAATTTGGTTCTTACCATGACAAAATAGACACTTGCCTCTATAAATTTAGAATTTATCATTAAAATATCTCGAGAATTCGATTTTTGGTGATTTTTAATTAACTTGAGATAGCCATAAATGTTCACGTTGAATTTAATGATTAATATCTCAAAAACGAATAAATATTTTCAAAATTCGCTTTCGTCACCAGAAAATAAACACTTTTCTCTATAAATCATGAATAGTTCATTAAGATATCTTAAGAATTCGATTTTTCGTGATTTTTTTAAACAAGATTATTAATTTCAAAAA
Organism: Onthophagus sagittarius; assembly: GCA_036711965.1. Lineage (NCBI taxonomy): Eukaryota > Metazoa > Arthropoda > Insecta > Coleoptera > Scarabaeidae > Onthophagus > Onthophagus sagittarius. The sequence goes on along the minus strand of JASERS010000010.1, from coordinate 26,152,266 downwards.
ATCATAAAAAATTAGGATAACTTAAATAATTTTTATCTCAAAAATGAATAAAGATTTTCTAATTTGGTTCTTACCATGACGTAATAGACACTTGCCTCTATAAATTTTGAATTTATCATTAAAATATCTCAAGAATTCGATTTTTGGTGATTTTTAATTAACTTGAGATAGCCATAAATGTTCACGTTGAATTTAATGATTAATATCTCAAAAACGAATAAATATTTTCAAAATCCGCTTTCGTCACCAGAAAATAAACACTTTTCTCTATAAATCATGAATAGTTCATTAAGATATCTTAAGAATTCGATTTTTCGTGATTTTTTTAAACAAGATTATTAATTTCAAAAAATCATAAAAAATTAGGATAACTTAAATAATTTTTATCTCAAAACCGAATAAAGATTTTCTAATTTGGTTCTTACATGACATAATGGACACTTGCCTCTATAAATTTTGAATTTATCATTAAAATATCTCAAGAATTCGATTTTTGGTGATTTTTAATTAACTTGAGATAGCCATAAATGTTCACGTTGAATTTAATGATTAATATCTCAAAAACGAATAAATATTTTCAAAATCCGCTTTCGTCACCAGAAAATAAACACTTTTCTCTATAAATCATGAATAGTTCATTAAGATATCTTAAGAATTCGATTTTTCGTGATTTTTTTAAACAAGATTATTAATTTCAATAAATCATAAAAAATTAGGATAACTTAAATAATTTTTATCTCAAAAATGAATAAAGATTTTCTAATTTGGTTCTTACCATGACATAATAGACACTTGCCTCTATAAATTTTGAATTTATCATTAAAATATCTCAAGAATTCGATTTTTGGTGATTTTTAATTAACTTGAGATAGCCATAAATGTTCACGTTGAATTTAATGACTAATATCTCAAAAACGAATAAATATTTTCAAAATCCGCTTTCATCACCAGAAAATAGACACTTTCCTCTATAAATCATAAATAGTTCATTAAGATATCTTAAGAATTCGATTTTTCGTGATTTTTTAAAACAAGATTATTAATTCCAAAAAATCATAAAAAATTAGGTTAACTTAAATAATCTTTATCTCAAGACGAATAAAGATATTCTAATTTGGTTTTTACCATGACAAAATAGACACTTGCCTCTATAAATTTGGAATTTATCATTAAAATATCTCGAGAATTCGATTTTTGGTGATTTTTAATTAACTTGAGATAGCCATAAATGTTCACGTTGAATTTAATAATTAATATTTCAAAAACGAATATTTTCAAATTCCGCTTTCATCACAAGAAAATAGACACTTTCCTTTATAAATCATGAATAGTTCATTAAGGTATCTTAAGAATTCGATTTTTCGTGGCTTTTTAAAACAAGATTATTAATTTCAAAAAATATTAAAGTTAGGTTAACTTAAATAATCTTTATCTCAAAAACGAATAAAGATTTTCTAATTTGGTTCTTACCATGACAAAATAGACACTTGCCTTTATAAATTTTGAATGTTTCGTTAAAATATCTCAAGAATTCGATTTTTAGTGATTTTTAATTAACTTGGAGATAGCCATAAATGTTCACGTTGAATTTAATGATTTATATCTCAAAAACGAATAAATACTTTCAAGATCCGGTTTCATCATGAGAAAGTAGACACCTTCCTTTATAAATTATGCATAATTCATTAAGATATCTTAAGAATTCGATTTTTTGTGATTTTTTAAAATAAAATTATTAATTTCAAAAAATCATAAAAAATTCGAGAATTCGATTTTTGGTGATTTTTAATTAACCTGAGATAGCCATAAATGTTCACGTTGAATTTAATGATTCATATCTCAAAAACGAATAAATAGTTTCAAGATCCGCTTTCAGCACGATAAAATAGACACCTTCCTCTATAAATCATGAATAATTCATTAAGATATCTTAAGAATTCGATTTTTCGTGATTTTTTAAAACAATGAGATTAAATTAAAAAATGAGGTTAACTTAAATAAGCTTTATCTTAAAAGCGAATAAAGATACAGTAAAACCTCTTAATAGCAGCCACAAACATTTATTGAAAAAATGGCTGTTAAAGGGCGGTGGTCGTTATTGAGAGGTAATAAATAAGTAAATAAATCATGTTGATCATTTCATTTAATGCAAAATTATTAGTATAATGAAATTACATTTTCCTGAAATATTGTTCAATACAGGTTTGTTTTAAGCTTAGAATTTTCGTTTGTAACACCTGAGATTCACATTTAGCTAAAATGTTAGTAACTGCTACAGCTAGTTCACCTTTGTTGTTACAAAATAAAATACTTTGTACATCCCTTAGTTTTGCACATACTTCAGTCATGTTCTTAATATTTGACGTACAACTTTCAGATACTTCAACATCACTTTCACTTTTTGAATGATTGCCTTTATCGTCACATAATTCGTTGATTATTTCTTGCATGTCTATATTGGGATTTTTAGTTAATACATTAGAATCAATAGACACATAATTTTCCAGGTTTATGTTTAGCATATTATTTAAACCTGAAAAAAGCTGGGTCAGTGGAATTTCATCCTCTTCCTCAAAATCGCCTTCTTGTTCAAGATATTCGAAGAATCCGGCTTTTGCAAAGCATTTTGAAATGGTTGTTGGAGAAATATCTTTCCAAGCTGTTATTGTCCAAACTAAGGCACTAGTCAAATTGATACTTTTCTCGGCATCTTCGAAACAACTTTCGTTGTTTGTAAATATTAAAAGCCTTTTAATTAAGGATTTTCTGTAAGCAACGTTAAAGCTATTGATGATCCCTTGATCTAATGGCTGGCAATGTGAGGTAGTGTTTGGAGGTAGAAACACTATTTTTACATGTTCTAATGCAAGTTTGGGATGGGACGTGGCGTTATCCAGAAATAAGAGTACTTTTCTATTTTGCTTTCTCATTTTTTCATCAAATTGTTTTAGCCACGAAGTCATAAGCTCTGTTGTCATCTAGGCCTTTTTATTATACTCCCATTTTAAAGGAAGTTTGTTGATATGCGATCCTTTAAAACAACGAGGGATCGTTGCTTCCATGTTTGTGCAAAATAAAATTGTCAATCTCTGTTTGGGTTTTTTTTACCCGTACATTTATCGCCTTTTAGAGCATTTTAACTTTGTTTTCCATGCTTCAACACTGATCAGGTCGACATCAGCTGATTCACCGCAAACGGTTTTAAAGCTTATTTCATGTCTTCGACAAAATTTTTCAAGCCATCCACTTCAAGCTTTAAAACTCAAAAGTTTCAAATATTGGGCTGCTTCCATGACTTTTTCTTTTAATAAAGGTCCAGATATGGTAATGCTTCTATTTCTCGCTTTACAGAACCAATTGTAAACTATTTGATCAATAGCCAGTCCTTCGGTTTTAGGAAATTTTCTCTTTTGCTCTAGATTGGAATTTTCTTCAAACAGCTTTTTAAAGTGGGATTTATTTTTTAAAATGTCGTTCACTTGTGTTCTTCCAACTCCAAATTTTTCAGCCCACTTTCCAGCACTATTACTGAACTTATCACTTTCTGCAATAATGTCAATTTTGTCTTTAAGAGATAAACGTTTTCTTTTTAGCGACATGTTGATATACTGTAGAGCGTCGACTCATTCAAAATCCACCCGCGAACAATTTATGACCGGTATTGAGAGGTAGAAGTGCAGGTAATTTTTGCCAAAATTTTTTCAAAGGGTGGCCGTTACCGTTATGGGGGGTGCCGTTATTGGGAGGGTTATTAGAACGGGATTTCGTCCGTAATTGTTCCAGGAATTTGAAAGTTTACTGAGAGAGGGTTTACTGTATTCTAATTCGGTTCTCACCTTGATAAAATAGACAAAATAGCTGTTATTATAATGAATCATCATAGGTGAGTTTGGTTAATGTCTAGAATTTGTAGAATATGGGTGTTTGGATGAACTTGAAATTGATAAAATCGACCTGAATTCTTTGGATATACAATTCAATGAGATGTTCGAATTTTACCCAATACATATAATTATATTTTTGCCAAATTTTAACTTCCTTCCAGGATTTTTTGTTTCTTCCCGTGTTAGAAAGCAATCAAAACGCATAAGTCCTTAAAATGCCTGTGAATTTATTGAGAAACATTTCCTCCCACAGATAGTTCTCTCTCCTTTTTAAAAATTACAAAATAATGCACAATGTTTAATTACGTAAATATTTATGTAAATATAAAACAGAAACTATCACTTTTGACTGTCGTTAATTACACTTATCGAGTCATACGATATAGTTATCAATTCGATATCCGTCCGATATCTTTTATTGGCTCTTTCAGAAACCGAAACTGCCCAGCCTATTAGTTCTTAGATATCTCGATTTTACAATATTGTAAAAATTGCTGAAATTACACAAGAAAAACCGAAAACGAGCTTCTCATCTTCTAGCTTTTATATATACAATTTCTGTGTTTAATATTCCTAATTAATAAAAATTAATTTTTTAGATAACTCCAATCGATAACCCATATTTAGAACCGATTTTAGACAGCTTAAAAGAAGTCCAAGAGCCGAATACGAATTGTCCGGTTGAGCCGTTTCCTTTATCTTGGTTAACACCCCCATTCTTTTCCAAATATTTTATGTATTTAGGTTCATTAACGTTCCCGCCTTGCTCAGAAAACGTCGAATGGTTAGTTTTATCGGAACCTTTGAGCATCTCATCGCGACAATTAAGAAGATTCAGGAAATTATGCTCGATCGACGGACAAATGATTTGTAATACCAGGCCCGTGCAAGAATTAAATAACCGATGCGTTTGCTTTTACGACTGAGAATGTTAGGAATTAATGTTTATTTAATTAAATTTCATTTAAAGTTAAGCAATATATTTATTTTTTTAACATTAATCGAAATAGACTTTTTATTGCGTAAATATTATTAGAAAAGTGTTACAAAAGAAGCAAGCATATAGTGCAAGCAAAATACAATGATTTTAACGAAAAAAAATTTTCTTTTATTTTTAAATAAATAAATCGGAAAATATCTCAAGAATTCGATTTTTAGTGATTTTTAATTAACTTGAGATGGCCATAAATGTTCACGTTGAATTTAATGATTTATATCTCAAAACCGAATCAACATTTTCAAGATACGCTTTCATAACAAGAAAATAGACACTTTCCTTTAGAAATCATGCATAATTCATTATTAAGATATCTTAAGAATTCGATTTTTCGTGATTTTTTAAAACAAAATTATTAATTTCAAAAAATCATAAAAAATAGGTTAACTTAAATAATCTTTATCTCAAAAGCGAATAAAAATTTTATAATTTGGCTCTCAACAAGACACAATAGACACTCACCTCTATAAATTTTGAGTGTATAATTAAAATATCTCAAGAATTCGATTTTTGGTGATTTTTAATTAATTTGAGATAACCATAAATGTTCACGTTGAATTTAATGATTTATATCTCAAAAACGAATAAATATTTTCAAGATCCGCTTTCATAACGAGACAATAGATACTTTTCTCTATAAATTTTGAATGTTTCATTAAAATATCTCAAGAATTCGAGTTTTGGTAATTTTTGATTAATTTGGGATAACCATAAATGTTTACGTTGAATTTAATGATTTATATCTCAAAAACGAATAAATATTTTTAATTCCGCTTTTATCATAAGAAGATAGACACTCTAAAAATCATGAATAATTCATTAAGATATCTTAAGAAGTCGATTTTTCGTGATTTTTTTAAAACAATATTATTAATTTCAAAAAATCATAAAAATTAGGTTAATTTAAATAATCTTTATCTCAAAAACGAATAAAGATTTTCTAATTTGGTTCTCATCATGACAAAATAGACACTTGCCTCTATAAATTTTGAATGTTTCATTAAAATATCTCAAGAATTCGATTTTTGGTGATTTTTTATTAACTTGAGATAACCATAAATGTTCACGTCGAATTTAATGATTTATATCTCAAAAACGAATACATATTTTCAAGATCCGCTTTCATCACGAGACAATAGACACTTTCCTCTATAAATTTTGAATGTGTCATGAAAATATCTCAAGAATTCGATTTTTGGTGATTTTTAATTAACTTGAGATAGCCATAAATGTTCACGTTCAATTTAATGATTTATATCTCAAAAATGTATAAATATTTTCAAGATCCGCCTTCATCACAAGAAAATAGACACTTTCCTCTATAAATCATGAATAGTTCACTAAGATATCTTAAGAATTCGATTTTTCGTGATTTTTTAAAACAAAATTATTAATTTCAAAACATCATAAAAAATGAGGTTAACTTAAATAATCCTTATCTCAAAAACGAATAAAGATTTTCTAATTTAGTTCTCACCATGACAAAATAGATACCTCTATAAATTTTGAATGTTTCATTAAAATACCTCAAGAATTCGATTTTGGGTGATTTTTAATTATCTTGAAATAGCCATAAATGTTTACGTTGAATTTAATGATTTATATCTCAAAACCGAATCAACATTTTCGAGATAAGCTTTCACCACGAGAAAATAGATACTTTTCTCTATAAATCATGAATAATTCATTAAGATATTCAAAAAATCATAAAAAATGAGGTTAACTTAAATAATCTTTATCTCAAAAACGAATAAAGATTTTCTAATTTGGTTCTCACCATGGCAAAATTGACTCTTGCCTCTATAAATTTTGAATATTTCATTAAAATATCTCAAGAATTCAAAGAAAAAAAAAATTTGTTGGCCTAAAAGGGCTATCGACCGTAGTCTTTCTGCCCGGGAAGTCTTCAGTGGAATCTTGTTCCTGGAGTTAGTTCCGTTCTAATTTGCGAAGAAGAAGAAGGGAGTCGTGCGATGATTGACTAGTGATAAGTAAGTTTTTCAACAAGTTAAAAGGGAAGTTGGTGGCAGCATTATGGTACAGAGATTTAAGGCGGGATTTAATTGGTGGGATCTCGGTAAGATGATACAGCAGCTCCTTAGTATAACATAATCGTATACAGGGGCGGTGCTTATTCCGTTGTTAAGGATTAAGTAGTATTCGTCCTCATCGATCAGAGCGTCTTCGGGAGTGACAGCCTGGGTGGGGAAAGAAGATTCATACCAGTCGTGTATTCTCGTTTTGTTGACGGAGCAGAAGTAGGCATCCTCTGAGAATGAAAACACGCTCTGAAGGTAAGCGCTGTGGATGTTGGCAATTTATTCTGGGTCAGTGTGTGAGGTGCCATCCGAGGGGTCAATATGTTCGCGGGTTTCAGGGGACTTTTGGTATGTGGATAATTTTCGAATTTCTTGCCAGTACCTTTTGCCTTTGGACTTGTTAATATTGTCACAGGCTTCCATATATTTTTCACTTTTGAATTGTTTGATTAGGGCTTGGATATGCTTGTTGAGTTCGTTGAATTTCGTTTTTAAATCAGGAATCTCCGACATTCTAAAGTCGTGATATAGGCTTCTCTTTTCCTTGATTAACCGTACGATGAACTTTGGAAGTGGAAAATTGTAAAATTTTTCGAGTTTGTTTGGGTTGGCTTGGGTAATTAATTCTCTAAGGTGTTCGTTAAATTGAGATATAGTATCGGCAGTGATTAGAGAGTTCGAGTTGATAAATTCTGAGAGGCCCGAATTCACCGCTTCAATGTTACAGAGGCTAAAATTCTTTATGGTTTTTGGAACAGGTCTAAAAATGGGAGTCGTCAACTGCAGATGGATTAGAATTCCTAGGTGGTCGGAGCACAGATCGGGAGTGACTGCAACATGGGTTATCAGGGATCTTATACTTCGCGTGCAGAACAGCATGTCTGGAGTGGAACTTTGATTGTTTACCATGATAAACGTTGTGGGAGTATTAATGCGTTCAAAATCAGTCGAAGATGCAAAACGGTTGATCTGCTCGGATTTGAATTAAAGTCACCAATAATCAAATAGTTATTATGTAATGAAGCCGTGTTGAATATTGACTCTTCGATTCTGCTATGAGGATGTACGTAGATCAAAAATATGTGAAGTGCTTCTGTGCCGCGCGTGATAGTAAAATGTAAAGCGTTATTTAACTAACAGTTGATCCTTGGTGGGTTGAACTTTCCCATTGTAGCACAGAGTCGCCGAAGACGACGGCTCCTCTCACGCCTCTATTAATAACGTTACCCGTTTTTTCAATTACTTTCCAGTTCTTGAATTTGATTGCATCCTTTGATTTTGTCTCAACAAACATTGCGCAGTTAATGCGGTTATGATTTATGAACTTTCCAATTAGATGGGATTTTGAATGGTAACTATTAATGTTTGCGTAAACTAATCGTAGCTCAGTCATTGTTACTTCTGTGAGATTGTGGATTGAGAACCATGGCTCGGCTCTGTGGGAGATGGCTTGGAGACATCTTCAAGGTCGATCATAATTATGTATATAAAGCTACCCGAGAAAGCGACAATTGTGTCGATTTGATGTTGTTCAATGAATCTGGTTTTAAGTCGTTAATCAGTTCTTGACGATCTAAGCATTTGGGAGAGTTGATCTTGGTCACGTAGGTATCTATGATGTGATCGTGGATAGTGATAGGTTTATGTATGCGTGAGTCTTTCTTTATGTTATTATTGAGCTGGTCTGATCTCTTACTAGCTGACTTGATTCGAACATTAGGCACCCCTTTGATGGGCGCTGTGGGTCTATCTTTGCATTTAAAAGACCATGCACTGTGGCCTTCTAGTCCACATGATTTGCACTTTTCGGGTAGCTGTGATGTGCATTTAGAGGTGTTGTGAGGAACATTTTGTACATTGAATTTTTGCTGTACATTTGTCGGAAGAATGAGAGAACTCATTACATTTGTAGCATGGTATTGGAAGTGGCGGAGGGGGCGGCTCTCGTAAACTGGAAAGTGGTTGTTCTTGTAAGATACAACCGCTTGTAGTAATCTCTGATATGAATCAGCGCACCCTGTAATTATTCGAATTTTGTAGGTGGGGTTGTTGGTGGCTTTTGAAATGATTCGTTTACAGAATCGGTATGTTATATTTTCTAAGTTTAAGTGGTCGCTTATTTCTTGATCGCTTATTTCTGGATCAACTGAGGTGATTACCGCCGAGTATGACGCTGAAGGTGTTATTTTGGTAGGGGGGATACAATTTTTCTTTTCAGAGAATTCTACAACCAAATTTTGTTCTTTTAATTTGGTTAAACTTGCAATTTGCTGTGTTTTTGGGGTTAACAGATTTAATTATAAAACCTTGTTTAGTTTTAATGATTAAATCGCGGGAGTCAAAAGAATTGTTGGACCAAATTTCAGACAGTTTAATTTTACCTATTGGTAGAGCTGGTTTTATGAAGAAAATGGAATTGTAAGTTTTTGTTTGTTGTTGGTGTGTGCGAGGAAACTGGTTAGCAGGCGGCGCACGTTGTGAGTTACTACTTGTTGATGTATTACGTGGTGAATTCGTATTTCTGGGAATTTGTGGTATCTTAAATGTGGAATCGCTACCGCTTGTGTTGGGTCGATCTGGTTGATGTGTAGATTTCCTTGGGCGACCGCATTTTTTGTTGGGAAAGTGAAACTCATCGTCTTATTCGGATTCGGAGGCCGAAGCCTCCGAGCCCTTTGTGCTCATGTCTTCTAATTGTTTGTTGTTACACTCGCTGAGGTAAGTGGTATTAGAATGTCGTAGGTGAAAATTGAGAAGTGGAACTTTGATTTATTTACGTTTGCTCCTTGAAACCAGTACGAAACACGTGTGAATCGGACTGTGATTTCGAAAGAACTGAAGAATTCGATTTTTGGTGATTTTTTAAAACAAGATCATTAATTTCCAAAAATCATAAAAATTAGGTTATCTTAAATAATCTATATCTCAAAAACGAATAAAGATTTTCTAATTTGGTTCTTACCATGACAAAATAGACACTTACCTATATAAATTTTGAATGTTTCATTAAAATATCGCAAGAATTCGATTTTTGGTGATTTTTAATTGAGATAGCCATAAATGTTCATGTTGAATTTAATGATTTATATCTCAAAAACGAATAAATATTTTCAAGATCCGCTTTCATCACAAGAAAATAGACACTTTCCTTTATAAATCATAAATAATTCATTACGATATCTTAAGAATTCGAGAGAGAGAAAGACAGACTTTATTTGGACCAACTCAGAAAAATTAAACAGAATTAATACAGAATAAATAAATAAAAAAAAGTATATACATAAAGACAATAAATTATATTTAATGTTGGTCCAAAAGGGCTAGCGACCGTGGTCTCTTGGGACTAGTCGCGATGCAGCGTGGTTACAAAAAGATTTCTTTATGTTTCCAGCGGGAAGTTATCCGCAATGGTTTGGGCTAGCTGTTGTAGACGGGGGTGGATTGGCGGCACTTCGGTAAGGTGGTAAAGCAATTGGTTGCTCGGATTGAAGAGCGGATTTTGCGGGTGGCGAATGCGTGTGATACATCTCAAAGCAGGCCGTTCAGCAACTTCTAGCTGATACTTGGTTCCACCAGGCGCGTCAGCTAATATCAGGGGAGCATATTCAATAAACGGTCTACAGATCGTTTTGTATATATGCGAGGCGTATTTCGTAGATATGCCACGGCCCTGATAAGTTAAAGATCGGAAGTGTTTCGCTCAATTTGTCGCTTTCATTTTCACCTTGATGACGTGGTCGATAAATTTAAGTCTTCTGTCCATCCATACTCCCAGGTATTTGCATGATGTAGTAGCAGATAGCACCGTTGATAGGATAGTTATCGTAGGTGGGGGAGCATGAATGGGAAGAAAAGGGATAAAATATCTGTAACTTCTGAACTGCGGATCTGATGGTTGCGCCGTGGGTCACCAAGGTTGTGTCGTCTGCATACAGAACGAAGAAGGTTGTGAGAAGTATGACTCCAAATCCACTATATCTGGGTTGGGGTGGTAGATGTCGCAACAGAAGAGATTGTACAACGTCGGGGATAATGGAGATCCCTGAGGCAGGCCTTGCTGGGGGGAGAATTTACGAGAGAAAGATTTTTTCTGTCTTACGACTGAGGAACGGTTGGAAGGAAAAAATTCCTTGAGAAGGTTGAGGAGGTAAGGCGGGACATTCAACACATTGAGTTTATATAATAGTCCGCGATGCCATACTAAATCAAATGCTTTGCGGATATCCAAGAAAAGAGCCGTAGAATGGCGTTTCTGAGAGCGCGTTACTTGGAAGTTGGATAGCAGTACACCCAAGGCGTGCGACGTCGATCTTCCAGGTTGGAAACCAAATTATCAATTTTATTTGAGACGGCTTCTAGTAATTTGTTTTTGATACGGGTCTCCATTATCTTACCAATGAAAGGAAGTAGCGAAATAGGGCGGTAATTGGAAGAATCTGATATCGAAGATTCCTTTTTGGGTATGCAAATTATAACCGAAGCCTTCCAAACTTCAGGGAAATGTTGATTGGATAGGCAGAAATTTAATATTTGGATAATATAGGCGTGAATGAGAGGATCTAGCTTTCTGAGGATGTTTTTTGTGAGATGATCGTGCTCGGGGGCGGTGCTTGTACCCTTGCCTATGATTGAAAAGTATTCGTCCTCTTGGATAAGAGCATCTTCAGGGGTATCGGCCTGGGTGATAAAAGCGGATTTATACCAGTCATCAATTCTAATTTTGTTGGCGGTGCAGATGAGATGTACCATCCAAGGGGTTAATAAGTTCACAGGCTTCAAATTATAACCGAAGCCTTCCAAACTTCAGGGAAATGTTGATTGGATAGGCAGAAATTTAATATTTGGATAATATAGGCGTGAATGAGAGGATCTAGCTTTCTGAGGATGTTTTTTGTGAGATGATCGTGCTCGGCGGCGGTGCTTGTACCCTTGCCTATGATTGAAAAGTATTCGTCCTCTTGGATAAGAGCATCTTCAGGGGTATCGGCCTGGGTGATAAAAGCGGATTTATACCAGTCATCAATTCTAATTTTGTTGGCGGTGCAGATGAGATGTACCATCCAAGGGGTTAATAAGTTCACAGGCTTCAGGAGTCTTTTGGTACCTTGATAATTTCCGGATTTCCTGCCAGTATCTCTTACCATTTGAATTTTTGATATTGTTGCAAGCTTCGATGTATTTTTCGCTTTTAAATTGCTTAATTAGGGTTTGAATGTGATTGTTTAATTGATTAAATTTTCTATTTAATTCCGGAATCTCCGATATTCTAAAGTCCCGATATAAACGTCTCTTCTCCTTAATCAGCCTTACTATGAACTTAGGTAGTGAGAAATTGTAATATTTTTCTTGTTTATTTGGACTGGCTTGGTCAATCGACTCTCTGAGATGTTCGCTGAATTGGGATATCGTCTCAGTAGTAATTATGGGGTTGCTGTTGATGAATGCTGAGATGGTTGAGTTCACAACCTCCATATTGCAGAGTTTATAATTTTTGACAATGTTTCGGATTGGTCTTGGAATGGGCAACTGAATATGGACCAAAATACTTAAGTGGTCAAAGCATAAAGTCCGGAGTGGTACTTAGATTGTTTTCTATTACGAAGGTGGGAGCGGACCTAATGCGGACAAAATTGGACGATGAAATGAACCGGTTAATATGTTTGGTTTTCGTAGGGTTTGGGTTCAAATCTCCAATGAGTAAGCAATTGTCATACAAAGACGCCATGGTAAAAATTGACTCTTCGATATTACTGTGCGGATGGATGTAAACCAAGAATATGTGCAGTGCTGCTAAGTCAAGCGTGATTGTAAAGTGAAGAGCATTATTTAGGTCGCAGTTAATTCTTGGGGCGTTGGACTTCGCTATTTGCAGTACAGGATCACATATGACGACGGCTCCACCTCTCACACCTCTGTTGACAATGTTACCAGTTTTCTCGATCACTCTCCAGTCCATGAACTTTATTGGCTTTTTCGATTTTGTCTCAACAAACATAGCGCAGTTGATGCGTTTATTTTTATTTGCATACAGCAACCGTAGCTCAGCCATTACTATTTCTGCAAAATGGTGGATTGGGAGCCGTGATTCGGCTCAGTGGGCGATGGTTTGGAAACATCTTGCAGATCGATCATTATTACGTACATGTAGCTACCGGAGAATGCAACAATTGTGTCGATTTGATACTGTTCTATAAATCTGCGCTTTAGGGCGTTGATGAGTTCCTGCCGGTCTATGCACTTAGACGAGTTAATTTTGGATACATATGTGTCGATAATGTGATCGTGGACGGTTATAGGCTTGTGGATGCGTGAGTCTGTCGTGATGGCATTATTAAGCTGGTCTGATTTTTTATTGGCAGATTTAATACGAACATTAGGAACCCCTTTAATAGGCGCAGAGGGTCTGTTTTTACACTTGAATGATCATGCACTGTGGCCTTCTTGACCGCATGATTTACATTTTTCAGGGTTGCGATGTACATTTGAAAGTGTTGTGTGGCCCCAAGCATTTCGTGCATTGGATTTTCGACGTGCATTTTTCCGATGGGTGGGAAAACTCGTTACATTTGTTGCAGGGAATTGGCAGTGGCGGTGGAGGCCGACTTTCGAAGACAGGAAAGTGGCAGTTTTTAAAGAACATACCTGCTTGCAGAAGTCTTTGATAGAACTTCACCCTGTGATAATACGTATTTTGTAGGTGGGATTGTTGGTGGCTTTAGAAATGATTCGTTTACAGCATCTATGTGATATGTTGTCGGAGGTTAGGTGGTCGCTTATTTCTTGGTCACCTATCTCCAAATCCACTGAAGTAATAACAGCAGAGTATGAGACAGCCGGTGTTTTTTTGTAAGAGGGACAGAATTTTTTTTTTTCAGAAAAATCTGTGATTATCTGTTTTTCTTTTAATTTGGAAAGATTTGCAATTTGGTCTTTTTTATTGTTAGCGGATTTGATTACAAATCCATGTTCGGTTTTAATAATCACGTCGAAGGGATCGAAGGAATGTTTGGATCATATTTCGGATAGCTTAATTCTGCTAAGTGGCAGAGCTAGTTTTGCGAAGAAAACCGAATTGTACGTTTTTATTTATTGGTGCGTGCGAGGAAACTGGTTTGCCTTCGGCGCACGTGGCTGGTTACTATTAGTTGGAGAAGTTGCTTTTCTCGGAATATTTGGTATTTTAAATGTAGAGTCGCTTGTGTGGTCTATCTGTGTGTTGAGTGGATTTTCTCGGACGGCCGCGTTTTTTATTGGAGAGCTGGAATTCCCCGTCCAGGTCCGATTCGGAGGCAGAAGCCCTTCGTGCTCATTATTTCTGTGTACTTTTGCTACACTTCTTGAGGTGAGTGATATCAAAAATAATAAAGACAAACTGTAGCACGATTAAACTATATTCGCTTCTACAGGTCACTTTAAAACACATGTGCATCGGACAGTGACTTCGAACGAACTCCTTAAGAATTCGATTTTTCGATGAAGAAAAAAAAATTAAGAATTCGATTTTTCGTAATTTTTTAAAACAAGATTATTAATTTCCAAAAATCATAAAAATTAGGTTATCTTAAATAATCTGTATCTCAAAAACGAATAAAGATTTTCTAATTTGGTTCTTACCATGACAAAATAGACACTTATCTATATAAATTTTGAATGTTTCATTAAAATATCTCAAGAATTCGATTTTTGGTGATTTTTAATTAACTTGATAACCGTAAATGTTTACGTTGAATTTAATGATTTATATCTCAAAAACGAATAAATATTTTTAAGATCCGCTTTCATCACGAGAAAATAGACACTTTTCTCTATAAATCGTGAATAGTTCATTAAGATATCTTAAGAATTCGATTTTTCGTAATTTTTTTAAAACAAGATTATTAATTTCAAAAAATCATAAAAAATTAGATTGACTCAAATAATCTTTATCTCAAAAACGAATAAAGATTTTCTAATTTGGTTTTCACCATGACAAAATTGACTCTTGCCTCTATAAATTTTGAATGTTTCATTAAAATATCTCAAGAATTCGATTTTTGATGATTTTTAATTAACTTGAGATAGCTATAAATGTTCACGTTCAATTTAATGATTTATATCTCAAAAACGAACAAATATTTTCAAGATCCGCTTTCATCACGAGAAAATAGACACTTTCCTCTATAAATCATGAATAATTCATTAAGATATCTTAAGAATTCGATTTTTCGACTGAGAATGTTATGTTAGGAATTAATGTTTATTTAATTAAATTTCATTTAAAGTTAAGCAATATATTTATTTTTTTTAACATTAATCGAAATACACTTTTTATTGCGTAAATATTATTAGAAAAGAGTTAAAAAATAAGCAAGCATATAGTGCAAGCAAAATACAATGATTTTAACGAAAAAAAATTTTTTTTATTTTTAAATAAATAAATCGGATTATTATCTTGAGAAAATAAATTCTTTTCGTGAAGTTTGGATTAATTCAACTTTTTATTACCATTTTTAATCCTAACAATTTAACCATGCACAACTGTACCTACAATATTATTAATATATTTGAAAACGGGGGCGAAAACTATTATTTTTAATTTTTATTTTTTAATTTTTAATTTTGGAAGAGGGTGCGTGTAAAATCTATATAATCTAAAGCCCCCGCAATCGGCCGTTCCGTCCGAGGTTCCGTGTACGGCTTCATTCTTTGCACGCAATAATCCGCCATTTCTTTCGTAAGGTTCTAAGAATATATAATTTTAATAAACAAAAAAAATAAATAATAAAAAAATCTCACCGCATATAATTCTTCTTTAGTAACGTACGGTCGATCCCCGGCGGTGATGGCCCTAAACGCCTTTTCAATTTCTTCCGAACTTTGAACGTTCTCCGTTTCCTTGCTAATCATAAACGCCATATATTCTTGTAACGAGACATGTCCATCTCGATTTGGATCAACAACGTCTAAAATCGCGTCAAATTCCGGATCTGGTTGCCCCTCCTCGACCATCGGTAAATCATAACCTAACGCTCTCAAACAGCTCTTAAATTCTTGATGATTAAGTTTCCCAGATTTCTCCTTATCGAAATGCTTAAACATCATCGAAAACTCTTTAAGGGCGTCTTCGCTAACGCCCGATTGATTACGCGCTTGGATTTGTTGCTCCAAATTATGTTGCATCCTCATCCCCAATTGATCGAGTTGATCCCATTGTTGGGCTAATCCCACCGTTGAATGCTCCGTGTAACGATTATCGAGGATTAAATGTTCTTCTAAAATCGCGCCGAGATCCTCGATTTTCTTTAAATCGGCGCGGCGAGCTCTTACTTCGGCCGCTTTACGTTTAGTCGCTTCAAGTTGTTGTTCCAAAGAACCCGATCCCTCCATCATCGAAGTACTATATTAAAAATAAATTAATTTAATTTAAATCGATTAAATTAAATTAATATTAAAATAAGGTGTTAAAATTTTAGTTAAAAAATGACGTTTAATGCAAAGCTAAAATTCAAAGAAGCATTAAATTATTTTTTTCCCTTAACAAATTTAATTAAAAATTAATATCTTTGGAAATTCATATTGCGTGTTATAAATATGAATTTCGGAAATAAATAAATAACTTCTATCACGGTGTAAAATTAATTTATTCAGTGCCGGTGTCGGGTGATAAGCCATCATCAGCTGAATCTAGAAATATTAATATTAAATGATAACAAGAAATCATGAATAATTGATAAAAATGAAATTAAAAAAAAATTATGAAATTTAAAAAGTTAAAAATAAAATAACTTACTATCAGATGTACAAAAAATTCAAACAGTTGCGCGAAAAAAAAAAAAAAAATATGGATCGAAATATATCGAAATATGTATTTATTTATTTACATTTTATGGGTATAGAGACAGGACACACCCAAAAGTTCTGTACCACAAAAAAACTATAATAACAAAGAAAAAGAAAACGTGTAACAAAAGAAATCAAAAATTGCTTTAATTAAATCATTAAAAATCAAATTGAACTTAACAGTGAACTTAAATGTCATTAAAAAAAATAATTATAATAAAATGAAACAAACAAAATAACACAGCAAAGCTAAAAAAGCTTTAATAGAAAATAAACACCGGCTAAATTAAAATATTTCAATTAATAAGATTCGCGAGCTATCAAAACGTAGGAAGCAATTCGCTGACGGTATCAAGCACTAACCGCCTGAAGGTAAAAAAGAGTGCTGAAATAAATCGATATTAACCCTCGTATTCCGGTGCCTGGGTCTATTTGGACCCAAATAAATTTTTGCGAGAAATTGTAATAAATAGATTTGTCGTTACTCAAGGAGTGCGTTAAGTTAGATCGGCGTCAAACGGACGTCCCGACGAAAAAACGACGAAAAAATATGTCTCGACCGTTTCTTTACAGCGCCAGGCGTCTGTCTGTGTAAGAGGCTATAGCGACAATACAATTGCCATTAAATTCTTGATTTAGTTCACAGAAGGTGTATTTTAGAGCAACGATCTACATCGAAAAATAAAATGTTTGCTAATTTTGTAAATAATAATGATGATTATAACAATGAAGTGTCTTCTGATGATAAATGTGCGTCATTGACTTTTAGTGATACAGTACCAGAAGAAGAGGATTATGAAAGTGATGAGTTTAGTGGTGAAAATAGTAATAATATGTCACACTGTAAAGACCAAAATGTTTGTGGACGAACATGGAGATATATTTCCCCCACAAACAGAGATGCAGAATTTGGTAAATATGATGCTACACTCACAGCAAATTCTGAGGGTGTAGAAACCATGGAACAATGTTTTGATTTATTTATAAATGATGAAATCATGGACATTATAATTACTGATACAAATGAAAAAGCGGTTAAATATTATGAAATGTTTTCAAATAATATATGGAAGCCGGTAGACCGTGTTGAATTGAAGGCATTTTTTGGGATTTTACTAATTACTGGCCGTTTTCGGGAATCACGTGAAAGTAAAGAAGATCTATGGAAGAAAAAGATTGCTTATAGTTGACGAATTTATCGAGCATCTATGTCTCGTGATAGATTTACAAACATTTTACGATTTTTGCGTTTTGACGACTTTCAGACACGAGAAGAAAGAAAAATGACCGATAAGTTGGCAGCTTTGAGAACCATTACAAATATTTTAACAAGAAATTGCAGAGATAATTACCGAGCGTCTAATGTAGGCACTATTGATGAACAATTAGTAACATTTCGAGGAAGATGTCCATTCAAGGTGTATATGCCGAGCAAGCCGGGGAAATATGGGCTGAAATTATGGGCCCTATGTGACGCTACTACATATTATTGTTGTAATTTTGAAGTGTATTTAGGAAAATGCGGAAACACACCGGAGAAAGGACAAGGACAACGAGTAGTTAGAGTTCTTTCAGAGTTTTGGAAGGGATCTAATCGAACTATCACAACCGACAATTTTTTTACGGATATCTCACTTGCAGAGGATTTACTCAAAGATAACATATTTATAGTGGGAACAATGCGG
Organism: Onthophagus sagittarius; assembly: GCA_036711965.1. NCBI lineage: Eukaryota > Metazoa > Arthropoda > Insecta > Coleoptera > Scarabaeidae > Onthophagus > Onthophagus sagittarius. The sequence goes on along the minus strand of JASERS010000010.1, from coordinate 26,133,842 downwards.
AAAAATAGAAAGGATTTACCAAAATCTTTGATAACAATATCCGGAAGAGCTCAATTCTCTTCCGATTTTATGTTTTCTGAAAATCTAACACTTGTGTCGTATATCCCAAAACCAAGAAAATGCGTAGTTTTACTTTCGAGCGTTCATTGAGAACATGCTATTTCTGACGAAAATAATAATTACAAACCTAATATTATCAATTATTACAATTCAACAAAAAGTGGAGTGGATGTTTTAGATAAAATTCTAAGAGAATACACTTGCCGGAGATGTACACGACGTTGGCCTCTGTCGCTTTTTTTTCATTATATAGATATTGCAGCCTATAATGCCTTTGTACTATGGCAACTCAAAAATCCGGATTGGGCAACTGGTAACATAAAATCAAGAAGAAAACAATTTATAGAAAATTTGTCTGAACAGTTAGTTGCTGCAAACATAGATTCTAGAGCTAGAGCATTTGAAACCAATGCAGTAGTATTTTCGAGACACATTGTGGACGCCATCGAAAGTACAGGCCGAAAAATAAATAAACAAATGAGTACAACATTAGAAAAACGCTCAAGATGTAGCTTGTGTATTGGAAATGACAATAAATATAAATCAAAATGTGATGTTTGTCATAAATATGTATGTAATATACATTCAACATGTACAAAAAATATTTTGTGTACAAATTGTAATGATTTAGAATAAATATTTTTTATGTAATTTTTTTTAAATTTTATTTTTATGTATTATTTTATATCCCTAATAATAGTTCACCTTTAAAATAAAATAAGTCAAAATCATAATGGCAAAAGCTTCATTTTTTATATTCTACGTAAACAAAAACTGTTCGGGTCTCGGTTGACCCAGGCACCGTCCGCAACGGTTGGCGAAACGTCAGTACTGCGAGGGTTAAGTTTGTCAGTCAGGCGAGCCATTCGCAACATAGGAGAGTTCCGAAAAGCATTGGTGCGGGGAATAAGTGTACAGAACAAGAAATTAAAGCGAAGTAGACGGGGAGGAACATGAATATTAACCGAATCCAAAAGAACTGAGGAATCACACATATTGTGTACCTTGTAGAAAAATAGTGCGTCATTAATCCCACTAATCGTAATTAATGTAAGCTGTGAAAGATTTAAAGTTTAAATATTTCACAAATCTAGACTGAATTTTCTCAATTCGATCAATATAAGTAAGGTATTGGGGATTCCAAACTACAGTGCAAAAATTAAGAACACTGAAAACATAGGCAAAATGTAAATTTTTGATGGCGTCAACGCTTCTAAAGGACGAAGTGGATCTCATAATAAAGCCAAGCATACGCTAAGCCTTATTAACAATGTTGACAATGTGCTGAGCGTAGAGAAGCTTGTAATCGAGAGTTACACCAAGATCTCTAATGAAGGAAACGCGTGTTAAGTTTTCGCCAGCGATGCTGTAATCGTAAAGATGAAGAGTACTCTTTCTCTTCGAAAAAGAAATAACATTACATTTAGATAAATTTAAAGTCAAATAATTCTCAGTGCAAAAGTCAGAAATCCTGAGAAGGTCAGTCTGCAGCCTTGAACAGTTCAACGGAGAGGAAATACGCAGATATAGCTTAAGATTATCAGCGTACATAAGACATTCACAATGTTTCACAACCTTGAATATATCATTAATATAGATGTTAAATAGCAAAGGACCGAAGTGGCTGCCTTGAGAGACGCCAGAGGGAACTATGATAGGGTCCGTTAACAGAGACAATCTGGCTCCTACCTCGCAAATATGAATCAAACCAGCGGAGCAACCCACCATGAACACCAAAACCATGAAGTTTAGATAAAAGGATCTACACGATCAAAAGCCTTGCTAAAATCAGTGTAAATTGACTCAACTTGACAATATTTGTCAAACGATTATAAAATATAATTAGTGTATTCAAGTAGGTTGCTCTCCACTGACCGATTCGCAAAGAAACCGTGTTGTCTGGCATCGATTTTGGATTTAATAGTAAAGAAAAGTCTAGTATAAACCAGTTTCTCCAAAACGACTACCGGATTTAAAAATTGACAAAATATAGGCTCGCTTCCAAATGATGGGAAACGTACCTTCCGTTAAAGATTTATTAAATAAGATGACAAGTGGTAGAGAAAGAGATTCAAGACAAGATTTAATTAGAAAAGGAAGGATTCCATCAGTGCCCGGACCTTTATTTATATTCAAGGCGGTGCCTCCACAACCTCAGATTGTTCAAAGCGCATCGAACCCAAAAATGTAGTATCGTTAAAGCCAATGTTAGTAGAATTAAGTGGATTAACAGAGGGCGAAATATACACGGAAGAGAAATATGTTGCGAATAGCGAGCAGATGCCCTTACCGTCCTCGACAATAGTCCCATTTAATGACATAGGTGTTGGAATTGTATCCGCACCCCTCTTATTTTTAATATAAGACCAAAAGTATTTAGGATCAGGCTTAATACTGCTCTCGACACCACCAATATAGTCGCGCCGAATGAGAAACTTGGAACGCCATCGCAGTAATGAAAAGGACAAGTAGTCTATTTGTTTACCATACCGTTTCCACTTAACATGAGCTCTTCGCATTTCTTTGATCACTCTGATAGTATCCCGCGAAAACCACACAGGAAAACTACTGGTGATTTTACGCCTAAGCGGAGTGAATTTTTGAATGGCAACATTTAAATGGTAATAAAAGAAGTCAACAGCAGGGTCCATTTTGCAAATATTTAGTTCTGTATCCCAGTCAATAGTAGAGAGGTACAAATCAATCTCGGAAAAGTTAGCACGTTTGAAGTTAAACACATTGGATGATTCAGTAGGAAGGCGGCGTGGCATTACAAGAGAGCAAAAAAATTCCAAAGTGGTACGTGCACTATCCTCAGGAACCAGAGGATGGGTGCTTAATGTAATAAAAGATACATTAGAAAAATTAGCAAGAATTAAATCAATAGTATTTTGAAAGACATTCATGTGAAAATTAAAAAAAATTAAATAATAGTAATAAATAGTATTGAGTAGATATCGGAGCGACAATTATTGGATCGATATCTTTTATCGAGGCGATATCACCTATTGGTGTTCTGGTAGGAACTGATCGACAGATATAGCACACAATAATTAATTTAATAAAAAATCGATTACTTATTTATTCCCGTCGATAGGTGGCGAGTAGCTTGAGATAGCCAAAAATGTTCACGTTGAATTTAATGATTTATATCTCAAGAACGAATAAATGTTTACAAGATCCGCTTTCATCACAAGAAAATAGACACTTTCCTCTATAAGTCATGAATAGATCATTCAGATATTTTAATAATTCGATTTTTCGTGATTTTTTAAAACAAGATTATTAATTGCAAAAAATCATAAACAATTAGGTTAACCTAAATAATCTTTATCTCAAAAACGAATAAAGATTTTCTAATTTGGTCCTCATTATGACAAAATAGACACTTGCCTCTATAAATTTTGAATGTTTCTTTAAAATATCTCAAAAATTCGATATTTGGTGATTTTTAATTAACTTGAGATAGCCGTAAATGTTCTCGTTCAAGTTAATGATTTATATCTCAAAACCTAATAAAGATTTTCAAGATCCGCTTTCATCACAAGAAAATAGACACTTTTCTCTATAAATTATGAATAATTCATTAAAATATCTTAAGAATTCGATTTTTCGCGATTTTTTAAAACAAGATTATTAATTTCAAAAAATCATAAAAAATTAGGTTAACCTAAATAATCTTTATCTCAAAAACGAATAAAGATTTTCTAATTTGGTTTTCACCATGACAAAATAGACACATGCCTCTATAAATTTTGAATGTTTCATTAAAATATCTCAAGAATTCGATTTTTGGTGATTTTTAATTAACTTCAGATGACCATAAATGTTCACATTGAATTTAATGATTTGTATCTCAAAAACGAATAAATATTTTCAAGATCCGCTTTCATCACAAGAAAATAGACACTTTCCTCTATAAGTCATGAATAGATCATTCAGATATCTTAATAATTCGATTTTTCGTGATTTTTTAAAACAAGATTATTAATTGCAAAAAATCATAAACAATTAGGTTAACCTAAATAATCTTTATCTCAAAAACGAATAAAGATTTTCTAATTTGGTCCTCATCATGACAAAATAGACACTTGCCTCTATAAATTTTGAATGTTTCTTTAAAATATCTCAAGAATTCGATATTTGGTGATTTTTAATTAACTTGAGATAGCCGTAAATGTTCTCGTTCAAGTTAATGATTTATATCTCAAAACCTAATAAAGATTTTCAAGATCCGCTTTCATCACAAGAAAATAGACACTTTTCTCTATAAATTATGAATAATTCATTAAAATATCTTAAGAATTCGATTTTTCGCGATTTTTTAAAACAAGATTATTAATTTCAAAAAATCATAAAAAATTAGGTTAACCTAAACAATCTTTATCTCAAAAACGAATAAAGATTTTCTAATTTGGTTTTCACCATGACAAAATAGACACATGCCTCTATAAATTTTGAATGTTTCATTAAAATATCTCAAGAATTCGATTTTTGGTGATTTTTAATTAACTTCAGATGACCATAAATGTTCACATTGAATTTAATGATTTGTATCTCAAAAACGAATAAATATTTTCAAGATCCGCTTTCATCACAAGAAAATAGACACTTTCCTCTATAAGTCATGAATAGATCATTCAGATATCTTAATAATTCGATTTTTCGTGATTTTTTAAAACAAGATTATTAATTGCAAAAAATCATAAACAATTAGGTTAACCTAAATAATCTTTATCTCAACAACGTATGAAGATTTTCTAATTTGGTTTTCACCATGACAAAATAGACACATGCCTCTATAAATTTTGAATGTTTCATTAAAATATCTCAAGAATTCGATTTTTGGTGATTTTTAATTAACTTCAGATGAGAGAATGTTCACATTGAATTTAATGATTTGTATCTCAAAAACGAATAAATATTTTCAAGATCCGCTTTCATCACAAGAAAATAGACACTTTCCTCTATAAATTATGAATAGTTCATTAAGATATCTTAAGAATTCGATTTTTCGCGATTTTTAAAAACAAGATTATTAATTTCAAAAAATCATAAAAAATTAGGTTAAACTAAATAATCTTTATCTCAAAAACGAATAAAGATTTTCTAATTTGGTTTTCACCATGACAAAATAGACACTTGCCTCTATAAATTTTGAATGTTTCATTAAAATATCTCAAGAATTCGATTTTTGGTGATTTTTAATTAACATGAGATGGCCATAAATGTTCACATTGAATTTAATGATTTGTATCTCAAAAACGAATAAATATTTTCATGATACGCTTTCATCACAAGAAAATAGACACTTTCCTCTATAAGTCATGAATAGTTCATTAAGATATCTTAAGAATTCGGTTTTTCGTGATTTTTTAAAACAAGATTATTAATTTCAAAAAATCATAAAAAATTTGAATATTTATTTAATAATTTTTGCACTTTTATTAAGACAATAGTATTTCATACAATGTTTCTACCGGTTTCGGTCACGTTTAAACCATCTTCAGGAAATCCATTTTTAAAAAATTGTTGATCTTATTAAAAAGGAACTTAGAACAGAAATATCTATTATCAAACAAATTGGCCAAAATAACGGATATAAACCACAAATCATCAACAAAATGATTGACAAATACAGAAACAAACAGAATCACATAAAACTTACCACTCTTACAAATACAACAAATAACACAAACAATATTTATAGAACAATAGAATATCAAGGTAACATACATAATAAAATCAAAAAAATTTGTTTAAGAAACAATATAATTATAACATCCAAAAGCAACAACACACTAGATAAAATTTTAATTAACAACAAAGATAGAATCAATAAAATGAACGATAATGGAGTTTACAAATTAGAATGTGATACATGTAATAGTACATTACAGTACAAGTGAGGAAACTAAGGTTTTTCACTCACGCGTATGTCAGATTTACACACGAGCCGTAGGCGAGTGTGGAAAGACATACAAGTGAGTGGAAAATATTGGTTTCTCACGTGTGCTGTATAGCGTTTTGTTCAATCCTACTATTTAGAGAAAATTCGGTCTTAAAATTCGTTAATTCTTGGCTAATGTCATGTCGATATGTCGGAGACGACACTTTTTGGCATTGTTATCCTCGTAATTGATTGATAAACAACCAATTGTGTCAAATTGTTAATTCTCATCATTACGCAAATTAATTAAGATTAATAATTTATACAAGTGAAATACTTCATTTAATTTTCCTTGTGTGCTCTCTGCCGTTTTTTAGTTCACATCCGTTACGTTTAAACAAAGAGTTGTACCTTTAAAGGTTTAAATTTCGCTAATAGTGGATGAAAAAAAAATAGAGTGAGTGAAAAATATTTTCACTCAGCCGTTGCTATGAATGTTAGCAGAGTGAGTGAAACTAACAACTTTCAGCACTCGTATCTACGCTAGAAACTGGCAATTTCAAAGGTAGGATTGAACAAAGCCACTTACATTGGTGAAACAGTGAGATGTTTAAAAACTCGTATAAAAGAACATAGAACACAACAGAGATCTAACTTTGGAAGACATATAATATTTAACTAAGAACTTTTTTTGGAACTTTATGAAATTAAGAAATTTAAACATAATCATCCACAAATTTTATGTTTGAATGACCAAATAAGCTACACAGAAAAACCTTTATATATGTATTTGAAAAATCCATTTATTCCACCTAAAAATAAAATTTAAAAAAAACCCAACATATACAATGAACTCAAACCGCAATAACAACATTTTCCCATATTTCCCTTCCCAAATTCAAATTTCCTTTTTTACTTTCTTTTTTACCTCCTTTACAATAGATATTTGAACTTTTGGTTTGGGAAATATTCAATTTTAGTTTTATTTTATTTTAATCCTATTTTAATTTTTCACATTGACACAACATGTCATAAATCACAACATAAAATAAAAATAAAACGTCAATATTAAACAACAAATTTTAAATAAGATCAACAATTTTTTACAAATGGATTTCCTGAAGATGGCCTAAACGAGACCGAAACCGGTTGAAACATTGTATGAAATACTATCGTCTTAATAAAAGTGCAAAAATTATTAAATAAATATTTTAAATAATATTATTACTTCAACTCACAAAAGAAGCTTTCAACCTTTCAATTAAACCCATCAAATAGTACCAAATTCTTTGATTTTCGAGCTGGACGTAAAAAATCTTTTACGTCCCGGACACTATAACGTGTGAGAAAGAATTGTACGGGCCGAGGGAACCGAAGCCCGTGATTCTTCCGAGGAATGTTAGTTCTTACCGTTGCCGCATAGCTTATTACATTTTTCCCACCAGCAAAAGTTAATATTCTTTAAAATATCTAAAGTTTGTTTGCCATATAATTCAGAAGTCGTAAGTTGTCATATCTACAGTAACATTTGTTGTCAAATAAATAAAATTTGTCAACCTTGTTACACGTAGTGCTTCACGATTGAAATTAAAATAAAATTGAAGAAATTATGCACGCTGCTTGTCAGAATTTATTACCCTCCAAATATCCAAAGCGTTCTATTTCAAACATCGATTTTATTTGATTGATATTTATCAATTTTGGCAATCTTTATTATTTTCCTAAGATAATAATGAATATTAAGTTCCGTCGTGAAGGGAAGTTATGGTAAACAAAGAATATGCCAAACTATCGCAATTGCAACTTACGAGATTGCTGGCGGGAAAAAAATATTACACGGTTACAAAACGACATTTTCTTATATCTAAATTCGAAATTTTTATATTCTCATTTTTTTTGTTTTTAAGATGTTTTAAATGGATTAAGAAACACAACGAGTAACCGCAACTAAAATTTGGCAGTAGCAAAAAAAAAATTACACGATCATAAAAAGTCGTTACCTTAGGTCTAAATTTGCAACTTTATTTTTTTTGTAATTTCTTATTTATACGATGTTCGAAATGATCTAAGGAACACAACGAATATCCACAATTCAAATTTGGCAATTGCAAAAAATATTTACAGTTGCAAAACGACATTTTCTTATAACTAAATTCGAAATTTTTATATTCTCATTTCTTTTTGTTTTTAAGATGTTCTAAATGGACTAAGGAACACAACGATGAACCGCAACTAAAATTTGGCTGTAGCAAAAAAAAATTACACGATCAAAAAAAGTCGTTACCTTAGGTCTAAATGTGCAACTTTATTTTTTTTTGTAATTTCTTATTTATACGATGTTCAAAATGATCTAATGAACACAACCAATATCCACAATTCAAATCTGGCAATTGCAAAAAATATTATACGGTTGCAAAATGACATTTTCTTATATCTAAATTTGAAATTTTTATATTCTCATTTTTTTTTTTTGTTTTTAAGATGTTCTAAATGGATTAAGGAACACAACGAGTAACCGCAACTAAAATTTGGCTGTAGCAAAAAAAATTACACGATCATAAAAAGTCGTTACCTTAGGACTAAATGTGCAACTTTATTTTTTTTGTAATTTCTTATTTATACGGTGTTCAAAATGATCTAAGGAACACAACGAATATCCACAATTCAAATTTGGCAATTGCAAAAAATATACCGTTGCAAAACGACATTTTCTTATATCCAAATTCGAAATTTTTATATTCTCATTTTTTTTTGTTTTTAAGATATTCTAAATGGATTAAGGAACACAACGAGTAACCGTAACAAAAATTTGGCTGTAGCAAAAAAAATTACACGATCATAAAAAGTCGTTAGCTTAGGTCTAAATGTGCAACTTTATTTTTTTTGTAATTTCTTATTTATACGATGTTCAAAATGATCTAATGAACACAACCAATATCCACAATTCAAATCTGGCAATTGCAAAAAATATTATACGGTTGCAAAACGACATTTTCTTATATCTAAATTTGAAATTTTTATATTCTCATTTTTTTTTTGTTTTTAAGATGTTCTAAATGGATTAAGGAACACAACGAGTAACCGCAACTAAAATTTGGCTGTAGCAAAAAAAATTACATGCTCATAAAAAGTCGTTATCTTAGGTATAAATTTGCAACTTTATTTTTTTGTAATTTCTTATTTATACGATGTTCAAAATGATCTAAGGAACACAACGAATATCCACAATTCATATCTGGCAATTGCAAAAAATATTACACGATTACAAAACGACATTTTCTTATATCTAAATTTGAAATTTTTATACTCTCATTTTTTTTGTTTTTAAGATGTTCTAAATGGATTAAGGAACACAACGAGTAACCGCAACTAAAATTTGGCTGTAGCAAAAAAAATTACACGATCATAAAAAGTCGTTACCTTAGGTCTAAATGTGCAACTTTATTTTTTTTTGGAATTTCTTATTTATACCATGTTCAAAATGATTTAAGGAACGCATCGAATATCCACAAATCAAATCTGGCAATTGCAAAAAATATTACACGGTTGCAAAACGACATTTTCTTATATCTAAATTCCAAATTTTTATATTCTCAATTTTTGTTTTTTTTTAAGATGTTCAAAATGGATTAAGGAACACAACGAGTAACCGCAACTAAAATTTGGCTGTAGCAAAAAAAATTACACTATCATAAAAAGTCGTTACCTTAGGTCTAAATGTGCAACTTTTTTTGTAATTTCTTATTTATACGATGTTCAAAATGATCTAAGGAACACAACCAATATCCACAGTTCAAATCTGGCAATTGCAAAAGACCTTTACCTAACCCTATTACACCAAGAGTGGTGTAATGAAACATCACTATGTTTGAAACTGAATTTCTAATAGCAATTTTCGAAAAAATTAATTTTATAGCGTGATAGAAGTTATTTACTTATGTCCGAAAAAAATTAATATGTTAATTAAAACGACATTAATCAAATTAAAGTATTAGTTTTCACTCTAAATTGTAATTACCCATCCCAACCGAGAAGTCGATAACTGCAAATTTATTTATCTCTCGTAAAAATAAATTTTTAATACAGAAAAATCTCAAATTATATCGAGATTTTCCTTTTTAAAACGTTTAAATTACTTACCGAGTTTCCGTTAACCATTGATGGAAAGTATTGGCGTGTTTAGCAAACTCTTTTCGCAACTTATCGTTCTCTTCCTGCCTTTGAGCCTCCTTGGTCAGCTCGACGTCTCGTTCAGCGATAATTTTTTGCAAATTCCTCCACGTTTCCTCCAAAGCTTCCATATTAAACCAAGTGTAAGGATTCGGACCGACATTAAAGCTTTTAATTTGTTGGTCCAACGCGGCCAAAGCTTCAAAATCGGCTTGGGCGGTTTTTAGCGACGCTTGAAATTGTTCGTGCGCCTCTCTTAACGCTTTAATTTCTTCGATTGAATTGCACCGGACCGGATCGGTTAAATCCTCCTCAGCGTTTTCAAACCACGAATTAAACGCCGACGCTCGTTTCGCGAACGTCAAGAATAACTCTTCGATTTGCCTGAATTGTTCTTGCATTTGTAAGAGGCGTTGTTTTCGGGCGTCGGAGTCGTTTAAAAGTTTTTGCCAACGTCCAATAACGTCGGCGTGTCTTTGAACGATCGCCGGGCTCTGATCGTGATTCGCGTTGATTAATTGATCTTTTAAGGCGGTTATGTTTTGGATTCCTTCGTGTTCGAAGGCGGTTAATCCGGCGTCGAACGTTTCTTGTTTGGTTAATAAAGTTTGAACGGACGATAAGTCCCGTCCAAAGTCTTCGTTTTTAACGTGAGTCTCTTTATCGGCGATCCAACTCTCGACGACATCCGCTTTCCACATAAATTGCAAATACGCGGAATTATCGATTAATTTCGCTTTGCGACGAGCGGCCAAAGCGGCTAAATGATCTAATTTAGTTTGGAGTTGTTGACAACGCTGGTTGATGCTATCCGCGTGGTGATTTCCCTCGGATACTAATTTTTTTCCAGCTTCGCTGATGTCTTTGCAACGATCTCGATGCGCTTGGAAATCCATTTCGAAAGCGTCGTGCTTTTTGAGTAAACCTTGAACCGCGGCCATCGTATCCCCGTAATCTTCGACCCCTAAAAGTTGTTGTTTCTCGCTTATCCAAGCTTCCTCTTCTTCAACTTTAGCTAAAAATTGTTGGTAAGTTAATGACTCGTCCAATTTTTGACCGCGAGTTGCGGCTAATTGTTTTAATTCGGCCCAAGCTTGATTCAAAGCTTTTAATCGTTGCTCAATTTCGGGCACCCCCAAGTTAGAAACGTCCATTAATTTCTCCCCGGCTTCTTGAACGGCTTGTATCGCGGGTTCGTGCGAGCCTAATTCGGCTTCTAAACGTTTATGTTTTTTCTTCAAGTTTTGAACGCCGGTTAAATCGCGGCCATAATCATCGGAACCAACCAACAACTTTTTTTCTTTAATCCAAGATTCCTCATCGGCTATATCCCTAAAGAATTGATGTAACGTGTTCGCCTCATTTAATCTCGCTTGGCGGTGCGCGGCTAAATTCTTAATTCTCTCATAACGCTCATTAATCGATTGGCGCTTCTCTTGGATATTAGCCGTATCGAATTGACCACTTTCAATTAAAGAATCGGCCTGATCGTTCATGTCTTTAATACGATCATCGTGAGCTTGGATATCAGCTTCGACCAATTGATGCTTTTTCATCAAATTTTGAACGGATGCTAAATCTTTTCCGGCGTCTTCGCTCGTTAATAAACTTTCAACTTCGCCCAACCAAAAATCTAAATCTTTTACGGCCGCGATGTAAGTTCTTTGTTTATTCGCCTCTTTTAATTTTAACGATTTCTCGCTCGTTTTTTGGGTCAAATACTCCCATTGTTCGGCAATTGATTCTAAACGTTTTTGAACGGCGTCTTCCGATCCGGCGCATTGTCTTTTATCGATTAAAGTTCCTCCGTTAGCCAAAACCGATTGAATTCGATCGGCGTTGGCTGCTAACTCAGCTTCGAAAGCTTGATGTTTTTGGTGTTTTGATTGAATATTAGCTGGATCCTAACGAAAATGATTTTAATTAAAAAATAACAATATAAATGTAGGAAAGATTCGGGAAGACTCGAAACCGTTCGAATCGACTCGGTCAAAGGCTAAAATCGATCAATAGAGGAAAGAAGAAGGACAGGCAGAGATAAATAGTATTGTACCAGGTTGGCCAAAGACTGAAAAACGCGTTTAAATTGGTCGTCAATTTAAATTGGTAACCATATAGTCAAAAGGCCAAATATTTAGACATTTTAACTAATTTTAACCATAAATGACATCGCTGAACTTAATTGAGATTTTTCGAATATTTTGTATAAATTTAAAAATTCCTGAAAAATCGATTTTTTGAAAAATTGTTATGAAATTACTTTCAATTACTAATTAGAGCACCTACTTTCTAAAAGTGAAGTCAATTTGAAAATATCTCATTTAGTTTTCGAGATATAAGCTGGTGAGCTTAATTGGGATTTTTCCAATATTTTGCATAAATTTAAAAATTCCTGAAAAATCGATTTTTTGAAAAATTGTTATGAAATTACTTTCAATTACTAATTAGAGCATCTACTTTCTAAAAGTGAAGTCAATTTGAAAATATCTCATTTAGTTTTCGAGATATAAGCTGGTGAGCTTAATTGGGATTTTTCCAATATTTTGCATAAATTTAAAAATTCCTGAAAAATCGATTTTTTGAAAAATTGTTATGAAATTACTTTCAATTACTAATTAGAGCACCTACTTTCTAAAAGTGAAGTCAATTTGAAAATATCTCATTTAGTTTTCGAGATATAAGCTGGTGAGCTTAATTGGGATTCTTCCGATATTTTGTATAAATTTAAAAATTCCTGAAAAATCGATTCTTTGAAAAATTGTTATGAAATTACTTTCAATTACTAATTGGAGCATCTACTTTCTAAAAGTGAAGTCAATTTGAAAATATCTCACTTAGTTCTTGAGATGTAATTTTCTGAACTTAATTAGGATTTTTCCAATATTTTGTATAAATTTAAATATTCTTGAAAAAACAATTTTTTTGGAAAATCGTTATGAAATTACTTTCAATTACAAATTTGAGCATCTATTTCTAAAAGTGAAGTAAATTTGAAAATATGTCACTTATATCTTGAGATATAAACTGCTGTACTTAATTAGGATTCTTGCGAAATTTTGTATACGAGCAAGAGATTCTCCAGCTGGTTCTTTCATTACCAAATAAGAAAACACCCGACTTATACAATATCTCAACACACCTTGTTAAGAATATTATTAATGACGTGTTAGCTATATCTATTATCAATAGGGTGAATTATTGCTTTACACATGGCATATTCCATGATGAACTTAAAGTGGCCAAAGTGTTTCTATACTTCCTGTCTTTTCAAAAATCTTCAAATCTCTGTTAAAAAGCAGATTCATTGAGTATATGAAAAATAAACTATTTAATGAAGCTAAGCACGATTACCGAGGACAAAAGTGTACCACTTCATCTCTAACTAGCCTGGTGGATGCTGTGGCACGTGCGCTTGATGAGAAGGAAGATGTTCAATTATTATGCTTGGACTTGTCAAAGGATTTTGATTGTATTCAGCATGAAATTCTATTATCTAATTAAAAAAAAATAATATATATAAATGATTCGTAGTTATCTTAAAAACCGAATTGCATACGGTTTTAGTAGAATGCAAAAGGATCAATTCTAGGCTCAATGCTCATTATTTACATAAACGATCTTTCTATTAACATCTCAGCTGATGGCATTTATATATATACTGATGATACATATTTTGTGCAAACGTCGAAAAATAGAGTTGAAGAGCGAAATAGAAAATAGCGAAAAAAAGAAGCTGCAGAATGGTTTAGGGCAAACAGTTTGAAACTTAATGTCGATAAAACGCAGAAATTACTGCAGTAGACTCTCGATTATCCGTAACCGCTTTATCCGAATTCCGGGTTATCCGAAGCAAATTATGAAATTTAAGTTTCCGTTTTATCCAGAACACACCATGTCTCTCTATTATCCGAAACGAAGAAATTTCGTTCACATGAGCGTTTGCCTATAGTATACGTAATGTTGTGGCAATACTTTCTACTATAATGTTACTTTCAATTACTAATTGGAACATCTACTTTCTAAAAGTGAAGTCAATTTGAAAATATATCACTTATTTTTTGAGATATAAGCTGCTGAGCTTAATTGGGATTTTTTCAATATTTTGTATAAATTTAAAAATTCCTAAAAAGTCGATTTTTTGAAAAATTGTTATAAAATTACTTTCAATTACTAATTAAAGCATCTATTTTCTAAAAGTGAAGTCAATTCGAAAATATCTTACTTAGTTCTTGAGATATAAGCTGCTCAGCTTAATTGGAATATTTCCAATATTTTGCATAAATTTAAAAATTCCTGAAAAATCGATTTTTTAAAAAATTGTCATGAAATTACTTACAATTACTAATTGGAGCATCTACTTTCTAAAAGTGAAGTCAATTTGAAAATATCTCACTTAATTCTTGAGATTATAAGCTGCTGAGGTTAATTGGAATTTTTTCAATATTTTGTATAAATTTAAAAACTCCTGAAAAATCGATTTTTTGAAAAAATGTTATGAAATTACTTTTAATTACTAATTGGAGCATCTACTTTCAAGAAGTGAAATCAATTTGAAAATATCTCATTTAGTTCTTGAGATATAATCTGCTGAACTCAAGTGGGATTCTTCCGATATTTTGTATAAATTTAAAAATTCCTGAAAAATCGATTTTTTAAAAAATTGTTATAAAATTACTTTCAATTACTAATTGAAGAATCTAATTTCTAACAGTGAAGTCAATTTGAAAATATCTCACTTAATTCTTGAAATATAAGTTGTTGATCTTAATTGGGATTTTTCCAATTTTTTGAATAAATTCAAAAATTCTTGAAAAACTGATTTTTTGGAAAATTGTTACTAAATTAGTTTCAGTTACTAATTGAAACACTTAGTTCTTGAGATATAATCTTCTGAATTTAATTGGGATTTTTCCAATGTTTTTAATAAATTTAAAAATTCCTAAAAAATTGATTTTTTGAGAAATTGTTACGAAATTAGTTTCAATTACTAATTAAAGCATCTATTTTCTAAAAGCGAAGTCAATTTGAAAATATCTCACCCAGTTCTTGAGTTATAATCTTCTGAACTTAATTGGGATTTTTCCAATATTTTTAATAAACTTAAAAATTCTTGAAAAATCGACTTTTTGAAAAATTGTTATGAAATTACTTTCAATTACTAACTGGAGCATCTACTTCGTAAAAGTGAAGTCAATTTGCAAATATCTCACTTAATTCTTGAGATATAAGCTGCTCAGCTTAATTGGAATTTTTCCGATATTTTGAATAAACTTAAAAATTCTTGAAAAATTGATTTTTTGAAAAATTGTTATGAAATTACTTTCTATCACGAATTAGAGCATCTAATTTCTAAAAGGGAAGTCAATTTGAAAATATTTTATTTAGTTCTTGAGATATAAACTGCTGAACCTAATTGGGATTTTTCCAGTATTTTGTATAAATTTAAAAATTCATGAAAAATTGATTTTTTGAAAAATTGTTATGAAATTACTTTTAATTACTAATTGGAGTACCTACTTTCTAGAAGTGAAATCAATTTGAAAATATCTCATTTAGTTCTTGAGATATAAACTGCTGAACTCAACTGGGATTCTTCCGATATTTTGTATAAATTTAAAAATTCTTGAAAAATTGATTTTTTGGAAAATTTGTTACGAAATTAGTTTCAGATACTAATTGAAGCATCTACTTTCTAAAAGTGAAGTCAATTTGAAAATATCTCACTTAGTTCTTGAGATATAATCTTCTGAACTTAATTGGCATTTTTCCAATATTTTGAATAAATTTAAAAATTCTTAAAAAATTGATTTTTTGAAAAAATGTTATGAAATTACTTTTAATTTCTAAGCAGGTGATGGTAGTAAGCGACCCTTAAAAGTTGAATCAATTTAATTTATCTTCTATTGTGTACTGCTTTCTTAACGTTGATTGTGAAAGATACGTGTTTTGATTTTTATTATTTAATTAAACAAAATACGTAAGATTGAAACCAGTAAAATATTAAAAATGGATCAAAAATATGTGGATAATTTAAGAAACACAATCGTGTAATATTAGACAATTTTCTTTTAAAAACTCTTAAATAATGGCACTTTTGCAGATTTTTTAACAATTCCCCAGTTGTATATCTAGGTTGTATCTGGTTATGGATTAAGTGTTTTATTTAACAATTTAACAATTTTCACGAATGAAGTCTTTGATCATCCATTTTGATTTTTGAATTATGAAAAATTTTTGCAATAAAAATCATCAATTATGATGTTTTAGAGATTTTGACGTTAAACTGTAATAACCAAATTCTAATGCGTTGTAGATTTTTAGTGTGTATTTCGAAAATTTTCTCTTTATTCCCGTAATCTTGTCATATCTAGGTTGTAACTGATTATGGGTTATGCATTTCTGGTTCACTAACTATTAAAGAACGAAAAAAAAAATTAAACAATATTCGTTTAATAGGGCTTTCTGCAACTTGTTTTTTGAGATATGGATTTTTCAGAAATGAAAAAGAGGAATCTTCAAAATAAATCTTTAAAACTGCATGTTGGGGGGGGGGGGGGGGTACTTTTCATACGTTGGCCAACCTGGTACAATACGCTTTACGGACCTTGTGGTGAATTTGTTAAATGAATAAAACTTTCATTGTTCATTTAGTTAAGAATAAACTAGTTAAGAACAAGTGGGGTTTTGTGGTTTTATTAAAATAAAGAAAAACCCTACCTTATAACTTTCTTCTGTTGCTAATTGAAGTTTTTCAGCAATCCAATTTTCAATTTCATCTGCATCCCGAGAAAACTGCTGCAAAGTTTGGCTTTCACCAAGTTTTGAGCGCTTCTCAATCAGAGCCTCTTTAAGGTGTCTCCAACGATCTAAAACTTGTTTGCGTTTATCATCGATTTGTTGAGAAGCGTAATGCTCGTTGTTAATCAACTGATCTGCGAGAGTTTGCAACGCCGCTATCTTTTCCTCCTAAAAAGTTTTTTTTTTAATTTAATCATCAATAATGATGAAAAAAATCAAATTTTAATCAAACTTACATGCGCATTGATAGCTTTATCGAAATCTTCGTGTTTCTTGATCAGAGCTTCAACATTATCACCTTTAGAATCGACTTCTTCCGCTGCTAAGAAAGCCTCGCGATCGGACATCCAATTTTCGGCTTGCTCGCAATCTCTGTAGTAAAGATTTAGGTCCAAATTTTGGTCTAATTGGACGCGACGTTCGATCCATGCCCTAAATTTATTAAATTATTAAGTTATATTAATAATATTAGGTTAATACCTTTCTAATTCTTCGCGAGCTTTATGGAGTTGCTCCAATTTCTCTTGAATTTCGGGGCTGGCGTAATGATTAGAGTTGAGTAATTGTTGCCCGAATTGTTCTAAAGCATTGAAAGTTCCGGCTCTTGCATCAATTTCCGTTCGGTGCTCCTACAAAAAAAAATTTCTCATTTTGATGTTAAAATTTTTGTTGGGTTAGTTTGAATTTTGCGATGAACACCATGTTGTGCAAATTATAAATAAAGTTCTGTGGAAGACTGCAAAATAAAGAGAAATCACAATAAATATTCGTGATTATTGGAAATTATATTAAATTTTTTTGATAAATTGTTGATGAAATTTTTGACAGCTAAAATTTAGGTTGGTAATGATTTTAATAATAATTAAAAATATTAATTAATTATTTCTAATTATGAAGAAATTACAAAAAATTACTTAAAACACTTTTTAAGTAACTTATTGATTTACAAAAAATGTATGTTTGTAATAAAAAATATGTATAACGTAACATTTTTGAGTTTGACAATGTTATGTTGGTAATAAAAGCTGTCAATATCAAAATAAATTTGCAATAATCAAGAATAAAAATAAATAATATTGTAAATGAAGCGAAAAATAAGAAAATGGAGACATTTAGTTATTAATCACACGCGGATGTAGTCCTGGTTTGTTATTATCAAAATTAAGGATAATATTGTAATAAAAGCTTTTCTTTTTTAGGTTGTATTTTGCGATCATGAACACCATGTTGTGCAAATTATAAATAAAATGTTGTGGAAGACTGCAAAATGAAGAGAAATCACAACAAATATTCGTGATTATTGGAAAATTTATACTCACTTTATCAATTTAAAAGAATTAACCTAATATCTGAGTTTGAAAGTGTCTAAACCCAAAACTTTCCACTTCAAATATCTTTTAACAACTTTTCTTTTAGTTATTTTAATTTGGCGTTGATTTTGCGTTCTAGAAAATTAAAAATGCTTTAAAATAAGTCGAAACTCGCTGGGGTTATCTTAAAAAACAAAAAAGTTATGACACAAAATTAAATCAAAAACAAATGAAAATCGACTGTCAATATGATTTTTAAATTGATATATCTCAGCCGTTTTTGAAGATAATTAATTCGAGTTTGGACTCATTTTAAAGCATTTTTCATCTAGATTGTGAATTTTTTATTCAAAATTTACAAATTTTGTATTTTTCTTTTGTTCCAATTTTAAAAGAGCTATTCGTAAACAATGTGAATTGTGGATTTTCTTGTATATCTTCGATTTTGAATGAATCAATGCAATAGAAATATCCTTTTAACAATTTTACGCTTAAAAAAAACCGGAAGTGAACCTGAGAAATAGTTATTTTAATTTGGCGTTGATTTCGCGTTGTAGAAAATAAAAAATGCTTTAAAATGAGTCGAAACTCGATGAGGTTATCTTAAAAAACAAAAAAGTTGTGACACCAAATTAAAGCAAAAACAAATGAAAATCGACTGTCAATATGATTTTTAAATTGATATATCTCAGCCGTTTTTGAAGATAATTAATTCGAGTTTGGACTCATTTTAAAGCATTTTTCATCTAGATTATGAATTTTTTATTCAAAATTTACAAATTTTGTATTTTTCTTTTGTTCCAATTTTAAAAGAGCTATTCGTAAACAATGTGAATTGTGGATTTTCTTGTATATCTTCGATTTTGAATGAATCAATGTAATAGAAATATCCTTTTAACAATTTTACGCTTAAAAAAAAAAACCGGAAGTGAACCTGAGAAATAGTTATTTTAATTTGGGGTTGATTTCGCGTTGTAGAAAATTAAAAATGCTTTAAAATGAGTCGAAGCTCGATGGGGTTATCTTAAAAAACAAAAAAGTTATGACACAAAATTAAATCAAAAACAAATGAAAATCGACTGTCAACGTGATTTTTAAATTGATATATCTTAGCCGTTTTTGAAGATAATTGATTCGAGTTTGGACTCAGTTTAAAGCATTTTTCATCTAGATTATGAATTTTCATTCAAAATTTACAAATTTTATATTTTAAATTCAATTTTTTCGCGATTATTTTCCTTGTATATCATGAATTTTTAATGAATCAATACAATAGAAATATCTTTTTAACAATATTTCGCTTAAAAAAACCAGAAGTGAACCTGAGAAATAGTTATTTTAATTTGGCGTTGATATTGCGTTGTAGAAAATTAACAACGCTTTAAAATGAGTCGAAACTCGATGGGGTTATCTTAAAACAAAAAAGCTATGACACAAAATTAAATCAAAAACAAATGAAAATCGATTGTCAACATGATTTTTAAATCGATATATCTAAGCCGTGTTTGAAGATAATTAATTCGAGTTTGGACTCATTTTAAAGCATCTTTCATCTAGATTATGAATTTTCATTCAAAATTTACAAATTTTGTATTTCTCTTTTGTTCCAATTTTAAAAGGATTGTTCTAGAAACAATGTGAATTTATAATTCATTATTCGGTATCAATTTTCTTACGAAACAAATAAAATCATTATTTAAAAATGAATTGGAACAATCGAAATTGTCAATTTTTTTTGTATCAACAAGATATTTTCAAATTCGCGATTATCTTTCTTGTATATCTTTGGTTTTTAATGAATCAATACAATAGAAATATCTTTTTAACAATTTTTGGCTTAAAAAAACCGGAAGTGAACCTGAGAAATAGTTATTTTAATTTAGCGTTGATTTTGCGTTGTAGAAAATTAAAAATGCTTTAAAATGAGTCGAAACTCGATGGGGTTATCTTAAAAAACAAAAAAGCTTTGACACAAAATTAAATCAAAAACAAATGAAAATCAACTGTCAACATGATTTTTAAATTGATATAACTCCGCCGTTTTTGAAGATAATTAATTCGAGTTTGGACTCACTTTAAAGCATTTTTCATCTAGATTATGAATTTTTTATTCAAAATTTACAAATTTTGTATTTTTCTTTTGTTCCAATTTTAAAAGAGCTATTCGTAAACAATGTGAATTGTGAATTTCCTTGTATATCTTAGATCTTGAATGAATCAAACAATAGAAATATCTTTTTAACAATTTTTCGCTTAAAAAAACCCGGAAGTGAACCTGAGAAATAATTATTTTAATTTAGCGTTGATTTCGCGCTGTAGAAAATTAAAAATGCTTTAAAATGAGTCGAAACTCGATGGGGTTATCTTAAAAAACAAAAAAGCTATGAGACAAAATTAAATCAAAAACAAATGAAAATCGACTGTCAACATGATTTTTAAATGGATATATCTCAGCCGTTTTTGAAGACAATTAATTCTAGTTTGGACTCATTTTAAAGCATTTTTCATCTAGATTATGAATTCTCATTCAAAATTTACAAATTATGTGTTTTAAATTCAATATTTTCGCGATTATTTTCCTTGTATATCATCGATTTTTAATGAATCAATACAATAGAAGAAGTAGGAATTAAAAATGCTTTAAAATGAGTCGAAACTCGATGGGGTTATCTTAAAAAACAAAAAGTTATGACACAAAATTAAATAAAAAACAAATGCAAATCGACTGTCAACATGATTTTTAAATTGATATATTTCAGCCGTTTTTGAAAATAATTAATTCGAGTTTGGACTCATTTTAAAGCATTTTTCATGTAGATTATGAATTTTCATTCAAAATTTACAAATTTTGTATTTCTCTTTTGTTCCAATTTTAAAAGGATTGTTCTTAAACAATGTAAATTTATAATTCATTGTTTGGTATCAATTTTCTTAGGAAACAAATAAAATCATTATTTAAAAATGAATTGGAACAATCGAAATTGTCATTTTTTTTTGTATCAACAAAATATTTTCAAATTCGCGATTATTTTTCTTGTATATCTTCGATTTTTAATGAATCCATACAATAGAAATATCTTTTTAACAATATTTCGCTTAAAAAAAACCGGATGTGAACCTGAGAAATAATTATTTTAATTTAGCGTTGATTTCGCGCTGTAGAAAATTAAAAATGCTTTAAAATGAGTCGAAACTCGATGGGGTTATCTTAAAAAACAAAAAAGCTATGACACAAAATTAAATCAAAAACAAATGAAAATCGACTGTCAACATAATTTTTAATTTGATATATCTCAGACGTTTTTGAAGATAATTAATTCGAGTTTGGACTCATTTTAAAGCATTTTTCATCGAGATTATGAAAATCGAACAAAACAAAACAAACTAAGCTTAGTTCATTTATACGTCACATATAAATCTTTACTGGCAAGAATTTGTTGTAAGTAAGGTAACACTAAACTTAGAAGTGGTAAGATTCGGGTTTAGATTCAAAATAAATTTCATCAAAGTAAATTTTTGCAATAATCACAAATAAAAATATAAACAAAGCAAAAAATAAGAAAATGTGGAAGTTTAGTCATTAATCACACGCTGATGTAGCCCTGCTTTGTTATAATTAAAAATTAAGGATAAATTGTTTGTAATAAAAGCTTTCCGATCACTAAAGCTTTTTCTTTAAACGATTTATTACTTAATACCTGAGGCACAGCACCAAATCGAGCATCGATTTCCGCTCTGTAATTCTAAAATATCCCAAAAAATTTAAAATAAACCAAAACACTACTTTAAAATTTAAAATTCATTAAATGAATTTAATTAAAAAAATTTTAATTACCTGATGCCTTTCAATTAAAGCTTCAGCTCCAGTTACATCATTGGCTAGTTCTTCAGAGCTAACAAGGCCCAACATAGAATTAATCCAGGCTAATAAATCGCGATGATCGTTCAAAAATCTTTGCAAATCATACGAATCGAGCAATTTTTCTTTCCGACTATTCGCTTTCGCCGTCAATTGGCTCCATAATTCGTTAATTTCTTTTTGCTTCGTGTAAGTTTGTTCCGCCGATTCGGGATGGGTTTGCATCAACCTCGTCGCTGTTTCCTCCAATTGTTTAATTTTATCTTCCAAAGCGGCCAAATCGCGTTCGATTCCCTCGTGTTTCCTTTGCAAAGTTTGCACACTCCTCAAATCTTTCCCTAAATCATCATTATTCAAAGCCTCATCTTTCTCTTGAATCCAATCTTTAGTTTCATCAACATCCCGATGGAATCGTTGCACTTCATGAGCCGATCCTAATTGGGTCGCCCTCTCGCTAGTTAGTTGTTGCAACGAAGCCCATTTCGTGTTTAAATCCTCCATTTGAGTTTGGATTTTAAGCGCGGCCTCGGTTTGTCCCAACGAAACGAGTTGCATCGCGATTTCGTTCATTTCAGCTAAACGAACCTCGTTGGCTTTTAGGTCAGTTTGGAAATCGTCGAATTTTTTTTGGAGGACCTCAACTTGTTCGAGATCTTCGCCGACGTCCTCGACGTGGGCGTGCATTTCTTTGTCGCGAATCCAAGCTGTTAATTCGGAGGCTTCTCGGACTAAAACGTACGCTTTTACGGTTTCGGTTAATTTTTTTTGGCGTTCGCGCGCTGATTGTAACAATTTGTCGTATTGGGAGTTAATTTGGGATTGGCGGGCTGAAATTGAGTTGTTATCGACCAAGTTTTGTTGGGACGCGGTTAATCCGGCCTCTAATTTTTTTACGTAAGCGGCCGGGACGAATCCTTGGCGGTCGTTTACTTCGACTTTCCACCAATCTTTGTTATTCGAGTTTAAAAGTGTTAATAAATCGCCTTTTTTCATCGAAACTTCTCGCGGAGATTTTTCTGTGTAATCGTATAAAGCGACGACGGCTTCTTTTCCTGTTACGTCAACGACGGGGGGTTCTTGTTGCCGGCACGATGCCGCTTGCTCTTTTAACGATTCGATCGTATTTCCAAAAGCTGTTAAATCGCTCATTAATGCTTCGTGTTTTTTGAGTAAAGCTTCGGAGGAGTCTTCGTCTTTCCCGTAATCGGTGCTACTTACGATTGGTTCTTTCTCTTTCATCCAGGATTCGGCTTCGTTTGCGTCTGCGTAGTATTGATGCGCTTGGAGGGAGTCCTCCAAATCTTGTTTTCTTTGATTCGCCTTTTCTTTTAAAGAGAACCAATGATCGTGTAATGCATTAACGCGATTTCTTATATCGTCGCTCGCGAAATGATCGTCCTCCATCATTTGCTTCCCGGCTTCGATGACGGCGGAAATGCGATTATCGTGGTTGTTGATTTCGGCTAAAACCGCTTGGTGTTTTTTGATCAAATTTTGAACCCCGATTAAGTCTCTTCCCCGGTTTGTACTAGCCGCGATTGGTTCTTTTTCGCGGATCCATGCCTCTTCGTCTTCGACGTCTCGGTAAAGTTGTTGGACTTGGAGGGAGTCTAATAGGCGCTGTTTCCGGACTGCCATCGGGTTTTGGAGGGCTGAGTAACGATCGGTTAAAATTTTTTGTTTTTGTTCGATGTTTTCGGCGTCGAAATGGCCGCGCTCGATGAATTGGTTCGCGGCGGCTTTGATGGTTTCGATGCGATCTTGATGAGATCCGACGTCAGCTTCTAAGAGACCATGCTTTTTTTGGAGGTTTTGAACTGAGGTTAAATCTTTTCCGTAATCCTCCGACATTAATTGCCCTTCGATTTCTGATAGCCATAACTCAATATCTTCGATCGTTCGGTTGTATTGTTGTTGTTGACTCGCTTCTTGGAGTTTAGAGCTTTTTTTATCCGTCGCTTGGACTAAAGTTTCCCATAAACTAACAATCTCCTCCATCCTCGATTGGATTTGAGGTGATGCATAATGCTCGCTTTCGATTAATTTTTTCCCCGTTTGCGTGATCTCCTCCATTCGGGTTTTATTCGCGTTTAATTCTTGCTCGAAATTTTGGTGCTTTTGCACTTTCCCCCCTAAATTCGTCGGGTCCAAGTAACTCTCATCAGTGGCGAATTTCAACTTCTCATTAATCCATCCTTTCGTTTCATCGCAATCCCTCTCGAATTGCTGCAATTTATAAGCGTCCTCAAGCAGAGCTTTCCTTTGGGCCGATTTCTCCTTCAACGCGGAACGTCGCTCCAAAAGCATCGCGCGCCTTTGCGCAACATCATCGGCCGCGTAATGTTGGCCGTTAATTAATTTCGTCGCAAACTCATCGAGGGCTTTGATTTTCTCTTCTTGGGCCGCCAAAGATTTCTCGAAATCTTCGTGCTTTTTGATTAACGCCTCAACCGAATCTAAGGAATCCCCCAAATCCTCGTTGGCCAAAAACGCTTCTTGCTTGGCCATCCAAGTATCGGCCAACTCGGTGTCGCGATAAAATAATTGCAAATCCATGCATTGTTCATACAAAACCCGTCGTTCCTCCCACAAAGTCGACAACGAATTTTTGTCCGATTCCAAAGTCGACAATTTCTCTTTAACTTCGTCCGTGGCGTAATGCCCCCCCTCTAAAAGTTGTTGCCCCGCTGAGATCGTCGCTGCGAAACTGTCTTGCCTCGCGTCGATTTCGCCGCGGTGCTCTTGGTGCCTCTCACATAAAGCCTCAGCCCCCGTAACATCTTTAGCTAACTCATCGGCTGAAATGGTCGCTTTAATATCGTTAATCCACGAAACTAAGTCGCGGAAATCGGCCAAAAATCGATGCAACGAATAACTCTCATCCAATTTTTCCCTCCTCTCTTTCGCCTTCGCCGTTAATCGCTCCCAATAAGCCTCAATTTCGGCCCGTTTAGCTTGAATTTGCCCCGCATGATCAGCGTGGATCCCACATAACCGATCCGCCTCCTTCCCAAGAGTCAAAACTTTATCCTCCAAAGCAACCAAATCCCTCTCAACCCCCTCATGTTTCCTTTGAAGCGTTTGTACGCTCGCCAAATCCCTCCCATAATCATCAGAGCTTAAAACAACGTCTTTTTCGGCAATCCAAGCCACCGTTTCATCCGCATCTCGATTAAATCGCTGAATTTCGTGAGCCCCAAATAATTTTTCTTGTCGCATCAACGAGAGTTGTTTCAATCGGGCCCAAGCATTATTAAGCTCCTCTTTTCTCGTCAAAATCGTATCGCGATCCGGATGTCCCTCCATAACCAATTTATCAGCCAACTCATTAACTTCATTAACGCGATATTCCTGCGAAGCCATATCTTTTTGGAACTCGTCAAATTTTCTTTGTAAAACCTCAACGTGTTCTAAATCATGCCCGAATTCCTCCGTTTGCAAAAACGTCCCTTTATCGGTAATCCAAAACATAACCTCATCGCATTGACGAAGGAATTGCACCAAAACCAAAGCTTGTTGGAGTTTCATTCCTTTCTCGGCCAATTTCGAAAGGAGTTGTTCCCAAAGTCTGTGTAATTCCTCCAAGCGTTTTCGAATCGTTTCTGATTCGTAGTGGTTTTGGTTGATCATTTCGCGTCCGGTGTTGTCTAAAACGACGATCGCATTGCTATGGGCTGAGACTTCCGCCTCGAAAGCTTGGTGCTTTTGAATTTTCGCTTGCAAATTGGTCGGGTCTTTGTAACTTTCGTCAGAAGCGGCCTTTAATTTCTCCAAAATCCACGATTCTAATTCATCGGCGTCTCGTTTGAAGTATTGGAAACGACGCGAATCCTCCAATTTCTCCCTTTTAGCTCTCGCGTCCGCTTTAAAGTTGTCATAACGATTTAAAACTTGTTGTCTTCGCTCTTGGATATCTTCGGCTGTCTCCAAGATTTTTATCTCCTTCGGGGGAGGAATTTGATCCATTTTGTGGCTTTTTTCTCAACCCGATATCATTCCTAAATATAGAAATTATGTAATTAATGAGTTTTATCAAATATTAGGTGGGTTTAAGATAAGATTAGATAAAATTAATAAAAAATTATTTCTTGGAACTGTCAACAAATTTTTTTTGCGATAATTTTGCTCATCGTTATATAATTAATAAATAAATAAAAAAAATTAACGATGATATTGTTTTTATCATCTAAAATCGGTGCCTAACGATAAAAACGCTGGTTATAGCATTTTAGATCGAAAAAACATTTAAATTCTTCAGTGAAAACAATATATAAAAAGGAACCCTTTAAATTCCTGTCCTACACTTTTATTTTGTCTTTGTTATTTCCACCACTTTAACTCCAAAATTAAAATCTACGAAGGAAAATATATAAAAAATGTGCTTATTATATACTTTATTTTATTATTCAAATATTATTTCCAATAATTCGATACTTTGAATAGTATCGCTACCACAAAGGTATTAATACTCTATATCTTATTGAGATAATTTACCCCCCAGCCCTAGTAGTTACTAAAGAGAAATGGAAAAACAGCACATATTAACATGTCTGTGATTAACTAGACGGCTTCTTTCTGAGATGCAGCTGATAGGTTTAATATTAGCATACGTTCCCTACAACCTGTAATTTAAGGTAAGTAATGAAAGGAGATGCAGAAAGACATTTTCGTGCAAATTAATATCCTACAGTGATTAGATGTGATCACTGTAGGATATCTGTGGCAAAATACGGTGCTAGTTCGCAATTAATTGTCCATAAGAAATCATAATTTTTCTTATAAATTGATATGTAATCCTCTGTTCGAATAAACCAACTGTAAACAAGTTAGCAGACTACAAAGTGATGAGTAGGAGCTGTAAGGCATAATAGCTCATGATATATGAAGTCTTTAAGATAATGTACAATATTTGGATCGGTAATAACTCATGTTACGAATAAGTTAGTAGACTTCAACCTGAGAAGCAAGATTTTGGAGACATAATAACTCACCCTGTCAACAAGTTGCCAGTCCTTCAAATAATATATAGTCTATGAAATAGAATTGACTCATGCTATCAACAAGTTTGCAGACTTTAAGCTGATGAGCAAGCCTTTGGATATATAATAGCTCTCAGCAGTCTTTAAAATAATGTACAGTGTTTAGAACAGGAATAACTCATGGTATCATCAAGTTGGCAGCCTTCAAATTGAGAAGCAGGGCTTTGGAGACATAAGTCTTTAAGATAATGTTTCGTGTTTGGAATAATAATAGCTTAAAAATCAAAATAATATATAGTCTGCAGAATGGTAATAAGTTATGCTGTTAACAAGTTTGAAGACTTCAAAGTGATGAGCAGGACATTGGAAATATAACAGCTCATGCTGCCAACAAGTTGGCAGACCTCAAGTTGCCAAAAATGATTCTGAAGACGTAATAGATCATGCTACCAATAAGGTAGTTGTCTTTAAGATAATGTACAGTGTTTTGAACAATATAAAGATAGTATACAGGGTCAAACAAAATTTCATTCAATTATTTTAATAAATAATGTATGTTTTTTGTAATTTGCCGAAATGCACGGTAAAGTAGCCTCTTAACCCTAAACCTACCAAGATGTGCTTTTGAGGCACAATTGATTTTGAAATTGCTGGAACTTTGTAAGCTAACTGCCCACT
Source organism: Onthophagus sagittarius (assembly GCA_036711965.1). NCBI lineage: Eukaryota > Metazoa > Arthropoda > Insecta > Coleoptera > Scarabaeidae > Onthophagus > Onthophagus sagittarius. Next base: position 26,106,098 of record JASERS010000010.1, on the reverse strand, counting down.
GGAGGATTTTTGTATTATCAAAATAAACTATTTAACACAGGATGACATAAATTCTTTTTTTAAATATTTTTCCTATTTTTACTAAAAAAATTAAACATAATTTACCGACACGTCCTACCAAGGTGTGTCTTTGAGGCACATACTGTTATTATACTATAAAATGCATTACTACGTTATTTAGTTAGGTATGTGGGTAAACCCCCGTAATAAGATATGCTTTATATTTTGGGACTTTCCCCTTGTATGTAAGAACTTCCAGTTGCATATGAAGGGGAATTCCCTAAATGCGTTTTGCTAAACAGTCAGCTTACAAACTGCATTGCTATCAGTGTATTTGTGACTTTCCTAACGAACGCATTGGCCGTATTAGGTGTCTATTAGTTAATTTTATTTCTATTCACCTAGTGGAGAGTATATAGACTAGGTAAACAAAATAAAGTTTTGATTGACCCCGGTATAAAATTAGATTTGTTTTTATGCTTATTTGGTTTTGAAATTTATGCAGAAAGTATGACTGACCGACGCCGGCCACTAACTGAAAAGGAGTTGCTCGATGCATTGTACGAAAGTGATGAGGATTTGGGAAGGAATGTAAATGATTCTCTTCTAGTGAAGTGGATTATCAAGAAACTGGCGATGAAGAAAGCGATGAACAAGAAGGAAGTGACGATAGTGATGCTAATGATGAACCGCCCGGCTATTCGCAAACTTTTATTGGAATAGATTATACCGAGTTGAATGCCTCGCGGATTGCCAAGGGAAAAACACATGCACACAACATAATTACAAGAGCTTTGAACAAAGTGAAACTTCCACCTGGAGTGCATGTTGATATTCCTTGTAATACATTCAATTTGTTTTTTGATGATACGGTTATTGGTGTTGTGGTTACTTTCATTAATAAGGAGGCTGTTCGTATTCTTGGGTATTCCGTGCTTTCTTGGGCCTTTTGATTACTGCTGGAAGAAATAAACAAGGAATGGTGGACTATAATGAGCTATGGAATCCTTTATAGGGAAATCCTGTTTATCGAGCGTGAAATAGATTTACTCAATTTATTCGTTTTGACGATAAAGCGACCAGAATCCTCCGATGGCAAAAGGACAAGTTGGCACCAATTAGAGACCTGTGAGACCGTGTTGATACAAACTTGCTGAAATATTATCTCCTGGCAGTAATCTAACCATCGATGAACAACTGCCTTTTAGAGGTCGTGTATCTTTCCGACAGTACCTGCCAAGCAAGCCAGATAAGTACGGTATGAAAATTTGGTGGATATGCGATAGTGAAACTAGTTATCCGTTACGTGGTATACCGTACTTAGGAAAAGAAAGTCTCAACAGAGCAGGAAACTTAGCGCAAAAGGTGGTTAAAGACCTTTGTGAACCTTTTCTGAGAACTAAAGGGAATATTACGTTCGACAACTCCTTCACCAGCTACGAGCATGCATCCAGTTTGCTTACCAAAGGCCTAACTTGTGTAGGAACGTTTAGAAAAAATAAGCTCTGCATACCACCAAATTTTTTACCTCACAGGCAACGGAATATTGAAAGCAACTTGTTTGGTTTTCAGAAGACAATGACTTTGGTATCTTATGTACCTAAGAAAAATCGCTGTGTCATATTATTATCTACAATGCACAACGATTCCACCATTGATGAGGAAAATAAATATAAATCTGAAATTAATAAGTACTACAATTCCACGAAAGGAGGTGTGGATACACTTGATCAGATGGTACATACATATTCAGTGAAACGCAAAACTAATAGGTGGCCTTTGGCCTATTTTTTCAATATAATTGATGTGTGTGGAGTAGCTTCATTTGTCATTTGGAGAAATATCCATCCTGACTGGCATATTTCCAAAAAACGAAGACTTCGCAAAATTTTCTTAAGAGAAATTACAACAGAATTAGTGCTGGGGCATATTAGACGTCGTACTTTGAGTGGCTTGCATAGAAGTCATACTTCATTGATACAAACTACGTTGAATCGAGTACCTACCACAGGGGACTCTTTGGCTCGAGAAGTAAGAAAACGAAAACGGTGCTATATTTGCCCATCAAAGAAAAGCAGAATGTCAACAGAGTTATGTGATAAGTGTAAGCAAACGGTTTGTGGTGAACATTTAGAGAAAATATTCACGTGCACAAATTGCAAACTATAGAAATAATTTTCAAATATTTTACTATCTTATACTATTTTTAAATTATATCTTCTGACACACAATATTCTTTCTATATGTTTTAATGTTACTGTATACCTACTACATGAAATAAATAATGCATATTTGGCTATTATTTACATCAACAATGTGTACAAATGGATGTGTGCCTGTGAGGCACACCTTGGTAGGACTCGTTACGATAGAACGTTGGCAGGACCAGGGTTAATAATCAGAATACCGAGTACAATACCTAGCTATTATTTCTGTTGAATAATGACATGTATTTTAGGCTCAGCCACCTAGATTAATTGCAAAATTGTATCCTTAATAATTACATTACCTACTCTTCCTTTCTGTTGAGCAACCGAAGGTTTTTAATTTTTCTCTCAAAAACGGCGCATTGCAGTCCAAAAACTCAAGAGGGCAGATATTTGTCAAATTGAAGGGGCAGTTGAAAAATATTTTTTATTTGGGAAAAAACCATTTTTTTCTTTAAAAATATTAAAGTCAGTGCTCGTACGCACGCCACTGTTAAAGATAGAGATTAGATTTATATTGAAAGATATTGTGATGGACATATGTTATATTCAAATTACGTAAATTATTATTGTTACATAAATTGTAAATTAAACAGTTTTTATTAAATAACAAAGGTTAAATAAAGTCCAATGCACCTAGCCAGCGGAAGTGTTAAGTTGCACAGTGGAAATCGGCGCGACGCTACAATAACGCTGAGCAATAGAATTATTGGCGCAAATGAAATACATAAGCAACCAATAATTCTAAGCGAGAGCATTCGTAGCCAGATAGTATTAGTAAAACCATTAACATGTAACAACAATTAGAATAAACTAATATATATATGATAGTAACAAGTGTTTTAATATCAACAACCTGGAAACCCAAATGGGGTCAATACAATATGCGTCTTTATTAATATAGTCTGTACCACGAGAAGTGGCGGTGACTCATCGATTTCCGAAAGTAGTTTGCGCATACGTTACAAATACTACGCCCGTACGCTGACGTGTGTTAGAGTGAAATAGCTTCTAATGAATATATCTGCTGTACAAATTAAATGGACACACCGAAAAAGTATGTCTTTTCTAATATCGATAACTGAACAAGCTTCTATACCGGCTGAAAAAAAATGACCTTTAAAAAGTAGTTTCAAATTCTTGTTACTATAAAACGAATGATTATTGTTAATTATTATTTATAAAGTGTTGTAAAATGTTTTCACTGAAAGGAAAAGTGCTTAACAGAAAAGCAATGGTTATGTTGATGAACGTTCACAATTACTTACGGAGAACCAATGAAGGTTTAAGTGAGACTATTCTTAACGAAGTAAGTATTTCCAATTTTATTATCCCAAATTTAAATTATATTTGTTTAGAGAACTGCCGAGGCTTGTGGGGTATCAGTAACAACTGTATACCGTACAATGATCCGGTTTCAAGAGACAGAGAACCAAGGCTCTTCTATAACAACACCTCACAGGACAGTAAATCGACAAAAAACTAAATCAGCAGATGTGGATGATTTTGTGAAGGATGCAGTACGTCGCAAAATACATGATTGTCATCAGAAATGTAAATAAAATATAAAATACTTAGAGGATTTAATGTGGTAAAGGTTTTTTATATGTTTCTTTTTATAGGTCTGTCTACTACATTGTGCAGTCTTGTAAAAGATCTCCAAGATGGCATATATGAGTTCTCCACAATGAGCTTAAAGAGATTGCTACCAACAATAGGTTTTACCTAACAAATGGATGATCAAAGAAGAGGTTTGTTGGAACAGCCACATATAGCAACCCTAAGAGCAATATTTTTGCGAAGATTTATAGAAAATAAAGAGAAATTGCTGTTCGATCCTGTGTATGTCGATGAAACCTGGATTTTTGGAAAAGGCTCTCCACGAAAAAGTTGGCATGATGATAATAATAATATTTATTTGAAAAGACACAATTACAGAATATTATAATACAAAAGAGCAAAGAAAACAACCAATACTATATCCTTCCAAAGGGGATTGAGTCAGCGCACCAGGTCAAACCAGGAATAACTGTTTTTCATCAACCCCAAAATAACAAAATTAAGAATTAATTTATAATAATAATAACAATGACATTGATCTAAGAAGACTTACGAGACGAAAGAGAAGAGAAAAGAAAGAGAAAAACAACAAAAAGGAAGGAAAGCAACATAAGAGAAACATGTACAAGAAAAGAAGGAAAGAGAAAGAAAGAAAACAAAAAAGAACAGAAAAAAAGATAAGAGTCTATTGGCGCTGCTGCTGAAGCAAATGAGATCTGTAAGCTGATCTAAAGGATTGCTCACTCCGCTGCTTAATTTGCTCTGGGATGCTGTTGAGAACTTTGCAAACAGAATACGAAAAGGACCTTTTGAAAAGTTCAGTACGGTGAGCTGGTATCGTAAGCGTGAAACGATGACGAATGTTCAAATTATGAACATCACAGCGAAAGCAAATTTTGTTCCATAAATAAGGAGGGGTTTTATATAAAATGACCCGACCTTGAGCACTCGAGACATGATCTCTCCTTCTCAAACCAAAAATGAAACGCAAGCAAGCGTTTTGAACACGTTGAATACGAGTGGAAGTAAAGTTATCTATACAAGAGCCGTATAAGACATCACCGAATTAAAGAGAGACAAAACCAAAGATTCACATAACTGTATTTTTAAACGTAAATTAAGTAAGCAACGATTACTGTAAAGGAGTCGAAGGGTAGAGTAAGCACTACGAATAAGGTTTGAAACATGAGATCGAAATCTAAAAGAAGAATCTATAACAATACCTAGATTCCTAGACTCTTCAGTAAAGTTAAGTGGAACATCACCAATCTTAATAGATAGAGACTTTCGCATAGAATCACGGAAGGATGGACACCCAAACAGCATAACGGAGGATTTCTTAGCATTAATATTTAAACATAGCTGAGACGCACGAGTGATTAACCTTTGCAAATCGTCGTTAATACATTCCTGAGCAACGCAAAGTTGATCTGGAGTAAAAGAAAAATACAGTTGTGTGTCGTCGGCGTACATATGCACAGAGCAGTGCCTCAGAACATCAGTTAGATTAAAAGTATAAATTAAATAAAGTAAAGGACCAAGAACCGATCCCTGAGGCACCCCAGACGTAACGGATGCTTCCACTGATTGCAGGCCATTGAGTGTGACAATCTGCTTGCGATTACATAAATAGTGCTTAAAGAAAGAACACACATTGCGAGAACATCCAATGTAATGAAGAATGGCAAGAAGTATCTCATGATGCACAGTGTCAAAAGCTTTTGAAAAATCAAGTAAAACAAGAACAGAAGCAGATTTGCGATCAATTTTCCGGATAATGTTATCGCAAACTTCTAAAAGTGCTGTGCTACAACTGAAACCGGATCTGAAACCAGATTGAGTGCATGGTAGAATCTTGAACGTATCTAAATGACTGCGTAGACGTAAACTGATGATTTTCTCCAGAACCTTGGAGAGAACCGAGAGAATGCTAATAGGTCTAAGGTCACTGTAACTTGCAGAGTTGCTGGTTTTAGGAAGAGGCATAACAAGGGCAGTCTTCCAAGCGGAAGGAAACACAGCATACTCCAAGCAAACATTGATAATGTGACACAAGTAGGGTAGAATAAAAGGGCAGCACATAGTTAACATTTTAATACCAATGCCATCAGACCCAATAGCAGCAGTTTTAAAAGACAGTAAAATTTCACCAATCTCTTCCTCAGTGGAAAGAGAAAAGACAAATTTATTGCTGACAGACGGGTGGGTATTGGAGAGAAAATGAGAAATGACATCAGGATCACCGGAAGAATCAACTTGTGAAGACAAAAAAGAAATATTAATAGCTTCAACATCGGATAAAGCTACTGGTACTGACCGCTGTTTAGATTTAATGATTCCCATCCTATTAAAAGACTTCCACGGTTCACGACTATTATTAGAGTTCAAAACGGACTCTATATATGCCCTTTTCTCTCTCTGAATACAAGAATTTGTAAAGTTACGTAACTCTTTATAGTACGAAAAGTCCGCAGGATGTTTGGATTTTTTAAATTTTAGATAAGCCTCATCCCTATATTTCATCAGGAATTTAAGATTATCAGTCACCCAAGGACGGTATCCTCGCCTGGATGAAATAGTTTTAACAGGTGCATGTAAATCGAAGAGAAGTAACATGTAGTAGTTGAAGAGTGAAACCTTATCATCAATATCATTCAGATATAAGATATCAGCCCACGGAGTAGCAGCCAAGTCTCGCTCAAAATCAGCAAGACAAAAATGATTAAAATCTCTGTAACGAATAGAACGAGGTGGTTGATATTGAGACTTAGAAAAATCAAATTTAACAAATATAAGGGAGTGGTCGGCAATATTGTTGATGACAGTAAATCTGTTAGGAATAAAACTATTGGAGGAGGAAAAAGGTATGTCTAAGAATAAAATAATGTTTTTTATATTTTAACATGAATAATTTATAGGTATATAATTCTTCATGCTGGAAACTCAAGGATTTATAAAGGGTGCAGAGCTATTGTTTTTTTCCACATGTAAAACAGCAGATTATCATGACAATATGAATGCTGACCTTTTTAAAAAGTGGTTTACAGAGCAATTGCTTCCTAATTTAGAAAGGCCAAGTCTGATAATCCTTGATAATGCATCATATCATTCCATATTGACGGAAAAACTGTCCACCTTAATATGGTGCAAAAAAGAGTTAATTGAATATTTAAACGTTAAAAATATTCCATATCAAGAAACCATGTTAAAAGCAGAATTATATTCAGTCGCCAAAACTCACCCAACAACAAAAACATATGAAATTGATGAAGTTGCCAATGAATGGGGCCACAAAGTTATACAATTACCTCCATATTATTGTCAATTCAATGCTATTGAATTGGTTTGGGCGAATAGCAAACAATGTTATAACAAACATATTGGTAGAGATGGATATGGGGATGAAAAAGTTTTGTCAATGTGGAATGAAACTTTATGTAAAGTTACAGCAGAAGATTGGGCAGACTGTATAAGGCACACAGAAGAAGAAATAGTAAGGTGGTGGAATCGAGAACGAAAGAGTGAGGAGCAACCCCTTACGATAAAGTTAGAAGAGCACAGCAGCGATGAGGATGAGGAATCTGATGATTCATAGTATATACACTCAGCAGCAGAAGTCTGCGTACAAAAAACTTGTAATACTTTAATTGAAAAAATAAGAGTCATAATCTAATATGATAAACTTGATTTTTTTTTATTTTGTATATTAACTACATATAATTCTATTAACAAAATATGCTTCAACAAAACAGAAACAGTAGTTACAGAAAAAAATCAAAACTAAAAATTCTACAAATAACGGGTATGCAAAAATCTGCGTACAAGTCAGGACAGTATTTATAAAAAATTCATAAATGAGATCATTGTTTCTATATTAATATGAGGTCGGATAACCTTTACTTTCGGTTTAATGACCTCCCTTAAACGTTTAGGCATGGAGTGCACTAATTTCTTCGTTTCGTCCGAACTGATTTTGGCCCATTCCTCAATCATAACATTTTTTAACGTTTCCTTCGACATTATGTTGTGTTGCCGAATCCTGCGTTCCAGTAAATCCCAGAGGTGTTCGATGCGATTCAAGTCCGGCGGTTGTGGAGGTGTTTTAAGTTGCTTTGGGGTATTGTATAGTAGTCAAAGCTTAGTGTCGTGGGCGCAATGTTTGGGGTCATTATCTTGTTGAAAAAAGTATTCGGGCCCCAAGCCCAAGTTTTCGATGCTAGGCTTCAAATTTTCTTTTAAAATGTCTATATACATTTTATGGTCCATTGTCGATGTTATGAAAACCAACCTTCCCACCCCTTTCGTGCACATACACCCCCAAACCATAACTCCACCACCTCCGTGTTTTACAGTCGCTTTCAAATTTTCGGGATTAAGGGCAGTATTAGGCTTTTTCCATACAAGTTGTTTACCCTTAATGCCGAAAATGCAAAATTTGCTCTCATCTGTAAAGAGAACTTTCTCCCAGAATTCAATGGGCTTGTCTAAGAGTTTTTTTGCAAAGGCGATCCGCTTCTGACGATTGACCTCTGACACAAATGGCTTTTTTCGTGCAACGCGACTGTGATAGTTAGCTTTTATTAACGTCCTTCTCACCGTATCTTTGCTGATAGTTTTATGAAATTCTTCTTGTACATTTTCTACTATCTTTTTTGCCGTCAGCCTAGGTTCTTTTCTAACCTGCTGTACAATTTTTCGCTTCTCTCGGTTTGTTAAAAGGGGTTGTCTACCAGATCGCGGACGTGAGAGGTAATCTTCAGTGTCTTTATGATCATTAATTACTCTTTGAATGGAAGAGTGTGACCTGCCGACAGTTTCTCCTATTTTTCGAAAAGATTTTCCCTCTTTCCATAACTTTACAATAATTTTTCTCTCTCCCAATTCAATTTCTTTTCCTTTCGTGTCCATTCTAACTTTTAGCTTCTAAGCCTCTGCTAATATAATTGACACCGATTATCTTTTATTTAAATCGGAAAGCGTATATCGCCAACTACGTATTTAAGTAAATAAGTATATTTTGGAGAATTTTTAATTTTAATTTTTTTTTGTAACTAATATTTCTGTTTTATTGATGGATATTTTGTTAATAGAATTATATGTAGTTAATACAAAAAATAAAAAAAAATGAAGTTTCTCACATTAGATTATGACTCTTATTTTTTCAGTTAAAGTGTTAGAAGTTTTTTGTACGCAGACTTCTGCTGCTAAGTGTACGTATATAATATAATATATAAATAATATTTTTTTTTACTTTTAACAGATTATTTTAAATAAATATTTTCAGAAAGCAATACGTTGTTTTTTATGTAAAATTTGTTATAATATTTGACGTATAATAAAAATAAAATCATTTTTATTTTTTATAATTAAATACATATATACGCTGCGTATAATTGGTTGCCTATCTTCAAAAAAATGGTTTAAGTTAGGCGCTACGTCCAAATCTTATTTCGTACGCTTTTAAACGATGAGTCACCTCCACTTCTCGTGGTACAGACTATAATCACTATATGCGAAATTTCATAAAAATACCTAAAGCGATTCCGAAAATATTAATTAATATCCTTAAAAAAAAACTTTAACATCCTGTATTTTAATAACGGAACATTTTGCGACCATAGTTTATACAAGAAACCATCATTAATTTTCGATGTAGAATCACCGCCTTCAATATTCGCATATCATTACGGAACACCCTGTATACACTTAGCAGCAGAAGTCTGCGTACAAAAAACTTCTAACACTTTAACTGAAAAAATAAGGGTCATGATCTAATGTGATAAACTTCAATTTTTTTTTATTTTGTGTATTAACTACATATAATTCTATTAACAAAATATGCATCAATAAAACAGAAATATTAGTTACAAAAAAAATTAAAATTAAAAATTCTCCAAATAATGCGTATGCAAAAATCTGCGTACAAATAAAGACGCCTTCTTCTCCAAAATATACTTATTTACTTAAATACGTAGTTGGCGATGTACGCTTTCCGATTTAAATAAAAGATAATCGGTGTCAATTATATTAGCAGAGGCTTAGAAGCTAAAAGTTAGAATGGACATGAAAGGAAAGGAAATTGAATTGGGAGAGAGAAAAATTATTGTAAAGTTATGGAAAGAGGGAAAATCTTTTCGAAAAATAGGAGAAACTGTCGGCAGGTCACACTCTTCCATTCAAAGAGTAATTAATAATTATAAAGACACTGAAGATTACTTCTCACGTCCGCGATCTGGTAGACCACCCCTTTTAACAAACCGAGAGAAGCGAAAAATTGTACAGCAGGTTAGAAAAGAACCTAGGCTGACGGCAAAAAAAATAGTAGAAAATGTACAAGAAGAATTTCATAAAACTATCAGCAAAGATACGGCGAGAAGGACGTTAAAAAAAGCTAACTATCACAGTCGCGTTGCACGAAAAAAGCCATTTGTGTCAGAGGTCAATCGTCAGAAGCGGATCGCCTTTGCAAAAAAACTCTTAGACAAGCCCATTGAATTCTGGGAGAAAGTTCTCTTTACAGATGAGAGCAAATTTTGCATTTTCGGCATTAAGGGTAAACAACTTGTATGGAGAAAACCTAATACTGCCCTTAATCCCGAAAATTTGAAAGCGACTGTAAAACACGGAGGTGGTGGAGTTATGGTTTGGGGGTGTATGTGCACCAAAGGGGTGGGAAGGTTGGTTTTCATAACATCGACAATGGACCATAAAATGTATATAGACATTTTAAAAGAAAATTTGAAGCCTAGCATCGAAAACTTGGGCTTGGGGCCCGAATACTTTTTTCAACAAGATAATGACCCCAAACATTGCGCCCACAACACTAAGCTTTGGCTACTATACAATACCCCAAAGCAACTTAAAACACCTCCACAATCGCCGGACTTGAATCCCATCGAACACCTCTGGGATTTACTGGAACGCAGGATTCGGCAACACAACATAACGTCGAAGGAAACGTTAAAAAATGTTATGATTGAGGAATGGGCCAAAATCAGTTCGGACGAAACGAAGAAATTAGTGCACTCCATGCCTAAACGTTTAAGGGAGGTCATTAAACGTAAAGGTTATCCAACCTCATATTAATACAGAAACAATGATCTCATTTATGAATTTTTTATAAATACTGTCCTGACTTGTACGCAGATTTTTGCATACCCGTTATTTGTAGAATTTTTAGTTTTGATTTTTTTCTGTAACTACTGTTTCTGTTTTGTTGAAGCATATTTTGTTAATAGAATTATATGTAGTTAATATACAAAATAAAAAAAAATCAAGTTTATCACATTAGATTATGACTCTTATTTTTTCAATTAAAGTATTACAAGTTTTTTGTACGCAGACTTCTGCTACTGAGTGTATATCTTTCTATGAGATAAAATTAATAAAAATGATATCTTGAAACTGTCAAAAAATTATTTGACCACTAAAACAACAATTAAATTTTATTTTTAATGGGTTGGTATTAAAATAGTGAAATCTAAGTCAATTAAAATTCTAAGCTTAAAATACTTTCCTGTTTAAAAAGAAAGCTTTCAACGTGGTATTAATTTATAAATAGAAAAGGATTTTAGTTTAATTCGGATTAATTAAAGTTTTAGATAAAAAAAATTCTTAATAAAATGATGACATAATCCAAGTTAGAGTGCCTTGAACTGCCACAGTAAGCCAAACAAGTAACGGTATTGATTATTAGGTCAAATGTGACTCATACTCGTCTGCATTGCTGTAGAATTTTGAACGGATGGGCCAAAAATAACTTAATCCCCCTTTTTCGACACGGAAATAAAAAGGGGGATCGATAATAAACCCGAAAATCAAACAAATACTTTCATTTAAAAATAAATAATCATAAATTCGAACAATTTTCTTAATTTTTTAATTCACTTTAATAAGATACTTTGAATAAAGCTAAAAAGGTACGTAATGAGGAAGAGATGAAATAATTTATCAATATAAACATATAAGCCGGATGATGGGTGTGGTTACACCGGGATATTTCCTTTTTAAAAGCGGGTATTTAGAAAATTATTCGATATTATTGTGGATAAACTTACAATGTTTAGAATAAACGTTCTCCGTCAAGAATAAAACCAACACTTTTCCTTATTTTTGAACAAGTTTAAACCTACACAGAGCACAGCAAAATGGCTAATGGCAAACGTCACCCACTCAACTTAACACTACACATAGCGACATCTACAATGATTAATTTTTTATTTAATTTAACATTAAATTTTTATTTCACCACCAAATATTAATCGAAAATATTAATATTACTGTTTAAAATAATTTTTAATACTATATAAAACTTATTTTGTTTAATTATTATTAAATTACAAAAATAGGGTAATGTAGGAATCTGTAATTTACCGACACCTAATAGATAACCTATAGATGTGCCAAAAGCGCCCTCGAACGGAGTGGTTCCTAACTAATATCAAAAACGGCCAAATTCAATTTTCATTAAAATTAAAACATTAAAACACATTAAAAAATGAAGTTTATACGCTTTAATGGAATCGAGATAATAATGATGAAATTTGAACGTCTTATTTAATAATATAATAAATAGATTGACAAGTTTTTGGGCTAAAGCGCTTACATTGACGATTTGGATTTCTTTGGTGCTGATTGGGAGGGTTTCCTGTTGATTAAAATCGTAATGAGTACAAAAAATCTTTTAATTTGATACCCAACAACCCATATTTTCAAAAAAAAAGTAATAATAAACAAAAAATTAATAGAAATCCGCCATTTTGTTTTTTTATTAATATTTTTTTTGTGAAATTATCAAAATCGTAATAAGCACAAAAAATCCTTTAATTTGATACCCCACAACCCACATTTTCGATTAAATAAATCAAACTTGTATAATATAATAAATGACATTGACAGCCGCCATCTTTAATTTAATTTCTTCGATATCTATGCTAATTATTAAGATAAACTCATCGAGTTTGGACTTATTTCTTATTTTGTAAATGTACTTTTCGTTATTATTTAATTAAATTTAGTTTTAAATAAAAAAAAAAAAGTATAAATCCGCCATTTTGATTTTCTATTTATTTTTTTAAGATGCTACAAACATCAAAATCGTAATGAGCAAAAAATTCTTTAATTTGATACCCCACAACCCACATTTTCGATTAAATAAATCAAACTTGTATAATAAAATAAATGACATTGACAGCCGCCATCTTTAATTTAATTTCTTCGATATCTTTGTTAATTATTAAGATAAACTCATCGAGTTTGGATTTATTTCTTATTTTGGAAATGTACTTTTCGTTATTATTTAATTAAATTTAGTCTTAAATAAAAAAAAGTATAAATCCGCCACTTTGATTTTCTAATTATTTTTTTAAGATGCAAACAACATCAAAATCGTAATAAGCACAAAAATGCCTTTAATTTGATACCCCACAACCCACATTTTCGATTAAATAAATCAAACTTGTATAATAAAATAAATGACATTGACAGTCGCCATCTTTAATTTAATTTTTTCGATACCTCTGTTAATTATTAAGAGAGACTCATCGAGTTTGGACTTATTTCTTATTTTGGAAATATACTTTTCGTCATTATTTAATTAAATTTAATTTTATTTAAAAAAAAGTATAAATCCGCCATTTAGATTTTCTAATTACTTTTTTAAGCTGCAAAAAACATCAAATTCGTAATAAGCACAAAAAATCCTTTAATTTGATACCCCACAACCCACATTTTCGATTAAATAAATCAAACTTGTATAATAAAATAGATGACATTGACAGCCGCCATCTTTAATTTAATTTTTTCATATATCTTCGTCAATTTTTAGATTAAACTCGTCGTTTTTGTACTTAAATAACCCGATTTTCAATTTTAAATCGATCTAAAATAACGTTAAATCATTATCTTTTTTAATTATATAATTTTGACATATGACATTTGACAGGTGTCACTTGCAACATTTTTATTTCGGCTTATATTAATCAATTAAGCGCAAATTTTGATACCAACCTAATCACTATATTAGGATAAAAATTAATTTTGACATTTTAACGCAAATTGTAGTAATTTTGACAGCTATCAAATTTGTTAAGTAAATTTAAAAAGTATTCGATTTTTCTCTTAATTATCCTAATTGATTTTAAATAAAGAATTTTTAAATCTAAAGAAGCGTAATACGTCATTTTCAAAATGGCCGATACGAGATATGTCAAATTTTGTTTTTTCTTCAATGTCACATTTAAACTTTTTTATGAAATAAAATAACTAATTTAGTTATCTTTTAACATTAATTTAAGGTTTTTTTACGGATAATAACGAAATTATTACATTCAAAATGGCGGATATGACATGTGTCAATCTCAAATGTCAAATTTTATTTATTACCTATTTTTTTATTTTTTACACGTAATATTTAGAGCGAGACTCAACGATTTTCTTATAATAAATGACACTCCAAATCAAAATGGCGCCTGTTAAAATAAAACCTGTCAAATGTCATATTGTCATATATCAAATGTTTTTTTTAACATGTGTAAAATTTTAATATCTCTTCAATGTCAAATGTAACATTTAAACTTTTTCATAAAATAAAATAACTGATCTGATTATCTTTGATATTAATTAAAGGTTTTTTACGGACAATAACGAATTTATTAAATTCAAAATGGTGGATATGACATGTGTCAGTCTCAAATGTCAAACTTTATTTATTATAAATTTTTTTTTCAAACTTTTTCATGAGTTTCGTATCAAATTCAGTGATTGTAATGATTGGTATTAAATTAAACGATTTCTCAAGCTTAATGAAATTGTATTATTGAAATTCAAAATGTCAGATTTGACATCTGTCAATGTTAAACGTCAATTTCATAATAAAAGATATCCTAATCGTGTTTGGTATCAAATTAAATGATTTTTTAAGTCAAATTAAGTGCTACAGTTAAAATTCAAGATGGCTGATTTGACATCTGTCAATGTCATATAACTTTTTATTATAACAGCAAAAATAGTCGAGTTTGGTATGAAGCCAAATGATTTTAATGATTGGTATTAAATTAAACGATTTCTCAAGCTTAATAAAATTGTATTAATAAAATTCAAAATGGCGGATTTGACATCTGTCAATGTCACATAACCTTTTATTATAACAGCAAAAATAGTCGAGTTTGGTATGAAGCTAAATGATTTTAATGATTGGTATTAAATTAAACGATTTCCCAAGATTAATAAAATTATATTATTAAAATTCAAAATGGCGGATTTGACGTCTGTCAATGTCACATAACTTTTTAATAATTGGTATTAAATTAAACGATTTCCCAAGCTTAATAAAATTGTATTGTTAAAATTCAAAATGGCGGATTTGACATCTGTCAATGTCACATAACTTTTTATTATAATAGCAAAAATAGTCGAGTTTGGTATGAAGCTAAATGATATTAATGATTGGTATTAAATTAAACGATTTCTCAAGCTTAATAAAATTGTATTAATAAAATTCAAAATGGCAGATTTGACATATGTCAATGTCACATAGCTTTTTATTATAACAGCAAAAATAGTCGAGTTTGGTATGAAGCTAAATGATTTTAATGATTGGTATTAAATTAAACGATTTCTCAAGCTTAATAAAATTGTATTAATAAAATTCAAAATGGCGGATTTGACATCTGTCAATGTCACATAACTTTTTATTATAACAGCAAAAATAGTCGAGTTTGGTATGAAGCTAAATGATTTTAATGGTTGGTATTCAATTAAACGATTTCTCAAGCTTAATAAAATTGTATTAATAAAATTCAAAATGGCGGATTTGACATCTGTCAATGTCACATAACTTTTTATTATAACAGCGAAAATAGTCGAGTTTGGTATGAAGCTAAATGATTTTAATGATTGGTATTAAATTAAACGATTTCTCAAGCTGAATAAAATTGTATTAATAAAATTCAAAATGGCGGATTTGACATCTGTCAATGTCACATAACTTTTTATTATAACAGCAAAAATAGTCGAGTTTGGTATGAAGCTAAATGATTTTAATGGTTGGTATTAAATTAAACGATTTCTCAAGCTTAATAAAATTGTATTAATAAAATTCAAAATGGCGGATTTGACATCTGTCAATGTCACATAACTTTTTATTATAACAGCAAAAATAGTCGAGTTTGGTATGAAGCTAAATGATTTTAATGGTTGGTATTCAATTAAACGATTTCTCAAGCTTAATAAAATTGTATTAATAAAATTCAAAATGGCGGATTTGACATCTGTCAATGTCACATAACTTTTTATTATAACAGCGAAAATAGTCGAGTTTGGTATGAAGCTAAATGATTTTAATGATTGGTATTAAATTAAACGATTTCTCAAGCTGAATAAAATTGTATTAATAAAATTCAAAATGGCGGATTTGACATCTGTCAATGTCACATTACTTTTTATTATAACAGCAAAAATAGTCGAGTTTGGTATGAAGCTAAATGGTTTTAATGATTGCTATTAAATTAAACGATTTCTCAAGCTTAATAAAATTGTATTAATAAAATTCAAAATGGCGGATTTGACATCTGTCAATGTCACATAACTTTTTATTATAACAGCAAAAATAGTCGAGTTTGGTATGAAGCTAAATGATTTTAATGGTTGGTATTAAATTAAACGATTTCTCAATCTTAATAAAATTGTATTAATAAAATTCAAAATGGCGGATTTGACATCTGTCAATGTCACATAACCTTTTATTATAACAGCAAAAATAGTCGAGTTTGGTATGAAGCTAAATGATTTTAATGATTGGTATTAAATTAAACGATTTCTCAAGCTGAATAAAATTGTATTAATAAAATTCAAAATGGCGGATTTGACATCTGTCAATGTCACATAACTTTTTATTATAACAGCGAAAATAGTCGAGTTTGGTATGAAGCTAAATGATTTTAATGATTGGTATTAAATTAAACGATTTCTCAAGCTGAATAAAATTGTATTAATAAAATTCAAAATGGCGGATTTGACATCTGTCAATGTCACACAACCTTTTATTATAACAGCAAAAATAGTCGAGTTTGGTATGAAGCTAAATGATTTTAATGATTGGTATTAAATTAAACGATTTCTCAAGCTGAATAAAATTGTATTAATAAAATTCAAAATGGCGGATTTGACATCTGTCAATGTCACATAACCTTTTATTATAACAGCAAAAATAGTCGAGTTTGGTATGAAGCTAAATGATTTTAATGATTGGTATTAAATTAAACGATTTCTCAAGCTGAATAAAATTGTATTAATAAAATTCAAAATGGCGGATTTGACATCTGTCAATGTCACATAACCTTTTATTATAACAGCAAAAATAGTCGAGTTTGGTATGAAGCTAAATGATTTTAATGATTGGTATTAAATTAAACGATTTCTCAAGCTGAATAAAATTGTATTAATAAAATTCAAAATGGCGGATTTGACATCTGTCAATGTCACATAACTTTTTATTATAACAGCGAAAATAGTCGAGTTTGGTATGAAGCTAAATGATTTTAATGATTGGTATTAAATTAAACGATTTCTCAAGCTGAATAAAATTGTATTAATAAAATTCAAAATGGCGGATTTGACATCTGTCAATGTCACATAACCTTTTATTATAACAGCAAAAATAGTCGAGTTTGGTATGAAGCTAAATGATTTTAATGATTGGTATTAAATTAAACGATTTCTCAAGCTGAATAAAATTGTATTAATAAAATTCAAAATGGCGGATTTGACATCTGTCAATGTCACATAACCTTTTATTATAACAGCAAAAATAGTCGAGTTTGGTATGAAGCTAAATGATTTTAATGATTGGTATTAAATTAAACGATTTCTCAAGCTTAATAAAATTGTATTAATAAAATTCAAAATGGCGGGTTTGACATCTGTCAATGTCACATAACCTTTCATTATAACAGCAAAAATAGTCGAGTTTGGTATGAAGCTAAATGATTTTAATGAATGGTATTAAATTAAACGATTTCCCAAGATTAATAAAATTGTATTATTGAAATTCAAAATGTCGGATTTGACATCTGTCAATGTTAAACGTCAATTTCATAATACGATGATAAGATACCCTATAATACCCCTAATCGAGTTTGGTATCAAATTAATAGATTTTTTAAGCTTAATTAAATAGAATTATTAAAATTCAAGACCAATAAAAGTCAAATGAAATGTTCAAATGAAAATTCATGTAAATAACTTTTAAAGTGCTTTTATTTAAAATAAAATACTATTTAATACACTTACCGTATATAAAATTGCCGGAAATAACGTCATTAATGAGAACAGATTGTACAAATTCCAAAAAACACAAAAAACTGATTAACAAATCAAAAAATCAGCAGAAAATTAACGTACACCAAGAAACTGTCATTGTCATTACAAAATAACAAAATGTTTTCAAATAGCCGCTGAAGTAGGTAACGATGACGATTTTAACGATCGTTAGCGCCATCTAACGTGATGCTTCCCTACTGTTAGTAACTGTAATTTATTTTTATTTTAAAATAATATTAATTAATTACTGCCAAATGCACGATTTAAATCAAAATAAAGAAATTAGTTATTTAATAAAAAATTAGTTATTTAATAAAAAATAGGTTATTTACTAAAAAATCAAATTATTATCAATAAAAATAAAAAAAAATTGAGGTTATGTAAACATGTTAGAGACGATATGGCACAAGTTTTTAATTAATTTTTCGCCCAAAACCCAAATATACATAAAAAAAAGTGATATTAACTTATATTAAACGTAAAGTAACTCAGTGATTCTAGTTCAACGTAAAAGAAAATGCTTTTTAATACTTTTATATATTTTTCAATAATTATATTACAAACACCAAATAATATCGAATGTTTTAATTTCGGATACATTGAGGATGCCGTTCAATACGCAAAATGTTTAGTAACGGAATGTTGCGACAAAAAGTACATCGTTGGCGATTTAAGAAGTAAAATTGAAATAAATTTTTAGGTTATGTCACTAATGAAATTTTATTTTTTTATTTTAAGAGCTCAAATCGACACTCGATAAGCAACTTTTCGGTCAAAACTTAGCGAAAGACGTCGTTTTAAACGCAATCAGAGCCCATTGGGAGAACGATTTTAATCAGAAAGCTTTAACGTTGAGTTTTCATGGGTCTCCGGGAACGGGTAAAAATTACGTATCGAGGATGATCGTTGATAGTTTGTATAAGGAAGGATCAAAAAGCCAATACGTACATCATTTTCAAGGTAGAATCCAATTTCCTAAAGAAGATCACGCCGATATTTATAGAGTATAAATTAAAAAAAAAAAGTGAGGTTATATTAATGTCAAAAATCATTGATTTTAGGAAAATATTTATTCATGGATAAAAGGGAACATAACGAAATGTGAGAAGCAATTATTTATATTCGATGAAGTCGATAAGATGCCTTCGGCTGTTTTAAATGGAATTAAGCCGATAATTGATTATCATGACACAGTGGAGAAGGTAGATTATCGAAAAAGCATCTTTATTTTCCTCTCGAACACAGGTAGCTCGTTAATAAACGATCATTATCTAAGTTTATGGAAATCCGGAAAGAAACGAAAAGATATAAAACTAAAAGATTTCGAGAAATTAATCGCAGCTGGTGCTTTTAATGAAAAAGGTGGATTTCATCACTCGGACACCATCAAAAGCAACTTAATTGATCATTACATTCCGTTTCTTCCCCTCGAATATGAACACGTACGATCCTGCATTTACACAGAGTTTACAATGAGGGGTGTATCTTATTTTCAAGAGAATGATATCTTGTAATAAAAAAATTATTCAATTATAATAATTTTATACAAAATAATTTTTTTTAGGGAAGTTATAGAAGAGGTTGAATGGGGTCCTCACCCAGAAAATTTATTTTCAAAAACCGGGTGTAAAAGGCTCAGCCAAAAAGTAGCGGTGATCGTGCAAATGAATTATGGATCACCATTAGACGATGAATTGTAATTAATTCATTTAGATAAAAACAATTTTTTATTATAAGTCTCACTTTGTGATAAGATGTAATATTAATATTTCAACTTGATGTAATTAATACTTTTTGGATGTAAAATAATTGCTTGATTAATAAATTTAAAAAAAATTTATGATTAATCACTTTCATCACAAGAAAATAGACACTTTCCTTTATAAATCGTGAATAGTTCATTAATATATCTTCAGAATTCGATTTTTCGTGATTTTTTAAAACAAGATTATTAATTACAAAAAATCATAAAAAATTGGGTTAACCTAAATAATCTTTATCTCAAAAACGAATAAAGATTTTCTAATTTGGTCCTCACCATGACAAAATAGACACATGCCTCTATAAATTTTGAATATATCATTAAAATATCTCGAGAAATCGATTTTTGGTGATTTTTAATTAACTTGAGATAGCCATAAATGTTCACGTTCAATTTAATGATTTATATCTCAGCAACGAATAAATATTTTTAAGATCCACTTTCATCACAGGAAAATAGACACTTTCCTCTATAAATCGTGAATAGTTCATTAATATATCTTTAGAATTTGATTTTCCGTGATTTTTTAAATCAAGATTATTAATTTCAAAAAATCATAAAATATTAAGTTAACTTAAATAATCGTTATCTCAAAAACGAATAAAGATTTTCTAATTTGGTTCTCACCATGACAAAATAGACACTTGCCTCTATAAATTTTGAATATATCATTAAAATATCTCGAGAATTCGATTTTTGGTGATTTTTAATTAACTTGAGATAGCTATAAATATTCACGTTGAATTTAATGATTTATATCTCAAAAACGAATAAATATTTTCAAAATCCGCTTTCATCACAAGAAAATAGACACTTTGCTCTATAAATCATGAATAGTTTATTAAGATATCTTAAGAATTCGATTTTTCGTGATTTTTTTAAGCAAGAATATTAATTGCAAAAAATCATAAAAAAATAGGTTAACCTAAATAATCTTTATCTCAAAAACGAATAAAAATTTTCTAATTTGGTCCTCACCATGACAAAATAGACACTTGCCTCTATAAATTTTGAATATATCATTAAAATATCTCAAGAATTCGATTTTTGGTGATTTTTAATTAACTTGAGATAGCTGTAAATGTGCACGTTTAATTTAATGATTTATATCTCAAAAACGAATAAATATTTTCAAGATCCGCTTTCATCACAAGAAAATGGACACTTTGCTCTATAAATCATGAATAGTTTATTAAGATATCTTAAGAATTCGATTTTTCGTGATTTTTTTAAGCAAGAATATTAATTGCAAAAAATCATAAAAAATTAGGTTAACCTAAATAATCTTTATCTCAAAAACGAATAAAAATTTTCTAATTTGGTCCTCACCATGACAAAATATACACTTGCCTCTATAAATTTTGAATATATCATTAAAATATCTCAAGGATTCGATTTTTGGTGATTTTTAATTAACTTGAGATAGCTGTAAATGTTCACGTTTAATTTAATGATTTATATCTCAAAAACGAATAAATATTTTCAAGATCCGCTTTCATCACAAGAAAATAGACACTTTCCTCTATAAATCGTGAATAGTTCATTAATATATCTTCAGAATTCGATTTTTCGTGATTTTTTAAAACAAGATTATTAATTACAAAAAATCATAAAAAATTGGGTTAACCTAAATAATCTTTATCTCAAAAACGAATAAAGATTTTCTAATTTGGTCCTCACCATGACAAAATAGACACTTGCTTCTATAAATTTTGAATATATCATTAAAATATCTCGAGAATTCGATTTTTGGTGATTTTTAATTAACTTGAGATAGCCATAAAAGTTCACGTTCAATTTAATGATTTATATCTCAGCAACGAATAAATATTTTTAAGATCCACTTTCATCACAAGAAAATAGACACTTTCCTCTATAAATTGTGAATAGTTCATTAATATATCTTAAGAATTCGATTTTCCGTGATTTTTTAAATCAAGATTATTAATTTCAAAAAATCATAAAATATTAAGTTAACTTAAATAATCGTTATCTCAAAAACGAATAAAGATTTTCTAATTTGGTTCTCACCATGACAAAATAGACACTTGCCTCTATAAATTTTGAATATATCATTAAAATATCTTGAGAATTTGATTTTTGGTGATTTTTAATTAACTTGAGATAGCCACAAATGTTTACGTTCAATTTCCGCTTTCATCACAATAAAATAGGCACTTCCTTCTATAAATCATGAATAGTTTATTAAGATGTCTTAAGAATTCGATTTATCGTAGTTTTTTAAAACAAGATTATTAATTGTAAAAAGTCATAAAAAATTAGGTTAACCTAAATAATCTTTATCTCAAAAACTAATAAAGATTTTCTAATTTGGTCCAAAGACGTCGACTGAGTACATAGCTATGACTAAGTTGCTATGATAATCAATCCTTTTAAGACATTTCCTAACAAAAAGTGCAATGTCGATTTCCTGAACAGAGGATTAAAAAATAAAAAATATATGAAAAATATGTCGCTGTACTAAGCCTAGAAGATATACTCTACGAAAGAGGCTAAAGAGAATCTTTCCACTTCTAAGTCTGGTGTTAGTTCTAATTTTACTCCAATCCAAGTATACAAGGTTGCCAAATCAGTTTGTAAAGTACTCTATTTCAGAAACTACTCATTGTACAGGCTTTCTTTAAAAAACATTTCAGATGCGTGGCAAAATCCAACTCGACCGAATCCTGTATATTTAAATTGAAGTAAAACTAGAACTAGAATCATTCGGGTTTAGCCGTGTTGAGAGATATATGGCTAAACCCGAATGCTTCTAGATCTAGAGTTACGTCTAATGATATAAAACTAGAACTAACACTTGACCTAGAAGTGGAATGATTAGAAGTGGAAGAAAGAGGCGAAGAAAGGCACACAAAGCCCTAAAAAGCCTGTCTCCGGGGATAAGTCGCCAAAATGATAGACAAAGAAAAGATAATAAGCGTAGCGCAATTAAACATGAACAGAATAGCGCATGACCTGTTGATGAAAACGGTAATAGAAGATAAAATAGACCTGATAATTGGCTGTGAGCAAAACAAGAAAGTAGATATAAGATTCTGTGATACGAAATGTGATAGCTTTATTAGCATTGAAAAAGGATCTGTGATAAGCGATTTTGCCGGTGATGGTGTTGTGTTTGTAGAAGTCGACGTAGTACGTGTGTTCTCGTATTATTTTTCCCTAAATAAAAGTCTTGAAAATTTCGAGAAGATTCTAGATAATTTGCAGATACATGTGAGACAGGGAAACAAGAGAGTGCCAAATTTAATGCCAAATCAACCCTATGGGGATCAAGACATACAGACAAAAGGGGCAGGATCGTAATGAACGAGGGGAAGGTACCAACCTTATCAGGACACCAAGGAGAGTCGATCATAGATATTACAGCAGTGTCCGAGAATCTGACTAGAAATGTAATTGAATGGAGAGTAGATGAAGAGCGGGAATACCTAAGTGATCATCGCTGCATAATCTTTAAAATAAGTTTGGATATAAGTTTGGCGCTATATAAGTTAAAAAAGGAATCTGGCGCACTTTTCAAGGAAGGGGAGGAGAGGACCGCAGAGAATTTGAGAAAAAATATAGAAAGGTATTGTGGGAAATAATTAGCCAAGGGGAAAAAAGGGATAGCTAGACGTAGAACTGTCTACTGGTGGGATGGAAATATTGCAGAGAAAAGAAAAGTTTGCGTTAAGCTACGAAGACAGAAAACTAGATTAAGGAAGGGTGCAGAGCTCAAACAAGTCAACGAAAAGCTCAAAGAGGCTAAAAAAGAACTAAGGAAACTGATAGAAGGTAGCAAGAAAGAGAAATGCAAAGAACTATGTGCAGAATTAAATGACGACGTATGGGGAAAGGCCTACCAAATAATTGTCAAGAAATTAAAAATGAGAAAGAAGCCAGAAATAGAAAGCTCAATAATCGAAGAACAAGTCAGTATCTTATTTCCAAAGATGGACGAAGTTACCTACGATAAGAACCTTATTTACAAGAGATGAACTAGAGTTAGAAGCCGGCAAAATAAAGAAAAAGAAAACCCCTGGACTTGATGGTATCACACCCGAACTACTAAAGATCTTCGTAGAAAAGTACCCCGACCAAATTTTAAGCGCATACAATGACTGTCTGGTGAAAGGATGTTTTCCCACCTTCTGGAAAAAAGCAAGACTGATTCTCATAGAAAAGCCAAAAAAGAAAAGTGACACAAAAATAACGTACCGACCAATTTGTCTTATCGACACTTTCGGGAAGTTATTGGAAGGGTTAATACGGACGAGACTGCAAGAGGAGGCGGAAAAAAAGACTAGTACATGAGAGACTGTTCAGGTACAGAAAAGGCAAATCTACGGTTGATGCCATAAGGAAAGTACAGGAAATTGTGGACAGCATTAAGAAGAAGTGTTTAACACATAGAGAATTATGTGCAATGGTGTTAGTAGATATAAAAAATGCCTTCAACTCGGCCCCTTGGAGAAAAGTGATAAGAGCACTGGAAGAGGGAAATGTCAGCCCGTACCTAATAGAAATGATAAAACTACCTGTCAAACAGAAGTGTAAAAGCACCAAATAACAAGACGTACAAGATCACTTGCGGAGTCCCACAGTAATCTCTCCTAGGACCCCTTTTATGGAACCTGTTCTACGACGAAATACTGAGAATGAAGATGGAGCAGGGAGTAACTTTGAATGCTTTCGCTGACGATCTGGCAGTGGTGGTTAGCGCAAAGGATGAAGGAGCACTGAGAGATAAAACAACATACGCACTCCAGAGGATAATCGGTTAGAGAAGATGGGTCTGCAGGTGGCTAAACGTAAGACTGAAATGGTACTTCTACAAGGACGTCGTAAAGTGCAGAAGCTAAATATCGATCTGGATAGCTATACCACTATAAGCAGTTCGAGCGAAGTCAAATATCTAGGAGTGGTCCTAGATAAAGATGTAAAGATGGTTAAACATGTAGTGGAAATTGCTAAAAAAGCTACCCAAATATCAAATAGATTAATGCGGCTGATGCCTGACGTAGGAGGTGCGGTTGCCAGCAAACGGAGGACAATAGCCACTGCAGCAACGTCGGTAATCCTGTATGCGGCGCCCACGTGAGATAAAGCGCTGAAATATAAAAAATATAAAAATATGCTGACTAGTGTTAACAGGAAATTAGCCATAGGAATTACTTCGGCTTATAGAACAGTACCTTCAGAAGGCGTGGAAGTAATCGCAGGACTGCCACCGATCTCTTCTATCGATCTCTTAATAAACGAAAGGAGCGACACATATAGAAGCGGTAGAGAAAGCAAAAGCGCAAATAGAGAATCATTAATGCAACTATGGCAAGAAAGATGGAACCGAAATGCTGGATGGACGAGGAAGCTGATCCCGGATATTACGAGATGGCTGAGTAGGAAATGGGGCGAGCCGGATCTTTTCCTGACACAGTTCCTGACGGGTCACGGAATTTTTGGAACCTACTTGCACAGAATAAAAAAGGCGGAGTGTGATACGATCTTCGACTGCAAAACCTTCAATTTGTATAGAGAGAAGGGTGAGAAGAGATGTGGTGAGAGCTTAAGCAAGGAGAACATAATTGTCCAAATGCTGGAAAGCGAAGAAAAATGGTCGTTAGTGAGATGATTACGGGGATAATAAAGAAGAAGAAAGAATACGAGATAGAAATGGAGAGAGTCCGGAAAAGTTAATGGACTGACGGAGGAAGGAGAGAGGGAGGGGCAGCAGTCAGCCCCTCCTAGACGGGTATGCGATCAAAAAATTTCATTTCAAAAAATAATTTCGATCTTTTGTTTCATGAGGTTCTTCTCTTCTTGTGTCGAGTCAGTAAGTCTGGGACCAGGAGCAGAGTCCTGGTAGAAATTGGAAATGGTGAAGATGAGAACTTGGAGAATGTTGTGAAAAATAACATTGAAGAATAATAAATTGTTTATTATTAATATTCCCTGAAGCTAGTACCTTGGCGGGTGGTTCCGGGAATAGAGCGGGAAGGGTTTTAGACGGTCGAAGTTTACTTGATGTTTGCTTCAACCCATCACTATCTGGCCACATTATGTCTTCGGTCAGGTGTCTGTTTACAGATTTCCTAATCCCCTCTATAATAAAAAAAGGAGCAGAGTCCAAAATCTAAAATTTCGGGTTCTGGACTAAAGTTGGATATAGTCCAAAAATCAAGGCAGCCGAGAAAGGATATAAAGCTGAATAAAGAAAGGGAGGGGCATAATTTTGTCCCTCCAAATCGGGTACGCTTTAAAATGTACGTATTGCAGAATACTAACCCTGGACTTTTTTTTGTTTTATCCCGAATAAGCGGGAGTTTCCGAGATGGAATTTGGTAGAGCCTGGAATACCTAGGGATCTGCCACGATGAAAAGAAATGTTACTCTGAAGAAATGCCATCTGGCGGTTCCAGAGAAGTGAGGAAAGGGGTTTTTTAGTTCCTTACGCACTTCCTTACGCACTTCCTTCCTTCCTACGCGTTCCACTTCCTTACGCAATTCCTGACCGGACATGGGATCTTCAAAGCGTATCTTTACAAAATTAGGAAAACGGAATCTAAGGTCTGCTGGTTTTGCACAGAAAGAGACAGCGCCGCACATACAATCCTAGAGTGCAGATTTTTTAGTGAGTGCAGAACAAGATGCGAGGAAAGATGCGGAATGGGTGCGACCAAGGAGAACATCATGGGACAAATGCTGGGGACGGAAAAAAAATGCACGGCCATTGCGGAAATGATTAGAGAGGTGAAGCAAGTAAAGCAGCAGCACGAAAGGGAACTGGAGAGAGAACACCTAAACCAGGGGCACCAGGTTTTTTCCTTGTTGTGGATCTTGAGTGTCCCAGCGGTTTTGTCCAGGAGCCAGGGCACGAAGAAAGAGGAGGGGGACCAAGGAGGTTCCCCGAGCCTGGGTATGTAAAAAGCTTGTAGGCAGAGGGTTACCTCTAGAGGCCTATCAGAACAAAAAAAGAAAGTGTATTTAAGTGTAAAAAGGATGGAAATAACAACAGTGAGAGAAGAGGTAATTGAGGCGATAAAAGCGCCTCTAAAATCAAACAACTGTAAAATTTCTATGGTTTGGCAATCAGAAGAAACACAGACTCTGTTGTGAATATGCAGACTGCTGTATGGGCTTTGTAGTATCATGTGCTTTCAAGTGACGTAAAGCCATCGCACGACCTCTGCCCAAAAGGTAAATCTACTTGGTGTAAGTATAATGCAGCGAAGGTAAAACAAGATTATCAACACCAAAAACATTTTCACTTACTTGAAAAGATTATGGACTTCATAAAACCAATATTTCATGATTTGTCCAAGCCAGAGTTGCTAGAGAAATGCTTAAAGGGAAGGACGCAAAACGTCAATGAATCGTTGAATAATATAATTTGGTCATATATACCAAAAAAGATATTTGTCAAACTGCCTACATTAAAATTCGGTACATATGAAGCTGTTACGAACTTCAATGGCCATATAGGCAAATGCAAATTATTCACCAGAATTGGATTAAAACCAGGGCAAAATTTCATCAAAGTAATGAAAATGTTAGATGACAGACGCATAAAGGCTGCTGAAAAAGCGAATGAAGCGCTGGCAAAGAAAATCAGACAGCGTTTATGTTTACTAAAAAGAAAACGTGAAGATTCATATTAAGAACAAGAAGGTGAAGATGTATCATATGCATCTGGAATGTGCTGAATTTATTTAAAATGACTAAAAACATGTGTCTGTAGCAAGAAATACAGTTTTTTTTTGAAAACGTTTTTGTTGTTTGCCGAGAAACTAGTTTTTTAGTAAATATTTCAGTTTGTATAACAGCTATGAATATAAAATTTTGTAGACACATCATACTTGTAAATACGCGAAACTGGAACCTACAAGCCTTATCATACAGCCATTTTATATCAATAAAAAAAATTAAAACCAACAAAAATATAACTAAAATTTTTAAGTACCAGTAAAAATTTATTACAAAAAATCTAAAGCTAAAATAATAAATATTTTAGGTTCCATTAACATAAAAAAGCAAGGTCTTTCACATAAAAAAAAAATCAAGTTGATATCTTTCCTGGAATCTGAGGAAAAGGTACATAAGTTATAATGACAAAGATAGGGAAAAGTGGTCCCTTAAACTCTTTCTCCGTGCCTCTTCACCTCTCGACTGTTCTAGGCTTCAAAGTGATCTCTCTAACCTTTACGAGTATTGTCTTAAAAATAGTCTTACTCTAAACCTATCCAAATGTAATGTCATATCTTTCTCTAAGAAATTGAGCACTTTACACTACAATCATTTGCTTGTAGACCCGACACTCACTCGTGTTTCGTCTGCAAATGATTTGGGCGTCATTACTGCCCTATTCACGAATGTCAATGCAATAAAATTATATTAATTTTAAATATTTTCCTTTTGTCAATAGTGTTCTCAATTATTGTAGTGTTGTCTGGAGCCCTCAATATCAAACATACATAGCTCGAATTGAAAAAATACAATCAAAATTTTTAAAATATCTTTGCTACAAAATATAATAATATATATAATTAATTCTTTTTGGATGTAAAAAAAGCTTGATTAACAAATTAACTTTTTTTTAATAATCATGAAATTATTGCAAATTTATTTTTACAAAATCGAAGTGATTCAAAAAAGGTGAGAAATACAAATTGTGCCAACAAAGCCCGATTATTTTCTTTCTTTCTTTCCTTCCACCGCGTTCTTAAAGTGTTTTATGGTGGGAGTAAAAGAAACCCAAAGACGTCGACTGAGTTGGTGAACCAAAGGCGGAGAGCTCTCAGAAGTTTCTTAACCGAGTTAGAGTGCATAACTTTTTCTTTTGCACGTTATAACGCGTGAAAAACTCCCGGCAAAGTGATTCTTTTTAATCATTTTTACTTCACAAGTGTTATTATTAGTGATTTAGCTTAAGTGATTAATTAATTCTTCATTCCTCAACAAAAAAAAATACGAAACGAGGTTTTGGTGAGTTATGATTTTACTTTTTCTTAAGCGCCCACATGTTTCTTCTTGTTTTTGCGAACATAAAAAACAATTTGAAGTTGACTCTTTTTAATGGAATATTTATGTTTATTTATTGAAGATTGAATCAATTTCTGTTTTGTTTGAATCCTAATCAGTTCAGATTTCAAACAATTCTAATAATAACTTTTTAAAGTGACTAAGTATTCAAGTCCTGCCATAAACCAATAAAACTATTAAAATGAGGGGCAATTTGAAACCATCTGGTAAAGGTTTGTACCCAGAAATAGCATTAAATAAGAAAGGAGACAAAGAATTGGTTTCAATTTTCAAAACAAAAAGGGAGTTCCCTTTAAACGCCAGATTTTCGAAGAAACCAAAAAGATGTTTGTTTTGTTAAATAAATATTCGAAGAATTTCTTAATCGGTTTATATTAATTACTTAATGTTAACGACTTGAAAATTTAACACCTACAAAAAAATTTATGATTAATTTAAATATTAAATCAAATAAATGGGCGTTGGTTAACCTTGCAAAAAAAAGTTTTTGAAGGAATTTTCTAATTAATCATTAACGATGTTATGTAAAACATAAAAAGAATAAAAAGATTTAATTTTACGAAGTAAAAAAATAAGATTCATGTATTAACCATAAACTAAACAACGTTTTACCTTCGAACTTACGTAATAAGCGCACCTTTTACTTTCTTTAGGTAAAAGGTCAACGTAAATATTCTTATTGCAATACTTAGAAATGTAATTTTTGAGAACATAACTTTAAAATATATTTTTTTAAATATTTCATTAAAAAAAACTCTGATTCATAAAAAATCCTTTTTTAAACCCGGTTATGAGTCACAATCGATAATTTGTTGCGTTATATTTAAATTACACGAAAAAATTAAAAATGGCATAACATCAAATTTACACTTCATTTCATATTAATAAGTTTCGTATCAAAATTTTTCTTAAAAATTTCATTTCTTCACACTTGGGTTTTGAGGCTTTGAGTAACTCCTCAAGTGGCCACGGATCATTGAACCGTGTCTTACGGCAGTCTGTGTTCACGGTTCATTGAAGAGGGCAAACGGTTTCCCGTGCCCTTTGTCCACTTTGAGA
Source organism: Onthophagus sagittarius (assembly GCA_036711965.1). NCBI lineage: Eukaryota > Metazoa > Arthropoda > Insecta > Coleoptera > Scarabaeidae > Onthophagus > Onthophagus sagittarius. The sequence goes on along the minus strand of JASERS010000010.1, from coordinate 26,076,152 downwards.
GTTTCGTTTCGGAGAGTGCGCGCGCTCCCAATTTAAAACGCATTTTGTAATCGAACCTCACCTTAAAAAAATTTAAGAAAATAAAAACAAAGGATATAATATAGAGACTATAATAAACCAAATACAGTGCACCTCTGCTCGTAGGAGCAATAAAGCAATGCGAATTTGTGAGCCAGATATCTCACAAATCTGACTTGCAAGGCCTCAATGCGATCAATGTACACAGCGTATGCAGGATTCCAAACAAGTTAAGCAAAATTAAGAATGCCATTCACATAAGCCATGTACAAAGATTTGATGTACTAAATGATTTTGACAACCTAATAATAAAACCTAGGCTTATGTTCGCCCTGCTAATTAGTTCTTCTACATGATAGAAAAATAATAGCTTGGAATCTAGCACTAAGCCCAGATCCTTTACTTTAGACGACTCACTTAAGGCTGCGTTAAACGTCATGAATATCAGGTACTTAAACATGGGTGCAGTAGTTCCAAGTTTTAGGGCACAAAAAAGGAATTAATGGAAGATTTTTACCATAGGGTTAAAATGGACATATAGGGCTTTGTAGTAAATATCGCCAAAGACAGATATTTTTATTGTTATTAATGAAAAAAATCCACAAAGTTGGGTGGATTTTTGGCCAGACTGCATCGTTTATACCGAGTAAACTAATTCACAAATTACTTCGAAAATACACTCACTGTGAGCAGAACATTCCCCAGAAATTAACACAAAGTTAATCCTATATTTGATTAAAAGAAGAATAATCGAGTTAAAAAAATCGTATCACAAGATCTAATTGAGATATCGCAATGAAATAAAAAGCAATTTGAAGCAAATTTATTCCTTATTTAGAAAATTGTTACGAAATTACTTTCAATTACTAATGGGAGTATCTACTTTTCAAGAATGAAGTCAATTTTGAGATATCTCACTTAGTTCTTGAGATATAAACTGTTGAACTTAATTGGTTTTTATCCAATATTATGAATAAGTTTAAAAATTCGTGAAAAATCAATTCTTTGGAAAACTGTTGTCAAATTACTCTCAATTATTAATTGGAGCATCTACTTTCCAAAAATGAAATCAATTTTGAGATGTCTCTCTTGGTTCTTGAGATATGTGCTGCTAAACTTAATTGGGATTTTTTCTATGTTTTGAATAAATATAAAAATTCTTGAAAGAAGAATCGATTTTTTTTGAAAATTGTTACAAAATTACTTTCAATTACTAATTGGAGTATCTACTTTTCAAGAGTGAAGTCAATTTTTAGATATTTCACTTAGTTCTTGAAATATAAAGTGTTGAACTTAATTGGTTTTTATCCAATATTATGAATAAGTTTAAAAATTCGTGAAAAATAGATTTTTTTGGAAAACTATCGTTAAATTACTTTGAATTATTAATTGGAGCATCTACTTTCCAAAAATGAAATCAATTTTGAGATATCTCTCTTGGTTCTTGAGATATGTGCTGCTAAACTTAATTAGGATTTTTCAATATTTTGAATAAATTTAAAAATTCTTGAAAAAATCGATTTTTTTGGAAAATTGTTACGAAATTACTTTCAATTACTAATTGGAGTATCTACTTTTCAAGAGTGAAGTCAATTTTCGGATATCTCACTTAGTTCTTGAGATATAAACTGTTGAACTTAATTGGTTTTTATCCAATATTATGAATAAGTTTAAAAATTCGTGAAAGATCGATTTTTTTGGAAAACTGTTGTCAAATTACTTTCAGTTATTAATTGGAGCATCTACTTTCCAAAAATGAAATCAATTTTGAGATGTTTCTCTTAGTACTTGAGATATGTGCTGCTAAATTTAATTAGGATTTTTCACTATTTTGAATAAATTTAAAAATTCTTCAAAAAATAGATTTTGTTGGAAAATTGCTACGAAATTACTTTCAATTATTAATGAAGCATCTACTTCTCAAGAGTGAAGTCAATTTTGGGATATCTCACTTAGTTCTTGAGATATAAACTATTGAACTTAACTGGTTTTTATCCAATATATTGAATAAATTTAAAAATTCGTGAAAAATCGATTTTTTGGAAAACTATTGTCAAATTACTTTCAATTATTAATTGGAGCATCTACTTTCCAAAAATGAAATCAATTTTGAGATATCTCTCTTGGTTCTTGAGATATGTGCTGCTAAACTTAATTAGGATTTTTCAATATTTTAAATAAATTTAAAAATTCTTGAAAAAATCGATTTTTTTGGAAAATTGTTAGGAAATTACTTTCAATTATTAATTGGAGCATCTACTTTCCAAAAATGAAATCAATTTTGAGATATCTCTCTTAGTTCTTGAGATATGTGCTGCTAAACTTAATTGGGATTTTTCTGTATTTTGAATAAATTTTAAAATTCTTGAAAAAATCGATTTTTTTGGAAAATTGTTACGAAGTCACTTTCAATTATTAATTGGAGCATCTACTTTTCAAAAATGTAATCAATTTTGAGATGTCTCTCTTAGGTCTTGAGATATGTGCTGCTAAGCTTAATTAGGATTTTTCATTATTTTGAATAATTTTAAAAATTCTTGAAAAACTCGATTTTTCTGGAAAATTGTTACGAAATTACTTTCAATTACTAATTGGAGTATCTACTTTTCAAGAGTGAAGTCAATTTTGAGATATCTCACTTAGTTCTTGAGATATAAACTGTTGAACTTAATTGGTTTTTATCCAATATTATGAATAAGTTTAAAAATTCGTGAAAAATCGATTTTTTGGAAAACTGTTGTCAAATTACTTTCAATTATTAACTGGAGCATCTACTTTCCAAAAATGAAATCAATTTTGACATGTCTCTCTTGGTTCTTGAGATATGTGCTGCTAAACTGAATTAGGATTTTTCAATATTTTGAATAAATTTAAAAAATCTTGAGAAACTCGACTTTTTTGGAAAATTGTTACGAAATTATTTTCAATTACTAATTGAACTATCTACTTTTCAAGAGTGAAGTAAATGTTGAGATATCTCAATTAGTTCTTGAGATATAAACTGTTGAACTTAATTGTTTTTTATCCAATATTTTGAATAAGTTTAAAAATCCGTGAAAAATCGATTTTTTTTAAACTGTTGTTAAATTACTTTCAATTACTAATTGGAGTATCCACTTTTCGAGAGTGAAGTCAATTTTGAGATATCTCAATTAGTTCTTGAGATATAAACTGTTGAACTTAATTGGTTTTTATCCAATATTTTGAATAAGTTTAAAAATTCGTCAAAAATCGATTTTTTTAGAAACTGTTATTAAATTACTTTCAATTACTAACTGAAGTATCTACTTTTCAAGAGTGAAGTCAATTTTGGGATATCTCACTTAGTTCTTGAGATATAAACTTTTGAACTTAATTGGTTTTTATCCAATATGATGAATAAGTTTAAAAATTCGTGAGAAATCGATTTTTTTGGAAAACTGTTGTCAAATTACTTTCAATTATTAATTGGAGCATCTACTTTCCAAAAATGAAATCAATTTTGAGATATCTCTCTTAGTTCTTGAGATATGTGCTGCTAAATTTAATTAGGATTTTTCAATATTTTGAATAAATTTAAAAATTCTTGAAAAAAATCGATTTCTTTTGAAAATTGTTACGAAATTATTTTCAATTATTAATTGGAGTATCTACTTTTCAAGAGTGAAGTCAATTTTGGGATATCTCACTTAGTTCTTGAGATATAAACTTTTGAACTTAATTGGTTTTTATCCAATATTTTGAATAAGTTTAAAAATTCGTGAAAAATCGATTTTTTTGGAAAACTGTTGTCAAATTACTTTCAATTATTAATTGGAGCATCTACTTTCCAAAAATGAAATCAATTTTGAGATATCTCTCTTAGTTCTTGAGATATGTGCTGCTAAACTTAATTAGGATTTTTCAATATTTTGAGTAAATTTAAAAATTCTTGAAAAATCGATTTCTTTTTTGGAAAATTGTTACGAAATTGCTCTCAATTACTAATTGGAGCATTAAAAGTGAATTAAATTTTAAGATATATCGCCTAGTTCTTGAGATATAAACTGTTGAACTTAATTGGTTTTTATCCAATATTTTGAATAAATTTGAAAATTCGTGAAAAATCGGTTTTTTGGAATACGGTTGTCAAATTACTTGCAATTATTAATTGGACAAATTAAGTCAATTTTTAAATATCTCACGTAGTTCTTGAGGTATAAGAATAAAGTTTATTATTATTATTACTTTCATCCAAATATGTAAGAATATATTATATATTCTTACAGATTTTTTGTTTCTTTTTCTTTTCTTTTAATTAATTTCATTTTTTGTAACAGCAAAACATTCATTGTAAACAAAACATAATAAATTTATCATCGTTTTTCACCAATTTTGAAGAAATCAAAATGATTTCCTGGTAAGAGCTACTTTTACCAACTGTTGATAAATTTACCTAACAATTAAAAACTGTTTTTTACTATCCTCTAGACAGTTACTACAATTTTACTTGCTGTGATCAGTCATTTGACCAAAAACCAACGGTGAGTAAACTGGGCCTAAATAAGACATTCTCCCAAACCTTTTCTTTTGTCAAAATAGAGCCACTCAAAATGAACCGTGAACACAGACTAGTGATGGTTCTAGTGTTAGTGCTAGTGTTAGTTCTTTTTTCAATATAGAGGCTCTTTTTATGTTTATGATTAATGCGGAGAGAATAAGATTTAACATTTTAAAATTGGAACACAATTGGAAAGTGGTTGAATTGATAAAAAAGGATACAAACTGAAAAGGAAAAGAAAATGTTTTGACGACCATCTGTAAATCGATAAATCTTTAAAAGCAGCCAGAGGGTTTCTTTTCTGTTTTAACCTAGATTTCTAAGACTTTGTAATCATCATTTATCTGTTATTAATAATTATAAAATCTTTTATATTTATTATAAATTATGGAGACTTTCTTTAATGACATTGACTGTCAGAATTTATGTGCGTAACCAAAAAAAAATCGAAGAATGTAATGAGTCGATAAGAAAACTACGGAAGTTTTATTATTAAATTTAAGCCGGTTCAAAGACCAACGTTACACAAAAACACCGAGTTTGCAAATTCTTATTTACCTCTTTTAAATTTAATTAAGTAGAACTAATCAAAAAAGATTTTAACCACAATCTCTCGATTAATTAATAAACCAACCAAAAAATGCACCACTTTCTTTCCAAACACACCAATTGACTCTCATAACTACTTATCAATTAGCCGTCTTCCTTCCATCGTTAAAAGAAAACGAAAGACGTTTTCAGTATCAATTACTGTGCCAGAACGGTTAATTATAGCGTGAATGACCGGACGGTCTGTGTTCTTTCTAATTAAATGAGGGGATCCCTTTCATCAGCTGTGTTGATAATGAAGATATCTGGCTGAACGAGCTAAATTCGAATACAAACACTCGTTTAGATTTACTTTCGTTCATTTTGATGAAAAAGAAAAAAAGATATTGTAATCGAGTTTCTCACGTTGGAACTTTATCCCCTTTGTATTTTTCTTTATGGTTTCGGATGTAAACAATCCTTTTCTTAAAAACCTCCGCCACAACAAGAGAGGATGTGTGTCAAGTGCATAACTCGGAGGATATTCCCACAAAGTTACAATGACTTCGTTACTCCGTGACCGCGAAATTTAATCACGTTTAATCATTAGATTTACTTTGATTAGATATAGATTTGAGGTAACCAATCTCACTTAGTGGCAACGGATAGATTTGTCTTATTTCGTTTGATTTAACTTTGTTATTATTTACGAATTTTTAGTGTTCAGCAGTTGGGTTCAAATGCTGGACCAAAACCTAACCAAACCCTGTATATTTGAACTGAAGTAAAACTAGAACTAGAATCATTCGGGTTTAGTCCTCTCGAGAGATGTATTAGCTGTACATCTCTCAAGAGGACTAAACCCGAATATTTCTAGATCTAGAGTTAAAGATTAACAAGCCAAGGAGTAGAGATTGGGAAACATACAAAGAAATATTAGAAACAGAATAAGTGAAAGTAATACTTATAAGAATCTCACTCAATACTCAAAAATATACATGGCGCCGTCACCAGTGCCTCCACAAAAGTTGTAAAGAAACGCAAAAACCCGTGCTCTTTGTATTATGGCGAATATGAAAAAATAGTAAGAGTAAAATAACTCGTTATTATGGTATATATGAGAGACAAATAAGCTATTACTTTCCAAGTTACCAAGAGACACAGCGATGTCAAAAAAGTTCTTATTAGGGAAGAAACGTAACCATTTCAAAAATTTTTGCAGTTCCCTAAACCGCGACAACCATATGGTATCAGATTTCATATACCACGCTGAAAAGTCTTCCAACTGCCTATAAAATTGACTTCTATGACAGAATATGATGCGATAATCAGATGATGCCCGACGACTGGATGAAAGTTTTCGTAGTACCTATTCTGAAGCCCGGGAAAAATCCATAAGAAGCAACAAGTTGCCTACCAATTTCGCTGGTTTACACATTCTAACGGACAGACTAGACCGGTATTTCGAGAACAAACATATTTAATGATTATCAATTTGGATTTAGAAAAGGCAGAAGAATCCTTTATTACATGCCGTTTCATCTCTTATTGCAGAAGTTCAAACAAATACAAACTCCTATATGACCATCTAGAAATACAATATACTGGAAACATTAAGTATCTGGGATTCCATATTAACGCAAAATTAAGCTGGAAGCTGCATATAAACGAAACAGCAAAGGCATGTACAGGCGGCATCAATCTCATGAGATCTGTTGAAACATTTTTATGGATTATGATGCCTCTACTTGTGGCTGCAATGTTTTGCCTTCAAGAAATAGCCCATCAGGCTAATCGCATTATACTGGGAGTCTTGAGGTCCTCACCGACAAATGCACTGACGATCGAAGCCGGAGAGACATTATTGGAGACCAGAGCCAAAGCATTGGAAATACGATTTGCAATAAGAAACATGTTCGAGATTGGTGTTGTTTGGAGTACTACAATATATAAATTAGGGTGGAAATACTGGTTGCTCTTGTTAAGAATTGAGAGCGAATATTGGGAAATTCAACCAAGGTGGGGAAGAATTAAAAAAAAAATCTCCTTTAACCATAAACCAAGCAAAAAAGTAACAATACATGATGTTAAATTAAGAGTCCCCAAAAAACATTTCTTGTAAGATATTTACACAAAAGGACAACACCAACAGATAGCGTGGTTGGGATCAGAGTCAATAAGGCGCGAAAAACAGGTCGAAACCAGGTACGCCAACTCACATTGGGGAAAAACTTTAAGGCGAAAAATCACCTGATGTATTTAACGAAAAGAAAAAGAGGAAGGTTCAGCAAACAAGGATGGAACAAGTTGTTGACAAGGAAAGAGACTTTCAATTTGCTCTTAACCCCAAATCTAACCAAATGATTATGAAATTTGAAATTTTTATAAAACGACTTAAAAGGAATTAAAGTAGGGGATCAACTGTGTGATGTTAAAACCGAATAGTCCCATGAGAGGTATGACTAAACCGAGTTGTTGTTGGGTTTATTAGTCAATTCAATGAGGTGACAATAGATCTCGCTTAACCCTTGTAAATCAGTCCTGAAATTGACTGTATTGTCTAAAGAAACAATGTGGAACATTTCCATAAATAATCTCCTACTATAAAACTTTTCTTTGCAAAGAATTTTTGTATCATCAAAACCAAAATTATGACCCGTGGTAACATGGTGTTGTGCGAGGACGGTGCCGCCTGATTTCTTTGTGGCACAGTCCCTTAGATGTTGAGACAGACGAGACTTCAGATATTGAGAAGTAGTGCCCACATAGCAACTGTCACAACCCTTACAATCAATTTTGTAGACCAGATTTGATTGTAGAGGACGCGGTGTAGTATCCTTCAGGGAGGAGAAGGTATTTCTAAGGGGTCTGCAGGTGTATTTAGCAAACTTTAAAGGACAATCCCGAAAGATCCTAATTAGATTATCAGTGAAACCCAAAATATAATGGTGTATCAGGTAAAGAATCGTCTGGAGGATGAGTCATCGACCAGTCAAGAGAGGGTGTTGCGACTGGCCGAATGAGAGAATCGGCCAGTTGATGGTAAATGATTCGAGTGACTAAGGATTTCGAGAAACCATTATTACAGAAAATATCTGTTAGAGTCTTAAGGTTCTTATCACGAAAACTCTCATCCGCCAGGCGTAAGACCGTATTTTTCATCGTCCTAAGGGTGTTGATCTTCATTTGGGTAGGATGGCAAGAATAGAAATTAATGAAACAACCTGAATAGGTCGGTTTCTTATACCAATCTAACAGGACACGTTGGTCAGGTTTCCTAGTAACTTTGGTGTCAAGAAAGGGTTCCCTCTTAGTAAGAAGGAGTTTGTTATGAGGGACAGCACAAATGATGTCGTCAACATATTTATATATGAAGGGGAGGTTGAAAGGCAATCTGGGAATCCATACATCAAGAGTCCAATCCATGACTATAGTAGCCAAAATCGGGCTAAGGGGATTACCCATAGGAGTACCAAACTTTTGTTTGTAGTAAACATCCGTAAAAGAGAATGTTGAGGAATTGAAAGGGAATTCCACGATCTTAATGTGGAGATCATGGGGAATACCAATGTGAGGTTGGATCAAATCCCATTGAGAGGATAGCCTTTCAACCACCAATTCAAGAGGAATGTTGGTGAAAAGGGACACGATATCCAAAGAAACCAAGACATAATCATGTGGAAGAACAAAACCCTTCATCTCATCAGCGAAGGAGAAGGAATCAGAGATGTTGTACCTAGTTCTGTTTGCTAGGGCAGACGATAAAATTGTGGCTAAATAACTGGACAGTTTATATGTGGGTGAGCCAACAAAGGAAATAATAGGTCTAAGTGGCGAGCCTTCGTTGTGAATCTTTGGTAACCCATAAAATTTGGGTGAGACACCATTATGGCAGACTAACGTTCTGTATACCTGTCTAAGAATGTAATCACAGTCAAATAAATGTTTGCAAAGTTTATTCTGCCTCCTCTGGATGGACAAAGTCGGGTCAGATTTAAGGACCTGATATGTGTCTGTATCAGACAATAGAAAAAGAGACTTTTTCACATACTGAGACTGATTAAGGACAACAGTGACTTGGCCCTTGTCAGCAGGAAGAACTAGAAGGGGGTCAGGCCTAGGTTCTTTTAAGAATCGGACCGCTTCTGATTTGAGACGGGAGATCAGACCATTAAGGGGACAGGGAGTGTCCCTAACATTCATTAGGTTTGTAAGAAGATTGGTTACCCTGGCTCTCTTAGAATTTGAATCATTATCAGGTATAGACCTAAATATCGACACTACATCTCCCAGGATCTGGGGGATAAGGGAGGTGTCGACAGGCACTGGTAAACCAAACTTAGGGCCCAGAGAGAGAAAGTTGGAAACATCTGGAGGTATGTCGCAATCAGAGATGTTAGAGAACCATTTGGTGTTGTCACCGACCAACCTATTGAACGTAAATTCTTGAGAAAGTTCTTTAAATTTCTTGATATTACGGTTTTTAATGTAATTGAAATATTTATTATATTTATTTATTATATCTAGGTGGTTTTTAAATTCTAAATATATATTGGAGGGAATTGAGTCATTTACTATTCTTTTTAAACTATTGAACTGATTATATAAACTATTTAAGGTTAGAAATGTACTAGAGATTTCAAAATTTAAGAACTTAATTCCTAGCTTATGTATGCATCCATCGATCTTCTCCAACATTTGCTTGGATTCCCCATCGAAGTTGTTGTAAAGATATCTTGAGTTGTCCTTGATGTGACGAGGAATGATGTTCTTATCTTCGGCACTTAAGAAGGAAATGCTTCCGGTTGTTGAAACTGGCTAATTTTCTGTTAACCTTCATGAGTTTTTTGATGTTAGAGACAATATATAAATTATATAAGGTCTACGAAAATTCTCATGGTCCAAAAATACCTCTTATTATCGATATACTGGGTGATTCAGACTATCCGTACCAGGGATTTTTCTCAAAAACATGATGCAATAAAAAAATATGAAAATAAAATCGTATATGAAGAATGTACCAGTTTTTATGATGATGGCGATACCGGAAATTGGTGGTAATGTCATCAACTTAAATATTTTCCAAGTTCTCATATGAATTATGTTTTATTGTAGAATAGATATTTTAAGAATAAACAACTTTTACTTTAACTCTTCTTAGATATAATGCATCGTTTAAATGCTATTGATGATTACAGAAATGATAAATAATTATGTATTATAAGAAATGCTGAAGGTATTAATTAAATAACAATCTGAGCAAACAACAACAATGATTTTTTAAGAAAATCAAAATCAAAATCTGATAGAATCATTCGGTGAATCAAAACAAAATCATATTCGGCCCAACCTTAGTAATAGCTTATACTGCCATTGATTTGGCAATTTATAAGATAATGCTAACATGTGACAGCATTAGTAACATTATTTTGAAGATAATATACAATATTTGGAATAATAATAGACCAACAAGCTGACAGTTATTTTTTGCTTATCTGATACTTTAATTGAAGTTTCAATCAAGAAATGGACAGTTGAAAAATTTAAACAAACATATGATTTAAGATAGGCCCTCATAGCAAATTTTGTTATTTTGGATCACGACGTTATTCTGGGTCACGATGGCTCACGTATGACCCACAAGACTCATGTAATTTGCACATCTCTAGTGGATACTAAATCGTAACCGACCCTGTCATAAAGATCAGCTCAGCCTTCAAGAGACCACGTACACCCAGTAATAGAAATACAGGTAGAAGGTTAGACATACTCATATTAGAAGAAAAAAAAACGCAAAGTTGACATGTCAGCAGAATTACTATCAAATTTGTAACTGAAGCTGGTATCCCTCCGTGATGGAGAAAAGAAAGAACTGTGATTAAACGCGTTAAACGTTGAACGTTCTTGAGATAACATCTAAATCTCGAGATCGCTTTGACTCGACATCTTGGCGTTAACAGATGTCGCACCACGCCAGATTTGAGGAAATAAATAAAATTCGTATCTTTAAGCGATTCTTCCCCCATCACTACTCGTATCAAGCGAGATGCGAGATTCTTGTTGCCTAAATCTTATTTGATGATTCTTGTTGCATCTGTTTTAACTTTGCGGATTTCAACAAAATTTTTAACAAAATATGTTGAATAATGTCGTTTGCCGAACTCCGATATCAGTATAACAAAAATAAAATCTCCATAATTTTTTATAAGCGATTTAATGCAAAAGAGTTTCTACCAATCCGAGCGGAATTGAAAACATGGTGCCCACCTCAGACGGAACGTGGCGTCTTACCATCTACGCACGATATATAGATAAAACGAGATATTTAGATAAAATTATTTTTTTACTAATTCAATAAGAATTTTATATCATAAGAAGAACAAAAAGAAACTCATTCAATAGAAAAAGCACGCATTTTGTTAAACGATCAATTCTATTGGTCGAAAACTTGATCGAAAAATCGTAACTTTGAGATTTAAAGATTCGAAATAACCATCTTTGGGGATCTAAGTAATGAATAAATTTGCTTCAAATTGCTATTTATTTCATTGCGATATCTCAATTAGATTTTAAGATACGATTTTTTTAACTCGATTATTCTTTTTTAATCAAATATATGATTAAGTTTTAATCAAAAAATCGTAACATTCAAATTTAACGATTCGAAATAAGCATCTTTGGGGATTTAAATAATGAATAAATTTGCTTTAAATTGCTTTTTATTTCATTGCGATATCTCAATTAGTTCTTGAGATACGATTTTTTCAAATCGATTATTTTATTTTAATCAAATATATGATTAAGTTTTAATCAAAACATCGTAACTTTGAGATTTAACGATTCGAAATAAGCCTCTTTGGGGATCTAAATAATGAATAAATTTGCTTCAAATTGCTTTTTATTTCATTGCAATATCTCAATTAGATCTTGAGATACGATATTTTTAAATCGACTATTTCTTTTAATCAAATGTATGATTAAGTTTTAATCGAAAAATCGTAACTTTGAGATTTAACGATTCGAAAGAAGCATCTTTGGGGATCTAAGTAATGAATAAATTTGCTTCAAATTGCTTTTTACTTTATTGCAATATCTCAATTAGATCTTGAGATACGATATTTTTAAATCGACTATTTCTTTTAATCAAATGTATGATTAAGTTTTAATCGAAAAATCGTAACTTTGAGATTTAACGATTCGAAAGAAGCATCTTTGGGGATCTAAGTAATGAATAAATTTGCTTCAAATTGCTTTTTATTTCATTGCAATATCTCAATTAGATCTTGAGATACGATTTTTTTAAATCGACTATTTCTTTTAATCAAATGTATGATTAAGTTTTAATCGAAAAATCGTAACTTTGAGATTTAACGATTCGAAAGAAGCATCTTTGGGGATCTAAGTAATGAATAAATTTGCTTCAAATTGCTTTTTATTTCATTGCAATATCTCAATTAGATCTTGAGATACGATATTTTTAAATCGACTATTTCTTTTAATCAAATGTATGATTAAGTTTTAATCGAAAAATCGTAACATTGAGATTTAACGATTCGAAATAAGCATCTTTGGGGATCTAAGTAATGAATAAATTTGCTTCAAATTGCTTTTTATTTCATTGCAATATCTCAATTAGATCTTGAGATACGATATTTTTAAATCGACTATTTCTTTTAATCAAATGTATGATTAAGTTTTAATCGAAAAATCGTAACTTTGAGATTTAACGATTCGAAAGAAGCATCTTTGGGGATCTAAGTAATGAATAAATTTGCTTCAAATTGCTTTTTATTTCATTGCAATATCTCAATTAGATCTTGAGATACGATATTTTTAAATCGACTATTTCTTTTAATCAAATGTATGATTAAGTTTTAATCGAAAAATCGTAACATTGAGATTTAACGATTCGAAATAAGCATCTTTGGGGATCTAAATAATGAATAAATTTGCTTCAAATTGTTTTTTATTTCATTGCGATATCTCAATTAGATCTTGAGATACGATTTTTTTAAATCGATTATTTTATTATAATCAAATATATGATTAAGTTTTAATCAATAAATCGTAACTTTGAGATTTAACGATTCGAAACAACCATCTTTGGGATCTAAGTAATGAATAAATTTGCCTCAAATTCCTTTTTATTTCCTTGCGATATCTCAATTAGATCTTGAGATACGATTTTTTCAAATCGATTATTTTATTTTAATCAAATATATGATTAAGTTTTAATCAATAAATCGTAACTTTGAGATTTAACGATTCGAAGTAAGCATCTTTGGGGATCTAAATAATGAATAAATTTGCTTCAAATTCCTTTTTATTTCACTGCGATATCTCAATTAGATCTTGAGATACGATTTTTTTAAATCGATTATTTTATTTTAATCAAATATATGATTAAGTTTTAATCAATAAATCGTAACTTTGAGATTTAACGATTCGAAACAACCATCTTTGGGATCTAAGTAATGAATAAATTTGCCTCAAATTCCTTTTTATTTCCTTGCGATATCTCAATTAGATCTTGAGATACGATTTTTTCAAATCGATTATTTTATTTTAATCAAATATATGATTAAGTTTTAATCAATAAATCGTAACTTTGAGATTTAACGATTCGAAGTAAGCATCTTTGGGGATCTAAATAATGAATAAATTTGCTTCAAATTTCTTTTTATTTCACTGCGATATCTCAATTAGATCTTGAGATACGATTTTTTTAAATCGATTATTTTATTTTAATCAAATATATGATTAAGTTTTAATCAATAAATCGTAACTTTGAGATTTAACGATTCGAAACAACCATCTTTGGGGATCTAAGTAATGAATAAATTTGCTTCAAATTGCTTTTTATTTCATTGCAATATCTCAATTAGATCTTGAGATACGATATTTTTAAATCGACTATTTCTTTTAATCAAATGTATGATTAAGTTTTAATCGAAAAATCGTAACTTTGAGATTTAACGATTCGAAAGAAGCATCTTTGGGGATCTAAGTAATGAATAAATTTGCTTCAAATTGCTTTTTATTTCATTGCAATATCTCAATTAGATCTTGAGATACGATATTTTTAAATCGACTATTTCTTTTAATCAAATGTATGATTAAGTTTTAATCGAAAAATCGTAACATTGAGATTTAACGATTCGAAATAAGCATCTTTGGGGATCTAAGTAATGAATAAATTTGCTTCAAATTGCTTTTTATTTCATTGCAATATCTCAATTAGATCTTGAGATACGATATTTTTAAATCGACTATTTCTTTTAATCAAATGTATGATTAAGTTTTAATCGAAAAATCGTAACTTTGAGATTTAACGATTCGAAAGAAGCATCTTTGGGGATCTAAGTAATGAATAAATTTGCTTCAAATTGCTTTTTATTTCATTGCAATATCTCAATTAGATCTTGAGATACGATATTTTTAAATCGACTATTTCTTTTAATCAAATGTATGATTAAGTTTTAATCGAAAAATCGTAACATTGAGATTTAACGATTCGAAATAAGCATCTTTGGGGATCTAAATAATGAATAAATTTGCTTCAAATTGTTTTTTATTTCATTGCGATATCTCAATTAGATCTTGAGATACGATTTTTTTAAATCGATTATTTTATTATAATCAAATATATGATTAAGTTTTAATCAATAAATCGTAACTTTGAGATTTAACGATTCGAAACAACCATCTTTGGGATCTAAGTAATGAATAAATTTGCCTCAAATTCCTTTTTATTTCCTTGCGATATCTCAATTAGATCTTGAGATACGATTTTTTCAAATCGATTATTTTATTTTAATCAAATATATGATTAAGTTTTAATCAATAAATCGTAACTTTGAGATTTAACGATTCGAAGTAAGCATCTTTGGGGATCTAAATAATGAATAAATTTGCTTCAAATTCCTTTTTATTTCACTGCGATATCTCAATTAGATCTTGAGATACGATTTTTTTAAATCGATTATTTTATTTTAATCAAATATATGATTAAGTTTTAATCAATAAATCGTAACTTTGAGATTTAACGATTCGAAACAACCATCTTTGGGATCTAAGTAATGAATAAATTTGCCCCAAATTCCTTTTTATTTCCTTGCGATATCTCAATTAGATCTTGAGATACGATTTTTTCAAATCGATTATTTTATTTTAATCAAATATATGATTAAGTTTTAATCAATAAATCGTAACTTTGAGATTTAACGATTCGAAACAACCATCTTTGGGATCTAAGTAATGAATAAATTTGCCTCAAATTCCTTTTTATTTCCTTGCGATATCTCAATTAGATCTTGAGATACGATTTTTTTAAATCGATTATTTTATTTTAATCAAATATATGATTAAGTTTTAATCAAAAAATCGTAACTTTGAGATTTAACGATTCGAAATAAGCATCTTTGGGGATCTAAGTAATGAATAAATTTGCTTCAAATTGTTTTTTATTTCATTGCGATATCTCAATTAGATCTTGAGATACGATTTTTTTAAATCGATTATTTTATTTTAATCAAATATATGATTAAGTTTTAATCAATAAATCGTAACTTTGAGATTTAACGATTCGAAACAACCATCTTTGGGATCTAAGTAATGAATAAATTTGCCTCAAATTCCTTTTTATTTCCTTGCGATATCTCAATTAGATCTTGAGATACGATTTTTTCAAATCGATTATTTTATTTTAATCAAATATATGATTAAGTTTTAATCAAAAAATCGTAACTTTGAGATTTAACGATTCGAAATAAGCATCTTTGGGGATCTAAGTAATGAATAAATTTGCTTCAAATTGTTTTTTATTTCATTGCGATATCTCAATTAGATCTTGAGATACGATTTTTTTAAATCGATTATTTTATTTTAATCAAATATATGATTAAGTTTTAATCAAAAAATCGTAACTTTGAGATTTAAGGATTCGCAATAAGCATCTTTGGGGATCTAAAAATCGTATCTCAATTAGACTTTGAGATACGATTTTTTTAGATCGATTAAAATATATAATTAAGTCTTTGAAATTTAACGATTCGAATTTAAGAAGTAATTTTTTTCTCGTCATAAATTTCCTTCGAGTAATTTATTTTTCTACCTTAATTTTTAGTTTAAAGCAATATATTATCAATTTTTAATCTAATGGGAACTTAACAGAATGATAATCTACTAAAATTTCATGGTAAAAAATTTAAAAATTAAAAATATATTATTTTAACACACCTCGACATCTATTAAAATATAGCCGAACTACTAACGTGTTAGTACGGTTGCCTAAATTTCGGTTTATTTATTATCCCATAAGTTTACATGTAAATACGTAATTCCAAGTTTTCTACAAATTAGCGTAATAAGGGGTGTCGTTCTGATCTTAATCTATTTCTGGGGAATGTTCTGCTCACAGTGAATGTGTTTTCGAAGTCATTTGTGTATTAGTTTACTCTGT
Organism: Onthophagus sagittarius; assembly: GCA_036711965.1. NCBI lineage: Eukaryota > Metazoa > Arthropoda > Insecta > Coleoptera > Scarabaeidae > Onthophagus > Onthophagus sagittarius. The sequence goes on along the minus strand of JASERS010000010.1, from coordinate 26,059,626 downwards.
ATAAACGATGCAATGTGGCCAAAAATACACCCAACTTTGTGATTTTTTTCATTAAGAACAATAAAAATATCTGTCTTTGGCGATATTTACTACAGAGCCCTATATGCTCGTTTTAACCCTATGGTAGAATTTTTACATTAATTCCTTTTTTGTGCCCCAAAACTTGGAACTACTGCGCCCAGGTTTAAGTATTTGATTTTCATGACGTTTAGCGAAGAATTAAAATGTCTGAAAAAGATTAATATGTCACATATTCGAAAACAACTGATGCACTATGATGCATCACATCATAGTGATGTATTGGACTTTGTCTCGCAATAAATCGACAATAGAAATAGGAAGAAATACTAATAGAGAATAAGTCGAGTCAGTACGCGGAAGAAATACTTGTCCTTCTTGTGTTTTATGTTTTAGTCTGCATTGTTGTGTCTGCCCAATCTAAATATAGTTTTGTATACAATCTACATAAGAGAAGGAAAGATTATCATCACGATTACGAAAAAGAATAACCTAAAGTAATTGTTTTTTATGTGATTAGATTCGATTTTCTCTTCACATCTGCCTCTGCCTCTATTTATACAATTCAATTCTAAAATTCCAAAGGGAGTTTTATTTTCGGCACCCACAAAGTTAAAAATGTCCGTGTAGGTATAAACGGGGAGAGCAAAAACCCGATTCGGAAACACCTTTAAACCGTGCTTCCGGTTGTTCTAGATTATTTTAGGTACGCTTTAACATTTGAACTCGGTAATTTTCTTCGCGGAAATCGTACGGAACGCTCTCGTAAAGCTATTTCAAGACTGGTTGTGGTAGTAATCAGAATTTAACCTCTTTATTTACAATCGTAAAGTTTAACGATCAATTTTTTTTTAATAAATTCCATTAATTGTAACCAATCTTTTAGAAAATAGGAGTGGTTTTAGAAAAGTAAATGCCGAGACGAATTTGCATACGGCCTTTACGTTCTCTCGCCGTTTATTTCTTTTCTATAAAAGAAGAAAAAATCTCGGACTGGTTTTCTAGATCGGAAACCGAGAGACACAAGTGCAGTATCGAATATTTCAAGGTTTTCTTCTTATAGGTTAAACGATCAAGATGATAAAGCTACGTTTATTTTCATAACAAAGCAAAAATTAAAACAATAATTAAAATTAAATCGAAACGTTTGATTCAGCAAAAAAAAGGAACGTGATTGAAACAGCCAAGAACATGTGTAATGATTTCACGTTTTAAGTCGTAACCTAGAAAAACATTGTAAATAAATATTCCTTAGGTTAACCGTTTTAAGGTACCGCTACGAAGCGATGGATAAAAAAGAATGTCTTCGGTTATCTACAGGTGTTTTTAAAATACCTTACTCGTTTAAATTTTTTATTTTTTAATATCGATAGTGAAACTTAAATAAACTCCGAGTATTGAGTATATGAGGGCGTTGAGCAAGAGAATGCAGCCGCCTTCGGAGTTTCCGGACGTGATTAAGGAGTGGTACAAAACGAATTAAAAGAGGTATTCTTTTCAAATTGAATTGGAAATAAAAGAACTTTCTATTTTTTAAATTGATCCCATCTAATTTGAGTTGTGTTGAGCAAATTTTGCAATTAGACTCGACCCAATTGCTGTTAACATTAAAAAAGAAACGGCTTAGAACGAGGAAGTTACATAACCGGGATCAATTAGGACTTTTTTAAAAAATAAAAAAGATTTGCATGCGCGAGCTCGACTTTACAAGACTTGACTGTTTTACTCCAGTTGGTAACCGGTTTAGTTCTTGTTAAATCCTTTTTTGACTCCTCCAAAGGCCACACTGACCCAGATTATGTATGTGTACTAGACTATTTATAGATTTTTTTTCGATTATATCATCTCTAAAACAAGTTTTTAACTAGTTACATTTACAGTTAACGTCTTTAAGCAACCCATAGCGTACAATTTCCTCGTTTGGAACGTTTTACAATATTCATGAAAGAGTCAATTTGTAAATACTTTACCGTTAGGGATTAACATAAGCATTAAAAATCAAGTTTAATGACCTTTTTAGCGAATTGATAAAGTTTTTAATCCAAGCTGTATGGTAGATACAGCGACGATTCTTTTACGCAACTACTAGTTCCGTTGCGAATCGACCTTTTTTTGCTACAACTTTTTTTCTTTTCCAAACCTCGCGTTCTGTACCGTTCTCTTCGTTTTAGAACGAATGGTTGCGCAAAATACAGTCGACAAGCGCGCGTTCTGGAATTCCGGTTCGAAGTTGTTGTAATAATAAAGGAATGTACAAAGGAAATTGGTAAAAATAACTCACCATAATTCAAAATTTATGGAAACGCTAAAAGGAGTAAAATACAAAAAACTACGTTTTGAATAAAATGATATCTCACAACAGTGACATCTATTAATTTTGATTGATTTAAGCAATGTCGTTCTTAATTTTCAATTAATAAAAATTATAAATTAATATCAATAAATGATAATTATTGAATACCGTTTTTAAGGAACCGTTTAAAATTGATTTATATAAACTGATATCTATCTCTATTTGCTAAAAGAATCCTCTGCCCGTCTTTATTTTGGCTTTTTGAATTTTTCTTTTAACCCTTTGGTCAAGAATTTAAAAGATTTTTAATTTTGGTTTTATTATTTTAAACATTATTTAATATTTTGGCAGTTTTAAAGATTTATTTTGAAGATTCTTCTTTTTCATTCATATCATTTCCCAAAAATCGACCATATCTCAAAAAAGCCCTATTAAATGAATATTGTTTAATAGGTTTTTTTTTTTGCATTCTTTAATAGTTAGTGAACCAAAAACCATAATCCGTAATCAGTTACAACCTAGATATGACAAGATTTCGGGAACAAAGAGAAAATTTTCGAAATACACTAAAAATCTACAACGCATTAGAATTTGGTTATTACAGTTTAACGTCAAAATCTCTAAAACATCATAATTGATGATTTTTATTGCAAAACTTTTTCATAATACAAAAATCAAAATGGATGATCAAAGTCGTGAAAATTGTTCATAATGGTGCGGAAAAGCATAATTCATAGCCAGTTCCAACCTGAAAATAAAGAATTTGCAAAGCTACAGCAAATATCTTCAAAATATCATAATTTCGGATTTTCAGTACAAAAATTAATCACAACTCAAAACCTAAAATAGATAGAAAGATACTTTTGCATAAATCTTGTTGATAATGAACTCTAAACACTTAATTCATAATCAGATGTAACCTAGATATACTGGGGAATTGTTAAAAAAACCTGCAAAAGTGCCATCATTTAAGAGTTTTTAAAAGAAAGTTGTCTAAATTTACACAATTGTGTTTTTTAAATTAACCACATATTCTTGATTCATTTCTAATATTTTACTGGTTTCAAACTTATTTTTTAAGAATTTTTAAATTTATGCAAAACATTGGAAAAATCCAAATTAAGTTCAGCAGTTTATATCTCAAGAACTAAGTGAGATATTTTCAAATTCACTTCACTTTTAGAATTTAGATTCCCCAATTAGTAATTGAAAGTAATTTCATAACAATTTTTCAAAAAATCGAGTTTTTAGGAATTTTTAAATTTATACAAAATATCGGAAAAATCCCAATTAAGAGGGCAGGAAGACCCAGGTCGATAGCCCTTTTGGCCATGTCATATATAGTATATATTTAAGGTTTTTTTTTTTATTTATGTTATTATTTTTTTTTTCTTGTAATAGTATGACAGGACAAATAAATATTATTCTCTCTCTCTCCCAATTAAGTTTAGAAGATTATATCTCAAGAACTAAGTTAGATATTTTCAAATTGACTTCACTTTTAGGAAGTAGATGCTCCAATTAATAATTGAAAGTAATTTTATAACAATTTTTCAAAAAACCGAGTTTTTAGGAATTTTTAAATTTATACAAAATATCGGAAAAATCCCAATTAAGTTCAGAAGATTATATCTCAAGAACTAAGTTAGATATTTTCAAATTGACTTTACTTTTAGAATTTAGATTCTCCAATTAGTAACTGAAAGTAATTTTATAACATATTTAAAAAAAATCGAGTTTTCAGGAATTTTTAAATTTATATAAAATATCGGAAGAATCCCAATTAAATTCAGCAGTTTATATCTCAAGAACTAAGTGAGATATTTTCAAATTGACTTTACTTTTAGAAAGTAGATGCTCCAATTAGGCATTGAAAGTAATTTCATAACAATTTTTCAAAAAATCGAGTTTGCAGGAATTTTTAAATTTATACAAAATATTTCAAGAATCCCAATTAAGTTCAGCAGTTTATATCTCAAGAACTAAGGGAGATGTTTTCAAATTGACTTCACTTTTAGAAAGTAGATGCTCCAATTAGTAATTGAAAGTAATTTCATAACAATTTTTCAAAAAATCGAGTTTTCAGGAGTTTTTAAATTTATACAAAATATTTCAAGAATCCCAATTAAGTTCAGCAGTTTATATCTCAAGAACTAAGTGAGATATTTTAAAATTGACTTCACTTTTAGAAAGTAGATGCTCCAATTAGTAATTGAAAGTAATTACATAACAATTTTTCAAAAAATCGAGTTTTTAGGAATTTTTAAATTTATACAAAATATCGGAAGAATCCCAATTAAGTTCAGAGGATTATATCTCAAGAACAAAGTTAGATATTTTCAAATTGACTTCACTTTTAGAAAATAGATGCTCTAGTTAGTAATTGAAAGTAATTTTATAACAATTTTTCAAAAAATCGAGATTGTAGGAATTTTTAAATTTATACAAAATATCGGAAGAATCCCAATTAAGTTCAGAAGATTATATCTCAAGAACTAAGTGAGATATTTTCAAATTGACTTCACTTTTAGAAATTAGATGTTCCAATTAGTAATTGAAAGTAATTTCATAACAATTTTTCAAAAAATCGAGTTTTTAGGAATTTTTAAATTTATACAAAATATCGGAAGAATCCCAATTAAGTTCAGAAGTTTATATCTCAAGAACTTAGTTAGATATTTTCAAATTGACTTCACTTTTAGAAAGTAGATGCTCCAATTAGTAATTGAAACTAATTTTATAACAATTTTTCAAAATATCGAGATTGGAGAAATTTATAAATTTATACAAAATATCGGAAGAATCCCAATTAAGTTCAGTAGTTTATATCTCAAAAACTAAGTTAGATATTTTCAAATTGACTTCACTTTTAGAAAGTAGATGCTCCAATTAGTAATTGAAACTAATTTTATAACAATTTTTCAAAATATCGAGATTTTAGGAATTTTTAAATTTATACAAAATATCGGAAAAATCCCAATTAAGTTCAGAAGATTATATCTCAAGAACTAAGTTAGATATTTTCAAATTGACTTCACTTTTAGAAAGTAGATGCTCCAATTAGTAATTGAAAGTATTTTCATAACAATTTTTCAAAAAATCGAGTTTTCAGGAATTTTTAAATTTATACAAAATATTTCAAGAATCCCAATTAAGTTCTGCAGTTTATATCTCAAGAACTAAGTGAGATATTTTAAAATTGACTTCACTTCTAGAAAGTAGATGCTCCAATTAGTAATTGAAAGTAATTTCATAACAATTTTTCAAAAAATCGAGTTTTTAGGAATTTTTAAATTTATACAAAATATCGGAAGAATCCCAATTAAGTTCAGAAGATTATATCTCAAGAACTAAGTTAGATATTTTCAAATTGACTTCACTTTTAGAAATTAGATGCTCCAATTAATAATTGAAAGTAATTTTATAACAATTTTTCAAAAAACCGAGTTTTTAGGAATTTTTAAATTTATACAAAATATCGCAGGAATCCTAATTAAGTTCAGTAGTTTATATCTCAAGAACTAAGTGAGATATTTTCAAATTGACTTCACTTTTAGAATTTAGATTCTCCAATTAGTAATTAAAAGTAATTTCATAACAATTTTTCAAAAAATCTATTCTTCAGGAATTTTTAAATTTATACAAAATATTTCAAGAATCCCAATTAAGTTCTGCAGTTTATATCTCAAGAACTAAGTGAGATATTTTAAAATTGACTTCACTTCTAGAAAGTAGATGCTCCAATTAGTAATTGAAAGTAATTTCATAACAATTTTTCAAAAAATCGAGTTTTTAGGAATTTTTAAATTTATACAAAATATCGGAAGAATCCCAATTAAGTTCAGAAGTTTATATCTCAAGAATTAAGTTAGATATTTTCAAATTGACTTCACATTTAGAAAATAGATGCTCTAATTAGTAATTGAAAGTAATTTTATAACAATTTTTCAAAAAATCGAGATTGGAGGAATTTATAAATTTATACAAAATATCGGAAGAATCCCAATTAAGTTCAGTAGTTTATATCTCAAAAACTAAGTTAGATATTTTCAAATTGACTTCACTTTTAGAAAGTAGATGCTCCAATTAGTAATTGAAACTAATTTTATAACAATTTTTCAAAATATCGAGATTTTAGGAATTTTTAAATTTATACAAAATATCGGAAAAATCCCAATTAAGTTCAGAAGATTATATCTCAAGAACTAAGTTAAATATTTTCAAATTGACTTCACTTTTAGAAAGTAGATGCTCCAATTAGTAATTGAAAGTATTTTCATAACAATTTTTCAAAAAATCGAGTTTTCAGGAATTTTTAAATTTATACAAAATATTTCAAGAATCCTAATTAAGTTCTGCAGTTTATATCTCAAGAACTAAGTGAGATATTTTAAAATTGACTTCACTTCTAGAAAGTAGATGCTCCAATTAGTAATTGAAAGTAATTTCATAACAATTTTTCAAAAAATCGAGTTTTTAGGAATTTTTAAATTTATACAAAATATCGGAAGAATCCCAATTAAGTTCAGAAGATTATATCTCAAGAACTAAGTTAGATATTTTCAAATTGACTTCACTTTTAGAAAGTAGATGCTCCAATTAATAATTGAAAGTAATTTTATAACAATTTTTCAAAAAACCGAGTTTTTAGGAATTTTTAAATTTATACAAAATATCGCAGGAATCCTAATTAAGTTCAGTAGTTTATATCTCAAGAACTAAGTGAGATATTTTCAAATTGACTTCACTTTTAGAATTTAGATTCTCCAATTGGTAATTAAAAGTAATTTCATAACAATTTTTCAAAAAATCTATTCTTCAGGAATTTTTAAATTTATACAAAATATTTCAAGAATCCCAATTAAGTTCAGAAGTTTATATCTCAAGAATTAAGTTAGATATTTTCAAATTGACTTCACATTTAGAAAATAGATGCTCTAATTAGTAATTGAAAGTAATTTTATAACAATTTTTCAAAAAATCGAGATTGGAGGAATTTATAAATTTATACAAAATATCGGAAGAATCCCAATTAAGTTCAGTAGTTTATATCTCAAAAACTAAGTTAGATATTTTCAAATTGACTTCACTTTTAGAAAGTAGATGCTCCAATTAGTAATTGAAACTAATTTTATAACAATTTTTCAAAATATCGAGATTTTAGGAATTTTTAAATTTATACAAAATATCGGAAAAATCCCAATTAAGTTCAGAAGATTATATCTCAAGAACTAAGTTAGATATTTTCAAATTGACTTCACTTCTAGAAAGTAAATGCTCCAATTAGTAATTGAAAGTATTTTCATAACAATTTTTCAAAAAATCGAGTTTTCAGGAATTTTTAAATTTATACAAAATATTTCAAGAATCCCAATTAAGTTCTGCAGTTTATATCTCAAGAACTAAGTGAGATATTTTAAAATTGACTTCACTTCTAGAAAGTAGATGCTCCAATTAGTAATTGAAAGTAATTTTATAACAATTTTTCAAAAAATCGAGATAGTAGGAATTTTTAAATTTATAAAAAATATCGGAAGAATCCCAGTTAAGTTCAGAGGATTATATCCCAAGAACTAAGTTAGATATTTTCAAATTGACTTCACTTTTAGAAAATAGATGCTCTAATTAGTAATTGAAAGTAATTTTATAACAATTTTTCAAAAAATCGAGATTTTAGGAATTTTTAAATTTATACAAAATATCGGAAGAATCCCAATTAAGTTCAGTAGTTTATATCTGAAGAACTAAGTGAGATATTTTCAAATTGACTTCACTTTTAGAAAGTAGATGCTCCAATTAGCAATTGAAAGTAATTTCATAACAATTTTTCAAAAAATCGAGTTTTTAGGAATTTTTAAATTTATATAAAATATTGGAAAAATCCCAATTAAGTTCAGAAGATTATATCTCAAGAACTAAGTGAGATATTTTCAAATTGACTTTACTTTTAGGAAGTAGATGCTCCAATGAATAATTGAAAGTTATTTTATAACAATTTTTCAAAAAACCGAGTTTTTAGGAATTTTTAAATTTATACAAAATATCGCAAGAATCCCAATTAAGTTCAGCAGTTTATATCTCAAGAACTTGCTGAGATATTTTCAAATTGACTTCACTTTTAGAAAGTAGATGCTTCAATTAGTAATTGAAACTAATTTCGTAACAATTTTCCAAACAACCGAGTTTTAAAAAAATTTTAAATTTATTCAAAATATTGGAAAAATCTTAATTATGTTCAGCAATGTCATGTGTGGTTAAAATTAGTTAAAATGTCAAAATATTAGGCCTTTTGACTATATGATTACCAATTTAAATATCATTAGAGTCTTTGGATATCTCAGGGATTTTTTATCTGTCAGATAACTTGAGATAGTAAGCCTCGTTACTACCATCTTCTGATTAAGATATCTAAGGAATTATTATTGGCTATTGGATGAATTTATCTATAAGATAAATTTAACTAAAAGATTAACTCCCACTGCTACGTAACTTAGTGACGTCACCCCCCTCCTTACCCTTTAAAACGCGTTTTTCAGTCTCCATCCAACAAAAATGAGGTAATTTTTTCGAGAATTGATTTACAGCAAAAAATAACGTACAATCACCTTAAATAAACAATGTTGGAGTACAAAAACGTGTTTTAGTTGACTCAAATTATTTCTAAATATGACTATTGTAAAAAAAGTCATTAATATATAAATGTTAATTTGATGTTTAATTAATTTTCTTAACCTAATTTTTGGTTCAATTAAAAGTAGAGTTTCTTTAAAAATTCTTTGTCGTATTGAAACGAAATTTTCACACACCGTACCGAATGAAAATTCTTTTAACGGCCAATTTCCGAAAGCTGGGAGCGCGTTCCACATTCAAAAGTGCTTTTCTCAATCGTGAAAGTATGAACATCTCTCGTCAGTCTCCTCTGTTGGTGAAAGCCAAATGGGCCAGAAACGATCAAGTTTATACTTACTTAAAAAATAGTCGTGTTTATTTAAACTTTCGTCTAATCCAAACACTTTTAAGATTTTGTATTTGTATCCTCCAAAATTGTTTCAATCTAAACTTGGATATTTAATTAACAAAGATCCTTTTGGATTAAACTAAAAGTTAAACACATTTTTAACATTATTAGAAACACCAGAAATAATTTAATTAGCACACAAAAAAATTGTAGATTTCTCTTCATGTTATTTTAAGAGAAATCAAGTTCTTAAATAAGGTTGATAATATGAGCGTAAAATGTTGCAGTTTGGCCTAATAACAATTTCAAGCTTTCTTCGTAAATATTTTCCGACATCAAACAGTATAACTGGTTTTATTCCCCGATTTATTTGCCCCCTTTTGGAACAGTATTCTCTTTACTAAGAAACTAACGTTTAACAACTGTAAACTCGCCGCATCAAAACGAACACATCCTTTACTTGGTATCATTTTAGAAACGGCACTTTTTGCTGAAACTTAAAAAGAATCCTCCTTTAACGTCGTCATGAATGTACCGTTTTGTTTTTGCGTTAATCGATGGAGCGAAGAAGAATGGAGATGGCAAAGATAAATTGCTTTTTATTTCATTGCGATACCTCAATTAGACCTTGAGATACGATTTTTTTAACTCGATTATTCTTTTATTAATCAAATATATGATTAAGTTTTAATAAAAAAATCGCAACATTGAGATTTAAGGATTCGAAATAACCATCTTTGGGGATCTAAGTAATGAATAAATTTGCTTCAAATTGCTTTTTATTTCATTGCGATATCTCAATTAGATCTTGAGATACGATTTTTTTAAATCGATTATTTCTTTTAATCAAATGTATGATTAAGTTTAAATCAAAAAATCATAACTTTAGATTTAAAGATTCGAAATAACCATATTTAGGGATCTAAATAATGAATAAATTTGCTATAAATTGCTTTTTATTTCATTGCGATATCTCAATTAGACCTTGAGATACGATTTTTTTAACTCGATTATTCTTTTTTTAATCAAATATATCATTAAGTTTTAATCAAATAATCGTAACTTTGAGATTTAAGGATTCGAAATAACCATCTTTGGGGATCTAAATAATGAATAAATTTGCTTCAAATTGCTTTTTATTTCATTGCGATATCTCAATTAGATCTTGAGCTACGATTTTTTTAAATCGATTATTCTTTCTTTAATCAAATATATGATAAAGTTTTAATCAAATAATAGTAACTTTGAGATTCAAGGATTCGAAATAACCATATTTGGGGATCTAAATAATGAATAAACTTGCTTCAAATTGCTTTTTATTTCATTGCGATATCTCAATTAGATCTTGAGATACGATTTTTTTAACTCGATTATTCTTTTTAATCAAATATATGATTAAGTTTAAATAAAAAAATCGCAACTTTGAGATTTAAGGATTCGAAATAAATATATTTGGGGATCTAAGTAATGAATAAATTTGCTTCAAATTGCTTTTTATTTCATTGCGATATCTCTATTAGATCTTGAGATACGATTTTTTTAAATCGATTATTTCTTTTAATCAAATATATGATTAAGTTTAAATCAAAAAATCGTAACTTTGAGATTTAAAGATTCGAAATAACCATATTTAGGGATCTAAATAATGAATAAATTTGCTCTAAATTGCTTTTTATTTGATTACCATATCTCAATTAGACCTTGAGATACGATTTTTTTAACTCGATTATTCTTTTTAACCAAATATATGATTAAGTTTTAATCAAAAAATCACAACCTTGAGATTTAAGGATTCGAAATAACCATATTTGGTGATCTAAACAATGAATAAATTTGCTTCAAATTCCTTTTTATTTCACTGCGAGATCACAATTAGACCTTGAGATACGATTTTTTTAACTCGATTATTTCTTTTAATCAAATATATGATTAAGTTTAAATAAAACAATCGTGACTTTGAGATTTAAGGATTAGAAATAACCATCTTTGGGGACCTAAATAATGAATAAATTTGCTTCAAACTGCTTTTTATTTCATAGCCATATCTCAATTAGATCTTGAGATACGATTTTTTTAAATCGATTATTTTATTATAATCAAATATATGATTAATTTTTAATCAAAAAATCGCAACTTTGCGATTTAAGGATTAGAAATAACCATCTTTGGGGATCTAAATAAGGAATAAATTTGCTTTAAATTGCTTTTTATTTCATTGCGGTATCTCAATTAGACCTTGAGATACGATTTTTTTTTAACTCGATTATTTTTTTTTAATCAAATACATGATTAATTTTTAATCAAAAAATCGTAACATTGAGATTTAAGGATTCGAAATAACCATCATTGGGGCTCTAAATAATGAATAAATTTGCTTCAAATTGCTTTTTACTTCACTGCGGTATCTCAATTAGATCTTGAGATACGATTTTTTTAACTCGATTATTCTTTTTTTAATCAAATATATGATCAATTTTTAATCAAAAAATCGTAACATTGAGATTTAAGGATTCGAAATAACCATCTTTGAGGATATAAATAATGAATAAATTTGCTTCAAATTGCTTTTTATTTCACTGCGATATCTCGATTAGATCTTGAGATACAATTTTTTTAACTCGATTATTCTTTTTTTAATCAAATATATAATTCAGTTTTAATCAAAAAATCGCAACTTTGAGATTTAAGGATTCGAAATAACCATATTTGGGGATCTAAATAATGAATAAATTTGCTTTAAATTGCTATTTATTTCATAGCGATAACTCAATTAGATTTTGAGACACGATTTTTTTAACTCGATTATTCTTTTTTTAATCAAATATATGATCAATTTTTAATCAGAAAATCATAACATTAAGATTTAAGGATTCGAAACAACCATCTTTGGGGATCTAAATAATGAATAAATTTGCTTCACATTGCTTTTTATTTCATTGCGATATCTGAATTAGATCTTGATATACGATTTTTTTAAATCGATTATGCTTTTTTAATCAAATATATGATTAAGTCTTAATCAAATAATAGTAACTTTGAGATTCAAGGATTCGAAATAACCATGTTTGGGGATCTAAATAATGAATAAATTTGCTTCAAATTGCTTTTTATTTCATTGCGATATCTCAATTAGATCTTGAGATACGATTTTTTTAACTCGATTATTCTTTTTTTAATTAAATATATCATTAAGTTTTAATCAAATAATCGTAACTTTGAGATTTAAGGATTCGAAATAACCATCTTTGGGGATCTAAATAATGAATAAATTTGCTTCAAATTGCTTTCTATTCATTGCGATATCTCAATTAGATCTTGAGATACGATTTTTTTAAATCGATTATTTTTTTAATCAAATATATGATTAAGTTTAAATCAAAAAATCGTAACTTTGAGATTTAAGGATTCGAAATAAGCATCTTTGGGGACCTAAATAATGAATAAATTTGCTTCAAATTGCTTTTTATTTCATTGCGAAATCTCAATTAGATCTTGAGATACGATTTTTTTAAGTCGATCATTTTTTTAAATCAAATATACAACTTTGTGGATTTTTTTCATTAATAACAATAAAAATATCTGTTTTTGGCGATATTTACTACAAAGCCCTATATGTCTATTTTAACCCTATGGTGAAATTCTTACATTATTTCCTTTTTTGTGCCCTAAAACTTGGAACTACTGCACCCATGTTTAAGTACCTGATGTTCTTGACGTTTAACGCAGCCTTAATACGTTTATAATTTGATATTTTCTAGGTCAAACCGGACACTTTACGTTTTAATTCAGCATTGTTTTTGCGAAAAAAAGAAACAGTAAAAGATAACGCAAACGGTTTGATCGCGAATTTGATAAATAAACTAAGCTATGTAATAGAAATCGTTAGATAACTGCGAAAAGGAAGTTGAGTATTTGCTAATCGAGACATTTGTTCCATTTTCGTTATTTCGTTACGTGAACGTTTGCAAAACGGGACGATGAACCGATACTTACACGCGAATCGAATCGTTAATTAAGACTTGATCGAATTGAACGGTTACTTTTGCGATTATATTGCTATTATTAGACAACGATGTTTTAAAGATTGTAAAAAATGCTTTTTCCTGGAATTCAGTGTTAAAAAATTCCGAGCTCACATAAGTCTCGATGAATAATAACTCAGTTTTTACATTTTCCTTTAACAAACAACACCGTTATCTCGATTTTTACTTTACAATTAACAAAAACAATTATTTTAGTATATCATGAAATCGTTTAGAAAGTGTAGCTTTAAGTGGTTTAAATTCAGGAAAATTAAACGAAAACGAAGGTAAATAAATTAAGTTGAGAATTCGATTTCTTCACGACAAAAAAGGTTCTGATTCAACTCGGTGACTCATACGCGTAACTATTTACATTTTAAACGTGTAACTTCTCTTTTATCTTTTATATTTGAATTCATTTATGATTTTAATGTTGAACGGAAATATTTCTCCTTTGATTAATTATTCAAATCGTTCCCCGATAATAATTTTCTTAGTATGGAGGAGCGGATTCTAAAATTCCTGGTAATAGTAATAAAATAGCTACAACAACAACTTTCACTTATGTACTTCTTGTTATGGCTCGTCGACCACATTGACCAAATGTCATAGTACCATTGTTGCGAATGCTAAACCCACGGTCCGTGCATCCGTGCCAATTTTGCAAAACTTCTTATGAAATCTTGAAAGAAAATTAATGATAAAAGATGATAAGTAACGTTAAGTTAACTGTAAAAGTCTCAAGTTCGCACCAGCACTAATTGGTTGATTGTTGATTATGTAAGTGCACCTAACATTCAATTAAAAACCGATTTAAAGTTGTTAAAGCGTTTATAAGTTGCACAAATTAACTTTAAAAGCTTGTTTATTGACAATAAAAGCATTTGGTGACTCAAATATTAGTTTTAAAAATCTTTAATTTATTTCTATCGGATCTGTAATAACTGGTCCATTTACTGATTTACGAAGATGTACACTATTTCGTGTTATTATATTTTTTTTTGATCTGGGATTTTCTGTGTTTTGAACTACTTGTGCTGGCTCCCATCTTTTTGAATTTTTTTTTGATCTGGGATTTTCTGCGTTTTGAATTACTTGTGCTGGCTCCCATCTTTTTGAATGTATCAATCTTGGTATTAATATATTTTTACTTGTTGGTAATTTTGTTCTTAGTACTCGACTCATTAATATTTTACTCGGGCTATATTTTAATCCTGGTGTGCATCTATATTCCAGCAATCCTGCATAAATATCTTTAAAATTCTTTGTTTTGTTTATAATGTTTTTTGCTATACCCACGGCATTTTCTGCAAGTCCATTAGATTTTGGATAATACGGACTTGAATGCTTTATTTCCAAATTTAATTCAATGGCAAAACGTCTAAAATCACTACTATTGAATGGGTTATTATCACAAATAATTGTTTTAGGTATCCCGTATATTGCAAACAATACTGCCAGTTTACTTTCAATCTCATTAATAGTTTTAGTTCTCACTGGTATTATATCTATCCATTTTAAAAGATGGCAACGTCTATACCTAACGTGACCGTTTTTATTTCGACTGAAAACGGGACAAATCTAGGTACTTTTGTCGATAATCAGGTGCAGTCTAAAATTATTGAAATTTGGTTTTAAGTTAGACTTGATACAGCTTCTACAAAATTTAATACAGTTTCCTAAAGACTTGCAATGCTTCCAGAAGACTTGTTGTTGCTGCTAGAAGTCTCGATATTGTTTCCAGAAGACTTGAAATGATCTCAGACACACTACTTCCAGAGGACTTATGCCCGGTTTCTCGTACGTTATAGTATTGAGTAGATATCGGAGCGACAGTTATTGGATCGATATCTTTTATCGAGTCGATATCGCCTATTGGTGTTCTGGTACTAACTGATCGACAGATATTGCACACAATAGTTACCGAACGGTTTTTGATAGTTTTGTCAAAAAATCGATTACTTGTTTATACTCGTTGATAAGTGGGGGTAAAAATTTTGAATAACAATTCCTAAATTATTTATTTATTATATTTGAGATGATAACTGGAAAGCCCAGCGAAGCATCCAGTAATAAATCACAATAAATAACATAAATAATTTCTTAATAAATAATGAAAATTAACAAAGGAAAATCAAATAATAACGAACATTATTAGTAAAAGAACATTATTAACAAATAAGAAAACTTTTTAAAGTCTCAATTATACCCAGAACAGTTGTTGGTAAATTATATATTTATTATTAATTTCCAAAATTCGATTTTTAGTAATTTTTAATCAATTTGAGATAGCCATAAACGTTCACGTTGAATTTAATGATTTATATCTCAAAAACGAATAAATACTTTCAAGATCCGCTTTCATCACAAGAAATAGACACTTTCCTCTATAAATCATTAATAGTTCACTAAGATATCTTAAGAATTCGATTTTTCGTGATTTTTCAAAACAAGCTTACTAATTTCATAAAATCATAAAGATCCAGGTCAACTTAAATCATCCTTATCTCAAAAACGAATAAAGATTTTTTAATTTGGTTTTCACCATGAAGAAATAGACACTAGCTTCTATAAATTTTGAATGTTTCATTAAAGTATCTCAAGAATTCGATTTTTTGTGATTTTTAATTAACTTGAAATAGCCATAAATATTCACGTTGAATTTAATGATTTATATCTCAAAAACAAATAAATATTTTCAAGATCCGATGTCATCACCAGAAAATAGACACCTTCCTCTATAAATCATGAATAGTTCATTAATATATCTTAAGAATTCGATTTTTCGTGAATTTTCAAAACAAGCTTACTAATTTCAAAAAATCATAAAGAACCAGGTCAACTTAAATCATTCTTATCTCAAAAACGAATGAAGATTTTTTAATTTGGTGTTCACCATGACGAAATAGACACTAGCTTCTATAAATTTTGAATGTTTCATTAAAGCATCTCAAGAATTCGATTTTTGGTGATTTTTAATTAACTTGAGATAGCCATAAATGTTCACGGTGAATTTAATGATTTATATCTCAAAAACGAATAAATATTTTTAAGATCCAGTTTCATCACAAGAAAATAGACACTTTTCTCTATAAATCATAAATAGTTCATTAATATATCTTCAGAATTCGATTTTTCGTGATTTTTTAAAACAAAATTATTAATTGCAAAAAATCATAAAAAATTAGGTTAACTTAAATAATCTTTATCTCAAAAACGAATAAAGATTTTCTAACTTGGTTTTCACCATGACAAAATAGACACTAGCTTCTATAAATTTTGTATGTTTCATTAAAGTATCTCAAGAATTCGATTTTTGGTGATTTTTAATTAACTTGAGATATAAATATTCACGTTGAATTTAATGATTTATATCTCAAAAACGAATAAATATTTTCAAGATCCGATGTCATCACCAGAAAATAGACACATTCCTCTATAAATCATGAATAGTTCATTAATATATCTTAAGAATTCGATTTATATCTCAAAAACGAATAAATATTTTCAAGATCCGCTTTCATCACAAGAAAATAGACACCTTCCTCTATAAATCATGAATAGTTCATTAAGATATCTTAAGAATTCGTTTTTTCATGATTTTTTAAAACAAGATTATTAATTTCAAAAAATCATAAAAAATTAGGTTAAATTAAATAACCTTTATCTCAAAAACGAATAAAGGTTTCTAATTTGGTTCTCACCATGACAAAATAGACACTTGCCTCTATAAATTTTGAATATATCATTAAAATATCTCAAGAATTCGATTTTTGGTGATTTTTAATTAACTTGAGATAGCCATAAATGTTCACGTTCAATTTAATGATTTATATCTCAAAAACGAATAAATATATTTAAGATCCACATTCATCACAAGAAAATAGACACTTTTCTCTATAAATCATAAATAGTTCATTAATATATCTTAAGAATTCGATTTTTCGGGTTTTTTTAAAACAAAATTATTAATTGCAAAAAATCATAAAAAATTAGGTAAACTTAAATAATCTTTATCTCAAAAACGAACAAAGATTTTCTAATTTGGTTTTCACCATGACAACATAGACACTAGCTTCTATAAATTTTGAATGTTTCATTAAAATATCTCAAGAATTCGATTTTTAGTAATTTTTAATCAATTTGAGATAGCCATAAACGTTCACGTTGAATTTAATGATTTATATCTTAAAACGAATAAATACTTTCAAGATCCGCTTTCATCACAAGAAATAGACACTTTTTTCTATAAATCATTAATAGTTCATTAAGATATCTTAAGAATTCGATTTTTCGTGATTTTTCAAAACAAGCTTACTAATTTCAAAAATCATAAAGAACCAGGTCAACTTAAATCATCCTTATCTCAAAAACGAATAAAGATTTTCTAATTTGGTTTTCACCATGACAAAATAGACACTAGCTTCTATAAATTTTGTATGTTTCATTAAAGTATCTCAAGAATTCGATTTTTGGTGATTTTTAATTAACTTGAGATAGCCGTAAATGTTCACGTTGAATTTAATGATTTATATCTCAAAAACGAATAAATATTTTTAATGTCCGATTTCATCACCAGAAAATAGACACTTTCTTGTATAAATCATGAATAGTTCATTAAGATATCTTAAGAATTCGATTTTTCGTGATTTTTAAAACAAGATTATTAATTTCAAAAAATCATAAAAAATTAGGTTAAATTAAATAATCTTTATCTCAAAAACGAATAAAGGTTTTCTAATTTGGTTTTCACCATGACAGAATAGACAAAATAGCTATTATTACAATGTATCATCATAGGTGAGTTTGCTTAATGTCTAGAATTTTTATAATATGGGTGTTTGGATGAACTTGAAATTGATAAAATCGACCTGAATTCTTTTGAGATACAATTCAGTGAGAAGATGTTAGAATTTTACCTAATACATATAATTATATTTTTGCCAAATTTTATCTTCCTTCCAGGATTTTTTGTTTCTTCCCGTGTTAGAAGCAATCAAAACGCATAAGCCCTAAAATGCCCGTGGATTTATCAAGAAACATTTCCTCCCACAGATAGTTCTTGTTTTCGAATAATACCCGGAAACGTCCAGTAATTAGTAAAATCCCAAAAAATTCCTTCAATTTTAAAAGATTAAAAGGGATTTAATAAGGGATTCATTAATATTTTCCCTGATTCCTTTTTCTAATATGGCAACATTTCCAATACAGATATTGCATAAAACTACACATGCAGAAATAGATGTAAAAGTAAATCGTCTTACATTTTAATCGCATTTTCATCGATTGGCCAGGAAATCTCCTTTTTAAAATTTCAAAATAATGTACAATGTTTAATTAAGTAAATATTTATGTAAATATAAAATAGAAAATAGAGACTATCACTTTTGATTGATATAGGTCACTGTCGTTAATCACAGTTATCGAGTCGATATAGGTACTTGTTGCATGCGATATAGTTATCGGTTCGATATCGGTTCGATATGTCAGAAACCCAATGGACGGATATCGCTCGAGTTATCGATCAACAGCACAATGTCGGTTCGATATCGACATGCGAATACGTACGAGAAACCGGCCATTAATATTGCTTATAGAAAAATTTATACTGCTTCAAGGAAGTCTCCTTGAAGTTTCCAGAAGAATTGAGATGCTTTTAGAAAACTTGATACTGCTTTCATAGGACTTGAAATGCTTCTAGAAAACATGATATTGCTTTCAGAAGATTTGAACTACGAGACGGCTTGTTATTACTTTCAAAAGACTTGAAATGCTCTCAGAAGACTTGAAATGATTTTAGAAGACTTAGACTGCTTCTAGAAAACCTGATACTACTTCCAGAAGTTTTGATATTGCTTCTCGAAGACTTAAAATGCTTCTAGAAGACATAATTTTGCTTCCAGAAGATTTGAACTGCTTCTAGATGGCTTGTTATTGCTTCCAAAAGACTTGAAGTGCTTTTAGAAAACTTAATACTACTTCCGGAAGTCTTGATATTGCTTTTAGAAGACTTAACACTACTTCCAGAAAATTTGATACTGCCCTTGGAAGACTTGAAATGCTTCCAAAGGATTTGATACTACTTGTAAAACTGTTTGTAAAAACTGGATACTGTTGATAAATCAATTGACTATGCTTTGAAAATAGCATAGTCAAGTTCAATAATATAGAATAAGTTTAAATATTGCTGGCAGAAGATATTTTTATGGTAAAAAGCAAAGGACTGTTAATAAAATTTAATTTTCCTTCCAAAATATCAAATACTGTTGGCAAAATACATCATCATCATATCTACTAAAAGCTAAACACTGACAAAAAAACTGAAAAGAGTTTAAAAACTGTCAATTAAAGACTAGATACTGCTTATAAAACTTTGCTTGTTTTAACAGACTTTTTTTGGAGAGTGCAAGCCAATCCCTTTTAGGCATTACAACTGCATCTTATTATGTAATTAAAGAAGTACAGTAAAGCGTTGCTAATTCGTACAACCACAAATCCGAATTCCCTGGTAATCTGAACAAAATTGAAAAACGTTAAATTTGCATTATGTCCCTTGTAATCCGAATTGGTAGGAGATTCGTTAATCGAAAAGACTATTCGTTCTATCTGCAGTGAAAGACGATTAATTCCAAAATACTGAAGAGCATTTCTATCAGAAATGCTGAGTCTATACTTTCTAAGGGTTGCAAACCCTTGTAATTTATTGGCAAAATGGTAGAGATGTGTATTTCAGAAATCAGCTGAGGAAGAAGAACCTGATGGCGGCATTCCACAGTCCATTCAATAATTTATGTATCATGCTGTAGCAAATAAGACAATTTCTCCATGAAGATGTTGGGATAACCGAATTGCAAGATAAACAGCGGATAATGTTATTATCTAATACAATTTGCATTGATTCGGATTAGCGAAGCTTTGCTGTAATTAGATACTTAACTGCTAATTGTAGTAGCTATAATTATTCTATGCTTTTATTTTCGTGGAAATAGTTAGTAATTATACTCAGTCGAGTATAACTTTTTTCAAGCAGTTAGCCAAGCTCTGATTTTGATCAACTTTGCTAATAAATTTCGTGTAACGTGTGGGATAAAAACTAAATTTTTTCTAAAGACAAGTTATCTTTTAAATGGTTTGTTACATTCACATCCATTGCTGATATATTTTACCCTTTGGTATTTATAGCGACTTGGTGAAAACCAACTTCTTGGGCGTGCACAAAATATAACCAGCATTCGGAGCTGGGATTGCCAAAACACAACTTCAATATATTCGGGCATCAGATGACTAATTATTAGAAGAGTAACTATTAGAATGAATGCCTATTAGAAGACTATTTTCTTAGGTTAGCAATCTAAAATAGTTTTCTAATCTCACAAACATTTTAAGCACTCTTCAAGTACAGGCCATTTAGATTTACTGTAACCCAACATTCTTTTATACTCTGTACCTATCAAGTCATAGAATTCTTTTACAGTTATTGAAACTGTAAAAGCGTACACTATAAATATGAAAAAAGTAAATTTTGACAATAATGCATTCTAAATCAATTGGTAAGCAAACGGCAGTTTTAATTGCATTATGGATATTATGAGCTTCACAGCCAATCCCTATTAGTTCTTGTTCCAACAATGTGCTCGGTTTTGTATAAATATTGTTTGCACTTTTTCTATTTACCCCCCTTCAAGTTTCAAAAAAATGTACATTTACATTTAGGCATGTTTTGTATAAGTGTCGCAAACAAAGAAACGAAATATTACCAATAAAAAAAGCTGTGTAAATACAGCTAGATACTTAATGAGATTTATGCACTTATGTGATTATGAAAACGGGACGTTTTAGAGTTTATTCGGGACGATAGAACCACTAACAGAAGAACGGGACAACCCCGTTCAAAACGGGACGTATGGTCACATAATGCATGACCTGTACGAAGTAAATTTAAGACTTTAGGTCTAAATGATTCAGGTATCACTATTTTGTCATTGTAGAATATGATATCTTCTCTTGTTGAATTATACGTATTCCATCCTTCATTCACATACTTTATAACTTTACTCAAAACTAAATCATTTCTAACTTTATTTTGTAGTTCTCTTTTGACATGGGCAGCAATTTTTTCAGCATCACTGAATGTATCACTCCTTCAATCTCTTCGTCGTCTATTAATTTACATTCTAATGATGCTCGTGATAACATATCAGCCACGTACGTATATTTCCCTGGTATATACTTTATTTTGAGATTATACTTAACAAGTTTTAAATGCATTCTTTGAATCCGAGTACTGCTTTTATGAATGTCTCCTTGGAATATGTTAACAAGCGATTTATGATCTGTATGCATTTCAATTTCATGACCATAAATAAATTGATGAAACTTTTTACAAGCAAAAACTATCCCTAACATTTCTTTTTCAGTTATTGGATAATTATTATTATTTTATTTGGATCACAATATTTTACAATTAATTTGCTAGTAATAATATCTTTAAATTGTTCTAGGGATGACTGTTGCTGTTCAGTGCATTCCCTAGGAACTTTATTTTTTAACAAATATCTAAGTGGTGCGGCAAAAAAATTTACCATGCCTAAAAGTCTTTGAACATCTTTTTTACAAGTAGATTTTGGCATTGATTTTATAGCTTTTGTTCTTTCTATATCAGGCTGTACACCTTCTTTACTAAAAACTAAACCTAAATACTTAACCTTTTCAACTTTATACTGAATTTTTTCTTTGTTAAATTTTACATTGTATTTTCGAGCTTTTTCTATCACTCTATCAAGTGCATCGTCGTGTTCTTTTTTTGTAAACTTGCATTCCCGGAATGTCACCAAATATTTTCATGTTCTCCTTCTGAAACACTTCTGGGCGCTACTTAGACCAAATGGTAGCCTGTGGTATTTGTATCGAAAAAATGGAGTTCCAATTGAAATTCGGTACTTGAATGGCAGTTTTCCTAGACCCTCAAATATATCATTATTTTGTTTCAAAAATTCTTTTTCTTCATCTTTTCCATTTTCAAAGGCTTCTATTTTCTTAATTAAATTCAATTTTATGCATGCAGTCAATCCTAAAATCGGATTATTTCTTTTTTCTGCAACCACGAAATCTAATTCTTCAATTTTTCCATTTTTATTTATGCATTTTAATTTTGTTACACCTAGTGAGTCTATCGGACTTTTACCATATACCAACAATTTACAATTCATGTGGTTTAATTTTGTATTTGGACATAACTGTAAAAATTTAGTTTTTGGAAGCACGTTAACATCTGCTCCCTCTTCTTTGTTTATAATTAGTGGATACTTCCATATTTTCTCATTTTTTCCTGTTAAGTCATCCCAACCCAATGCCATTACCTGCTTATAAGAGTACTGAAAATTCTTGTTGAGTTAAGGGATAAGCATCAGGAGGTAATATTAATATAGATACCATCTCATCGAGGCATAATCGGTAACGAAAGAGCCGATGAATTAGCAAAGAGGGGCTTGGATTTGCAACCAGAGCATATTAAGCTCGATTCCTTGGACATATTCAGATACTATAAAGGAAAGATCTTGGAGACCTGGTCCAGAGAATAGGAGGAGTTATCGCAAATAAAAGGTAGATGATATACGCAAATTCAAAAACAACATTACAAGAAGAACTGGTTCGAGGGCTACCCCTCAGCGCCCAGATATTTTTACACTTTAATGAATCGCCTAAGAACGAATCAGGCAACAACAGAAAATTATTTACACCGTATAGGAAAAAGAGATACACCACTCTGCCAATGCTCTGCGAAGTATCTTTTCTTGGAATGCCCACTCTTTAATCAAATTAGAACGGATCTCTTGGAAACACTGAATCGACATATAGATTTCAGCGCACCTTACGATCTGACGGAAATTCTCGTCACAAACAGTTTTTTAATATATAAAGGCCTTTATAAATATACAATAAGATGTAAAAAAAGATTATAACATTAAAAATAAGTGGCACGGAAACTGCATCCCTGCCGATACCTGCGCAATTAACTTTCAGGGATGTATATGTACATATGGCTGTTCGTACTTAGATTAATACATAAGTATTTATTTTCTTTGTTCCAGAATAAAATTCCTTTAACTTATCCTTTTTCTATTCCTTTATAAAAATCAAGAAATGTTCAAAGAATCGTACCTCAAGAACTAATTGAGATATCGCTCTGAAATAAAAAGCAGCTTGAAGCAAATTTTGTTGCTATTTAACGTGCTTAAGATAGTTTTTCCAAATCATTAAATCTCCGAGTTATGATTTTTTAATTAAAACTTTGCAAAATCAAGAAATTTTCAAAGAATCGTATCTCAAGAACTAATTGAGATACCGCTCTGATATAAAGAGCAATTCGAAGGAAATTTTGTTGTTATTTAAGGAACCTAAGATCTTTGTTTCAAATATTTAAATCTCCGACTTGTTTTTTGTTGATTAAAGCTCTGCAAAATTTAATATGTGTTTAGTAAAAATCAAGAAATTTTCAAAGGGTCGTACCTCAAGAACTAATTGAGATATCGCTCTGAAATAAAGAGCAATTCGAAGCAAATTTCGTTGTTATTTAAGGAACCTAAGATCTTTGCTTCAAATATTTAAATCTCCGAGTTGTGATTTTTTCATTAAAACTCTGCAGTATTTAATTATATGTGTTTAATAAAAATCAAGAAATTTTCAAAGGATCGTACCTCAAGAACTAATTGAGATATCGCTCTGATATAAAGAGCAGCTTGAAGCAAATTTTATTGCTATTTAACGTGCTTAAGATCGTTTTCCCAAATCATTAAATCTCTGAGTTATGATTTTTTGATTAAAGCTTTGCAAAAACGTAATTATATATATTTGTAAAAATCAAACAATTTTCAAAAATTCGTATCTCAAGAACTAATTGAGATATCACTTTGAAATAAGGAACGATTTGAAGCAAATTGAATTAGTATTTAATATGATTGAGATCCTTTCTTCAAATCTTTGAATCTCCGAGTTATGATTTTTTTATTAAATCTTTGCACAATCAAGAAATTTTCAAAGAATTGTATCTCAAGAACTAATTGAGATATCGCTCTGAAATAAAGAGCAATTCGAAGCAAATTTTGTTGTTATTTAAGGAACCTAAGATCTTTGCTTCAAATATTTAAATCTCCGAGTTGTGATTTTTTCATTAAAACTCTGCAGTATTTAATTATATGTGTTTAATAAAAATCAAGAAATTTTCAAAGGATCGTACCTCAAGAACTAATTGAGATATCGCTCTGATATAAAGAGCAGCTTGAAGCAAATTTTATTGCTATTTAACGTGCTTAAGATCGTTTTCCCAAATCATTAAATCTCTGAGTTATGATTTTTTGATTAAAGCTTTGCAAAAACGTAATTATATATATTTGTAAAAATCAAACAATTTTCAAAAATTCGTATCTCAAGAACTAATTGAGATATCACTTTGAAATAAGGAACGATTTGAAGCAAATTGAATTAGTATTTAATATGATTGAGATCCTTTCTTCAAATCTTTGAATCTCCGAGTTATGATTTTTTTATTAAATCTTTGCACAATCAAGAAATTTTCAAAGAATTGTATCTCAAGAACTAATTGAGATATCGCTCTGAAATAAAGAGCAATTCGAAGCAAATTTTGTTGTTATTTAAGGAACCTAAGATCTTTGCTTCAAATATTTAAATCTCCGAGTTGTGATTTTTTGATTAAAACTCTGCAATATTTAATTATATGTGTTTAATAAAAATCAAGAAATTTTCAAAGGATCGTACCTCAAGAACTATTTGAGATATACTAATTGAGATATCGCTCTGAAAAAAAGAGCAGCTTGAAGCAAATTTTATTGCTATTTAACGTGCTTAAGATCGTTTTCCCAAATCATTAAATCTCTAAGTTATGATTTTTTGATTAAAGCTTTGCAAAAACGTAATTATATATATTTGTTAAAAATCAAAAATTTTTTAAAAATTCGTTTCTCAAGAACTAATTGAGACATCACTTTGAAATAAGGAACGATTTGAAGCAAATTGAATTAGTATTTAATATGCTTGAGATCCTTTCTTCAAATCTTTGAATCTCCGAGTTATGATTTTTTTATTAAATCTTTGCAAAATCAAGAAATTTTCAAAGAATCGTATCTCAAGAACTAATTGAGATATTGCTCTGAAATAAAGAGCATTTCGAAGCAAATTTTGTTGTTATTTAAGGAACCTAAGATCTTTGCTTCAAATATTTAAATCTCTGAGTTGTGATTTTTTGATTAAAACTCTGCAATATTTAATTATATGTGTTTAATAAAAATCAAGAAATTTTCAAAGGATCGTACCTAACGAACTAATTGAGATATTGCTCTGAAATAAAGAGCAGCTTGAAGCAAATTTTATTGCTATTTAACGTGCTTAAGATCGTTTTCCCAAATCATTAAATCTCTAAGTTATGATTTTTTGATTAAAGCTTTGCAAAAACGTAATTATATATATTTGTTAAAAATCAAAAAAATTTAAAAAATTCGTATCTTAAGAGCTAATAGAGATATCACTTTGAAATAAGGAACGATTTGTAGCAAATTGAATTAGTATTTAATATGCTTGAGATCCTTTCTTCAAATCTTTGAATCTCCGAGTTATGATTTTTTTATTAAATCTTTGCAAAATCAAGAAATTTTCAAAGAATCGTATCTCAAGAACTAATTGAGATATCGCTCTGAAATAAAGAGCATTTCGAAGCAAATTTTGTTGTTATTTAAGGAAGCTAAGATCTTTGCTTCAAATATTTAAATCTCCGAGTTGTGATTTTTTGATTAAAACTCTGCAATATTTAATTATATGTGTTTAATAAAAATCAAGAAATTTTCAAAGGATCGTACCTCAAGAACTATTTGAGATATACTAATTGAGATATCGCTCTGAAAAAAAGAGCAGCTTGAAGCAAATTTTATTGCTATTTAACGTGCTTAAGATCGTTTTCCCAAATCATTAAATCTCTGAGTTATGATTTTTTGATTAAAGCTTTGCAAAAATGTAATTATATATATTTGTTAAAAATCAAAAAATTTTCAAAAATTCGTATCTCAAGAACTAATAGAGATATCACTTTGAAATAAGGAACGAGTTGAAGCAAATTGAATTAGTATTTAATATGCTTGAGATCCTTTCTTCAAATCTTTGAATCTCCGAGTTATGATTTTTTCATTAAATCTTTGCAAAATCAAGAAATTTTCAAAGAATTGTATCTCAAGAACTAATTGAGATATCGCTCTGAAATAAAGAGCAATTCGAAGCAAATTTTGTTGTTATTTAAGGAACCTAAGATCTTTGCTTCAAATATTTAAATCTCCGAGTTGTGATTTTTTGATTAAAACTCTGCAATATTTAATTATATGTGTTTAATAAAAATCAAGAAATTTTCAAAGGATCGTACCTCAAGAACTAATTGAGATATCGCTCTGATATAAAGAGCAGCTTGAAGCAAATTTTATTGCTATTTAACGTGCTTAAGATTGTTTTCCCAAATTATTAAATCTCTGAGTTATGATTTTTTGATTAAAACTTTGCAAAAACGTAATTATATATATTTGTTAAAAATTAAAACATTTCAAAATATAGGAATATATAGGTTTTATAATGAAAAATCTTTAATTGAGGTATGAAATATTAATTAAATATAATAATTCTAAATTGAAAACAAAATTTAAAAATGTAAACAATGTAATATAATCTCAAAAAACAAATAATTTAATATTTATCATATTTATATAGATAAATATTTTCTTTTTGCAGAAATGGTCAACCATCAACAAAGCACTTAACAGATAAGATGTCGTCGGCGATTTGCCAACATTTCGTCCAAAACGCTTGGAAGAAAGATTTATGCTCAAACTGTTTTAAATCGAAAGATGAACACAACCAACAACCACCACCAAAATTAAAAGCAACCCCGATTAAATTTAAGAAACCAATCGAAAGTATCATAAAGACGAACTCAAATAAGTTATTAAAACCAAAACGATCGGTGGAATTTACCAAAGAACTTGTAGAAATTATCGGTTTTGGTGGTGAAGATTGCCTCTCCGATGAAGAAATTGACGAAGATGGTGAGGAAACTAGCGAGGATGATGACGATTTTTTAAGCGACGATAAAGAACTTGAGAAATTAACAAAAAATAACACGGAGTTTAATGCAAATTTACCCCCAATCGGAAATGCGGTCGAAAATGGAAATGAAACGAAAAAAAGTTACACTCATTTATTGCTAGGGAGACCTCAATTAGATTCCGAAGGAAAGAAACAAACCCTTTTAGTATCTGTAACACCTTTTGGTCAAGGTGAAAATTCAAGTATAACAGGAAATAATCGAAAATATAATATTAATAATAACAAAAATGGTATATCTCATATTCCTATAGCTAAAAGCGTAGTTAAAGATAAAGAAATTAAAGAAAAAGAGCCAACCAACGTTATTTTAACATCTTACACAACGAAAACTTCAGAAAAAGAAAAATCACTTTTAGATGAGATATCGGAAACGTTAGAAAAAAGCAAAAACCCAATTCAAATTGTGAATAATCGCAAAAAAATCGAAACCGAAATATTATTAAAACCAGATTTAATAACAAATAAAGACGTCGTCAATAAAAAACAAGAAGATGAAGTAATTCCTTTAAATGAAGAATCCGATTCTGTTAAAGGAAAATCGACAATTTCTGAAAGAAAAAATGGGCTAAGTCGGACGGCTATTATTAAAAAAGATCAAGAGAAGCCGGTTATTTATCAAACTTCCACCGCTAAAATTGAATTAATGAACACGAAAAATTTGAGTTCTAATAATAAAGAGAAAATTAATAAATCGGATGTTAACGGAAAAGAAAAAAGTGATGATTTAGAAAAAAGGATTTCTTTGAATGACGATAAAATGGATGTTAAAACGAAAGAAAATGTTGTAATTAAAGAAGATGAGGTGTCCGATGCGAGTTTAACGAGTACTGGGAGCTTAAGTAGTGAGGAAAATTCTTTGATAAGTGAAGAAAATAAGAAAATTCCGGGTAAGTTTTATTAATTCGATTAAAACTTTTTTTAAAAAATTATAATTTTGATTAAAATGATTAAATTTAATCTTTATGTTAAAATTAGTTTTTCGCTTTCGAATTAACAATTTGACTCTTTTTGTTCAATATATAAACATTATAGCAGGTCACTTTTTAATCAGAAAGCTTATTAATAACTCGAATTAAAAAAAAATTATAAATTTAAATTTATTTAATCAATACATTTTCTCAATCACTACTTGCTGTATCAAACAAGGTCCGTAAAGCGTATTGTTTCCATATAATTTTTAGAAAAAAATTAGTATAAAGTAAAATTGCATGATAAAATAAATGATAATATAATTTCTACTAAAAAAAAAGAAGAACTGCCGTTATAAAAAGTCAAAATCCGAATCATCTTTCTATTTGCTTAAAGTATCCTCTGCTCCGTCTTTATTTTGGCTTTTTGGATTTTTCTTTTAAGCCTTTGGTCAAGAATTTGCTTTGAATGGAAAACAATTTAGAAGATTTTTAATTTTGGTTTTATTATTTTAAAGATTATTTAATATTTTGGCAGTTTTGAAGATTTATTTTAAAGATTCCTCTTTTTCATTCATATCATTTTTCAAATATCGACCATATCTCAAAAAACAAGTTGCAGAAAGCCCTATTAAACGAATATTGTTTAATAGTTTTTTTAAAATTTTTTCATAATTTTTTGGTTATTACAGTTTAACGTCAAAATCTCTAAAACATCATAATTGATGATTTTTATTGCAAAACTTTTTCTTTTCAAAATTTTCAAATTCAAAAATCAAAATGGATGATTAAAGACCTCATTTGTGAGAATTGTTCATAATGGCGTGGAATAATTCATAACCAGTTACAAATCTGGTACAAAACATCTTCTGGTTAATAATTGAAAGTAATTTTATAACCATTTTTCAAAAAATCGAGTTTTCAGGAATTTCTAAATTTATACAAAATATCGGAAGAATCCCAATTAAATTCAGCGGCTCATATCTCAAGAACTAAGTGAGATATTTTCAAATTGACTTCACTTTTAGAAATTAGATTCTCCAATTAGTAATTGAAAATAATTTCACAGCAATTTTTCAAAACATCGAGTTTTTAGGAATTTTTAAATTTATACAAAATATCGGAAGAATCCCAATTAAGCTCAGCAGCTTATATCTCAAGAACTAAGTGAGCTATTTTCAAATTGACTTCACTTTTGGAAAGTAGATTCTCCAATTAGTAATTAAAAGTAATTTCATAACATTTTTTTCAAAAAATCAATTTTTCAAGAATTTTTAAATTTATACAAAATACTGGAAAAATCCCAATTAAGTTCAGCAGTTAATATCTCAAGAGCTATGTGAGATATTTTCAAATTGACTCCACTTTTAGCAGTTAGATTCTCCAATTAGTAATTGAAAGTAATTTCATAACAATTTTTCAAAAAATCGATTTTTAAAAATTTTTAAATTTATTCAAAAAATTGGAAAAATCCCAATTAAGTTCAGTAGCTTATATCTCAAGAACTGAGTGAGATATTTTCAAATTGACTTCAGTTTTAGGAATTAGATTCTCCAATTAGTAATTAAAAGTAATTTCATAACAATTTTTCAAAAAATCGAGTTTTCAGAAATTTTTAAATTTACAATATATCGAAAGAATCCCAATTAAGTTCAGCAGTTTATATCTCAAGAACTAAGTGAAATATTTTCAAATTGACTTCACTTTTAGCAATTACATTCTCCAATTAGTAATTGAAAGTAATTTCATAACAATTTTTCAAAAAATGGAGTATTCAGGAATTTTTAAATTTATACAAAATACTGGAAAAGTCCCAGTTAAGTTCAGCAGTTAACATCTCAAGAGCTAAGTGAGATATTTTCAAATTGACCTCACTTTTAGCAAATGGATTCTCCAATTAGTAATTGAAAGTAATTTCATAACAATTTTTCAAAAAATCGATTTTTAAAAATTTTTAAATTTATTCAAAAAATTGGAAAAATCCCAATTAAGCTCAGCAGCTTATATCTCAAGTTCTGAGTGAGATATCTCCAAATTGACTCATCTTTCGATAATAGATTCTCCAATTAATAATTGAAAGTAATTTCATAACAATTTTTCCAAAAATCGATTTTTCAGGAATTTATAAATTTATACAAAATATCGAAAGAATCCAGTGTTTCAGCAGCGAAGAAAAAAAGTGTACCGAAAATGCGTACTGAAAATGAAAAAAATGTAGTGAATTTAGCGAGAAATTTGGATGACCTTTTTTTTGGATGAAATATTTTAGCTCTTTTAGCTCCAGGAGATGGTAGTAGTGGATGAAGTAAAAATAATACAATAAAAAAACATTTAAAATTTTGTTGCGTTTCTTACAAATGGTACTGTATTCTTACAATGTACTGATTTCAGTGCAATGGTACTGATTAAAAATTTTGTACTTAATTGCTGCTTTCGCGTACTATATCCATGAAATCGTACTGAATTCAGTACAATTGTACCGAAACTGCAACACTGGAAGAATCCCAATTAAGTTTAGCAATTTATATCTCAAGAACTAAGTGAAATATTTTCAAATTGACTTCACTTTTAGAAAGTAGATGCTCCAATTAGTAATTGAAACCAATTTCGTAACAATTTTTCAAAAAATCAATTTTTCAGGAATTTTTAAATTTATACAAAATACTGGAAAAATCCCAATTAAGTTCAGCAGCTAATATCTCAAGAACTAAGTGAGATATTTTCAAATTGACTTCACTTTTAGAAAGAAGATGCTCTAATTAGTAATTGAAAGGAATTTCATAACAATTTTACAAAAAATCGATTTTTCAGGAATTTTTAAATTTATACAAAATACTGGAAAAATCCCAATTAAGCTCAGCAGCTTATATCTTAAGAACTAAGTGAAATATTTTCAAATTGACTTCACTTTTAGAAGGAAGATACTCCAATTAGTAATTGAAAGTAATTCCATAACAATTTTTCAAAAAATCGATTTTTCAGGAATTTCTAAATTTATACACAATATCGAAATAATCCCAATTAAGTTCAGCAGCTTATATTACAAGAACTAAGTGAAATATTTTCAAATTGACTTCACTTTTAGAAATTAGATGCTCCAATTAGTAATTGAAACTAATTTCGTAACAGTTTTCCAAAAAATCAATTTTTTAAGAATTTATAAATTTATTCAAAATATTGAAGAAATCCCGATTAACTTCAGAAGATTATATCTCAAGAACTAAGTGAGATATTTTCAAATTGACTTCACGTTTAGAATTTAGATGCTCCAATCTGTAATTGACAGTAATATCATAATAATTTTTCAAAAAACCGATTTTTCAAGAATTTTTAAATTTATTCAAAATATTGGAAAAATCCCGATTAAGCTTAGCAGCTTATATTACAAGAACTAAGTGAGATATTTTCAAATTGACTTCACTTTTAGAAATTAGATGCTCCAATTAGTAATTGAAACCAATTTCGTAACAATTTTCCAAAAAATCAATTTTTTAAGAATTTATAAATCTATTCAAAATATTGAAAAAATCCCGATTAACTTCAGAAGATTATATCTCAAGAACTAAGTGAGATATTTTCAAATTGACTTCACGTTTAGAATTTAGATGCTCCAATCTGTAATTGACAGTAATATCATAATAATTTTTCAAAAAACCGATTTTTCAAGAATTTTTAAATTTATTCGAAATATTGGAAAAATCCCGATTAAGCTTAGCAGCTTATATTACAAGAACTAAGTGAGATATTTTCAAATTGACTTCACTTTTAGAAATTAGATGCTCCAATTAGTAATTGAAACTAATTTCGTAACAGTTTTCCAAAAAATCAATTTTTTAAGAATTTATAAATTTATTCAAAATATTGAAGAAATCCCGATTAACTTCAGAAGATTATATCTCAAGAACTAAGTGAGATATTTTCAAATTGACTTCACGTTTAGAATTTAGATGCTCCAATCTGTAATTGACAGTAATATCATAATAATTTTTCAAAAAACCGATTTTTCAAGAATTTTTAAATTTATTCGAAATATTGGAAAAATCCCGATTAAGCTTAGCAGCTTATATTACAAGAACTAAGTGAGATATTTTCAAATTGACTTCACTTTTAGAAATTAGATGCTCCAATTAGTAATTGAAACTAATTTCGTAACAATTTTCCAAAAAATCAATTTTTTAAGAATTTATAAATTTATTCAAAATATTGAAAAAATCCCGATTAAGTTCAGAAGATTATATCTCAAGAACTAAGTGAGATATTTTCAAATTGACTTCACTTTTGGAATTTAGATGCTTCAATCAGTAATTGACAGTAATGTCATAATAATTTTTCAAAAAACCGATTTTTCAAGAATTTTTAAATTTATTCAAAATATTGGAAAAATCCCAATTAAGCTCAGCAGCTTATATCTCAAGAACTAAGTGAGATATTTTCAAATTGACTTAAATTTTAGAAATTAGATGCTTCAATTAGTAATTGAAAGTAATTTCATAACAATTTTTCAAAAAATCGATTTTTCAAGAATTTTTAAATTTATACAAAATACTGGAAAAATCCCAATTAAGCTCAGCAGCTTATATCTCAAGAACTAAGTGAGATATTTTCAAATTGACTTCACTTTTAGAAAGTAGATGCTCCAATTAGTAATTGAAACTAATTTCGTAAGAATTTTTCAAAAAATCGATTTTTCAGGAATTTTTAAATTTATACAAAATACTGGAAAAATCTCAATTAAGCTTAGCAGCTTATATCACAAGAACTAAGTGAGATATTTTCAAATTGACTTCACCTTTAGAAATTAGATGCTCCAATTAGTAATTGAAACTAATTTCGTAACAATTTTCAAAAAAAATCAATTTTTTAAGAATTTATAAATTTATTCAAAATATTGAAGAAATCCCAATTAACTTCAGTAGCTAATATCTCAAGAACTAAGTGAGATATTTTCAAATTGACTTCAATTTTAGAAATTAGATGCTCCAATTAGTAATTGAAAGTAATTTTATAACAATTTTTCAAAAAATCGATTTTTGAGGAATTTTTAAATTTATACAAAATATCGGAAGAATCCCAATTAAGTTCAGCAGTTTATATCTCAAGAACTAGGTGAGATATTTTCAAATTGACTTCACTTTTAGAAATTAGATTCTCCAATTAGTAATTGAAAATAATTTTATAACAATTATTCAAAAAAATCAATTTTTTAGGAATTTTTAAATTTATACAAAATATCGGAAGAATCCCAATTAAGTTCAGCAGTTTATATCTCAAGAACTAGGTGAGATATTTTCAAATTGACTTCACTTTTAGAAATTAGATTCTCCAATTAGTAATTGAAAATAATTTTATAACAATTATTCAAAAAATCAATTTTTTAGGAATTTTTAAATTTATACAAAATATCGGAAGAATCCCAATTAAGTTCAGCAGTTTATATCTCAAGAACTAGGTGAGATATTTTCAAATTGACTTCACTTTTAGAAATTAGATTCTCCAATTAGTAATTGAAAATAATTTTATAACAATTATTCAAAAAATCAATTTTTTAGGAATTTTTAAATTTATACAAAATATCGGAAGAATCCCAATTAAGTTCAGCAGTTTATATCTCAAGAACTAGGTGAGATATTTTCAAATTGACTTCACTTTTAGAAATTAGATTCTCCAATTAGTAATTGAAAGTAATTTTATAACAATTATTCAAAAAATCAATTTTTTAGGAATTTTTAAATTTATACAAAATATTAGAAAAATCCCAATTAAGTTCAGCGATCACGTCACCCCCCTCCTTACCCTTCAAAACGCGTCTTTCAGTCTATGGCTAACCTGGTACAATACGCTTTACGGGCCTTGGTATCAAATATAATTTTTTTTAAATATTTGTTTTTCGCTTTCGAATTAACAATTAGACTTTTTTAATACATTAAGCAGATCACTTTTTAATCAGAAAACTTTTAATAACTCGAATTTGAAGAAAATATATAAGGAAACTTAAATTTATTTAGTCAATTCTGTATTTTCTCGATGGATGGTATTGCTTGCTGTATCAAATATAAAATTTTTTATTTTTTTTTTTTTCAGAATTAACAATTCCATCCCAAAATCGCGAACAACCCGATGGTCGTGCTGATCCCGAAGAATCCGAACCTCCTGCTTTACCATTAACGCCACCGCCAACGTTTGATTCATCTCATAATAGTTCGTTTTTGCATGGACAAGTTAAAACGAGTGCAATTCAGGATAAACCGAAGATTCCTTGTAAGCCTTCCACTATTCTTATAAGAAAACCAATAAATAACGTTCCATCAATTGAAAATCATCCACAACCGGTTGTTTTAACAACTTTTATCCCCAACACTGAAACTAAATTGGAACCAAATTTGAATCAAAATTTAATTTCGAATAATAATTTAGCGAATGGAAAACCGAAATTTGTTAAATTAGAAAAACAAGATTCGGGTAGTAAAAGAAAAGCTCCGAAACCGCCTTTACCTGACGATGAGAAAATTGATGAAAAAAAGGATCGATTTTCAATGTTGATTAATAATCAAAGGATGAAATCTCCGAAATTAGAAGATATTTACGCGAATAGTTACCAAGGTTTACCTCCGGAACCGCTTCCGAGACGATCTTTATCGTTATCTTCCGACAATTTGTTGGCACAAAGTGAAGAGAAGAAAAAGCGAGCTAGATTTTCGCTAAAAAAATTTTTACGGATGGGTTCAAACAAAGATTTAAATAAAACACCGCCTCAAAATGATTTTCAACAACAAAAAATTAATTTAACAATACCCGAGGATTTCGGGCCGGCCCCCCAAATAAAACCGAGACTAGTTATCGTTCATCCATCGGAATTAAACGGGGATAAAGTTGAGGTTGTTTCGAAAACGCCATCAGCTTCATTCCAAGATGTTCCAGATTACTCAAATTTAACTCAATTGAGTAAATCGGTGGTAAAACCGGCTCCGCCACCACGAAATTACGAAGATTACACCCCAAAACCGAATCTTCCACATCCGCCGAAATCGCAACAAGTCATAAATAAACAAAAAGAATATTCAAAAGTATTAAATTCAAAAAAAGTAGAAACTGTTTATGCCAATATCGGTGAGGTTAGATCAGCTTTAACCCCGAATAAACCCCACAGAACCGCGAGTATGCGCGAAAGAGAAGCTCAACAACAAAAAAGAGCTAATAATGGTTATGAAAACGTCAATGTTAAAAATTTAAATTCCAATTCAAACCCGAACGAGAATTATTACGATTATGTTAATAATCGATCGAGTTCACCCGAGTGCGATTCAAAACCGAACGGGAATAGAAGAGAAATGAATGGGTTAAGTCAAAAATCGGAGAGCAATATTGATATTTCTTCAGAGAATTATTATAATAATAATAAATATCAAAATTGTGGGATTATTCCGAGATCGTTGTCTTTAACTTATTGCGGAAGTGAAACCGAGTCGGAAATTTATTCGCCTTATAGTTTTTGTGGAAGCGAATCTGAGGTGAGTTAATCAATTAATTGTTAATTTAATTAGTACCGATTAGACGGCATTTATTATAATGCTGCAAATAACATACTAATGAAAAATAATATAAAAATAATTTAAATATTTATTTATTACAAAATGAAAAATTACTAATTTTTGAATGTTTTGAACGGGATTGTTCTGTTTTGCTATTACTGGTCCCCTCGTCGCGAACAAACCTTAAAACGTCCCGTTTCATCGTTTGAACAAAGTAAACTGAAAGATCTCAGTATTCTCTCTATAGAAAGTGACTTGCTTAATAGTTTAAAAACGTGAAATATTATTAACCAATTTGCAATAAAAAAAAGGTAGAAAAATATATATAGTAATAATAACAGACTTTATTGCCAACCCACATAAATTTACAAAAATAAATCGATATAAAGCTAAGAATGAATAATAAAACAGAATAAACTACCTAAATAACTGAAACTATTATAGCATAGTACGCAAGCAATTCGCAAGGCGCAGATCCACGAAAATAAAATCCTGTAAAAAAAGTATTGAAATGGATACAAAAATTAACTAATTAACTAAAAATATCATTTCGTAACATGCGCAACGCAACCTGATATCGGGAACCCCTGCAACAGATAAGTACTTTGACATTTGAACAATCTTTCAAATAGCCGAGATCTGAATGTCGATACACTTAATTTTCTATCATTCAGTGAAATAAGATTATAAGATTTGTAAATGTGGTGTGAGAACGATCTCTCAAACAAACCTGTGCGATGAATCTATCACGAACGTTACCTCTGAATTTTATTTTTCTGTATAAATAACTTGGAGTCTTGCCCAACATCAGTTTATGATATACCACCAATGTCTGCAGTACTCTCCTGTCCCTCATCGACAACCATCCAGCGTCAACTAACTTATGAGAAATCCTATCATGTATAAAGCGGATCATGTAGGAAAGCGGAGGGTACGCAAACGCATACAGCACCTAGGCCCCAACGGGCCCCTTGTACATCCTCCTACACTCTTTCCGGCTACATCAACCAGCCTAAGGAATTTCCGAAGGCTAGAATACAGCTCAGTTCCTGATGCCATCTGTGCTCGGCCATTCCTCTCCAAAGTCTCTCATTCTGAGGTCTTGTAGAGTGGGGCATTCACACAAGATGTGTCGAACAGTTTCCTCGCTCTCTTCACAAAAGCAACCTTGTTTACCTTACAGTGACCCGTGATGAGTTCCGTTAAAATATGTAGGGCGCTTCTACTGAGTCTTACGAAAGACAAGGCTGTCTTTGCTGAAGGATAATACAACAGTTCTTTAGACAGATAGCAGTCCTTTGTCCTACCCCACCAGTCCGTGAATTTCCTGTGGGTGCAATCTTTAATAAGCTCAATTTGAGTTGATTAACGGTTCAGGTGAACAGATAGCTCGCTTGGCAGCTCTTTTGGCAAGCCTATCAGCGTGCTTATTACCTAAACAGATCGAGTGTCCTTTTATCCATTGAAGTGAAACACAGCTATGTAATACGGCCTTCTCCAATGCCTTCCCCATGACAAGTCCTGAGGTAATAGTTATTCTATTCAGGGCTGAAATGGATTCGCTACTGTCAGTATAAATTGAGAAAGTTACCTTGCAAGTTGGATCTGACAATAAAGTCAGCGGCAAGTAGAATGGCTATTAATTCTGCTTATATGACGGTGGTACCTTTACCTCATGGAGTAGATATGTGGAATTGGAGATCGTACGAGAAAACTCCAGCTCCAGCTCTTTCCCGACTAACCGAACCATCAGTGTAGATTTTGTTACTTTTATATACTTCTACTTCAGTAGAACTTGGATAGGTGAGATAACTCTTAGTAAAAATGTGTTGTAGGGGTATGAAGTCCGTCTTACGTTCCAGAATTGGTGAGTTACCGACCATTTCATTCCAGAGTACGGCATTTTTACTGTTTCTCTCACCCATAAAGATTCCTGCTGTACGCAGTCGAAACATGGTCACCAGTGCCACTTCTTGAATGAACAAATGAAATGGCGGTAGGTTCAACATGTTTTCCATGGCTGCGGTGTAACACCTGTAACATACAGACACGCAAGTCTGTACTTTATTTAGTGCAGCAGTGGAAATAAGTTTTAAAGTTTTTGACCACCAAACTACTGCACCATATGTAAGCATAGGTCGAATTACAGCTGTGTAGATCCAGAGGGCACTTTTAGGTGACAGCCCCGATATCTTACCTATACTCCTCCGGCACTGGCTGAATGCAACACAACTGTTTTTGTTGTCAAGTATAATGCCCAGATATTTGACTTCTTTAGACAAAACTAATGGAGTATTAGCAAGAGATGGCAAACTGGACTTGCCAATCTTCCTCAATCGTGTGAAAAGAATCAACTCTGTCTTCCGAGGATTCACAGAGAGCTGTTGTGAAGTTGGCTTAGTGAAGTAACTCCTCCATGAAGACTGACATCGCCAGCCCTAATCTTAACTATCCTATGTTTGAGATCGTTCTCAATCCAACCATAAAGAGTCGGTGGAACTTTATGCTCAAGCAAGGCATCGTTAATGCCACAGAAAGTTGTTTTATCAAAATCTCCCTCTATATCTATAAACACACCAAGGGCGGACTCCTTAGAGTCCAGCGCCCCACCAACAAAGATGGTTACCGATTGAAGAGCCGTTAGTGTGGACTTGCCCTGAGTGTAGGCATGCTGATTAGGATTTACTGGTGCAATTGGAAGACAGAAATCCCTAATATAGCGATTACACAGCCTCTCCAAGGTTTTCACAAGAAAGGAGGAGAGGCTGATAGGTCTAAACGATTTCGGTGTGAAATAATCTAACTTACCCGGTTTTGGTATG
Organism: Onthophagus sagittarius; assembly: GCA_036711965.1. Lineage (NCBI taxonomy): Eukaryota > Metazoa > Arthropoda > Insecta > Coleoptera > Scarabaeidae > Onthophagus > Onthophagus sagittarius. The sequence goes on along the minus strand of JASERS010000010.1, from coordinate 26,020,919 downwards.
AAGTTCACCGTAACCTCACCCCACCGATTGGGTATATAGTTTAGCGCCAGGCAGACCTCGAAAAGTCTCACCAGGGGAGATACAAGATCCTCCAAGTCCCATTGTAGAAGGGCTGGTATAATACCATCTGGTCCTGGTGTTTTGAACGGCGAAAAGCTACAATATTAATTGCCCACCGTATCTTTTCCTCCCTGCAAATTTCTTCGGCTAAGATCCAATCATCTGCTGTAGGTTCATGGTTGGTGTCCTGAAGTGAACACATGGGACTTCTGGAACCTGCAAAATTCACTTCCATTAATAGATGAAGACTCTCCAAAAGGTTTTCGGTAAAAGAACCGTCAGCCTTTTTTAATAAGCCAATTCGTCGTCCCGGGTCAGATGAAAGTACCCGATTTAGGTGAGAGATTTCGAAACTTCTTCACAGAATTTTCTCCACGTTTCTCGCTTTCTATGACGAACAACGCTTTTTTTAAATTCCGCTAACTTACCCCTGTAAAGTTTCCAGTCGGAATTTAATTTTGAGTTTTTAGCTCTATTAAAGTCTGTCCTTGCTTCTTGTTTGAGTTTGCCGAGTTCGGGGCACCACCAAACGGTAGCACGCCCCGAAACGGCCTCAGGACGAAGAGGACAGGCCTTTCTGTAAACTTTAATTAAGGAGTCGCAAATGATATTTAAGTACTCCTCAATCTCAAAGCTTTTAGTTAACTTAAGCAAACCGATTTCGTTCAAACTCCCAGTTAGTATAGATCTGAACTCGTCCACATCCGTCCTTCTGGAGTTACGCCTTAGGTTCTTTCCAATCTTTAAGGTACCAAGATCAAACGTGATCCACCTATGGTTTGACGTTAAAACTTCGTCAGAAACAGTCCAGTTGTGGATCAAGGACGAGATACACATCGAAGCGAGAGTGATTAACCTCTAGCTGTTATAAAGGTCGGCTCAGAGCCACGATTAAGTATACCTAAATTACTGCTAAAAAAGAATTCAAGAAACTAGGAAAACTTACCTTTTCCATTATCATCAGCGTTACCCCAAGCAGTAGAATGTGCATTGGAGTCACATCCGATGACAAAATTCCAGTTACCTTTTCTAGCGTCCTTGGCCAGCCTTTCCAACCCTTGCGATGGAGGCTGGTCTTCAAACGGCAGGTAAACTGATGCCATCGTAATTTCCTTAACCTTCCGATTAGTGGTGCATCGTACTCTAATCGACGTAACGTCTCTATCTGTATGCTGAGGCAACACGTAAATGTACGTAAAGGGCAGTTCTAACTTTGTTACTGGTAAGGCAACTAAAAATAGAACCACTTAAGCCACAGAAACCGCAGACTTTGGATTTGAAAACCCAAGGTTCTTGGATCAGTGCAATCAAAGTTACATAGTGTTTCATTTAAAAACATTAAGTTTAATACGGGACAGAAATAGTGGAACACCTTGTATGGTTGAAAATAATTTTAATCGATGCAGCTTTGACAGTAGTGTATGATGACATAAAAGCATTTTTTAAATTTTCAACGGTAAAGCCACAATCTTCGGTCCCCGCACTATTGACTCATCCTGTATAATAAGCAAATGAACGTAGAATTTTGAAACTTTGGGCGATTTTTAGTTTAAATTAGATTTTCTTAAAAATCCAACTGCTCAAAAGGATTCTCAGAGGTGCATGTCTTCTTGATGAATTAATCAAGAAAGCAAAGATGTCCGTTCAACTGCTTATATGCTGCTGGTATGTCGATGGTGTATTTTATAAGTATTTGCGTAATTAACATATAATCATGACGCATTTCATTATTAGTTCTTCTATCTTCCATATACTGTAATCAGTGATGTTAAATACCCGGTTATTTGAACTTAAATTTGAACTAACACTAGAACTATCACTAGATCTAAAACACGCGGCAATACCCGAAAGTTTCTAGTTTTAGATCTAGTATTAGTCCTAGTGTTAATTCTAATTTTAGTTCAATTAACACCGGTCGTGAAAGCCTTCGTACTTATACCCGGGTATTTATTTTCAATTGAAAATTCCTAATCCAAGATGATTATCTCAAGGATTTAAAATCTGTACAAAGGCAATGACCATTGGGAAGATAACCAAGTTTAATTTAAATATACAAAAACCTATAAAAATAAGAGAATAAATTCTAAATAATATTTAAAGTTTTGATCGCAATAACGTGATCCAATTTAAATTAAGTCAGATTCATCTAATAGCAAAGAAGCGGGTTTTTGAAAATACGTGTGGGATGAGTTGGGGGGGGGGGGGGAAGTGTTTTACAAGCAGTATCTAGTCTTTAATTGTCCGTTTAAACTTTTGATATGTTTGGTATCTTTGGAAGCAAAATTAAATTTTATTAACAGTCCCTCTAGAATAAAAATGTCTTCTGCCAGCAGTATTTTTATAATAATAATAATAAATCATTTATTGTTCATAACTTAATAGCAAAAACTTCTGTAACATTCTTAACATTTAAAAAAAAACTAAAGTATGACGGTGTTGTTCGACATTCCTTGTCGTTTTTCCACAAACACCAACAGCAACAAAAATATTAACAAAAGAAAAGAAATTATACAGAAAGAAAGTAACCTATTAATACAAAATAAATATATATATACAATTGCAAAACAGTAATCATAACAATAATTCCTGTAAGAAGTACTAATGCCTGATATTCTGTAAAGCGCATTGAGCCGAGAACAAAACTGTCCGGTATCGACGCCTAAAAACCCCAACGGACGTGCACAGTCCCATAACCTTAAAGATTTCATTCATTAATTGAGTAATTTTGTAAGAATAACATTTTTTGAAAAACTGCCGCTTATGTATAGGCGGTGTAAGTATTCCTTTATATCTTATATTAAGGGTGTGCACGTCCGTTCTGCACTGTATCTTTTGATAAAGGTAGGGAGGCCGCGCTGACACTATAATGTTGATGTAAGTTGTCGCACAATGCAATTTTCTACGATTTACCATGTTCAACCAATTTACTTGAACCAATTTGTGACTGATGTGTTCTCGCCGTCTTATCCCAAAAATAAGTCGAAGGCATGTATTTTGAATTTTTTGTATTTTGTTTGCTATTCGCTTTGAAAGAAAAGGGGGATACAAGGCATCTCCATAATTGAAAACTGACAGCACCAAGCTTTCACATAGCAAACGTCTACTGCTGCCAGACAGAAAATGACGAGCATTATAAATAATTTTCAATTGATTGTAAGCAGAACGGATCTTTTTATTGATGTATTCATTGAAAGTTAGGTTTTCATCAATGATCACACCAAGACTCTTCACTGGGTTTTTGCACGTCAATTGTTTGTCCCCCATTCTTATGTCGATTCTATCTTTAATCCTCTCTCTAAGTTTCTTTGGACTAAAAACAATAACGTCTGTTTTTGATTGGTTAAGTAACAGATTTCCATAAGAGTGTCCAGATCTCTCCTCCACCTCGTTCTCCCCAAAAGATCCATATAACTGTGTGTCATCTGCATACTGATGTATTTTACAGAAAGAGACAGATTTATAGAAATCGCATGTATAGATTGAAAATAAAAGTGGGGAAAGTACCGACCCCTGTGGTACACCAACCCCTACAGGTAACTTCTCAGACTCCCGGTCGTCCAAGCCAACGCACTGCATCCTACCGCCCAGGAAGCTGTTTAGCATGTTAATCGCCTTATCCTTCAAACCAATATAATGCAACTTTGCCAATAAAATTTTGTGACTTAAGGTATCGAAGGCCTTGGAGTAGTCAAGAAGGCAGAGGACAGTGGCTTTACCATCATCCATCGCTCTCACCACATCGTCCACGATATCTAGCAAAGCAGTAACGCAGCTGAAACCCTGACGAAAGCCAAATTGCCGATCGGGTAGAATGTTATTATTCATAATATAATCGTTTAGTTGTTCAAACAAAACCCTCTCCATCACCTTGGACAGAACCGGAAGAATACTAATCGGTCTTAGATCCGTCATCTTCTGTGGATTATTAATCTTGGGAAGGGGATTTATTAAAGATATTTTCCATGCTGCTGGAAAAAGACTAGTCCCAATTGCGCAATTTATAATATATCTAATATATGGTATAATATGTGGGCAACATAGTTTAATAGTTTGCATGTTTAATTTATCATGACCTGCGGCGTTACTCTTTATCCGTCGCATCGTTTCCTCCACCCCAACATCTTCAATCTCATTAAATTCAAAAACAGCACCACATATTGTTCCATTTAAATAATGATTATAGAGGTCTACATCATACTCCAAGGTACCTCCCCCTGCAAAATGTTTATTTAATTCATTCACGTTTCTGAGGTGTACGGGTATTGCTATCGGTTTTTTATTATAAAGTCTGGCCTTTCTTAGCGCAGGCCACTTATTATTCATACTTCCTATTTGTAATCCAAGATAGATTCCACGTTCTGTACGGATGGCTTCTGTGACTGTTTTTCTCATAGCTTTGTAAAAAACCCATTTATGTGGTAATTTAGATGCTCTAAAATCACGATATACTTTATCTCTAAGCTTTCGCATGGACCTAATAGTGTCAGTAATCCATGGTGACTGGGGTTTTACAAATTTACAGGTCCTTAGTGGACAATGCACCTTCAGAACACTAAGTATGGCGCTGCTTAGGAAATCTACCTTAGTGTCGACATCTGGCATGTCAAAAATACAAAAGAATGGAATCTTGTACAAATTCTCCATGAATCCATCATATTGAAAATTACCGAAACAGCGATTTAACCTTCAATATTTAACCTTCAATTAACAGTTTATGGACTTCTTACGTAAAGATTGTGCATTTTGTTGAATAATATTTAATATTTTTAAAGCATACTCAGTGAATTTGTCAACAATATCCAGTTTTTACAAACAGTTTTAGAAGTAATATCAAGTATTTTGGAAGCAATAACAAGCCAACTAAAAGCAGATCAAATTTTCTGGAAGCAATATTAAGTCTTCTAGAAGTATTTCCAATCCTCTTCTATAAGCAATACTAATGCCCGGTTTCTAGTACGTTATAGTATTGAGTAGATATCGGAGCGACAGTTATTGAATCGATATCTTTTATCGAGTCGATATCGCCTATTGGTGTTCTGGTAGGAACTGATCGACAGATATTGCACATAATAGTTATCAAACGGCTTTTGATAGTTTTCGTAAAATTATTTATTTATTATGTTTGAGATGAAAACTGGAAAGGCCGGCGAAGCATCCAGTAATAAATCATAATAAATAACATAACCCAATAATTTATTAACAAAAATAAAAAATTGCTGAACAAGAAATTAATAATAATGAAAATTAACAAAAGAAAATCAAATAACGAAAATTATTAGTAAAAGAACATAATTAACAAATAAGAAAACTTCTTAAAGTTGTTGATTTTGACATGACAAGCTCCAGAAGATGAGTGAAAAAACTCGAAACTGGTAGAGCAAAAAATAAAAAACAAATCCATCTAAAAAACATAGTTTTATTTAAATTCAACATCAATAATGTTTATCTCAAAAACGAATACAGATTTTCTAATTTGGATCTCACCATGACAAAATAGACACTTACCTTTATAAATTTTGGTTGTATCATTAAAATATCTCAAGCATTCTATTTTTGATTAACTTGTCAATTAACTTGAGATAGCCATAAATGTTCACATTGAATTTAATGATTTATATCTTAAAAACGAATAAATATTTTCAAGATCCGGTTACATCACGCGAAAGTAGACACTTTCCTCTATAAATCATGAATAATTCATTAAAATATCTTAAAAGTTCGATTTTCGTGATTTTTTAAAGCAAGATTATTAATTTCAAAAAATCATAAAAAAATAGGTTAACTTAAATAATCTTTATCTCAAACACGAATAAATATTTTCTAATTTGGTTCTCACCTTGACAAAATAGACACTTACTTTTATAAATTTTGAGTGCATAATTAAAATATTTCAAGAATTCGATTTTTGGTAATTTTTAATTAACTTGAGATAGCCATAAATGTTTACGTTGAATTTAATGATTTATATCTCAAAAATGAATAAATATTTTCAAGATCCGCATTCATCACGAGAAAATAGACACTTTCCTTTAGAAATCATGCATAATTCATTAAGATATCTTAAGAATTCGATTTTTCGTGATTTTTTAAAACAAAATTATTAATTTCAAAAAATCATAAAAAATAGGTTAACTTAAATAATCTTTATCTCAAAAGCGAATAAAAATTTTATAATTTGGTTCTCAAGAAGACAAAATAGACACTCACCTCTATAAAATTTGAGTGTATAATTAAAATATCTCAAGAATTCGATTTTTGGTGATTTTTAATTAATTTGAGATAACCATAAATGTTCACGTTGAATTTAATGATTTATATCTCAAAAACGAATAAATATTTTCAAGATCCGCGTTCATCACAAGAAAATAGACACTTTCCTTTAGAAATCATGCATAATTCATTAAGATATCTTAAGAATTCGATTTTTCGTGATTTTTTAAAACAAAATTATTAATTTCAAATAATCATAAAAAATAGGTTAACTTAAATAATCTTTATCTCAAAAGCGAATAAAAATTTTATAATTTGGTTCTCAACAAGACAAAATAGACACTCACCTCTATAAAATTTGAGTGTATAATTAAAATATCTCAAGAATTCGATTTTTGGTGATTTTTAATTAATTTGAGATAACCATAAATGTTCACGTTGAATTTAATGATTTATATCTCAAAAACGAATAAATATTTTCAAGATCCGCGTTCATCACAAGAAAATAGACACTTTCCTTTAGAAATCATGCATAATTCGTTAAGATATCTTAAGAATTCGATTTTTCGTGATTTTTTAAAACAAAATTATTAATTTCAAATAATCATAAAAAATAGGTTAACTTAAATAATCTTTATCTCAAAAGCGAATAAAAATTTTATAATTTGGTTCTCAACAAGACAAAATAGACACTCACCTCTATAAAATTTGAGTGTATAATTAAAATATCTCAAGAATTCGATTTTTGGTGATTTTTAATTAATTTGAGATAACCATAAATGTTCACGTTGAATTTAATGATTTATATCTCAAAAACGAATAAATATTTTCAAGATCCGCGTTCATCACAAGAAAATAGACACTTTCCTTTAGAAATCATGCATAATTCGTTAAGATATCTTAAGAATTCGATTTTTTGTGATTTTTTAAAACAATATTGTTAATTTCAAAAAATCATAAAAATTAGGTTATTTCAAATAATCTTTATCTCAAAAACGAATAAACATTTTCTAATTTGGTTCTCATCATGACAAAATAGACACTTGCCTCTATAAATTTTGAATGTTTCACTAAAATATCTCAAGAATTCGATTTTTGGTGATTTTTTATTAACTTGAGATAACCATAAATGTTCACGTTGAATTTAATGATTTATATCTCAAAAACGAATAAATATTTTCAAGATCCGCATTCATCACGAGAAAATAGACACCTTCTTTTAGAAATCATGCATAATTCATTAAGATATCTTAAGAATTCGATTTTTCGTGATTTTTTAAAACAAAATTATTAATTTCAAAAAATCGTAAAAAATAGGTTAACTTAAATAATCTTTATCTCAAAAGCGAATAAAAATTTTATAATTTGGTTCTCAACAAGACAAAATAGACACTCACCTGTATAAATTTTGAGTGTATAATTAAAATATCTCAAGAATTCGATTTTTGGTGATTTTTAATTAATTTGAGATAACCATAAATGTTCACGTTGAATTCAATGATTTATATCTCAAAAACGAATAAATATTTTCAAGATCCGCGTTCATCACGAGAAAATAGACACTTTCCTTTAGAAATCATGCATAATTCGTTAAGATATCTCAAGAATTCGATTTTTGGTGATTTTTTATTAACTTGAGATAACCATACACGTTCACGTCGAATTTAATGATTTATATCTCAAAACCGAATAAATATTTTCAAGATCCGCTTTCATAACGAGACAATAGACACTTCTCTATAAATTTTGAATGTTTCATTAAAATATCTCAAAAATTCTAGTTTTGGTGATTTTTGATTAATTTGGGATAACCATAAATGTTTACGTTGAATTTAATGATTTATATCTCAAAAACGAATAAATATTTTTAAGGTCCGCTTTTATCATGAGAAGATAGACACTTTCCTCTATAAATCGTGAATAATTCATTAAGATATCTTAAGAAGTCGATTTTTCGTGATTTTTTTAAAACAATATTATTAATTTCAAAAAATCATAAAAATTAGGTTAATTTAAATAATCTTTATCTCAAAAACGAATAAAGATTTTCTAATTTGGTTTTCATCATGAGAAAATAGATACTTGCCTCTATAAATTTTGAATGTTTCATTAACATATCTCAAGAATTCGATTTTTGGTGATTTTTTATTAACTTGAGATAGCCATAAATGTTCACGTTCAATTTAATGATTTATATCTCAAAAACGAATAAATATTTTCAAGATCCGCTTTCATCACGAGACAATAGACACTTTCCTCTATAAATTTTGAAATTTTCATTAAAATATCTCGAGAATTCGATTTTTGGTAATTTTTTATTAAATTGAGATAATCATAAATGTTCACGTCGAATTGAATGATTTATATCTCAAAAACGAATAAATATTTTCAAGATGCGCTTTCATCACGAGACAATAGACACTTTCCTCTATAAAATTTTGAAATCTTCATTAAAATATCTCAAGAATTCGATTTTTGGTGATTTTTTATTATCTTGAGATAATCATAAATGTTCACGTCGAATTTAATGATTTATATCTCAAAAACGAATAAATATTTTCAAGATGCGCTTTCATCACGAGACAATAGACACTTTCCTCTATAAATTTTGAAATTTTCATTAAAATATCTCAAGAATTCGACTTTTGGTGATTTTTAATTAACTTGAGATAACCATAAATGTTCACGTCGAATTTAATGATTTATATCTCAAAAGCGAATAAATATTTTCAAGGTCCGCTTTCATCGCCAGAAAATAGACACTTTTCTCAATAAGTCATGAATAGTTCATTAATATATCTTAAGAATTCGACTTTTCGTAGCTTTTTAAAACAAGATTAACTTAAATAATCTTTATCTCAAACACGAATTATGTTTTTCTAATTCGGATCTGACCATGATAGAATAGACAAAATAGCTATAGTTATAATGAATCATCATAGGTGAATTTAGTTAATGGCTAGAATTTTTATAATATGGATGTTTGGAAGAACTTGAAATTAATAAAAGCGACCTGAATTCCTTTGAGATTGGGATTCATTAATATTATCCCCAATTCCTTCTTCAAATATGGCAACATTTCCAATGCAGATATTGTATAAAACTACACATGCGGAAATTGATGTAAAAGTAAATCGTCTTACGTTTTAATCGCATTCTCATCGATAGGCAAGGAAATCTCCTTTTTAAAATTTCAAAATAATGCACAATGTTTAATTAAGCAAATATTTATGTAAATATAAATTAGAAAATAGAAACTATTACTTTTGATTGATATAGGTCATTGTCGTTAATCACACTTATCGAGTCGATATACGATATACTTGTTGCATGCGATATAGTTATCGAGTCGATATCGGTTCGATATCTCAGAAACCCAATGAACGGATATCGCTCAAATTATCGATCAACAGCACAATATCGGTTCGATATCGACATGTGAGTACGTACGAGAAACCGGCCATAAGTCTTCTGGAAATAGTATGAAGTTTTCTAGAAGCATTTCAAGACTTGTGTAAGCATTACAAGTCTTCTGGGAGCACTCCAAGTCTTTTGGAAGCAATTGCAAGCAATCTAGAAGTTCAAATTTTCTGAAAACAATATCAAACTTTCTAGAAGCATTTCAAGTCTTTTGGTAACAGATCAAGTCTTCTGAAAGTAATATCAAGACTTCTAACAGTAATAACAAGTCTGTTGTCTTGTAGGATATAAATTGACTCGTTAATAGACTTCTTTTAATCTGCTGTTAAGATGTGAGAGAGAGATTTTTACAGTTAACTACTGCTCTCAATCATCAAAATAACGTCAAGATTGTAGTAATTGAATCTACAAAAAGTATCAGAATGGGATAAAGTACAATAAGTGATGGATTTATTAATTCAAAGGGGATTTTTAAAGCCCCAGAATAAGACCAAGAGAGATAAATATATGGATAAAATAAAATAAAAGTGGAAAATTGGCCGTTGGGACCCCAAAACGTGCGATTAATGTATGGCCTTGTACATCAATCCTCGCCGATTTTGGGGGATTAGGATCAGGAGAAGTGGAAGGGTTTAGATAGATATTTATATAATGGAATCTTTGATATCTCTATCTGATCATTTAAACATTCTGTATTTAGTTCAGTTGCTTTGCATTTTTCAATTTTATAGCTTTCCAAGATATTGAGTCTAGTGCCCTTGTTACAATTGTGTAGTAGAGTTACATTGTTATCAATATTAAAATCGTGGTTATATAATAATAATTAAATGTCTCCCAAAGTTTGAATTTTGATTTCTTCTGTGTTCTTTTATTCTTTGATTAATTGATCTACCAGTCTCTTCAATGTATACTGCACCACAGGTGTTATATACCAATCTAATATATATATAATAATAATCCATTCGTAAAATCGAAGGACTTTTTCCAAAATATACCAATTACAAACTTCCAAAACATCTTACAGACACTCAAATAAAAAGAATTAAGATCAAACACATAAACAATGAAATTAATAAGCATCATAGAAACATAGGCTCATATAATAGAGAATTGAATTACATTTACCATACAATGACACAAAAAATGCATTACATAGAAATACAAGAAATCGTAAATCAAGCTGAAGATTTTGAGAGGGAGAAAATTACAAGATCGTGGAATACAAAACAAAAAAAAAAACTGGAAAAATTGAGAAATAGAAGGGAGGAGGAGAGAACGAACTTCAATGAAATCACTACTTTATCAAAGGTTCAATTTTCTGCCGACGAATGGCAATTATTAAACAAGGGACACAAATATACATTAACACCACAAACAAACAATCCAGTTAAGTTAGCCATCGATTTAGAAGTTGCTGCCAATAACATTCCAGAAGAAAATAATTTAAGAAAAGAACTAATAGAAATCATTAAAAAACAAATGAAAAACAAAATAAAATCAAAAAAGAAGAAGTAAAGGTCCTAGGTAAAATAAAACAAAAAATCTATTCAAATTCGTTAATAGTAACAAAAGCAGACAAAGTGCAGGTATAGTCATTTTAGAAAAGCCTCTATATATGTCAAAAACTTTGAACAAAATAATTTTATAAAATTAAATAAAATCCAACAACAATGTATACTGCACCCCAGGTCGTTAATCACACTTATCGAGTCGATATAGGTACTTGTTGCATGCGATATAGTTATCGATTCGATATCGGTCCGATATTTCCTATTGGCCCTTTCAGAAACTCAATGAACGGATATCGCTCGAGTTATCGATCAACAGCACAATATCGATTCGATATCGACATGTGAGTACGTACGAGAAACCGGCCATAAGTCTTCTGGAAATAGTATGAAGTTTTCTAGAAGCATTTCAAGACTTGTGTAAGCATTACAAGTCTTCTGGGAGCACTCCAAGTCTTTTGGAAGCAATTGCAAGCAATCTAGAAGTTCAAATTTTCTGAAAACAATATCAAACTTTCTAGAAGCATTTCAAGTCTTTTGGTAACAGGTCAAGTCTTCTGAAAGTAATATCAAGACTTCTAACAGTAATAACAAGTCTGTTGTCTTGTAGGATATAAATTGACTCGTTAATAGACTTCTTTTAATCTGCTGTTAAGATGTGAGAGAGAGATTTTTACAGTTAACTACTGCTCTCAATCATCAAAATAACGTCAAGATTGTAGTAATTGAATCTACAAAAAGTATCAGAATGGGATAAAGTACAATAAGTGATGGATTTATTAATTCAAAGGGGATTTTTAAAGCCCCAGAATAAGACCAAGAGAGATAAATATATGGATAAAATAAAATAAAAGTGGAAAATTGGCCGTTGGGACCCCAAAACGTGCGATTAATGTATGGCCTTGTACATCAATCCTCGCCGATTTTGGGGGATTAGGATCAGGAGAAGTTGAAGGGTTTAGATAGATATTTATATAATGGAATCTTTGATATCTCTATCTGATCATTTAAACATTCTGTATTTAGTTCAGTTGCTTTGCATTTTTCAATTTCATAGCTTTCCAAGATATTCAGTCTAGTGCCCTTGTTACAATTGTGTAGTAGAATTACATTGTTATCAATATTAAAATCGTGGTTATATGTAATTAAATGTCTCCCAAAGTTTGAATTTTGATTTCTTATGTGTTCTTTTATTCTTTGATTAATTGATCTACCAGTCTCTCCAATGTATACTGCACCACAGGTGTTGTATGCCAATCTAATATATATATAATAATAATCCATTCGTAAAATCGAAGGACTTTTTCCAAAATATACCAATTACAAACTTCCAAAACATCTTACAGACACTCAAATAAAAAGAATTAAGATCAAATACATAAACAATGAAATTAATAAGCATCATAGAAACATAGACTCATATAATAGAGAATTGAATTACATAAATCAAGCTGAAGATTTTGAGAGGGAGAAAATTATAAGATCGTGGAATACAAAACAAAAAAAACTGGAAAAATTGAGACATAGAAGGGAGGAGGAGAGAACGAACTTCAATGAAATCACTTACAACCAAGACTCCAACCCTTATAACTTCCACAGAAGAATCACAAATTTATCAAAGGTTCAATTTTCTGCCGACGAATGGCAATTATTAAACAAGGGACACAAATATACATTAACACCACAAACAAACAATCCAGTTAAGTTAGCCATCGATTAGAAGTTGCTGCCAAGAACATTCCAGAAGAAAATAATTTAAGAAAAGAACTAATAGAAATCATTAAAAAACAAGAAAAAACAAATGAAAAACAAAATAAAATCAAAAAAGAAGAAGTAAAGGTCCTAGGTAAAATAAAACAAAAAATCTATTCAAATTCGTTAATAGTAACAAAAGCAGACAAAAATGCAGGTATAGTCATTTTAGAAAAGCCTCTATATATGTCAAAAACTTTGAACAAAATAATTTTATAACAACTGCTTTTCACAATAAAGTAAAAATGACAATAAAAACAACACAGGAATTCCTTAAAGAACAAGAAATACCATTATATAACTTCCTCCCAATGAACCCAAAAACACCCTTATTATACTCGCTTATTAAATTACATAAGATAGACCTATCGATAAGACCTATCATCTCATCTACAAATTCCAGTAGCTATAAAATTTCAAAATTTATACTACAATTATTCAAAACATAGATTTTAAGCCTGAATACACGATTAATAATAAGAAAGAAATAATAAATCTGATACAAGATACTATATTACCAGCAAAATACACCATTTTATCATTAGATATAATAAATCTTTATACAAATGTACCAATTGCAGAAACACTTTCACTGGCCAAAGACATTATAAAAGATAAATTCAATATTGAGAATACCGAACACATCTTTAACCTATTAAAGATATGTACTGAACAAAATTTTTGTCAATTTAATTCTGAATATTATAAATATGAAGAAGGCTTGCCAATGGGTTCCCCTCTCAGCGGATTACTATCTGACATCTTTCTTAATAACCTAGAAAAAGCAATATTAGCTCCCAATAATCCTAACATTTTAATTTGGCGTAGATACGTCGATGATATTCTTATTATATGGAACAACAAAAATATTGAATCTATTCACTTTTTCCATTTCACCATCAATAAATTGCACAAGAACATTAACTTTACGATAGAGCTCGAGAATGACAGAAAACTTAATTTTTTGGATCTTACATTAATAAATAATGCCAATCAGATCACTTTCAATATTTATAGAAAGCCCACCCAGACGGACACAGTCATCCCTAAGAATTCTTATCATCACAAAACCCATAAGACAGCTGCTTTTAGAGCATTTATAAACAGATACTATAACACTCCATTATCAGAAATGGACAAAGAAAAAAAACTACACATAATTCACAAAATAGCAGAAAACAATGGATATAATAAATCAGATATACAATGTCTCATTCATAAATATTACACAAAACAACAACATCAAATATCATCTAGCTTACAACTTACAAACTCAAATAAAACGTACAGATCAATAGACTACCCTGGAAATATTAGCTTTTCAATCCAAAAAACCTTTCGTAAATATGGTATAAATATTTCATTCAAAATTAATGGTACTTTAGAGAAAATATTGATGAATGCCAAAGATTACAAAAGACAAAAAGAACACAGAATACAAAAATTAAATAAAAACGAAGTATATAGATTGGAATGTAACACCTGTGGTGCAGTATACATTGAAGAGACTGGTAAATCAATTAATCAAAGAATAAAGAACACAGAAGAAATCAAAATTCAAACTTTGGGAGACATTTAATTACATATAACCACGATTTTGATATTAATAACAATGTAACTCTACTACACAATTGTAACAAGGGCACTAGACTCAATATCTTGAAAAGCTATGAAATTGAAAAATGCAAAGCAACTGAACTAAATACAGAATGTTTAAATGATCAGATAGAGATATCAAGGATTCCATTATATAAATATCTATCTAAACCCTTCCACTTCTCCTGATTCTAATCCCCCAAAATATGCGAGGATTGATGTACAAGGCCATACATTAATCGCACGTTTTGGGGTCCCAACGGCCAATTTTCCACTTTTATTTTATTTTATTATTGTTATTTTATTTTATCCTTATATTTATTTCATTTTCTTTTCTTTTTATTCTCCCCTTTTTCCACATTTTCCTACCATATTTTATGTTAATATTTTTATTTTTTATTTTTATTATTTTCTATATCTTTACCAACTTATTCGAATAGATGACACCACCTTGCTGAATCTATATATATATATAACACAAACGAAAAGAAAATATGTATATATATATATATACAGGGTGTCTCACGTAACTGGTTCATTAGAACTTTTTTAGGTTCCACTATTCGTAGAGACTTGAAATTTTGGTAACATGGGTTGTTCATTCTGATCTATTAATCTAAAATATTTTCAAGATGGCCACCACTTCCGGTCTACCGGAAGTAGACCTCAACTTCGTTATTTTAAATGGAATGCTATAGTTTTTATTAAACCATCCAATTATACGTAAGAAAATATGTTGACTTTGATGACAGTTATTGGTACCTAGCGTTTTTTGTTTTCGAGTTATTTTGATTTTAAGTGTTTTTTGGCAAATATCACTATGCTATTTAAAAGCACATATCTCAGCCAACGTTAATTCAAAAACGTTTTGCATTGGTACGACAACTCTTCATATGCTGTTAAACAGATTGTCACTTGTTATATCAGTATATCTTATACAGGCTGGTTAAAAATTGAGTTACCGTTTCTCTGTATTCAATTGCGTGAAAGTCGAAAATTTTAAATGGAACGCCCTATATTTTCATAACCTATCAGAAAGGGAATTTAATTATCTACAAATTATCTATAAACATTCCTATACCTATTTATTATAGTTTTCTTGCTATTGAGGAATTTATCAAAATCATAGGTAAAATGCTAAAAACCGTTTGTGTTTTTGTTAGAAGGCCATGACATTTTGACAGTTTTTTGTTTAATTTATTTAAATTATTATTAGTATTATTGCCACAATGAACTGCGATTGAATAAACTTTAGATAGCTAGCTGTTATTTACAAAAAATAACCACATAAATACCGAATAAATGAAACAATGAAAACAACAATTTAATGACAAAAATTAAAATCAATGACATTAAAGAATCAAAAGCTTCAGGTTATAAAAATAAATTAAGGAATTTAATTCTCTACAAACTATCTAGAAACTTTCTTGTGCCTATTTGTTCTAGTTGCCCTCATATCTGAAAATTAATGGACGCATGCAATGCTGGAAAGTTTCTGGTTTTATGTTATAAAGCCATGGAGTTTTGTCAGCTTTTCATCCATATTTATGTTACTGTTGTCATTACTTAGTTGTCATCACTTACTTCTGTTAATGCCTTTGAATATCATGGCGAATTATTCCAACGACAACATTTTAAATTCGTTTTGTATTCATGCCGGATGAAATAAAGTTTTGGATAGGATCTGCTTCTTAGTTTTGGAAAGATCAAAATAACAAGAAAACATAATTCTCTATCACCAGCAGATTAAGATAATGGAATAAATGTTTTGTCATATTTTGTTGCTTTACCAAATTCTTCGATAAGAGGTGCTTCGATCGATTTAGATGAATAATATTTTCCAAGAAAGCACCATTAATAGATAAAGTGATCCCTCAGGACTATTATGCCCATCATTTTGACGAATATTATACGCCATATTATTGTTTTCCCGATTTGATAGGCTAAAAAGATATGGGGCGTTCCATTTAAAATTTTCGACTTTCTCGCAATTGAATACAGCGAAACCGTCATTCAATTTTTGACCACGCTGTATAAGGTACACTGATATAACAAGTGACAATCTATTTGACAGTATATGAAGAGTTATCGCACCAATGCAAAACGTTTTTGAATTAACATTGGCTGAGATATGTGCTTTTAAAGAGCATGGTGATATTTGCCAAAGAACACTTGAAATCAAAATAACTCGAAAACAAAAAACGCTAGGTACCAATAACTATTATCAAAGTCAACATATTTCCTTACGTATAATTGAATGGTGTAATAAAAACTATAGCATTCCATTTAAAATAACGAACTTGAGGTCTACTTCTGGTGGACCGGAAGTGGTGGCCATCTTGAAAATATTTTTGATTAATAGATCGGAATGAACAACCCACGTTACCAAAATTTCAAGCCTCCACGAATAGTGGAACCTAAATAAGTTCTAATGAACCAGTTACGTGAGACACCTGTATATATATATATATATATATATATTTTTCACCTAACTGGTTCAGTTAGGTGAGACACCTGTATATATATACCATTGCCATTTTTAACAATTTAAGTGTTTTGTTGTTAATTTTTAATTATTAAATTGAATGTTTTTCACGCAAAATATTGACAAAGTAAGTGAAAATTTATTTAATTGCTTGATATGTTACATTATTCATTTAACCATATAAAAATATGTAATTTTCTTTTTTTTTAATATTAATACATTATATCTTTTATAGATATAAAATAAAACCAGTAAAGGTACAGAGTTCTTATATTTAATCAGATTATTAGAAACTGGTCATAATGGATCTTATTAAACCTTATCATATAATTGAAATAACCTAGTTGGTGTGCATGAAAATTTGTTGGTATATCTACTCAACAATTTTCACTAGAAACATTTTTATCATTCCACGCTGAGATATTTTGGAGTGTCACATATTTCAAAATAAACAAAAATTCATTAGACACTGCTGTGTCTTGTTCTGGCTTTAAAAATCCCCTTTGAATTAATAAATCCATTACTTATTGTATTTTATCCCATTCTGGTACTTTTTGTAGATTCAATTACTACAATCTTGACGTTATTTTGATGATTGAGAGTAGTAGTTAACTGTAAAAATCTCTCTCTCACATCTTAACAGCAGATTAAAAGAAGTCAATTAACGAGTCAATTTATATCCTACAAGACAACAGACTTGTTATTACTGCTATCATCACGATATTACTTTCAGAAGACTTGACCTGTTTCCAAAAGACTTGAAATGCTTCTAGAAAGTTTGATATTGCTTTCAGAAAATTTTAACTTCTAGATTGCTTGCAATTGCTTCCAAAAGACTTGGAGTGCTTCCAGAAGATTTGTAATGCTTACACAAGTCTTAAAATGCTTCTAGAAAACTTCATACTACTTCCAGAAGACTTATGGCCGGTTTCTCGTACGTACTCACATGTCGATATCGAATCGATATTGTGCTGTTGATCGATAACTCGAGCGATATCCGTTCATTGAGTTTCTGAAAGGGCCAATAGGAGATATCGGACCGATATCGAATCGATAACTATATCGCATGCAACAAGTACCTATATCGACTCGATAAGTGTGATTAACGACCTGTGGTGCAGTATACATTGAAGAGACTGGTAGATCAATTAATCAAAGAATAAAAGAACACAGAAGAAATCAAAATTCAAACTTTGGGAGACATTTAATTACATATAACCACGATTTTAATATTGATAACAATGTAACTCTACTACACAATTGTAACAAGGGCACTAGACTCAATATCTTGGAAAGCTATAAAATTGAAAAATGCAAAGCAACTGAACTAAATACAGAATGTTTAAATGATCAGATAGAGATATCAAAGATTCCATTATATAAATATCTATCTAAACCCTTCCACTTCTCCTGATCCTAATCCCCCAAAATCGGCGAGGATTGATGTACAAGGCCATACATTAATCGCACGTTTTGGGGTCCCAACGGCCAATTTTCCACTTTTATTTTATTTTATTATTGTTATTTTATTTTATCCTTATATTTATTTCATTTTCTTTTCTTTTTATTCTCCCCTTTTTCCACATTTTCCTACCACATTTTATGTTAACCTTCGAGCGGGCGCGCTCTATTTTATAACACGAGCGGGCGCGCTGTGTATAAAATTTATAACACAGGTCCGTACCAATTTTATGATAACGGATTCGCATTAACAAGTATTAGGTTATTAAAAAAACACATTTTCCTATTTAATATGTATTTAAACGGCTGTTAAAAACATAAAATAAAATCAATGAAATAAATTAATTTTTTTAAATCAAAAAGCATTAATAAACTAATAAATAAATATTAAAAAAAGAAAACAAATTATTAAAAAATACACACATATTTTAATTTGAATCAGATTCATTTTTACAGTCTAAACAAATTACATCTACTACGGAATGTTTCTTACAAGTGAATGAAAAACATTTGGAACATTTCATTGACGCTGTTGTACGTATTTTCTGTTTTACACATGAAGGACAATGTCCACGTTTCGCTGAGGGTTCTCCGGTAGTATCCTTTTCTATGGATTGGGAGTAAGAGCTTAAAAATATTGCTATATCAGCTGGTAGTGATTTAATGGTTGATCTATACTGTAAGTGAGGTTTCATCAAACTAAATGATAGATTTTAAAAAAAAATTCTACGGGAGTTTGCCACATTTGGTTGTGAAAAATAATATAAAACGTAAGCATTTATACTAGCAATATTTAACAAATTAAAAAAGATGACACATGGTCATCTTTTAGTAATGCGAGTTACCGTGTAAGTGGCACACAATTTATCCACCGTGTCTACTCCACCTTTTGTTGAATTATAATCTATTATTATATCTGTTTTTTTTGTATCTGTATTAACTTTATCATCGTCGTGCATAGTGGAAAGTAAAATTACGGCTTTATTTTTACGTGGAACGTATGAAGTCAACATTTTATTTTTTTGAAATCCAAATAAAGTCGACGAAACAGGGCGAGTTTTATTTGGTAAAAATGCTGATGGGATTTCTTGTTTGTTCTTTTTTATTGTTCCAGTCAGTGTTAATTTCTTCTGTAACAAATAATCTGCTAGAGCTACGCTGGTATAGTAGTTATCAGTAGTAACATTTCTGTTTGAATTTTCTATTGGCTCTACCAATCGCTTTACAACATCCATCGGTTTATTAGATACCATATACGGACCATCTGGTTGCTTGCCACAATAAATTTCTAAGTTGTATGTATAAAACGTTTTCGCGTCACAAAGTGCATACATTTTTATCCCATATTTAGCGGGTTTGCTTGGCATATACTGTATCTATGCACATCTACCTTGGAAAGGATGTAACATTTCGTCTATTGTAACGAATTCACCTAACTTAAACGCTTGACTGTTTTGTAGAAATTTATCGAAGAAACACCGAATTGGTGCCAATTTGTCAGTTTTACGCCTATCGACTCTTGTAACCTTATCATCAAAGCGAACAGATCTCATCACTGCCCTAACCATTTGAATACCTGTTCCGTCACTGCTCCAAATCTCTTTAACATTGGCAAAATGCGATTTTTTAATACCAATTAAGAAAAGTATTCCAAAATAAGCCAATAATTCGTTAATATTGGTGTCTTGGATATCCCTGCTTCGTGTATAATTCCGGTTTAATCTCAGAGATTCTATATAATTATTTGTATATGCCACAATACTTTCAAGCATTATGACATCGATAATTTTTTGAAATAGTTCTAACTCACTAAGACTTTTTACACCACAAGTAGGAGCTGAAACTTCTTTTACTATGTTAATATTTTTAGTTCGACTTGATTTAACGTATTTTGATCTTTTCCACATAGTGACATTGTCTTTTCCAATATAAAAATCTTCCATATGTGTCTCAATGCTTTCTTCATCGTCTTCAGAAGAATTATCCTCTTCAGATGCGCTGTCAAAATTATTAACTTCAATTTCGTCATCACTTAAGTCACTTCCGGCTTCACTATCTTCTTCTTCTTTTTGCGGTTTATCAAATAGTCCTGTGTTGTTTTCAATGTTACTTTTAGATAATATTTCTTGTGCTGCCATTTTTTATTTATTATATTTTAAAACTTGTTATATTCAGCACAATCAATATTTTTGTCAACACAAAAACTTTAGAATAAAATGAGTTCTTTTCGTCCCAACGATACTTTACACAATGACTGTAATGTGGACCTCTTGTGGAAACTTATATATTGACAATTGTATTCTAAATATACCTCGAATCCTCCAAGGATTACGTACTCACAAAAACTAATCGTAAATAACACCTAAGAGTTAAATAAGACCCGTGCAAACAAACCCTCAAGATGTTTTAAAATTTAGTTTACGGTCCCAACATATCACTTATTTACAGGCAAAGAACCTTTGAAAATATTGATTTTTTATACAAACCAGCGAAAAAAATGAAAATATTGAAATATTAAAAAAAAATCCGAGTCCGACAAAACTTTCATTACGGACCTGTATTTTTCAAAAGTCCGCAAACAACCCGAAAACCTCGAAATATATGACTCGTAACATGTTTATAATATATTTACATCATAAATTTATCCTATAATATAAATACGGCCAAAAAAAATTATTAATCAGCAATTAAAGTGTAAATTTCTTATCTATTACACCTTTTTTATGCCATAAGAACGAAGACAATACCTTTTTTTTAATCTTCTCATCGTAATGTTCAAAGTACTTAGTTACACGAATACATTAGTGTTAAACTGCATAAAATGCATTATATAAGAAAATACACTGAAAAAATGAAGATTGTGATAAATTTGATAACAGCGCGCCCGCTCGAAGGTTAATGTTTTTATTTTTATAATTTTCTATATCTTTACCAACTTATTCGAATAGATGACACCACTTTGCTGAATCTATATATACAGTAGAACCCCTCATATCCGTCACCCATGGGACCGGAGCATGGTCGGTTACCAAAAAAGGTCGGATAATCCGAGGAACAACAAAAATGAACAAGACAAACATAAACGAGTACATATATTTAATTATGTATACAAATCCATGTATGTACATGTAAATTTATTTAAAAAAATCAGTTATATTTTTTTGTTTTAATCTACCAAGTCTTGCTTTAGCTGAGATATCTTTCCACTTTTTAATGCACAGCACATCCATCGGTGTTGCTTCTGGATGTTGCTCGACGTATTTCATTGCAATCTCGAAAGCCTCTGTAGCTGTCGTATGACTGATATTTTCAGGTTCTTCTTTTTCATCATCCGTTTCATCTTCCTCTGTTTCAACTTTAAAAACTGCGGATACGATTTGTTCATCGTTCAGATCCTCGTTAGTGACTTCAACTATGTCCCCTCCCAATAGCCACTCTTCTATATCCGCTGGTTGGATTTGGGCATCGATGGTCTGTAAATCTTGTAGAATTTCTGCTTCATCTGTATTTAAAGTTTCAGACTCATTAGAGATTGCGCTCTCACCTTCAATAATACTTGGCCATAGTTTTCTCCAAGATTTTTGTAGAGTGGTGATATTGAGTTCGTCCCAGGCTTGTGCGGCAATGTAAATGGCATCTTTTATATTAAAAGTCTTCATTGCCTCAAATAGGTTACTGCCTCCTTCCGTTTGCTCTAATAAGAAGCTGACATATTTTCGCCTGTATCTTTTCTTCAACCACTCAATAACCCCTTGATCCATAGGTTGGATTAAAGGTGTCACACGAGGAGGTAGAAACATAGCTTTGATGTTTCCCATTGTTAGTTCGTTTTCCGAAGGATGACTGGGAGCATTGTCAAGAATCAAGACTGCATTGAGTGGTAGATTTTTCATTTTCAAGTGTTTTTTTACATCTGGTACAAACTCTTCAAAAAACCACTGTTTAAACAAAGAACTGTCCATCCAAGCAGATTTTTGATTTTTATAATAAACAGGCAATGATGCCATGTTCACATGTTTGAACGCTCTGGGCTTTTTAGATTTTCCAATGACAAACAATGGCATTTTATGGTTTCCACTTGCATTACTACAAGTTGCAAAAGTTAGTCTATCCTTGGATAATTTTGTCCCTGTTACTTTTTCATTTTTTGCAGCAAGAGTTTTTTGTGGGAGCATCTTGTAGTTTAACCCTGACTCGTCTATATTATACACTTGATCCGGATGCATATTGTTTTCTTTAATAAAAACTTCAAATTTCTTCACGAACTCTTTGGTTGCGTCATCATCAGCTGATAGCTTTTCTCCAGAAATAACAACGTGACGTATACCATGGCGACGTTTCCATCGGTGAAGCCAACCTTCACTTGCACTGAAATTTTCCCCTTCCTCTCCTACTATTGTTTTATGTAAAATCGCTGCCTTCTCTTTAATTATAGGACCTGACAAAGGAGTTCCTTTGCGTCTTTCTTGGCAAAACCATATCCAGAGAGCATCATCTAAAACATCAAATTTAGGCTTTTTAAGCATCTTTCTATTTTTTAAACCCTCCTCCCCTTCCACTGTCATAGAGTACGATTCGATATTCTTTCTGTTTTTCCTCCAGTCTTTAATAGTTGTGACGCCTATTCCTAATTCAGGAGATAATTTTTGAACTGACTCGCCATTGTCTAGCCTCTGAATAACTTCCAATTTCTTCTGTAGTGTACATACAATACGTTTTCGTTTTTGTTGGGTAGCCATAATCACTTTTACTATAACAATTGTAAATATGCATACAATTGATATTCACAATGATGAACACAGTTGCGCAACCCTTGGCAAACATCAAGATTGAGCGAATCAAGTAATTCCCCGACGGAAAGTCGGGTCTCTTGGGATTCACAAAAACGTACATTAGAGCATTTGAACAAAATTGGGAGTAGGGAGGGGTGACGGATATCCCGAGGTCGGATATGAGGGGTTCTACTGTATATACCATTTTTAACAATTTAAGTGTTTTGTTGTTAGCTTTTAATTATTAAATTGAAAGTATTTCACGCAAAATATTGACAAAGTAAGTGAAAATTAATTTAATTGCTTGATATGTTGCATTATTCATTTAACCATATAAAAATATGTAATTTTCTTTTTCTTTTAATATTAATACATTATATCTTTTATAGCGTATCTGATGATGTTGATATGTGTGTTTGATAGCGTGTCGAAACATGTAAGAGTTCTTCTCTTACAGAGTTCTTATATTTAATCAGATTAGGTTATTTCAATTTCACAATTATAATAAAATATGCTATTATTAATTATGCTAAATTACTTATTACCCGTTTTACAGGTAGTATTAAAGTACCCGTACACGCGATTTTCTTCTGATCTGAACTTGTTACAACAAGATTATGTGACATATAAGAGCTTCTAAAAGTATCCGAATGAAAGTGTCCCCTTTAGGGCCGAATAATCGGATAAATAGTCGTTAATCGGCCCAACCTTACTTTTAATCTTTATATTTTAGATAGCCGAAGATGAAAATGATCACCAATGGGGCACAACAAACGGAAAAATCCACAAATTACGTTCGAAAAAAGGTCGAAGTATCGTCCATAAAAACCTCGAAGATAATTATGGGGCTGTAATCGTAGCGAATCACGAAGCTTTAGCGCAAGTTTTAGAAAACGTATGTTTTATACAATATACTTTTTCGCGATTAAAAAACAACTTTGTATTTAGATCCAACAAAATGCGCCGATCCAACCGGCTTTACGAGGTTTAAAATCTCTCCCAAATCTTCGTTGGACCGATTTTACGATTAAAAGTAGCGCCCAATCGGTTATAATCGGCCCGAGAGCTTTTCATCAAGCCATTTGGGGGTCTCAACATGTAACTCTCGTCATTTCAACCGGAACGGCATCAACGACGACTTTATCCTTGGGTGTTTATGCTTTAATGCCCGTGACGGAATTTAGCGATTTAATTCCCGTTCAATATTTACCAGAAAAACCCGGTGATGCAAGTATTAAACAACTTCAAGGTGAGTTTTAACATTTTTATGAGTTTTTATATAAACATAATAAAAATTAAACAATTTTTTTTCATTCAGCTTCTGTTGCGATACTCCCTTGGATGCAAGTTCACACAATCGAAAGTTATGGGGATCTATTAAAATCAAAGTCGAGTCAAATTGAAGATCATGGAAAAGACGCGAGCTTTATTCTATTACAATTAGTGAATTCATTGAAAGTTTTGCAAGCTCAAGGAATTGAGGAGCTGCCCTCATCTTTATCGACATTCGTTCTTTGCCGCGAAGTCGATAAAGATACTCACTATCGGATTTATGTTCTTCAAGGACTCGGAGAGGACGCAATTCGCAAAAACGACGACGACACCTTCATAACGTTATGCCAATGCGCGTCCAATGCCATGTTAAAGCTTCAAATTCCCACAAAAATCGCGTCTTTAATTCAAAATTTATTAAAGAATGAACGCGCCGTTTCGTTGACCCAAACGAAATCGGTGTTGGAGTTTTCTTTGTGGGGGCCTTCCGATGTCGCGTTGAGTAATAGCATTAAAGAGCGCGAACAGGCGCTACAAAGATGGTTGGATTTACAACGGGCAACCGTTTTACATGGATTGGTTTGCACAAAAGTCCAATTGAATGTTTATGAAGAGTGCCATTTGTTGTTTTTGGTGAGAAGCACTGCTAGAATGATGTCTGATGCTTCTTTATTGCTGGAGTCGAGTAATAAACAAAATGGGGCGAATTTAAATGGAATTAAATCATAATTAATTGAGTACTATTTTTTTATGGTTAATAATCGAACTAACAAAAAATTGTTTTGGTTGATTTAAAAATGATGACTTAATCGGGAAATAATTTGTTGCCAAATTTTTGATTATTAAAATGTATTGCCATAGAATTTACAATTATATTAACTAATTATAACTTAATTGTAAATAGAAATAATTTATTGTTTAGTTATTTACCGGATTAAGTAAATATATATTTGGTTGTTTTTGCTATATTATTTTGTATGTATAAAATAAACATATTTTTGTACAGTAATCCTGAATTATTAAATCCTGAAAATAAATAAATAGCTTTCAATTACTAATTGGAGCATCTAATTTCTAAAAGTGAAGTCAATTTGAAAATATCTCACTTAGTTTTTGAGATATAATCTTCCGAACTTAATTCGGATAGAATATAAAATATTATCATATACTAAGTG
The DNA here is from genome assembly GCA_036711965.1 of Onthophagus sagittarius. Taxonomy (NCBI): domain Eukaryota; kingdom Metazoa; phylum Arthropoda; class Insecta; order Coleoptera; family Scarabaeidae; genus Onthophagus; species Onthophagus sagittarius. The sequence goes on along the minus strand of JASERS010000010.1, from coordinate 25,995,208 downwards.
ATATTTAAAATTTTTATTTACGTCTTTACCGATTTCAGTAATTACATTACCATCTTCAGAAGAACATCTATATACAGGTGTCTCACGTAAGTGGTTCATTAGAACTTTTTTGTATTACACTTTTCGTAGAGGCTTGAAATTTTGGTATCATAGGTTGTTCATTATGAACTATTAATCCAAAATATTTTCAAGATGGCCACCACTTCCGGTCTACCGGAAGTAGACCTCAACTTCGTTAGTTTAAATGGAATGCTATAGTTTTTATTACACCATTCAATTGTACGTAAGAAAATATATTGATTTTGATAACAGTTGTTGGTACGTACCGTTTTTTGTTTTCGAGTTATTTTGATTTTAAATGTTTTTTGGCAAATATCATCATGGTCTTTACAAGCCCATATCTCAGCCAACGTTAATTCAAAAACGTTTTGCATTGGTAAAATAATTTGTCATATGCTGTTAAATAGATTGTCACTTGTTATATCAGTGTACCTTATACAGCGTGGTCAAAAATTGAATTACCGTTTGGCTGTATTCAATTGCGAGAAAGTCCAAAAATTTTAAATGGAACGCCCCATATCTTTTTAGCCTATCTAAACGGGAATTTAATTCTCTACAAATTATCTATAAACATTGTTATACCTATTTATTATGGTTTTCTTCATATTGAGTATTTTATCAAAATACTACACAAAATGCTGGAAGCTGTTCGTGTTTTTATTAGAAGGCTATGATATTTTGACAGTTTAACGTTTAATTTATTTAAATTATCATTGGTATTATTTCTAGAATGATCTGCGATTGAATAAACTTTAGTTTGTTAGCTTTTATTTGCCAAAAATAACCAGCAGAAGAACGCATAAATGAAACAATGAAAAACAATAATATGGCGTAATATTCGACGTAATGATGGGCGAAATATTCCTAGAGAGTTCAGTTTATTTATTTGCGGTGCTTTCTTGTAAAATATTATTCATCTATATCGACCGAAGCACCTCTTACCGAAGAATTTGGTAAAGCAATAAAATATGACAAAACATTTATTCTATTATCTTAAGCTGCTGGTGATAGAAATTTACGGTTTCTTGTTATTTTGATCTTTCCAAAACTAAGAGATACGTCTCTTATCCTATCCAAAACTTTATTACACCCGCCATGAATATAAGACGAATTTAAAATGTTGGCGTGGGAATAATTGGCCATGATAGTCAAAGACATTAACAGCAGTAAGTGATGACACAACTAAGTAATGACAACAACATGCCCTGTTCACTCTTATACAATATTACCTACTCTTTTTAAATAGTTAAGGGGCCAATCACCTGTGGCGCTTTCAACAGTTTGATGTTTGACGAAATGTCAATAGAACCATCATTATCATACTATCAAAAAAACAGATCGCATAATATACTCGGGTTTGAGGATTGTGATGATGGTAGAACAAAAAAGTTTGCTAATCATGCAACGGTGTTTATGGCCCGGGGATTGCGGAAAAATTTTGTATTAATTGTACAGCAATAAAAATGTTGATTGATGAGACAAACCGAAAATTTGCGGAAAAAGAAGTTGAAAACAGATAGTTCGGTTTTGATGTTGATGGTTTGTGGAGGAGGTCCTATTGTTTGATGGCCCTGTTCTGCTTAAAGATTTGAGAAATAATTTACTAGAATACATTAAGTTTCAATGGAGAATGGGACAACAAACAGCTTCCTGGCAGGACATTATTAACCCTCCAGTACACGCGCATTTTTTTTTTTTGACGTGAGTGCTCGCACCGGACTGAGAGTCCGGGTTTCTTTGCCAAATAAGAGATTTGTATTAAACTCCCTAGATTACTAAAGTACCGCGGTTCATGATATCTATGTATTCAAACGATTCGAGCCAAAATGGTGATTTGACAACATGTCAGTGACCAGGTGTACGAATAGGGAGTTTATGTGTGAGAAAAACGTTTTGCTCCGTCCCCGATTCGAGACCAATATTAAACTTCACCTTTCGTTTCTTCGGTGGCTGATACTGCTTAAAACAAACTTGATAAGCTACCAGGAGCCTTGAACTGCTTTCAAAAATGTTGATACTACCTCTGGAAGACTTGATAATGCTTCTAGAAGCCTTAACATAGCTTTCAGAAGGCTTGAACTGCTTCCACAAGATTTTATACTGCAGCTGAAAGACTTGATACTATTTCTAGAAGATTTTAAATGATTCCAAAAGACTTGATACCGTTTGTAAAACTACTGGCAAAAAAATGTTTGAAAATGCAAAGTCTTAAAGAAGACATTTTTATTGCAAAAGGCACGAAATTGTTAATACAATTTGATTTTGCTTCCAAAATACCAAATACTGCTAGGATACAAATTGTTTATTTCAAAAGTTCAAAAAATTTCAATTATAGACCAAATATTGCTTGTGAAGGTGTAAGCACTGTTGATATAAGGCATTTCTATTGCAAATTAACCATATGCGCCAGATACATGGACGTTTTTCATGTCACTTTTGTTTTGAGAACAGTCATTCGTCGTTTGAATCTTTTCCCAATTCAGTTTTTTCACTATCCAGCACCCATACTTATTTTCAAAAACCGGCGCTTATGAAGCTACGAAGATTGTGTTAGATGAACCACTGACGATCTAAAGATAAATCAGTTAGCTGCAGAATTCTTCGAATCCTCTATTTGGGCATCGTAAATCTTACACAAATTGCTGGCTCTGGTCCTAAAAACGCTTTAGCACTAGCTCATCTGCCGTTTCATTGGCAGCACTTCCAGAGTGACCTCAGTGTAGTTAAAACGACGAACCGTTTGAGCCATCTGTATTTCCACACAAATTTTGATAATCCTCTACTTGATTTCGAGCTTTGTGGAGATGAGTTACTCAGCTTGTTTTCTCATTCAATCCCAAGATTATTCCTCACTTGCGCAATCAGTAATAAAAGAGTCCAATATAATTATATTTACAAACTCACTTCTACAGTATTATATATTTAGAAATCTGAAACTAGCAACTAACGCCATTAACAACGACAACATTCTGATCTGAAATAATACTTTGACGTCCTTCAACATCGGCAAATACAGAAAAAAGGGATTAACTAACTAGAAACTGACGAAATGACCTATTTACCTTTTTTAGCTGTTTCCACCAAAACTTATTTTCGAAAGTAAGTCCTTTTTTTGTAGACAAGAACGGATGATATATTCAAAAAAAATGTTAACTTGAATGGTTGCAGTCCGCCGAACCAGCGGTTGCAAATTGCTAAAAGACTCTGTAAGTCGATAATTAAACTTGCAGGAAAAGATTTTATTAATCATAAAATCGTGGCTAAGAGAAAATACTGGAAATTATTTGACAGCAGACTTGCAGGAAAAAAACTTTATGACTAAAGTGGCTAAGAGAAAACACAGGAAATTATTTTCAGGATTCTGAGATGACCGCTAGTAGGTGCAAATACCATCTTTAATGTCTTGAAATCTTAACAATTAAACAATTAGTCATCTTAGGAATGGTATCTCAATTTTAAGATACTTGTACATTTCAGTTTCAGTCCAGTCCCAGTATATTCCGGGTTCATGCCGGGATTTCATGAAAGAAGATTTATCGTTTAGAAGTCTGGGAGCATTAAGAAAGATTTGTAATGAAAATACGATTGGCACCAAATAAATTAATTTTCTGGAAGCATTTCAAGCCTTATAGACGCAATGTCAAGTATTCTGACAGCAATATCAAATCTTTTGTTAGCATTCCAAATGTTTTGGAAGCAATTTAGATCTTCTAGAAGCAATATTAAGCCTACCTGAGCCAACATCGAGACTTTTGTAACCATTTTAAATTTTCTAGAAGTGGTATCAAGTCTTCTGGAATCTTCTCGAGTCTACTGAAAGCATTTCAAATCTTCCAGAAACAGTATAAAGTCTTACAGGGGCTATATCTAATCTTTTGGAAGCATTTTAAAATATCTAGAAGCAGTATCCTGTCTTCATTATTAAAATCTTCTAGAAACAGTATCAAGTCTTTTGGAAACTTCTCAAGTCTTCTGAAAGCATTTGAAATCTTCTGGAAGCAGTATAAAGTCTTACAGGGACAGTATCAAGCCTTTAGGAAGCATTTTAAAACATCTAGAAGCAGTATCAAGTCTTCTGGAGTCTTCTGAAAGCATTTCAAGTAATTTTGAAGTATTCTAAAAGTAAGCATAAGGTCTTCTGAAAACATTGTAAGTCGTCTGGAAGTATTGTAAGTCATCTGGAAATATTTTAAGTCTTCTAGAAGCAGTATCAGTCTTCTGGAAACATTCCAAATATTCTGGAAACCATATCAAGTTTTTTAGATACAACATCAAGTCTTCTGGAAGCATCTTAAGTCTTCTAACAGCGACATAAAGTACTTTGGAAGCATTGTAGGTCGTCTGGACACACTTCAAGTCCTCTAGATGCAATATCAAGGCTTCCAAAAGCGTTGTAAGTCATCTGTAAGCATTGTAAGTCGTCTGGATGCATTGTAAGACATCTGTAAATTCATCATTTTAAGTCTTCTAAAAATATCAGTCTAGAAAGTCTTCTGAAAGCAAGATAAAGTTTTCTTAAGACTTAAATTATGAAAAGCTTCACTCTTCACCTTCAAACAGTACTTTCCTTCGCTATCGTATTCATATTCGTATTTTACTGTGTTGTACACTAAGAAATTTTTGACACTAAAATGACATAATTATGTCGGTAAAAAAGTTGCCTTTTCTGTTAAACAATAGAGGGTGCAGAACCCGGAGTGAGAGTCCGGTGCGTGTACCGAACTGTTAAGTTATATAATTTAGATGATGGCGACTATGACAGTAGGATGCTGTACAAATTAACAGAGGCACATGTCCTAAAACCAAAGATAAAAAAAAAACTAAAGTCAAACTGAGTGATCCAAGTGATCTCACATAGGGTTTCATCCACAATGAGAGGACTGGTCAAGTTTGGTAAGTTTTTAATTAATCATTGCATTAATTAAAAACATAATTTAATGTTGTTTCAAGTATTGCTTTCTATTAATATTAGAAAAAACTGTATATAACTTTTTATACATATTTCTATCATATTTAAAGGTAATTTCTGTACTTTAGGTACTTGTCTGCTAGATACTGCATTAGACACTGCGGATTTCTTACTACCCTACATGCCGCAGAGGGAAAACCTTCAAAGGGTGCAGTCATAAAGTCGTCGCCCCATTTGGTGTTTTGCGAGGAAAGGCTATCAAAGTCTTAAACTCCATGAAAATTATAAAACCAGGGGACAAACATCTGTCTCCCCTACAATAAAAAATTGGACAGCAACCTTGAAAGGTTTAAAATATATTTGGGTACAAATGAACAAAAAATGGGCTTAAATATCTTCTGAGGAAGTTAAACCAAGATCCCGTTGAAAATTTTCTTCCTGCATACGAAACCACGGGGTCAGGAACATAAATTCGACAGTGGACGCTTTTATAAGAACCAAGAATCGAGAGAAGAAACATGTGTATCAGAAGAGGAAGGTGAAGAAGAGACAAGGATCCACGAAAATACGTATTGCAACACTTCTCACCTTATTATTCAACACCACTTTTATATGGCAGGCTATTTTGTTGAAGCCATCTTAAAAATTGTTAGAGGCTACAAAATTTGCAAACAAGATCTTATTTCAACATGTTATAATAATTTTAAAACGAAAATAGTGGTTAGGTTGTTTCACATCAAAATAAACATGAATGATAATTAATACTAATTAGATAACTGTTTTGATGTATTTAGTGTAAATACCATGATGTTACGATATATTTTATATAAGATTTATCCCAGAATTGCTGTGCGATATAATTAGTACATACGTTTTGTCTGTTGTTAATACTAAATATACTAAATATATATACTAATACTATATATACTACTAATACTATATACATCTATTACGTTTTGTCTGTTGTTAATACTAAATAGAACAACTCCAAAAATCTGCTATACAGAAAGAATCATTAATCCTTTCATTTGATATCACAAACTTATATACAAATATACCCATAAAGGAAGCTTTAACTATAATAAAGGAGTTTTTACACAATAGAATGGATAATAGAAATGATGTCGATAATATTCTCAAATTATTGCATATCTGCACTGAGCAAAACTTTTGTAGATTCGATAATAAAATATATGAATTTAATGACGGTCTCCCAATGGGATCACCGCTCAGCGAACTTATTTCAGATATATTTTTAAATAAATTAGAGGCAGATCTTATTGTAAATCCAATAAACCCACATCATGAAAATATTATCACATGGTTACGTTATGTTGATGACATTTTAGTTGTAACTAAGACAAATGATACAAAAATGATTAATGACCTACATAAATACGTAAATAACCTGCACAGAAACATAAAGTTTACTTTGGAAATGGAAAAAGACAAGCTAAACTTTTTAGATTTTACGCTAATCAGAAAAGAAGATAGGATTGAGTTCGACATATACCGGAAACCGACACAGCACAACAAAATAATTCCGCATGATTCATACCACGATTATACACAAAAGTTAGCAGCATTAAGATCATATATACACCGAGCCTTTAATTCAGAACTAAGTCAGAATAATTTTGAAAAGGAAGTATCAATAATACAAATTATAGTAAAAGATAATAATTTCCCCGAAAATACAGTACAAAAATTAATAGACAAAAAACATAATAAAATAAATTTAAAACAAATCTCATCCTTAGACAAGACTATCGATAATAACAAGTTAGATAAATTTAAAACAATAAGTTACCCAGGTACCATATCACACAAATTGAAAAAACTTTTCAAAAAATATAACATAAATCTAACATTCAAAACTACACACACTATTCAAAATATTCCTGATAATAGTAAAGACAAATTTGATATCTTACAAGAAAGCGGTGTATACCAAATAGAATGCAATAGTTGTCAAGCTACATATATCGGAGAGACCGGACGTAATTTCAAAACAAGGATCAAAGAACATTTAACGAAAGAAAATTCGGCATTTGGAAAACACTTACTTTTTAACAACCACGAATTTAATATAGAGAAAAATACAAAAATATTACACAAGAAAAATAAAGGCTATTTATTAGAATTACTCGAAATGTATGAAATAACTAAATTTAAAAAAACAAAATCCGGATAAAATAGCATTAAATGAACAAATAAACCATATTACCCCTCCATTATATAATAATTTAAAAAATCCTTTCAAAAATCTTTAAAACCACTTTCCATCTCTATATTCCTTAAAAACAAGTTTTAGTTGTCCTCGTGATACCACGGTGATGTTGTATTGTAAGAAATATATGTTTGTGAATACTTAAAATGTATTGTGATTGTTTTAACTTTTAATTTGTAAACTGACAAAGTAGACAAAAAATTCTCTTTTATTTTTAATATGTGAACCTCTTTATATATAGATGTTCTTCTGAAGATGGTAATGTAATTACCGAAACCGGTAAAGACGTAAATAAAAATTTTAAATATCACTTAGTATATGATAATATTTTATATTCTATAACATATTAGTGATAATGGATAAAAACATAACTAAATTAATTCGGATATTTCCAATATTTTGTATAAATTTAAATATTCTTGAAAACAACAATTTTTTAGGAAAATTGTTATGAAATTACTTTCAATTACTAATTAGAGCATCTTCTTTCGAAAAGTGACGTCAATTTGAAAATATCTCACTTAGTTCTTGAGATATAATCTTTTGAACTTAATTCGGATTTTTCCAATATTTTGTATAAATTTAAAAATTCCTGAAAAATAGATTTTTTGAAAAATTGTTATGGAATTAGTTTCAATTACTAATTAGAGCATCTATTTTCTAAAAGTGAAGTCAATTTGAAAATATCTCACTTAGTTCTTGAGATATAATCTTCTGAACCTAATTGAGATTTTTCCAATATTTTGAATAAATTTAAAAATTTTTGAAGAATTGATTTTTTAGAAAATTGTTACAAAATTGGTTTCAATTACTAATTGGAGAATCTAATTTCTAAAAGTGAAGTCAATTTGAAAATATCTTACTTAGTTCTTGAGACATAAACTGCTGAACTTAATTGCGATTCTTTCGATATTTTGTATAAATTTTAAAATTCCTGAAAAATTGATTTTTTGGAAAATTGTTGTGAAATTACTTTCAATTATTAATTAGAGCATCTACTTTCTAAAAGTCAAATCAATTTGAAAATATCTCACTTAGTTCTTGAGATATAAACTGGTGAACTTGATTGGGATTCTTTCGATATTTTGTATAAATTTAAAAATTCCTAAAAACTCTATTCTTAGGAAAATTGTTATGAAATTAGTATCAATTACTAATTAGAGCATCTACTTTCTGAAAGTGAAGTCAATTTGAAAATATCTCACTTAGTTTTTGAGATATAAACTGCTGAGCTTAATTGGGATTCTTTGATATTTTGTATAAATTTAAAAATTCCTGAAAACTCAATTTTTAGGAAAATTGTTATGAAATTAGTTTCAATTACTAATTGGAGCATCTACTTTCTAAAAGTGAAGTCAATTTGAAAATATCTCACTTAGTTCTTGAGATATAAACTGCTGAACTTAATTGGGATTCTTTCGATATTTTGTATAAATTTAAAAATTCCTAAAAACTCTATTTTTAGGAAAATTGTTATGAAATTAGTATCAGTTACTAATTGGAGCATCTACTTTCTGAAAGTGAAGTCAATTTGAAAATATCTCACTTAGTTTTTGAGATATAAACTGGTGAACTTAATTGGGATTCTTCCGATATTTTGTATAAATTTAAAAATGTCTGAAAAATTGATTTTTTGGAAAATTGTTATGAAATTACTTTCAATTATTAATTAGAGCATCTACTTTCTAAAAGTCAAGTCAATTTGAAAATATCTCACTTAGTTCTTGAGATATAAACTGGTGAACTTGATTAGGATTCTTTCAATATTTTGTATAAATTTAAAAATTCCTAAAAACTCTATTTTTAGGAAAATTGTTATGAAATTAGTATCAACTACTAATTGGAGCATCTACTTTCTGAAAGTGAAGTCAATTTGAAAATATCTCACTTAGTTCTTGATATATAAACTGCTGAACTTAATTGGGATTCTTCCGATATTTTGTATAAATTTAAAAATGTCTGAAAAATCTATTTTTTGAAAAATTGTTATGGAATTACTTTCAATTATTAATTAGAGCGTCTACTTTCTAAAAGTCAAGTCAATTTGAAAATATCTCACTTAGTTCTTGACATATAAACTGGTGAACTTAATTGGGATTCTTCCGATATTTTGTATAAATTTAAAAATGTCTGAAAAATCGATTTTTTGAAAAATTGTTATGGAATTACTTTCAATTATTAATCAGAGCATCTACTTTCTAAAAGTCAAGTCAATTTGAAAATATCTCACTTAGTTCTTGAGATATAAACTGGTGAACTTGATTAGGATTCTTTCAATATTTTGTATAAATTTAAAAATTCCTAAAAACTCTATTTTTAGGAAAATTGTTATGAAATTAGTATCAATTACTAATTGGAGCATCTACTTTCTGAAAGTGAAGTCAATTTGAAAATATCTCACTTAGTTCTTGAGATATAAACTGCTGAACTTAATTGGGATTCTTCCGATATTTTGTATAAATTTAAAAAAGTCTGAAAAATCTATTTTTTGAAAAATTGTTATGGAATTACTTTCAATTACTAATTGGAGTATCTACTTTCTAAAAGTGAAGTCAATTTGAAAATATCTCACTTAGTTCTTGAGATATAAACTGCTGAACTTAATTGCGATTCTTTCGATATTTTGTATAAATTTAAAAATTCCTGAAAAATCGATTTTTTGGAAAATTGTTATGGATTAGTTTCATTTACTAATTGGAGCATCTACTTTCTAAAAGTGAAGTCAATTTGAAAATATCTCACTTAGTTCTTGAGATATAAACTGCTGAACTTAATTGGGATTCTTTCGAAATTTTGTATAAATTTAAAAATTCCTGAAAAATCGATTTTTTTGGAAAATTGTTATGGATTAGTTTCATTTACTAATTGGAGCATCTACTTTCTAAAAGTGAAGTCAATTTGAAAATATCTCACTTAGTTCTTGATATATAAACTGCTGAACTTAATTGGGATTCTTTCGATATTTTGTATAAATTTAAAAATTCCTGAAAAATCGATTTTTTGGAAAATTGTTATGAAATTAGTTTCAATTACTAATTGGAGCATCTACTTTCTAAAAGTGAAGTCAATTTGAAAATATCTCACTTAGTTCTTGATATATAAACTGCTGAACTTAATTGCGATTCTTTCGATATTTTGTATAAATTTTAAAATTGCTGAAAAATTGATTTTTTGGAAAATTGTTATGAAATTACTTTCAATTATTAATTAGAGCATCTACTTTCTAAAAGTCAAGTCAATTTGAAAATATCTCACTTAGTTCTTGAGTTATAAACTGGTGAACTTGATTAGGATTCTTTCAATATTTTGTATAATTTAAAAATTCCTAAAAACTCTATTTTTAGGAAAATTGTTATGAAATTACTATCAATTACTAATTGGAGCATCTACTTTCTAAAAGTGAAGTCAATTTGAAAATATCTCACTTAGTTCTTTTCCAATATTTTGTATAAATTTAAATATTCGTGAGAGTTCGGGTTAAAACCGTTAAAACGTAAGTGAGTGCGGACGTGTTCTTGCAGCTGTGACAAACGGGCCCACTTTTTATGCGTGAAACCACGTGCGAATATAAAATAAACAATTTATTCGAACGAAAACACAAATTTATACATATAATAAAAGAAAATAAATAAGAATCCATTAGTCTCCCGAAAGGGAGACTAATACAAACAATGGCATCATCATCCAAAAGAAAAGCTGATGAACTATCTCCCCCAATTGAGGACAACCAAAAGAAATACAACTAGAATCCTAACCAACTAACTACTTCTAACAGATTTCTCCCTCTACAAAACCTGGAAGAAACCGGGGAAACATCACAACATTCACCCCAAAATTAATCAATTAAAATACCACCGATTCACCTTCCAGGTATAAAAAATTACAAAGAAATAGTAGGAGATTTATCGAAATTAAACATTACAAAGTTTACTACTAATACAACTTACAACTCACTCAAAATTAACTTGACAAACATAGACGACTACAGAAAACTTGCCAAATTTTATAATGAAACCGCAGTTAAATATTTTACATATAAAGACCCAAATGAAAATTTTATAGCAGTGGTGATTAAAAATTTACCTGTCTCAATCACTGTACAGGAAGTAGAAGATGAACTTACTCGACTAAAGCTACCCATAAAAAAATTGTTAAACAAAAATAAACTTCCCATACCCATTTGTGCCATAGACCTCACTGCAAATGACAAAGGTCGTGAGATATTTGAAATGAAAGAAATACAACATGCAATTATAGAGGTAGAATACAGAAAAAAACAGCCAGGTTTACCACAATGTCATAGATGCCAAAGATACGGACACACCAAAAATTATTGTACATTGTCTCCAAGATGCGTTAAATGTCAAGAAAACCATCTAACTAAAGATTGCACTAAATCAAGAAAAGCATCACCACAATGTGTAAACTGCCAAGGGGATCACCCAGCTAATTACAAGGGTTGCACATATTATAAAAACTTAAAAGCCAAAAATAAACCCAATGTAACACATACTCCCAATCAATCAACATCAAGTAGTTCAAGAACATTTACCAAAACTTCCAATCCCACATATCCTTCCCAATGCTACGCGCAAGCAACAAACCCAAATCACTCCTCTAACTATACCAACACTGAATCAGTTATAACAAACATACTAAAATCCCTAATGAATTTAATATCTCCTTATTTAGTACAAATTAAAAATTTTATCACAACACACATAATTTCCAAAACATTCAATGTCTAATCAACCAACTATACGTAATCTAACACTTCTTAATTGGAATTCAAACGGTATCAACAAACAGCGAGTCATCCTTATTGACTTCTTAGCAAGGCATAACAGATATAGCATGCGTAACCGAAACACATTTAAGTCAATCAGAGAAATTCAATATACCAGGTTTCAAAACCTATCGCAATGACAGACAACACAGAATCGCTTCAGGGGGAGTAGCTATATTTGTTAAAAAACACCTAAAACACTGGGAAACGACACCTTGTAATTATAAAAATCTTGAAACAATATCAATAAAAATTGAAACACAAAATAAAACAACAATTAAAATGACAGCAGCATATAGACAATCAAATAAAGTAATTCTGGAAAGTGATATTGAATAGATGTTCAATATCAATGAAAGTATAATAATTATCGGTGACTTAAATAGCTAGCACCAAACATGGGGATGCAGACCTTCTAACCCTGCTGGAGAAAAACTATGGAACTTGTCTAACATATATAATTTTCAAATATCAGCTGCAACTGATTACACGTATTATCCGTATAGGTCAGATCATCAACCAGATATATTAGATATTCAACTAAGTAAACATTTTTATAAAACGACTCAACAATGCGTTATACCAGAATTAGACTCAGACCATCTCCCGGTAATAATTAAGTATGATACAACACCCACCATAATCCCAAGACAAAATTCACTTATTAATGGTAAAATAGACTGGAAGCTATTTCAAAACAGATGTACAATAAATTTAAATAATAATGCCCTCCTGACCACAGAAGAACAAATTAATGCACGAGTATCCGAAATTACAATTGCTATCATTAAGAGTGTAGTACAAGCAACCAGTAAACTACCTATACAAAAACGGCGAATGCACAACCTCAAATGAAATTCTGGCATTAATTAAACAAAAGCACAACGCTCGTCGAGAATGGTAACGCTACAGAAATCCAGAAGCCAGAACATTATTTAACCGATCTCATCGAGTAAAAAGAGATTTAGAAATACACCGCCTTGAGTCATACCAACAATACATATCCAATACTAATCCAGGTGAACAAGAGTTGTGGAAAATCACACGTAGAATTTTACGGAAACCGAATGAGATTTCGATAATTAAGGAAAAACAAATCTTATTTTACTGATGAAGAGAAAACAACGATCTTCGCAGAACATCTTACCCGTGTATTTACTCCCTTAAACAAGTGTCCGGCCCAGTATGTTCGACAATATATAGAGCAAAATGTAATAACAAGTAAAATTGCTGCAAATCCCACATCACCTAAAGAAATTCAAGAAATAACCAATTCATTACCAAAGAAGAAAGCTCCTGGCCATGACCTCATAACAAATATTATCTTAATGAACATCCCAAGAAAATATTATGCTTACCTGACCAGCTTATTCAATGCATGTTTAGCAATTAGATACTTTCCTGAACTTTGGAAGCATGCTAATATACTTTTATTCCATAAACCACGCAAATGCAAATCTAAACTAGAAAACTACAGACCAATTAGTTTATTATGCACGTTATCGAAACTCCTTGAGAAGATTATAAAAAAGAGATTGCTGGATGAATTAAATAGACAACAGATATTACCACCGTTTCAATTCGGGTTCAAACAAGGACATTCAACAAGTCACCAACTCCAACGAATAGTTGAAGTAATAGAAGATGGTTTCGAAAACAAAATGTACACAACAGCGCTCTTTCTGGACATTGTATAAGCTTTCGATCGAATTTGGTTGGATGGATTGAAATTCAAGATTCTTAAACTTGATATACCACAATACCTCAAATCAATCCTTCTATCTTTCCTAACAAACCGAACCTTTTCCACCAAAATCCACGACTGCCTCTCCTCCAAATCACCAATACAAGCAGGTGTTCCACAAGGCAGTGTCTTGGCCCCCATTCTTTTTAATATTTATATGCACGATATTACCCAAATTATTCAGGATGACATAGCTATGTTTGCGGATGATACAGTCTTATTTATTGTGGTGAGGCCGTCACTGAACGACTTCAACCTCTGGTAATTATCGCTGCCACCAGAAACAGTATTTCGCGCTACCTAATTCTTAGTCTGAAGGACTCCTACCTGATCCTATCTATTCAAACAAGATTAAATGGCAAGCGCGCGGTCACTATTTCAGAACCGTGGGTTCTTGCACTAAGGCTCTCAGGAAACGTGAAATAAAAAGACAAGTGTTCTAACCACACTTAATCTACATTTACAAAAATAACGAACAAAAAAAAATAAGATACAAAGTTAATCTTAAAAAAACTACCTACGTGAATACCCGACGTTACTTAAGGAGTCAAAACAAAATTAAAAATGAAAATGACCTGTCTGAACCTAACCCTACAGCGAACTCTCGTTGACCGATAAATGATAGGGTGAACTGGCAAACAGACTTACCCCGGACGTGTATTCCAATCTGGTGGTCTCGGTGATGGGTCGCAACCCGGATACTGTTGGAATCTTCTCGGGATAACCCGGGAAGACTTCTTCGACACAAACACACCAAATCCTCAAGTGAACACGGTTTCCGACACGACGCGGGCGCTCGAATCAGAAGAAAGTTGCCCTTGAAGCTGAGTCAAAGTTCTCGATTTCGACGGGACTTAGAATTGGCGTTAAAGCGAATCTAAGTTTCGGTCTAACAGAGCGCTGGTTGAGTATTGGTTCGAAATCTTTCTAAAAAGATATCTTCCGAAGTTGAATTGAAACTAAGTTCAGAATTCTCTAATTATGACGTGTGCAAGGCCTTAAGTAACCTCGGGTCTTGGAGGGGTGCAAAACCTTCATTAGGCGTTCCCTAACGTCTGGACATCCCCGACACCTGGGGCCAATCCAAAATACGGGGCGGATATTTTACAATAATTTTCTGAGCCAATGAGGGAATTTGTGGAAGAGAAGAATTCCTCGCCCACAAGACCAGAAGATAACATCCGCCACTAACTAATCCCAAAAATCGTCACGTAATTTCCAAACAGTGGAAACCATCAAATTTTTACGTGATCTAACGTCTAAGTTTTTAACGACTTCTTCGTTTCGATTCGCATCTCCCCCATCAAACTGCAGATACATAATTTTTAACAAAATTTAACACGAAGTCTGGTCTCTATACCGGACGTCGTTAACTTGAGACGTCATTTTTAGTTTCTAAAATAACGAAAGGCTGCGCTCTAGGAATTTCTAATTCGAATGGTTATTTCTTAAAACCGTTAAATAATTTTCGAATTATTACATTACAAAAGATGAAGATCTATCCACAGCAATAAGTAAATTACAAACTAATACGATCAAGATAAACAAATGGCTCAACCTATGGAATTTAGATATTAACGAACAAAAATGTGCAGCAAAAATTTTCATATTAAGACGTATAAGAAACCCTCAACAATTAATTATCAACGACAAACAGATAGAGTGGAAAAACAACGAAGAAGTAGTAAAATATTTGGATACAAGACTCACTTGGAGATATCATATCAACTTGCAGCTAAATAAAGGTTATGGGAGACTAGCTGAATTATATAGTATCATAAACAGGAAATCTTCCCTTAAACCTGAATACACTATTTTTATTTACACCTCGTTAATTCGCCCAATGGTAATGTACGCCTGTGAGATATGGGGAAATGCGACAGAATCAAATCGGAAAAAGTTGTGTGCACTACAAAATAAGATACTTAGAATAGCTGTGGACGCCGAATGGTTTATCACAAACAAACAACTACACAACGAATTGGGCATTAAAACGATTCAAGAGTATATTGCAATGAAAACCAAAAAGTTCCACGAAAGACTACATATGTGTGAATCAGCAGAACTGTACAGTTTGGGCAGAAGAAATATTCACAGGCCATTGCAACGGAGATTATCCCAGGATCTGTGCTTGTTGTAGATTATTTTTCATCTAACCTATAAGGTGCTTAGGAGAGTGAAGGGAACTCCTCATGTTCTATATTACATTGTATACTTATATTGTTAAATAATAGAAATGCCATGTATAGCTCTAGAGCTGATCTGGTAAATAAATAATTAAAAAAAATTCTTGAAAAAACGATTTGTTAGGAAAATTGTTACAAAATTAGTTTCAATTACTAATTGAAGCATCTACTTTTTAAAAGTGAAGTCAATTTGAAAATATCTCACTTAGTTCTTGAGATATAAACTGCTGAACTTAATTGGGATTCTTTCGATATTTCGTATAAATTTAAAAATTCCTGAAAAATCAATTTTTTGAAAAATTGTTATGAAATCACTTTCAATTACTAAGCAGAAGATGATAGTAAACGAGCCTTAGAAGTTGAATCAATTTATCTTCTATTATGTACTGGTGAACGGTGAACTTGACGGGCCTCTTGAGGTTCCTAGAATTTCTTTTTTAACCCTCTTCATCGGATCTAAAACAGACGGAGAATATATTAATTAATGTTCACTGATTTAGTGATATCGGGAGTAGGTATTGAAAGGATTGTCGGGTCCTGGATTGTTAGACTAGAAGTAACCTTGGTCGTTTGTAGCGAAGGTGTTCTGTGTCACAATCCATTAATCCCGCTAGGAGGGGATTGGGGTGGTTTTCGAGTCGCGTCAACTCAGTACTGGCCTTGTCCCGAATGAATTCCTCGATGGTCGCCATCTGGGAATCATTGTGCAGTGTCGCATTACTGACAAACCAAGGTGCATCAAATGCCATCCTTAGGACCTTGTTCTTAACCACTTGGAGTTTTTGCACGTGCGAGTGCGCGGCGTAACCCCAGACTGAAGAGGCGTAAGTCATCGTAGGCCTGATAACCGCTTTGTAGAGTCGAATCTTCCGAAGAGGATCCAACTTACTTCGACGATTAATCAGAGCGTACAGATTGACCAGAGCTGTCTTCGCCCGGTTCGCCATCGCGTCGATGTGACTTTTCCAAGTAAGTTTAGAGTCCAGAATGACACCCAAATACCTGGATTCGGGACTCCAGGGGACCTCGTCCCCTTGCAGTATCAACGCATCGGTGGGTCTCTGTCTACGCCGAGTAAAAAGTACTTTTATCAGCGTTGATTTTGACCCGCCACTTTGCGAAGTAGTCGAGCAACTCGTCCGATGCTGCCTGCAGTCTACGAGCGGCGACCTCGGGGGACCAAGATCTGCTGTAGATGCACACATCGTCGGCGTACATCGCTAACTGCGTGCCCTCGTAACGGGGTAAGTCGCTTACAAAGATACAAAAAAGTATCGGTGAAAGCAACGACCCCTGAGGGACGCCAGCAGTTAGGATTCGCTCTCTCGAACGCGTACCTTCCAGTTTGATGCGCGCTTTCCTGCCGTCAAGGTAGGAGGCGATCAATTGGACTAATCCCAGGGGCACGCCCGCTTCTAGCATTTTGAACAAAAGTCCTTCATGCCATACTTTGTCGAACGCTATGGCAACATCGAAAAACACAGCACAAGTGCTTTGCTTTCGATTGAAGCCTTCGGTTATATGTTGAATTGAAGCATCTACTTTTTAAAAGTGAAGTCAATTTGAAAATATCTCACTTAGTTCTTGAGATTTAAGCTGCTGAACTTAATTGGGATTCTTTCGATATTTCGTATAAATTTAAAAATTCCTGAAAAATCAATTTTTTGAAAAATTGTTATGAAATCACTTTCAATTACTAAGCAGAAGATGGTAGTAAACGAGCCTTAGAAGTTGAATCAATTTATCTTCTATTATGTACTGCTTTCTTAATGTTGATTATATTAACTAATTATAACTTAATTGCAAATAGAAATAATTTATTGTTTCGTTATTTACCGGATTAAGTAAATATATATTTGGTTGTTTTTGCTATTATTATTTTTTATGTACAAAATAAGCATATTTTAGTGCAGCAATCGATTTCATTTATGCGGAAATAAAACCCAAAGAAATTCCGTAATATAATATATTTAATTAATTTCCAAATAAAATTACATTGAAATATAACAACGAAATAAAAACAATTTGTATATAAACAATTTAATAAATTATTGCTTAAATCACCTGATCGAAGAGACTTGATATAATTGCTATTATCGTAATAGATTTATAAATAAATTAATAACAATAAAAAAGTACTTAATTCTCTCGGCAAGAAAAGTATAAAGATTCAAAATCATCTTAAAAAGATGTATAAAAAATTGAGTACCGCCTTTTTAAGTCAAATTTAAGTTGCTAAGATTTTACTATTGTCGCAAATTAGGACTGGATTCCTATTATTAAGTTGAAACAATCTTTATAAGCCCTTATTGAAATAAACCCTTTCCGGAATGTTTGCTCCACATGATTCCTTAATTTTCGCGTATTGCTCAGGTTCAAGCCATTCGATTGTTGAAGTTTTTAACGAACTACAAAATTAATTTGATATTTATATGTCTTTTTTGTCTAAAATAACTTACCATCTTTGTGGGAATAAAGCACAAGCCGTTGGAACCATAAAAACTAAGCTAAAAGAAATGGTTATACATCAAAAAAATAAATAAATAAATTACTTACAAGCATCCAACAAACATAACTTGAATTGGTGCGTGTAACGGTTGGATTTTCTTCATCCAATTAAATTTCTCCAATCTTTCCATAATTACGGGTAGAATTAACATCCCGGGGGCGCACATGACAATCCTTGAAATTATAACCTGAGAGATCCCCTTTCCTGCCGCCAATCTCGATTGGCCAACAATTTTTCCTTTATCATCGACAACATCGATGCCGTACATGATCTCAGTTTGACGCATCAAAGGAATATTGGCGCAATTCGCGGCCGCGACCGCAGCGAATGGTACATATCTTTGTATGAAGGGGCCCGCATTTTTTTGCCAGTACGTTTTACAGCCCAACGCCGTTATCATAGCGGAAGCAGTAGCCGAAACATAAGCAACGGCCAATTGGGTCGTACTTATTGGAGATTTTGCATTCCGATTTGTAAAATTTACCAAGGCGTTGAAAGACTGATTAACCCATTGCCAAAAAACTACAGCAGGTGCAGTTCTTAATGCAAAAAAAAGAAATTTGAAAAATTAAATTAATTTTGATGTTTAAATCGTGAAAAATGGTGTTTAAATCAAGGTCCTTAAAGCGTATTGTACCAGGTTGGCCAACGTATGAAAAGTAAACCACACCGACATGCAGTTTTAGAGATTTATTTTGAAGATTCCTCTTTTTCATTCATATCATTTCCGAAAAATCGACCATATCTCAAAAAACAAGTTGCAGAAAGCCCTATTAAACGAACATTGTTTAATAGGTTTTTTTTTCGTTCTTTAATAGTTAGTGAACCAGAAAAGCATAATCCGTAATCAGTTACAACCTAGATATGACAAGATTACGGGAATAAAGAGAAAAATCTTCGAAATACACACTAAAAATCCAGAAAGCATTAAAATTTGGTTATTACAGTTTAACGTCAAAATCTCTAAAACATAATTGATAATTTTTATTGCAAAACTTTTTCATAATTCAAAAATCAAAATGGATGATCAAAGACCTCATTCGTGAAAATTGTTCATAATGGTGTAGAAAAGCATAATTCATAACCAGTTACAACCTGAAAATAAAGAATTTGCAAAACTACGGCAAATATCTTCAAAATATCATAATTTCGGATTTTCAGTACTAAAATTAATCACAATTCAAAACCTAAAATAGATTGAAAGATACTTTTTGCATAAATATTGTTGATGATGAACTATAAACACTTAATTCATAACCAGATGCAACCTAAATATACAACTGGGGAATTGTTAAAAAAACCTGCAAAAGTGCCATCATTTAAAAGCTTTTGAAAGAAAATTGTCTAATATTACACAATTGTGTTTTTTTAATTATCCACATATTTTCGATTCATTTCTAATATTCCACTGGTTTCAAACTTACGTATTTTGTTTAATTAAATAATAAAAATCAAAACTCGTATCTTTCACAATCAACATTAAGAAAGCAGTACATAAAAGAAGATAAATTAAATTGATTCAACGTCTAAGGCTCGTTTACTACCATCTACTGCTTAGTAATTGAAAATAATTTTATAACAATTTTTCAAAAAATCGATTTATCAGGAATTTTTAAATTTATACAAAATACTGGAAAAAATCCAATTAAGTTTAGCGGCTTATATCTCAAGAACTAAGTGAGATATTTTCAAATTGACTTCACTTTTAGAAAGTAGATGCTTCAATTAGCAATTGAAAGTAATTTCATAACAATTTTCCTAAAAAATCGTTTTTTCAAGAATATTTAAATTTATACAAAATATTGGAAAAATCCCAATTAAGTTTAGAAGATTATATCTCAAGAACTAAGTGAGATATTTTCAAATTGACTTCACTTTTAGAAATTAGATGCTCCAATTAGTAATTGAAAGTAAATCCATAACAATTTTTCAAAAAATCGATTTTTCAGAAATTTGTAAATTTATGCAAAATATTGGAAAAATCCCAATTAAATTCAAAAGATTATATCTCAAGAACTAAGTGAGATGCTCCAATTAGTAATTGAAAGTAAATCCATAACAATTTTCATAAAATCGATTTTTCAGACATTTTTAAATTTATACAAAATATCGGAAGAATCCCATTTAAGTTCAGCAGTTTATATCTCAAGAACTAAGTGAGATATTTTCAAATTGACTTCACTTTTAGAAAGTAGATGCTTCAATTAGCAATTGAAAGTAATTTCATAACAATTTTCCTAAAAAATCGTTTTTTCAAGAATATTTAAATTTATACAAAATATTGGAAAAATCCCAATTAAGTTTAGAAGATTATATCTCAAGAACTAAGTGAGATATTTTCAAATTGACTTCACTTTTAGAAATTAGATGCTCCAATTAGTAATTGAAAGTAAATCCATAACAATTTTTCAAAAAATCGATTTTTCAGAAATTTGTAAATTTATGCAAAATATTGGAAAAATCCCAATTAAATTCAAAAGATTATATCTCAAGAACTAAGTGAGATGCTCCAATTAGTAATTGAAAGTAAATCCATAACAATTTTCATAAAATCGATTTTTCAGACATTTTTAAATTTATACAAAATATCGGAAGAATCCCAATTAAGTTCAGCAGTTTATATCTCAAGAACTAAGTGAGATATTCTCAAATTGACTTCACTTTTAAAAAGTAGATGCTCCAATTAGTAATTGAAAGTAATTTCATAACAATTTTTCAAAAAATCGATTTTTCAGAAATTTTTAAATTTATACAAAATATCGGAAGAATCCCAATTAAGTTCAGCGGTTTATATCTCAAGAACTAAGTGAGATATTTTCAAATTGACTTCACTTTTAAAAAGTAGATGCTCCAATTAATAATTGAAAGTAATTTCATAACAATTTTTCAAAAAATCGATTTTTCAGAAATTTTTAAATTTATACAAAATATCGGAAGAATCCCAATTAAGTTCAGCAGTTTATATCTCAAGAACTAAGTGAGATATTCTCAAATTGACTTCACTTTTAAAAAGTAGATGCACCAATTAGTAATTGAAAGTAATTTCATAACAATTTTTCAAAAAATCGATTTTTCAGAAATTTTTAAATTTATACAAAATATCGGAAGAATCCCAATTAAGTTCAGCAGTTTATATCTCAAGAACTAAGTGAGATATTTTCAAATTGACTTCACTTTTAAAAAGTAGATGCTCCAATTAATAATTGAAAGTAATTTCATAACAATTTTTCAAAAAATCGATTTTTCAGAAATTTTTAAATTTTTACAAAATATCGGAAGAATCCCAATTAAGTTTAGCAGTTTATATCTCAAGAACTAAGTGAGATATTCTCAAATTGACTTCACTTTTAAAAAGTAGATGCTCCAATTAGTAATTGAAAGTAATTTCATAACAATTTTTCAAAAAATCGATTTTTCAGAAATTTTTAAATTTATACAAAATATCGGAAGAATCCCAATTAAGTTCAGCAGTTTATATCTCAAGAACTAAGTGAGATATTTTCAAATTGACTTCACTTTTAAAAAGTAGATGCTCCAATTAATAATTGAAAGTAATTTCATAACAATTTTTCAAAAAATCGATTTTTCAGAAATTTTTAAATTTATACAAAATATCGGAAGAATCCCAATTAAGTTCAGCAGTTTATATCTCAAGAACTAAGTGAGATATTCTCAAATTGACTTCACTTTTAAAAAGTAGATGCTCCAATTAATAATTGAAAGTAATTTCATAACAATTTTTCAAAAAATCGATTTTTCAGAAATTTTTAAATTTATACAAAATATCGGAAGAATCCCAATTAAGTTCAGCAGTTTATATCTCAAGAACTAAGTGAGATATTCTCAAATTGACTTCACTTTTAAAAAGTAGATGCTCCAATTAGTAATTGAAAGTAATTTCATAACAATTTTTCAAAAAATCGATTTTTCAGAAATTTTTAAATTTATACAAAATATCGGAAGAATCCCAATTAAGTTCAGCAGTTTATATCTCAAGAACTAAGTGAGATATTTTCAAATTGACTTCACTTTTAGAAATTAGGTTCTCGAATTAGTAATTGAAAGTAATTTCATAACACTTTTTTAAAAAATCGATTTTTCATAAATTTTTAAATTTATACAAAATATTGGAAAAATCCCAATTAAGATGATTACCTCAAAATCAAATTGAGATATTCAAGTACGGATTTGTACTCTAAAAAGTACACACTTTTATCTATAAAGTGAGAATGTTTTATAAAGATATTTTAAGAATTCGATTTTTGGTGATTTTTTGAAAAATAAAGTGAAATATTTTTTTAACACATAACTTAGGTCGAGTTAAAAGACGATTATCTTAAAATCAAATTGAGTCATGGGCAGAAAGACCACGGTCGTTAGCCCTTTTGGACCAACATTAAATATTATGTAATGTATATACCTTTTTTTTATTTATTCTGTATTAATTATGTTTAATTTTTCTGAATTGGTCCAAATAAAGTCTGTCTCTCTCTCTCTCCCAATTAAGTTCAGCAGTTTATATCTTAAGAACTAAGTGAGATATTTTCAAATTGACTTCACTTTTAGAAATTAGATTCTCCAATTAGTAATTGAAACTAATTTCGTAACAATTTTCCAAAAAATCAATTTTTCAAGAATTTTTAAATTTATTCAAAATATTGGAAAAATCCAAATTAAGTTCAGAAGATTGTATCTCAAGAACTAAGTGAGGTATTTTCAAATTGACTTCACTTTTAGAAACTAGATTCTACAATTAGTAATTGAAAGTAATTTCATAACAATTTTTCAAAAAATCGATTTTTCCGGAATTTTTAAATTTATACAAAATATTGGAAAAATTTCAATTAAGTTCAGCATCTAATATAGTCTGTCTAATATAGTAATCTTAATTAAGTTTCGTATCTAATATCTCAAGGACTGAGATATTTTCAAAATGACTTTACTTTTAGAAAGAAGATGCCCCAATTAGTAACTGAAAGTAATTTCATAACAATTTTTCAAAAAATCGATTTTTCATGAATTTATGAATTTATACAAAATATCGGAAGGATCCCAATTAAGTTCAGCATCTAATATCTCAAGAACTAAGTGAGATATTTTCAAATTGACTTCACTTTTAGAAAGTAGATGCTTCAATTAGTAATTGAAAGTAATTTAATAACAATTTTCCTAAAAAATCGTTTTTACAAGAATATTTAAATTTATAGAAAATATTGCAAAAATCCCAATTAAGTTCAGCAGTTTATATCTTAAGAAGTAAGTGAGATATTTTCAAATTGACTTCACTTTTAAAAATTAGATTCTCCAATTAGTAATTGAAACTAATTTCGTAACAATTTTCCAAAAAATCAATTTTTCAAGAATTTTTAAATTTATTCAAAATATTGGAAAAATCCCAATTAAGTTCAACATCTTATATCTCAAGAACTAAGTGAGATATTTTCAAATTGACTTCACTTTTAGAAATTAGATTCTCCAATTAGTAATTGAAAGTAATTTCATACTACTAACATTTTTTCAAAAAATCGATTTTTCCGGAATTTTTAAATTTATACAAAATATTGGAAAAATCCCAATTCAGTTCAGAAGCTTATATCTCAAGAACTAAGTGAGATATTTTCAAATTGACTTCACTTTTAGATAGTAGATGCTCCAATTAGCAATTGAAAGTAATTTCATAACAATTTTTCAAAAAATCGATTTTCAGGAATTTATAAATTTATACAAAATATTGGAAAAATCGCAATTAAGTTCAGCAGTTTATATCTCAAGAACTAAGTGGGACATTTTCAAATTGACTTCACTTTTAAAAATTAGATTCTCCAATTAGTAATTGAAACTAATTCGTAACAATTTTCCAAAAAATCAATTTTTCAAGAATTTTTAAATATATACAAAACATTGGAAAAATCCAAATTAAGTTCAACATTTTATATCTTAAGAATTAAGTGAGATATTTTTAAATTGACTTCACTTTTAGAAATTAGATTCTCCAATTAATAACTGAAACTAATTTCATAACAATTTTCCAAAAAATCAATTTTTCAAGAATTTTTAAATTTATACAAAACATTGGAAAAATCCAAATTAAGTTCAACATCTTATACCTTAAGAACTAAGTGTGATATTTTCAAATTGACTTCACTTTTTAAAATTAGATTCTCCAATTAGTTAGAAATTAGATTCTCCTCACATTTAGAAAGTAGATGCTTCAATTAGTAATTGAAAGTAATTTCATAACAATTTTCCAAAAAATCGATTTTTCATGAATTTTTAAATTTATACAAAATATTAGAGAAATCTCAATTAAGTTCAGCGATGTTATTTGTGGTTAAAATTAGTTCAAATCTCCAATTTCTACCAATTTAAATATCATTAGAGTCTTTGGATATCTCAGGGATTTTTTATCTGTGAGATAATTTGAGATAGTAAGGCTCGTTATTACTATTTTCTGATTAAGATATCTAAGGAATTATTACCATGGTTATGGCTGTTTTACGCATTCTGATTGGCTATCCACTAGCCAATCAGGATTTATCTTATAGATAATCAGAAAAGAGAAATTTATCTTATAGACAACCAGGATTTATCTATAAGATAAATTTAACTAAAAGATGATAGACCTAACTCCTTACTATTACCCTTTAAAACGCTTTTTTCAGTCTCTGGTACAATACGCTTTATGGACCTTGGTTTAAACACTAAAAATATAACCTAATTTTGTGTTACATATCTAAATTGATTAATAGGATGATTAATGTGGTAAAAACAAAGTTTGTTGGAATTTTACTAAGAAAAGTGATAAAACTTAATCAAAGTGAGATAAGATAGAAGCAAAACAAAATAATAAATATTATTATATAACTCAAATTAACTTATAAAAATTGTTTCTACATACCGATAAAATTGTAGCATAGCCCCCGTAACAGCCATACCACCGGGTACTTGAAAAGACATCCTTCCAAAGGCATTTTGTAATTCGCCACTATCCGGATGGAAAGCACTTTCGTACAATTTTTTGGCATAAACGACTTGATCGACTGTAGTTCCAGGGGGTTCTTTCCCAATTCGATATTGCTCCACCAAACTTTTCGCCTTAATTAACTCATCTTCGCTACAAACGCACGTTCGAAAATCGGTGACCCACAAAAAATGCTTGAATCTTCCAATAAACGAGTTCTGATCCCAAAGGGGTTCATCAATTTTAATCCTTTCTGGCATGTTCCCTTCTTTTTGAAATAAAAGTAAAAACAAGAATAAATTGAATTCGTTTATTAATGAATTAAGTTTAATTCACGATTATGTGATCGAATCGGGTACAAACACGAAGGTCTAGGCTAAAATACAGACTGTTGTATAACAGAAGCCGATGTAAAATTATTAGTTATTTTCCGGGTGTTTTGAATCCAAAGTACGCGATAGAATTTAATCGGAGCGCACACGTGAACAAAAACAAACATTATTTATGCGATACTCACCAAGTTTTTTTTATTTTTATTTTTAAAGCGAACGATATCGTCACGATCCAAGCAACCAATGACATATAAACATATACGAGCCGTGCCAGTAACGACGTGGGGAATTTTATTCGCAACCAGGTGATAGCGTAAAGTCACTAGAAATGCGGTTTGTAAATTTCGATTTGGAATGGTACCAACGTTTTTTACGGTAACCCTTTTTATATAACATATTTCTTTCGCCGTTTGATATTAAGCCAACGAAACACACTTGGGATTTTATTTTTAACGAAAGAATCAAAACAAGCGTTCGGGCGTGGGCGACAATGTACACCTGACTATGAAAATTATGCAATTTAAATGTTAAGTTTGACGAGAAATCATCTAGACGATCAAAATTAATCAAACGAAAATATTTTTAATTATTATAATTAAATTTTGACGTTCAATGTCAAATTGAGTAAGTTCAAGGTTAAGTGTAAAATTCTTAAAAGTCATATTATTCCAAAGTTGGTAATATTACAGGGAATTTTTGTTATGTCATTTAGAACGAATTTGACATTTAAGTTTTGCGTTGTTTAAGGAGGAAAAATTAATTTTTTTAATTTAAATTTTGAAGCATAATCGGATTTTTCAGGTAAAATTATATTATTATTAATTTCACCGTAATTGACAGTTTTAAATGTCAAAATTGACAGTTTCAACAAAGTCAATGGTATACAGTGAGTGTCAGCTTATTTGATGCAGCTGATGAGATATCGAAAAACCGGATATGGTATTTTAGAGGGCGAACATTTTCTATAAAATAAACATTTCAAATCGTTCATATTTTATTCGTAATTTTGATAATATAAAAAGGAATAAAGAAAACAGTATATTTTACAATGAGCAGCTTATTTGATGCAACATTACAAAATTGAAAAACGAAACGAATATTTTGATTTTTGCAGTACCTTCAGTACTTTGTATGGTACCCTTTTTGTGAGATTACTGCCCTTAGCCTTTTTTCCACAGAATTGACGAGTTTTTTGTTACTTCTGGCGAAATTTTAACCCATTCTTCAACTAATGCTTTTTTCAAAGTTTCTTTGCTAGAAATGTGATGTTTTCTAATATTGGTTTCTAGCAATGCCCATAAATTCTCAATAACGTTTAAGTCCGGAGATTGCACTGGTGGTGCCAGGAGGTGAGGGCAATTCTATATTAGCCAGGTCTGTATAATTCCCGACTTATGTTTAAGGTCGTTGTCTTGGTAAAATCTGAAGTTGCTACGCAGACCCAGTTTTTCAGCACTTTGTAACAATTTCTCTTTTAATATGCTTAAATACACTCAGCAGCAGAAGTCTGCGTACAAAAAACTTGTAATACTTTAATTGAAAAAATAAGAGTCATAATCTAATGTGATAAACTTGATTTTTTTTTATTTTGTATATTAACTACATATAATTCTATTAACAAAATATGCTTCAACAAAACAGAAACAGTAGTTACAGAAAAAAATCAAAACTAAAAATTCTACAAATAACGGGTATGCAAAAATCTGCGTACAAGTCAAGACAGTATTTATAAAAAATTCATAAATGATATCATTGTTTCTATATTAATATGAGGTCGGATAACCCTTACGTTTAATGACCTCCCTTAAACGTTTAGGCATGGAGTGCACTAATTTCTTCGTTTCGTCCGAACTGATTTTGGCCCATTCCTCAATCATAACATTTTTTAACGTTTCCTTCGACGTTATGTTGTGTTGCCGAATCCTGCGTTCCAGTAAATCCCAGAGACGTTCGATGGGATTCAAGTCCGGCGATTGTGAAGGTGTTTTAAGTTGCTTTGGGGTATTGTATAGTAGCCAAAGCTTAGTGTTGTGGGCGCAATGTTTGGGGTCATCATCTTGTTGAAAAAAGTATTCGGGCCCCAAGCCCAAGTTTTCGATGCTAGGCTTTAAATTTTCTTTTAAAATCTCTATATACGTTTTATGGTCCATTGTCGATGTTATGAAAACCAACCTTCCCACCCCTTTGGTGCACATACACCCCCAAACCATAACTCCACCACCTCCGTGTTTTACAGTCGCTTTCAAATTTTCGGGATTAAGGGCAGTATTAGGTTTTCTCCATACAAGTTGTTTACCCTTAATGCCGAAAATGCAAAATTTGCTCTCATCTGTAAAGAGAACTTTCTCCCAGAATTCAATGGGCTTGTCTAAGAGTTTTTTTGCAAAGGCGATCCGCTTCTGACGGTTGACCTCTGACACAAATGGCTTTTTTCGTGCAACGCGACTGTGATAGTTAGCTTTTTTTAACGTCCTTCTCACCGTATCTTTGCTGATAGTTTTATGAAATTCTTCTTGTACATTTTCTACTATTGTTTTTGCCGTCAGCCTAGGTTCTTTTCTAACCTGCTGTACAATTTTTCGCTTCTCTCGGTTTGTTAAAAGGGGTGGTCTACCAGATCGCGGACGTGAGAGGTAATCTTCAGTGTCTTTATAATTATTAATTACTCTTTGAATGGAAGAGTGTGACCTGCCGACAGTTTCTCCTATTTTTCGAAAAGATTTTCCCTCTTTCCATAACTTTACAATAATTTTTCTCTCTCCCAATTCAATTTCCTTTCCTTTCGTGTCCATTCTAACTTTTAGCTTCTAAGCCTCTGCTAATATAATTGACACCGATTATCTTTTATTTAAATCGGAAAGCGTACATCGCCAACTACGTATTTAAGTAAATAAGTATATTTTGGAGAAGGCGTCTTTATTTGTACGCAGATTTTTGCATACTCATTATTTGGAGAATTAATTTAAATTTTTTTTGTAACTAATATTTCTGTTTTATTGATGCATATTTTGTTAATATAAGGCGTTTAAAAGAACTAGAGCAAAAGTTAGAATTACTGTTTTTCCCTATACCTACATACACGGTCGAAAAAGGAATTTTGGACATACAGACGGATCATGTAGGGGGCCGGACAGGAGAAAAATGTGTTTTAAATGCGGCAAAGAGGGTCACACACTTAATGAATGTGAGAACCCAGAGTTCTGCCTAATATGCGAAGTGGAGGGTCACAAGACAGGATCAGGGAAATGCAAAGCCTTCAAAGAATCCCTTATAAAGCAGAGAAAAGCGAATCGTCAAAGGACACTAAAAGAGAGAGAGACTGAGAGAGGGAGAATGGAAACCAGTAACTAATTACAAATGGCGAACAAAATTAAAAATAAAATAAAGGTATTGCAAGTCAATGCAAACAGAGGACTGGAAGTTATGAATCTTGTAGAAAAAACGGCAAGGGAAAAGGAAATTGACATGATTATGGTATCAGAACCAAATAAGAAGAAAATTGATAGCGGCAGATGGTTCAAAAACAGTGGGAAATGTGTAGCACTCAAAGTTTTTTTAAATGCAGACATAAAAATTCTGTTTCTCAATAGAAGTCGATTGTTGAACTTTTAGAGATTCGATTTTTCTAAAAGCATTTTAAGTCTTCTGAAAACATATCAAGTCTATTGGAAGCAGTTCAAGTCTAGGAAACAGTATCAAATTTTCTAGAAGCAATATCAAGTCTCCTGGAAGTACTATCAAGTCTTCTTGAAGCAGTATTAAGTTTTCTAGAAGCATTTCAAGTCTTCTAAAGACATTTTAAGTATTGTGTAAGCATTTCAAGTCTTCTGGGGGAAACAATATCAAATTTTCTAGAAGCGGTATCAAGTCTTCTAGAAGCAACATCAAGCCTCCTGGAAGTAGTATCAACGTTTCTAGAAGCAATATCAAGCCATCTAGAAGTAGTTCAAATTTTCTGAAAGCAATGTCAAGTTTTCTAGAAGCATTTCAAATCCTATAAATGCAGTATCAAGTTTTCTAAAAGCAATTTAAGTCTTCTTGAAGTATTATTAAGTGTTCTAGAAGCGATCTTAAGTCTTCTGGAAGTAGTTTGAAGTTTTCTAGAAGCATTTCAAGTCTTCTAAAGGCATGTCAAGTCTTGTGTAAGCATTTCAAGTCTTCTCAGAGGATTTCAAGACTTTTGGAAGTAGTTCAAGTCTTCTGGAAGCAAAATCAAGACTTCTAGCAGTAATAATAAGTCTGTAGAATATAAAACGACTCGCTAATTGACTTCTTTCAATCTGCTGTTAAGATTCTCAGGATCGCGCGGGATCATTGTAAAGTAATATTTTTTAACTAATTTTACAGTTAACTACTGCCCAGCTCTGGTCAAAATAAAGTCAAAATTGTAGTAATTGAATCTACAAAAAGTACCTGAGTGAGAGTCCTGTTTTCAGTCGATATAAAAACGGTTACGTTATGTATGGGTACTATTAAAGTACCCGTACCCGCGATTCTTTTCTCGACATTGCTCAGGAACTGAATCTTCTTTTTATAAAAAAAACATTTTACCACAAAAACCTTTATTACGAAAGAAAATCGGATACATCTGAACTTGTTACAACAAGAGTATGTGATATATAAGTGCTTCCAAAAGTATCCGAATGAAAGTATCCAAACTTTGGTCGGAGTTTGGTTAAGCTGCGTTAGACGTCATGAAAATCAGGTACTTAACCATGGGTGCAATAGTTCCAAGTTTTAGGGCATAAAAAAGGAATTAATGTAAAAATTTTACCATAGGGTTAAAATGGTCATATAGGGCTTTGTAGTAAATATCGCCAAAGACAGATATTTTTATTGCTATTAATGAAAAAGAAATCACAAAGTTGGGTGTATTTTTGGCCACATTGCATCGTTTATACAGAGTAAACTAATTCACAAATCACTTCGAAAATACACTCACTATGAACAGAACATTGCCCAGAAATAGTTTGAGAAAAAATTACTTCTTAAATTCGAATCGTTAAATTTCAAAGATTTTTTGATTAAAACTTAATCATATATTTTAATCGATCTAAAAAAATTATATTTCAAGATCTAATTGAGATATCGCAATAAAATAAAAATCAATTTGAAGCAAATTTATTCATTATTTAGATCCCCAAAGATGGTTATTTCGAATCCTTAAATCTCAAAGTTACGATTTTTTAATTTAAACTTAATCATATATTTGATTAAAAAAGAATAATCGAGTTAAAAAAATCGTATCTCAAGATCTAATTGAGATATCGCTATGAAATAAAAAGCAATTTAAAGCAAACTTATTCATTATTTAGATCCCCAAAAATGGTTATTACGAATCCTTAAATCTCAAAGTTACGATTTTTTGATTTAAACTTAATGATATATTTGATTAAAAAAAATAATCGATTTAAAAAAATCGTATCTCAATATCTAATTGAGATATCACTATGAAATAAAAAGCAATTTGAAGCAAATTTATTCATTATTTAGATCCCCAAAGATGATTATTTCGAATTGTTAAATCTCAAAGTTACGATTTTTTGATCAAGTTTTCAACCAATAGAACTGATCGTTTAAAGATAGATTAATATTTACAGATAAATATTAATGGTATACCTACAAAAACAATCTTGCATTTTATCATAAAAAAGAAGCTTCCTAATTAAATACGCCATAAAATAAATGGTAATAAACAATAAGCCACGTATAGGAACTCCTCTATTCCAGTATGAGAATAAATACAAAATTTTTCAAGAACATTTATTTTATTGCAAAACTAAAATAAAAATAACAACAGTATCAATGTTTAGATATATTGTGGTAAAAGCTAATATTATTATTAAGAAATAAATTGAAAAGGGTTTCGGCCAATCCGATCGGAGTTGAAAAGATGGTGCCCACCTCAGACGGAACGTGGCGTCTTGCCGTTTACGCACGATATATAGATAAAACGAGATTTTTAGATAAAATTATTTTATTACAAATTCAATAAGTATTTTTTGTGTATAATACATAAATAATGCTTATATGCATGACAGACCAAGCCCCATATCATACTATATTGGATCGTAATTTCAGAAATCCAACAAGAGCATGGTAAAAAGGGGATATCCTCAGGTGGCTTCAGGAAAGAAATACGTCGCTACCTGAAGATGATACTTCATTTTCATCGATGACCAGATCACAGCTTTTACAACTGTCACGTCCTTATCATTATCAGAGACGTTATTTGTTATACACTTTGGTACAGAAAGTAGGGGCGACGAGGTAAAGTTACTTTGGTTACCAGCACATTGTAAATTTAACGCAATTGAGTTAATATATGCCTATGTTAAAAACAAGGTAACAAAGAACAACAATACCTATAAAATTGAGGAAGTTCTCAATTTGTTTCACGATGTAATTGCTTCAATTACGCCACAAATCTGGAAAAATTGTGGCAGACACGCTAAGAAAATTGAAGACAAATACAGAGAGAAACAACATCTTGTCGATATCGACATGTACGAAGAAATTGTTAACATAGATGAAAGTGACAACAGTGCTGCATCAAACGAGTTCTGTTAATACCAGATTGAATTTTGGACGAAACAAGAAGAGAAGAGACAAAAGAAAACAGCAATACCAATGATCCCGATGCTCCTTGCCCTTCTGGAGTCCGTAATGCTATTGAGGCAATTACAAGTACAATAAATGAAGGATTGATTAAATCAAAGGGAATTTTTAAAGCCATACCAAGAGACAGCAAATAAACTCTAAGTCTAATAAATTTGTAATGATTTTGAAGTATGTGACACTCCAAAATGTCTCAGCGTGGAATGATAGGAATGTTTTTAGTGAAATCGTTGGGTAGAAATACCAACACATTTTCATGCACAAGTATAATAAAATATGGTATTATTAATTATTCAAAATTAAAAACACATTTTAATCATTTTAAAATGCACCTGATTATCAACAAAAGTACCTAGAATCCCGTTTTCAGTCGAAGTAAAAACGGTACCGTTATGTTTACACGCGATTATTTTGTCGACATTGCTCAGGAGCTAATTCTTATCTTTATAAAAATAACACTTTACCATAAATATCTATATTAGGAAAGAAAACAGGATACATCTGAACTTGTTACAACAAGAGTATGTGACATATACAACGTGACCGTTTTTATTTCGACTGAAAACGAGACAAATCTAGGTATTTTTGTCGATAATCAGGTGCAGTCTAAAATTATTAAAATTTGGTTTTAAGTTAGACTTGATACAGCTTCTACAAAATTTGATAGTTTCCTAAAGACTTGCAATGCTTCCAGAAGGCTTGTTATTGCTGCTAGAAGTCTTGATATTGCTTTCAGAAGTCTTGAAATGATCTCAGACGACTTGCAATACTTTTAGAAGACTTAGAATGTTTCTAGAAAGCTTGACACTACTTAATACTGCTTCAAGAAGACTTGAAAAGCTTCCAGAAGAGTTGAGATGCTTTTAGAAAACTTGATACTGCTTTCATAGGACTTGAAATGCTTCTAGAAAACTTGATATTGCTTTCAGAAGATTTGAACTACTAGATGGCTTGTTATTACTTTCAAAAGACTTGAAATGATTTTAGAAGACTTGGAATGCTTCTAGAAAACCTAATACTACTTGCAGAAGTTTTGATATTGCTTCTCGAACACTTAAAATGCTTCTAGAAGACATGATATTGCTTCTAGAAGATTTGAACTACTCTAAGAAAACTTGATACTACTTCCGAAAGTCTTGATATTGCTTTTAGAAGGCTTAATACTACTTCCAGAAAATTTGATACTGCCCTTGGAAGAATTGAAATGCTTCCAAAGGACTTGATACTACTTGTAAAACTGTTTGTAAAAACTGGATACTGTTGATAAACCAATTGACTATGCTTTGAAAATATTAAATACTCTTGAACAAAATGCACAATCTTCACGTAAGAAGTTCATAAACTGTTAATTAAAGGTTAAATACTGCTGGCAGAAGACATTTTTATGGTAAAAAGCGAAGGACTGTTAATAAAATTTAATTTTCCTTCCAAAATATCAAATACTGTTGGCAAAATACAAAATCATCATATCTACTAAAAGCTAAAAACTGACAAAAAAACTGAAAAAAGTTTAAAAACTGTCAATTAAAGATATATACTGCTTGTAAAACTTTGCTTGTTTTATCAGACTTGTTTTGGAGAGTGCAAGCCAATCCCTTTTAGGCATTACAACTGCATCTTATTACGTAGTTACAGAAGTACAGTAAAGCGTTGCTAATTCGTACAACCCCAAATCCGAATTCCCTGGTAATCTGAACAAAATTGAAAAACGTAAAATTTGCATTATGTCCCTTGTAATCCGAATTGGTAAGAGATTCGCTAATCGGAAAGGACTATTCGTTCTATCTGCAGAGAAAGACGATTAATTCCAAAACACTGAAGAGCATTTCTATCAAAAATGCTGAGTCCATACTTTCTAAGGATTGCAAATTCTTTTAATTTATTAGCAAAATGGTAGAGATGTGTATTTCAAAAATCAGCTGAGGAAGAAGAACCTGATGGCGGCATTGCACTGTCTATTCGATAATTTATGTATCATGCTGCAGCAAATAAGGCAATTTCTCCATGAAGATGTTAGGCTAACCGAATTGAAAGTGAGGAAGTTAGTAAAAGTTTTAGTGCATCATGTATTGCAAGATAAACAGCAGATAATGTTATTATCTAATACAATTTGACTATATATTTTCATTGATTCAGATTAGCGAAGTTTTGCTGTAATTAGATACTTAACTACTAATTGTAGTAGCTGTAATTATTCTATGCTTTTATTTTCGTGGAAAAAGTAATTATACTCGATCACTTTTTCAAGCAGTTAGCCAAGCTCTGATATTGATCAACTTTGCTAACAAATTTCGTGTAACGTGTGGAATAAAAACTGATTTTTTTCTAAAAACAAGTTATCTTTTAAACGGTTCGTTACATTCACATCCATTGCTGATATATTTTGTCCTTAGGTATTTAAAGCGGCTTGATGAAAACCAACTTCTTGGGCGTGCACAAAATATAACCAGCATTCGGAGCTGGAATTGCCAAAAAACAACTTCAATGTATTCGGGCATTAGATGACTAATTATTAGAAGAGTAACTATTAGAATGAATGCCTATTGGAAGACTATTTTCTTAGATTAGTAATCTAAAATAGTTTTCTGATCTCACAAACATTTTAAGCACTATTCAAGTGCAGGCCATTTAGATTTACTGTAACCCAACATTTTTTTATACTCTGTACCTATCAAGTTATAGAATTCTTTTACAGTTTCAATGTGTACACTATAAATATTAAAAAAGTAAATTTTGACAATAATGAATTCTAAATCAATTGGTAAGCAATCGGCAGCATTGCGGACATTTTGAGCTTCATAGCCAATCCCTATTAGTTCTTGTTTCAACAATGTGCTCGGTTTTGTATAAATATTGCTTATACTTTTTCTATTTACCCCCCTTCAAGTATCAAAAAAATGTATACTTACATTTAGGCATGTTTGGTATAAGTCTTGCAAATCAAGAAACGAAATATTACCAATAAAAAAAGCTGTGTAAATACAGCTAGATACTTAATGAGATTTATGCGGGACGATGGGACTACTAACAGAAGAACGGGACAATCCCGTTCAAAACGGGACGTATGGTCACATAATATAAGCCTCAAACTATAATCAACGTACAAATTTATTGATCATTTTGTTTTTATTAATGAATTTTTAAGCGTCTTAATCCATTTTTCCTCAAAGTATTAAATGGGTCATCCATCACATCGGCACTTTTTAAAATAATCTTCAAAAGCTTATATTGTCACAATAAACTAATAATCACTAAGTTAGCTAAATCAGCACATTTTTCGTTGATTTAAACCATTACAAATAAATAAGGTTGGGCCGACTATGATTTTAGCCGACTAACGACTATCCGACTAATCGGCCTCAAAAGGGCCGATTAATCGGGCATTCCCGATCATTCCAAAGTTCGGAAGTATTCGAATACTTTTGGAAGCGCTTATATGCTACATAATCTTGTTGTAACTATGGCTGGGAGATACTTTAAATGGGTTATTCAGTATCGATACCTTCGTGGTATCGATACTATTCAAAGTATGGAAAATATCGAAAGCATCGAATTATCAGAAATAATAGTGCATAATAAGCATATTTGTTATGTATTTTCTTCCTAGACTTTACTTTTGGATACTGTACATTATCTTAATGACGGCCAACATGTTGGCAGTGTGAGTGTTTATATCGCCAAAGTCCTGCTCATCATTTGGAAGTCTGTTGACCTGCTAGAAACATGAGTTAGAACTGTTCCAAACACTGCACATTATCTTAACAACTGCTAACTTCTTGGCAGCATGAGCTATTATGACTCCAAAGTCATGCTCATCAATTTGAAATTTGTCAACTTATTGGCAACATACTTGTGTCTCCATAGTTCTGCTCGTCAGCTTGAAGTCTGCCAACTTATTGGTAGCGTGAGCTATTATTATTCCACAGACTATGTATTATCTTAGACTGCCAACTTGCTGACAGGATGAGCTATTACTGTTCCACAGACTACATATTATTTTAACAACTGTCAACTTGTTGGCAGCATGAGCTTTTATGTCTCTATAGTTCTTCTCATCAGACTTGTTGGCAGCATGAGCTATTACTGTACCACAGACTATATGTTATTTTAATGACTGCCGACTTGTTGGCAATATAATCTTGTTCCACCGATTATACAGGTGTCCGGTATTTTCCGGATCAGAGGTATACAGCGATGTAGAGTACATTAGAGATTATATATTATTTGAAGGACTGCCAACTTGTTGACAGGGTGGGCTATTATGTCTCCAAAATCTTGCTCATCAGTTTGAAGTCTGCTAACTTATTCATAACATGAGCTATTACTGATCCAAATATTGTACATTATCTTAAAGACTTCATATATCATGAGCTGTTATGTCTTAAAGCTCCTACTCATCACTTTGTAGTCTGCTAACTTGTTTACAGTTGGTTTATTGGAACAGAGAATTACCTATTAATTTATAAAAAAAAATATGATTTCTAGTGGACAATTAATTGTGAACTAGCACCGTATTTTGCCACAGCTCGAACAGTAGAAATAATAAACAAAATGAAGGATGAGAGATGATCATCTGAGCACTGTAGGATATTAATTTGTACGAAAATATCTTTCTGCGTCTCCTTTCATTGTCTCAGTACGTCTCTCTTTACTTCATCCAATAGCTTGCTCATAGAATAAATTTTTCGGTTGTAGGGAACTTATGCTAATATTAAACCTATCAGCCGCATCTCGGAAAGAAGCCGTCCAATGACTAGTTAATCACAGACATGTTAATATGTGCTGTTTTTCCATTAATTTTCCATATCTCTTTAGTAACTACTAGGAGTGGGCGGTAAATTATCTCAATAAGATATAGAGTATTAATCCCTTTGTGGTAGGAATACTATTCAAAGTATCGAAAGTATCGAATTATTGGAAATAATTTTCTAATAATAAAATAAATTATATAATAAGCACATTTTTTATGTATTTTCCTTCGCAGATTTTAATTTTGGAGTTAAAGTGGTGGAAATAATAAAGACAAAATAAAAAAGAAATAAATTCCGCACTTCAACTCTTATTAAGAACATATGGATTCAATATGTTCTTAATAATTTTCCTTGATTATCGTACTCATCGCGAAAAAACAGGAATATACGTAAAATTTCGAGTTATTAATTGTAACAGAAATTAAAATAATAAGGAATAACCACATATTGACGATCATCTTCAGAGTATATTAGCTCTCTTGAAGTATTTTAGGACAGATCTTGATCTGATGTATATCGATCTTAAATATACTGTAATCACAATTTTCTGTATACATAAAGCAAGTGCAATACTTCGACACTTTCGATATTTCAATACATTTCATACTTCGATACTTTTGACACTTCAATACCGATACTTTGCTGGTAGCGAATATCGATACTGAGGTACGTATCGATACCATCGACAACTATTGACACTTTGCTCAACACTGATTGTAACAAGTATGATGTCGAGATGTACAGAGTGTTAAATAATTATGTACCCAAAATTGACAGGATTGGTATTGGACGCGACGAAAATTTCTGTTATTGAATAGTCTTATATAATTATATAAACGATAATTCTGTTTCCTAGAATTATTTCGAAACATAAAGACACTAAAAAAATCACAAGAATAACATTTGATTGATCAGGTATCAACATCTGGTTCCAGTCTAGTTACTAATTTAGAAATACCGATTCTGCCACTAAACATTGAGATACGTACCTAAAATTACAGCACTCACGTGGGTCACGATAATTATATAACACGGTGTATTCGGTTTTTCTTTCATAATACAGATATTTGCGGTAAAGTGTTAATTTTATAAAGAAAATTTTAATCTTCTGAGCAAAGCTGAGAAAGAGAATGGGTGTTCATTCAAAACATTCAAAAATTAATCATTTTTCACAATGTAATAAATAAATACATAACATTATTCTTATTTTATTTTTCGTTGGTACATTTTTTGCAGCATTATAATAAACGCCGATTAATCGGTTTTATTGTTTAATGAGCCGATTAATCGCCGACTAATCGCAGACTAAAAAGTGGCCGTATAGTTGGCTCTTCCGATTAGTCGCCGATTAATCGGTACAACCCTAGTTTTTTGTCAACATGAGATTTCGTATTAATAAGTTCTACATTATCTTTAATTAAAATGATCAAATTAAATAAAGAATATATTTGAGTCTTTACACTTTTAATGACTTTTTATTGATTAAAATGGTTTGGTAAGACATAGGTGTTAAAAATAGGGAAGATATTTCACCTAAGTTGTAAAAAATAATTTGTTAATTTTACTGTTTTACTTAGTGTTAATTTAGTTTTTTTATTACTGTAAAATTTGACCTAATAGATAAGGCTAATTTTATAGTGGAACTTCTCAAACATTAAACCAAAAATTAACTATTACATTTTTTGGTTAAATCACACAAAATTTGTCCCCTGTTATTTTGGACACATAAATTGCACCTCTTGTCTCATCTTATGTCGAATTCTCGAACAACCATCATAGAAAATATTTAATACTTATATAGAAGCATTTCTCCCCTCTATTTTAACGACCACGTTGAAAATAGCGCCGCCAAGGGGATTGTTATAAAAGTAATTTCAATAAACCCCGAAATTTGAATGCTATATACACTTAGCAGCAGAAGTCTGCGTACAAAAAACTTCTAACACTAACTGAAAAAATAAGGGTCATGATCTAATGTGATAAACTTCAATTTTTTTTTATTTTGTGTATTAACTACATATAATTCTATTAACAAAATATGCATCAATAAAACAGAAATATTAGTTACAAAAAAAATTAAAATTAAAAATTCTCCAAATAATGCGTATGCAAAAATCTGCGTACAAATAAAGACGCCTTCTCCAAAATATACTTATTTACTTAAATACGTAGTTGGCGATGTACGCTTTCCGATTTAAATAAAAGATAATCGGTGTCAATTATATTAGCAGAGGCTTAGAAGCTAAAAGTTAGAATGGACACCAAAGGAAAGGAAATTGAATTGGGAGAGAGAAAAATTATTGTAAAGTTATGGAAAGAGGGAAAATCTTTTCGAAAAATAGGAGAAACTGTCGGCAGGTCACACTTTTCCATTCAAAGAGTAATTAATAATTATAAAGACACTGAAGATTACCTCTCACGTCCGCGATCTGGTAGACCATCCCTTTTAACAAACCGAGAGAAGCGAAAAATTGTACAGCAGGTTAGAAAAGAACCTAGGCTGACGGCAAAAAAATAGTAGAAAATGTACAAGAAGAATTTCATAAAACTATCAGCAAAGATACGGTGAGAAGGACGTTAAAAAAAGCTAACTATCACAGTCGCGTTGCACGAAAAAAGCCATTTGTGTCAGAGGTCAATCGTCAGAAGCGGATCGCCTTTGTAAAAAACTCTTAGACAAGCCCATTGAATTCTGGGAGAAAGTTCTCTTTACAGATGAGAGCAAATTTTGCATTTTCGGCATTAAGGGTAAACAACTTGTATGGAGAAAACCTAATACTGCCCTTAAACCCGAAAATTTGAAAGCGACTGTTGAACACGGAGGTGGTGGAGTTATGGTTTGGGGGTGTATGTGCACCAAAGGGGTGGGAAGGTTGGTTTTCATAACATCGACAACGGACCATAAAATGTATATAGATATTTTAAAAGAAAATTTGAAGCCTAGCATCGAAAACTTGGGCTTGGGGCCCGAATACTTTTTTCAACAAGATAATGACCCCAAATTTTGCGCCCACAACACTAAGCTTTGGCTACTATACAATACCCCAAAGCAACTTAAAACACCTCCACAATCGCCGGACTTGAATCCCATCGAACACCTCTGGGATTTACTGGAACGCAGGATTCGGCAACACAACATAACGTCGAAGGAAACGTTAAAAAATGTTATGATTGAGGAATGGGCCAAAATCAGTTCGGACGAAACGAAGAAATTAGTGCACTCCATGCCTAAACGTTTAAGGGAGGTCATTAAACGTAAAGGTTATCCGACCTCATATTAATATAGAAACAATGATCTCATTTATGAATTTTTTATAAATACTGTCCTGACTTGTACGCCGATTTTTGCATACCCGTTATTTGTAGAATTTTTAGTTTTGATTTTTTTCTGTAACTACTGTTTCTGTTTTGTTGAAGCATATTTTGTTAATAGAATTATATGTAGTTAATATACAAAATAAAAAAAATCAAGTTTATCACATTAGATTATGACTCTTATTTTTTCAATTAAAGTATTACAAGTTTTTTGTACGCAGACTTCTGCTGCTGAGTGTATGAAGAAAATATGGTGCAGTACATGTAATTAAGCCAACAGTTTCTTTCTTTATTAAGATATATATAACATGTGTCAAATGTCTTCTGAGTGTGGTTTTACAGAACAACGTTTCAAATAAAAGTTCGAATGATGTTGATAATTTTAATCGACAGTTTCAATAATTATAAGCATTCACATGCTTAAAGTTGTTTTAGATCTGAATATATTAAAGCAAACAACTACTGAGTGTATATAGGTCATTCTTAGACAGACAAAAAAAGTGTCCCTCTGATATCAAATCTTTAAAATGTGTGATAATTACATTCATTCGAGCAAGAAGCTATGTGGTCTGATTCATCAGTTTCATTTCATTAAGTTATGTTATTGTAACAAATATTTTATGTACAGGGTGGGCAAATTTTGGTGTTATTATAGGGTATTTCTAAAACTATAAGAGGTTATCCGACCTCATATTAATATAGAAACAATGATCTCATTTATGAATTTTTTATAAATACTGTCCTGACTTGTACGCAGATTTTTGCATACCCGTTATTTGTAGAATTTTTAGTTTCGATTTTTTTCTGTAACTACTGTTTCTGTTTTGTTGAAACATATTTTGTTAATAGAATTATATGTAGTTAATATACAAAATAAAAAAAATCAAGTTTATCACATTAGATTATGACTCTTATTTTTTCAATTAAAGTATTACAAGTTTTTTGTACGCAGACTTCTGCTGCTGAGTGTAGCTTACATATTTATGTATATTTAGATTTCTACATCTAACTTTAATTGATAAAAACCACAATGGTTTATTAAATAAGTTTTATTTTTTTCTCTTTAAACAATGATTACCAACGATTACTGGAAGAAATATTGTCATATTCTTGGACACGCTCTCTTCATCATATGCCTCCATAGTACGTAACAAAATTTTTGCAAGCAATTCACCTCTTCGCAAATACTCATTGATCGTCGGCCGGACTGCCTGATCTCTGCAAGTTTCTTTCTGGACTGACAATAAGTGAAAACGTGAATACTCATAAATATCGGGCGTTACCTTCAATTTCTTATGTTTTTATGCACCTCCAGTTATACAATTTCTTTGATATTACCTTTCCACACTACTATCAATTACTGTAATAACAAAAGTCAATTATGACAATTAATTATTAACGGTTCTAACGTAGATTGCAAATTGCTAGCGAATTGTGTAGGCAGCACCATCTAATGGATTGTAATAATAAATAAAATTCCGTCGTTATTTTATACCTATCAAGAAAGCATACCCTGCACAATTATTAACAGTTCGGTACACGCACCGGACTCTAACTCCGGGTCTCCGGGTTCTGCACCCTCTATTGTTTAACAGAAAAGGCAACTTTTTTACCGACATAATTATGTCATTTTTGTGTCAAAAATTTCTTAGTGTATGACACAGTAAAATACGAATATGAATACGATAGCGAAGAAAAGTACTGTTTGAAGGTGAAGACTGAAGCTTTTCAAAAAATTTTGCAGACGGTAAGATGTTTTTTTTTCCGTTCAAAATGGCTTCTTATCTAATTAGAAGAAACGAAGAAGATAATGAAAGCTGTAGAACATAAATGCCCCGAAAATGTGTAGCGTATTCAACGCGGGCATTTATTTGCCTATCGCAAATTTTATGATAATAAAAAAATTTTTTAAATTATTGTCTTAAAAAGAATAATAAATAATTAAAGTCCCTAGATTTATAAAGTACCGCGGCTTCCAGAAGACTGTTACTGCTTCTAGAGGATTTAAAATACTTCCAGACGACTTACAATGCTTTCATATAACTTGATATAGCATCTAGAAAACTTAAAATGTTTCCAGAATACTTGATGTTGTTACCTCTAGATGATTTGATACTGTCTTAAGAAAACTTTATATTGCTTTCAGAAGACTTGAATTTCTAGACTGATATTTCTAGAAGACTTAAAATGATGAATTTACAGATGTCTTACAATGCATCCAGACGACTTACAATGCTTACAGATGACTTACAACGCTTTTGGAAGCCTTGATATTGCATCTAGAGGACTTGAAGTGTGTCCAGACGACCTACAATGCTTCCAAAGTACTTTATGTCGCGGTTAGAAGACTTAAGATGCTTCCAGAAGACTTGATATTGTATCTAAGAAACTTGATATGGTTTCCAGAATACTTGGAATGTTTCCAGAAGACTGATACTGCTTCTAGAAGACTTAAAATATTTCCAGATGACTTACAATACTTCCAGATGACTTACAATGTTTCCAGGAGACCTTATACTTACTTTTAGAATACTTCAAAATTACTTGAAGTGCTTCCAAAAGACTGGATACTACTTCCAGAAGACTTGATACTGCTTCTAGATGTTTTAAAATGCTTCCTAAAGCTTTGATACTGCCCCTATAAGACTTTATACTGCTTCTAGACGATTTCAAATGCTTTCAGAAGACTTGAGAAGTTTCCAAAAGACTTGACACTGCTTCTAGAAGATTTTAATAATTAAGAATCGATACTGCTTCTAGATATTTTAAAATGCTTTCAAAAGATTAGATATAGCCCCTGTAAGACTTTATACTATTTCTGGAAGATTTGAAATGCTTTCAGAAGACTCG
Source organism: Onthophagus sagittarius (assembly GCA_036711965.1). Classification (NCBI taxonomy): domain Eukaryota; kingdom Metazoa; phylum Arthropoda; class Insecta; order Coleoptera; family Scarabaeidae; genus Onthophagus; species Onthophagus sagittarius. The sequence continues at coordinate 25,951,957 of JASERS010000010.1, read as the reverse complement.
AGAAGATTCCAGAAGACTTGATACTGCTTCTAGATGTTTTAAAATGCTTCCTAAAGGCTTGATACTGTCCCTGTAAGACTTTATACTGCTTCCAGAAGATTTCAAATGCTTTCAGAAGACTTGAGAAGTTTCCAAAAGACTTGATACTGTTTCTAGAAGATACTTGAGATATACTTGACATTGCGTCTATAAGGCTTGAAATGCTTCCAGAAAATTAATTTATTTGGTGCCAATCGTATTTTCATTGCAAATCTTTCTTAATGCTCCCAGACTTCTAAACGATAAATCTTCTTTCATGAAATCCCGGCATGAACCCGGAATATACTGGGACTGGACTGAAACTGAAATGTACAAGTATCTTAAAATTGAGATACCATTCCTAAGATGACTAATTGTTTAATTGTTAAGATTTCAAGATATTAAAGATGGTATTTGCACCTCCTAGCGGTCATCTCAGAATGCTGTCAAATAATTTCCAGTATTTTCTCTTAGCCACGATTTTATGATTAATAAAATCTTTTCCTGCAAGTTTAACTATCGACTTACAGAGTCTTTTAGCAATTTGCAACCGCTGGTTCGGCGGACCGAAACCATTCAAGTTAACATTTTTTTTAATATATCATCCGTTCTTGTTTACGAAAAAAGGTCTTACTTTCGAAAATAAGTTTTGGTGGAAACAGCTAATAAAGGTAAATAGGTCATTTCATCAGTTTCTAGTTAGTTAATCCCTTTTTTCTGTATTTGCCGATGTTGAAGGACGTCAAAGTATTATTTCACTTCAGAATATTGTCGTTGTTAATGGCGTTAGTTGCTAGTTTCAGATTTCTAAATATATAATACTGTAGAAGTGAGTTTGTAAATATAATTATATTGGACTCTTTTATTACTGATTGCGCAAGTGAGGAATAATCTTGGGATTGAATGAGAACACAAGCTGAGTAACTCATCTCCACAAAGCTCGAAATCAAGTAGAGGATTATCAAAATTTGTGTGGAAATACAGATGGCTCAAACGGTTCGTCGTTTTAACTACACTGAAGTCACTCTGGAAGTGCTGCCAATGAAACGGCAGATGAGCTAGTGCTAAAGCCTTTTTAGGACCAGAACCAGCAATTTGTGTAAGATTTACGATGCCCAAATAGAGGATTCGAAAAATTCTGCAGCTAACTGATTTATCTTTAGATCGTCAGTGGTTCATCTAACACAATCTTCATAGCTTCATAAGCGCCGGTTTTTGAAAATAAGTATGACTGTTCTCAAAACAAAAGTGTCATGAAAAACGTCCATGTATCTGGCGCATATGGTTAATTTGCAATAGAAATGCCTTATATCAACAGTGCTTACACCTTCACAAGCAATATTTGGTCTATAATTGAAATTTTTTGAACTTTTGAAATGAACATTTTGTATCCTAGCAGTATTTGGTATTTTGGAAGCAAAATCAAATTGTATTAACAATTTCGTGCCTTTTGCAATAAAAATGTCTTCTTTAAGACTTTGCATTTTCAAATATTTTTTTGCCAGTAGTTTTACAAACGGTATCAAGTCTTTTGGAATCATTTAAAATCTTCTAGAAATAGTATCAAGTCTTTCAGCTGCAGTATAAAATCTTGTGGAAGCAGTTCAAGCCTTCTGAAAGCTATGTTAAGGCTTCTAGAAGCATTATCAAGTGCTTTTATTCTTCCAGAGGTAGTATCAACATTTTTGAAAGCAGTTCAAGGCTCTTGGTAGCTTATCAAGTTTGTTTTAAGCAGTATCAGCCACCGAAGAAACGAAAGGTGAACTTTAATAATGTTCTCGAATCGGGGGCGGAGCAAAACGTTTTTCTCACACATAAACTCCCTATTCGTTCACCTGGTCACTGACATGCTGTCAAATCACCATTTTGGCTCGAATCGTTTGAATACATAGATATCATGAACCGCGGTACTTTAGTAATCTAGGGAGTTTAATACAAATCTCTTATTTGGCAAAGAAACCCGGACTCTCAGTCCGGTGCGAGCACTCACGTCAAAAAAAAATGCGCGTGTACTGGAGGGTTAATAACCAAATTAATTAACCATGAATGAAATGACAAGTAAACTCTCGTTACCATGGTAACTAAGTGGCATATGATGTTTTTCACGCCTACTATAAAAAAAATTTTCTGCATTATCCTTTAATATCTTAAAATTGAAAAATAACGCTTATTTTTCGCAATAACACCTTACATGCATCATTGGAAAGCATCATTGAAAATTTTCTGCATTATCCTTTAATATCTTAAAATTGAAAAATAACGCTTATTTTTCGCAATAACACCTTACATACATCATTGGAAAGCTAAAAAGGTGCCCTTTTTATTAACACTATCAACTATTGATTGTATTTAAAAACACACAACTTTGTGTTATATCTCCAAAATTATCTAGTTTATTTAAAATTTTTCAACGGCATTACATTCTACTCAAAAAAGTGTCTTAAGAATGTATTAACCGCGTTTCTTCAATTTCAAAAATAAACGAACTAGAAGCATTTTTTGATATGGCGAAAATATAACTTTTTGGCTATAACTTAAAAACAAAAGAAGATAGAGGTTTTGTCTTTGCAGCATTGAATATTTCTCAAAAAAAAAGACCGGGACATGGTACTTATTTTTTTGGTATCTCTTATAGTTTTAGAAATACCCTATAATAACACCAAAATTTGCCCACCCTGTACATAAAATATTTGTTACAATAACATAACTTAATGAAATGAAACTGATGAATCAGACCACATAGCTTCTTGCTCGAATGAATGTAATTATCACACATTTTAAAGATTTGATATCAGAGGGACACTTTTTTTGTCTGTCTAAGAATGACCTATATACACTCAGTAGTTGTTTGCTTTAATATATTCAGATCTAAAACAACTTTAAGCATGTGAATGCTTATAATTATTGAAACTGTCAATTAAAATTATTAACCCTCCAGTACACGCGCATTTTTTTTTGACGTGAGTGCTCGCACCGGACTGAGAGTCCGGGTTTCTTTGCCAAATAAGAGATTTGTATTAAACTCCCTAGATTACTAAAGTACCGCGGTTCATGATATCTATGTATTCAAACGATTCGAGCCAAAATGGTGATTTGACAGCATGTCAGTGACCAGGTGTACGAATAGGGAGTTTATGTGTGAGAAAAACGTTTTGCCCCGCCCCCGATTCGAGACCATTATTAAACTTCACCTTTCGTTTCTTCGGTGGCTGATACTGCTTAAAACAAACTTGATAAGCTACCAGGAGCCTTAAACTGCTTTCAAAAATGTTGATACTACCTCTGGAAGACTTGATAATGCTTCTAGAAGCCTTAACATAGCTTTCAGAAGGCTTGAACTGCCTCCACAAGATTTTATACTGCAGCTGAAAAACTTGATACTATTTCTAGAAGATTTTAAATGATTCCAAAAGACTTGATACCGTTTGTAAAACTACTGGCAAAAAAATGTTTGAAAATGCAAAGTCTTAAAGAAGACATTTTTATTGCAAAAGGCACGAAATTGTTAATACAATTTGATTTTGCTTCCAAAATACCAAATACTGTTAGGATACAAAATGTTCATTTTAAAAGTTCAAAAATTTCAATTATAGACCAAATATTGCTTGTGAAGGTGTAAGCACTGTTGATATAAGGCATTTCTATTGCAAATTAACCATAGGCGCCAGATACATGGACGTTTTTCATATCACTTTTGTTTTGAGAACAGTCATTCGTCGTTTGAATCTTTTCCCATTTCAGTTTTTTCACTATCCAGCACCCATACTTATTTTCAAAAACCGGCGCTTATGAAGCTACGAAGATTGTGTTAGATGTACCACTGACGATCTAAAGATAAATCAGTTAGCTGCAGAATTCTTCGAATCCTCTATTTGGGCATCGTAAATCTTACACAAATTGCTGGTTCTGGCCCTAAAAACGCTTTAGCACTAGCTCATCTGCCGTTTCATTAGCAGCACTTCCAGAGTGACCTCAGTGTAGTTAAAACGACGAACCGTTTGAGCTATCTGTATTTCCACATAAATTTTGATAATCCTCTACTTGATTTCGAGCTTTGTGGAGATGAGTTACTCAGCTTGTGTTCTCATTTAATCCCAAGATTATTCCTCACTTGCGCAATCAGTAATAAAATGTCCAATATAATTATAATTACAAACTCACTTCTACAGTATTATATATTTAGAAATCTGAAACTAGCAACTAACGCCATTAACAACGACAACATTCTGATCTGAAATAATACTTTAACGTCCTTCAACATCGGCAAATACAGAAAAAAGGGATTAACTAACTAGAAACTGACGAAATAACCTATTTACCTTTATTAGCTGTTTCCACCAAAACTTATTTTCGAAAGTAAGTCCTTTTTTCGTAGACAAGAACGGATATATTTAAAAAAAATGTTAACTTGAATGGTTGCGGTCCGCCGAACCAGCGGTTGCAAATTGCTAAAAGACTCTGTAAGTCGATAGTTAAACTTGCAGGAAAAGATTTTATTAATAATAAAATCGTGGCTAAGAGAAAATACTGGAAATTATTTGACAGCAGACTTGCAGGAAAAAACTTTATGACTAAAGTGGCTAAGAGAAAATACAGGAAATTATTTTCAGGATTCTGAGATGACCGCTAGGAGGTGCAATACCGTATTTGCACCTCTTTATTTATGGTATTTTGTTTCTTAATTAAACAATTAGTCATCTTAGGAATGGTATCTCAATTTTAAGATACTTGTACATTTCAGTTTCAGTCCAGTCCTAGTATATTCCGGGTTCATGCCGGGATTTCATGAAAGAAGATTTATCTTTTAGAAGTCTGGGAGCATTAAGAAAGATTTGCAATGAAAATACGATTGGCACCAAATAAATTAATTTTCTGGAAGCATTTCAAGCCTTATAGACGCAATGTTAAGTATTCTGACAGCAATATCAAATCTTTTGTTAGCATTCCAAATGTTTTGGAAGCAATTTAGATCTTCTAGAAGCAATATTAAGCCTACCTGAGCCAATATCGAGACTTTTGTAACCATTTTAAATCTTCTAGAAGTAGTATCAAGTCTTCTGGAATCTTCTCGAGTCTTCTGAAAGCATTTCAAATCTTCCAGAAACAGTATAAAGTCTTACAGGGGCTATATCTAATCTTTTGGAAGCATTTTAAAATATCTAGAAGCAGTATCATGTCTTAATTATTAAAATCTTCTAGAAGCAGTATCAAGTCTTTTGGAAACTTCTCAAGTCTTCTGAAAGCATTTGAAATCTTCTGGAAGCAGTATAAAGTCTTACAGGGACAGTATCAAGCCTTTAGGAAGCATTTTAAAACATCTAGAAGCAGTATCAAGTCTTCTGGAATCTTCTCGAGTCTTCTGAAAGCATTTCAAATCTTCCAGAAACAGTATAAAGTCTTACAGGGGCTATATCTAATCTTTTGGAAGCATTTTAAAATATCTAGAAGCAGTATCATGTCTTAATTATTAAAATCTTCTAGAAGCAGTATCAAGTCTTTTGGAAACTTCTCAAGTCTTCTGAAAGCATTTGAAATCTTCTGGAAGCAGTATAAAGTCTTACAGGGACAGTATCAAGCCTTTAGGAAGCATTTTAAAACATCTAGAAGCAGTATCAAGTCTTCTGGAATCTTCTCGAGTCTTCTGAAAGCATTTCAAATCTTCCAGAAATAGTATAAAGTCTTACAGGGGCTATATCTAATCTTTTGAAAGCATTTTAAAATATCTAGAAGCAGTATCGATTCTTAATTATTAAAATTTTCTAGAAGCAGTATCAAGTCTTTTGGAAACTTCTCAAGTCTTCTGAAAGCATTTGAAATCGTCTAGAAGCAGTATAAAGTCTTATAGGGGCAGTATCAAAGCTTTAGGAGGCATTTTAAAACATCTAGAACCAGTATCAAGTCTTCTGGAAGTAGTATCCAGTCTTTTGGAAGCACTTCAAGTAATTTTGAAGTATTTCAAGTCTTCTAAAAGTAAGTATAAGGTCTTCTGGAAACATTGTAAGTCGTCTGGAAGTATTGTAAGTCATCTGGAAATATTTTAAGTCTTCTAGAAGCAGTATCAGTCTTCTGGAAACATTCCAAGTATTCTGGAAACCATATCAAGTTTCTTAGATACAATATCAAGTCTTCTGGAAGCATCTTCAGTCTTCTAACAGCGACATAAAGTACTTTGGAAGCATACTAGGTCGTCTGGACACACTTCAAGTCCTCTAGATGCAATATCAAGGCTTCTAGAAGCGTTGTAAGTCATCTGTAAGCATTGTAAGTCGTCTGGATGCATTGTAAGACATCTGTAAATTCATCATTTTAAGTCTTCTAGAAATATCAGTCTAGAAATTCAAGTCTTCTGAAAGCAATATAAAGTTTTCTTAAAACAGTATCAAATCATCTAGAGGTAACAACATCAAGTCTTCTGGAAACATTTTAAGTTTTCTAGATGCTATATCAAGTTATCTGAAAGCATTGTAAGTCGTCTGGAAGTATTTTAAATCCTTTAGAAGCAGTAACAGTCTTCTGGAAGCCGCGGTACTTTATAAATGTAGGGACTTTAATTTGTATTCTTTTTAAGACAATAATTTAAAAAAATTTTTATTATCATAAAATTTGCAATAGGCAAATAAATGCCCGCGTTGAATACGCTGCACATTTTTCGGGGCATTTATGTTCTACAGCTTTCATTATCTTCTTCGTTTCTTCTAATCAGATAAGAAGCCATTTTAAACGAAAAAAAAAAACATCTTACCGTCTGCAAAGTTTTTTGAAAAGCTTCAGTCTTCACCTTCAAAGAGTATTTTTCTTCGCTATCGTATTCATATTCGTATTTTATTGTGTTGTACACTAAGAAATTTTGGACACAAAAATGACATAATTATGTCGGTAAAAAAGTTGCCTTTTCTGTTAAACAATAGAGGGTGCAGAACCCGGAGTGAGAGTCCGTCGCGTGTACCGAAAGGTTAACATCATTCGAACTTTTATTTGAAACGTTGTTCTTTAAAACCACACACAGAAGACATTTGACACATGTTATATATATCTTAATAAGAAACTGTTGGCTTAATTACATGTACTGCACCATATTTTCTTCATATATAAGCCCCAAATTATAATCAATCTACAAAATTATTAATCATTTTGTTTTTATTAATGAATTTTTAAGCTTCTTAATCCATTTTTCCTCAAAGTATTAAATGGGTCATCCATCACATCGGCACTTTTTAAAGTAATCTTCAAAAACTTATATTGTTACAATAAGCCAGGAATAATCACTAAGTTAGCTAAATCAGCACATCTCACATTGATTTAACCCATCACAAATAAAGCATCAGAATTAAATTTAATATAATTTTTAACAATTTTACCATCAACATCGGTTATTATCATTGTAAATGTGGGTTTAAGATGATCGTAGGATAATTAATTAAATATTGTGTAGAGGTAACTTAACCTATAAAATGAAACGCTGTCAAAAATAACCAAGGTCATTTTAGTTACAAATTTAAAATATGTCTTCTAAGTGTACCAACTTAATTTAGAAATAAACCAAGCAATTTTTTCTTTGTTATTAAGCAAATTAAAAATAATTTTCGATTATTTTGTAAAAAAAAATACTTTTATTAACACAAATTCTCGTTAAAATACCAAGAATTTATTGCAAAATACACACAGTAAAGATAAATTTTTTTGGTAGTACTCGTTATCATAATAATCTATTTTTACTTAAATCACGAATAATCATTCAATATTGAATGTTTAAAGCAACACCCTGTGCAAAAATAAGACGGGTAAAATCGAAAATAATCCGTTCTTATGAGTAGAATTTTTTTATTCGGTGACCGCGTGGGAAATGAAATAATGACGTAGAAATCAACGTAAATCGGTCGTAGGTCGTAAATTTTCGATACGAAACGTTGAGAAAAAAGTTTCCCTTTAGAAGCTCGGTATTTTTTTTCTTTGAATTATTTTGCCTTAGTTTGGGACGCGTTTTAGGGGATTTATTTTTATGATTATATGAAATATGGCGACTACGGAAAATATAACCGATGTACGTTTATTAAAGCATACAAAAATATCGGTACACGTAGATGAAGCCCTACCGGATATTAATATGCAGTAATGCGGCAAGCGGGTCCGAACTGCCACAACAATGGAAGAGACGAAGACGAGGACGGGCTTTTAGTGGGTCGGAGATATTTAACTCCAACCCCACACTTCTGGCCGCTCAAGATCTTAGGCCGGTTGTTTGATGGCAATCCCCTCGATAAAAAAAGTTTCAATTTTAAGGTTTCTAGAAGTAATATGAAGTCTTCTAAAAGTAGTATAAAATCTTCTGAAAGCAGTTTAATCCTTTTGGAAACACTTCAAGTCTTTTGAAAATAGTATTAAGTCTTCTGGAAGTAGTCAAAGTCTGCTAAAAACATTTCAAATCTTCAGGAAACAACATTTAGTCCTTTGGAAGCAGTTTTCCTAGAATCAGTGCCAAGTTTTCCAGGGTCATGTCTTCTGAAAGCATTTAATCTTTTGGAAGCAGTATCAAAACTTCCAAAGGCAGTATCGAGACCGTTGGAAATGGTGATTTTTTTCACCCATTCAGCATAGATAATTTTCTGTTGTTGTCTGGTTTGTTCTTAGGCGGTCTGCCTTTTATCAGTGATGACTCTTTCCACTCTCTGGACCAGGTTTCAAAAAATTTTTCTTTATAATATCTGCATATATTCAAGAAATCAAGCTTAATTTGCTTTAGTTGCAAATCCCACTCTTTGCTAATTCATTGGCTCTTTCGTTGCATACCACAACCATAATAATGTTACCTCTTGGAGGTTATTGTTCAACTCGGAAAGATTTTTTAGCACTTTTATAAGCAGATAATGGCACCAAAACATCTCAAAAAGAGGGGCAAATGTTTGTAATTGTTGAAACTGTCAATTTTTTCACATTTAAAATTGTCAATAACATTATCTTGTATATATCTTAATAAAGAAAGAAAGTGTTAGCTTAATTATATGTATTGCACCCTATTTTCCTCATATATAAGCTCCAAATTATAATCAACATAAAAAATTATTAATCATTTTGTTTTATTAATTATTTTAAGCTTCTTAATCCATTTTTCCTCAAAGTATTAAATGGGTCATCCATCACATCGGTACATTTTAAAATAATCTCAAAAGGCTTATATTGTCACAATAAACTAATAATCACTAAGTTATCTAAATCAGCACATTTTTCGTTGATTTAACCAATTACAAATAAAGCATAAGAATTAAATTTAATATAATTTTTAACAATTTTACCAACAATATCGGTTAATTAATATAATTAATTAACATAGTTAATTAAATCTGTACCTTGGTAAAAAAAGAGCCAATGTCAAATATGGCGTTTTTGAGATAATACGTCCACGATAATATTAAGGGTTCCTACTTTTAATAGAAAAAAGCCTAAAGTCCTAAAGTGGTGGTTTCTCAAGATAATATGGTTTTAAAATGGCCAATATCCATACCACCTACATAGAAAAAGGAACAATGTTAAGACATTGGCCCTTAATGTACTTTCGTAGCATTTCTAAGTATGTACGCAGGGGCCAATGTTAATTCTCGTGTGTAAACTGATGTTTACAAAAACAGACAGTAGTGGATCGGAAATCTGCAGGAAATACACCACAAATTCATGGAACCCGGTCATTCGCATATGGAAGCTGACACAATTCATGTAGCTATTGATTCGTCCAAAAAAAAACCACCTCTGAAATAGAAGTATCTCATGATTGGAACAATTTTATACAGAGAGTACGGAGAAATCCGCCTTTTCAAGTTGTTGAAATGCTACAAAGTAAGTTTCTCAATTTCAATAGCTTATTAAACAATGAATTGGTTCACCGGAACAAAAAATGAAGATGGTGAAAATGTTCCCTGACTGAAAACAAAGTGGTTGAAATTCACCAAAGACTTCTTCCAAAGAGTTTTTCTACAAAATTAGTTTTGCAAAAGAGGATGAGTTCAAAAGAGTGGACCTCAGAAGAAGCATGCATGTTAACATTCCAAGTCCTCTTCATGTAGAGCCTTTAGCACTTTCCACTAACAAAATTAGCAATTTGTTAGATCTTCCTTATATCAGTGAATATAATAAGGCGTTTTATCAAAATTGAAAGGAATCTGACTCTGATGGCTTTGCAGATGAAATTTGAAAGTTATGTTATGATCCTGTACTTTATGAATAAATTTTTAATAAGCTTTGTTCATCTACTTCGACTTTATTAAGCACCTTTATTTCCAAACATTTAATATAATGCTGTAAACAACATTGTAGGAAAAATAACGCATTGAAACTGTAAAAGAATTCTATGACTTGATAGGTACAGGGTATAAAAAAATGTTGGGCTATAGTAAAACTAGATGGCATTAATGATGATGACCTGCACTTGAAGAGTATCCCCAACTGCTCAAAAAGATTGTCAGAGGTAGCATGTTTTCTTGATGAATTACTCAAGGATGTAAAGGTGAACATTCGTTCAACTGCTGGTGAGCTGATGGTATGTTGATGTTGTATTTTATAAATATTTACTTCATTAAATACCCGGGTATTTATATTCAATTGAAAATTCCCAGAGTATGTACCCAACCCAACCTAAGATGATTATTTCGAGGAATTTATAAAATTTAGAATCTGTACAAAGGCAAAGACCATTGGGAAGGATTTAAAAATACAAAAACCTATAAAAATAATCATCGGGGTTATTGAAAATACGTTTGGGATGAGTTGGGTTGGCTAAATTGGGAAGAAACTGTTTTACAAGCAGTATCTAGTTTTTAGTTGTCAGTTTAAACTTTTAATATGATGAACATCGTATTTTGCCAACAGTATTTGGTATTTTTGGAAGCAAAATTAAATTTTATTCAGTCCTCGCCTTTTACAATAAAAATGTCTTCTGCCTGCAGTATTTAGCCTTTAATTAACAGTTTATGGACTACTTACTTAAAGATTGTGCAATAGTATCCAAATTTTATAAACAGTTTTACAAGTATTATCAAGTCTTTTGGAATCATTTCAAGTCTTCTAAGAGCAGCATCAAGTCTTCTGGAAGTAGTATCAAGTTTTCTACAAGCATTTCAAGTCTTTTTGAAGCATTTCAAGTGTTGTATAAATATTTCAAGTCTTCTGGAAGCATTCCAAGTCTTTTGGAAGCAATAACAAGCCATTTAGAAGCAGATCAAATTTTCTGAAAGCATTTCAAATCCTCTGAAAACAGTAATAAATTTTCTAAAAGCATTTTAAGTCTTCTGAAAACTTTTTAAGCGTTCATGAAGTCATATTAAGTTTTCTAGAAGCAATGCTAAGTCTTCTGGAAGTAGTATCAAGAAGAATTTCAATCTTTCTAAAAGCATTTCAAGTCTTCTGTAAGCATTTGAAATTTTCTGAGACCATTCTAAGTCTTTTGTTAGTAATAAAATGCCATCTAGAAGCATTTCAAGTCATCTAAAAGCATTTTAAGTATTTGTAAGCATTTGAAATTTTCTGGGAGCATTCTAAGTTTTTGGAAGTAATAAGAAGGCATCTAAAAGTGGTTCAAATCTTCTGAGAGCAATATTAGGTTGTCTAGAAGCATTATCAAATTTTTTAAAAGTACTTCAAGTCTATTGAACTAAAACTAGAACTAACACTAGCACTAACACTAGAACGCTAGTGCTAGTGTTAGTTCTAATTTTAGATCAATTAACACCGGTCGTGAAAGCCTTCGTACTTATATTTCAAGTCTTCTGGAAGATTTTTAAGTCTTCTGCTGTATTAAGTTTTCTAGAAGTATTTCAAGCTTTCAAAAACATTTCGATTCTTCTAAAAGCATTTTAAGTTTTCTGAAAACATTTCAAGTCTATTGGAAGCAGTTCAAGTCTAGGAAACAGTATCAAGTTTTCTAGAAGCAATATCAAGTCTCCTGGAAGTACTATCAAGTTTTCTAGAAGCATTTCAAGTCTTCTTGAAGCAGTATTAAGTTTTTTAGAAGCATTTCAAGTCTTCTAGAAACTTTTCAAGTCTTCTTGAAGTAGTATTAAGTTTTCTTGGAGTAGTATTAAGTTTTCTAGAAGCATTTCTAGCCTTCTAAAAGTATTTCGATTCTTTTAAAAGCAGTTTAAGCCTTCTGAATACATTTCAAGTTTATTGGAAGCAGTTCAAGTCTTCTGAAAGCAATATCAAGTTTACTAGCAGTAATAACAAGTCTTCTGGAAGCATTTCAAGTCTTTAGGAAATAGTATCAAATTATCTAGAAGCGGTATCAAGTCTTCTAGAAGCAATATGAAGTCTTTTGGAAGTAGTATCAAATTTTCTAGAAGCATTTCAAGTCTTCTAGAAGCAACATCAAGCCTCCTGGAAGTAGTATCAACTTTTCTAGAAGTAATATCAAGCCATCTAGAAGCAGTTCAAATTTTCTGAAAGCAATATCAAGTTTTCTAGAAGCATTTCAAGTCCTATAAATGCAGTATCAAGTTTTCTAAAAGCAATTCAAGTCTTGTTGAAGTATTATTAAGCGTTCTAGAAGCGATCTTAAGTCTTCTGGAAGTAGTTTGAAGTTTTCTAGAAGCATCTCAAATCTTCTAAAGGCATGTTAAGTCTTGTGTAAGCATTTCAAGTCTTCTGAAAATATGTCAAGACTTTTGGAAGTAGTTTAAGTCTTCTGGAAGCAAAATCAAGACTTCTAGCAGTAATAATAAGGCTGTAGAATATAAAACGATTAACCAATTGACTTCTTTCAATCTGCTGTTAAGATTCTCAGGATCGCGCGGGATCATCGTAAAGTTATATTTTTTAACTACTTTTACAGTTAACTGCTGCCCAGCTCTGGTCAAAATAAAGTCAAGATTGTAGTAATTGAATCTACAAAAGGTATCTGAGTGAGATAAAGTTCAATAAATGATGGATTGATTAATTCAAAGGGGATTGTTAAAGCCAGACCAAGAGAATAAATAATCTAATAAATTTGTACTGATTTTGAAGTATGTGACACTCCAAAATGTCTCAGCGTGGAATGATAAGAATGTTTCTAGTGAAAATCGTTGGGTAGAAATACCAACACATTTTCATGCACAAGTATAATAAAATATGTTATTATTAATTATGCAAAATTAAAAACACATTTTAATCCTTTTTGAAATGCACCTAATTATCAACAAAAATACCTAGAGTCTCGTTTTCAGTCGAAATAAAAACGGTACCGTTATGTATATACACGATTATTTTCTCGACATTGCTCAGGAGCTAATTCTTATCTTTATAAAAATAACACTTTACCATAAACACCTATATTACGAAAGAAAACCGGATACATCTGAACTTGTTACAACAAGAGCATGAGACATATATAACGTGACCGTTTTTATTTCGACTGAAAACGGGACAAATCTAGGTACTTTTGTCGATAATCAGGTGCAGTCTAAAATTATTAAAATTTGGTTTTAAGTTAGACTTGATACAGCATCTACAAATTTTGATACAGTTTCCTAAAGACTTGCAATGCTTCCAGAACACTTGTTATTGCTGCTAGAAGTCTTGATATTGCTTTCAGAAGTCTTGAAATGATCTCAGACGAGTTGAAATACTTTTAGAAGACTTAGAATGTTTCTAGAAAGCTTAACACTACTTCCAGAGGACTTAATATTGCTAATACAAAACTTAATACTGCTTCAAGGAGACTTAAAAAGCTTCCAGAAGACTTGAGATGCTTTTAGAAAACTTGATACTGCTTTCATAGGACTTGAAATGCTTCTAGAAAATTTGATATTGCTTTCAGAAGATTTGAACTACTAAATAGCTTGCTATTACTTTCAAAAGACTTTAAATGCTCCCAGAAGACTTGGAATGCTTCTAGAAAACCTTATACTACTTCCAGAAGTTTTCATATTGCTTCTCGAAGACTTAAAATGCTTCTAGAAGATATGATATTGCTTCTAGAAGATTTGAACTGCTTCTGGATGGTTTGTTATTGCTTCCAAAAGACTTGAAATGCTTTTAGAAAACTTGATACTACTTTCGGAAGTCTTGATATTGCTTTTAGAAGGCAAATATTACTTCCAGAAAATTTGATACTGCCCTTGGAAGACTTGAAATGCTTCCAAAGGACTTGATACTACTTGCAAAACTGTTTGTAAAAACTGGATACTGTTGATAAACCAATTGACTATGGTTTGAAAATACTAAATACTATTGAACAAAATGCACAACCTTTACGTAAGAAGTTCATAAACTGTTAATTAAAGGTTAAATAATGCTGGCAGAAGACATTTTTATGGTAAAAAGCGAAGGATTGTTAATAAAATTTAGTTTTCCTTCCAAAATATCAAATACTGTTGGCAAAATACAACATCATCATTTCCGCTAAAAGCTAAATACTGACAAAAAAACTGAAAAAAGTTTAAAAACTGCCAATGAAAGATTAGATACTGCTTGTAAAACTTTGCTTGTTTTATCAGACTTGTTTTGGAGAGTGCAAGCCAATCCCTTTTAGGCATTACTACTGCATCTTATTACGTAGCTACAGAAGTACAGTAAAGCGTTAATTCGTACAACCCCAAATCCGAATTCCCTGGTAATCTGAACAAATTGAAAAACGTAAAATTTGCATTATGTCCCTTGTAATCCGAATTGGTAAGAGATTCGCTAATCGGAAAAAACTATTCGTTCTATCTGCAGAGAAAGACGATTAAATCCAAAACACTGAAGAGCATTTCTATCCAAAATGCTGAGTCTACACTTTCTAAGGATTGCAAATCCTTGTAATTTATTAGCAAAATGGTAGAAATATGTATTTCAAAAATCAGCTGAGGAAGAAGAACCTGATGGCGGCATTCCACTGTCCATTCCATAATTTATGTATCATGCTGCATCAAATAAGGCAATTTCTCCATGAAGATGTTGGGATAACCGAATTGAAAGTGAGGAAGTTAGTAAAAGTTTTAGTGCATCATGTATTGCAAGATAAACAGCAGATAATGTTATTATCTAATAGAATTTGACTATATTTTCATTGATGCAGATTAGCGAAGTTTTGCTATAATTAGATACTTAACTACTAATTGTAGTAGCTGTAATTATTCTATGCTTTTATATTCGTGGAAATAGTAATTATACTCGACTCCTTTTTTCAAGCAGTTAGTCAAGCTCTGATTTTGATGAACTTTGCTAATAAATTTTGTGTAAAGTGTGGGATAAAAACTGATTTTTTTCTAAAGACAAGTTATCTTTTAAACGGTTTGTTACATTCACATCCATGCTGATATATTTTGTCCTTAGGTATTTAAAGCGGCTTGATGAAAACCAACTTCTTGGGCGTGCACAAAATATAACCAGCATTCGGAGCTGGGATTGCCAAAAAACAACTTCAATATATTCAGGCAGTAGATGACTAATTATTAGAAGAGTAATTATTAGAATGAATGCCTATTAGAAGACTATTTTCTTAGATTAGCAATCTAAAATAGTTTTCTAATCTCGCAAACATTTTAAGCATTATTTAAGTGTAGGGCATTTAGATTTACTGTAACCCAACATTCTTTTATATTCTGTAGCTATCAAGTCATAGAATTCTTTTACAGTTTCAATGCGTACACTATAAATATTAAAAAAATTAAGATTGACAATAATGCATTCTAAATCAATTGGTAAGCAATCGGCAGTTTTAATTGCATTGTGGACATTATGAGCTTCACTGCCAATCCCTATTAGTTCTTGTTCCAACAATGTGCTCAGTTTTGTATAAGTATTGTTTACACTTTCTATTTACCCCCTTCAAGTATCATAAAAATGTATACTTTCATTTAGGCATGTTTGGTATAAGTCTCGCAAACAAAGAAACGAAATATTACCAATAAAAAAAGCTGTGTAAATACAGCTAGATAGTTAATGAGATTTATGCACTTATGTGATTATGAAAACGGGACGTTTTAGAGTTTATTCGGGACAATGGGACTGCTAACAGAAGAAAGGGACAATCCCGTTCAAAATGGGACGTATGGTCACATAAGTCATCTATTACATCGGCACTTTTTAAAGTAATCTCCAAAAGCTTATATTGTCACAATAAGCCAGGAATAATCACTAAGTTAGCTAAATCAGCACATCTCACATTGATTTAACCCATCACAAATAAAGCATCAGAATTAAATTTAATATAATTTTTAACAATTTTACCATCAACATCGGTAATTATCATTGTAAATGTGGGTTTAAGATGATCGTAGGATAATTAATTAAATATTGTGTAGAGGTAACTTAACCTATAAAATGAAACGCTGTCAAAAATAACCAAGGTCATTTTAGTTACAAATTTAAAATATGTCTTCTAAGTGTACCAACTTAATTTAGAAATAAACCAAGCAATTTTTTCTTTGTTATTAAGCAAATTAAAAATAATTTTCGATTATTTTGTAAAAAAAAATACTTTTATTAACACAAATTCTCGTTAAAATACCAAGAATTTATTGCAAAATACACACAGTAAAGATAAATTTTTTTGGTAGTACTCGTTATCATAATAATCTATTTTTACTTAAATCACGAATAATCATTCAATATTGAATGTTTAAAGCAACACCCTGTGCAAAAATAAGACGGGTAAAATCGAAAATAATCCGTTCTTATGAGTAGAATTTTTTTATTCGGTGACCGCGTGGGAAATGAAATAATGACGTAGAAATCAACGTAAATCGGTCGTAGGTCGTAAATTTTCGATACGAAACGTTGAGAAAAAAGTTTCCCTTTAGAAGCTCGGTATTTTTTTTTCTTTGAATTATTTTGCCTTAGTTTGGGTCGCGTTTTAGGGGATTTATTTTTATGATTATATGAAATATGGCGACTACGGAAAATACAACCGATGTACGTTTATTAAAGCATACGAAAATATCGGTACACGTAGACGAAGCTTTACCGGATATTATAGTAGTCACCTACGAATTCGGCGTAAAAATTTTTAAAGGAGTCTTATTAGATTCAACGAAAAAGTAAGTCTTAAGCCCCCTTTTAAAAACCCCTTTATCACCGAAAAAAATCGCTTAGGAATTTACCATGCGGAGTTCAAACCCTAAATCCAGCCTTAAACGTGCCAAAACCCAACTTGGACGAGGACCCTTTATACGCAGTTAACCAACGTTTTAATTACACCGAACCGGGGGCCACAAAAAAACGAACTCACCTCTCAAAGTATAAAAACAACAAAATGACGGTTAGATTAAGACCCAGGCAGGTCCTGTGCTCAAAATGCAAAGGAATTTGCAACGAAAACTCGGAAAATGTGACCAGGAAAAGAAAATCCACCGAAAATGTACCTAACCCTCACCCAAAACGAAGCGCCAACGCCCCGGTTACCAGATCCGTACAAAGAAACATTGGAGGTTATATAAAACCAACATCCGTGAGTTAAAATTTTTTAAATTTTTTTTTAAATTTATTTGTTTCTAAAATCTAGACCACACAAATTAAAAGAACCAAAATGGACAAAGTTAAAAAATCGAATGGAAACGTTTCTGAGGATGCCAATAGTAACTTAGAAGAAGATCAAAGTTTTGTACATTCCCAAGAACATTCCGAACAACCCTCCACAACGACATCGTTAGATCCAGTCCGAAACTTTGGAAAAGCAACGAAACACAAACAAATGTTACGAAAAAAACGGAATTTAGGCTCGGCGGAGGAACCCGCCGAAGAGGCTCAAAGCGAAACGGACGCAAAGAACAAGGAAATTCAAACGCCATCGACCACTTTTATTTCACAAAATTCTAACGTTCAAAACGAACAACCTCTAACGACTACATGTACAAATACAAGGACTATTAAAATATCTTACGGACCTCAAGGTGAGTAAAAAAAAAATTTTTAGGTTAAATTAATTTTTAAAAAAAAATTTTTTAATTAATTATAATTTATTTTTGTTATTAATTTATTATGCAAAAGAAGATCACGTAAACTCAAAATATAGAACGATTTAAATTATCTATAAATAAAATTATGTATTGGAATGAAGTTAAGATTCCACCACGATTGCAAATCTAAGATTGAAACGCAAACGAAAGATTGAACATAGAAAATATGATCATGTTGTGTTAAACAAATATTACGAAGTCACTATCTGCTGTTTGAAAGATTTCTAAAATAAATTTTAAAACTTTATAAAATAGGGGAGAAACGTCTCAGCTTTAAAAAGGAATAAAACCATCCCCTTAGCTGTGAGAAAGTTGATTTTCGTTAAAATTAGAGTGCTGCACATGAAGGGATGTCAACTCTTAATAAAATTAGGTGAAATTCACTATGTTAGACGAAAACAAAATAAAATCCACCCCTCAGCCATGAGTTGCAAGGTTGAAATTTGGTGTGGATATAGCTTCAACGTCCCTAAGTTGATTTTAATTTAAAATTAGGGTGCTACACGTGAAAGGGATGTCAATCCTTAATAAAATTAGGTGAAATTCGCTATGTTAGTAGAAAAAAAAATAAAATCCACCCCTTAGCCTTGAGATGCAGGGTTGAAATTTGTTGTGGATATAGCTTCAACATCCCTAAGTTGATTTTAATTAAAAATTAGGGTGCTACACGTGAAAGGGATGTCAATCCTTAATAAAATTAGGTGAAATTCGCTATGTTAGTAGAAAAAAAAATAAAATCCACCCCTTAGCCTTGAGATGCAGGGTTGAAATTTGTTGTGGATATAGCTTCAACATCCCTAAGATGATTTTAATTTGAAATTAGGGTGCTACACATGGAAGGGATGTCAATCCATAATAAAATTAGGTGAAATTCGCTATGTTAGAAGAAAAAAAAATAAAATCCACCCCTTAGCCATGAGATGCAGGGTTGAAATTTGTTGTGGATATAGCTTCAACATCCCTAAGTTGATTTTAATTTAAAATTAGGGTGCTACACGTGAAAGGGATGTCAATCCTTAATAAAATTAGGTGAAATTCGCTATGTTAGTAGAAAAAAAAAATAAAATCCACCCCTTAGCCGTGAGATACAGGGTTGAAATTTCTTGTGGATATAGCTTCAACATCCCTAAGTTGATTTTAATTAAAAATTAGGGTGCTACACGTGAAAGGGATGTCAATCCTTAATAAAATTAGGT
This sequence comes from Onthophagus sagittarius, assembly GCA_036711965.1. Classification (NCBI taxonomy): domain Eukaryota; kingdom Metazoa; phylum Arthropoda; class Insecta; order Coleoptera; family Scarabaeidae; genus Onthophagus; species Onthophagus sagittarius. The sequence continues at coordinate 25,932,840 of JASERS010000010.1, read as the reverse complement.
GAAATTCGCTATGTTAGAAGAAAAAAAAAATAAAATCCACCCCTTAGCCGTGAGTTGCAGGGTTGAAATTTGGTATGGATATAGCTTCGATATCCCTAAATTAATTTTAATTTAAAATTAGAGTGCTACACATGAAGGGATGTCAACCCTTAATAAAATTAAGTGAAATTCGCTATGGTAGACGAATAAAAAATAAAATCCAGTCCTTAGCCGTGAGTTGCAGGGTTAAAATTTGGTATGAATATAGCTTCGATATCCCTAAGTTAATTTTAATTTAAAATTAGGGTGCTACACATGAAGGGATGTCAACCCTTAATAAAATTAAGTGAAATTCGCTATGGTAGACGAATAAAAAATAAAATCCAGTCCTTAGCCGTGAGTTGCAGGGTTAAAATTTGGTATGAATATAGCTTCGATATCCCTAAGTTAATTTTAATTTAAAATTAGGGTGCTACACATGAAGGGATGTCAACCCTTAATAAAATTAAGTGGAATTCGCTATGTTAGACGAAAAAAAATAAAATTCACCCCTTAGCTGTGAGTTGCAGGATTGAAATTTGGTGTGGATATAGCTTCGATAAATCTAAGTTGATTTTCGTTAAAATTAGAGCGCTAAACATGAAGGGCTGTCAACCCTTAATAAAATTAAACATAATCCAATCATCCACACATTTTATGTTTGAATGATCAAATAAACTACACAGAAAAACCTTTATATATGTATTTGAAAAATCCATTTACTCCACCTAAAAATAAAATTAAAAACCCCCAACATACACAATGAATTCAAACCGCAATAACAACATTTCCCATATTTCCCTTCCCAAATTCAAATTTCCTTTTTCCTTTTTTTACCTCCTTTACAATAGATATTTGAACGTTTGGTTAGGAAATATTCAATTTTAATTTTATTTTAATCCTATTTTAATTTTCACATTTACACAACATGTCATAAATCACATCATAAAATAAAACGCCAATATAAAACAACAAATTTTAATAAATTTTAAATAAGATCAACAATTCTCCAAAGATGGATTTCCTAAAGATGGCCTAAACAAGTCCGAAACCGGTTGAAACATTATAAGCAATAACAATCGTCTTAATAAAAGTACAAAAATAATTAAATAAATATTTTTATTCTGCATTTAAATAAGGTTCCCCTAGCAATCAGCATAAACATTGAAACAATTTACTTTTCTACAGTTGCAGTTGCTATTGCGTCGAAATTGTTTAATTAATGTGTTAATATTGACTACACCAACATATCATTATTATTTAACTTGATGAATTTGCTACGAATGTTAAAAAGGAATTGTACTTAACTTCCTTTTTTACTAAGCTATTTTTAGAATAACAATTTATACATCTTAACAATCCCTCAACAAGCATTCTGATATTCCTTTAAAACTGAAATAACTCGATTTTTATGCGTCCACAAAAAGTACAGCCGATTTATTTGCTTTCTTTAGATAACTGTTCCAAAGGAAGTTGCCGAATACAAAGAGTGCTTAGGTACATTGTGAAGGAATGTTGATTCTTATTCAAACTATATCTTAAACTATTTTTAATTCCTTCATAAAAATGTAATTATGAACCTAATAATTTAGAAATTCTTTCAACGAAATTTTATTCAACGTAGGAATGTCGAAGCTATATCCACACCAAATTTCAACCCTGCAACTCATGGCTAAGGGGTGGATTTTATTTTTTTTTCGTCCAACATAGCGAATTTCACCTAATTTTATTAAGAGTCGACATTCCTTTCATGTGTAGCACCCTAATTTTAAATAAAATCAACTTAGGGATGTCGAAGCTACATCCACACCAAATTTCAACCCTGCATCTCACGGCTAAGGGGTGGATTTTATTTTTTTTTCGTGTAACATAGCAAATTTCACCTAATTTTATTAAGAATTGACATTCCTTTCATGTGTAGCACCCTAATTTTAAATTAATATAAACTTAGGGATGTCGAAGCTATATCCACACCAAATTTCAACCCTGCAACTCATGGCTAAGGGGTGGATTTTATTTTTTTTTCGTCTAACATAACGAATTTCACCTAATTTTATTAAGAGTTGACATTCCTTTCTTGTGTAGCACCCTAATTTTAAATTAAAATCAACTTAGGGATGTCGAAGCTACATCCACACCAAATTTCAACCCTGCATCTCACGGCTAAGGGGTGGATTTTATTTTTTTTTTTCAACTAACATAGCGAATTTCACCTAATTTTATTAAGAGTCGACATTCCTTTCATGTGTAGCACCCTAATTTTAAATTAAAATCAACTTAGGGATGTCGAAGCTACATCCACACCAAATTTCAACCCTACATCTCACGGCTAAGCGGTGGATTTTTTTTTTTCGTGTAACATAGCAAATTTCACCTAATTTTATTAAGAGTCGACATTCCTTTCATGTGTAGCACCCTAATTTTAAATTAAAATCAACTTAGGGATGTCGAAGCTACATCCACACCAAATTTCAACCCTGCATCTCACGGCTAAGGAGTGGATTTTATTTTTTTTTCGTGTAACATAGCAAATTTCACCTAATTTTATTAAGAGTTGACATCCCTTCATGTGTAGCACTCTAATGTTAACGAAAATCAACTTAGGGATGTCGAAGCTATATCCACACCAAATTTCAACCCTGCATCTCACGGCTAAGGGGTGGATTTTATTTTTTTTTCGTGTAGCATAACAAATTTCACCTAATTTTATTAAGAGTCGACATTTCTTTCATGTGTAGCATCCTAATTTTAAATTAAAATCAACTTAGGGATGTCGAAGCTACATCCACATCAAATTTCAACCCTGCATCTCACGGTTAAGGAGTGGATTTTATTTTTTTTTCGTCTAACATAGCAAATTTCACCTAATTTTATTAAGAGTTGACATCCCTTCATGTGTAGCACTCTAATGTTAACGAAAATCAACTTAGGGATGTCGAAGCTATATCCACACCAAATTTCAACCCTGCCACTCACGGCTAAGGGGTGGATTTTATTTTTTTTTCGTCTAACAGCGAATTTCATCTAATTTTATTAAGGGTTGACATCCCTTCATTTGTAGTACAATAATTTTAACGAAAATCAACTTAGGGATGTCGATGCTATATCCATACCAAATTTCAACCCTGCAACTCATGGCTAAGGGGTGGATTTTTTTTTTCGTCTAACTTAGCGAATTTCATCTAATTTTATTAAGGGTTGACATCCTTTCATGTGTAGCACTCTAATTTTAAATTAAAATCAACTTAGGGATCTCGAAGCTATATCCACACCAAATTTCAACCCTGCATCTCACGGCTAAAGGGTGGATTTTATTTTTTTTTTGTGTAACAGCAAATTTCACCTAATTTTATTAAGAGTCGACATTTCTTTCATGTGTAGCATCCTAATTTTAAATTAAAATCAACTTAGGGATGTCGATGCTATATCCATACCAAATTTCAACCCTGCAACTCATGGCTAAGGGGTGGATTTTTTTTTCGTCTAACTTAGCGAATTTCATCTAATTTTATTAAGGGTTGACATCCTTTCATGTGTAGCACTCTAATTTTAAATTAAAATCAACTTAGGGATCTCGAAGCTATATCCACACCAAATTTCAACCCTGCATCTCACGGCTAAAGGGTGGATTTTATTTTTTTTTTGTGTAACATAGCAAATTTCACCTAATTTTATTAAGAGTCGACATTTCTTTCATGTGTAGCATCCTAATTTTAAATTAAAATCAACTTAGGGATGTCGAAGCTACATCCACACCAAATTTCAACCCTGCATCTCACGGCTAAGGGGTGGATTTTATTTTTTTTTTCGTGTAGCATAGCAAATTTCACCTAATTTTATTAAGAGTCGACATTTCTTTCATGTGTAGCATCCTAATTTTAAATTAAAATCAACTTAGGGATGTCGAAGCTACATCCACACCAAATTTCAACCCTGCATCTCACGGCTAAGGAGTGGATTTTATTTTTTTTTCGTGTAACATAGCAAATTTCACCTAATTTTATTAAGAGTTGACATCCCTTCATGTGTAGCACAATAATTTTAACGAAAATCAACTTAGGGATGTCGAAGCTATATCCACACCAAATTTCAACCCTGCAACTCACGGCTAAGGGGTGGATTTTATTTTTTTTTCGTCTAACAACGAATTTTACCTAATTTTATTAAGAGTTGATATCCCTTCATGTGTAGCGCTCTAATGTTAGCGAAAATCAACTTAGGGATTTCGAAGCTATATCCACACCAAATTTCAACTCTGCAACTCAAGGCTAAGGGGTGGATTTTATTTTATTTTTTCGTCTAACATAGCGAATTTCATCTAATTTTATTAAGGGTTGACATCCCTTCATGTGTAGCACAATAATTTTAACGAAAATCAACTTAGGGATGTCGAAGCTATATCAACACCAAATTTCAACCCTGCCACTGACGGCTAAGGGGTGGATTTTATTTCTTTTTCGTCTAACATAGCGAATTTCATCTAATTTTATTAAGGGTTGACATCCCTTCATGTGTAGCAGAATAATTTTAACGAAAATCAACTTAGGGATGTCGAAGCTATATCCACACCAAATTTCAACCCTGCAACTCATGGCTAAGGGGTGGATTTTATTTTTTTTTTCGTCTAACTTGGCGAATTTCATCTAATTTTATTAAGGGTTGACATCCCTTCATGTGTAGCAGAATAATTTTAACGAAAATCAACTTAGGGATGTCGAAGCTATATCCACACCAAATTTCAACCCTGCAGCTCACGGCTAAGGGGTGGATTTTATTTTTTTTTCGTCTAACAACGAATTTTACCTAATTTTATTAAGAGTTGATATCCCTTCATGTGTAGCGCTCTAATGTTAGCGAAAATCAACTTAGGGATTTCGAAGCTATATCCACACCAAATTTCAACTCTGCAACTCAAGGCTAAGGGGTGGATTTTATTTTATTTTTTCGTCTAACATAGCGAATTTCATCTAATTTTATTAAGGGTTGACATCCCTTCATGTGTAGCACAATAATTTTAACGAAAATCAACTTAGGGATGTCGAAGCTATATCAACACCAAATTTCAACCCTGCCACTGACGGCTAAGGGGTGGATTTTATTTCTTTTTCGTCTAACATAGCGAATTTCATCTAATTTTATTAAGGGTTGACATCCCTTCATGTGTAGCAGAATAATTTTAACGAAAATCAACTTAGGGATGTCGAAGCTATATCCACACCAAATTTCAACCCTGCAACTCATGGCTAAGGGGTGGATTTTATTTTTTTTTTCGTCTAACTTGGCGAATTTCATCTAATTTTATTAAGGGTTGACATCCTTTCATGTGTAGCACTCTAATTTTAAATTAAAATCAACTTAGGGATCTCGAAGCTATATCCACACCAAATTTCAACCCTGCATCTCACGGCTAAGGGGTGGATTTTATTTTTTTTCGTGTAACATAGCAAATTTCACCTAATTTTATTAAGAGTCGACATTTCTTTCATGTGTAGCATCCTAATTTTAAATTAAAATCAACTTAGGGATGTCGAAGCTACATCCACACCAAATTTCAACCCTGCATCTCACGGCTAAGGGGTGGATTTTATTTTTTTTTTCGTGTAACATAGCAAATTTCACCTAATTTTATTAAGAGTCGACATTTCTTTCATGTGTAGCATCCTAATTTTAAATTAAAATCAACTTAGGGATGTCGAAGCTACATCCACACCAAATTTCAACCCTGCATCTCACGGCTAAGGGGTGGATTTTATTTTTTTTTCTTGTAACATAGCAAATTGCACCTAATTTTATTAAGAGTCGACATTCCTTTCATGTGTAGCACCCTAATTTTAAATTAAAATCAACTTAGGGATGTCGAAGGTACATACACACCAAATTTCAACCCTGCATCTCACGGCTAAGGGGTGGATTTTATTTTTTTTTCTTGTAACATAGCAAATTGCACCTAATTTTATTAAGAGTCGACATTCCTTTCATGTGTAGCACCCTAATTTTAAATTAAAATCAACTTAGGGATGTCGAAGCTACATTCACACCAAATTTCAACCCTGCAACTCATGGCTAAGGGGTGGATTTTATTTTTTTTTCGTCTAACATAGCAAATTTCACCTAATTTTATTAAGAGTCGACATTCCTTTCATGTGTAGCACCCTAATTTTAAATTAAAATCAACCTAGGGATGTCGAAGCTATATCCACACCAAATTTCAACCCTGCATCTCACGGCTAAGGGGTGGATTTTATTTTTTTTTCGTGTAACATAGCAAATTTCACCTAATTCTATTAAGAGTTGACATTCCTTTCATGTGTAGCACCCTAATTTTAAATTAAAATCAACTTAGGGATGTCGAAGCTATATCCACACCAAATTTCAACCCTGCAACTCATGGCTAAGGGGTGGATTTTATTTTTTTTTTTCGTCTAACATAGCGAATTTCACCTAATTTTATTAAGAGTTGACATCCCTTTATGTGTAGCACTCTAATTTTAACAAAAATTAACTTAGAGATATCGAAGCTTTATCCACTAAGGGAATTGTTTTATTCCTTTTTAAGGTCGAGACGTTTCTACCCCATTTTATAAACAGTTTTAAAATTTATTCTGTAAATCTAGGATAAACAGAAGATATATCAGGTCATAACTCGTATATTTAAAAATTTGGAAATATTAAATAAATTTGGCACAAATCGCTTCTTATTTCATTTGTGATATCTTAATTAGTTTTTGAGATATAAATTTTTTAGAAATTGCGAAATTTTTTAATCCAACATTATTAATTAGATCTGTAGAGTTTTAATTAAAAAGTCATAACTCGGAGGTTAAAGATTTGGAGAAATTTTTTGGTATCTACATTAAATAATAAATGGATTTGTTCCAAATTACTTGAATATTTAATTAAAAGTAATATAATATGCAAAATTATAGTTGTGTTACAGATAAATTATGGTATTAAACCAACAAAATTAAAACAGTTTGGATATGCCATTGAGCTTAAATTTAATTTTAGTTCTAAAAGAATTTAGAACAATAGAGTTAAACAAGAATAAAAATATTTTAAATTCATGTAATTTGAATATATCGGACGCATTATTTATGCTTATTGTTTAATTTTTTATTATAGGTGAAGGAACAGTTTTAAAAATTCCAGCTCAAATCGAAAACATATTAAGTGATCACGATTCAGAAGAAAATTTGGACGAACAAAAACTGTTAAAAATGAAAGACGAAAATAAAGACAAAGCGGCAAGAAGGGCTTTGAAAAAAGCCAAAAAAGAAGCTAAAAAGAAAGTTTTATTAAATCACTCTCCCACTTATTCGATCGGGGCTTCTTCACCCCGATACACCGTTGGGAGTGCTTCTCCACGACACGGTCTTGGAAACGTTTCTCCGAGATACATGGTGAACTCGACGTGTGATATTAACGCACCTAGGAGGCGAAAGCACAAGGTTAAACACAAGAAGAGGCATAAAGAAGTTCGAAAACATCGCGAGGAAGATGTTGAGACGACGCACGATGATCCTCATCCTCCGGTCGAACAAGTTATCACACAGAAACTTTCGATCAATTTGAAAAGATTAAATAACACTTATACTTCGTGTTCGAGTTCTGTGGAAAATGAGGATTCGGGTTCGGAGGATATCAGCGATCAAGTTCCGGACTTTCCCCCGGTTCATTCGCCGATCGTGCTTCATCTAAATGTTCAAAGCGTATCCAGCGCACCTGGAGTAAATGGTAAGTTAAAAATAATATTTAATATCAGAATATTTAAGTAATTTGAGTCTTCTAAATAATTTTTTTAATAAAATTTCCCTATTTTGAGGTTAAATTAAATCCTTTTTAAAAAAGTCATTTAATTTTCTCGTTGCTAGGTAATACTATATTAACCAATCAAATTATTTAAAACATGTAACCATGGAAATTTATATTGCCCAAGGTCCATAAAGCGTATTGTACCAGGTTGGCCAACGTATGAAAAGTTAACACTCCCGACATGCAGTTTTAAAGATTTATTTTGAAGATTCCTCTTTTTCATTCATAACATTTCCCAAAAATGGACTATATCTCAAAAAACAAGTTGCAGAAAGCCCTATTAAACGAACATTGTTTAATAGGTTTTTTTTTTCGTTCTTTAATAGTTAGTGAACCAGAAAAGCATAATCCGTAATCAGTTACAACCTAGATATGACAAGATTACAGGAATAAAGAGAAAAATCGTCGAAATACACACTAAAAATCCAGAAAGCATTAAAATTTGGTTATTACAGTTTAACATCAAAATCTCTAAAACATCATAATTGATGATTTTTATTGGAAAACTTTTTCATAATTCAAAAATCAAAATGGATGATCAAAGACCTAATTCGTGAAAATTGTTCATAATGGTGTAGAAAAGCATAATTCATAACCAGTTACAACTTGAAAATAAAGAATTTGCAAAACTACGGCAAATATCTTCAAAATATCATAATTTCGGATTTTCAGTACTAAAATTAATCACAATTCAAAACCTAAAATAGATTGAAGGATACTTTTTGCATAAATATTGTTGATGATGAACTATAAACACTTACTTCATAACCAGATGCAACCTAAATATACAACTGGGGAATTGTTAAAAAACCTGCAAAAGTGCCATCATTTAAAAGCTTTTGAAAGAAAATTGTCTAATATTACACAATTGTGTTTTTTAAATTATCCACATATTTTTGATTCATTTCTAATATTCCACTGGTTTCAAACTTACGTATTTTGTTTAATTAAATAATAAAAATCAAAACTCGTATCGTTCACAATCAACATTAAGAAAGCAGTACATAAAAGAAGATAAATTAAATTGATTCAACGTCTAAGGCTCGTTTACTACCATCTACTGCTTAGTAATTGAAAATAATTTTATAACAATTTTTCAAAAAATCGATTTATCAGGAATTTTTAAATTTATACAAAATACTGGAAAAAATCCAATTAAGTTTAGCGGCTTATATCTCAAGAACTAAGTGAGATATTTTCAAATTGACTTCACTTTTAGAAAGTAGATGCTCCAATTAGTAATTGAAAGTAATTTCATAACAATTTTTTAAAAAATCGATTTTTCAAGAATTTTTAAATTTATTCAAAATATTGGAAAAATCCCAATTAAGTTCAGCAGTTAATATCTCAAGAACTAGGTGAGTTATTTTCAAATTGACTTCACTTTTAGAAAGTAGATGCTCCAATTAGTAATTGAAAGTAATTTTATAACAATTTTTCAAGAATTTTTAAATTTATTCAAAATATTGGAAAAATCCCAATTAAGTTCAGCAGCTAATATCTCAAGAATTAAGTGAGATATTTTCAAACTGACTTCACTTTTAGAAAGTAGATGCTTCAATTAGTAATTGAAACTAATTTCTTAACACTTTTCCAAAAAATCTATTTTTTAGGAATTTTTAAATTTATTCAAAATGTCGGAAGAATCCCAAATAAATTCAGCAGTTTATATCTAAAGAACTAAGTGAGATATTTTCAAATTGACTTTACTTTTAGAAATTAGCTGTTCCAATTAGTAATTGAAAGTAATTTCATAACATTTTTTCAAAAAATCAAGTTTTCAGAACTTTTTAAGTTTATACAAAATATTGGAAAAATCCCAATTAAGTTCAGCAGCTAATATCTCAAGAACTAGGTGAGTTATTTTCAAATTGACTTCACTTTTAGAAAATAGATGCTCCAATTAGTAATTGAAAGTGATTACATAACAATTTTTCAAAAAATCGATTTTTCAGAAATTTTTAAGTTTATTCAAAATATTTGAAAAATCCCAATTAAGTTCAGCAGCTAATATTTCAAGAAGTAAGTGAGATATTTTCAATTTGACTTCCATTTTAGAAATTGGATGCTCCAATTAGTAATTGAAAGTAATTTCATAACAATTTTTCAAAAAATCAATTATTCAGAAATTTTTAAATTTATACAAAATACTGGTAAAATCCCAATTAAGCTCAGCAGCTTATATCTCAAGAACTAAGTGAGATATTTTCAAATTGACTTCACTTTTAGAAAGTTGACGCTCCAATTAGTAATTGAAAGTGATTTCATAACAATTTTTCAAAAAGTCGATTTTTCAGAAATTTTTAAGTTTATTCAAAATATTTGAAAAATCCCAATTGAGTTCAGCAGCTAATATTTCAAGAAGTAAGTGAGATATTTTCAATTTGACTTTACTTTTAGTAATTAGCTGTTCCAATTAGTAATTGAAAGTAATTTCATAACATTTGTTCAAAAAATCAAGTTTTCAGAACTTTTTAAATATATACAAAATATTGGAAAAATCCCAATTAAGTTCAGCAGTTTATATCTCAAGAACTAAGTGAAATATTTTCAAATTGACTTCACTTTTAGAAAGTAGATGCTCCAATTAGTAATTGAAAGTAATTTCATAACAATTTTTCAAGAATTTTTAAATTCATTCAAAATATTGGAAAAATCCCAATTAAGTTCAGCAGCTAATATCTCAAGAATTAAGTAAGATATTTTCAAATTGACTTCACTTTTAGAAAGTAGATGCTTCAATTAGTAATCGAAACTAATTTCTTAACAATTTTCCAAAAAATCAATTTTTCAGGAATTTTTAAATTTATTCAAAATATCGGAAGAATCCCAAATAAATTCAGCAGTTTATATCTAAAGAAGTAAGTGAGATATTTTCAAATTGACTTTACTTTTAGAAATTAGCTGTTCCAATTAGTAATTGAAAGTAATTTCATAACATTTTTTCAAAAAATCAAGTTTTCAGAACTTTTTAAATTTATACAAAATATTGGAAAAATCCCAATTAAGTTCAGCAGTTTATATCTCAAGAACTAAGTGAGATATTTTCAAATTGACTTCACTTTTAGAAAGTTGACGCTCCAATTAGTAATTGAAAGTGATTTCATAACAATTTTTCAAAAAATCGATTTTTCAGAAATTTTTAAGTTTATTCAAAATATTTGAGAAATCCCAATTAAGTTCAGCAGCTAATATTTCAAGAAGTAAGTGAGATATTTTCAATTTGACTTCCATTTTAGAAATTGGATGCTCCAATTAGTAATTGAAAGTAATTTCATAACAATTTTTCAAAAAATCAATTTTTCAGAAAGTTTTAAATTTATACAAAATACTGGTAAAATCCCAATTAAGCTCAGCAGCTTATATCTCAAGAACTAAGTGGGATATTTTCAAATTGACTTCACTTTTAGAAAGTTGACGCTCCAATTAGTAATTGAAAGTGATTTCATAACAATTTTTCAAAAAATCGATTTTTCAGAAATTTTTAAGTTTATTCAAAATATTTGAAAAATCCCAATTAAGTTCAGCAGCTAATATCTCAAGAATTAAGTGAGATATTTTCAAACTGACTTCACTTTTAGAAAGTAGATGCTTCAATTAGTAATTGAAACTAATTTCTTAACACTTTTCCAAAAAATCTATTTTTTAGGAATTTTTAAATTTATTCAAAATGTCGGAAGAATCCCAAATAAATTCAGCAGTTTATATCTAAAGAACTAAGTGAGATATTTTCAAATTGACTTTACTTTTAGAAATTAGCTGTTCCAATTAGTAATTGAAAGTAATTTCATAACATTTTTTCAAAAAATCAAGTTTTCAGAACTTTTTAAGTTTATACAAAATATTGGAAAAATCCCAATTAAGTTCAGCAGCTAATATCTCAAGAACTAGGTGAGTTATTTTCAAATTGACTTCAATTTTAGAAATTGGATGCTCCAATTAGTAATTGAAAGTAATTTCATAACAATTTTTCAAAAAATCGATTTTTCAGAAATTTTTAAGTTTATTCAAAATATTTGAAAAATCCCAATTGAGTTCAGCAGGTAATATCTTAACAACTAAGTGAGATATTTTCAAATTGACTTCACTTTTAGAAAAAAGATTCACCAATTACTAATTGAAAGTAATTTTATAACAATTTTTCAAAAAATCGATTTTTCAGGAATTTTTAAATTTATAGAAAATATTGCAAAAATCCCAATTAAATTCAACAGCTTTTATCTCAAATTCTGACTGAGATATCTCTAAATTGTCTTCATCTTTCGAAAATAGATTCTCCAATTAATAATTGAAAGTAATTTCGTAACAATTTTCCAAAAAAACCGATTTTTAAAGAATTTTTAAATTTATACAAAATATTCGAAAAATCTCAATTAAGTTCAGCGATTTCATTTGTGGTTAAAATTAGTTAAAATGTCAAAATATTAGTAATGTAAAAATCTAAATAAGTATTTATTATTAAAACGACGTATTTAATTGATAAACTTAATATTTATTTATTTCTGATTTAGTGTCTCATACAACAACATTAATAACGTACTAACGTGTTTCATTTCATTTTTGAAAAGTGTTTGTAATTGTTAATGAACCGTACCACGAGATTGAAATTTACTTTTAGAATTTCTCAACTTTTATTTGACAATAATCCTCCGAAGAAGACTGGTAAGGTCGAAACATGTCAGGATTGAAATAAATAAATATGAAATTTATCAATTAAATACGTCGTTTTAATAATAAATACTTTTTTCGATTTTTACATTATTAAAACTTTACGACGAAAACAATGGATCACAAAACCGTTAATAATCAAAATTTTAGGCCTTTTGACTACATAGTTACCAATTTAAAAATTTAACCTAAATATTATTATAGTCGTTGGATATCTCAGGGGTTTTTTATCTAATGTCTAGGTAATGGACCTAACTCCTTACCCTTCAAAACTCGTTTTTCAGTCTCCAACCGGCCAACCTGGTACAATACGCTTTACGGACCTTGAGATTGCCCACAAAAAGAAAATTAATTAAATTTTAGGTTATATTTCATCGAAAGTTTTTGATGCATTAAAATTTGTTTATAGGTTGTAAATTATTAGTGGGTGATGTAATTTGGGGAAAAATCCATGGATTTCCATGGTGGCCAGGAAAAATTCTTGCAATTTCGAATGGGGATAATAAATGTGCCCAAGCTCACGTATCGTGGTACGGATCCTCAACATCATCTCTTATAAAATGTGATCAACTTAGTCCTTATTTAGAAAATTTCAAGGTAAATAACGAATTTTATTTCCGATTTAGATTAATTATGATTAATTTTTATAATTTAGGTTAGATATAATAAGAAAAAAAAGGGTCCATATAAAGAAGCGATTAAGCAAGCAACAAACGATGCCAGAGAAAACGCAGAAAATCGTTTACGAGAACAACAACAGCAACAATCAGTTGTGGGTGGATCTCCTGCGCGAGCGGCATTTATAAACGTTGTCCCCCCCGCGTTGGCGTCTCCGAGAGAAATCGACGTGGTTTCTTAATTAAAAAATAAATAGATAAGGAAGAAAAACGAAAAATGCCATAAAAAGGTAACAAAGATTCTTTTAAAGGTCGGGTAGTTATAATACAGGGTGTTGAAAAACGCTTAAAAAATTGATTTTAAGAAAAAGAAATTTTTGTGAGCTCCCTGTGCGTATTGTGGTCAACAAAAAAAAATGGTCAGTCGTTTTAGCCATTATTTTTACATTTAACTAATTCCTAAGAGTGTCTGTATATTTACGATAAAGAATAACGAGAGAAAAGTTACTTATTTTAATGATCTGTTTATTTTTTTTTTTGCTAAGAAAGTTACTTAAACCATTTATATTTTATCAATTCACAAAGTTTTGAAGTTGTTTTCGATTGGAGGAGTTTATGGGGATTTAAAATTGATATAAAAATGAAAAACTTTTATTTCTTTTGTGATACGCAATTAATAATTGATTTTTTGAGCACTATTTAGTTCATTTACATTAAACCTAGGCTATCTTACGTTTATTGTCCGTTACAATAATCAATATATCTGTGATTTTTCATTTAGATTTAGCCATAGTATTGTATAAAATTTAATAAAAATACTATTTGGTATAAATGTTAAAAAGTTTCGTTTTACGATAACCCAAAAAACTAATTATCCTAAATATAACACAAAGAATAAGAAAATTTTGATAGAATTAGGTTAGATAGATGAGATATAATATATTGTTGCATAGATAGGTAACTCTAATCGTTTGATTAGTATGCTTAATTAATTTTTTATCAATCAATTAAGAGGATGACAATGTCAAAAAGTGTCGTCTCCGACATATCGACATGACATTAGCTAGGAATTAATAAATTTTAAGACCGAATTTCTTAACTCTCTGACTCGCCTACGGCTCGTGTGGAAATCTGACATACGCGTGAGTGAAAAACCTTAGTTTCCTCACTTGTTCTGTTATATACTATTGTTCAATCCTACCTTTGAAATTGTCAGTTTCTAGCGTAGATACCAGTGTTGAAAGTTGCTATTTTCACTCACTCTGCTAACATTCATAGCAACGCGTGAGTGAAAATTTTTTTCACTCACTCTAATTTTCTTCATCCACTATCAGCGAAATTTAAAACCTTTAAAGGTACAACTCTTTGTTTAAACGTAACGGATGTGAAGCAAAAAACAGTAGAGAGCACACATGGAAAATTAAATTAAGTATTTCACTTCGGTTAACTGACTTCTCGCACCCTGTATATGGAACGACGTCGCGTATTTCGTTCTCGAGGAATCACATGTCTTGGCAAACAAGTTCAGCGTGGTGCATTTGCGAGTATGTTGTAATAAGTTTTTTTTCTATGGTCGGGTTGGGTTAAGCACCAGTTCCATCCCATTCAATAAGAGACATGATATGAAGCTCAACCCAACCCATGCATAGGAAGCAAAATCAACCTTAAAACAACAAATTTTCTAAGTTCCATACAACATGAGAAATTATATCAAATTGCGTTGAGCTGAGCTGAGCTTCAATATCATACCATTCAATATGAGGGATGGTATGAAACTTTTCTCCTAAAGTTGGGTTGGGTTGAGCACCAATTCCATACCATTCAATAAGAGACATGATATCAAGTTGAAGCTCAACCCAACCCATGCATAGAAAGTAAACCTCAAAACAACAAATTTTCTAAGTTCAATACAACTTGAGAAAATGATATCAAACTGGGTTGAGCTGAGTTCAATATCATACCATTCAATATGAGGGATGGTATGAAGGTTTTCTCCTATGGTTGGGTTGGGTTGAGCACCAACTTCATATCATTCAATATGACGTATGATATAAAGTCAAAACTCAACCCAACCCAACTTGATATCATCTCTCATTTGTATTGAACTTAATAGATTTATTGTTTTGAGGTTTATTTTGTTTTTCTATGCTTGGGTTGGGTTGAGCTTCAACTTCATCGTATCAAATTGGGTTGAGATAAGTTCCAATTTCATACAATTCAATATGAGGGATGGTATGAAGCTTTTCTCGCATGGTTGGGTTGGGTTGAGCACCAACTTCATATCATTCAATATAAGGTATGATATAAAGTCAAAGCTCAACCCAACCCAACTTGATATCATCTCTCATGTTGTATTGAACTAATAGATTTATTGTTTTGGGGTTTATTTTGTTTTTCTATGCTTGGGTTGGGTTGAACTTCAACTTCATCGTATCAAATTGGGTTGAGATAAGCTCCAACTTCATATCATTCAATATGAGGGATGGTATGAAGCTTTTCTCCTATGGTTGAGTTGGGTTGAGCACCAACTTCATATCATTCAATATGAGGTATGATATAAAGTCAAAGCTCAACCCAAACCAAATTGATACCATCTCTCATGTTGTATTGAACTAAATAGATTGAGTTGAGATAAGCTCCAACTTCCTACCATTCAATATGAGGGATGATATGAAGCTTTTCTCCTATGGTTGGGTTGGGTTGAGCACCAACTTCATATCATTCAATATGATGTATGATATAAAGTCAAAGCTGAACCCAACCCAACTTGATATCATCTCTCATGTTGTATTGAACTAATAGATTTATTGTTTTGGGGTTTATTTTGTTTTTCTACGCTTGGGTTGCGTTGAGCTTCAACTTCATCGTATCAAATTGAGTTGAGATAAGCTCCAACTTCATACCATTCAATATGAGGGATGGTATGAAGCTTTTCTCCTATGGTGAAATAGGATAACTTCATATCATTCAATATGAGGTGTGATATAAAGTCAAAGCTCAACCCAAACCAAATTGATATCATCTCTCATGTTGTATTGAACTAATAGATTTATTGTTTTGGGGTTTATTTTGTTTTTCTATGCTTGGGTTGCGTTGAGCTTCAACTTCATCGTATCAAATTGAGTTGAGATAAGCTCCAACTTCATACCATTCAATATGAGGGATGGTATGAAGCTTTTCTCCTATGGTGAAATAGGATAACTTCATATCATTCAATATGAGGTGTGATATAAAGTCGAAACTCAACCCAACCCAACTTGATATCATCTCTCATGTTGTATTGAACTTAATAGATTTATTGTTTTGAGGTTTATTTTGTTTTTCTATGCTTGGGTTGGGTTGAGCTTTAACTTCATTGTATCAAATTGGGTTGAGATAAGCTCCAACTTCATACCATTCAATATGAGGGATGGTATGAAGCTTTTCTCCTATGGTGAAATAGGATAACTTCATATCATTCAATATGAGGTGTGATATAAAGTCAAAACTCAACCCAACCCAACTTGATATCATCTCTCATGTTGTATTGAACTTAATAGATTTATTGTTTTGAGGTTTATTTTGTTTTTCTATGCTTGGGTTGGGTTGAGCTTTAACTTCATTGTATCAAATTGAGTTGAGATAAGCTCCAACTTCATACCATTCAATATGAGGGATGGTATGAAGCTTTTCTCCTATGGTGAAATAGGATAACTTCATATCATTCAATATGAGGTGTGATATAAAGTCAAAACTCAACCCAACCCAACTTGATATCATCTCTCATGTTGTATTGAACTTAATAGATTTATTGTTTTGAGGTTTATTTTGTTTTTCTATGCTTGGGTTGGGTTGAGCTTTAACTTCATTGTATCAAATTGGGTTGAGATAAGCTCCAACTTCATACCATTCAATATGAGGGATGGTATGAAGCTTTTCTCCTATGGTGAAATAGGATAACTTCATATCATTCAATATGAGGTGTGATATAAAGTCAAAACTCAACCCAACCCAACTTGATATCATCTCTCATGTTGTATTGAACTTAATAGATTTATTGTTTTGAGGTTTATTTTGTTTTTCTATGCTTGGGTTGGGTTGAGCTTTAACTTCATTGTATCAAATTGAGTTGAGATAAGCTCCAACTTCATACCATTCAATATGAGGGATAGTATGAAGCTTTTCTCCTATGGTGAAATAGGATAACTTCATATCATTCAATATGAGGTGTGATATAAAGTCAAAACTCAACCCAACCCAACTTGATATCATCTCTTATGTTGTATTGAACTTAATAGATTTATTGTTTTGAGGTTTATTTTGTTTTTCTATGCTTGGGTTGGGTTGAGCTTTAACTTCATTGTATCAAATTGAGTTGAGATAAGCTCCAACTTCATACCATTCAATATGAGGGATGGTATGAAGCTTTTCTCCTATGGTGAAATAGGATAACTTCATATCATTCAATATGAGGTGTGATATAAAGTCAAAACTCAACCCAACCCAACTTGATATCATCTCTCATGTTGTATTGAACTTAATAGATTTATTGTTTTGAGGTTTATTTTGTTTTTCTATGCTTGGGTTGGGTTGAGCTTTAACTTCATTGTATCAAATTGAGTTGAGATAAGCTCCAACTTCATACCATTCAATATGAGGGATGGTATGAAGCTTTTCTCCTATGGTGAAATAGGATAACTTCATATCATTCAATATGAGGTGTGATATAAAGTCAAAACTCAACCCAACCCAACTTGATATCATCTCTCATGTTGTATTGAACTTAATAGATTTATTGTTTTGAGGTTTATTTTGTTTTTCTATGCTTGGGTTGGGTTGAGCTTTAACTTCATTGTATCAAATTGGGTTGAGATAAGCTCCAACTTCATACCATTCAATATGAGGGATAATATGAAGCTTTTCTCCTATGGTTGAGTTGGGTTGAGCACCAACTTCATATCATTCAATATGAGGTGTGATATAAAGTCAAAGCTCAACCCAAACCAAATTGATATCATCTCTCATGTTGTATTGAACTAATAGATTTATTGTTTTGGGGTTTATTTTGTTTTTCTATGCTTAGGTTGCGTTGAGCTTCAACTTCATCGTATCAAATTGAGTTGAGATAAGCTCCAACTTCATACCATTCAATATGAGGGGGATGGTATGAAGCTTTTCTCCTATTGTGAAATAGGATAACTTCATATCATTCAATATGAGGTGTGATATAAAGTCAAAGCTCAACCCAACCCAACTTGATATCATCTCTCATGTTGTATTGAACTTAATAGATTTATTGTTTTGAGGTTTATTTTGTTTTTCTATGTTTGGGTTGGGTTGGGTTGAGCTTCAACTTCATCGTATCAAATTGGGTTGAGATAAGCTCTAACTTCCTACCATTCAATATGAGGGATGGTATGAAGCTTTTCTTCTATGGTTGAGTTGGGTTGAGCACCAACTTCATATCATTCAATATGAGGTATGATATAATGTCAAAGCTCAACCCAACCCAACTTGATATCATCTCTCATGTTGTATTGAACTTAATAGATTTATTGTTTTGAGGTTTATTTTGTTTTTCTATGTTTGGGTTGGGTTGGGTTGAGCTTCAACTTCATCAAATTGGGTTGAGATAAGCTCTAACTTCCTACCATTCAATATGAGGGATGGTATGAAGCTTTTCTCCTATGGTGAAATAGGATAACTTCATATCATTCAATATGAGGTGTGATATAAAGTCGAAACTCAACCCAACCCAACTTGATATCATCTCTTATGTTGTATTGAACTTATAGATTTATTGTTTTGGGGTTTATTTTGTTTTTCTATGCTTGGGTTGGGTTGAGCGTCAACTTCATTGTATCAAATTGGGTTGAGATAAGCTCCAACTTCATACCATTCAATATGAGGAACTTCATACCATTCCTCATATTGAATGGTTTAAAGTTGGACCTCAACTCAACCCAAGCATAAAAAAACAAAATCAACCCCAAAACAACATCTTCTAAGTTCAATTCAACATGAGAGATGGTATTAAGTTGGGTTGAGTTAAGCTCTAAGTTAATACCATTGAATATGAGGCATGATATGAAGTTGAAACTCGACCCAACCCAACTTGATACCATGATATCAGACTGATTTCTTCAATTTCTTTCCAAATTGGTTAATTTGATTCAATATAATAACAATAAAAATAGTCAATTTCATTTAATTCATGATTTTTAAAATTTTTTAATTATTTTAGAGATAGATTATTTAATCTATCTCTAAAAACGGGTAAAATAACTGATAAAACAGACAGTGGAAAACAAATATCGACAAGAGTGCTTCGATTTCGGTTGATTTATCTTCCGACACGGACCAAATACGTGCTGAGCTTCTGTTTCCTCAACGTCGACAAATAAAAAGTAAAAGCAAACAAACGGGTTCGTAAGTTCGGTGATGAGTTTATAAAATATGGTTTCGTTTGTAGTGAAGATGATGAACCAGGGGCTATATGTGTAATGTATCTGGCAGTGCTGTCAAACGACTCCCTGAAACCAAATAAACTGCAGAGACATCTACACTCGAAACACCCAAAATCCATAGGTAAACCCAATGAATTCATCAATTCAGAAAAAAAGTCGGTCATTTGAAATGTAAACAAAATTTTACGACTACTTTTACCGATCTCGGATACAACAGTTAGCCGTAGAATATTTGAAATGGCAGAAAATGTGGCAAACGAAATTATAATGAGAATTCAAAAAAGTAAATTTTTTACTTTTGCCTTCAATTGGATGAATTTATGGATTGCCAAAATGCTGCACAACTAATTTGTTTTGCAAAATATGAATACAAAAATGAAGTAGTTGACGACTTTCTTTTTTGCAAGGAACTACAAAGAACTATGGGTGAAGAAATTTTTAAATTGGTAAACTCTTGCATCACGGGAAACAATATTTCTTGGGAAAATTGTGTAGGTGTGTGACAATTTGACACAACAGATTGTTTATCTATCAATTAGGAGCATGACAACGTCAAGAAGTGTCACAGTTTGACACAATTGGTTGTTTATCAATCAATTAAGAGCATGACAATAACGAAAAGTGTCGTCTCCGACATATCGACATCACATTAGCCAAGAATTAACGAATTTTATGAAAGAGTTTTCTCTAAATAGTAGGATTGAACAAAATGCTATACAGCACACGTGGGAAACCAATATTTTCCACTCACTTGTATGTCTTTTCACACTCGCCTACGGCTCGTGTGGAAATCTAACATACGCGTGAGTGAAAACCCTTAGTTTCCTCACTTGTACTGTAATACAGTGCGTTAACTAATTATCGTACCCAAAATCTAGGCAACCAATATCACAGTATTGGTATTGCAACGCGACGAATATTCCTATTGTTTGAAATAATTTTTTTGCAAAATGCTATTAAAAGTTGACTTTTGTATAGCAATTAACGACTGTAAAAATGATCTTCTTTTGTTCAAATGTCGTAAAAAATTTATATCCGGCTACGGCAATCAAAGAATTTGGTATTATCGTCTTAGACAAATTGTAAACACATCATGATTAACATTAAAATGTGCCATTAAAATAAAGGCATCATGTTCCGGTGTGAACGTCATAACGAAAGAAATAAATATCTGAAAGAAATTCTCATTGAACGTTTTCGTTATTTTAATTTGTTTATTAACTTACCGCTTAAAGAAAATCCGGAAACACACAAAGCATACGACAATCGCGACAATAATGACCTAATAACGTTCGATCTGCTGTCAACATCTGGTTACTAATTTAAAAATATCGCCGTTACCACTACACAATGAGATAGATAACCAACATTACAACATGACGTAGGTTACGATCATTATTTAACACAGTGTATTGTGGTCAATCTTATTAAAAGCTTTGCTGAAGTCAGTGTAGATCGCGTCATGCTGCTCAGATGCGTTAAAAGCGTTATGTATGAAGTTGGTGTAGGTCATTAAGTTGGTTTCAGCAGATCTAGCTGGAAGAAATCCATGTTGCTCAACAATCAAATGCGGCTTCACCGCAAATTGTTCAGACCGATCAATGGCAAAAATAGAAGCATTAACTGCATCATACATTACCCCGATTAAAAAAGTATTTAACAATGGGGTCATCGCGCAATAACTTCGGTCGAGCACTGTCAATTCAAAGGCAGGATGGTGACGATCTTGGCCCACGAGTGAAACCGGACACCTATTGACCCTCTATATACAAGTGGATGTACTCAGCAGCAGATCTAGAATTCTATTATTATCGTTACAGATGTCGTTAAACTGTAATAAATTACAGTAACGCTAAGTGTCCAAAAACTCTCGAGAGCGTAAATCACCGCCAACAGATGGTTCCAGATTACCATTGTCAGACCGACACCATCGTATTGAAGGTAAATTAAAATCGCCTACAATTATAATTAAATTATCCGGGTAAGCATCCCTAATCCTAGAGATTTCACGTAAAAAAACTTGAAATGAGTCCATATCGCCAGGAGGCAAATAAACACAACAAAAAAACATATGATCAGCCGCGCACTCGATATTCACCCAAAAATCTTCGGCCTCAGAGTTAAAATCTAAATCAGTTGAGATGCGAAGGCTACTTCTAACATCAATCAGGACACCACCACCATCAGTCTTGTGAGACATCGACGAACATCTATCGCGTCGAAAGACGGTGTAATCAGAAGAAAAAAACTCGTTATTAGCAATTGCAGGATTAAGGGATGTCTCAATAAGACAGATGATATCGTGACCCAGATTAGGTGAATTAATAAGTGATGTTGAAGTTATCGTACGTATACCATTAACATTTTGGTAAAAGGCTGATATAGCCATTTAAAACAAAAAATTAGCAATACAAAATTGGAGCGCAATAACAATAAAAACTAAATTTTTTCCAAATCGCTTCGTGAGCGGATAACAATCACCCGAGAACGTTCAGTTTTACGCACACGAACAGCATCATCCTTAAACCAGACAAATTTATATTCCTTCTCCGCAGCTACCGACCTGACTTTCCGAAGAAGCTTGGCATTCTCCGTTGTTAAATGTTCATTGACGAAGATACTCTCAACTGCAATGTCCCGAGATGAAGCAAAGCCCTGAACACCAGAACTAGAACGCTGTTTTGGACACGAATCTAACTATAATATTCTTGGGCTTCCGTTCCTTAGATTGGCCAGAGCTATGATCCACAGATCTTCTGGTGGGAAGGTGGACAGCATCAACATCTGTAGCTGAAACGGGAGAACCCACCGCATTACCAATCAGTTCAACAACCCGAGTGAGGGATTCAGAATGAGGCTCCTGCACACCAGTTATAATTACATTATTTCGTCTAGAATATTGTTCCAATTGCTCAAGACGCACTGTGACCACCCCCAAACTAGACTTGAGAGCAACGTTCTCTGATCTTACATATTCTAACTCCTTCATTTTTTTATTAAAATCATTAATTAAGATTTCAAAATCAGATCTTCTCCCCGTAGAAAGTAATACCTCTCTGCGTATCTATTGGATAACCCTTTTACATCGGCATGAATTTCTTTTAGGACTGCAAACATACTCTCTGTAGACAAAACTTCGGCATGTTGTGAGGATACCTGTTATGATCCCAAAGATTGCAATTTATCAGAATTAGAAGAATGTCTCCGCACAGGAGGGGACGAAGGAGGCAAAGTCATCATTGATAATAATAGATCGATCCGATCTGATTCCACAAGTGCGGCATCTCCATCCAAAACCCTTCGCCTTTTAAGACGAAAATCTTCCGCGCTGAGACCTACGCATTTAGCGTGGTAGAACAAGCCGCAGTCGCCAGCGCACCGCAGTCCCGGAATTTTTCTCGTAATTTTGCCGCGACAACTGACACACTCCATCTCACTCACGCGGAAGCCGGTTCCGGTACATAGACTAAGCGAAAAATTACGCGAGGGCGAACACCACTGATCGTAATTATATGGAATAAGGAAACCAGGAAACAATCACTAAAAAAACTTGACCAACGTACTGCTCCGAGCAGTAGCTTCCGCAACCAAAATAGGAGCATGACAACGTCAAGAAGTGTCACAGTTTGACACAACTGGTTGTTTATCAATCAATTAAGAGCATTACAATACCAAAAAGTGTCGTCTCCGACATATCGACATGACATTAGCCAAGAATTAACGAATTTTATGAAAGGGTTTTCTCTAAATAGTAGGTTTGAACAAAATGCTATACAGCACACGTCGGAAACCAATATTTTCCACTAACTTGTATGTCTTTTCACACTCGCTTACGGCTCGTGTGGAAATCTAACATACGCGTGAGTGAAAACCCTTAGTTTCCTCACTTGTGCTGTAATACAGTGTGTTAACTAATTATCGTACCCGAAATCTAGGCACTTAAACTGCATTCTACGACCTAAAAAAAAGATTCGAACCTCAGACCCAAATACAATGAGTACCGTTCTATATAGATACTTTTTCTTGTTGAGATCGCTTGTGCGATAAAATGATCCATTTCTTTACTGTTTTATAGATTAATGGATATAAGGTTAAGATTGATGGATCAATCCAACCCAACTAGTTAATAATATACCAACAATATTTTGTGCTAAATAGTTAGTTAGGATTACATCTTCTACATTATTAACAATTTTAACGAAAAAATAGTCTGGGTCGACTTCGAAAACGTCGGCCGCCCCAAGTAAATTGAACAATGTACTCGTAATGCGAAATATTCGTTATGTGGAACAGTGTCTCATAGACATATATGTAAATGAAGGTCTTTTCAGTGACCCCTTCCCACGCCAATCATTTTGAAGAAGGCAACGATATGGAAGTGATGTTTCCAGAATTCTATGAGAGTCATGTTGGTTTCTTCAGTGACCTCAAAACAACGTTCGCAGAGTATTTTAATGTAAAACTTTTTGATATTGGAAATAACCTGCTTGTCCATAGCAAAAAGTTGAAGAAAGAAGTTAGAAAAAAGTTGAAAAGTTGAAGTAACGGAGTGGTATTGGGAGGCAGAAAAAGGATTTTGATGAAATTGAATTCTTCAAAGAGCTCGTTTTGTAGGCCTGGAGGATGAGGCTTGGCGTGGCAAATTCATCTCTAACAGATATTTTTTCACAGAACATACAAATGCTTTATTGATCCAGTCGGTGAAAATATCGCGTGTCACCCAAGCCCTGTTGTTGGATCTCCACATCACATTTAAGTTGCGCTATTGGATTTTATATTTTTTGAAGGCTCGTGGAATTTTTGAAAGGTAAACAACTACAAGTTTAATCTTTAAATCGCCGCTTGCATTAGCACAAAGTAGCAGAATGAGCCGGTCTTTCATTGGCTTGTGATCGGGCAATGCATATATTTCTACTGCTAAGTATTTTTTTTTCGGCATCTTTTTCCAGAAGAGACCCGTCTAATCAAAATTAAATACTTGATGTAGGAGATAGCTTTTAGTATCTACAAGCTTTTTGAAGTCACCTATGAAAATTTCGACAGGCTTTATGTCAGAACTTTCAGCTTCACCATAGCTCACAACGCTGTGGATGTCGGTTCTTGTTTTAAATTTTTCGAACCACCCACGACTAGCTTTAAATACTGTTTCTTCGGCCATTGATGATTGCTTTCTTACAAATAGTGGTTTCGTTAATTGTATCGCGTTGTAATTGCTTTTCATTTATCCATATGAGAAGCAGCCTTTCAACATCGTTAAGAATTCATAACCGTTGGGTAGGATTTCGTGCCACTCCCTTTGATGCATTTACCTCTTTAATCTTATCTTTGTTCTTAAGGATAGTGCAAATTGGTGACTTCCCCTATGCGTGTCACTCGCTATGCGAAATATCGAGTGTTAAGTAAGGTTCCATTGTACTCAAGTGTAACCTCGCTTAATTTCTAAGTACTTTAACGATTTTGAGCTTTTAATGATTTGTTGGCCTACTCTAAGCGCTATTGTCTAATTTACGCATTCGTTTCGTTACAATCTGATACGCCGTTCTCCAGATGTTTTTTAACACTTCGCGTGCGGGCAACGTATTTTTACGTTTTTTGCAGTCTGTCACTGGAGCGCGGGTCACGTAAAAATACGTATTTAGTAGATTTGTGGTGGATACCCGCTAACCACTACATACAAATCTACTAAATACGTATAATTATATGTACACTCAGCAGCAGAAGTCTGCGTACAAAAACCTTGTAATACTTTAATTGAAAAAATAAGAGTCATAATCTAATGTGATAAACTTGATTTTTTTTTTATTTTGTATATTAACTACATATAATTCTATTAACAAAATATGCTTCAACAAAACAGAAACAGTAGTTACAGAAAAAAATCAAAACTAAAAATTCTACAAATAACGGGTATGCAAAAATCTGCGTACAAGTCAGGACAGTATTTATAAAAAATTCATAAATGAGATCATTGTTTCTATATTAATATGAGGTCGGATAACCTTTACGTTTAATGACCTCCTTTAAACGTTTAGGCATGGAGTGCACTAATTTCTTCGTTTCGTCCGAACTGATTTTGGCCCATTCCTCAATCATAACATTTTTTAACGTTTCCTTCGACGTTATGTTGTGTTGCCGAATCCTGCGTTCCAGTAAATCCCAGAGGTGTTCGATGGGATTCAAGTCCGGCGATTGTGGAGGTGTTTTAAGTTGCTTTGGGGTATTGTATAGTAGCCAAAGCTTAGTGTTGTGGGCGCAATGTTTGAGGTCATTATCTTGTTGAAAAAAGTATTCGGGCCCCAAGCCCAAGTTTTAGATGCTAGGCTTCAAATTTTCTTTTAAAATGTCTATATACATTTTATGGTCCATTGTAGATGTTATGAAAACCAACCTTCCCACCCCTTTGGTGCACATACACCCCCAAACCATAACTCCACCACCTCCGTGTTTCACAGTCGCTTTCAAATTTTCGGGATTATGGGTAGTATTAGGTTTTCTCCATACAAGTTGTTTACCCTTAATGCCAAAAATGCAAAATTTGCTCTCATCTGTAAAGAGAACTTTCTCCCAGAATTCAATGGGCTTGTCTAAGAGTTTTTTTTGCAGAGGCGATCCGCTTCTGACGATTGACCTCTGACACAAATGGCTTTATACGTGCAACGCGACTGTGATAGTTAGCTTTTTTTAACGTCCTTCTCACCGTATCTTTGCTGATAGTTTTATGAAATTCTTCTTGTACATTTTCTACTATTTTTTTGCCGTCAGCCTAGGTTCTTTTCTAACCTGATGTACAATTTTTCGCTTCTCTCGGTTTGTTAAAAGGGGTGGTCCACCAGATCGCGGACGTGAGAGGTAATCTTCAGTGTCTTTATAATTATTAATTACTCTTTGAATGGAAGAGTGTGACCTGCCGACAGTTTCTCCTATTTTTCGAAAAAATTTTCCCTCTTTCCATAACTTTACAATAATTTTTCTCTCTCCCAATTCAATTTCCTTTCCTTTCGTGTCCATTCTAACTTTTAGCTTCTAAGCCTCTGCTAATATAATTGATCGCCAACTACGTATTTAAATAAATAAGTATATTTTGGAGAAGGCGTCTTTATTTGTATGCAGATTTTTGCATACGCATTATTTGCAGAATTTTTAATTTTAATTTTTTTTGTAACTAATATTTCTGTTTTATTGATGCATATTTTGTTAATAGAATTATATGTAGTTAATACACAAAATAAAAAAAAATGAAGTTTATCACATTAGATCATGACCCTTATTTTTTCAGTTAAAGTGTTAGAAGTTTTTTGTACGCAGACTTCTGCTGCTAAGTGTATGTGTGACATTATATGTATGAT
This sequence comes from Onthophagus sagittarius, assembly GCA_036711965.1. NCBI lineage: Eukaryota > Metazoa > Arthropoda > Insecta > Coleoptera > Scarabaeidae > Onthophagus > Onthophagus sagittarius. Next base: position 25,905,933 of record JASERS010000010.1, on the reverse strand, counting down.
GTTTGCGTTGCTAGGCAACGCTTCGCATTTTTTTTCCACAAGTTATGATTGTTGAGTTACTCGGTCTTTTGTTGAGTTATTTCGTCTTCAATCGAATTCCTAGCTCCAGAACGTACAAGTCGTGTTTTGTCAATTTGAGGCTTGGTTTTTTATTGTTGATTACAAATTGATAAAATGAGCCGTTGTGACAAAGATAGTGATGAAGAAATATGCGCTGACAGATTATCGAACTTTTCGTATGATAGTAATTCTGAAAGTCAAGATATCGAAGAAAGTGACGATGATGATATTATTCCACGTTCTCGAGTGTTCGTCCGAAGAAGAATTTCGAGTAATTCTGAAAGAACTTCTGATGAAGAAGCAGATGAATGGTAATCGATTGACAACCCTCCAGACCTTGAAAAGTTTTTGGGTCATCCTGGAGAGAAGACATTTTTGGGACTTATTATTTTAATGGGACAAGTTCGTAAAGACGCCCGAGACGATTATTGGTCAACTGATCCGTGCACAAGTACACCGTTTTTTTCAAAAACAATGTCAAGGGATAGATTCCGCCAAATATGGAAGGCTTGGCATTTCAATAACAATGAAGACGTTACAGACGATTCTGATCGCTTATTCAAAGTTATTTAGTAAGTTTCTGTACTAAATTATTTTGTTGAAAAGTTCAATAATATTTACAAGCCGAAACAGCAAGTATCATTAGATGAGGGCATAATTCCTTGGAGAGGACGATTGTTTTTTAGAGTCTACAATGCTGGAAAAATTATAAAATACGGCATACTCGTACGAATATTATCTGAAAGCGACACAGGATATATTTGCAATTTTCAAGTTTATGCAGCTCAAGGATCACGACTGATCGAAACGATATGCACAGTAATTTCGCCATATACTGATGTCTGGCACCATTTGTATATGGATAATTACTACAACAGCGTTGATAACACAGAAGCCCTTTTACAAAAAAATACGAGTTTGCGGAACAATTAGGAAGAATAGAGGTCTACCAGAGTGCCTGAAAAAAACCAATTTGAAAAAAGGAGGAAATGAAAGAAAGTTGCAACATTGATCGTATCAAGAGACAAAAAATTATAAAGCCAAATGCTTTGATCGATTATAATAAATACATGAAAGGAGTAGATCGGGCCGATCAGTATTTCTCGTATTATAGTATTTTGCGTAAAACAGCAAAGTGGACAAAGCGCGTAGTACAATGTACATGATGAATTGTGCATTCTTTAATGCATATGTAGTGTACAATTCAACAAGAACGCAAAAAATAAGGTACAAAAAATTTTTGCACGACATTGCACCGTATTGGGTAACTGATGACCTACCTGAAATCACCACTGAAAAACCAGAAGAAATATCAAAACGCGACCCTCCTGGAAGATTATTCATGGATATGCGCAAGCATACATTGGAGAAAATTGTTGGTGCCGGGAAGAAAAAAATCCACAAAAACAATGTCGCGTGTACGCAGCTAAAAAAGTGCGAAGTGAAACATGTTTCATATGTAGCTGTGTTCCTCTTCACAGAGGAAAATGCTTCGAACGGTACCATACTGTAAAAAACTATTAGTTATCGGTTCTACTTGTAGATGTAAAATAAAAAAAGTTCGTTCATAAAAACGAAGTAGTTTTCGATTTTCTGCGATCCTTTTGAACAACCAAATGTGGTATAAACCACATTATAAAGTTCCGTAGCCTTTTTCAAGCTTTTATATTTATACCAAAAAAAAGGACATAGAAACTTTTTAAAATTGACCCCTCATGGCAGGTCAAAGAAATAAATATTCTTGATTTGTATTTTCGTCGGCTTTGCGACACCAAACTTCCGCGCGATTCACGAAAAAACGCCCGCTGCACGTGTAATTCGGCGGCGAATGCCCGCATGCCAAGTGTTAATTCATCACACAAGCTGTTCCACTTGTTCTCCTTTATGACTTTTGTCAATTCCTTTCTTGCAAGTCTATACTCCTTCCTTGTTTTCACATCCTCCTCCACACTGATATGCTTTCGTCTGAATCTTTCTTCAGAAATAAATATATATATATATATATGTGTTATATTTTGTTACACAGTTATTTTAGTTTAATATCAGCGTTTTATTTTTGTTCCATGTTTTCTGTTTTTTCTACTTACTCAACCCAACATTTTGTTTTCTTACTTTATTTGACGAATTCCTGAAGATGGTTTGATAAGAAACCGAAACCAGTCGAATGAATAAAACTTTTATCATTGAATTAGTACAATTTGTTTTTATTCCACTTAATAGAACTTGGTTAACGATACCACTAAAGTTACTTCTAACTCTAGACCAAGAATTGGAATCATCCGGGTTTAGCCGTCTTAAAGAGACGTACGGTAATACTTTGAACTCGATTTTCTGGAATATTTTTGAGCATTGCATCGTATTGCTTCAGGAAAGTGATATTTGAGTACTGATCTTCATTCCCTGCAAATATGAACAAAATCGGTGATGTAGGGTCCCCTCGTCAGTTAGTATTCAGAATTAAGGTTTCTTATTAATAATAATTAAGGGTATGTTATTAATATTGGGAGAAAAATCTTGAAATAGCATCTTATTCTTTTTAAATTAAAATCCCAATTTTGAGGCTAAATAAACCAATTTATTTTAATCTTACCCAATCAAAAAATTATATCACAAAAATAAGAAAACAAAAATTAAATTTTTAAATTTTTTTTATTAAATACAAATGAATGTCAAAGATTTAAGATGCGTCCACAGCGGCAGCTGTTTCCTCGGTGTATTTGCTCTTATCTTTACCAAGAGCAAGTGCACGTCCTTTACTCCTCCTATCGATAATCTTCTTCCTATCTTTATCCATCTTTAATTTTACAATTACAACCTAAAAAATAAAAATTCTAATTATCCATCATTTAAAAATCAAATAAAACGAATGGATCATTAAAAAAAATCAAATCAAAAATCGATTTTTCAAGAATTTTCAAATTTACTCAAAATATTATAAAATTCCCAATTAAGTTTAGCAGCTTATATATCAAGAACTAAGTGAGATATCTCAAAATTTACTTCACTTTTGGAGAGTAGATGCTCCAATTAGAAATTAAGAACAATTTCGTAACAATTTTCCAAAAAAAATCGGTTTTCAAGAATTTTTAAATTTACTCAAATTATTGGAAAATTCCCAATTAACTTTAGCAGCTTATGTCTCAAGAACTAAGTGAGATATCTCAAAATTTACTTCACTTTTGGAGAATAGATGCTCCAATTAGGAATCAAGAACAATTTCGTAACAATTTTCCAAAAAAAAATCGGTTTTCAAGAATTTTTAAATTTACTCAAATTATTGGAAAGTTCCCAATTAAGTTCAGCAGTTTATATCTCAAAAACTAAGTGAGATACCTCAAAATTGACTTTACTTTTGGAGAGTGGATGCTCCAATTAGTAATTGAGAGCAATTTCCTAACAATTTTCCAAAACAAATCGATTGACAAACCAAGTGAGATATCTCAAAATTGACTTTACTTTTGGAGAGTAGATGCTCCAATTAGTAATTGAGAGCAATTTCGTAAGAACTTTCTAAAACAATCGATTTTTCAAGAATTTTTAAATTTATTCATAATATTGGAAAATTCCCAATTAAGTTCAACAGCTTATATCTCAAGACCTAAGTGAGATACCTCAAAATTGACTTTACTTTTGGAGAGTGGATGCTCCTATTAGTAATTGAGAGCAATTTCGTAACAATTTTCCAAAGAAAATCGATCTTTCAAGAATTTTAAAATTTGATCAAAATATTGGAAGTTTTCCTATTAAGTTCAACAGCTTATATCTCAAGAACTAAGAGAGATATCTCAAAATTGACTTTACTTTTGGAAAGTGGATGCTCCAATTAGTATTTGAGAGCAATTTATTAACAATTTTCCAAAACAATCGATTTTTCAAGTATTTTAAAATTTATTAAAAATATTGGAAAATTCCCAATTAAGTTCAGCAGCTTATATCTCAAGAACTAAGTGAGATATCTCAAAATTGACTTCACTTTTGAAAAGTAGATGCTCCAATTAGTAATTGAGAGCGATTTCGTAATTATTTTCCAAAACAAATCGATTTTTCAAGAATTTTTAAATTTATTCAAAATATTGGAAAATTCCCAATTAAATTCAACAGCTTATATCTCAAGACCTAAGTGAGATACCTCAAAATTGACTTTACTTTTGGAGAGTGGATGCTCCAATTAGTAATTGAGAGCAATTTCGTAATAATTTTCGAAAACAATCGATTTTTCAAGGATTTTTAAATTTATTCATAATATTGGAAAATTCCCAATTAAGTTCAGCAGCTTATGTCTCAAGAACTAAGTGAGATATCTCAAAATTTAGTTCACTTTTGGAGAGTAGATGCTCCAATTAGGAATCAAGAACAATTTCGTAACAATTTTCCAAAAAAAATCGGTTTTCAAGAATTTTTAAATTTACTCAAATTATTGGAAAATTCCCAATTAAGTTTAGAAGCTTATGTCTCAAGAACTAAGTGAGATATCTCAAAATTTAGTTCACTTTTGGAGAGTAGATGCTCCAATTAGGAATCAAGAACAATTTCGTAACAATTTTCCAAAAAAAATCGGTTTTCAAGAATTTTTAAATTTACTCAAATTATTGGAAAATTCCCAATTAAGTTTAGAAGCTTATGTCTCAAGAACTAAGTGAGATATCTCAAAATTGACTTTACTTTTGGAGAGTGGATGCTCCAATTAGTAATTGAGAGCAATTTCGTAATAATTTTCGAAAACAATCGATTTTTCAAGGATTTTTAAACTTATTCATAATATTGGAAAATTCCCAATTAAATTCAGCAGTTTATTTCTCAAGAACTAAACCCAACATATTTGTACTTCTTCTCCCTGGCCACGTTCTTTGTTCTCCCAAAGAGGATTTTGTTCGCCTGGGTAAGATGTTCATTGATAAAAAGTATATCCGAAATCAGTTCAATGGAGACACCAGGCCTAGAATCCTTCAGACTCGATCGCCTCCGAAACCTGGCTGCAGCGAAAAGCTGAACACGAACGATGCGATTACAAAAACGTACAATAATTGCTTTTGGGTCCAAATTAGAAGCTCTGCCGAGTCCCTGAGGAACTCGATGGATCGCAACAAAGTCGGAAGATGAGATGGGGACATCCAAGGATTCACCAATTGAACTTTACCAGATCCTCGTTGTTCTTCTGAGGAATAACTTGTATTTCGAGGTTGCTGCGCCTAGGATATTGTTTCAATTTTGAAACAGGACCAGTTAGATCAATGACCTCTTTTTTTAGCGCGATGTTCCCAGCAGTGATTTTTTCAACAAGTTTGAATCGATTGTGAAGCTTGCTTGTAACATCTTCAAACTCCGATACTTTGTTGCTGCAGAACTGTAGAGATTCCACGATGTCACAATTCCAGTGTGGCAGGTGGAGAAGATATTGAAGGGACATATATATTAGGATACAATGAAAAAAGTTGTTCGAAATATAAACAAAATTATGCCAAAATTTGATTAAATATTAATTCTTCCCACAAAAAAAAAAAAAACTAAAGATACAATAAAAATAAAACTTCTAATGTGGTTCCCCCCTTTAAATTAAAATCCCAATTTTGAGGCTAAATAAATAAACCGGATTATTTTAATCATACCCAATCAAAAAATTATATCACAAAAATAAGAAAACAAAAATGAAATTTTTAATTTTTTTTTATTAAATACAAATGAACGTCAAAGATTTAAGATGCGTCCACAGCGGCAGCTGTTTCCTCGGTGTATTTGCCCTTATCTTTACCAAGAGCAAGTGCACGTCCTTTACTCCTCCTATCGATAATCTTCTTCCTATCTTTATCCATCTTTAATTTTACAATTACAACCTAAAAAATAAAAATTCCAATTATCGATCCTTTAAAAAAATCAAATAAAACGAATGGATCATTAAAAAAAAAATCAGAGCCACAAATTGCACCAAATTAATGAGTAGAAATTAACCCTCCTCCGTTAATAAGAGAACCTTAATAATTTCAGAGAAATCAAATTCTTTAAACTCACCGTCTGAGAATGGTTTAAATCATCACGAATTTTTATTAAAAAAAACTTAAAATAAAAGAAAATAATTACTTTTGAGGGGTGGATTCCAACGTAAACACTAGCCCCGTTGGCTTTTTCCCTTTGAATTCGTTCAATGTAAATAACGAATTTCTTCCGGTAAACTTGCACAACTTTCCCTACTTGTTGTCCTTTGAAATGGCCCCGTACAACCTAAAATATACCAATTATCCAAAAATTTTATGCACAAATCTCAACTTACCTGCACTTCATCGTCTTTTCTAATCGGCATACTTCTAACATTGTATTTTTGCCTCAATTCTTTCGACAAAGGCGACGACATCAAAGTACGTCTTACATGCGAAGGAGCGGTAAAATGACGCTTCCTGTTTTTACTACGCGACGCGGAAACTAATTTATTAAGTTTCATCTTTATGTAATTGCTTTCGAACTCCTTAAATTAAAAATTAAATACAAAATTAATTATTAAATGTCAACATGGAAAATTGAGGTTATGTTTTCTTTTTTTTTTGTTAAAATTAATTATTTTAACGAAAATTTGGGGCGATTTTTATTGGAAATGTTAAATATGGGATATTTAAAGATAATTTAAAGGTTTTTTTAAGTTTAAATTAAGAATTTATTTAATTATTAAATGTCAACAAGGAAAATTGAGGTTATGTTTTTTTTTTTGTTTCGTAAAAAATGGATTATTTTAACGAAAATTTGGGGCGATTTTTGTTGGAAATGCTAAATATGGGATATTTAAAGATAATTTAAGGATATTTTTTAGGTTTAAATTAAGGATGATTGAGGATTTAAGAATTAAAAATTTCTTACCGACAGCAACAACACACTCGATAAACGGAAAGGGAGTTAAGTTAGCCGCGCTTCGTTAAACTTTTTTAGATTTCGTTACCAACCTAAAATTATTTCAAAACTAAAAATAACCAAGTTTAAATTTTTTTTGATAAATTAATTTTGGGATTATTAATTAATTAAATTGGGATAAATTAACGATTATTATAAATAAAAATAATTTTAATTTTTTTAGATTAATTAATTAATGAATAAATTAATTAATTTGTAATCAAAAAAAATTTTTTTTTTAAATCTCATAATTAATTAATTTAAATCCAAGAATTAATCCCCTCTCTCAATTTATAGAAAACCCGTTTTAAAGTGGGCTTAATGACTTTGTTATTGAGATAGAGTTCAACTTTTTAGATTGCGTTACCAACCTAAAATTATTTCAAAACTAAAAATAACTAAGTTTAAATTTTTTTTGATAAATTTAATTAAAAATCAATTTAGAGATTATTAATTAATTAAATTGGGATAAATTAACGATTATTAAAAAAAATAATTTTAATTTTTTTTAGATTAATTAATTAACGAATAAATTAATTAATTTCTAATCCAAAAAAAAATCATTTTTTTGATCTCATAAATAATTAATTAAATCCAAAAATAAATCCCCTCTCTCAATTTATAGAAAACCCGTTTTAAAGTGGGCTTAATGACCTTGTTGTTGAGATAGAGATGGAAAAAACTTTTCAACAGCTCCGCTTGCTTAGATAAAGATTTATTCAGCTTCAGTTCATCATCAGATTTTCGCGAAGAACGTCCCAAAAAAATCAAAATGAACAGTTTCAGGCATATTTTATCGAATAAGGTGAGTTAAAACGATTAATATCACCTCAAGAATCGCCTCCATATGTTTAAATTATTTAGGGATCATCCACAATCGCTAAAAGATGTGCAAGAACCTTTTTAACATCACCAAAATCGTTCCAATCAACCGAACCCGCCGTTTCGGGGCATTTACCCGTTACATTCTTGAGCGACGATGAGCAAATGATGAAAGAAACCGGTAATTAAATTAATAACAAAATCAAATTAGAAAATATTTTAATTAATTAAAATTTTTGAAATTAGTTTCGAGATTAGCAAAGGAACAGATCGCTCCTCACGTAAGGGAAATGGAGAATAATCACAAAATCAAACCGGAAGTTCTTAAGATGTTATTCGATAACGGGGTAAGTAAAAAAAATTATTATCATTATTTTAACGATTTGTTTGGTGAAGACTTCAAAAATGATATTGGAACGAGTCCAAAGTATGTCTCGGACGTAAATGCCCCCCCGAAAAAGTTAAATTCAAAGGTGCAAAGAGTAAAAGTTAAAATGTTCCTTTTAAAAAAGATTGAAACATGTATAATTTTAGTGGTTATTGTTTTGACCTTGAAAAAATAACGTTGAGATAGCGTGATAAGAATTATTTATTTTTAGTTTAAGACAGAAATTTTTAAAATTGATTATTCAAACAGTTCAAGATGCTCAATTAACGTTCCGCTTGATAAAAAAGATCCAAAGATTATGATATCAATTTTTAGAATTCCAGATAAGAACTCGTAAAGTTCTAATTGGAGTAAAGAAATAAAATGAATCTTAAAGAATATTAAAATTAATATGCCGAATCATCGTTTAGATAATAAAGACGATTATTAAAAATAATATGATTAAAAAAAAATTAATTAAAATTATTTTTAATGAAGTAAACAAAAACGCAAAAAAAACGTAATTAATATTATTCAAGGTCCCTATATAAAGCGTATTGTACCATGTTGACCAAAGACAGAAGAACGCGTTTTGAAGGGTAAAGAGGAAGTGACGTCACAAGTTACATAGCAGTGGGAATTAGATCCATTACTACCATCTTTTAGTAAAATTTATCTCATAGATAACTCCATCCACTACCCAATCAGAATGCGTAAAATAGCCATCGTTGAACTTATTTGAGATTTTTCTAATATTTTGTATAAATTTGAAAATTCTTTAAAAATCGGTTTTTTGGAGGATTGTTACGAAATTACTTTCAATTACTAATTAAAGCATCTACCTTCCGAAAATGAAGTCAATTTTGAAGCAGTTCAAGACAGCCAAACGCAATATCAACTCTTTTAGATACAATAGTAAATCTTTTAAAAGCAGATCAAGTCTTCTGGATGCAGACCAAGTCTTCTAGATGCAGTATCAAGTTTTCTGGAAACATTTCCAATCTTTCAAAGTCAATATCAGATAGCATTTCAGGTCTTCTAGAAGCATATCAAACCTTCTGGAACCATTTCAAATCTTCTGGAAGTATTTTAAATCGTCTAAATGCTGTATCAAGCTTTCTAAAAGTGATAAGGGAAAGTAATAAAAGAAGAATCATATGTATCATGTATTTAATTAATTATTTAAATGGATACACGAAAGATGAAAAAATGTTTGTAATAGTAAGTAAAGGCTGGATTTGGATTTATAAGAAAGAAAAAGGAATGAGCAGAAAGGAGGGTAATTTATCAGAACTTATCATTCTGATTCTTCACACCACCAATAGCTGGTGATGAAGAAAGTGATTCCATATTGATAAAAATATGCCATTTTATACGGATCATGTTTAATGTAAGACAGGGACTTTTCAATTTTTTTTCTTTTGGCTAGGTAATCGTCGTATTCTTCTTGTGCTATATTCGGAATTTGGACATGATTGCGTTAAGATCTGTTGAGAAATCTCGAGTTTCATTCATTTATGAAATATTGGTCTAATTAAGAAAAATAAAATTAACTTATCTTGATTCGAAGGAACTATGTAATTAATCTTTTGAAAATGCACTATCTGAATTGGGTCTGAAGAAATTCAAAATATATGTGTTCCCAGTAGATGCTTGCACCAATTAAATCCAAATAAAACTATAAAGAATTTTGTATGGATGTTCGTTGGAAAACATTTTAAGACTTCTAGTGTATTTCCCAATGCAATATATTATTCTGAAAATGTTTCAAATCTTCTAGAAGCTGTATCAATTCCTATGCAAGCAATATCAAGCCTTTTGGAAGTATTTCTGAATCTTCTGGAAACATTTCAAAGTTTTTGGAAGCATTTTCAGTCTTATAGAAACAGTATAAAGTTTTCTGAAAATATTTCAAACCTTTCAAAGATAATATCACGTCTTTTGAAAGCATTTTAGTTTTCTAGAAAATGCAGCAAAATTTTTTAAAATTTCTCACTTAGTTCTTAAGATATAAGATGTTGAACTTAATTTGGACTTTTTCAATATTTTCTATAAATTTAAAAATTCTTGAAAAATTGATTTTTTGAAAAATTGTTATGAAATTACCTTCAATTACTAATTGGAGCATCTACTTTCTAAAAGTGAAGTCAATTTGAAAATATCTCACTTAGTTCTTGAGATATAAGATGTTGAACTTAATTTGGATTTTTCCAATATTTTGTAAAAATTTAAAAATTCTTGAAAAATCGATTTTTTGAATAATTATTATGAAATTACTTTCAATTATTAATTGGAGAATCTATTTTCGAAAGATGAAATCAATTTAGAGATATCTCACTCAGAACTTGAGATATAAGCTGTTGAATTTAATTGGGACCTTTCCAATATTTTATATAAATTTAAAAATTCCTGAAAACTCGATTTTTTGAGAAATTGTTATAAAATTACTTTCAATTACTAATTGGAGCATCTACTTTCTAAAAGTGAACGTAATTTGAAAATATCTCACTTAGTTCTTGAGACATAAATTGCTGAACTTAATTCGGATTTTGAGCTGGGATTCTTCTGATACTTTGTATAAATTTAAAAATTCCTGAAAAATTGATTTTTTGAAAAATTGTTATGAAATTAGTTTCAATTATTAATTAGAGCATCTCCTTTCTAAAAGTGAAGTCAATTTGAAAATGTCTCACTTAGTTCTTGAGATATAAGCTGCTGAACTTAATTGGGATTCTTCCGATATTTTGTATAAATTTAAAAATTCCTGAAAAATTGATTTTTAGGAAAATTGTTATGAAATTACTTTCAATTACTAATTGGAGAATCTAATTTCTAAAAGTGAAGTCAATTTGAAAATGTCTTACTTAGTTCTTGAGATATAAGCTGCTGAACTTAATTGGGATTCTTCCGATATTTTGTATAAATTTAAAAATTCCTGAAAAATCGATTTTTAGGAAAATTGTTATGAAATTACTTTCAATTACTAATTGGAGCATCTAGTTTCTAAAAGTGAAGTCAATTTGAAAATATCTCACTTAGTTCTTGAGATATAAACTGCTGAACTTAATTGGGATTCTTCCGATACTTTGTATAAACTTAAAAATTCCTGAAAAATCGATTTTTAGGAAAATTGTTATGAAATTATTCTCAATTACTAATTAGAGCATCTACTTTCTAAAAGTGAAGTCAATTTGAAAATATCTCACTTAGTTCTTGAGATATAAGTTGCTACGTTTAATTGCGATTCTTCCAGTATTTTGTATAAATTTAAAAATTCCTCAAAAATTAATTTTTTGAAAAATTGTTATGAAATTAGTTTCAATTACTAATTAGAGCATCTCCTTTCTAAAAGTGAAGTCAATTTGAAAATGTCTCACTTAGTTCTTGAGATATAAGCTGCTGAACTTAATTGGGATTCTTCCGATATTTTGTATAAATTTAAAAATTCCTGAAAAATTGATTTTTAGGAAAATTGTTATGAAATTACTTTCAATTACTAATTGGAGAATCTAATTTCTAAAAGTGAAGTCAATTTGAAAATGTCTTACTTAGTTCTTGAGATATAAGCTGCTGAACTTAATTGGGATTCTTCCGATATTTTGTATAAATTTAAAAATTCCTGAAAATTCGATTTTTAGGAAAATTGTTATGAAATTACTTTCAATTACTAATCAGAGCATCTAATTTCTAAAAGTGAAGTCAATTTGAAAATATCTCACTTAGTTCTTGAGATATAAACAGCTAAACTTAATTGGGATTTTTCCAATATTTTGTATAAATTTTAAAATTCCTGAAAACTTGATTTTTTGAAAAATTGTTATGAAATTACTTTCAATTACTAATTGGAGAATCTAATTTCTAAATGTGAAGTCAATTTGAAAATGTCTCACTTAGTTCTTGAGATATTAACTGCTGAACTTAATTGGGATTCTTCCGATATTTTGTATAAATTTAATAATTCCTGAAAAATCGATTTTTAGGAAAATTGTTATGAAATTACTTTCAATTACTAATTAGAGCATCTAATTTCTAAAAGTGAAGTCAATTTGAAGATATCTCACTTAGTTCTTGAGATATAAGCTGCTGAACTTAATTGGAATTTTTCCGATATTTTGTATAAATTTAAAAATTCCTGAAAACTCGATTTTTTGAAAAATTGTTATGAAATTAGTTTCAATTACTAATTGGAATATCTACTTTCTAAAAGTAAAGTCAATTTGAAACAATCTCATTTAGTTCTTGAGATATAAGCTGCTGAGCTTAACTGGAATTTTTCCAGTATTTTGTATAAATTTAAAAATTCCTGAAAAATCGATTTTTTGAAAAATTGTTAAGAAATTACTTTCAATTACTAAGCAGAAGATGGTAGTAAACGAGCCTTAGAAGTTGAATCAAATTAATTTATCTTCTATTATACACTGCTTTCTTAATGTTGATTGTGAAAGATACGTGTTTTGATTTTTATTATTTAATTAAACAAAATACGTAAGTTTGAAACCAGTAAAATTTTAGAAATGAATCAAAAATATGTGGATAATTTAAAAAACACAATTGTGTAATAGTAGACAATTTTCTTTTAAAAACCCTTAAATGATGGCACTTTTGCAGATTTTTTAACAATTCCCCAGTTGTATATCTAGGTTGCATCTGATTATGAATTAAGTGTTTTTAGTTCAATATCGACAATATTTATGCAAAAAGTATCTTTCTATCTATTGTAGGTTTTGAATTGTGATTAATTTTAGTACTAAAAATCCGAAATGATGATATTTTGAAGATATTTGCTGTATTTTTCAAATTCTTTATTTTCAGGTTGTAACTGGTTATGAATTATGCTTTTCTACACCATTATGAACAATTTTCACGAAGTAGGTCTTCGATCATCCATTTTGATTTTTGAATTATGAAAAAGTTTTGCAATAAAAATCATCAATTATGATGTTTTAGAGTTTTTGACGTTAAACTGTAATAACCAAATTCGCATGCGTTCTGGATTTTTAGTGTGTATTTCGAAAATTTTCTCTTTATTCCCGCAGTCTTGTCATATGTAGATTGTAACTGATTACGGATTATGCTTTTCTGGTTCACTAACTAAACAATATTCGTTTAATAGGGCTTTCTGCAACTTATTTTTTGAGTTATAGTCGATTTTTGGGAAATGATATGAATGAAAAAGAGGAATCTTCAAGATAAATCCTCAAAATTGCCAAAATATTAAATAATCTTTAAAATAATAAAACCAAAATTATAAATCTTGTGAATTCTTGTCCGTTCAAAGCAAATTCTTGACCAAAGGGTTAGAAGAGAAATCCAAAAAGTCTAAATTAAGACGGGGCAGAGGATCTTTAAGCAAATAGAAAGATGATTTGGGTTTTGACTGTTTATAATGGTAGTTTTTTTTTTAATAGAAATTATATTATCATTTATTTTATCATGCCATTTTACTTTATACTAATTTTTTTCTAAAAATTAGTATAAAAATTATATGGAAAATTTTATTAAAAATTTTTTTATATAAAAATTACCTGGTACAATACGCTTTACGGACCTTGGTCATAAGTTATGTCAAATTATTTTAATATTACAAAATTAAATAATTTTAATTTAATATTAAATAATTATTTTATTATTTAGCTAATGGGAATTGAAATTAATAACGAATACGGCGGATCCGGTTGCAATTTTATGACCGCCGTTCAAGTTGTCGAAGAAATTTCGAAAGCTTGTGCGGGAGTTGGAGCTTTAGTCGATATCCACAACACCCTCTCAAACCCTGTTATGCAAAATTATGGCACTAAGGAGCAAAAGGAAAAGTATTTGCCCAGGATGGCTACTGATATGGTGAGTTTATTATTTCATTTTTTGTAATGTTTTAAGTCTTTTATTCTCGCAAAGTTGATGATAAAATGAGATAAGATGATTTTTTGTACGAAAAGTAAATATTATATTTAGCGTTTTCTATTTGCACAGAAAAACCTATGAACTCCAACAAAAATAACGTGACTCGGTCGCGAGCGGTTCAAAAATAGTTTAAACCTAAATTTTCGAGCGAAACATATACGAACATCGATGAAGGTCATTTTATTAGAGTTAGAAACACGTGGCCCTCATTTTTTTTATTTGTTATCTACAAATTACAATTTTCAGCTTGAATTGTTTTCATTCTCATTAATTTTAATTGTGATTAAAAATTTCCAAAATTGTTATTTTGGTCGAAACTAAAATATCGATATAAGAAGATTTTATGAGAAAATTCGGGGGAATATGATCAATTTCTTACTTTTTTCTTAAACTTTTCTTCTTTTTACAGAAGAAACTTTTAGACAAAATATTTTCCTCTATGCATGTATGACCCTGACGATGTTTTGTTGTAAAATTATATGATGTCCGATTTCTTCTTGGGATTGGCAAAATCATTGGTTTCAGTTCGAATAGTCGAATGATAAGTTGAAAGTAAAGTAGGGGTCCGCAAGTACCCATACAAAATTTTTACCCGAAATGCTTTCAGAAGGCTTGAGCTGCTTCTAGGAAACGTGGCATTACTTAAAGTAGACTTAAAATGCTTCCAAAAGACTTGATATTGTTTGCAAAAAACTTGTAATGTTTTTAAAAGATTTTAACTACTTCCAGAAGACTTGATACTGCTTCTGGAAAATTTAATGCTGTTTCCAAAAGGCTTGAAATGCTTCCAAAAAAATCGTTTCCAAAAGGATTAAACTGCTTTCAAAATATTTGATACTGCCTTTACAAGACTTGATATTACTTCTAGAAACTTTAAACTTCTTCTAGAAGACTTACAATGCTTTAAGACGACTTGATCTCCTTTTAGCAGACTTGATACTTTATATGCTCTAATACTGCTTCCAAAAGACTTGAAATGTATCTAGAAGACCTGAAATACATCCAGAATACCTGAAATACTTTTAGAAGACTTGATAATGCTACTAGGAAACTTGATACTGTTACCAGAAGACTTAAAATGCGTCCAGAAGACTCGATACTGCCTCTGGGGGACTTGATACCGTTTTAAATGCCTCCAGAAGGCTTAAACTACTTCTAGATGGCTTGAACTGCTTTTAGAAGTCTTAGTAGACTTGATACTCCTTCTAGGAGATTTGACAGTGTTTCCAAAAGACTGCAAACGATTTCAGAAGGTTTGAAATGCTTCCAGAATGATTTGATATTGTTTTTGAAAGAATTGATTTGGCTTCCAGAAGCTTTGAAATGTTTCCAGAAGACCTCCATAAGACTTTATACTGCTTCTAGATGACTTAAAATGGTTCCAGAAGAATTAAACTGCTTTCAGATGGCTAGAATTGCTTCTAAAAGACATGATACTGTCGCTGAAAACTTGAAATGTTTTGAAAAGTCTTGACAGATTCGATATTCTGAAACACTTTGTATTATTTCTAAAAGAGTGCAATTGCATCCAAAAGACTTGAAATGTTTGCAGAGAGCTTGGATTGCTTCCAAAAAGATCTGATAATGATTCTGGAAGAATTAAAATGCTGCCAAAAGACTTGATACTGCTTGTAGAAGTGATGGCATAATAAATCATTTATTTTCTTCCGAAATATTAAATATTGTTGAACATAATGCAAAATCTTGGCGTAATAGTAAAAAACTGTTAATTAAAGACTAAATACTGGTGGCAGAAGAAAATATGAAATTTGATTTTGCTTCCAAAACACCAAATACTGTTGAGAGAATGCAATATCTTCATGTGATAAGTTAAAAAAACTGGCAATTAAAGACTAGTTAATGCTCTTGCATAAAATTTTCATACACCCAACTTTGTTGGGTGTACACCAATAATTTTTTTACACGAATTTTTTCTTATAACACGAATCCCAAAAAAAAATCGTGTAAAGAAATTTATTGGTGAACTGTGTTATTTCAAAATCGTGTTAAAAAAGACCGTGTAAAAAAAGAGTTGGGTATATTGACTAAGATAGCAAATATTTCATTTCGATTTTTACGAATCGTACCCACGATTTCTTATTCAATCAAGTCAATATTAGAATCGTCCATTTAGTAAATCAAAAAAATATAGATATTATACGAGTTTCTTAAAACATTTGGCAGTTTCAACAATTACAAGCATTTGCCTCTCTCTCTGAGATGTTTTATCTGCTTATAAAAATGCTAAAAATTCTTTCCGAGTTGAACAATAACCCCTAAGAGGTAACATTATTATGGTTATGGTATGCAACAAAAGAGCCAATGAATTAGCAAAGAGTGGGATTTGCAACCAGAGCAAATTAAGCTTGATTTCTTGAACATATGCAGATGTTATAAAGCAAAAATCGTTAAAATCTGGTCCAGAGAACGGGAAGAGTCATCACTGATAAAAGGCAGATGAAATGTGCAAATACAAAATCAACGTACCAAAAAAAGTTACCCCCCGACGTCCAGATACTTCTACACCTTAATGAACCGCCTAAGAGCAAACCAGGAAACAACAGAAAATTATCTATGCTGAATAGGAGAAAAAAATTCGCCACTTCCATCTGCCTCTGGAAGATTTGATACTGCTTCCAAAAGATTAAATGCTTTCAGAAGACATGATCCTGGAAAACTTGGCACTGCTTCTAGGAAAACTGCATCCAAAGGATTGAATATTGTTGAAGTAATATTGTGAAGAAACTTCCTTAAGATTTGAAATGTTTTTAGGAGACTTTAACTGTTTCCAAAAGGCTTGAACTGCTTCCAAAAAGATTAAACTGCTTTCAGAAGATTTTATATTGCTTCTAGAAGATTTTATACTGCTTTTAGAAGACTTGATATTACTTCCAGAAACCTTAAAATGTTTCTAGAAGACTTATAATGACATGATACTGTGCCTAGATGACCTGATAGTACTTCCAAAAAACTTTAAATGTATCAAGAAGACCTGAAATACATCCAAAATACCAGAAATGCTTTTAGAAGACTTGATAAGCTGCTAGGAAACTTGATACTGTTACCAGAAGAATGTGACGAGAAGACCTGATACTGCCTCTGGGGAACTTAATACTTGTTCCCCAGAGCTTGAACTGCTTTTAGAAATCTTAGAAGACTTGATACTGCTGCTAGGATATTTGACATTGTTTCCAAGAGACTGCAAATGATTCCAGAAGGTTTGAACTGCTTCCAGAATAATTTGATACTGCTTCTGAAAGAATTGCTATTGCTTCCAAAAGTTTTGAAATGTACCCAGAAGATTTATTATACTTCCAAAAGACTTTATACTGCTTCTAGATGACTTAAAATGTTTCTAAAAGACTTGATACTACTATTAAAAAATTTGAAATACTTCTAGAACACTTGATAATGCCGCTGGAAGACTTCAAATGCTTCCAGAGGATTTGATAATATTTCTAGAAGAGTTAAAATTCTAGTAAAAAACTTCATACTGCTTGTAGAAGTGATAGCAGAAAAGAAACAAAGTACTGTTGGTAAATCCTCTGAGTTTGCTTTGAAAATATTAAATGCTATTGGACATAATGCACAATCTTGACGTAAATAATCCGAAAGCTGTTGATTAAGGCCGCGTTAAACGTTGAACGTTCGTGAGATGACCTTTAAATGACCTCTAAGATCTTGTCGTTAATAGATGTCCCCCCACGCCAGATTTGAGAAAACTCCCTAGATTATTAAAACACCGCGGGTCATGAAGCCTATGTATGTAAACTATTCGAGCCAAAATTTGCAAAAAATTGCGCTTGTAGCAATGCCGTTTTTTGCTACAGAGTTGCGGAAGGACTTTGTGAAGTTAATTTATCATCAATAAACTCGTCTAGAAGACTCGATACTGCCTCTGGGGGACTTGATACTGTTGTAAATGCCTCCAGAAGGCTTAAACTGCTTTTAAAAGTCTTAGAAAACTTGATACTCCTTCTAGGAGATTTGACACTGTTTCCAAAAGACTGCAAACGATTGCAGAAGGTTTGAAATGCTTCCAGAATGATTTAATATTGCTTTTGAAAGAATTGATTTGGCTTCCAGAAGCTTTGAAATGTTTCCAAAAGACCTCCATAAGATTTTATACTGCTTCTAGATGACTTAAAATGGTTCCAGAAGAATTAAACTGCTTTCAGATGGCTGGAATTGCTTCTAGAAGACATGATACTGCCGCTGAAAACTTGAAATGTTTTGAAAAGTCTTGACAGATTCGGTATTGCCTCTAAAAGACTTGATATTATTTCCAAAAGAGTGCAATTGCATCCAAAAGACTTGAAATGTTTTCAGAGAGCTTGGATTGCTTCCAGAAAGATCTGATACTGATTCTGGAAGAATTAAAATGCTGCCAATATACTTGATACTGGTTGTAGAAGTGATGGCATAATAAATCATTTATTTTCTTCCAAAATATTAAATACTGTTGAACATAATGCAAAAGCTTGGCGCAAATAGTAACAAAACTGTTAATTAAAGACTAAATACTGGTGGCAGAAGAAAATATAAAATTTCATTTTGATTCCAAAATACCAAATACTGTTGAGAGAATGCAATATCTTCATGTGAGAAATTAAAAAACAGACAATTATAGACTAGATAATGCTCTTGTAAATGTTTTTTCATATTGACTAAGAGATAGCTAATATTTCGTTTCGATTTTTACGATTCCAAACGATGTACTGTAAAAAAATTAAAACAAGTGTCATTTCTACCATTTGTTAGGGCTAACAGTAACTTGTTTTACGAGCCATATAAGTTCGTCATTCCGATAATTGTATTTTAAGTAGTAAGAATGAAGGCAATATGCCTGATATACAGGCATATTGCTTGATATTTTAGGATATTAAATAATATTTTCGAAATGATGTCCTTCTTGATTGATATACATTTCTAACCTGTCTCTAAATGTATGTTGCACATTATCTGCTAAGTGCCGTCGATTAATTTCTTGAAACGTAGCAATAATGCGTTGCTGCATATCTGCTCGGGTTGGTACTCTTTGATAATCAATGTTTTTCACCATACAAAGAAATCCATCGGCGTCAATTCTGGTGAACGCACTAGCCAACAAATGGGACCGTTACGTCTTATACATCTTTCGGAAAATTTTTGGTGGATAACATCTGTTCCATTTCTGGAGTAATCTTGTTGCATCCACAAATTATTACCTGCCATATTTAATAACGGAATGTCCTCTAAATAATTGTCTAACTCATTTTGAATAAAGTTTGCGTACAGGTCTCTGTTTTCCTTCTCGCATCCAATGTAAGTCATGTTTATTTACAATTCCACACAATTTAAAACTTGCTTCATCGGTAAGCAATACGCTTTGAAAGAAGTTCTCATTCATATTCATTTGATTTAAACTCCACACAGAGACATTTTTTCGATACAAGAAATCATCACCATGTAATTTAGTGCAGGTTGATATGATATGGGTGATATATATCTATGAATAAAGGTGAGCACTCTCTGAACTGACGTCTTTGTAACTTCACATTGACGACTTATCTCTCGAACACTTACCTGTGGATCGTTATCGTCAAGGTTTAGTACTAGGGCCTGATTAATTTCCTGTGTAGCACGCTTTTCTGTCACAGTTCTCTGCTTAGTTTTAAATGAGCTAGTTTCCATAAGAGCATTCACAAGCCTTTGAAATGTTCTCGGATCTTCGTCCTTTAACAACGAATTTAAAGGTTAAATTTGTCTTAATTTTTTAGCCTTTCTAACAATGTCTTGTTACATTTAAATACATTTTTGCAGATTTTTCGCAAACCGTGCAATAAAAAAAATATTTGACATGATCAACACCTGCTCAAGAAGGGTGGCTTAATATATACCGAATTTGGAGTTTCTATTTTGATATTTAGACGTCAAAAAAGCCAATACCACAACCGATGGTACACCCTGTATGTATATATATGCTAGTTGCGTATTAATCAGTTATAAACTATCACATGTGTTTTATTCAGTTGTAAAACCTAGGTTGCTTTATCCACTTATAAAATCACGTGATTAGTCAGAATTTTAAACAATCGTTACTCTTATTGGTTGTATGTTATTGGAGTGTATATAAGAAAATAGTTATACCAATAGGTATAACATTTCTAAGCCCTCGTTCATAATGAACGTAAACGTAAAACGTAATTCGTAATTATTTGTTTTAAGTGTGAAGTTCACATAGAACGTAACATATACATAAAAGTGTATTTAGTAAGGCCTTCGACAAAGTTGATCACTCTTTGCTGCTAAGTAAATTGCAACTTTTTGGTATATCTGGCAATTTGTTGCGTATGAAGCAAACCACTTCATACGTGTCCGATCGCTCCCAGTCTGTACATATTGGTGACTATAAGTCACGATTGATTCATACCAGTTCCGCAGTACCTCAGGGCAGTCATCTTGGTCCTTTACTGTTTTTAATCTACGTAAATGACATTTTTAGTACTCTTGTTTATTCGCGTTGCCTGATGTACGCTGATGACTTAAAAATTTATCTTCCTGTTCAAAGCATTGACCATTGTGTTAAATTACAGGCAGATCTTGTGAGAATTTATAATTTTTGTACTAGTAATCAGTTACACTTAAACTTTTCTAAGTGCCACACCATCACGTTTACAAGAAAAAAGGATTACATAAAATATGATTACAGTCTTAACACTAAAGAGCTGCGTCGAGTTACATCTACAATTGATCTTGGTGTTACATTAGACCAAAAACTACTTTTTGATGTTCATGTAGATGGTGTGGTTGCTCGATCCTATAGAATGCTGGGCTTTATAAAGCGATCGTACGAGGATTTCACAAACCACAACGCTATTACAAGTATGTATAATGCATATGTCAACAGCATCTTAAACTTTGGTTGCGTAATCTGGAATCCTCAATACTCCGCTTATATCACTAGGTTGGAAGGAGTCCAGAAACGGCTAATTAAATACTTGTGTTATGAAACCAAGCAAGTATACAGTGACTATGCGTCTGGTTGTGAAATGTTCGGATTGCTAACGCTCTCCCAACGGCGTGCGTATATTGATATATTCTGCCTGTACAAACTTGTAAATGGTTACACTGATTCTCCATCACTGCTGGCTCGAATTTCACATTCCTCCTCGTCAATTACGATATGACTTTCTTTTTTATATGCCCACTCCACGAACAAATGCATATCGAAATTCACCCATTCTAAGGATGGAAAGAGCTGCGGATCGCGTAAGTTGCGATCTTTTCTCGAGTAGCCCACGCACTACTAAGTTTGCAATCCGTGAGGCTGTGAAGACTGCACATTATAATAATAATATTATATAATATATTTCCATCACGTTAGGTTTATTTAAAATAATAACTTATTTATTTTTCTGTTCTTTTGGTGATTATTAACATATTGAGTTTTTAATGTAATTTTTTTTCCTGTAAATGTATAATCAATTATGTGGAGCAACTTTATTGGGTTTGTCCTGTTGTTGCTCCCCAATATAAATAAATAAAAATAAATAAAAATAAATAAAATAAATGTCATTGTCTCTCATGTCAGTCTATGTACAGTAGGTCAAAAACGTGTTTGAACACGTAACATTTTTTAAGAAAATACCAGAAGATGTAAACATTTTTTATTTCCAATAATAAAATATCATTCTGTATAGTATGTAAACACATTGGCAAAAAAAATCAGGCTGAAATCAGAAATATATGTTTATTTTATTCAAAAGAAACTGAAATTTCAATAACAATAAAGTATTTGGACACTTTTCCCTCAAAAAATTCTTCTTAGGAAAGGGTTTTCCCCAAGGGGAACCCCCGACATTTACGTTGATTTAACCTAACTTCAAAAATACTAAAACGTCACTTGAGTTTAGTTATTTCCTAAATCTAATGATATAATAAGTGAAAAACGGCGCGAACTTAGTGTGGACTTGAAAGAATCCATTGTAAATATGCACAAACAAGGAAAAAGTGTTTGATTTGATAAAAAACCGCCTAGTACAATACATTTTATCATAAAAAAATACAAAACCACTAATAATGTTGATAATCGAAAACGTTCCGGACGCCCAAAGGTGTTGAGCGTACAAAATGAGAGGTACATTTTCCGCGAAATAAAAAAAATCGCCGTAGTGTACAAACTTTAGCCGTAAACCTCGGAACAATATCAGGAAAACATGTACATTCCGAAACTGTTTGAAATGTAATGCGAAAAGCCGGCTATCATGGCAGAGTGGCAGGAAAAAAGCCAATAGACTTCGACGCGTTGAATTTGCAAGACAGTATATTGATCAGCCAATAGACTTTTGGAAAAACGTAATTTTTTCCGATGAAAGTAAATTTAATATATTTGGTTCGAATGGACGAAAAACCGTATGGCGTAAACCTAACACTGAACTATAGAAAGAAAAACTTGACACCTACAGTCAAACGTGGAGGTGGACATGTAATGGTTTGGGAGTGTATTTGGTACAATGGGGTAGGAAATCTTCATTTTATTGACGGTATTTTGGACGCAAAAGGTTGCCTGAGGATACTGCAAGGTAACTTACATGACAGTGCTTTCAAATTAGGCATAGAAGATGGCTATATACTCCAACAAGACAACGATCCTAAACATACCGCTAGGATTGTAAAGGAATGGATGCTTTACAAAGTTAGAAAAACCTTTCCCCACCCTCCGCAATCCCCGAACTTAAATCCGTTGGAAAATCTATGGCATCAGTTGGATTTAAATATTAGGGGGACCGGAAAATAATGTCGTATTTTTACGTTAAATTAAAACGAATAATTTTTTTATAATATTTATTGTTAATCAATGATATAATCACCCTCATTTCCCACAACCTTTTGTCATCTAGCGGGCAAATTTTCTATACCAGACCGAAAAAAATCTATGGGTTTGTTATCAAAATATCTGGAGATGTCATTTTTTAAGCAGTCCACAAGCAGTCGGAACAAATGAAAATCTGAAGGTGCGATATCAGGTGAATATGGAGGGTGGGGCAGCACCTCCCATCCCAATTAATTAATGTTTTCTAGCGTCCGTCTTGCACAATGCGGTCTTGCATTGTCATGTTGACAATAAAGTTCCTCATTAACAGTTTGTCCAGGATTAAGCACTTCAAAGTGAACGATTCCACGGATGCTCCACCAAACACACAGAAGCGCCTCCTTGGGGTGTAATCCCGGCTTTGCAGTATTGCTTGCTGGTTCATTTGGGGAGAACCACAGCCTTTTGCATTTTGGATTATCGTATAGGACCCATTTTTCATCTCCAGTGACCAAACGATCAAGAAACGGTTCTGCATGGTGCCGTTGAATCAATGCATTGCACGTGATTGCTTTGTTTTGCTCTAACAAATTATGGAGGACCCAAACACCGGCTCTGCTGGTTTTTTCTATCTGCTGGTTTGACTTGGATTAGCTTCAACTTCTGCCCTTAGAACGTCGTTGTCTAATGACATTGGTCGTCCTGGTCGATGGGCGTCAGAAAGATCAAAACTCCCAGATCTAAACTTGGAAAACTATCTTTGGCATTTGCGAACATCTAATGAATCTGGGTAAACATCGGTAATGTTATTAAACGTAACTGTTGCGTTACTACCCTTGCGAATTTCAAACAGCGAATATACACTTCCTGTATTTCGCACGCCATTTCACCCCAATTTGCAAAAAAAAACAATTAATTTTAAATAATTTAGAAGTAAACAAGTCACACTAATATAAAAATAACCTCTGCACGTGTTCGAGATACACAACAAACTGGCGAACGAGCATCGAATGTTGACATGCGCAAAAACGACATTACTTTCCGGTCCCCCTAATATAAAAAACACCATATAAGAAATATAGAAGAGTTAAAAATGTACCTGCAAGAAGAATGGAATAAAATTACCAGGGAAACTACCAGCAAGCTTGTGTCATCCATGACCAGAAGATTGCAAGCAGTATTAGAGGCTTCTGGAATGGTTACAAAGTACTAAGGCTTCGTAGAAATTGAATAAACTAAATGTTCTTTTAGTAAAATTTTAGTGTTCAAACACTTTATTGGAATTAAAATTTAAGTTTTGTTGAATATACTATACATTTTTTTGATTTCATCCTGATTTGTTTTGCCAATGTGTTTATATACTATACAGAATAATATTTTATTGTTGGAAATAAAAAATGTTTACATCTTCTGGTATTTTCTTGAAAAATATTAGGTGTCCAAACACTTTTTTGACCCACCACTGTATTATCTATTAAAAGGCTATGAGTATATTCTTAAACACAAATTGTATTTAAGATTTTCAAATAATGAATTCAGAAATCATTATTTGTTATTATTGTCTTTGCTATTATTGTCACTACTGTGCAAAGAAACGGAAGAGACAAAATCAATAAAAAATATATATATATGTATGTATCAAAATCGTGAAGAAAGTGGTGAATATAGAAGGTTACTTTTGGAAATGAAGATGCATTATGTACACAAACATGACCCTGAAATATTTTAAAGAATTATTAATTTTACTTGGTTCAAAATTATTAAAGAAGAGTGTACGAAAGCATTTATTTGTTTTGTAATTATTTATAGATATCAAAACAAAGTACTATTGTTTCTAAACCTACAATTTTCATTTACTATTCATATAAAACCTGCAATATTTTCCGTTTGAAAATAAAGGAATAATAAAAAAATAAGCTAACGTTTTTTAACGTTTTTTGACGTTAGCTTGGTTTTCAAAAGTAATCAAATTAATTCCGCAAATTTTACTGCCAATTTTAAAGTAAAAAATGTTTCCCAAAAATGACCAAATTAACACCAATTTCCTCTATGTCTCGACGTACAGTATTGGACAAAACATGTGCAACTAAAATCGAGCAATTATAAAAAGCATCAGTAAACTGCAATGTTTTGGAATCGAAATCGAGCAAGTTACTGCAGTTGATGGTTCAGGAGTCTAGATGGTTGCTGCATGAAATATTGCAGCAATCAGTTGTCAATCAACAGTTAACCGGCGGTGTTTTGTTGACAAGAGCCATTTTGCGCTAGTCAAAACAAGTTCAACTTCTCGCTTTCTTGCACTTATTCCTCTAGAAGTGTTTAAAAAAAAGGTGGAAAAGGGTTTCGTTTGTTGACAAATATTGCATGATAAACATTGAGAAAGGTCAGTATTCAAAATGGCTCTTGACAGCCTTGGATTGGAATTATGAAAGAAAATAATCGATGATTACAAGAGCGGAATGTCATAAAAAACGATTTATCACAAAAGTGAAAAAATGGACCGTTTCAAGATTGTGCTCAAAATTTCGTTCAACCGGGAAGATTTCTGTGGATAATAGAGGTGGAAGAGCACCATCTACCACGTCAAAAGAGGACTCTATAATCGTCAGATGCATTCAGAATGATTCTTCCAAATCTTCCCTCAAGGTGCAAACGGATTTACAGTTATCTGTATCGGAAGATGATGTTGAAGCCGGATTATTTTTTCGACGCCCTGCGAAGAAACCTCTGATTTCACGTAGGAACCAGAAGAAAAGACTACTGTTTGCTCAATCTCATATTGGCTGGGATGTGCAGAAATGGCGGACGGTTCTGTTCAGTGAAAATGCTTAGATTCATGATGCTGCCAGAAGACGGTGAAGCATGGCGGAGGCAATGTGATGGTGTGGTGATGTTTTTCTGCGAACGGCCTTGGTCTAATTCATCGAATCGATGGAATCATGGACCGTTTCATGTACAATAACATCCTGAAAGATGTTATGCTGCCTTATGCTGAATGAAATATGCCATTAAAATGGATATTCCAACAAGATAACGACCCCAAGCAGAACGCCAAAGTGGTCAAACAGTGGTTAAAAATAACCAAATAATGGTGATGGACTAGCCGCCCCAATCTCCGGATCTGAACCCTATCGAGAATCTGCGAGAGATCGTGAATCAGCGAATTGATCGTGAAGGTGTTCGAAATAAGGATCAGTTGTTAGCACAAATCCAGAAAAAGGCTTGGGCAGCAATTCCAGAAAACTTCACTGATCACTTGATGGAGTCTATGCCGCGCAGATGCAGGGCCGTAATTGAAACTAAAGGATTCGCTACGAAATATTGAAAGCCAAATTGAATTTGGTAAACAACACGTTGCACTTGTTTTGTCCAGAAGAAAAAGATTGACTTTTTATTTTTTGTTTTTTCATGAATTCTTATGTATGAATAATGATTTTTGTTGTTATAATAAACATGAAACTAACTAATAAAATACAAACTAAAAAACATTTTTCCCCCAATTGACTTTATAAACCTTCAATGTAGAGTTTCATGTTTGAGATTGACTGGTTGCAAGTGTTTTGTCCAATTCTGTAAGCTAAACGTAAAGTTGAATTAGTTACAGCTGCTCGTAATTTATACGTATACGTAATTCTTAAGGAGGGATAAGAAAAACTCACAATTTCTGTTGTAATACCGTATAATGCCTTTTAGTGGCTAAATTCTAAATTACATTTAACATAAATGAGGTAGGATTTGTAGTCCAAGAATTGCTCTTTTCAACGATACCAAGTTTATAACGAAATTTGGGCTAATATCAAGACTAAAGCTAACATTAGACCTACAATTAGAAATATTTGAGTATAACTAAAAGTATAACTAATACTAGGCGTACAACCTAGCTTCAGAATTAGGGTTTAGAAATATTAGTGTTTAGCCGCATATCTCTTAAGACGGCCAAACCCTAATGTTTCTTGTTCTATGTCTAGTATTAGTTCTGAAGCTAGGTTGTATGTTTAGTATTAATTATACTTTTAGTTCCAGAAGAATTTAAGGCAATCTAGAGCTAAACAAAATGCGAAACTAGAACTAACACTAGACCTAGAATATAAACCTGAATCTATCTAGTACTAGGTCTAGTGTTAGTTCTAGTTTTAGTTCGATACAATTATACAATACTCTCAAACCGAATAACAGCAAAGGTAGAGCTAATACTAACATTACAGCTAACATTAGACCTAGAACTAAAAACATTTAGGTTTAGCCGCACGTCTTGTTAGACGGCTAAACCCTAATGTTTCCAGTTCTATGTCTAGTGTTAGTTCTGAAGTTAGGTTATATGCCTAGTATTAATTATACTTTTAGTTCCAGAAGAATTTAAGACAATCTAGAGCTAAACAAAATATAAAACTAGAAAGACCTAGACTTCTTTTTTTTTTCGAGATCGGAGAAAATCTGTTCAACGGTCATGCTATCAGGCAGCCGGCCTTGGATCTTGAGTGGCCGGGCAGTGTGGGGATGGAGCTCATCCTTGGGTCTCTGACCCACTATAAACCCCTTTCCTCGTCTTCTCAGAAACGCCCCTTTCGGGCATTTCATCGAGGTATCTACATGATACACCGCAGTGGAAGTCGCTCCTTCTCTTTTCCTTTTTGGTCCTTCTTTCTCCCTTCCTGGAACTCCTTCGTAATGATTGCAGCTGCACTCGCGTGTGGGGGGGTTGAACTCCCCTCTCGTTTTGTGAGGTGGTACTCGCTTAAGTACCAATCCTTTCTCTCTTCCTCTCCCCTCTCCTTGGGCCACCCACCTTAATGATTCCCACTCCCACCGGTGGTTTGTAGTAGTCATACGGATGAGGGGGGATTGTGCCCCCTCAACTTCTCCAAGGTGGAAATCGCCCCGTACCGACCCCCATAGATGGTAGAACACAAAAAAAAGAAATCCTGTTACTTTTTTGCAGTCAAACTTTATGATGGTCATACCTGGATGAGGGGGGACTGTCACCCCTCTAGTCCTCTTCCTCTACCAGGTTTGGTTTCAGCCATCTCCCTACTATGTTCTTTCTGCTCTTTCCGTTTCATAATCCGAGTAAACATCGCCATCAGTGAGTTCCAATGGGTTTCAAACGTTAACATTAGCCTTGCCACGTTTTCTTTATCTATTATTTCCCCGCATTCTATCCTGCACTGCTCCCTTATCTGCTCAAATTCTCTACAGTTAAATAGGTGTGCTCAACGGTATCCATCTGTCCGCAAAACCAACATTCATTCGTTTCAATCCTTCTAATTGATTTCAGATAACTACTAAAGATACCATGCCCAGTCAACGCCTGAGTAACGTAGTAATCGACCTGCCCCCACTCTCTATTAATCAACGATTCCAGATCCGGGATCATCACCTTTGTCCACCCTCTGTATTCAGTCCATCTTTTATCCCATTCTTTCATCAACTCCATTATTAGCTCTACCTTTGAATTCTTTCCCCTCTCATATAGAGCACTCCTTTCCTCAACCAAAAAAAAGGTCAATCGGTGGAACGCGATGACCCCCACTCCCACGGCCGATACTGTCCGGTAAGCCGACGCGATACCAATGCATAGCCTGTTAGTGCACGGACTGCAATAGATTTTTATAATATTGAAATTTAAAGGCCTTCCTCCACGTCGGGGCCGCGTACAATATAACCGATATCGTTGCGCTTGCAATTATCTTTCTTTTACCAGCTATTGGTCCTCATACATTAGGCATCAATTTCAGGAGTAAGTTCTACATTCGTGAAGACTTTTTTGCCACTTCAAACAACATGCGTCGTCATAGACAAATCCTTGTTTAGATATACACCTAGATATTTAACACTCATGGAGCTATTCACCGCCATTTCGTCCATATCTATTTGAATTTCTTTAATTTTTCTCCTTCCCTGGAGAAGTATCAGCTCTGTCTTTGCGGCGGCTACCTTTAATTTCATGTCCTGCAGCTGCCATACGACCGTCTGTACTGCCAGCGTCGCCTTACTTTTAAGCTCTGTTCTGTCTCTTCCCTTCACCAATATCGCGAGGTCTTCCGCATATGCTACCAAGAAGGTGTATACTTCTTCTACCTTCACTCTAAGCACCTTATCATAAAAGACGTTCTATAATGTCGGTTCCAGGATGGATCCCTGTGGAACCCCGCAACTTATTGAAACCAATTTTCCACCAGGTGTCACTATACATCTATCCGACAGATATGATTTGATAATTTGAATTAGATAGTCACTGACTCCTCCATCCTGGAGGGCACCCACCAACTCGCACCATGGGGCCGAGTTAAAGGCGTTCTCTATGTCCAGTAGAACCAAAACACAGCATTCCCGGTGAGTATAACTTTTCCTTTTAATTTCCTCTACCATTCCTTGTATCCTCTGAATGGCGTGTATTGTGGATCTACCCTTACGAAATCCATACTGCTCTGTGTGAAGCAGGTTCTTGTCTTCTATTTCTCTATGCAGTCTTTCTTTTATGATGATCTCCATGATCTTACCCATGGTGTTGCATATGCAAATAGGTCTAAACGTAGGCTCGTTTTCTGCTTTCTTTTTTGGTTTTTCAATAAGCACCAGTTTAGCCACTTTCCAAACGTTCGGGAATTTCCCGTTCTTTAAACAGTCGTCATACATTTCTACAAATGCATGTAACTAGACTTAGAACTAGAAAGGTTTAGTTTAGCCGGACCTGTATCTTTCTAGTTCTAGCTCTAGTGTTAGTTCGATATACACCCAACTCTTTTTTTACACGGTCTTTTTTAACACGATTTTGAAATAACACGGTTCACCAATATTTACTAGATTAATAATCTAATAAATATAAATCCGGGTACACTAGCAAAAATCGTTGAAGAGGTCGGTTATACTCCAGAACAAATATTTAATGCCGACGAAACGGGATTGTTTTGGAAGAAAATGCACGAAAGGGCTTATATAGCAAAATCTGAAAAATCAGCTGGTGGTTTTAAAGCGGCCAAAGATCGAGTGACGTTCTTGTTATGTAGTAACGCATCTGGTGATAAAATGTTAAAGCCTTTATTAATCAACGAATCTCTTATGCCACGAGCATTAAGAGGTAAGAACATTAAACAACTTCCAGTCCATTTCATGGCGAATAAAAAGGCATGGATGACGGCTGATCTGGTTACAAATTGGTTCAGCAACTGCTTTGCTCCTGAAGTCCAGAAATATATGGAAGAAAAAGGGTTGGAATTCAAAATACTTTTGCTCGTTGATAATGCGCCCATCCACCCAGTGTTGGATCCCCCAAATATTCAATTGCTATTTTTACCGCCTAATACTACCTCACTGATTCCGCCACTCGATCAGGGCATTACAGCAACATTTAAAATGTACTACATAAAGCAAAGGCTTAAATATATTTTAGATTCAATGGAAGAAACAAATTTGACTGTTTTGGAATGGAGAAAGTTTACGATTATGGATTGCATTACACTTCCTTATGTTGCCATTAATCAATTGCGCCAAATTAAATACTTGTTGAAAAAAATATTGCCAGCATGCGTCAAAACCGCATGCTGTGTTCTGAAATTATAATTCTATGAGATAGAATTAGTGGCAACAGTTTTTAACAAAATTCAAACGGCTGATATTGATGAATTGATGGGAGAAAGCCCTTTAGATGAAGATGATTTGATCGAATTTATAACAATTTGTGAAAATAAAGAAATCGATAATGACAAGGTAGAAGATGAAGTTCAGCTATTAACGGCTGATTTAATTCGCGATGGCTTGAAATTTGCTACAAGTATGGAACATTTTTTTACTCATGATCCTAACATGGAGCGTGAATTGAAATTTCAACGTAGTTTTAAGTTATGTATAGCTGTATATGAAGAATTATGTAAGCTTATTGAGAAATCAAAAAAACAGCAGCCAATAACCGAACTTGCGAAATTGATTTTTATTTCTAATTTACATTTTTATTGTTATGTTAGTGATTATTTTTTTTAAATAATAAATAGCTTTTCTTTATAAATATGTCATATACATTTTATTATAACTTTTTTTACACGATTCTCTTTTGCACGGTTTTCTAAAGAACATATCTACCGTGTAAAAAAAGAGTTGGGTGTAAGTATACAATAATCTAAAATTGAATAACAGCTAAAAGTAAAGCTAATACCAACACTACAACTAAACCTAAAACTGAAAACATTTGGGTTTAGCTGCACGTCTCTTAGAATGGTTAAATTAAAATGTTTATCTTAAGAAATTTTCAATTTAGGAAGGGTTTAGTTTTTATTAAACCATGACCAATTTCGGCTCAAAATTAAATTTCGATCAGACACTAGTTTTAAAATAATAAATAATAATATAAAATAATAATACATTATAATTTCTAGGTGGCAAGTTTTGCATTAACAGAACCATCCTCAGGATCGGACGCTTTCGCTTTAAAAACGACGGCGAAAAAAGATGGAAAAGAATGGGTTTTAAACGGGAGCAAAATGTGGATCTCAAATTCCGATTTAGCCGGAGTTTTCTTAGTTTTCGCCAACGCAAATCCATCGGCTGTAAGTTCTTTAAATCAACACTAAAAAAAATCAAATTTTAATTTTTGTTCTCTTAAGGGCTACAAAGGAATAACTTGTTTTATCGTCGACAGAGATACCCCGGGATTCACTGTAAATAAACCAGAAAATAAATTGGGTATTTGCTGTTCGGGAACTTGTATGTTAACCTTCGATAACGTTCGCATCCCCGAATCAAATATGCTCGGCGAATTCGGGCAAGGCTACAAAATTTCAATTTCCGTTTTGAACGAGGGAAGGATCGGAATTGCGGCCCAAATGTTAGGCTTAGCCCAAGGGTGTTTCGACGCGACGATTCCCTACACGCTAGAGCGTCAACAATTCGGCCAAAACATCTTTAGTTTTCAAGGAATGCAACATCAAATCGCCGATATCGCCACTCAAATCGAATCGGCCCGTTTGTTAACTTACAATGCCGCTCGATTAAAAGAAGCGGGGAAGCCCTTCATTAAAGAAGCCGCCATGGCTAAATATTACGCTTCGGAGGTCGCTCAAAGGGTTACGATTAAGTGTATTGACTGGATGGGTGGGGTTGGATTCACTAAAGATTTTATCCAAGAGAAATATTACAGGGATTGTAAAATTGGGAGTATTTATGAGGGTACCACCAATATGCAATTATCAACGATTGCTAAAATGATCGAAAAGGAATACAAATAAGCAATAATTTTTATTTAGATTTTATAAGAAGAAATTAATTAATTAAAATGTATGCTATTTTTTGTATGCAATAAAGTTTATCAAAAAAATTTGTTTTGATGATTTAAAGTCCTTAAATTGTGTCAGCAGTCTCAATCGGGCATTTATCACGGACGGACACGTCTCCGAACAACCTGTTCGGACCTGTTCTAGCGCAACGTGTTATGTACCGGTTTCTATAACCCATTGAAATTTTCAACAAGTGCTATTCGACAAACAACGTGCAAACTTATTGCAGTTTTGAAACATTTTTAAGCCCTTAAGGGCTTTTATTATTCTCTATGAAGAAGAAAAGGACCTCCGATCATTTATCTCCTCCTGTCAAGGAAATCAACAAGAGGTACTCATGGGATCCCACAACACTTTTATCCCAAAATAAATACGCCGCTTTAGTGGATGTCTCCGATGAGAACAATGATACTAATACTTCAGCAACTAACAACCCTGTTAATAACGATGAAAATAAAAAAACAAAAAATTCCCCCTATTTTTATCCATGGTGCTCTAAACCATCAGCAACTTATAACTGACTTGAAAACGAGCACAAATCACTGTTTCACTACTATGTACAAAAACTCAAATACCAAGGTTAACCTATCTCATGCTGATGATTACAGAGCGATCACTAAATTCTACAAAGAGAAAACACAAAATCTCGTTCCATACCTACCAGGATCCTTCCAACAAGCCACTTTCTGTGATCTTACGCAGTGTTCCGATATCAATATCCGATCAAGGATCGTCAAGGATCGTCAAAACCGAACTGAAACAACTAAACCTACCAGTCATAAGAGTCACTAGACTGCTTAACAAGTCGAAATATCCCATCCCTTTATGCGCAGTTGATCTAGAAACCTCAGAAAACGCCAATGAAATCTATCAAGTCAAGGAAATCTGCAATGCAATCATCACGGTAGAAGCCAGGAGGAATTCCCAAAAGATTCCCCAATGCTATAACTGCCAACGTTACGGACATACAAAAAATTACTGTTCAATGAGCCCTAGGTGCGCCAAATGCGATGAAAATCACAACCACAGTTTCTGCAAAAAGCTTCAAGCTGACCCACCCAAGTGTACCAACTCTGGCCAAGATCATCCAGCAAGCTATCGAGGCTGTAAAATTCATATCGATTACCAGAACAAGTACCATCGTCCAACAACTTCAATTCATCCTGCGCAAAAAACACAGAACTCACAAACAATAGCTCCAACAAAAAGCAATATCAGGAGTTACGCATCGACAGTCAGTCAGAATAGAACGTCTCCTTCAGTCCAAGTAGAGAATCAACCAAATCAACAACAATCCTCAGAATCAGAGGCACCTCTTTTAATCGTCATCCTCTCCTATATTAAAGACTTAATTGTTACCACAAATACCAAATACCAAATACCACAAATCAAATCATTCGTAATAAACCATCTACTCCCACATTTAATTCACACCTAACCTAACAGATATACATAACCTAACCATCATAAATTTCAACGCCAATGGTATCAAAACAACGAAATCTTCTCATTGCGTTTTTGGCTAGCTATCAGATTGATGTAGCTTGCATCACGGAAACACACCTAGCTCCAAATGAGACCTTCCGAATAGCAGGCTATAATGTATATAGATCAGATAGGCCATCCGCTCCAGCAGCAGGAGGGGTGGTTTATGTGGAGTTTCCTAGTGAGACGGTGATCAAGGAGGACTTCGAGGTATTTCATAGCATCATCTTTTGCTTTCCACTGTGTTTCTTGGTCGTTTATAATAATGGCATTGAGCATAATGGTCCATTTTGATAGCCATTTTTAAATATTGTCCACTGACCTTTGAAGTGTTTCAATAGCATCGATGAGTATGTCGTTTTGTCCCATAATTAACATGTCATCCGCAAACATGGCCATTTCGAAGTTTACGTCTGTCGGGATATCGTGCATAAAGATGTTGAATAGAGCAGGGGATAAACTACTACCTTGCGGGACACCTGCAAAGATTCTTCGAGTTCTGGAAGAGTATCCATTGATGGTGACAGAAAAGGTTCTTTCCTCCAGGAAAGAGAACAGTATAGCAAGTAAATAATTACTTAGTTCCGTTTGATAGAGCTTGTATTTTAAGCCTTCAATCCAAACAGTATCAAAAGCTCTCGCTACGTCCAGCGATACTGCAGCTGTAAATTTTTTAGCTTCGAAAGCTTCCTCAATATATTCTGCTACTCTTGCTAGTTGGTGAACCGTGGAATGTCCCCCTCTAAATCCGTACTGGATGTTTGGGATTATTTTGAGAAGGCTTATTTCTTCTTATAGTCGATGATAATTCGATCAAATAGATTAGATAAGGATGAGAGAAGACTGATTGGGCGATAATTGGCTGGGTCCGTATTGTTTTTGTATGGCTTTCTGAACATTAGAATTTGTGCTTTTTTCCATACTACCAGAAAGTAACCAATTTCCAGACAACGATTAAAAATTCCTGTGATGTGGATCAGTAATTTCTCTGTAAGGTGTTTTATGACTTTATTAGGTATCTGATCTAGGCCAGGAGATTTCTTGGTGGTGAGGTTTGCTATTTCTGCCTTTAGTTAATTTATTATTCATTTATTGATATTTGGTTGAAAACATTCTTCCAGATATTCCGCAAAGGTGTTTGCTTTGTCTTCGTCCGAGGATACTGGTGTTTCATTGACTATTAGGGTAGGTATTTCTTCAAATGTTCGTGTTATGATCCTAGTAGTCTTCCACAATCCGGGGTCACTTCCTATAAAACCTTCGATGAGTTTTCTGTAATTGTTGATTCTATAGGCATCTAATTCCTGAGTAATGGTGTGAGTTAGTCTGTTCAGAGTAGTTTTTATTTCTGGATTACGCGTCTGTTGCCATTCACGTTGAACCTTTCGTTTTTCCTTGATTAGGTCCAATATGCTTTTAGGGCGAAGGGTGTAATTATTTGAAGTATCCTTTTTGAAGGGTTTCGTTGATGATACAGCTGCTTCCTTAACCTTTGAAGTCAGCAAACTGATTTTTCTATCTAACTCATTCGGATTAGCTGAAGTTGGTAAGTTAAAATCATGGTTCTCCAAACTTTGCCCAGTTGATGAATCCATTGATCAGTTTTGGAATTTTGGGTCTGTGTTCAGGTTGCTTTGCAAGGGTGGGCAGTGCTAATAAAATCCATTGGGCAGTGCACTTGAAAACCGTACTTGGTTGCTAATAGTTCCAGATTTAGTCCCGATGGATTGTCTGCTCTGCACCCTCAGAGTTTATTCTTACTGTTAAAATCTCCAATAAGTAGGGTAGGTATAGAGCTACATAACATTGAACTTATATCAGTTTCTAGTAGTTTTTTGTTAGGTTGTTTGTATCCGCAAATGATATTAACTGGGGTCGAGTTGTTTGTTTGAATTAGTATTGCCGTTACTTCGACAGCGGCGGTTTTACAGCTAAATTGATAGTGTTGAATTTGCTTTTTAATTATAATCGCCACCCCTCCTGCTGCTGGAGCGGATGACCTCTCTGATCTATATACATTATAGCCTGCTGTTCGGAAAGTCTCATTTGGAGCTAGGTGTGTTTCCGTGATGCAAGCTACATCAATCTGATAGCGAGCCAAAAACCCAATGAGAAGATTTCGTTGTTTTTTAATAGCATTGGCATTGAAATTCATGATGGTTAGGTTATGTATATCTGTTAGGTTAGGTGTGAATTAAATGTGGGAGTAGATGGTTTATTACTAATGATTTGATTTGTGGTATAAAGGTAACAATTAAGTCTTTAATATATGAGAGGATGACGATTAAAAGAGGTGCCTCTGATTCTGAGGATTGTTGTTGATTTGGTTGATTCTCTACTTGGACTGAAGGAAACGTTCTTTTCTGACTGACTGTCGATGCGTAACTCCTGATGAATTGGAGATGTTTGACGATGGTACTTGTTCTGGTAATCGATATGAATTTTACAGCCTCGATAGCTTGCTGGATGATCTTGGCCACAGTTGGCACACTTGGGTGGGTCAGCTTGAAGCTTTTTGCAGATACTGTGGTTGTGATTTTCACCGCATTTGACGCACCTAGGGCTCATTGAACAGTAATTTTTTGAATGTCCGTGACGTTGGCAGTTAGGGCATTGGGGAATCTTTTGGGAAGTCCTCCTGGCTTCTACCGTGATGATTGCATTGCAGATTTCCTTGACTTGATAGATTTCATTGGCGTTTTCTGAGGTTTCTAGATCAACTGCGCATAAAGGAATGGGATATTTTGACTTGTTAAGCAGTCTAGTGACTCTTATGACTGATAGGTTTACTTGTTTCAGTTCGGTTTCGATTTCTTGATCGGTTATTGATATCGGAACACTGCGTGAGATCACCGAAAGTGGCTTGTTGGAAGGATCCTGGTAGGTATGGAACGGGATTTTGTTCTCTTTGTAGAATTTAGTGATCGCTCTGTAATCATCAGCATGAGATAGGTTAACCTTGGTATTTGAGTTTTTGTACGTAGTAGTGAAACAGTGATTTGTGTTCGTTTTCAAGTCAGTTATAAGTTGCTGATGGTTTAGAGCACCATGGATAAAAATAGGGAGGATTTTTTGTTTTTTATTTTCATCGTTATTAATAGGGTTGTTAGTTGCTGAAGTACTAGGATCATTATTCTCATCGGAGACATCCACTAAAGCGGCGTATTTATTTTGGGATAAAAGTGTTGTGGGGTCCCATGAGTACCTCTTGTTGATTTCCTTGATTGGAGGGGATAAATGATCGGAGGTCCTTTTCTTGTTCATAGAGAATAATAAAAGCCCTTAAGGGCTTAAAAATGTTTAAAAACTGCAATGAGTTTGCACGTTGTTCGGAGACGCGTCCGTCCGTGATAAATGCCCGATCGAGACTGTTATTAGCATCTGTGGTATAAGTATTGTGTTGATGCATTATTGTAGGAATTAGTTCTCTTTTTTTGGATTATTTTTTTTAACAGCTTTCTACATTCCAGGATCATTGGTCGTTAAATTATTGTT
This sequence comes from Onthophagus sagittarius, assembly GCA_036711965.1. Classification (NCBI taxonomy): domain Eukaryota; kingdom Metazoa; phylum Arthropoda; class Insecta; order Coleoptera; family Scarabaeidae; genus Onthophagus; species Onthophagus sagittarius. The sequence goes on along the minus strand of JASERS010000010.1, from coordinate 25,868,870 downwards.
TATGTTATTATAAGAGTCTATTCGATGTTGGTTTAATTTGTCCGTGATTTGGTGTGCTAGCTGATTCAGTTTCCTTTTAATTCTTAGATCTCGGGTTCTTTGCCATTCTCTTCTAGTACGTCTCGTTTGGTTAATCATTTCAACTACATATGCTGGAGGGATGTTGTAATTAGGATTAATATTTGTTTTGAAGGACTTGATGCTATTCCGTACTGATGTTGTAATTTTATTGGTAAGAACTCTCAGGCTTTTGTTAACATCCGAGGGTGTTATAGTGATTATCGGAATTTTTATTTTCATTACTTCTTTTTATATTCCATATTGCTTTTATTCCCAAAGATGCCAAATGTTTGGTTTAAGATCTCTTTGTGGCCGTCGACACAGTACTGACCTATTATTTCTGTACAAATTGGTAAATGGAATTCTCGACGCTCCGACTCTTTTAAACAAGATTCACTTTAATGTTCCTTCTTATGTTACTCGTTCCCCATTTATGTTCAGACTACCTGCTTCTGGATCCAATGCGCATGCCGGTTCGCCTCTTTTGAGACTAATGCACACTTACAATTTTTATTGTTCCAATGTTAATCTTTTTTCTGATTCTATGATGTCGTTTAAAAAATCTGTTGTTATGTTTCTTTTAAAAATTGAAAAAAAATATCTTTTATATCGTTTCATTAAATAACCCTTTATTGAAAATTTAACTTGCAGTATTTTAGTAATCTAGGATACTTTATTAATATTATACCGCCATCTCTAAATAAAATTCCAAAATGAATTTAATATTTGAAGCACAAAGAAAAGTGTGGTTAAGTCGTGCTATTAATACAATAAGTTTAAAGAATCAATTAAAATCGAAAAAACAATGAATAAAACAAAATTTGAAGCATATTAATTACGAAAGGGGGTCAAAGTATCGCTTAACTTAATCCCCCACTTAGCAATTTGCGGCCAAAAAAAATTCCTTGTCATCGTGTTTTGATCTTTGTAACTGTTCAAAGATAAGAACACCGCTTTTAGATACAGTTAGGTAGTTATACAAACAAAACTTTTTTATTTCGCTCAAACACAAAAATGAATTATCTCCAAAGGTTTTGTTTAAAAACTTCGGTAAATAATCTATTATTATAACATATTAAAATTAATTAAAAATTCTTTTAGAAATCGTTATTTCAAGTGAACAAATGGAAAAGTTTAAGATTAGAATCAACGGCTGCTCAACATCTTCCGATTACTTTTTTAACGGAAGAAGAACAAGCGATGAAAGATACAGGTAAAAACTTTAAACTTAACTAAAAACGTCCTTTCTTTTCAACGAAAGACCACATGTACCTTGACCTTAAATTATTATCTACTTAAAAAAAATCAAGTGATAGCAATATATATAGCAAGTGATATGTAACTATGGAAACCATAAAAGTTATAACTTATATTAGTGCAAAAGTATAGGCACAAATTAAAGTATTGTATTGTTATGTAAATTTATATAAAAACACATTATGTAAGTAATAAATAATAATATTATATATTTATAAGTGGATACATTTGATGAGTACTAAATTTTTTATAACAATTATGATTTTTCACCGAAGTGATAGAGATTCTGTCATATTAATTATTCTTAAGGTTTAGTGATAGTTAACTTAGTTAAAGTGATAGTTGAAGCTAGCTTATAGGTCTAGTATTAGTTATATATTTAGTTCCACAAGAATTGAAGACACTTTAGAGGTAAACAAAAAGTAAAACTAGAACTAACACTAGACATAGAACAGAGAGTTCTAAATCTGAACTTTTCTAGTTCTAGGTCTAGTGTTAGTTCTAGTTCGATAAAAGTATACCAGCGTTTCGCAACCTTTTTTTACTTGCGTACCCCCTTACCTATCATATCAGTACTCCACTTACCCCTTCTTCATGATATGCATATTATAATTACTAATATGTGCATATACACTCAGCAGCAGAAGTCTGCGTACAAAAAACTTGTAATACTTTAATTGAAAAAATAAGAGTCATAATCCTATGTGATAAACTTGATTTTTTTTTATTTTGTATATTAACTACATATAATTCTATTAACAAAATATGCTTCAACAAAACAGAAACAGTAGTTAGAGAAAAAAATTAAAACTAAAAATTCTACAAATACCGGGTATGCAAAAATCTGCGTACAAGTCAGGACAGTATTTATAAAAAATTCATAAATGAGATCATTGTTTCTATATTAATATGAGGTCGGATAACCTTTACTTTCGGTTTAATGACCTCCCTTAAACGTTTAGGCATGGAGTGCACTAATTTCTTCGTTTCGTCCGAACTGATTTTGGCCCATTCCTCAATCATAACATTTTTTAACGTTTCCTTCGACGTTATGTTGTGTTGCCGAATCCTGCGTTCCAGTAAATCCCAGAGGTGTTCGATGGGATTCAAGTCCGGCGATTGTGGAGGTGTTTTAAGTTGCTTTGGGGTATTGTATAGTAGCCAAAGCTTAGTGTTGTGGGCGCAATGTTTGGGGTCATTATCTTGTTGAAAAAAGTATTCGGGCCCCAAGCCCAAGTTTTCGATGCTAGGCTTCAAATTTTTCCGGTCCCCGTTGTGACACTTTCAAACGACAACGTTTCGGCCTGAGGTTATGCCTACCCCTAGTTCCGTATTTATGCATCATAGATTGGACTTGATATACTGACTTATTTTTGTTTGCATACAGTATCGATTCCAATATAGACTCGGAAGGAATTGTAAGAATATTAAATCTAGCAAATAGATATCGGCAGTCATCTCGATATCTCACGTTACCAAGGATGCGTATGGCACGTCGCTGAAGTTTAAAGATATGCACACTAGAAGGGCTATTTCCCCACACTAAAATGCAGTAGGTAGCCAGTGAATGAACAAGCGCATGGTACGCCATCTTGGCTACATCCGGCGACAAAGTACTCATCAAACGTCTTAATGCATAAATATTACGACTTATTTTTCCCCCAATGAAAGCGGCATGTTCCTCAAATTTTAAATTAGGTGGTGTAACGTGCACTCCCAGGAATTTTGTGCCGTTATGGGTTAGAACATTTGAGTTCCGAAGACTAAAGGTCATTTTAACTGTTTTTAATTCGTTTAGTGACAGTTCGTTAGAAACAGTCCAACTACGTACCCTATCGAGTACAATATCCGATAGATCAAACACATCATCAATATTGCGGCCCCTAATTAACAGGGTGGCGTCATCTGCATAAAGATAGCAGTTCACTCTGTTACCGATGTAAAATGGAAAATCATTATAAAAGAGCAAGAACAGTAGTGGACCCAGGATTGAGCCCTGCGGGACGCCTCGTTCCACCGGTAAAGTATCAGACATCATGTGGTTACAATTAACACGTTGATTTCTGTTTGATAGGTATGATTTAATGAGTGCAAGACTACGGTGATCAAAATTGTAAATGTGATCAAGTTTATGCAGTAAAATAGAATGGGAGACGCAATCAAACGCTCGAGAGAGGTCCAGGAATATGACCACACAATGCTCCCCCGCCTCGAAGGTATTTAAACAGGTGTTTACAAACTTTACTACTGCATCTTTCGTCCCAAAACCTTTACGGAAACCAAATTGGTTCATATACAACATGTTGTTACGCTCTACATAATCATATATGCGGTTGTACAAGGCGCGTTCAAAAATCTTTGAGAAGGTAGGCAGTATGCTAATTGGGCGATAACAGTCAACATCCATAGAATCACCTCCCTTGAATACAGGTACAACAGATGCACATTTCAAAAAATCCGGAAATTGAGACAAGGAAAACGCAGAATTTACCAGCTTAGTTAAGGGGGACACATATAAGCTGATGTTTTTTTTTACAAAATTAGATGAAATACCATATACATCCTTAGAATTACTATTTTTCAAGCCTTTAAGTAGTTGACGCATTTCGATGTATGACACGTCATACAAGTTGTTTACCCTTAATGCCGAAAATGCAAAATTTGCTCTCATCTGTAAAAAGAACTTTCTCCTAGAATTCAATGGGCTTGTCTAAGAGTTTTTTTGCAAAGGCGATCCGCTTCTGACGATTGACCTCTGACACAAATGGCTTTTTTCGTGCAACGCGACTGTGATAGTTAGCTTTTTTTAACGTCCTTCTCACCGTATCTTTGCTGATAGTTTTATGAAATTCTTCTTGTACATTTTCTACTATTTTTTTTTGCCGTCAGCCTAGGTTCTTTTCTAACCTGCTGTACAATTTTTCGCTTCTCTCGGTTTGTTAAAAGGGGTCGCTTCTCTCGGTCAGATCGCGGACGTGAGAGGTAATCTTCAGTGTCTTTATAATTATTAATTACTCTTTGAATGGAAGAGTGTGACCTGCCGACAGTTTCTCCTATTTTTCGAAAAGATTTTCTTTCTTTCCATAACTTTACAATAATTTTTCTCTCTCCCAATTCAATTTCCTTTCCTTTCGTGTCCATTCTAACTTTTAGCTTCTAAGCCTCTGCTAATATAATTGACACCGATTATCTTTTATTTAAATCGGAAAGCGTACATCGCCAACTACGTATTTAAGTAAATAAGTATATTTTGGAGAAGGCGTCTTTATTTGTACGCAGATTTTTGCATACGCATTATTTGGAGAATTTTTAATTTTAATTTTTTTTGTAACTAATATTTCTGTTTTATTGATGCATATTTTGTTAATAGAATTCTATGTAGTTAATACACAAAATAAAAAAAAAAAATGAAGTTTATCACATTAGATCATGACCCTTATTTTTTCAGTTAAAGTGTTAGAAGTTTTTTGTACGCAGACTTCTGCTGCTAAGTGTAGGTACAGTAATAACTCTATAACACTGAAATATTTTTATTTCTATCAGTTATTACAAAATAATGCATATTACATACTAATTATACTGTGGGTCTTGTCCACAATAAAGAATAATTTGTTTTAAGTTTAATAATTATATTGTAGTTTTACAAACTGGTTACAAAACTCAAATTCAAATTGCATTAATGACTTACTGTGAATGACACAAATCTTAATAATAATTTTTGTTAGCAACAATATTACTATGCATGTCGTGTGCACAGCATGCTACAGCCTTTGATTATATATATCTAGATAGCTCACCTAATACTAAAATTTGGAAATCAAGAATGTAATGTGGGTGGGCGAGGCTCTGGCGGAAAAAATTATTTTTAGGTAATGTTTAATAGGTAAATGTGAAACTGATGGTTAGGTATTTGGCGTATAGATGGCTTGTTTAACAATGACAAGATTAAAACGTAATAATTTATTTAGTAAAAACTTAAGAATTATAAATATTTAAAATAATTGTAAATTTTTCTTTAAAGTTGTTGTTGAGTCTAATGGTAAGCGCTATGAAACGCAATAGTAAATATTTTACGTCTGGTCTCATGTCGCTAGCTGCCGCGCCGTGCTGGCTCAATAGCTACTCATACAGAGTGGAACACAAAAAGTAATCTGTGCTGGAGCCATTGAGTACAGCCATATCTAGCCATGTCGGTACACGGTTACATGACATAGAGACATGATCTTGCGACAAAATCGATTGTTTTTGGGTAAAAAAAATACTACCATTTAGTATTTTAATTTTATTGAAACTCTAGATCAGTAGTGGTAATTACACAGGATGATTCACATAAGAACTGACATAGAGCAGGGATATGTAGAAGACAATAAATTAATGATTTAACGCACTTTATTCCTGTACTAAGTTGTACTCCTGAGGAGTTACAGCCCTTCAAAGGTTTATTATAAATTTTTTAACATTGATATTGACATACTGTGAGCGTCAAAAGAAAGTAAACACTAGCTGTTTACTTCTAAAAACCCTTTTTACTACGATTCTGTTAATTTACAATAAAAATTTATATACCAAAATTTACGACTTTATTTGTGAGCAATCCTATCGTAAAAAATAGTTAAGCAAAAAACCCCACAAATATGGTAAATCCCCTTTAGAGTAAAAATACCCCGATTTTTACGCGTCAAAAGAAAGTAAACAGCCGGTCCGGTTGTTGTAAATTCATTTTAGATTTAGGGGAAGTACCACACTTTTCGTATAAATACTTATAAACCCCCCCCAGGACAACTTTAGAACATTTTAGAAAAAACAGCAAGTGGTTGAACGTCGAAATTAATTATAAATACTAAAAATCACCATGGGAAAACAAACAAGTATAGAAACGCGTAAAATTATATTAAGTTTAAATAAAAAAGGTAAATCCTTACGCGAAATAGCTAAAATAATGGGACGAAATCACTGCACAATAAAAAAAAATTTGGATAAATACGCAAAACATCATACTGTAGCCGATTTACAACGCGTTGGACGACCAAAGCACCTTACAGTAAGAGAAGTGAAGAATAATCCATGTTCAAATGCGGTTAAAATAGCAAACGACATATCGCAGATAGCAAACACAACCATAAGTTCCAGTACCATATGAAGAACACTCCATAGAAGTGGCCTGCATGGAAGAACTCCCCGTAAAAAGCCTTACATATCGAAAATAAATAAACAGAAACGTCTTGATTTCGCAAAAAAATATCAGAACGAAGCTCCAGATTTTTGGAAAAATATATTATTTAGTGATGAAAGTAAATTTGAAATTATTGGTAAAAGAAAACCACCAAAGATATGGCGGCCAAAAAATGAGGCCTTCAAAGAGAAATTTGTTACCAATACCATCAAACACGGTGGAGGCTCGGTTATGGTCTGGGGTTCTAGTTTTTATTGAATCAACAATGAATAAAATGGACTATTTAATCATTTTAAAGAACAATATTTCCCCGAGTATTAATGAATTGGGCTTATCAGAGAACTGGATCTTCCAACAGGATAACGATCCAAAGCACACTTCCAAAATTCTGAAGGAATGGATGCTATACCGAGTCCCTAAAACACTTGATCATCCACCGCAGTCCCCAGACCTTAATCCTATAGAACATCTGTGGGATCACCTTGACAGGAAGATCAGAGAAAGGACAATTTCAAATAAAGACGACCTTAAAAAAGCTTTAACTGAAGAATGGATGAAAATCCCTCAAAATATTACAAAAAACTTGGTGGAATCCATGCCAAGGAGATTAAGGGAGGTATTGAAGGCCAAAGGAGCTCAAACCAAGTATTAAAAGTTAATATTATATTTATTTTTGTACTTAATACCTATTAGTTCCGAATTCTGTTTACTTTCTTTTGGCGCGTAAATTCGGTAGATATTTACAATAATCTGAATTATTACGGGTAATGATTTGTTTTTTTTTCATATTTCTATTGATTTAAATATAGTATAGATGAGTTGTGAAGACTGCAATAAAACTTTTTGATTTTCGTTATTAACTGCATTTTTATTAACCTTTTAATAGAAAAACAACAGCTGTTTACTTTTTTTTGGCGCTCACAGTATCTTAATCGTTATTTAATTTGCTCAATAAGTTTTTAATTTTAGTTATCAAGCAGTGTTCACAATTTTTCGTAAATCTGTATTTACAGAAAACTAAGAATTATTGTTTTTATTACTATCTTCCTCTGAAATCGATTCATTTTACCTCAAGGCGTTTTTAGTGTTTTGTGGCGTAATTATAATATCGATTAATATCAATTCATTAACTAAGGTCAATTTTAAGGAAACTTGACTTTTGTAAATTAAATTTGGCCCGAGTTCTATATCTCTAACAGTCGAAATATTTCTGTAATTTTTTATGTCATTTATAGTATGTAGTTTATATGTCTATAGCTATTTAATATACTTACACGGGAAAAAAGTACTAGATTTAAACATAAAAAACAATCGGTTTTTGAGACTTCTGTAAATATCGTCACATTATGAATTTTTTTCTCAAAAAGTATGAAAACAAAAAATTTAGTATGTCAACAGGTAATTCTCTATTTATTTATTTTCATATTTTGTACAGTTTCGCGAAGTTTTGCAGATTAAGGGAATGTTGTTATTTTGAAAATGGTTTGACGGATTTTTACACTTCTTACACTGAATTGTACGCGATAAATCGATATGTTTATCGTCAGTATAGTTTTTCAAAATAAAATTTTTCCGATTTCTTGAAGCGAGTAAAGTATTTGAAAGAAACCAGAATTATACAGGCTAAGGGACGTCGGTGCGGGGTAACGGACCAGCGATAATCGTCCTCAGGGAACCCGTGAAACCAGAATCACTGAGGTGAGTGAATGTCTGGTGCAGTGTCGAAGATGCATATCAAGGATATTATCCATGGTATAACAATAATTTGTTGATAAATATTGTTTACATTACTAGACAAAATATGAAAAAAGATATATACCTCACATTCAGAACATATTAGATTACCACCTGTTGAAATACCAAATTTTTCGTCTTATAATTTTTGCTAAAAAAATTCATAAAGTGGAGGCATGCACGAGAAACTAAAAAATCTGGTGTTTTATGTTTAATTTGCTATAAAAAAGAACTAAGGAACCAACCATTTTCAACTTCAAGTCAAAACTGCAGAAAAGATCATTTATTATAACAAAGTTTACTGAACATTTTTTCGTTGAGTCGTTGCGAAGATATCGGTCATTAAGCAGAAGGCAAGCAATTTTATGCATGTATCTGTTGGATAAGACAGCTCAAAAAATCATGTATTTCTTTAATGTTACTTAAAATCATTGAAAATTCCGTAGTCAGCTGTGAAAGCCTGAATTAAGACGTCAAAATTAACAAACAAGTTATAAAATTATTGCTAAAATTTTTAAACAGGTGTAGTACATCGTAAATGCAACATATTGTACTGTTTTTATGTACGGCATAAGGTTTATTTGTACTAACATTTAGTTTTTTCATAGCTGAAGTGTTTCCTAGATCCTAATCCCAGGTGATAACTTTGAGAAGAAAACCACAATTTTCAATAATAATAATAAATCTTTATTTCCATAATGCTATCTGCAGGGAAAAAAGTCAGAACAAAGAAAAAGAAAAATATAATACAATGTCGTAACAAAAAATACGGACTCAATGTTTAATATAAACAGGTTTAGAAAAGAAATCATCTACTCTATAGAAGGTCCCTTCAATTAAATAAGCTCTTAAACATTTTTTGAATTGCTTTGTAGGTAACATTTTTAAATTCATTGGTAAAAAATTGTATAATTTTATACAAAAATACACAACACTCTTTTGTGTTCTAGTGTAACTTGTCTTAGGTGGCATTAGATATAACTGCTCAGTACCTCGCGTTTGGTGACAGCGATACAATTCATATTGTGAGAAAAAGTGCACATAATTATTTTTAACAAAAGTGCACATTCCAAGATAAACAACGACGGAAACGTAAGTATATTTTGTTGTTTAAAAATAGGTTTACATGATTCACGCGGACACAGGTGAAATATTGCTCTCATACATTGTTTCTGTAGGATGAAAACGCGTTCAGCACTTGGAACATTTCCCCAGAAAATGACCCCATATCGTAAACGTGACTCGACGCATGCATAATAAACACTTAAAGCGGCACTCACATTTACACCTCTTGCCACAGTACGAAGCGCATAACAAGATCTTGATAACCCGAAAGCTAACCCTTCGATGTGTTGTTTCCATGACAAACGGGAATCAAGCATTAGCCCCAGGAACTTAATTTCTCGGTCAAAATTAAGTATTTCCTCTTGTAAGTTAATCTTTATTTCTGGTGGATTGTTTCCAAAGGTCATGAAACTTGTTTTGTCAATATTGAGATGTAAGTTATTCCCTGTAAACCATTGCTTCAATTTTTTTAAGATGTCTTCTGCTTTTCTTGAGACATCTACGTTTCTTCCAGTTACCACACACGTGGAATCATCAGCAAATAGCACCAATAGGCTGTCCATTATATCAGGCAGATCATTAATGTATAGAAGAAACAGGAATGGTCCAAGTATAGATCCCTGGGGTACCCCATGAACCACCTCTCTCCACTCCGATTTCACTTCTTCACCGGAAGCGTTGTAAGACACAACGCGTTGTCGTCTGCAATACAAATAAGACTTGAACCATTTTAAGACTATACCACGGAAACCCATGCATTCCATTTTACACAAAAGAGTTTCATGGTGGACACAGTCAAAGGCTTTGGTCAAATCCATAAAAATACAGCCAGTGATGTCATTGTTACTAATAGAAGATGTAATTTTTTCCAATAATTGAAATATTGCTCGGGTGGTTGAACGTCTTTTAATGTAGCCATTCTGGGTATTATTAAGAATCTTGTTTTTAGTTATAAAATCAGCCATTCTATTTAACGTAATCTTTTCAAACACTTTTGCAATATTTGGAATTAAAGCAATAGGTCTGTAATTCATTAGGTCAGATCGATCACCTTTCTTATATAATGGTTTTATTATTGTTTGTTTCTAATATAATCTATTGCATTAGTAATTAACTCCTGTTTCGGTAAAGAAGTATGCAATTGGCAGTGTTCATTTTTCAAATAATCTACTTATCATAAATATCATTGCCTTCTTTGGGTATAAATTACGTCGTCCTAAGCCTAAAGCTTCATAACCTTCTATCACATCAAGGACCTTCAAGTATTCTAAAAAAATTTTTGTAGATATCTCGTCAAAACAGAGAACGCAAAAAACACTTTGAACACTTCGAACCAGTTTCTGAAGAAGGTTGCAACGTGGCATCCGAAACGTCAAACATTTTTTCAAAAAACACACGGTAAAACCCGAAGATTTCTAGTTTTAGATCTAGTGTTACTTCTAATTTTAGTTCAGAGAACACAACCTTTTTGAATTTTAGTCATTGTCTGAGTCTTCATCAGTAGCTGTTTTTTAATGCTAATATAGAACCCGGGCAAGATGGTTGCGTATAGCCTACCCATCGTCTTATGGTACTTAGACCAGGAAGAGTAATTTGTATTTTTATTGTTCGGTAGGCACTTGGGCTGGAATAAAATAGCGATAGTGACAGTTGTTTTTTCCACTATGACGTTGATCCGTCATTTTTATTAATAATAAATTATTAATTAATTTTTAATAATTTTAATATTAACATACTTAAATTTCTTCAAACTAAACGTGACGTTCGCATAAATTGAATTATTAACACACAAATAACGAGTTAATGCTTTGTTGCCTGGTGTCTGGACACCTCCTAATCAAAAACAGCGAAGACGTTGTCACTTGCTTGTAAGGTAATAAAAAAATATGTAAGAACGTTACAAGTTCGAATTCGACGTAGGTCGTTTCAGTACCATTGGAAACTATTTTTATAACGTTGCTTAGGTTTATTAATAAAATTAATTAAATTAATTAATTTAAATTAATTAAATTATTAATTATTTAAATTAATTAAATTAATGCTTAAAAATAGCATTATCATAAAGAACTAAAATATAAAATTAAAAATTATTATTATTTTATAATTTATCATCATAAATCATTTTGTGGTTTAATAACTAATTGTAACAATTAATATTCTATAAAAAAAAGCTACGTTATCAAGTAATGTCATCACACTTGAAAAAATTTCATCACAATACTTCATATGAGGAATTGTATTTGACGAGCTTACGACAAGTTTTACGAGGCAAAGGCTCGAAACGAAATTCGATGGTAAACACGCTCCGAATCTCGATACCGGTCCATGTGTCATGAATTGATCGATACGTCGCACATAGGGGTATTTTGAATGAAAAGCTGGCCATAATAATTTTTTCATTTTAATTAATTTAAAATCACTTGATGTTGTTAATTACACATACTAGATTTATTTTGGATACTAAATTAGCTTACTTTCACATATTTTGCACTTGTTGTGATTTTGGGGAAGACTGAAGAAAATTAATAGAAAAACTTGTGTTTATATTTATAATATATGCTTAATATTAAAACATTTTCATCACAACAAGAAACATTTTCGTCATCAATTGCCTATTTTTCATCATAAAAACAAATATTTGTGAGTATGTACATTAAATAAATGATTCTTTATGTTGTTTTTCATCTTCTTCTTCTTCATCTTCTTCTTCATCTGCTTCATCTTCTTCTTCGATATCTGGTTGCAAAAAATAACCTAATGCTTCTTTAGAAAACAATTTCTTGTTTCTTTTTTCTTTAGGCCTCGAAGATGAAATGAATGGATCCGAGGTCAATAACAATCTGTTTAGCACATTCACATTACATTGCACTCTAGAAAACTTTCTTGCAAAGTCTAATCTATACTGGCGGAAATGTTTGTTCCGCGCTTCTGCGGCTTCTTCGGAGAGCTGGCCAATTGGTATTATAGCGTGTTCTTAATGTTGGTCCGTGAATCAATATTTTATGAAGAGTGGGTGTCATTGGATGCCACCCATACAACCTTACGTAAACTTCTGCTGTTTCTTTACAGAAGATCTCAAATTTTTCTGTGTTTATTTTGTGACCGCTCGAGATTATCTCTAATATAAGTTTCAACCTTTTCAAGAAGTCAAGGTCAATACCTGTTATTCTTGATACCGTCTCGGGATGCAAGAAAAAACGCCTTGACGTATTACCGTCATTGGTGTTACCAAAGCCTGCTTTTGGTACGTCCACTAACAGTGACATCTCTTCTTTAAATGCTTGTTGTATACCCTTCTTAGTGTCTTTAATAATCTGTTTGTCAGTCGAAGATCTTGCTTGCCACCTCTGAATTGGCAATTTATATGATAAGTGAAGTATTGACTCTAAAAATCTTATTCTTGCGTGAAGAATGGATATCCCAAATTTGAAAGTTTCTGGATCTTCTTCTCGTCTTTGTTCCAATTCATTAAATTCTTTTGATGTCGCTTTGCATATATAGCAACGCATTGAAGACAAAGTATCTGTTGCCGCGTTACACACTTTGGCAGCTACCATTGTGGGCAGAAACGTATGTTTTATTTTTAAAATTCCACTGGTTACGAGCACCTTTGTTTTGACTAGGTTATTTACCTGATTATCTACGTATCTTATTTCTTCTGTAGTTATATCTTTGGTCTCATGTACAAACCTGATACGGATTGGTCTACAGAAGCGCGGACTAGATGGTGAAGGATTTTGCCAAATAATTTTTTTTTACTCCTATTATTTACAATTAATCTTAGAGGCAAAAAGGAACACTTTAAAATTTTTGCTTATACTGGGCTTGTTGAGAGCCATCTTCGTCGGAAATATTTACAAAAACTTCATCGAGGTATTTACACAAACGTGCTGCAGTGTGATCTATCAAGTCTTGCAGATTTGTTTCGGCGCACGTATCAGTGACACGATATGATTCTGGTTTAGGATAACACTCATTTATCGGTTTTTTGAAGTAACGAATAACACGGATATAGTTTTTTGCTCGCACTGCGTATTACGTTGTACTGTTTTCGGGTTAGACCAGCTTCGACAAATATTGATAAAGCTTGCTGTACATTTAGAGGCATGATATCACTTCGTTTGCTATGCGAGGAAGTTATTACTTTACGAATTTTTGAAGCACGTAATGGAGATTTTGTCATTTCTTTTAGAATCGCGGATGCATCGTTCTTTCCAGCTGCCCGTAAACTCATTTGGGTGGCATAAAGCAATGTTTCCTCAGGTACATGCTCCCTTAGCTCTTTTGTTTTGCGCCGTTTACTGCGGTCGCTTGATTCTTGGAATTCCTTTACCGGCCTACCCACCTTTTGTTTAGTCCAGATTGGTAATTTCAAAGTTCCGGCAAGCCATTTTTCGTTATTTTTTAGAAATCTCTGTTCTTTATTACATGCGGCTGTCCATTTTTGTTTAAACTGTGATTTGAAAAGTCTTAATTTGCTTTTAAACTGGCTAATTTTAAAATCGGGACAATTTGTTATTTCAATTAGTTTATTCTCCATAAAGATTATCTTCTCGTCTAGTAAACGACTAAGACTCTCTTTTATAAAGTCATAGAGAACTCTCCGAGTGAACTGCTTCACAGTTCCGCCGGTTTCTGTAAAGAAAATAGGTACTTTGGTCAGTGTCTATATTTACCAGTTTTAGTCCCATTTTCAAAAAAACACAAACTGAACAGAGTGGCGGAAGTTTGCGGAAAATGTTTCTTTCATAATAGTTAGAACGTGAACCAGAGAGTATCATGTTATATAATTTTTCAATGTACAAGTCCGTACAAGGTATCAAAAATGCAAAAAAATAAAATAAATTGTTTTAAAACACTATTGGTTAACACATTTACTTAAATCATGAAAAAAGTTGTTGCATATTGATTTATTTACAAATATTATAGATCTAAAATCTTATACATACCCTCAGCTTCTAAATCCATCACAAAATTCCTCCCTCACAAATCACTCACAAAGCAACAACAAACAAAGTTCGTTTTTGATAAGCGTCAAGAACAAAAAACGTGCTGGTTGAACAACGATTGAATTTTGACAGGTGGTGTAGCATGTGTTAATGTCGTGACGAATAAAAGATGACTGCCTTATTACGTCATAACTATTCAACTATTAAAAAACACTGTTTACTATGACATCAGTTAAAATTTTTTAAAGTGACTTATGGCCAGCTTTTCATTCAAAATACCTCTATGTGCGTCGCGCCAAAGAGTAAGCTGTCTCGCGTCATGCAGGATCTGCGAGCCACGTGCACGATGTCACTTCCAAATTGCTGGAAGAGCAAGACGGTTGTTCCTCTTATCAACACACGATTGCTGCTTAATAATTAGGCAACGCCTACGATAGTTCTGGTTTAAAATGCGTGTGTTTTTTCCTCGAAGAGTCAGTCAGTCTTTTCGTGTGGTTTTCGTACGTTCTTTACTTTCATCTCCGTGGCCTGAAAACAAAATTGTCTCACGCTGCTACTCGGTAGTCTACGTCGCGCCACGGTGTGTTAAAGAACAATTTTTTTATCTTTAAGACATTAAGCTTCAGCCCCAAGCAATGTCAGGTAAAGATAAAACAACGTTCAAGAGAAAATTCATTTCTTTGGAAGTAAAGATTCAAATCTTGGATCGTCTATCGAAAGGAGAAAAAGCATCCCACATTGGGAAAAACCTTAATTTGAACGAAGCAACAATTAGAACAATCAAGAAAAATGAAAAAGAAATCAGAAGTGCAGTTGCCGCAGGATCTTCGACATCCGCAAAACGTTCAGCCCGCCCCAGACCAGCAATAATTGAGAAAATGGAAAAGGCCCTCAGCATTTGAATTGACGATTGCTGTCAAAAAAAAAATTCCATTAGATGGCAATATTATAAAACAAAAAGGATTAAAAATTTACAACCATCTCAAACAACAAAGAGAATCCTCTGTCAATCCAGATTTTGTGGCGAGTAAAGGTTGGTTCGAGAAATTCAAAAAGCGTTTTGCGATTCATAGCATAAGAATCCAAGGAGAGTCTGCGTCGGCTGATCATGAAGCTGCTAGGACGTATCCAGAAAAAATTCGAAACATTATAGCCGAGCAAGGATACACAGCAGATCAAGTTTTCAATGCCGACGAAACTGGGCTTTGGTGGAAAAAAATGCCCAGTAAAACTTTCATATCGAAGACTGAAAAAACTGCACCCGGATTTAAGGTGTCCAAAGATCGTTTAACGCTCCTTTTGTGCAGTAATGCATCGGGGGACTTCATGACAAAACCGATGCTAGTGTACAGATCTTTGAATCCTCGTGCACTAAAAAACGTGAATAAAAACACCTTGCCGGTATACTGGACAGCAAATTCGAGAGCTTGGGTAACAGGACATTTATTTAAAGATTGGTTTTTGAATTGTTTTGTGCCAAGCGTTGAGCGGTATTTAAAGCGAAAAAATTTGAGCTGCAAGGCGCTGTTGCTATTAGATAATGCTCCATGCCACCCACAAGATTTAACACATCCCAACATCAAAATAATGTTCTTACCACCGAACACTACTTCGTTGCTCCAACCACTGGATCAAGGTATTATTTACACCTTTAAAACATATTACATAAGAAGATCGTTACAGTGGATTTTAGACGCAACCGATTCGCAATCAATTAGCGTAATGGAAGCATGGAAGAAATTTTCCATCAAGCACTGCATCGATATCATATCTTTGTCACTGAATGAAATAAAAACATCAACATTAAATGCGTGTTGGAAGAAGATATGGCCCTCTGCAATTGAAACGGAAAACATACGTGAAACATTAGAAAATGAAATTGGTGCGATATTAGAAGTCGCTAAATCAATCGGAGGCGAAGGTTTTGTGGATATGGCTTCCAAAGACATTGAAGATTTATTAGTGGAAGAAGAAGTTGACGAAGCGGAATTAATCGAAATGGCATCCCTAGATGCAAATCAAATCGATTTTGAGGACGCTAGCTCTGACGAAGATTGTGCAGTCAAGAATTTAACATTAAAAAAATTACAAGAAGGCCTATGCTTAGCGGAAAATCTGGAATCATTTTTCTTGAATGAAGACCCTTCGACGGAAAGAAGTCGAAAATTCAAAAGGGAGCTGCAAAACTGTTTAGCTCCATACCGGGAAATTTACAATGATCTAATAAGAACCAGCAAGCAAAGATCCATTACAGATTTTTTTAAGAGGGGAAAACATACAAAAACTTTAAATAACGAAAAAAGTTCAGAAAGTGAAGGCGATGTCGTTCCACCGAAAAAACGTTCTCGGTTGATTATACTGAGCAGTGACGACGAGTAAATTCATTAAATTATGGTTGCGTTAGATTAAAATATTTTTTTATACTTTGTGTTGTACATACATTTATATTTTTAAAACGTAACCCCCCTTTTTGCACTAGCTCTGGGTCTCATGCAACACGGTTTCACACAACACGGCATTTTCTAGGAACCTAACTACCGTGTTATAGGAGGGTTGCCTGTATTTGTTTCCCAATTTTACCATTAGGTGAGCTATCTATATATGTATAATCAAAGGTCTTACAATACCTAAAGAACAAAAAAATTTGTGTTCGCAATAACGATAACAGTTTGTATTAAAATGATACTTATGAGATGAAATAATTGTTCGTAGTTCGTTACCATGAATTTTCGTTATAATGAAAAAAATGGCATATAAAATGTATTGAAGATATTTGTTGCGTAATTTTGATTCGCAATAACGACCATTTCGTTAAATCGATGTTCATTATGTAGGGGGTTTACTGTAGATTCTATCATATTAATTATTTTTAATCTTTCCAGATTAAGGTTTAGTGTTAGTTTTAAAGCTAGCTTATAGGTCTAGTATTTGTTATAGGGTCAAGTGGGGTAAAAGTAAACAGTTCTAGTATTCTGCCATTTCAAAGCTGCATATTTTATGTTTAACAGTTAATGATTGGTAATTGCGTTTAAACTAATATAATTTAAACTGTTTCAAGCAATGTTTCGAAAATTCATGTTCATACGACTTATATTGTAAGTTTTGGGGGCTGTTACAGTTACCTCAACGAAAAATTAAATAGCACTAAATCTAAATGTAAATGGAAACACAACTTTCGTACCTCTATTAGTTTTATAATACAATTTGTAGGGGAAAATATAAACAGCATAACAACTTGGCATCTTACGTTAATATACAGTGTGTTAACTAATTATCGCACCCGAAATCTAGGCAACCAATATCACAGTATTAGTATTGCAACGCGACGATTATTCCTATTATTTGAAATAATTTTTTCGAAAAATGCTATTAAAAGTTGACTTTTGTATAGCAATTAACGACTGTAAAAACTTGTTTCCTATGCTTAAAAGCGTCATAATCAACGTCGAAATCTGGGAAACGTTGGTTGAATTGCTGTATACAGCTTTGTAAGGAATAAACCCAACTATCATGCGCATTCTGCGTACCGCTTCGATAATGTGCCATTAAAATAAAGGCATCATGTTCCGGCGTGAACGTCATAACGAAAGAAATAAAAATCTGAAAGAAATTCTCATTGAACGTTTTCGTTATTTTAATTTGTTTATTGACTTATCGCTTAAATCAATCGCTAGAAACAACGATAGCTCTAAGAAGAAAATCCGAAAACACATAAAGCATACGATAATCGCGACAATAATAACCGAATAACGTTCGACTGTCAACACTGTCAACATCTGGTTAAAATCTGGTTACTAATTTAAAAATATCGCCGTTACCACTACACAATGAGATAGATAACCAACATTGCAACGTGACGTAGGTTACGATAATTATTTAACACAGTGTATACCACTTCATACATGTGTATACAATTACCCTACTTTCTAAGTCTTGGGTGTTTAAGGGTGAGTTTCCAGATGCACATAACAAAAGAGGAACAAACACTTTATTTAGATTAATTTTACGTAGTTTATACATATCTATAAAAGTAAAAATAAGAAAAGTAATACACAAAGAGGTTATTTTTCGAAAATACTTGCACTGCCTGGAAAAACATGCACAGTTTTTCTGCCTTGCACAATAATTTTTGGCTCGGGTAATAGGGCTTCAATCATTTCAAAGTCAATTGTAGAAATATCACGTTCTCTTTCAACAAATTCAGTTCCAAAAGTGCCGATGCATTTAAATCCAGTACACAAACATATTTATAATATGTGCTTTTTTTGGATCCTCTACGAAATTTTACTAGTAAGTACACCTCTGGTTTAATCAAGTGCCACTCTGGCTTTTGATGGTCAATCTCTGGATAGCTATTTGCTGTAACTTCTTCGACCCATTCCGTTTCGTTCATTTCATCATTTGACTCATTAATGCAAAATTTTGAAAATTCCACTTTGTTTTCTTTTTCGCTCTCACTGCACTCTTTGCGCTTTCGTTTTAGTTTCTGTTTAGTAGCCTTTTTTCTCTCTTTCTCGCTATTTTTTTCTTCTTTTATACGCTCGGCTTCTTTGAGGCGTTCCATAACTTCAGCAGTTGTTAAAATTTCTCCGTATTGAGCTAGTCTCAATCTGGGAATGACTTTTTTAGACTCCGTAGAATTTTTGTCTGAGTCTACATTTAATGTTTTGACAATTGCTATTGAAAAAACAGCAACAAGGTCTGAAGCAGGAGTAATGCGGATAACATCTAAAATAGCGGACGTGGATGGTTTTGATTCTAATAACATCAAAGAATGACTTTCTTTGGGAGATTCTTCATTCTCCACTGTTGTTTTTGGTTCAAAGTTGTTTTCTTCCTGCTCAATTCCAATTCTTCGTTGACATTCTTTAAATCTTTTCAGCTCAATAAGATTAAATTCATCTTCTGGAAATTTCGCAGAGTTAACTGGAAATAGTTTAGGGACTGCAAATGTGCTTTTAATGTTATCTTTAGTTATATTCTTTCCATAGGCAATAAGCTTTTTCTCCCAGCAAGTTTTGACAGGGTCTGTCTGGAATTTTAGTAATACGATCTTATTTTCAAGTGCACATTCAATAATTCTCAAACTTATATGACTCTTGTGCCCATCATACAGCAACAAAGCTTTTTCTTCGGGTAAATTGTTTATCTCTCTTAAACCATCTCAACAACGGGGTATCTATGTCGACATGATTTACACGCCCTGTATACAGCCTCCGTTGCTAAGAATCAGGTCTAAAGTTTTGAGATTACCTGAGATTATCATTACATATATCATTAAATTGCAACAAACCACAACATAGATACGTTTTCAAGAACTCTCGAGAACGTAGATCACCACCACCAGATGGTACCAAAATTCCATCGTCTGAACGGTGCCATACGATATTAGGCAAATTAAAATCACCAACAACTAAGATTAAATTACCAGGGTACGCATCGCGAATCGACGATATCTTACCCAAAAAGATCGAAACAGACTCTGAAACACCGGGAAGCTCTCAGGAGACTCTACGCTCACCAATACATCCTCTGCGTCGGAGTTAAAATCAGTAGCCAGCGACTCCCGAAGACAGTTCTTTACTCCAATCAGAACACCACCACCATCCGTCTTACCTATCAACGCTGAACATCTATTTCGTCGAAAGAATGTATAATTCGAACAGAAAAATTCACCATCAGCAATCGACGGATTAAGATAAGTCTCGGTTAGACAGATTATATCGTTGCCAAGAGTAGAGGAGTTAATAAGTGAAGTTATAGTCTTTGTTCGCAAACCATTTACATTTTGATAGAAAAGTTCACAAATAATTAAATCGAGCACCAAGCCGAAAAAAAGAAACTACAGTTTTTGTAGATCGCGCGGTGATCGGATGATCACAACATGAGATCTCTCGGACTTGCGAACGCGAATAACATCACCCTTGTACCATACAAATTTGTATTGTTTCTCTGCTACCACCAATTCCTCAACGCTCCCGAAGCACCAGCACCACTCGAACCAACACGTTGCTTCATCTTTGCAGCCCCTAGGAAACGATCGCGAATCATTCTCGACAAGAATCTAACGATATTCTTGGGCTTACAATCTTTAGATTGAGCAGAGTCAAGGTTCGAGTTTCCCCTAGCAGAAAGACGGTGGACGGCATCAATATCACCGGAAGATACCGGAGAACCAACGGCATCACCAATCAGTGAGGAATATTGCTCCAACTATTCAACCCACGCCGTAACATCCCCAGGCTCGATTTTAGGGCAATGTTTTCAACCTTCACAGAGTCCAACTAAATCAAATTTCTTGTCCAGATCAATCATTTTCAATTCGATATCGGAAATCTTCTCACCGTAAAAGGTAACAGCACTGAGAACTTCGTCATGTTTATTGGACAGCCCTTTCATCTCAGCCTGAATATTATTT
Organism: Onthophagus sagittarius; assembly: GCA_036711965.1. Classification (NCBI taxonomy): domain Eukaryota; kingdom Metazoa; phylum Arthropoda; class Insecta; order Coleoptera; family Scarabaeidae; genus Onthophagus; species Onthophagus sagittarius. The sequence continues at coordinate 25,848,214 of JASERS010000010.1, read as the reverse complement.
AGAATATCAAACATTTCCTCAAATGATCTTTTTTTGGGGAGCTGGGAAGCTTTTTGTGAAGGATTTTGTAGTGAAGAAGAGCCCAGCGACTGTAAACAGCGCGAATTAGAAGGAAATAACGAGGGTGACGAGGGGTGTAAATCATCAGCAATTATAATAGAACGATCCGATCTAATCGAATAGGAGCGACATCTCCAACTCGCACCCTCAGCTTTATAGACGCGGAGATTTTCTATACCAACGCATTTCGCATGGTAGAACGCTCCATAATCGCCAGTGTACTGAAGTCCAGGATACTTTCTTAAAATTTTACCGTGGCAAGAAACGCACTCGATGAATACACAATGAATGCAAAAACATGCTCGATGAATACAAAAAACATGATGGATACTTTTCGGCGAAAATTAAGAAGATAAAAATTGATAACACGAAATGGAAATTGCAACCACATTTAATATGTTGTTAAAAATGTTGGAGTTATGATGGATTCTGTACTATTTTGGCGCCCTCAGGTTCAGCCTATTTTCCAATGTTTTTAGTTCTAAGTCTAGTGTTAGTGCTGAAGCTAGATTGGGTTGGGTTCCATCTGAAGAAAGGTGCCGCTAAACAGAGGTTGGGGAAAAATCTGCGAGCAGACATCTGGCCTGTGGTGATGAACGGCCAGATAGTGTGGGGTTGGGATCACAGACCCCGACCCACTAAAAAACCCCTTTCCTCATCTTCTCCGGAACCGCCATAGGCATTACTTCGGAGTGCTCCCTTCTACTTCCGTTCCCCTTCTGCCGCTCCATCAGATACGTAGTTATGCTGCATAGCTCGGAGTTACATACAACAAAAAAGACATTCCTCCTACTTTTTGTCTGAATTACATAAATAACCGTTTACTTGAATGAGGGGAGGATTCCCCTCATTCCCAACATTCCTTTTCTACCGCTCTGTCAGTTACCTCATCATGTACCATCGCTGGATGAGGGGAGGATGGATCCTCCCCTCGTACCTCCTCCTCCCTTCCGTCGATTGCTTCATCCCTCATCCTCATCCGGGGTTGACATACAAACAAAACATTCCACTTACTTTTTGTCTTACTCTTAAAGCTTACCGTGTACCTGGATGAGAGGAGGATGAGTCCTCCCCTCATTCCTTTTCTCCCCTTCCGTTGGTTACCCTCTTACTGGTTCCTCATCGCCTCGTAGTCATGTTGGGTTCTCCTCTCCCTTTCCTGCTCTTCCCCTTGTTTTATAGTGAAGATTTTTTAAATGCTGCCCAGCACTCTTCCTTTTCCAGTAATAGTTGGCTCACGTTCCGCTTTGTTAGAACTTCTCCGCGCATATTCTGGCATACTTCCCTCTCTTCGCTAAATTTTTTACATATAAAAACTGTAAAATCCTCCTGACCACAAAACCAGTATTCTGCAGACTCCGCCTTCTTAATTTTTTGCACGTAGGTGCCAAAGATGCCATGCCCGGTAATAGACTGGGTCATGAAATGGTTCACCTTCTCCCACTTTCTATTAGTCCAGGCCTCCACGTTTCTAATAAAGACCCTGGCCCATCCATCATACCCGTCCCATCGTTTTTGCCATATATGCCACCGGGTTTGCTCTGCTTCCCATTTCCATTCAATTCCCTTCTCATACACCGTACTTCGCTCTTCTACCAGCAGATCCTGCGGGAGCCACTAGCGGCCGATACCGTGCAGTAGGCCGAGGTAAACCTTATTGCCAATCTTTTGTTTATTGATTGCAGCAGATTCCTATAGTTTATATACCTCATCGCTCGTCTCCACGTTGGTGCGGCATAGAGTACTGCTGATAGGACTGTGTATGCTATAAGCCTTCTCTTACTGCGTCTTTGTCGCCCGATATTTGGCATAATTTGTCGTAACATATTAGTCATCCTTGTACCTTTTGTGCACTACTTATCTTATATATGACGTCATTTTCATATCCTTCTCAAGGAAGACCCCCAGGTATTTAATCATCTCCTTGCTCTCCACCTGCCTGTCTGCTATCGTTATTGTCATATTCCGGGCCTTTCTCCTTCCCTGCAGCACGACGGCCTCGGTCTTATTAGAAGCAACTGTTATTCCCATCCATTCTAACCTTTCTACCACTCTCCGTACTGCATAGCTAGCTTTATCTTCAACAGCTGCCTTAGTTTTTTCCGGTGATGACTACTGCCAGGTCATCGGCATACGCTATCAAGTCAATCCCTTCTTTCATCCGAGTCCTTAGAATTTTGTCATAGAAGACATTCCACAATATCGGTCCGAGCATGGAGTCCTGGGGCACACCGCAGGTTATCTCCCGTCTGTCCCCATTTGGTGCCACTACCTCTCTCTCAGAGAGGTATGATTTTAAGATTCGAGTAAGATACGCGCTAACGCTTCCCTTTTCTAGCGCTCTAACAATGCCCAGCCATGGGGCCGAGTTGAAAGCATTCTGGATATCGAGGGTTACCATTACGCACAGCTTCTGGTGTTGATAAGCTTTTTGTTTAATACCGTCTATAACTAATGGCGTCAACGGTCGACCTCCCTTCACGAAACCTGCACTGGTCTTTGTGTGGCATATTGTTTTTTTAGCGTTAATCTAAGGCAACCCAACCCAACCTAGCTTCAGAACTAATAGTAGACCAAGAACTAGAATCATTAGGGTTTAGCCGTACGTCTCTTAAAATGGCTAATCCTTAATATTTCCACTTCCAGGTCTAGTGTTAGTTTTGAAGCCAGATTATAAGTCTAATATTAGCTATACTTTTAGTAATAATCTACCAACACTACAGCAAACACTTAATCTAGAATTAAAAACAATTTTGGCCATACGTTTGCATACTCTTTATTTTTGTTGTACGCCCATATTTTAGACAATTTCGTTCGAATTTAAGCGCTCTCATTGCCTATCAGCCAATTTTTAATTATTGTATAAATTTATCTAAAATTTTTCCAAGTAAATTAATTTAAATAATAACATATTTGCTCAAGGTACTTGTAGTCTTCCATTACACACATCATTCCCGAACACCCATATTACTATAACTCTTTGATTTAGTTGCAAAATTTGCAAAAGAACAAATTGCACCATACGTACGTGAAATGGAAGCAGCAGGGAAACTACGACCAGCACTCGTCGAGGCTTTATTTAATAACGGAGTAAAAAAATTTTGTTTTAATTGATATATTTCATTAAAATTAAACTTGTATAAATTTAGTTGATGGGGTTGGAAATATCCCCGGAATATGGCGGATCCGGAGCAAATTTTATGTCAACGGTTCAAGTTATCGAAGAAATTTCTAAAGTCGATCCCGGTGTAACCATCATAGTCGAAGTCCACAACACTTTAGTAACTGCAATGCTTCAAATGTACGGAAGCAAAGAATTAAAAGATAAATACTTAAAGAAATTGGCCACAAATATGGTCTCAAGTTTTGCTTTAACTGAAGCCGCTTCCGGCTCGGACGCTTTCGCGTTAAAAACAACCGCCAAAAAAGATGGAAACGATTACATTATAAACGGCTCAAAAATGTGGATTTCTTCATCGGATATAGCCGAGTTCTTTATTGTTTTTGTTAACGCTAACCCGGAAGCGGTAAAGTTATCACACCCAGTAAATAAATTTTAATTTAATCGAATCATTTGTAGGGTTATAAAGGAATAACATGTTTTATCGTGGACAGAAACACCCCCGGATTTACAATAAACCGCCCAGAAAAAAAATTAGGACTCCGTTGTTCCGGAACTTGCAGCTTAACTTTCGATAATGTCCGCGTTCCCGAAACGAACGTTTTAGGAGAAGTCGGAAAAGGTTATAAATACGCAATTTCATTATTAAATCGGGGAAGAATTGGAATCGCCGCGCAACAATTGGGGATAGCCCAAGGATGTTTTGACGCAACAATCCCGTATTTATTTGAACGGAAACAATTTGGGCAAAAAATTTTCGATTTTCAGGTAAGATTTTGATTAAATAAATCAATAATAAATCAACTTTTAAATTAATTAGGGCTTAAATTTCCAAGTGGCGCAAATGGCCACCGAATTAGAAGCCGCGCGATTATTAACTTACAACGCTGCAAGATTACAAGAATTGGGGAAGCCTTTCGTGAAAGAAGCTGCAATGGCGAAATGGACCGCGGCTGCTATGGCTCAAAAAATGACGATAAGTTGCATCGATTGGATGGGAGGGTTAGGTTTTAGCCAGGAATTCATCCAAGAAAAGTTTTATAGAGATTGTAAAGTTGGAAGCATTTACGAGGGAACTTATAATATTCAAATGAACACTATCGCGAAACATATCCGAACTGATTATCAATAAATAAGTCTGTACTCACGTTTACATTAATATTAAAGCTATTTTTTTATGATTTTTGATGTTAAAATCGATTTTGAGTGTATGTTGCTTTGGCAGGATTTCAAATTGGCAGTTGTTGATTCATTGTCATTTAATCAATAAAAAAATCGTATGGAAAGTAAGTGATTTGTTAATTTGATTAATACGAATAATACCCTTAGAAAATAAGAAAAATTAACTCACTTCTTTGGTTGTACACGGGATTCTGGGATTACCAGGAACAGGAACCACAAAACGGTGCATTCTCCCTCACGTTCAGAATCACACTAATTAAATTTTTATTTTTCTTTTGTTTAATGCAAGAACTTTTTTAAACCCGGTTCCTGATTGGTCAATTGCATTAACGTGAAGTGCGTTTTTTTTTTAATTTCCTGATATTGCCATCTTCAAAATGAAATGTCACCAATTCATTTTAATCAAAAATTATTTCAATTTTTATAATAACAATTTTTATGTATGAAATATGATAGTTTTAATGCTATTTTAATTCGATTTGCAAATATCCGATCACTTTCTTTTGAATTTGAACATCTTGAAAAAATGTTCAAATCTTATCAATTTTGATCTAATTCTAGCAAAGACCGGCTGTTTCTCATTCTTTTTATACTATAATTAATAAATAAGAATTAAAATAGAGAATTAAGGAAAAATAGCTTTCAAATTGACAGTTTTTGATAAATTTCAAGGAATAAAATCATTCGCGTGCTTAATAAGCGGCTGCCCCGCGGTAAGTCTCCTTAATTAATTAAAAAAAAATATTAGAAGGAAATTAAATTAAACGCCATTGTAGGCCAGGCGAAACCGGCCTACAATGGAAATGTCACCAGGGGATCTGCCATTAGGCGAATCTCTGTCTGAAAAACACGTGTCTATTTCTGAAAGTAATCTACAAAACACAAAGTTATTTATATTAATCTACAAAAAGCAAATAATCTGGTAGAAGACAAATTTTTAGAGAATGGAAATAGATACAAAAGTACAGATTTCTCCCTTATTCTATCTATCTCGAGTCAATAGATAAAAATATAGGATATATGAAGGACCTAGTAATCGGTAAAAAGTTGCTTCATAGTGGCATTGAGGGAATCAAAAAAGTGGAGAAAAGGGGTAGGAATTATATCGAAGTAAAATTTAATTATTACAAAAAGGCTAATGACTTTATTATTTCTGAATACATCAAACCGAACAACTGGAGAGCGTATATACCATCACATCGGGTATCTTGCCGGGGTATAATCCGGGAAATGGATTTGGGTATGAATGATGAAACGTCAATAGAATATTTAAGAATTGAAAATGAAAGAGATGTTTTAAGAGTTAGGAGGTTAAAGAGAAAGAGCGTGGATCATATGTCACCACCATCGCAGCACTCAAAAGTATACAGGGACTTGCGGGTCTGTTTGTTACAGGTGCGATGCGCTCTACTCCCACTGCAGCCATGGAGGTCACGTTAAACCTGCCACCTCTACATCTCTACATACAAGAGGTGGCACTGGTAACCATGAAAAGACTACAATCAGTAGCTACCAAAAAGGTGGAGGTCACTGGTGGTCGAACGTTCCTCTGGAGGGAAGTAGTCGAGGACTCACCCCTTTTGGAGTGTAAAGCGGATGATATACCGGCCAAATTCATCTTCTCTAGAAAGTACCTCACCAAAAGTTTGGTGAGGTACTTGTTTGGTAGGTTATTTTCTCACAACCTTAGGATCCGCCTCTCGAGGCCGGCATGCTGAGATGCAGGAGGAGTCACCAACAGATTACCCTGAGGGTTAGAGACACGGTGATTACCACACAGGAGTCCCTAAAATACCTGGGGGTCATGCTGGCCAAAGATCTGAGATGAGATATTCATGTGGATAGGGTGGTAGCAAAGGCTGGAAAAACGGTACAAGCTCTAAATAGAGTTATGGGCTCTACATTTGGTCCAAGGGAAAATAAAAGAAGACTAATCTCGGCTACAATTTACTCGTAAATTCTTTATGCGTGTAGAGCCTGGAAACAGGCTTGCAATGTTAAAAAAAAATGTAATTAAGTTGACAAGGACGCAGAGGGCCATATTGATCAGGGTGACAAATGCTTATAGAACAAGCTCAACTGAAGCGTTGCAAGTGGTTGGAAGATCGCATACCTCTACAGATTTAAGAAAAGAAGTTCGGAGAGTTGTGACTACTGTGGAGAAACCGATGATATTGAACACACTTTCTACAAGTGCACCAGATGGAACGCTGATAGAGCCGGATTAGAAAATCTTTTAGGAGCAGTGATAACGCCAGCAAACACGGTGGGACTCATGTCAGACAGCGAGGAGAAGTGGCAACATATTGCAAAGTATGTTGGAGATGTGCTGTCACAGAAGGAGAGAGAGGAGAAGCAGAGACAGAGGGAAGTGACAGAAGAGTAACCTAAGAGGACCCGAAGAAGAAGAGAGGGGTGGTCACTTTTGGAGAAATTTTATTGAAAAAAGTCTTTTGGGGGGTTCTTTCTTTTGTTCTAGATAGTGCCCCTCAAGGGTGAAACATCCGGTGAGGTTGGGCCTAGCTGACAGCAATAAATGGACGGAGGAAGGAGAAGAGGGGAGGGAGGAAACCTGTGCCCCCTCCCATCCCGGTGAGTTGTAAAACTTTTAATTGTAAAAAGTCTTTTGTTTCATTTGTTTTTGCGTCGTCGAACCTTGGGAAAACCCTTAACGGGCAGGAGGAAGGGAAGAGAAGAGATGGGTGGTGACTATGTAACCCCTCGCTCCGGTATGTAAAGACTAAATGATAATTTCGTAAAAAGACATGTGTTTTTTGTTGTTGGTTGTACGGCCGATGCAATGGATTGGTGGTTTTTGTATGGAAAGGGAAATTTGAGAGGAGAGGCGTTAAGACCAGTGCACGGTAGGCTGATGGTTAAAACGCGGAAGCGTATTCCAGCCCATCGTGCGGAACCAAAGAGAAAAGGGGTTTTTAGTAGGTCGGAGATCCAAAGATGGACCCAACCCCACACTATCTGGCCGTCCAACACCACAGGCCAGATGTTTGTTAGCAGACTTTCCCCGACCTCGTTAAAGAAAAAAAAAACAAAAAAAGAATCCGCCTCTCAAAGCCCTTAGGTAATTTCACCATCGTCATTCAAGCAGAAATGACTGCTATTAAACTCGCCGCTGACTACATTGTTAACACCAAGAGTCGGGGTAAGTACTTTACTATATTTACAGACAGTAAATAATCTATTTTAGCTCTAAGCAGCGTTAGGATAACGTCTGCCTTAGTAATGGATTGTCACCTAGCATTGGAGGAGGCCTCGATCCACAATCGCGTCTCCATTCAATGGATAAAGGGTCACAATGGCTCAGCGGGCAACAAGAATACAGACAGGTTAGGCAAAAGGGCAGCTGGAAGACATTTTTGGAGCCCCGAGCCGATTGTCATCCCAGCCTTAACTACTCATAGTGATATGATTAAGTACATTACCCACAAGAAATTTTTAAAAGCGTGGTACAATAATCCGGGCTGTTTTCAAGCCAAGGAATTGCTAAAATATCCTTTAAAGAAAACTGCTCAGTATTTCATTGGGTTGGGCAAAACCACCCTCACATTAGCTACAGGTCTCCCCACGGGACACTGTAAGGTAAACAAGCATCTTCATAACTTGAGGATTGCTAATTCTCCTCTCTGTTGGGCCTGTGAACAGGATAACGAGACTGTATTTCACATTTTGTGTGACTGCCCCTCCTTAACCGACCTCAGAAAGAGGTTACTCGGGGAGAAGTGGCCGTCCACAAATGATATCAGGAACATTCCTCTAAGTAACGTCCTGGCCTTCGGAAAAACCTTAGGCTGGTTGATGTGAACAGAGGTAGAGTGGGGAGTTGCACAAGGGGCCAATTAGGGCCTAAGTGTGGTGTGCGTTCGCACACTCTCCCGTGTCCTTACATTACATGTCGACTCAGCTACGGTGGTGATAACTTTCGATTTGATGGGGTGAGATTGCCTAGGTATGTCTCACTCTTTCATGTATAAAAGGTCCCTGAGCTATATATAGCATCAGTTATACAGTGCTATAAATGTTGTAGATATGGTCACACAAAGACGTTATGAAAATCACAAGTCAAATGCCCAAAATGCTCTGAAGGCCATTATATATCAGAATGTACGACAGAATGAGTGGTATGCTGCTACTGTGGATAAAACCATTACTCAACGAAGGTAGGCACATCTTTATCGGAAAGGTGCTGCGTTGAATATATGAGACAAAAGCAAGTTAAAAGACTAATGGCGACACATAATTACTCAGCTTACGAAGCTCATATGCTAACTATTAGCCCAAATAGAGTAGTGACATCTAACACGCAAGCCCCGCAACAACGCTTCCCCCCTCTAAAAAAATCGAATAGGACAGAAAATGCTACGAACATTAATGTATCCAATGCGGCATATAGGCCTTTAATTCATTACTCTGACATAGTCAGAGGTTTAGGCGAAAATAACTATAAACCGACGACATTTCGAAAATCAATTAGAAATGACCGTAACCGAAATACTGAAAATTATAAAAGAAAAAAGATAACTCACCGGAAAGCCAATCGAAACAACAGGAAAAAAATTACAAAAGGAAAATAACAGAGCAATCAACAAGGGAAAATCCGCAGCCCGGAACCAGCAAAACTTTCAGTCAAACAACAAGATAATTTATTATTAAATAAAGATTAAATAAAGAAATAAAGATTAAATAAAGAAGAAGAAAAAATGTTGATATAACTATTTCGATCTGTTGTTATTTTTCTTTCTCCTTTTTGTTTTCTATTCATTTTTTTTTCTCTCAACTTGGTTTAATTGACATTTCTAGTTGATTTATTACCTGGAGGGAAAGCACTCTAGAATTTGGTTTATATATATATTTTTTTTCTCAGTAGTTAAATTTGATTTAATTGCTAATAGTTATTTGTTTATTTATATTTTTTTGTTTTTATTTTCCTTTTGGTTTTGTTTGTTTTTTTTTTGTTTATAACATGAATATAGCATCCATTAACATCAGGTCGTTGCTGCCTAGTATGGCTGAATTTCGTGAGTTCGTTACTGATAATAATTTTGATCTGGTATTGGTTACGGAAACCTGGTTGGCGGATGAGCATACGGAAGCGTGTGTTCTATCGAAAATTATACGTTCATACATCAACGAAGGACTGGTAGTGGTGGTGTAGGCATTTATATTAGAAACTTATATAAACCCAACAAGGTTGATATTAAATCATATAACGATTTAGAACAGCTATGGATCTCTGTAGCTATTAAAAAACTTAAATAAATTTTTTGGTGTAGTATACAGGCCTCCGACTGGAAGTCTGCCTTTATTTTTTGAGTCCATCGAGGAATCTATAAGTTTAGCTGTTCCACAATGTGATGAACTATTTATTGCCGTTGATATAAATATTGATCTGTTGCACCCTGAAAGTACATATTCACGCATGTTCCTTGATTTGTTGGAGTCGTTCGGTCTGGTTCAACTTGTTAATCAACCAACCCGTATTATACTTAATTCAGAAACTTTAATAGATTTTGCTGCATCTTCATGTGAAGAATTTACACTGGTTGGTTTACATTCAGTACCCGATCTTACAGATCATGAACTAGTGCACCTTCATCTGAAAATCACTAATGTAACCGTTGTTCCTACATATAGGACCTATAGAGACTTTAAAAGGTTTAATCTCGGTTTGTTTAGTAAAGATCTTAAATCATTACCTTTAAAATTAATCTATGAAATTAATGGCATCGATGAAAAAGAAAATTATTTTAACTCTTTAATATTAAATCTCTTGATTTACATGCGCCATTACAAACGAAAAGATTTTCAAAAAACCTGCCCGGTGGTTGACTCCACAAGTCAAGGAAATGATTGCAGTTAGAAATAGAGCGTATACTAAATATAAGCGTACAAAGAATGTATTAGACCACGTAACCAATGCTGTAAAAACTGAAAAAAGGGTGTGATTTGGGAGGACAGCGGGTCAAACTGGAACATCTGCGATGTGGCGGGCTGCTCGCGATTTCGGAGTGATTAAAAATAGAGTAAACACTTTGCCCATGCATTTGAGAAATGTGAATGACACTACTAATGATACTATGCACTTCTATAACAGCAACAAAAAATCTGCAAAAAAAACGTTGTCGCAAGTTTACTTAAAATGAAATCTAATTCTGTCGAAGATGGTGGTATTTTATTGTCAATACTCTTATACTGCTATCCTTTTATACTCCCACATTTAACACATATAGTTAATTACTGTTTAGAGAAATGTGTTTTCCCTTCCTGTTGGAAAACCGCTCTGATAACTCCATTACCAAAAATTTCTAATCCCCGAGAATACAAAGATTTACGACCTATTAGCATCCTCCCGGCTCTTGCTAAAGTTGTGGAAAAACTTATGGACTGGCAGATTAGAAGTTTTATTGACAGCTATAATATCCTACCTCAGAATCAGTCTGGATTTCATAAACATTATGGTTGCGAAACAGCGTTAATGCATATTACCGATGACATTCTCCGAGCTATTGATGAAAACGACATGACTGCGTTAGTTCTGTTAGATTACTCAAAAGCTTTTGATACTATAAACCATTCCTTGTCAAGTTCTGTCTTAAATTTTGTTGGGTTTAGCGGTAATGCTATATTATTAATTTCGAATTATTTGTGCAATCGATACCAAAAGGTTAAGATAAATAATTCCATATCTGAGGCTCGGAGGTTGTCGGCGGGTGTGCCGCAGGGATCTATATTGGGGCCACTTCTGTTTTCTTTATATGCATCCAACTTTTCGAACAGATTGGAACGCTGTAGCTGCCATTTTTACGCAGATGACACCCAATTATACCTAAGATTTGCTCCCAGTGATATGTCATTGGCTGAATCTATTTTAACTCGAGAAATTAGGAACTTAGTGGAAGTTTCGTCTGGACATAATTTGACAGTAAATGGTGCCAAGTCGGCATTGATACTTTTCGGTAGGCGGAATTTGCGAGAGCAACATTCTCCTCATTTCGGAGTAGAAGTTGATGGTCAGCCAATCAGTGTTGGTTGCTGTTTTCGTAATTTAGGATTGTATCAGGACTCGGATATTAGATTTAAAAAACATATCGCTCAAAAAACCAACAAATCATATGCAACGTTGAAATTAATGTATGGAATTAGGCATGCAGTACCTAAAAAATTTAATGTTGAAACTTTGCGATTCCCTTGTACTTAGTCACTTTACTTTTTGTGATAAGGTTTTTGGTACTTGTCTGGATAGCGCTTCAGCATGTCGTATACAATGGGTACAGAATGCTTGCCTCAGACTTGTATATGGATTAAAACGTTATGATCATGTTTCTCATAAATTGATAGATGCTGGTTGGTTGAGTATGTCCAACAGGAGAAAATTGCATTTGTTATCGTTCTACCATAAGCTTCTCCTACTGAAGAAGCCCCCGTATCCGTATAACAAAATATCATTCAGGACGGACGTTCATAATATCAATATTAGAAATAGAGGTATTATTACACCGCCTAAACACGCGACCTCATTATTTGAACGATCTTTCTCATATTGCCTTCCTAAATATTTTAATCCGCTACCAGATTCTCTGAAATCTTTAAATTTGAATGCATTTAAGAGGAAACTGCGACAGATGTTGATGGATGAACAATCTTACCTATAGCTGATTTCGCAATGTATCGCAATTAATATTTATTGCTTTTACTTTTATTTTATTTGTTTAATATGATTAATTTCGTAAACAGTGTTTTCTTTTTTTTTCATTTTTATTTTTGTTTTTCTTTTGTTCTATTTTAATTTATTATTATTTTTATTTGTAGGGTTGAGTGGTAGAGAGGAACTTGATTCCTAACTCCGCCCTACACATTGCTTTTGTATAATTTTGTCATTATTCTTTTTTTTTGATTAATAAAGCCATTTATTATTATTATAAATACCTAATACCACAATAGAGGAAGAACAGTTAGTTGTCACTAGACCGTCGATGCGATTAATTAATAAAGAACAAATATTATACTCTGAAGACGAATCCCCAATGACAAAGATTTTACTCTGGAATTCCAAGAGTCTTTCCAAAAATAAGGCAAGTTTATTCAATTTTTTAAAACATAACGAACAGCATATAGTAGCTATATATAACAAAAACATGGTTGAACGAGAATTATCCTATATCAACCCCCCAATATAATCACCTCTATATTTGTAGAAAATTTCACCTCGCTACTAGAAAAATCACATTTTTTATACATTTCGACAGATAATATAACCATCGTTACAGGATATATCTCACCGGATATTATCTTTAATAGCAACGATTGGGATAATACTGAGAAATGTTCAGCCAGCACCTGATAAACGCTAGAGGAAGAGCTATGGTTGAGCAATGCAGCTTCTGCATATTAAATGATCGAAAAACTATGCTTCTTACGTGGCAGAATAGTAAATATATTTTGGACTTCATGATATGTTCAGCAGACTTAACAGCTAGCGTTCTCTGCGTCACGATAGGCAATACATTGAGAAGTGATCACTTTTCTGTGATGGCTTCCTTTAATGTTGGATCCTTGAGATGCGGGAAGAGCCGGCACCATGGGAAAGTAACGGAAAATTGGTCAGTATACCAAAAGCATATCAATAGCTGTATGGAAGGAGGCTAGATCGATAATATGGCGGACCTTATTAAGACCATTAAAGAGGCCAAAAGACAAGCTAAAACGACCCCTGAAGGAGATGAGCAAAACGAAACATCATGTCCGTGGTGGGACAAAGAATTGATAGGGCGGAGAATAAGAATACTCACAATAAGACAATTTTCGGAAAATAAAACGGACGTTAGCTATATGATAGCCAAAAGGCATATAGCCCTAACATAAAAGATCTTGTTAAGGAAAAAAAGAGAACATTTCAGAAAATTCTGTAACGAAATAAATAGAGACACCGCTAGCTATAACATGGGAAAAGATTAAAATAATGAAGCATTGGCAAAATAAGTTTCTTGAATAAAATATGCAAAGCTTTTGTGCCCGATAAGGGAAGCATGGAATTTATAGACGAGCAGGATTGCAAGATAACTAATCAACTTATTGTAAATGACATTACAAGCAGTGAACTGGAAAAACCCTAAAAGCGTTTCGAAATTCCGCGCCAGGGGGGGATAAGATCACATATCATAACTTGAAAACTTTGCCATCCCCTGCAAAAAAACAATATGGGAGGAAATAAATAAAGTGTGGTAGTACGTCACGGTAGTACCATATCAAAACCAGGGCGAAATAAAAAAAATCACCGGAAGGATACAGACCATCCCATGTATTAGGAAATTATTCGAAAAGGTGCTAGCACATAGACTGGAATGGTGGTTAGAAAAAGAAATCCGCTTTGATCATTTAGTATTTGGCTTCAGGAGAGGAAAAAGCATCCTACACTGCGCAAGCGTATTTAGTGAGCTCCATTCAGCTAGCTTTTGCACAAAAACAAGTAACAGTGGCTGTATTCCTGGATATTCAGGCGTTATACGACAACGTCTCAATACCAATGCTGATAAAAATTTTGAGGCTGCCTGTACGTTCCCTACGGGCCATATTCTATCTAAATAACAGGAAATTAATTAAAATCAAAAATGATAACGGAACAATAGAAGAGAGGATAAGTTATCAGGGTTTAGCCCCTATTCAAGTGCCTTACTATTCAATATATATAGAAATGGTATCAACCTGGAAGTGGCGGACGCAGGGTGCGCAGCATTGACATATGAAGATGATGTGGTGGTTTTTTGCAATGGAAAAACAACGGATGAATGTGTTAGAAAAATAAACAGAGCAAGCAATGGAAAAGCTAAAGGTGTTTCTTGAAAATCGTGGCCACACAAAAAACAAAAGTAATGATTTTTACCAAAAGGAGAAACGACGCAAAACCACCAGTATTATTTGGAAACAACACTATTCAATACGTTGATACCATTAAATACCTAGGATTGAGAATTAATGTGTAAAATTGAGCTGGAAGGAGCAGATCGGAGCGACGATAGCTTCGACGGAGAAAGCTCTAAACAAAATACGAGCCGTGTCAGCGGTAAGCTGGAGTGGCGACCCACTTACGCTTAGAACTACATACTGAGCTTTAGTAAGATCGAGGCTAGAATTCATGTTACCCATAATGATGCCATTAACGAATGCAAGTCTCCGGCTAATATTAGGACTACCGTTAACTACACCGACCAATGTACTTGAGGTGGAAGCATACGAACCCCCTTTAAGGATAATTTCAAGAGAGAGAGCTAGAAGATTTATTTTAAAGAACCATAATATATAAACAACGTTATAACACATGCATTAGATAGACTAGGAATACAATTAGAGAGGATGGGATCTGGGATGAAATTAAAGAAGCAAAATGGGACATGCACAAGAGCAACAAGGTGTTTTACACAATATCGTATGACGCAGTGTACCAAAACATAATATCGATGTTTTGGTACAATAAGCATCAAGAAGTAATATTAGTATGGATACCATTTACATATTAAGCTCGATCCCTTGGACATATTCAGATATTATAAAGGAAGGATCTTGGAAACCTGGTCCAGAGAATGGGAGGAATCATCGCAGATAAAAGGCAAATGGTATGCGAAAATTCAAAAACAACCTTACAAGAAGAGTTGGTTCGAGGGTTATCTGGGCGGTGATGGGCCCAGATATTTTTACACTTTAATGAGTCGCTTAAGAACGAATTAGGCAACAACAGAAAATTACTTACAGCGTATAGGAAAAAGAGATACACCACTCTGCGAATGCTCTTGATATTGGAAAAATCCCAATTAACCCTTTCGCTGCTATTGACGGCTATTGGCGTCCCCAATATTGCGTGTACTCAATGCTAAGAACGCCTTTTGTTTTTTTTGCTTTACTGTGAATTGCTGTTGACGCCAGTTGTTTTAACGAATAGCGTGCGTGTTTACTCGGTTTTGCAGTCGTTTCGTATCGCATATCGCCGTCAACCCGGTTGGTGGGAACTAAGCAGCTAACGCAGGGATTGTTCAATCGTGTAGGTGTCTGCTGAATGTGAGAGAAGAGTGCTTTTTTTAACCTAAAAACAATGCATGATCTCCAACCAGGTCCTTCCAAGGGTATACCACCGCCTAAACGAGGACTTCATTATATGGACGAAGAATTATTAGAAATACTTACCAGAAGTGACAGTGAGGATGAATTTATACAAAATGATTCTGATAGTGAAAGTGATACGGAGGCGGAAACTATGCCTACTAACAATAACGTTTTTACTTGGGAATGGGAACAAAAAGGACTTGATCCGACTGTGTTTCCTTTTGACAGTACGCGAACTTTTGACAGTACTCGGTCTACTTTGCTGTGCAATATCTGATACCACGAGTCAAAAAATTGAGTATGTCTGAATATTGGACAACAGATACATTATTGGCTACTCCAGCCTTTCCAAATATAATTTCTCGTGACCGATTTTTCCTTTTATTGGGAATGTTACACTTTTCGGACAATAACTTACCTATGGAAGGCGATAGTTTAGTGAAGATCAGAGTAATTGTAGATCACATGCGAACACATTTTCGTAATGCAGTGAATCCGAATAAACAAAACTGCATTAACGAAAGCCTTCTACTTTTCAAAGGACGGCTCTTTTTCAAACAATATATTCCATCCAAGAGGCATCGGTTTGGGATAAAATTTTTTGTTTTGTGTGACTCCATCACGGGATTTATTCTTGATTTTGTTGTCTATACAGGAGCCACTACGGACTTGAAAAGTCATGAGAACTTTGGAAAATCTGCTGACGTAATACTGACCCTTTTGGAGCCCTTTTTAGACAAAGGGCATGTACTATATTGTGACAATTGATACACAAGCCCAGATCTTTTTGCATGGCTTCACAATAGAGCTACCGGTGCCTGTGGTACAGTTCGCAAAAATAGAAAAAATATGCCGCAAATGGCAGAAAAACTGCGAAAGGGCGAATTTACATTTAGGAGTAATTCAAAAATGTTTTCCCTCAAATATTGTGACAAAGGAGAAGTTTACATGCTTTCCACCGTGCATAGTAATAACGTTGTAGATACCGGCAGAAAAGATCGACTTACTGGAAGATCCATTATGAAGCCTCACTGCATTACCGATTACATTTCGTTCATGGGTTCAGTTGATAAAACAGACATGTTGCTCAGCTCAACTGAATGTGTAAGGAAAACAAGCAAATGGTATAAAAAAATCTTTTTCCATATCATGGACATGGTTTTACTAAATGCATATGTTTTGTACTGCATCGTAAACAAACGAAAAATACCATTGGCTAAGTTCCAAATGCAGCTCATCCGTGATATTTTGGAAACACATCACGTTGGCAAACAACGTACAACAGGTGGTCGAAGATCATTAGAAGGTAATCCTTTGCGACTCACTTCCAGGCATTTCCCTTGCAGATTCTCCAATCAAAAACAGAAAGGCTAGACACAGGAAGTATTTTGTGTGCACCAAACAAAAAGTGAGAAAAGAAACAAGCTTTATGTGTCGCGAGTGTGACGTTCCATTGTGCGTTGTTCGTTGTTTCGAAAGGTTTCATACCATAAAACACTTCTAGGTATATTTTATACTTATACTTAATTTATACTTTTTGTTACTATCTCTAAAAATTATTTTCAAATATATTTTGAAAGGTTAGTTGTTATTTTATTTCAATCATAACATGCATGCGTTTTTGCAGTATTATAATAAACTGCTTGGATATATATATATATATATATATATATATATATTGTTAAACAAACAGTCTTGTTATTTTTGTGTTAAAAAATAGCCGCAACCAGGTCTGAGGTCGCTCAGCTCCAATTAGTAATTGAAAGTAATTTTATAACAATTTTCCTAAAAAATCGTGTTTTCAAGAATATTTAAATTTATACAAAATATTGGAAAAATCCCAATTAAGTTCAGCAGCTTATATTTCAAGAACTAAGTGAGATATTTTCAAATTGACTTCACCTTTAGAAAGTAGATGCTCTAATTAGTAATTGAAAGTAATTTCAAAACACTTTTTCAAAAAATCGAGCTTTCATGAATTTTTAAATTTATACAAAATATCGGAAGAACCCCAATTAAGCTTAACAGCTTATATCTCAAGAATTAAGTGAGAAATTTTCAAATTGACTTCACTTTTAGAAAGTAGATGTTCCAAATTCGCAATTGAAAGTAATTTCATAACAGTTTTTCAAAAAGTCAAGTTTTCAGGAATTTTTAAATTTATACAAAATATCGGAAGAATCCCCATTAAGCTTAACAGCTTATATCTCAAGAATTAAGTGAGAAATTTTCAAATTGACTTCACTTTTAGAAAGTAGATGCTCTAATTAGTAATTGAAAGTAATTTCAAAACACTTTTTCAAAAAATCGAGCTTTCATGAATTTTTAAATTTATACAAAATATCGGAAGAACCCCAATTAAGCTTAACAGCTTATATCTCAAGAATTAAGTGAGAAATTTTCAAATTGACTTCACTTTTAGAAAGTAGATGTTCCAAATTCGCAATTGAAAGTAATTTCATAACAGTTTTTCAAAAAGTCAAGTTTTCAGGAATTTTTAAATTTATACAAAATATCGGAAGAATCCCAATTAAGCTTAACAGCTTATATCTCAAGAATTAAGTGAGAAATTTTCAAATTGACTTCACTTTTAGAAAGTAGATGCTCTAATTAGTAATTGAAAGTAATTTCAAAACACTTTTTCAAAAAATCGAGCTTTCCTGAATTTTTAAATTTATACAAAATATCGGAAGAACCCCAATTAAGCTTAACAGCTTATATCTCAAGAATTAAGTGAGAAATTTTCAAATTGACTTCACTTTTAGAAAGTAGATGTTCCAAATTCGCAATTGAAAGTAATTTCATAACAGTTTTTCAAAAAGTCAAGTTTACAGGAATTTTTAAATTTATACAAAATATCGGAAGAATCCCAATTAAGCTTAACAGCTTATATCTCAAGAATTAAGTGAGAAATTTTCAAATTGACTTCACTTTTAGAAAGTAGATGCTCTAATTAGTAATTGAAGCAAATTTCATAACAATTTTTCAAAAAATCAATTTTTCAGGAATTTTTAAATTTATACAAAATATCGGAAGAATACCAATGGGCCACATCAGTCATTTTTTTTTATTGTTGCATATAATAGTACAGAGAAAAATAATTTTGCCGTATTTTTTTATTTTCTTTAAATCAGCTCCTAACATCCCAAAAAAAAATCATGAAAACGTCTGATTAAAAAATACGTTTAAACGGACCCATGGCGCGGTTCTGCTGTGACGTAGCAAGAACTCTCGTATCGGATTGAAAACTGTTGATTACAATATGTCATATCAATCACATATATATTAAACACGTTACAAGATATCGAATCGTAGAATACGATATTCATTAGTAAGAGAGAAACATAATAGGGTAAACGCTATGAACAGAGATGGATATACATCGGTCACGGAAATGTACATCGATCTCAATCGGTCTCTGTCTTATGCAGTTTAAAGTTTGTGGCGAAGAAAACAAGGAATACGGTAATCAATCAGTGTACAGAGTTCCTGCTACGTCATCGGCTGGTTGCCGTTTTAAAGACTCGAATAAAAAAAGACATTTTAATTCCATATTTTTCAATAACGCGGAATTTATAACTGGGATAACTGCAACGTACGTTATTATTATGGTCTGAAAATTAGTTTCCCGTAAAAAAAACTAATATCTTTCAAAAACTGATGTGGCCCATTAAGCTCAACAGCTTATATCTCAAGAATTAAGTGAGATATTTTCAAATTGACTTAACTTTTAGAAAGTAGATATTCCAAGTTCGTAATTGAAAGTAATTTCATAATAATTTTTCAAAAAATCGAGTTTTCAGGAATTTTTAAATTTATACAAAATATCGGAAGAATACCAATTAAGCTCAACAGCTTATATCTCAAGAATTAAGTGAGATATTTTCAAATTGACTTAACTTTTAGAAAGTAGATATTCCAAATTCGTAATTGAAAGTAATTTCATAATAATTTTTCAAAAAATCGAGTTTTCAGGAATTTTTAAATTTATACAAAATATCGGAAGAATACCAATTAAGCTCAACAGCTTATATCTCAAGAATTAAGTGAGATATTTTCAAATTGACTTAACTTTTAGAAAGTAGATATTCCAAATTCGTAATTGAAAGTAATTTCATAACAATTTTTCAAAAAATCAATTTTTCAGGAATTTTTAAATTTATACAAAATATCGGAAGAATACCAATTAAGCTCAACAGCTTATATCTCAAGAATTAAGTGAGATATTTTCAAATTGACTTAACTTTTAGAAAGTAGATATTCCAAATTCGTAATTGAAAGTAATTTCATAATAATTTTTCAAAAAATCGAGTTTTCAGGAATTTTTAAATTTATACAAAATATCGGAAGAATCCCAATTAAGTTCAGCAATTTATATCTCAAGAATTAAGTGAGATATTTCCAAAAATTGAAACTAATTTTATAACAATTTTTCAAAAAATCGAGATTTCAAATTGACAATTTTTTGATAAATTTCAAGGAATAAAATGTAAGGTTATATTTATGATTCAAAATAAAATAAATAAGAATTATTTAAAATAATCTTTTTTAGGCTACATTAGACTGATTACATTTTACTTAATTACAACAAATTTATTTGGGATCATGTGGCAATTTAAATCCGACCATTTTAGCCGTATCGGAGACAGTACGTTCACCTTTCCCATGAAATTCCTCGCTAATTTGTTTCTGTAACCTCGCACTCCTCAAATAACACAAATATGAAGAAGCCATAAACTTCATTTCTTCGTTAGCTTTGCAATATTGTTGGTCAGTCAACTGGTGTTTACGAAATTGTGATAAAATGTACCTCATTGTGAGGTTCTCGTTAAGTTTTTTATTACTCGGTAAGCTATGTCGCATCTCGGAGATGATATTTCTCAATAAAACTATGTTGTTTGAAAAACCCATCTTAAAAAAACGATTTTGTGTTAGTTATTTGTCATTTTTTGGGATAAATTCTAAATCAGTCGAGTTATACTCAGGCTCCTCCCCAGAAATAACCCAAAAATCGTTTGATATTAATTTTAAATTATTAATGGGGAAGATATGAATGGCTGTGTCATTAAAAACTTCGAAATATTTAAAAGAATTAATCACGGCTAATTCTAAAGTGTACGGTAAAATCTTGCAAATGAACCCGGCTTTGTTTTCTAAATCTTTCTTAATATTCTTTTCGAAAATACCGTTAAAACTGTTACTAATTATGATACAATCGCTTAAATTTAAACCCCAATTGCTCCAAACCAAATTATTACTTAACTCTTTTGGACAATGCGGCAAATAAAATAAACTCAAACCGTCCCCTTTTACTTTATATTTTCCCTCCGTATTCTCCCTAAAAATATGGAAATCTAATTCAATCAATAAATCGATTTCATTTTTGCTAAAAATCGGGTCATAAACGTAAACATCACAGGAATACGTTTCTTTGAAACTCAATAAAAGTGCTAATTGGTAGCGAGATATAACACAATCGCTAAATCTCCCTAATCCGAAACAAACAATTTCCACGATTTTCTTATTTCCCAAACAATCTAAACCTTCCCGCATCGACGCCCGAAACGAATGGTACAAATCTGATGAGCACAAATCATCCTTTGCCTCAAAAATGCGTCTGGAACAATTGAGGTTATATTTTGCGCGATAAATTAATTAATTAATCGTCGATATCTTACCGTTTTATTACGTCGGGGTCAAAAAGGACGACGTCGTTATTAATATTCGATTTTAATTCGGATCTCTTGTTGTGATTACGACCTTTATTTTTATACGTAACTAGTTTAAAATCGTCTTTGAGGTTATGTTGACTTGACATTGTCACAATTGACAGTTATTGAGAAAATAAAGTTTCGATTTAGTCATTAAAATATAATTATTAATAAGAATTATTATTATTATTATTAAATTTCAAATAAACATTTGAGAATAATAAACGATAATAAATAATTTGAATTAAAATTTAATTTCTTAATCGAAAGTTGATTCTTTGTAAGTGAAAAGGAAAAAAAAGTGAGGTTATATCATTGACAGTTATTGAGAAAATAAAGCTTTTTGAAAGTTTTAATCAAAAAATCGTAACTTTGAGATTTAAGGATTCGAAATAAGCATCTTTGGGGATCTAAATAATGAATAAATTTGCTTCAAATTGCTTTTTATTTCATAGCGGTATCTCAATCAGATCTTGAGATACATTTTTTTTAACTCGATAATTCTTTTTTTAATCAAATATATGAATAAGTTTTAATCAAAAAATCGTAACTTTGAGATTTAAGGATTCGAAATAACCATCTTTGGGGATCTAAATAATGTATAAATTTGCGTCAAATTGCTTTTTATTTCATTGGGATATCTCAATTAGATCTTGAGATACGATTTTTTTAACTCGACAATTCTTTTTTTAATCAAATATATGATTAAGTTTTAATCAAAAAATCGTAACTTTGAGATTTAAGGATTCGAAATAACCATCTTTGGGGATCTAAATAATTAATAAATTTGCTTCAAATTGCTTTTTATTTCATAGCGGTATCTCAATCAGATCTTGAGATACAATTTTTTTAAATCGATTATTTTTTTAAATCAAATATATGATTAAGTTTTAATCAAAAAATCGTAACTTTGAGATTTAAGGATTCGAAATAACCATCTTTGGGGATCTAAATAATTAATAAATTTGCTTCAAATTGCTTTTTATTTCATAGCGGTATCTCAATCAGATCTTGAGATACAATTTTTTTAAATCGATTATTTTTTTAAATCAAATATATGATTAAGTTTTAATCAAAAAATCGTAACTTTGAGATTTAAGGATTCGAAATAACCATCTTTGGGGATCTAAATAATTAATAAATTTGCTTCAAATTGCTTTTTATTTCATAGCGGTATCTCAATCAGATCTTGAGATACAATTTTTTTAAATCGATTATTTTTTTAAATCAAATATATGATTAAGTTTTAATCAAAAAATCGTAACTTTGAGATTTAAGGATTCGAAATAACCATCTTTGGGGATCTAAATAATTAATAAATTTGCTTCAAATTGCTTTTTATTTCATAGCGGTATCTCAATCAGATCTTGAGATACAATTTTTTTAACTCGATAATTCTTTTTTTAATCAAATATATGATTAAGTTTTAATCAAAAAATCGTAACTTTGAGATTTAAGGATTCGAAATAACCATCTTTGGGGATCTAAATAATGTATAAATTTGCGTCAAATTGCTTTTTATTTCATTGGGATATCTCAATTAGATCTTGAGATACGATTTTTTTAACTCGATAATTCTTTTTTTAATCAAATATATGATTAAGTTTTAATCAAAAAATCGTAACTTTGAGATTTAAGGATTCGAAATAACCATCTTTGGGGATCTAAATAATTAATAAATTTGCTTCAAATTGCTTTTTATTTCATAGCGGTATCTCAATCAGATCTTGAGATACAATTTTTTTAAATCGATTATTTTTTTTAATCAAAATATGATTAAGTTTTAATCAAAAAATCGTAACCTTGAGATTTAAGGATTCGAAATAACTATCTTTGGGGATCTAAATAATGAATAAATTTGCTTCAAATTGCTTTTTATTTCATAGCGGTATCTCAATCAGATCTTGAGATACAATTTTTTTAAATCGATTATTTTTTTAAATCAAATATATGATTAAGTTTTAATCAAAAAATCGTAACTTTAAGATTTAAGGATTCGAAATAACCATCTTTGGGGATCTAAATAATGAATAAGTTTGCTTCAACTTGCTTTTTATTTCATAGCGGTATCTCAATCAGATCTTGAGATACAATTTTTTTAAATCGATTATTTTTTTTAATCAAATATATGATTAAGTTTTAATCAAAAAATCGTAACTTTGAGATTTAAGGATTCGAAATAACCATCTTTGGGGATCTAAATAATGAATAAATTTGCTTCAAATTGCTTTTTATTTCATAGCGGTATCTCAATCAGATCTTGAGATACAATTTTTTTAAATCGATTATTTTTTTTAATCAAATATATGATTAAGTTTTAATCAAAAAATCGTAACTTTGAGATTTAAGGATTCGAAATAACCATCTTTGGGGATCTAAATAATTAATAAATTTGCTTCAAATTGCTTTTTATTTCATAGCGGTATCTCAATCAGATCTTGAGATACAATTTTTTTAAATCGATTATTTTTTTAAATCAAATATATGATTAAGTTTTAATCAAAAAATCGTAACTTTGAGATTTAAGGATTCGAAATAACCATCTTTGGGGATCTAAATAATTAATAAATTTGCTTCAAATTGCTTTTTATTTCATAGCGGTATCTCAATCAGATCTTGAGATACAATTTTTTTAAATCGATTATTTTTTTAAATCAAATATATGATTAAGTTTTAATCAAAAAATCGTAACTTTGAGATTTAAGGATTCGAAATAACCATCTTTGGGGATCTAAATAATTAATAAATTTGCTTCAAATTGCTTTTTATTTCATAGCGGTATCTCAATCAGATCTTGAGATACAATTTTTTTAACTCGATAATTCTTTTTTTAATCAAATATATGATTAAGTTTTAATCAAAAAATCGTAACTTTGAGATTTAAGGATTCGAAATAACCATCTTTGGGGATCTAAATAATGTATAAATTTGCGTCAAATTGCTTTTTATTTCATTGGGATATCTCAATTAGATCTTGAGATACGATTTTTTTAACTCGATAATTCTTTTTTTAATCAAATATATGATTAAGTTTTAATCAGGTTCAAATCAAAGTCAAATCGTAACTTTGAGATTTAAGGATTCGAAATAACCATCTTTGGGGATCTAAATAATTAATAAATTTGCTTCAAATTGCTTTTTATTTCATAGCGGTATCTCAATCAGATCTTGAGATACAATTTTTTTAAATCGATTATTTTTTTTAATCAAAATATGATTAAGTTTTAATCAAAAAATCGTAACCTTGAGATTTAAGGATTCGAAATAACTATCTTTGGGGATCTAAATAATGAATAAATTTGCTTCAAATTGCTTTTTATTTCATAGCGGTATCTCAATCAGATCTTGAGATACAATTTTTTTAAATCGATTATTTTTTTAAATCAAATATATGATTAAGTTTTAATCAAAAAATCGTAACTTTAAGATTTAAGGATTCGAAATAACCATCTTTGGGGATCTAAATAATGAATAAGTTTGCTTCAACTTGCTTTTTATTTCATAGCGGTATCTCAATCAGATCTTGAGATACAATTTTTTTAAATCGATTATTTTTTTTAATCAAATATATGATTAAGTTTTAATCAAAAAATCGTAACTTTGAGATTTAAGGATTCGAAATAACCATCTTTGGGATCTAAATAATGAATAAATTTGCTTCAAATTGCTTTTTATTTCATAGCGGTATCTCAATCAGATCTTGAGATACAATTTTTTTAAATCGATTATTTTTTTAAATCAAATATATGATTAAGTTTTAATCAAAAAATCGTAACTTTAAGATTTAAGGATTCGAAATAACCATCTTTGGGGATCTAAATAATGAATAAGTTTGCTTCAACTTGCTTTTTATTTCATAGCGGTATCTCAATCAGATCTTGAGATACAATTTTTTTAAATCGATTATTTTTTTTAATCAAATATATGATTAAGTTTTAATCAAAAAATCGTAACTTTGAGATTTAAGGATTCGAAATAACCATCTTTGGGATCTAAATAATGAATAAATTTGCTTCAAATTGCTTTTTATTTCATAGCGGTATCTCAATCAGATCTTGAGATACAATTTTTTTAAATCGATTATTTTTTTAAATCAAATATATGATTAAGTTTTAATCAAAAAATCGTAACTTTAAGATTTAAGGATTCGAAATAACCATCTTTGGGGATCTAAATAATGAATAAGTTTGCTTCAACTTGCTTTTTATTTCATAGCGGTATCTCAATCAGATCTTGAGATACAATTTTTTTAAATCGATTATTTTTTTTAATCAAATATATGATTAAGTTTTAATCAAAAAATCGTAACTTTAAGATTTAAGGATTCGAAATAACCATCTTTGGGGATCTAAATAATGAATAAATTTGCTTCAACTTGCTTTTTATTTCATAGCGGTATCTCAATCAGATCTTGAGATACAATTTTTTTAAATCGATTATTTTTTTTTAATCAAATATATGATTAAGTTTTAATCAAAAAATCGTAACTTTGAGATTTAAGGATTCGAAATAACCATCTTTGGGATCTAAATAATGAATAAATTTGCTTCAAATTGCTTTTTATTTCATAGCGGTATCTCAATCAGATCTTGAGATACAATTTTTTTAAATCGATTATTTTTTTTAATCAAATATATGATTAAGTTTTAATCAAAAAATCGTAACTTTGAGATTTAAGGATTCGAAATAACCATCTTTGGGATCTAAATAATGAATAAATTTGCTTCAAATTGCTTTTTATTTCATAGCGGTATCTCAATCAGATCTTGAGATACAATTTTTTTAAATCGATTATTTTTTTTAATCAAATATATGATTAAGTTTTAATCAAAAAATCGTAACTTTGAGATTTAAGGATTCGAAATAACCATCTTTGGGATCTAAATAATGAATAAATTTGCTTCAAATTGCTTTTTATTTCATAGCGGTATCTCAATCAGATCTTGAGATACAATTTTTTTAAATCGATTATTTTTTTTAATCAAATATATGATTAAGTTTTAATCAAAAAATCGTAACTTTGAGATTTAAGGATTCGAAATAACCATCTTTGGGATCTAAATAATGAATAAATTTGCTTCAAATTGCTTTTTATTTCATAGCGGTATCTCAATCAGATCTTGAGATACAATTTTTTTAAATCGATTATTTTTTTTAATCAAATATATGATTAAGTTTTAATCAAAAAATCGTAACTTTGAGATTTAAGGATTCGAAATAACCATCTTTGGGATCTAAATAATGAATAAATTTGCTTCAAATTGCTTTTTATTTCATAGCGGTATCTCAATCAGATCTTGAGATACAATTTTTTTAAATCGATTATTTTTTTTAATCAAAAGATGATTAAGTTTTAATCAAAAAATCGTAACCTTGAGATTTAAGGATTCGAAATAACTATCTTTGGGGATCTAAATAATGAATAAATTTGCTTCAAATTGCTTTTTATTTCATAGCGGTATCTCAATCAGATCTTGAGATACAATTTTTTTAAATCGATTATTTTTTTAAATCAAATATATGATTAAGTGTTAATCAAAAAATCGTAACTTTAAGATTTAAGGATTCGAAATAACCATCTTTGGGGATCTAAATAATTAATAAATTTGCTTCAAATTGCTTTTTATTTCATAGCGATATCTCAATTAGATCTTGAGATACGATTTTTTTAACTCGATTATTCTTTTTTTAATCAAAATATGATTAAGTTTTAATCAAAAAATCGTAACTTTGAGATTTAAGGATTCGAAATAACCATCTTTGGAGATCTAAATAATGAATAAATTTGCTTCAAATTGCTTTTTATTTCATTGCGATATCTCAATTAGATCTTGAGATACGATTTTTTTAACTCGATTATTCTTTTTTTAATCAAAATATGATTAAGTTTTAATCAAAAAATCGTAACCTTGAGATTTAAGGATTCGAAATAACTATCTTTGGGGATCTAAATAATGAATAAATTTGCTTCAAATTGCTTTTTATTTCATAGCGATATTTCAATCAGATCTTGACATACAATTTTTTTAAATCGATTATTTTTTTTAATCAAATATATGATTAAGTTTTAATCAAGAAATCGTAACTTTGAGATTTAAGGATTCGAAATAAGCATCTTTGGGGATCTAAATAATGAATAAATTTGCTTCAAATTGCTTTTTATTTCATAGCGGTATCTCAATCAGATCTTGAGATACAATTTTTTTAAATCGATTATTTTTTTTAATCAAATATATGATTAAGTTTTAATCAAAAAATCGTAACTTTGAGATTTAAGGATTCGAAATAAGCATCTTTGGGGATCTAAATAATGAATAAATTTGCTTCAAATTGCTTTTCATTTCATAGCGGTATCTCAATCAGATCTTGAGATACAATTTTTTTAAATCGATTATTTTTTTTAATCAAATATATGATTAAGTTTTAATCAAAAAATCGTAACTTTGAGATTTAAGGATTCGAAATAAGCATCTTTGGGGATCTAAATAATGAATAAATTTGCTTCAAATTGCTTTTTATTTCATAGCGGTATCTCAATCAGATCTTGAGATACAATTTTTTTAAATCGATTATTTTTTTTAATCAAACATATGATTAAGTTTTAATCAAAAAATCGTAACTTTGAGATTTAAGGATTCGAAATAACCATATTTGGGGATCTAAATAATGAATAAATTTGCTTCAAATTGCTTTTTATTTCATAGCGGTATCTCAATCAGATCTTGAGATACAATTTTTTTAAATCGATTATTTTTTTTAATCAAATATATGATTAAGTTTTAATCAAAAAATCGTAACTTTGAGATTTAAGGATTCGAAATAAGCATCTTTGGGGATCTAAATAATGAATAAATTTGCTTCAAATTGCTTTTTATTTCATAGCGGTATCTCAATCAGATCTTGAGATACAATTTTTTTAAATCGATTATTTTCTTTAATCAAACATATGATTAAGTTTTAATCAAAAAATCGTAACTTTGAGATTTAAGGATTCGAAATAACCATATTTGGGGATCTAAATAATGAATAAATTTGCTTCAAATTGCTTTTTATTTCACAGCGGTATCTCAATCAGATCTTGAGATACAATTTTTTTAAATCGGTTATTTTTTTTAATCAAACATATGATTAAGTTTTAATCAAAAAATCGTAACTTTGAGATTTAAGGATTCGAAATAACCATATTTGGGGATCTAAATAATGAATAAATTTGCTTCAAATTGCTTTTTATTTCATAGCGGTATCTCAATCAAATCTTGAGATACAATTTTTTTAAATCGATTATTTTTTTTAATCAAATATATGATTAAGTTTTAATCAAAAAATCGTAACTTTGAGATTTAAGGATTCGAAATAAGCATCTTTGGGGATCTAAATAATGAATAAATTTGCTTCAAATTGCTTTTTATTTCATAGCGGTATCTCAATCAGATCTTGAGATACAATTTTTTTAAATCGATTATTTTTTTTTAATCAAATATATGATTAAGCTTTAATAAAAAATCGTAACTTTGAGATTTAAGGATTCGAAATAACCATATTTGGGGATCTAAATAATGAATAAATTTGCTTCAAATTGCTTTTTATTTCATAGTGGTATCTCAATCAGATCTTGAGATACAATTTTTTTAAATCGATTATTTTTTTTAATCAAATATATGATTAAGTTTTAATCAAAAAATCGTAACTTTGAGATTTAAGGATTCGAAATAACCATATTTGGGGATCTAAATAATGAATAAATTTGCTTCAAATTGCTTTTTATTTCATAGCGGTATCTCAATCACATCTTGAGATACAATTTTTTTTAAATCCATTATTTTTTTTAATCAAATATATGATTAAGTTTTAATCAAAAAATCGTAAGTTTGACATTTAAGGATTCGAAATAACCATATTTTGGGACCTAAATAATGAATAAATTTGCGTCAAATTTCTCTTTATTTCATTGCGATATCTCAATTAGATCTTGAGATACGACTTTTTTAACTCGATTATTCTTTTTTTAATCAAATATATGATTAAGTTTTAATCAAAAAATCGTAACTTTGAGATTTAAGGATTCGAAATAACCATATTTGGGGATCTAAATAATGAATAAATTTGCTTCAAATTGCTTTTTATTTCATAGCGGTATCTCAATCAGATCTTGAGATACAATTTTTTTAAATCGATTATTTTTTTTAATCAAATATATGATTAAGTTTTAATCAAAAAATCGTAACTTTGAGATTTAAGGATTCGAAATAACCATCTTTGGGATCTAAATAATGAATAAATTTGCTTCAAATTGCTTTTTATTTCATAGCGGTATCTCAATCAGATCTTGAGATACAATTTTTTTAAATCGATTATTTTTTTTAATCAAATATATGATTAAGTTTTAATCAAAAAATCGTAACTTTGAGATTTAACGATTCGAAGTAAGCATCTTTGGGGATCTAAATAATGAATAAATTTGCTTCAAATTGCTTTTTATTTCATAGCGGTATCTCAATCAGATCTTGAGATACAATTTTTTTAAATCGATTATTTTTTTTAATCAAATATATGATTAAGTTTTAATCAAAAAATCGTAACTTTGAGATTTAAGGATTCGAAATAACCATCTTTGGGATCTAAATAATGAATAAATTTGCTTCAAATTGCTTTTTATTTCATAGCGGTATCTCAATCAGATCTTGAGATACAATTTTTTTAAATCGATTATTTTTTTTAATCAAATATATGATTAAGTTTTAATCAAAAAATCGTAACTTTGAGATTTAACGATTCGAAGTAAGCATCTTTGGGGATCTAAATAATGAATAAATTTGCTTCAAATTGCTTTTTATTTCATAGCGGTATCTCAATCAGATCTTGAGATACAATTTTTTTAAATCGATTATTTTTTTTAATCAAATATATGATTAAGTTTTAATCAAAAAATCGTAACTTTGAGATTTAAGGATTCGAAATAACCATATTTGGGGATCTAAATAATGAATAAATTTGCTTCAAATTGCTTTTTATTTCATAGCGGTATCTCAATCAGATCTTGAGATACAATTTTTTTAAATCGATTATTTTTTTTAATCAAATATATGATTAAGTTTTAATCAAAAAATCGTAACTTTGAGATTTAACGATTCGAAGTAAGCATCTTTGGGGATCTAAATAACGAATAAATTTGCTTCAAATTGCTTTTTATTTCATAGCGGTATCTCAATCAGATCTTGAGATACAATTTTTTTAAATCGATTATTTTTTTTAATCAAATATATGATTAAGTTTTAATCAAAAAATCGTAACTTTGAGATTTAAGGATTCGAAATAACCATCTTTGGGATCTAAATAATGAATAAATTTGCTTCAAATTGCTTTTTATTTCATAGCGGTATCTCAATCAGATCTTGAGATACAATTTTTTTAAATCGATTATTTTTTTTAATCAAATATATGATTAAGTTTTAATCAAAAAATCGTAACTTTGAGATTTAAGGATTCGAAATAACCATCTTTGGGGATCTAAATAATGAATAAATTTGCTTCAAATTGCTTTTTATTTCATAGCGGTATCTCAATCAGATCTTGAGATACAATTTTTTTAAATCGATTATTTTTTTTAATCAAATATATGATTAAGTTTTAATCAAAAAATCGTAACTTTGAGATTTAAGGATTCGAAATAACCATCCTTGGGGATCTAAATAATGAATAAATTTGCTTCAAATTGCTTTTTATTTCATAGCGGTATCTCAATCAGATCTTGAGATACAATTTTTTTGAATCGATTATTTTTTTTAATCAAATGTATGATTAAGTTTTATTCAAAAAATCGTAACTTTGAGATTTAAGGATTCGAAATAACCATCCTTGGGGATCTAAATAATGAATAAATTTGCTTCAAATTGCTTTTTATTTCATTGCGATATCTCAATTAGATCTTGAGATACGATTTTTTTAACTCGATTATTCTTTTTTTAATCAAATATATGATTAAGTTTTACTAAAAAAATCGTAACTTTTAGATTTAAGGATTCGAAATAACCATCTTTGGGGATCTAAAAAATGAATAAATTTGCTTCAAATTGCTTTTTATTTCATTGCGATATCTCAATTAGATCTTGAGATACGATTTTTTTAACTCGATTATTCTTTTTTTAATCAAATATATGATTAAGTTTTACTAAAAAAATCGTAACTTTTAGATTTAAGGATTCGAAATAACCATCTTTGGGGATCTAAATAATGAATAAATTTGTTTCAAATTGCTTTCTATTTCATTGCGATATCTCAATTAGATCTTGAGATACGACTTTTTTAACACGATTATTCTTTTTTTAATCAAATATATGATTAAGCTTTGATCAAAAAATCGTAACTTTGAGATTTAAGGATTCGAAATAACCATCTTTGGGGATCTAAATAATGAATAAGTTTGCTTCAACTTGCTTTTTATTTCATAGCGGTATCTCAATCAGATCTTGAGATACAATTTTTTTAAATCGATTATTTTTTTTAATCAAATATATGATTAAGTTTTAATCAAAAAATCGTAACTTTGAGATTTAAGGATTCGAAATAACCATCTTTGGGATCTAAATAATGAATAAATTTGCTTCAAATTGCTTTTTATTTCATAGCGGTATCTCAATCAGATCTTGAGATACAATTTTTTTAAATCGATTATTTTTTTTAATCAAATATATGATTAAGTTTTAATCAAAAAATCGTAACTTTGAGATTTAAGGATTCGAAATAACCATCTTTGGGATCTAAATAATGAATAAATTTGCTTCAAATTGCTTTTTATTTCATAGCGGTATCTCAATCAGATCTTGAGATACAATTTTTTTAAATCGATTATTTTTTTTAATCAAAAGATGATTAAGTTTTAATCAAAAAATCGTAACCTTGAGATTTAAGGATTCGAAATAACTATCTTTGGGGATCTAAATAATGAATAAATTTGCTTCAAATTGCTTTTTATTTCATAGCGGTATCTCAATCAGATCTTGAGATACAATTTTTTTAAATCGATTATTTTTTTAAATCAAATATATGATTAAGTGTTAATCAAAAAATCGTAACTTTAAGATTTAAGGATTCGAAATAACCATCTTTGGGGATCTAAATAATTAATAAATTTGCTTCAAATTGCTTTTTATTTCATAGCGATATCTCAATTAGATCTTGAGATACGATTTTTTTAACTCGATTATTCTTTTTTTAATCAAAATATGATTAAGTTTTAATCAAAAAATCGTAACTTTGAGATTTAAGGATTCGAAATAACCATCTTTGGAGATCTAAATAATGAATAAATTTGCTTCAAATTGCTTTTTATTTCATTGCGATATCTCAATTAGATCTTGAGATACGATTTTTTTAACTCGATTATTCTTTTTTTAATCAAAATATGATTAAGTTTTAATCAAAAAATCGTAACCTTGAGATTTAAGGATTCGAAATAACTATCTTTGGGGATCTAAATAATGAATAAATTTGCTTCAAATTGCTTTTTATTTCATAGCGATATTTCAATCAGATCTTGACATACAATTTTTTTAAATCGATTATTTTTTTTAATCAAATATATGATTAAGTTTTAATCAAGAAATCGTAACTTTGAGATTTAAGGATTCGAAATAAGCATCTTTGGGGATCTAAATAATGAATAAATTTGCTTCAAATTGCTTTTTATTTCATAGCGGTATCTCAATCAGATCTTGAGATACAATTTTTTTAAATCGATTATTTTTTTTAATCAAATATATGATTAAGTTTTAATCAAAAAATCGTAACTTTGAGATTTAAGGATTCGAAATAAGCATCTTTGGGGATCTAAATAATGAATAAATTTGCTTCAAATTGCTTTTCATTTCATAGCGGTATCTCAATCAGATCTTGAGATACAATTTTTTTAAATCGATTATTTTTTTTAATCAAATATATGATTAAGTTTTAATCAAAAAATCGTAACTTTGAGATTTAAGGATTCGAAATAAGCATCTTTGGGGATCTAAATAATGAATAAATTTGCTTCAAATTGCTTTTTATTTCATAGCGGTATCTCAATCAGATCTTGAGATACAATTTTTTTAAATCGATTATTTTTTTTAATCAAACATATGATTAAGTTTTAATCAAAAAATCGTAACTTTGAGATTTAAGGATTCGAAATAACCATATTTGGGGATCTAAAT
Source organism: Onthophagus sagittarius (assembly GCA_036711965.1). Taxonomy (NCBI): domain Eukaryota; kingdom Metazoa; phylum Arthropoda; class Insecta; order Coleoptera; family Scarabaeidae; genus Onthophagus; species Onthophagus sagittarius. The sequence continues at coordinate 25,814,843 of JASERS010000010.1, read as the reverse complement.
AATGAATAAATTTGCTTCAAATTGCTTTTTATTTCATAGCGGTATCTCAATCAGATCTTGAGATACAATTTTTTTAAATCGATTATTTTTTTTAATCAAATATATGATTAAGTTTTAATCAAAAAATCGTAACTTTGAGATTTAAGGATTCGAAATAAGCATCTTTGGGGATCTAAATAATGAATAAATTTGCTTCAAATTGCTTTTTATTTCATAGCGGTATCTCAATCAGATCTTGAGATACAATTTTTTTAAATCGATTATTTTCTTTAATCAAACATATGATTAAGTTTTAATCAAAAAATCGTAACTTTGAGATTTAAGGATTCGAAATAACCATATTTGGGGATCTAAATAATGAATAAATTTGCTTCAAATTGCTTTTTATTTCATAGCGGTATCTCAATCAGATCTTGAGATACAATTTTTTTAAATCGGTTATTTTTTTTAATCAAACATATGATTAAGTTTTAATCAAAAAATCGTAACTTTGAGATTTAAGGATTCGAAATAACCATATTTGGGGATCTAAATAATGAATAAATTTGCTTCAAATTGCTTTTTATTTCATAGCGGTATCTCAATCAAATCTTGAGATACAATTTTTTTAAATCGATTATTTTTTTTAATCAAATATATGATTAAGTTTTAATCAAAAAATCGTAACTTTGAGATTTAAGGATTCGAAATAAGCATCTTTGGGGATCTAAATAATGAATAAATTTGCTTCAAATTGCTTTTTATTTCATAGCGGTATCTCAATCAGATCTTGAGATACAATTTTTTTAAATCGATTATTTTTTTTTAATCAAATATATGATTAAGCTTTAATAAAAAATCGTAACTTTGAGATTTAAGGATTCGAAATAACCATATTTGGGGATCTAAATAATGAATAAATTTGCTTCAAATTGCTTTTTATTTCATAGTGGTATCTCAATCAGATCTTGAGATACAATTTTTTTAAATCGATTATTTTTTTTAATCAAATATATGATTAAGTTTTAATCAAAAAATCGTAACTTTGAGATTTAAGGATTCGAAATAACCATATTTGGGGATCTAAATAATGAATAAATTTGCTTCAAATTGCTTTTTATTTCATAGCGGTATCTCAATCACATCTTGAGATACAATTTTTTTTAAATCCATTATTTTTTTTAATCAAATATATGATTAAGTTTTAATCAAAAAATCGTAAGTTTGACATTTAAGGATTCGAAATAACCATATTTTGGGACCTAAATAATGAATAAATTTGCGTCAAATTTCTCTTTATTTCATTGCGATATCTCAATTAGATCTTGAGATACGACTTTTTTAACTCGATTATTCTTTTTTTAATCAAATATATGATTAAGTTTTAATCAAAAAATCGTAACTTTGAGATTTAAGGATTCGAAATAACCATATTTGGGGATCTAAATAATGAATAAATTTGCTTCAAATTGCTTTTTATTTCATAGCGGTATCTCAATCAGATCTTGAGATACAATTTTTTTAAATCGATTATTTTTTTTAATCAAATATATGATTAAGTTTTAATCAAAAAATCGTAACTTTGAGATTTAAGGATTCGAAATAACCATCTTTGGGATCTAAATAATGAATAAATTTGCTTCAAATTGCTTTTTATTTCATAGCGGTATCTCAATCAGATCTTGAGATACAATTTTTTTAAATCGATTATTTTTTTTAATCAAATATATGATTAAGTTTTAATCAAAAAATCGTAACTTTGAGATTTAACGATTCGAAGTAAGCATCTTTGGGGATCTAAATAATGAATAAATTTGCTTCAAATTGCTTTTTATTTCATAGCGGTATCTCAATCAGATCTTGAGATACAATTTTTTTAAATCGATTATTTTTTTTAATCAAATATATGATTAAGTTTTAATCAAAAAATCGTAACTTTGAGATTTAAGGATTCGAAATAACCATATTTGGGGATCTAAATAATGAATAAATTTGCTTCAAATTGCTTTTTATTTCATAGCGGTATCTCAATCAGATCTTGAGATACAATTTTTTTAAATCGATTATTTTTTTTAATCAAATATATGATTAAGTTTTAATCAAAAAATCGTAACTTTGAGATTTAACGATTCGAAGTAAGCATCTTTGGGGATCTAAATAACGAATAAATTTGCTTCAAATTGCTTTTTATTTCATAGCGGTATCTCAATCAGATCTTGAGATACAATTTTTTTAAATCGATTATTTTTTTTAATCAAATATATGATTAAGTTTTAATCAAAAAATCGTAACTTTGAGATTTAAGGATTCGAAATAACCATCTTTGGGATCTAAATAATGAATAAATTTGCTTCAAATTGCTTTTTATTTCATAGCGGTATCTCAATCAGATCTTGAGATACAATTTTTTTAAATCGATTATTTTTTTTAATCAAATATATGATTAAGTTTTAATCAAAAAATCGTAACTTTGAGATTTAAGGATTCGAAATAACCATCTTTGGGGATCTAAATAATGAATAAATTTGCTTCAAATTGCTTTTTATTTCATAGCGGTATCTCAATCAGATCTTGAGATACAATTTTTTTAAATCGATTATTTTTTTTAATCAAATATATGATTAAGTTTTAATCAAAAAATCGTAACTTTGAGATTTAAGGATTCGAAATAACCATCCTTGGGGATCTAAATAATGAATAAATTTGCTTCAAATTGCTTTTTATTTCATAGCGGTATCTCAATCAGATCTTGAGATACAATTTTTTTGAATCGATTATTTTTTTTAATCAAATGTATGATTAAGTTTTATTCAAAAAATCGTAACTTTGAGATTTAAGGATTCGAAATAACCATCCTTGGGGATCTAAATAATGAATAAATTTGCTTCAAATTGCTTTTTATTTCATTGCGATATCTCAATTAGATCTTGAGATACGATTTTTTTAACTCGATTATTCTTTTTTTAATCAAATATATGATTAAGTTTTACTAAAAAAATCGTAACTTTTAGATTTAAGGATTCGAAATAACCATCTTTGGGGATCTAAAAAATGAATAAATTTGCTTCAAATTGCTTTTTATTTCATTGCGATATCTCAATTAGATCTTGAGATACGATTTTTTTAACTCGATTATTCTTTTTTTAATCAAATATATGATTAAGTTTTACTAAAAAAATCGTAACTTTTAGATTTAAGGATTCGAAATAACCATCTTTGGGGATCTAAATAATGAATAAATTTGTTTCAAATTGCTTTCTATTTCATTGCGATATCTCAATTAGATCTTGAGATACGACTTTTTTAACACGATTATTCTTTTTTTAATCAAATATATGATTAAGCTTTGATCAAAAAATCGTAACTTTGAGATTTAAGGATTCGAAATAACCATCTTTGGAGATCTAAATAATGAATAAATTTGCTTCAAATTGCTTTTTATTTCATTGCGATATCTCAATTAGATCTTGAGATACGATTTTTTTAACTCGATTATTCTTTTTTTAATCAAAATATGATTAAGTTTTAATCAAAAAATCGTAACTTTGAGATTTAAGGATTCGAAATAACTATCTTTGGGGATCTAAATAATGAATAAATTTGCTTCAAATTGCTTTCTATTTCATTGCGATATCTCAATTAGATCTTGAGATACGACTTTTTTAACTCGATTATTCTTTTTTTAATCAAATATATGAGTAAGTTTTAATCAAAAACTCGTAATTTTGAGATTTAAGGATTCGAAATAACCATCTTTGGGGATCTAAATAATGAATAAATTTGCTTCAAATTGCTTTTTATTTCATAGCGGTATCTCAATCAGATCTTGAGATACAATTTTTTTAAATCGATTATTTTTTTTAATCAAATATATGATTAAGTTTTAATCAAAAAATCGTAACTTTGAGATTTAAGGATTCGAAATAAGCATCTTTGGGGATCTAAATAATGAATAAATTTGCTTCAAATTGCTTTTTATTTCATAGCGGTATCTCAATCAGATCTTGAGATACAATTTTTTTAAATCGATTATTTTTTTTTAATCAAATATATGATTAAGCTTTAATCAAAAAATCGTAACTTTGAGATTTAAGGATTCGAAATAAGCATCTTTGGGGATCTAAATAATGAATAAATTTGCTTCAAATTGCTTTTTATTTCATAGCGGTATCTCAATCAGATCTTGAGATACAATTTTTTTAAATCGATTATTTTTTTTTAATCAAATATATGATTAAGCTTTAATCAAAAAATCGTAACTTTGAGATTTAAGGATTCGAAATAACCATATTTGGGGATCTAAATAATGAATAAATTTGCTTCAAATTGCTTTTTATTTCATAGTGGTATCTCAATCAGATCTTGAGATACAATTTTTTTAAATCGATTATTTTTTTTAATCAAATATATGATTAAGTTTTAATCAAAAAATCGTAACTTTGAGATTTAAGGATTCGAAATAACCATATTTGGGGATCTAAATAATGAATAAATTTGCTTCAAATTGCTTTCTATTTCATTGCGATATCTCAATTAGATCTTGAGATACGATTTTATTAACTCGATTATTCTTTTTTTAATCAAATATATGATTAAGGTTTAATCAAAAAATCGTAACTTTGAGATTTAAGGATTCGAAATAACCATCTTTGGGGATCTAAATAATGAATAAGTTTGCTTCAAATTGCTTTTTATTTCATTGGGATATCTCAATTAGATCTTGAGATACGATTTTATTAACTCGATTATTCTTTTTTTAATCAAATATATGATTAAGTTTTAATCAAAAAATCGTAACTTTGAGATTTAAGGATTCGAAATAAGCATCTTTGGGGATCTAAATAATGAATAAATTTGCTTCAAATTGCTTTTTATTTCATAGCGGTATCTCAATCAGATCTTGAGATACAATTTCTTTAAATCGATTATTTTTTTTAATCAAACATATGATTAAGTTTTAATCAAAAAATCGTAACTTTGAGATTTAAGGATTCGAAATAACCATATTTGGGGATCTAAATAATGAATAAATTTGCTTCAAAGTGCTTTTTATTTCATAGCGGTATCTCAATCAGATCTTGAGATACAATTTTTTTAAATCGGTTATTTTTTTTAATCAAACATATGATTAAGTTTTAATCAAAAAATCGTAACTTTGAGATTTAAGGATTCGAAATAACCATATTTGGGGATCTAAATAATGAATAAATTTGCTTCAAATTGCTTTTTATTTCATAGCGGTATCTCAATCAGATCTTGAGATACAATTTTTTTAAATCGATTATTTTTTTTAATCAAATATATGATTAAGTTTTAATCAAAAAATCGTAACTTTGAGATTTAAGGATTCGAAATAAGCATCTTTGGGGATCTAAATAATGAATAAATTTGCTTCAAATTGCTTTTTATTTCATAGCGGTATCTCAATCAGATCTTGAGATACAATTTTTTTAAATCGATTATTTTTTTTTAATCAAATATATGATTAAGCTTTAATCAAAAAATCGTAACTTTGAGATTTAAGGATTCGAAATAACCATATTTGGGGATCTAAATAATGAATAAATTTGCTTCAAATTGCTTTTTATTTCATAGTGGTATCTCAATCAGATCTTGAGATACAATTTTTTTAAATCGATTATTTTTTTTTAATCAAATATATGATTAAGTTTTAATCAAAAAATCGTAACTTTGAGATTTAAGGATTCGAAATAACCATATTTGGGGATCTAAATAATGAATAAATTTGCTTCAAATTGCTTTCTATTTCATTGCGATATCTCAATTAGATCTTGAGATACGATTTTATTAACTCGATTATTCTTTTTTTAATCAAATATATGATTAAGGTTTAATCAAAAAATCGTAACTTTGAGATTTAAGGATTCGAAATAACCATCTTTGGGGATCTAAATAATGAACAAGTTTGCTTCAAATTGCTTTTTATTTCATTGGGATATCTCAATTAGATCTTGAGATACGATTTTATTAACTCGATTATTCTTTTTTTAATCAAATATATGATTAAGTTTTAATCAAAAAATCGTAACTTTGAGATTTAAGGATTCGAAATAACCATCTTTGGGGATCTAAATAATGAATAAATTTGCTTCAAATTGCTTTCTATTTCATTGCGATATCTCAATTAGATCTTGAGATACGACTTTTTTAACTCGATTATTCTTTTTTTAATCAAATATATGATTAAGTTTTAATCAAAAACTCGTAATTTTGAGATTTAAGGATTCGAAATAACCATCTTTGGGGATCTAAATAATGAATAAATTTGCTTCAAATTGCTTTTTATTGCATTGCGATATCTCAATTAGATCGTGAGATACGACTTTTTTAACTCGATTATTCTTTTTTTAATCAAATATATGATTAAGTTTATATCAAAAAATCGTAACTTTGAGATTTAAGGATTCGAAATAACCATCTTTGGGGATCTAAATAATGAATAAAATTGCTTCAAATTGCTTTTTATTTCATTGCGATATCTCAATTAGATCTTGAGATACATTTTTTTTAGAGCGATTAAAATATATGATTAAGTTTTAATCAAAAAATCTTTCAAATTTAACGATTCGAATTTGAGAAGTAATTTTTTTTCTCGTCATAAATTCCCTTTGACTAATTTATTTTTACCTGAATTTTTAGTTTAAAACAATATATTATCAATATTTAATCTAGTTGGAACTTAACAGAATGATAATCTTCTTAAATTTCATGGTAATTGTTAAAATATATTACTTCAAAACACCTCGACATCTATTAAAATATAGCCGAACTGCAAATGTGTTAGTACGGTTGCCTAAATTCCGGTTTGTTTATTATCCCATATAGTTTACATGTAAGTACGTAATTCCAAGTTTTCTACAAATTAACGTAATAAGGCGTGTCGTTCTGATCTTAAGCTATTTTTGGGGAATGTTCTGCTCACAGTGAGTGTTTTTTCGAAGTAATTTGTGAATTAGTTTACTCGGTATAAACGATGCAATGTTACAAAAAATACACCCAACTTTGTGGATTTTTTTTCATTAATAACAATAAAAATATCTATCTTTAGCGATATTTACTACAAAGCCCTATATGTCCATTTCAACCCTATGGTAAAATTCTTCCATTAATTCCTTTTTTGTGCCCTAAAACTTGGAACTACTGCACCCATGTTTAAGTACCTGATATTCATGACGTTTAATGCAGCTTTAATCGAAAGTTGCTTCTTTGTAAGTGAAAAGGAAAAAAAAGTGAGGTTATATCATTGACAGTTATTGAGAAAATAAAGTTTCGATTTATTCATTAAAATATAATTATTAATAAGAATTATTATTATTATTAAATTTCAAATAAACATTTGAGAATAATAAACGATAATAAATAATTTTAATTAAAAATTTAATTTCTTAATCGAAAGTTGCTTCTTTGTAAATGAAAAGAAAAAAAAGTGAGGTTATATCATTGACAGTTATTGAGAAAATAAAGTTTCGAGTTATTAATTAAAATATAATTATTAATAAGTATTATTATTATTAAATTTCAAATAAACATTTGAGAATAATAAACGATAATAAATAATTTGAATTAAAAATTTAATTTCTTAATCGAAAGTTGCTTCTTTGCAAGTGAAAAGAAAAAAAAGTGGGGTTATATCTCTTAAAAGCATGGTAAGGTAAATAAATAAAGAAATAGCAATAATTAAAAGAATCCTTTTAAGGATGTCTTAAACAGACCAGCCGATGAATTCGAAAATGACCAATCTGTCGAAGCGATGTGGGCTATGAAAGCTTTCGAGCACGCCGAAATCTACTTCAATGTGGGTTAATTTTACCGATGAACTCAATTTAAAAAAGGTTTTTTTAGATTCTTTGTTCGGCTGATCCGAAATTACTAAAACTTACCCCGTTAGACGACACAATTTACAAAATATTCCGGGAAGAGTTTCCCAAATTGGACGTAAAAGTTATCGACGAAAACAAATTGAAATGCCCCGCAAGCAAAGCTAAATGGAGACCGTTTTGCGAACGCTTCAAAAAAGTTTTGGAAGATTACAGTTTGGGGACGTTAATGCGGGCGGATGCCACGAAAGATTATTCCGAGGAAAATTCAATTTTAGTAACTCGTATTCAATTTTTAGCTATTGAGTTGGCCCGGAATCGAGAAGGGATTAATGATGGGTTACGAAAAGCTTTTAAACATACGGTAAAAGAAGAAAGTGGAATTAATAAAGAAATGAAGTAATTTTGATAATTTAAGTTTTTTTAATTTATAATTAAACCTTTTTCATTCTAAGTAGTTTAATTTTTTTTCAATAGATGGCAGTAAATGACAGGTAAGGTAAGGTGAGGTCATTGCTATTTATCAGGATCAGGTTAATTCTTAAAAATTAAGTAATCGCTATAAATAAGTTTATTTGTAACATTTTAATCGATTTTTACACTATTTACATCTTCTTAGAAAAGAAATTTTAACGTAACGGATGTTTCTCATTTCTCGACCAAGTATTTCGATTACTCATTGGAGGAGCACTTGGCTGGACAACATTCAAAGTCCTATGCACCTGCCTTTCAAGCAGCGCTTCCCTATTTAATTTCCTAAGATACAAAAACGATGTTATCCCAATCACTAATAACAAAGCGATGAGAACAATTAATATTATATTTGCCACCATTCTCTCCACCAAAAGGGCCACACATAATCCTATGATTACTATGATGACTATTAAAACGATTGCAACGATGAAAACTGTTAAACTTTTCTTCCCACCATCTAAAAAATTAGATTATAATCTTTTCTAAGCCAATATTTTTAAATTACCTGATCCAGAGTAATAATAATACTGCCTCTCCATCTTAAAGATTTTTTTTTTTTTCAAAAATTTATCGATATTTTCGTTAAACTCGCTGAGAACGCGTTGTTTATCAGCACCACATTATTATCGTAGAGTTCTCCGCGCAAAATAAACATTTTGTAGATAAAAACGGTTATTGCACAAGCTCACCTCTTTATTTAACGAACACACTGATAACTAAATCGATTCAAATAATCTCGAGGATTTAATAACTGATGCTGTTGCAACTCGATGGACCACCTTCTACTCATTTGAGAGAGCTTGAGACGCGGAGAGTTTTTTTTTGTATTTAGAAGGTGAAAGAGAGTGGTGGAAACGAAAAGGTGACAGCATAAAGGTGTAGCAGCGTACGAAGATTTCGATTCGAATCGATTCAAATCGTTCTTTGATGATGAATTGAAATAAACTGGCGATTTTGATGAGGAAATGACCTAATTAGTTAATAATTAAACGGTGAGGTCATTCAGTTCTAAGAATAATTGAAGTGTTTAAATGAAATTTAAATGGAAATGTTACGTTATAATTTATAAATAAACTTTTATCGGAAACAACAAAAAAGGATGAATTAAAATCGTTTAAAATTATCTTTGAGGTTATGTATGTATTCTTCTTCCGGTGAGGTTTTGGAGTTCGAACCAAAGTTCATATCATACTCCAGCAACAAGGTTTGTATTCAACGGGTACAGATCCCTATTCAACGTTTCGTTCAATGTTCGATTATCTCTTCAGCCCCATGGATTTTTTTATTATTATTTTATCGATGCATCGAGTCATTTAACATCGTTGAGTGTGTCAGTTGTCGCGGCAAAATTACGAGAAAAATTCCGGGACTGCAGTGCGCTGGCGACTGCGGCTTGTTCTACCACGCTAAATGCGTAGGTCTCAGCGCGGAAGATCTTCGTGTTTATAAGGCGAAGGGTTTTGGATGGAGATGCCGCACTTGTGGAATCAGATCGGATCGATCTATTATTATCAATGATGACTTGCCTCCTTCGTCCCCTCCTGTGCGGAGACATTCTTCTAATTCTGATAACTTGCAATCTTTGGGAGGTTCGTCACAGGTATCCTCACAACATGCCGAAGTTTTGTCTACAGAGAGTATGTTTATAGTTCTAAAGGAAATTCAAGCCGATGTAAAAGGGTTATCCAATAAATACGCAGAGGTTCTTAGAGCTATTACTTTCTACGGGGAGAAGATCTCTGATTTTGAAATCTTAATTAATGATTTTAATAAAAAAATGAAGGAGTTAGAATACGTAAGATCAGAGAACGTTGCTCTCAAGTCTAGTTTGGGGGAGGTCACAGTGCGTCTTGAGCAATTGGAACAATATTCTAGACGAAATAACGTAATTATAACTGGTGTGCGGGAGCGTGATTCTGATTCTGAGTCCCTCACTCGGGTTGTTGAGCTGATTGGTGATGCGGTGGGTTCTCCCGTTTCAGCTACAGATGTTGGTGCTGTCCACCGGTTTCCCACCAGAGGTTCTGTGGATCATAGCTCTGGCCAATCTAAAGAACGGAAGCCCAAGAATATTATTGTTAGATTCGTGTCCAGAATTGTGCGGGACCGATTCTTGGGGGCCGCCAAGCTCAAGCTCAAACAGCGTTCCAGTTCTGGTGTTCAGGGCTCTGCTCCGTCTCGGGGCATTGCAGTTGAGAGTCTGGGGAACGGTATCTTCGTCAATGAACATTTAACGATGGAGAATGCCAAGCTTCTTCGGGAAGTCAGGTCGGTAGCTGCGGAGAAGGAATATAAATTTGTCTGGTTTAAGGGTGATGCTGTTCGTGTGCGTAAAACTGAACGTTCTCGGGTGATTATTATCCGCTCACGAAGCGATTTGGAAAAAATTTAGTTTTTATTGTTATTGCGCTCCAATTTGGTATTGCTAATTTTTTGTTTTAAATGGCTATATCAGTCTATTACCAAAATGTTAATGGTCTACGTACGAAGACTTCAACATCACTTATTAATTCATCTAATCTGGGTCACGATATCATCTGTCTTACTGAGACATCCCTTAATCCTTCAATTGCTAATAACGAGTTTTTTTCCTCTGATTAGCCCGTCTTTCGACGCGATAGATGTTCGTCGATGTCTCACAAGACTGATGGTGGTGGTGTCCTGATTGGTGTTAGAAGTAGCCTTCGCATCTCAACTGATTTAGATTTTAACTCTGAGGCCGAAGATTTTTGGGTGAGTGTCGAGTGCGCGGCTGGTCATATATTTTTTTGTTGTGTTTATTTGCCTCCTGGCGATATGGACTCATTTCAAGTTTTTTTACGTGAAATCTCTAGGATTAGGGACGCTTACCCGGATAATTTAATTATAATTGTAGGCGATTTTAATTTACCTTCAATTCGATGGTGTCGGTCTGACAATGGTAATCTTGAACCATCTGTTGGCGGTGATTTACGCTCTCGAGAGTTTTTGGACACTTACCGTTACTGTAATTTATTACAGTTTAACGACATCTGTAACGATAATAATAGAATTTTAGATCTGCTGCTCAGTACATCCACTTCAAGAGCCAAGATCGTCACCATCCTGCCTTTGAATTTGTTATTGTCGGTGCTCGACTGAAGTTATTGCGCGATGACCCCATTGTTAAATACTTTTTTAATCGGGGTAATTATGATGCAATTAATGCTTCTATTTCTGCCATTGATTGGTCTGAACAATTTGCGGGCCGGAGCGTAGATGACGCGGTCGACATTTTTTACACCATTATTAATAATCTAATTAACGTTCATGTCCCGCATCGACCAGTATCTAAGCGCAGATTTCCAATTTGGTACTCGAGATCAACAGTGAGGTGTATCCGGGAAAAGCTTAGTTTCCACCGGAAGTGGAAAATTTATGGAAATAAAGCTGATTATTTATCATTTACAATTTTAATTAAGTCTGATTATGACAAGTATGTCAGGTCAATACAATCGCAGCTTATTGAATGCCCTGACCGCTTGTGGTCTTTCGTAAAACATAAAAGCGGATGCTCTGATATTCCCGCTAAGATGAAATTATTCGACGATTCTAGCGATAATGCCCAGGGTATCTTCCTTATTCGCTCAATACTTTAACTCTGTTTTCATTGACGGTACCTACACTTATTCTTCGCGTATCGCATCGGGTGGTGGCCTGGCGCCTTGGTTTTGCGAGGAGAATGTCTTGCGTGCTCTCAGGGAGGTTGATTCTAAAACTGGAGCTGGTCCGGACAAGTTGCGCGGTTGCTTCATTAAATACTGTGCCGCTAGCTTAGCAAAGCCACTTTTTACAATTTTTTCTATTTCCTTGAACTCCGGATCTTTCCCCGGCGAATGGCGGAGAGCCTTTGTTTTGCCTGTCTTTAAGTCAGGTGACCGTAAGTAGTGATGTTTGTCAGTATCGTCCAATTTCAATTTTATCTTTAGTTTCTAAAATCTTTGAAAAAATTATCTATTCTAAATTACTGTACATCTTGAAGCCGCATTTGATTGTTGAGCAGCATGGATTTCTTCCGGGTAGATCTGCTGAAACCAACTTAATGACCTACACCAACTTCATACATAATGCTTTTAACGCATCTGAGCAGGTTGACGCGATCTACACTGACTTCAGAAAAGCTTTTGATAAGATTGACCACAATATATTGATGGACAAGCTTTCACTTTTTGATATTCCCCAAGGTCTCTTAACGTGGCTGAGTTCATATATCACTGATCGTTATCAGGCCGTACGTGTTGGCAATTATGTCTCCGCTTTTCGCCGAATCACATCTGGTGTTCCCCAGGGAAGTCACCTTGGTCCCATCCTCTTCTTGGTATATATTAATGATGTGATGGCCTGCTTTGAGCACGCAAGATTTTTACTTTACGCAGATGACTGTAAAATCTATCTGAACATAAAGCGTAACTCTGATTGTCTTAAACTTCAGAGTGATCTGAACCGGTTTTACAACTACTGTTTCAATAACAGTCTATTCCTAAATTTTAAAATGTGTTCTAAAATCTCATTTTCCCGTAAACGTTACCCCCTGAATTTTTCTTACAATCTAGGCGGTACAGATCTTCAATCTGTCGTCCACATCTGCGATCTGGGGATTATACTAGATAGGAAACTTTCATATAATTTGCATGTAGATTATATCACATCCAAAGCTTTGAAAAGGTTGGGTTTTATCATTAGAACTTGTCGTTCTTTTTCGAATATTAGTTGCATTAGAGTTTTGTATTTGACGTATGTGAGTAGTGTTCTCGGTTATTCGTCAGCGGTATGGAATCCTCAGTACTCTGTTTGCATTAATCGCATTGAGTCTGTTCAGCGCCGTTTTTTTCGGTATCTAGCCCATAAAGTTTACTTACCATACTGCGATTACGAGATGCGATGCAGGGTGCTAGGCTTACAGTCATTGCAAGTTAGGCGGCTGAGATATGATCTGCATTTCATCTTTAAGTTAACAAACAATTTTATCAATTCTCCGGTGTTGCTCAGCGGATCATGCTTTTCGGTGCCGTCTTATCGTACTAGATGTGGTCAGCTTTTTAGACTTAATAGATCAAATACCAACGCTCATTTTAACTCGCCTCTTCAAAGACTTATGTACTCATTTGATTCTCACTGTCGAAGTATCGACTTGTTTAATATCTCGTATACTGCGTTTAGACGGTTTTTGTGGGGCATAAGCGGAATGACCTCATTGCAATTTATACCTACTACTTCGTAATTGTGGGATGTAATTGAATAATGTTAAAAAAATGTAATTCTTGATTCTTTCTAATATTATTATTATTTTTTTTTTGTTAGAGCTATTGTATGATTATTGTATATTCTATTTTTATTTTATATTCTGTTCTTTATTATAATTTTGTTATTGCACTGTGGATGCTTCGCTGGGGGTTCACCCTGTTTGCATCCCTTGAAGTAAATAAATAAATAAATCCCTCCGTCTGTCGGGTGTGGTCTACGAGTCCACGACAAAATGATTATGTGAAATATTTTTTAAATTATTTTGCTCAAAACTTCTACGGTCACAGTACCTTTCAAGTATCTGAATAGCAACTGTTTTCGCTATAAAAAACTGTTTTTCAAAATTCCAAATAGTCGCTACATAATATTTTGTCCTGGCAGACCCTTCCCGATCAAATGTGTAACAATTTTCGCAGATGTAATCTGTAAGAATCGTATTCCAGTTGGAACTCTATGCGTTCTTTTTGTGTTTGTAGGGGTATTACGGAGTTATAAAACTATACCTCGGAGTGATCGCAATATAGTTCGGTAATTCCCTTAATAATTACTATATATACGGTTACCGTATCGTTGACACGCCACTTTACTATTGAACCCCATTTTGAGGCGTTGTGTTATTTATTTTACAAATATAGAGAATAGAAAAGTGCATAAAAAATTATTTATAACTAATATCAAATATTTAGTTAGCAATCTACAAATAGCATACTTACAAATAGGTAAGTAGTATCACACAATTTTCTGATATGATTTGATAAAATAATAAATGATTTATTATTTGATAGCATTGTGATATGGATCCTTATGAAAAGGAGAGAGAAAGATTACAGAAACTGTATGAACAAGTTAGCACGGGCAGTGAAATAGAAGAGTCTCACGATAGTTCGATATCAGATCCAGATTTTGTAAGTATCAGTGATCATGATACAGAAACCGAGCAGGAAAACGTAAAATTTCTGTTAAATACCAAGATAAGACTGAGTGTAGACCTACCGACTCTGTAGAAATCCAAGCGCTGATGGGTTTGCTTTATTTAGCTGGGCTCCATCATGGATCAAGGACACATCTAGCAGAGTATTGGTCATCAGACGGTATGGTATATGAGATATTTCCTGCTACAATGGCAAAACGGAGGTTCGTCTTCTTATTGAAATGCATTCGCTTAGACGATACCACAACTAGAGGTCAAAGAAAAGAAATGGACAAACTAGCAGCAGTTCGTACTATTGTTGACAAGTTCAACGACAATTGTAAGAAAACTTATTCTGTGGGCGAGTATGTAACATTAGATGAAATGCTGCTTGCCTTTAGGGGTAGGTGCAGTTTCCGAATGTATATTCCAAGTAAACCAAACAAATACGGATTGAAAGTCTTCACCGTTGTTGATGCCAAAACATTTTTCACTTCACACATAGAAATTTACGCTGGTGTTCAACCCAATGGTCCATATAAAACTGACAACTATACCGCTGCAGTAACTGAAAGAATGTGTTCACATTTATTAGGATCAGGAAGAAATGTTACAATAGATCGTAGGTTCACAGGATATTCAATTGTAAAGAAACTGCTAAGAGAGTACCGCCTTACTGTGGTTGGTACAATTAGAGCCAATAGAAAAGAACTACCTCTTGAAATAACACAAGTTAAAAACAGGAACTTTCCTGTTTTTAATATACTTATATTCTTCGTTATTCGCATTTAGTAATGATATGACTGCAGTTTCATATATACCCAAAAAAGGAAAGAATGTGCTTGTAGTTTCAACAATGCACCGAGACGATCATATCGATGAAGCTACCGGTGATCGGAAAAGCCCGAAATAATTACTTTCTATAATAGCACAAAAAGTGGAGTAGATGTTGTTGATCGAATGATCACATCATACAATGTTGCAAGAAACACAAAGCGTTGGCCAATGGTAATTTTCTATAACCTCCTCAATATAGCAGCAATTAACGCTTTTGTTATCTACAAAGGCAACATACCAGATGGAGAATTTGCTAAAACTCGCAGACTGTTTCAAAAAAATCTTGGTATGGAGCTAGTGAAAAATAACATGGAAAGAAGAGCCGAACTGTAAATATTGCAAAAGACGAAAAACTCGTTATTTTTACAAAATTTGTAAATGTTGGTTGTGCATGGAGCACATAACAGCGTGCTGCAACGATTGTTTGGGAAATATGGAGACCACAGTTTGAAGCCCTCCAGTTTGTGCATAGAATATTATTCTTTAGTTAAGACATTTTTTTATAACACTTTATACATTTTTAAACAAATATTATTATAGATCGATTTTCTTTTCCTTTGTTTAGGCGTTGTTTCCAAATTTTGAAAAATATGTGATTAAATTGTAAGCATTTTCTTTAAATCAAATTAACATAAAACGTGAGTTTGGAATTGGCCCTATATTAGGCTATTATATAGTACAAGCATCATATAAAACATATTTATGAGAAATTAGCACTGGAGGACACGTTGGCGTCCTTTAGATTTTTTTCTATTTTGGACTCCACAGACCACACACGATCGAAGGTGTTAAGAAAGCGCGCCCGACAGACGGAGGGTTATTATCATTTAGATTTAACAGTTGACAACAAACAAAAAAGACAGACTCTTCTGCGAGCCAGGGGTCCAGTGACTCAACTTACACAGTTAGGATACTTAGTTCTGGAAAAGGATACAAGGATTCTTAATGTTTGAGACCTAGGAATCAAAGAATCACGTTTTCTCTCAGTCACGTTATCTTAATTGACTAGTTTTTTTATAAAGAGCAATTTGTTAAGCCTACAATCTATAGTTTACACTGACTATAGACACTAATTTTTCTGTAGAACATACTACAGAAAAATACCGCCACCAAGCAGCGGAAGCAGGGAAAAGAAACTCCAACAAGTAGAGAACCAGCTGGATTCATCTGTCTTCCTTACGTTTCCATAAACATTACGACATAAAAACAACGTCAACAAGAGAAGATGACTGGGAACTCAGTAGAACATGGAAGATGGTGGTGAAGACGAATACGATTCCGAAACCGGACGCAACGCAGTAATTAGCTTGTAATTAATATAAAATTAATTATGAATTAGTTTTTCAACCTATATATTTATACAATTCCCGATTTTGTCACTTCGAACCAGTTTCTAAAGAAGGTTGCAACATGGCATCCGAAACGTCAAACATTTTTTCAAAAAACGCACGGCAAAACCCGAAATTTTCTAGTTTTACATCTAGTGTTAGTCCTAGCGATAGTTCTAGTGTTAGTTCTAATTTTAGTTCAGTTAACACCGGTCGTGAAAGCCTTCCTACTTATATTATTAACCTTTATGGGAAGGATATCAACAAACAACTAAAGGACTTCGATAACTCACGGATTAGACAACGCAAGCTGTTAAGCAGTTTAGCTTTCGTTACGAAGATGGAGAGAGAAGAAAGTTACCTCAACGTTCTTGAAGGTGAAGTACCACATCGACTCCGCTGCAGCTCGTAGAATCTTGATTAGGACAGAACAGGCATTACTACGAGAAAGGATATATAAGACCTACAGTGATTTACAGAAGGTAAGTGAGACAAGACTGGAATAAAGTGGTCATACTAACAATGGAAAAAGCTGGTCGTGAATTTCAGAAGACCCGCAACACACATATCAAGAAATTTGAAACATTGGAACGCCGGGTACAGCAGAAAATAAACAACAACAGTCTACCAGTAGAACGAATCGTCATCAACAGATCGAGTATCCTACTAACGAAGGAAGAAACCGTGGTATTGACCAAAGGACTAAATTACGTAATTACCCCAAAGAAAGTCCCGAAGGAAGAAATTATCTGCGAAATAGAAGCAGCAGTTCGAGGGATGCCCGCACTGAAAGCCGAAAAGATCCGACAAGAAGTTGCCAAGGTATTGAAATTAGTAAAACCACCGAAATCCAACTTGATAGCAAGTGAGAAGAAGGCGCTCCGGTCTATTAAAGAAAAGTCAGAAATCGTCGTGTTGCCAGCAGACAAGGGAATGCCACCGTTGTGATGGACAAGGAAGAATATGACGCCAAAATGATGGAGGCCACCTACAGGAAGATCAAGAAGGACCCTACAGACAAGATAGTAAGGAATATGAAGAGCCTTGTAAAATCCACAGGTTTTCTACCAGAACATTAGAAAGGTTTGTTTGTACAGGCTCCGGTACCACCAAGAATTTATGGATTCGAATTTAGTTATATTTTCCTTACTATTATCATAAGGCAGAATTTTATCGCAGGCAGTTAAAGGTGTATAACTTATGTGACCATACGTCCCATTTTGAACGGGATTGTCCCGTTTTTCTGTTAGTAATCCCATCGTCCCGAATAAACTCTAAAACGTCCCATTTTCATAATCACATAAGTGCATAAATCTCATTAAGTATCTAGCTGTATTTACATAGCTTTTTTTATTGGTAATATTTCGTTTTTTGGTTTGCGAGACTTATACCAAACATGCCTAAATGAAAGTGTACATTTTTTTGAAACTTGAAGGGGGTTAAATAGAAAAAGTGTAAACAATATTTTTACAAAACCGAGCACATTGTTGGAACAAGAACTAATAGGGATTGGCTGTGAAGCTCATAATGTCCACAATGCAATTAACCTTTATGTGACTGAGAAATAAAACACCGGCTAATGGCGAGAATAGTGCCCAGGTACTACATACCGATAATCTTAATGTTTGATATTGAAATCGTTTTGTATGACATATAGAATCCAATGAGTTTAAAAAATACTTGTGTTACATATCATAAGTAAGCATTTATGTATTTAGACCTGTTTATAAACATGTTCGATCTTGATTCTGATATACGCGTGAAACGAATCTTCGTCACATCAGGTTACACTATTCTATCGTAACATCTTAGACATGGTGCATCGTAAATAACTGTAGTTATAAGAAACAATTATAAATATAGTATAAATTAATGTTTATAATATTTTGCTAATAATAGTATTGTGGTGTTGATAAAAAAATGACAGATACTATCGTTGGATTGCGTAAGCCGAGATGTCAAAGGAAAAGGTAAGAAAATAGTAAATATAAAATAATTAATATAATAATTGTATCCACTGAAGGTTAACACCTGACGAGCTTAGAGCGTCTTTAGACGAGTCATCTGATGAGGAGCTTTTTTTTCCTTCAGATGAAGAGGAATATGTTTCCGAAAATTTGGATTTAGAAGCGTCCGATATTGAAGAGCAATCGTTTATTGAACAATGTGATACGTCAGATGAAAGTGACTACGATGAATACGAAGTGGAATTAGAGTGCTCTTCAAAATCTACTATCTTGACAAGCAAAGATGGCATTGTATGGAATACTGTACCACAACGACAGACCCAAACAATTAGCTGCAATATTTTGAGAAGTAAAATGGGTGTAACGGCAGTAACTTGTACGTACACACCAAAGGAATTATTTAGAAATATCATCTCCAACGACATCTGTTCCACAATTCTTCGAGAAAGTAATGCAAAAGGCCAACTGATAACAGAAAATTATAACACAAATGTTTTAGAAAAATATCAAGCTTGTACTAAAAGGCAACCTCAAGTTTTTAAGCCATTTACTCAAGAAGAATTGGATGCGTTTTTCGGGATTCTCATAATTGCTGGCGTTCATAAGTCGAACATCGAACATTTTACCTAAATGTGGAAATGCGATTCTTTGCCACTTATTCGAGCAGCGATGTCTCGGGATCGGTTCAAAATGTTTCTACGCCTTTTACGTTTTGACAGCCAAACTACTCGTGCCGAACGTGCTAGGAAGGACAAAGCTGCTCCTATCCGTGACATTTGGATGATGCTAAATAAGAATTGGGACGAATATTAAATGCCAAAAGAATGCATAACGGTTGATGAACAACTGTTTCCCTATCGAGGGCACACAAAATTTACCCAGTATATTCCATCAAAGCCGGCGAAGTATGGAATAAAAGTATTTTGGGCGTGCGATGCGTCGAATGGTTACCCTCTACAATGTCAAATTTATACAGGAAAACAATCAGAATGTATACGACAAAAAAATATTGGGGAACGAACTGTATTAGACTTGGTGGCCAAATACAAGAACTCTGGAAGAAACGTAACAACAGATAATTTCTTCACAAGTTTTCAGCTAGTGCAGACTCTCAATTCCTGGAAACTCTCTTTGGTAGGAACTGTTAGGAAAAATAAGACATTTATACCCTTCAACATGCAAGCCTCCAAAGAAAGATCTGTATATTCTACAAACTTTGCATACAGCAAAAATGCAAGTATATGCTCATACGTTCCAAAAAAATAAGTCATTTATTCTTCTCTCATCAATGCATATGACAGGAGAAGTTGAGGAGACTGACGTTGCCAAACCTGAAATAATAAAATATTATAACAAAACTAAAGGGGGAGTTGATGTAATGGATAAAATGTTGGCGGCATATACAGTGATGCATAAAATGTTGGCCGCATGATGGAAGCATGCGGATTATAGAGTCAAATTGTATTAGATAATAACATTATCTGCTGTTTATCTTGCAATACATGATACACTAAAACTTTTACTAACTTCTTCACTTTTAATTAGGTTATCACAACATCTTCATGGAGAAATTGCCTTATTTGCTGCAGCATGATACATAAATTATTGAATGGACAGTCGAATGCCGCCATCAGGTTCTCCTTCCTCAGCTGATTTTTGAAATACACATCTCTACCATTTTGCTAATAAATTACAAGGATTTGCAATCCTTAGAAAGTATAGACTCAGCATTTTTGATAGAAATCTCTTTAGAGTTAGAACAGATAGAACGAATAGTCTTTTCCGATTAGCGAATCTCTTACCAATTCGGATTACAAGGGACATAATGCAAATTTTACGTTTTTCAATTTTGTTCAGATTACCAGGGAATTCGGATTTGGGATTGTACGAATTAGCAACGCTTTACTGTACTTCTGTAATTACATAATAAGATGCAGTTGTAATGCCTAAAAGGGATTGGCTTGCACTCTCCAAAAAAAGTCTGTTAAAACGAGCAAAGTTTTACAAGCAGTATCTAGTCTTTAAGTGACAGTTTTTAAACTTTTTTCAGTTTTTTGCCAGTTAAAACTTTGAGTAGATATGATGATGTTGTATCTTGCAATAATATTTGATATTTTGGAAGGAAAATTAAATTTTATTAACAGTCCTTCGCTTTTTAACTTAAAAGTGTCTTCTGCCAGCAGTATTTAACCTTTAATTAACAGTTTATGGACTTCTTACGTAAAGGTTGTGCATTTTGTTCAATAGTATTTAATGTTTTCAAAGCATAGTCAATTGGTTTATCAATAGTATCCAGTTTTTACAAACAGTTTTACAAGTAGTATCAAGTCTTTTGGAAGTATTTCAAGTCTTCCAAGGGCAGTATCAAATTTTCTGGAAGTAGTATTAAGTCTTCTAAAAGCAATATCAAGACTTCCGGAAGTAGTATCAAGTTTTCTAAAAGCATTTCAAGTCTTTTGGAAGCAATAACAAGCCATCTAGAAGCAGTTCAAATCTTCTGGAAGCAATATCATGTCTTCTAGAAGCATCTTAAATCTTCGAGAAGCAATATTAAAACTTCTGGAAGTAGTATCAGGTTTTCTAGAAGCATTCCAAGTCTTCTAAAATCATTTCAAGTCTTCTGGGACAATTTCAAGTCTTTTGAAAGTAATAACAAGCCATCTAGTAGTTCAAATCTTCTGAAAACAATATCAAACTTTCTAGAAGCATTTCAAGTCCTATGAAAGCAGTATCAAGTTTTCTAAAAGCATCTTAAGTCTTCTGGAGGCTTTTCAAGTCTCCTTGAAGCAGTATTAAGTTTTCTATAAGCAATATTAAGTCCTCTGGAAGTAGTGTCAAGCTTTCTAGAAACATTCTAAGTCTTCTAAAAGTATTTCAAGTCATCTGAGATCATTTCAAGTCTTCTGAAAGCAATATCAAGACTTTTAGCAGTACTAACAAGTCTTCTAGAAGTATTGCAAGTCTCTAGGAAACTGTATCAAATTTTGTAGAAGCTGTATCAAGTCTAACTTAAAACCAAATTTTAATAATTTTAGACTGCATCTGATTATCGACAAAAGTACCTAGATTTGTCCCGTTTTCAGTCTAAATAAAGGCGGTCACGTTATGTATAACAGATTAGTTGATATATCTGGTTTTCGTTTCTTTTCTTCTAAATTGTTTGGCTTTCTGTTTTTCTGTATGAGCTTTTATTATCGGTTGTATTCTGGTCTCTCCGTTCCTTTGTGAGTTTGTTGGCAGTCGGAGTTTGGTGGCACCGACGATTGTTTGCGTCTAACATTATTCAAGTGTGGATATGCTGTTATGCAATTAAATCTTTTCTTGTCGTTTGTATTCTGGGCATATTCGCTGTCTCGTTGGTGTACTTCTTTCATTATTTAAGTGGTTACCACCACAAAACGTACAAATTGGATGGTTTTTATTCTTGCAGAAAACTGCAAGAATAAAAATTCTTGCAGTTTTCGAGCTCATGGCCAGAGGCATCTATTACATGACCTACACTGTTTCCAATTTTCAAGTCTCTAAGCTGACCTATATTTTTGTCAATAGATTCAATATTAACCACGAACGGTGGGTAGTCTTTAGCTGTATATAAAAATTTAGGTTTTTGGTCAGAAGGGGTTTTTTTTAATGATTTTTCGTCTGGGGAGGTTGGTTTTGGAGGTGGACTCTCCGAGTCCATTTTGGATCTCTGTTTCTTTTGCTCTTATTACTCTAGTCTACTTATATTTTACGTCGTATATTTAAAGTTTGTGATTTATAGGATACACTCAATTACAAAATACAGTTTAAAACTTACCACGGGGCTATAATCGACGAAAAAACTCGAAAAAAAGAAAACCAGACACCCTATCAAAGCGCAGACGAAAAGTTAGATTATGTTTTCCTTTTTCTTCAACTTTTGATGAAGACTTCGATTCAATTTGACTTTTTTTGTTGGAAAATTTGATTATTTTCGTAAGAAATGAGACCAATGTCTTAAACGTTACTTAACTCATCTTTGAGGTTATGTTCATGATTTCAATTTGACAGGTTATATTTTCCACACAAATAAATTAATTAAACGTAATCTTACCTTATTTTTATTACGTCCGGCTCAAAAAGGTTACCAATTTTTGATTCCAATTCAGTTTTCTTTTGATTTCCACCGTTATTTCTACACAAAAAAAATTCAAAATCGACTTTGAGGTTATTCTGTTGACATTGTTACAATTTGACAGTTTTTGAGAGAAAAAGTGTTCGATTTAATCAAAATTAGTTAAGTTATGATTGATTTAATTTTAATAATTTAATTACAATTAATATTTGAAAACAATTAACGATATTAATTAATTTGAAAAATAAATGCAAACAATTTATATTTTAAACAATTTATAATTAAGTCGTAAACGTAAATTTGTTGAGAAAGAAAGTGGAAATTTCTACTTGTTGAGAGTTTACCCCATTATTCTATTAACTATTTAGAACTCGTCCACGTAAATTGAGTGCATTTGAACTACTTTCACCGGATTAAAAAGAATATTGCGTTTTCCAGGTTTGATGCAACCTAATTTTGTAAATTTAATTGGTTATAAATCGTAAACGATTTATTTCTGTAACACATAACTAAAAACCCATTAGAGATTAGAACACGCAATAATTAGACTTGAAAATAGAATAGAACTTGTTTGCATAACAAATTAATCGAGACATAACCTTGATTGAGGAAATTAAAATTTTCCATTAACGCCGTTTACTAATCTTTGTTATTTATACAAAAAGTCAACGACACGGAATTTATTGTTTGTAAAATGATAAAAAAACTTGTTACTCTTTATCAACAGGTTGATAATTTTCTTGAAACTAAAGTTTAATTTTTCGTATATGCAACCAATTATGCATCTTTTTTCCAAAGCAATTTAATTAATTTGTTATAAAAAGAGAATATTAATGAAACATATTCATTTAATTATAATCAACAAAAAGCATTAATTTAAAAACGCAAATTTATTTAAATAAATTTTAAAATTGTTAAAAAAAATTTACTCCCAAATTAGTTGGCAACACTTTTTACACCAAAAATGGCACTGTGTTTATTGTCAAAGTGATTAAAATTCGGTCTTCCTCTCAAAACACCCAAAAAAAAAATGTACGAATTTCTAAAAATGTTGAATTAAATTTCGTTAAAATCGTCCCGCTTTTAGCACGTAATCGTTTCGGGGAGTATGACGAATATCGTCCGGTAGAAATAATGCCCTGTACACGACGGGCGCAGCCACAAAATGGGTATATTTTTACTTAGATTATTGACCACTTTGTGCATCTTAACCGCCGGTTTTCGTGTGATTTTGGGCCACAACGAGTGCCCCACGAAGTGTAGTTGTAAACGCACCAATCAGGCCGATACCGCCGAATGGGTTAAAGTCAGGTGCGGGGACTTCAAGAAGATACAAACCTTCGAGGAGCTCGATTTTAATAACATCGCCAGCGAAATCGTGCATTTGAATTTATCGAATAATTCAATGAGCAGTTTTCAACCGAAAATCCAATTCGTCGCTTTACAAAAATTGTAAGATAAAAATTAAGTTTTGGAACGATTTTAATTATTTTTTTTTAGGGATTTGAGTGGTAACCAATTGGTTGATCTCGTAGATAGACAATTTATTGAAGTTCCTAATTTGAAGCGATTAGACATTTCTGGGAATCAGATCAAAAACGTTGGGAGATTTACTTTCGAAAATCTTCGATTGCTGGAGAGGTTAAAATTAAATAATAATTTTATAAATACAATTGAGAAGGGTACTTTTGATTATTTGGAGAATCTTAAGCAATTGTAAGTAATTTCTTTTTAATTTTGAAGTTAATTTTAAATGACATTTAATTTAAGGTTATGTCAAATTCTTTTTTTAACCCTCCGTTAGGCGCTGTGTTTAGAGGTCGATACCTTTAGAACGGATGAATATAAAAATGTGCAGTAAACTTTGTTATAATTATTGGACATTTGTGCTATACTACCGTAAATTTGAAAATTTTTGGCCCCTCAGTTATTTTTTTATAGCGAGTTAAACATAAAAAAACACCCGATTTTCGAGATTTCCATACAAACCGTCACTTTATGAATTGTTTTCTTGAAAACTATAACACGAAAAAATTTGATTTTTCAACAGTTGATAGCTTAATCAAGGTCTGTAAAGCGTATTGTACCAGGTTGGCCAGACGGAGGCTTTCAACATATGAAAAGTAGGAGTAACGCACATTGAGCTATATCTCGATATTAGGTGAACAATTTGTTTTTGTGGGCTTAACAGGTGTTAGAAGTTAGAATAACTTAAAAAAAAAACATTAAAAAAAGTAATAAGAAGGAAAAAATTAGGTGCTGTTTTAGTTTTCAAAACAAAATTTTGTTTGAATTTTGAAATTTTCCATATAATTTTTGGGAAAAAATTAATATAAAGTAAAATGGCATGATAAAATAAATGCTAAGATAATTTCTATTAAAAAGAAGAACTATTGTTATAAAAAGACACATTTCCCCATCTTTATTTTGGCTTTTCACTCATATCATTTCCCAAAAATCGACCATATCTTAAAGAATAAGAGTTGCAACAAAACCTATTAAACAAATATTGTTTTTCTTTTCGTTCCTTAATAGTTGGGTAAACCAGAAAAGTATGATCCATAGTCAGTTACTACCTAGATATGACAAGATTGTTGGGAATAAAGAGAAAATTTTCGAAATACACACTAAAAATCCAGAACGCATTAGAATTTTAACGTCAAAATCTCTAAAACATCATAATTGATGATTTTTATTGCAAAACTTTTTCATAATTCAAAAATCTAAATGGATGATCAAAGACCTCATTCGTGAAAATTGTTCATAATGGTGTGGAAAAGCATAATTCATAACCAGTTACAACCTGAAAACAAAGAATTTGCGAAAATACAGCAAATATCTTCAAAATATCATAATTTCGGATTTTCAGTACTAAAATTAATCACAATTCAAAACCTAAAATAGATAGAATGACACTTTTTGCATAAATATTGTTGATAATGAACTATAAACGCTTAATTCATAACCAGATGCAACCTAGATATACAACTGGGGAATTGTTAAAAACTCTGTAAAAGTGGCATCATTTAAGAGTTTTTAAAAGAAAATTGTCTAATATTACACAATTGTGCTTTTTAAATTATTTTTGATTCATTTCTAATATTTTACTGGTTTCAATCTTACGTATTTTGTTTAATTAAATAATAAAAATCAAAACACGTATCTTTTACAATCAACATTAAGAAAGCAGTACATAATAGAAAATAAATTAAATTGGTTCAACTTCTAAGGCTCGTTTACTACCATCTACTACTTAGTAATTAAAACTAATTTCGTAATAATTTTTCAAAAAATTTGATTTTTCAGAAATGTTTAAATTTATAAAAAATATGGGAAGAATCCCAATTAAGCATAGCAGTTTATATCTCAAGAACTAAGTGACATATTTTCAAATTGACTTCACTTTTAGAAAGAAGATGCTTCAATTACTAATTGAAAGTAATTTCACAACAATTTTCCTAAAAAATCGTTTTTTCAAGAATACTTAAATTTATACAAAATATTGGAAAAATCCCAATTAAGTTCAGAGGATTATATCTCAAGAATTATGTGAGATATTTTCAAATTGACTTCACTTTTAGAAAGTAGATGCTCTAATTAATAATTGAAAGTAATTTCATAACAATTTTCCTAAAAAATCGTTTTTTCAAGAATACTTAAATTTATACAAAATATTGGAAAAAATCCAATTAAGTTCAGCATCTAATATCTCAAGAACTAAGTGAGATATTTTCAAATTGACTTCACTTTTAGAAATTAGATTGTTCAATTAGTAATTGAAAGTAATTTCATAACAATTTTTCAAAAAATCGAGTTTTCAGGAATGTTTAAATTTATACAAAATATCGGAAGAATCACAATTAAGTTCAGCAGTTTATATCTCAAGAACTAAGTGAGCTATTTTCAAATTGACTTCACTTTTAGAAAGTAGATGCTTCAATTAGTAATTGAAGGTAATTTCGTAACAATTTTCCAAAAGAATCCATTTTTCAAATATTTTTAAATTTATTTAAAATATTGGAAAAATCCCAATTAAGTTAACAGGATTATATCTCAAGAACTATGTGAGATATCTTCAAATTGACTTCACTTTTAGAAAGTAGATGCTCTAATTAGTAATTGAAAGTAATTTCATAACAATTTTCCTAAGAAATCGTTTTTTCAAAAATATTTAAATTTATACAAAATATTGGAAAAATCCCAATTAAGTTCAGCATCTAATATCTCCAGAACTAAGTGAGATATTTTCAAATTGACTTCACTTTTAGAAAGTGGATGATTCAATTAGTAATTGAAAGTAATTTCGTAACAATTTTCCAAAAGAATCCATTTTTCAAGAATTTTTAAATTTATTTAAAATATTGGAAAAATCCCAATTAAGTTCAGAGGATTATATCTCAAAAACTAAGTGTGATGTTTTCAAATTGACTTCAGTTTTAGAAAGTAGATGCTTCAATTAGTAATTGAAAGTAATTTCATAACAATTTTCCTAAGAAATCGTTTTTTCAAAAATATTTAAATTTATACAAAATATTGGAAAAATCCCAATTAAGTTCAGCATCTAATATCTCCAGAACTAAGTGAGATATTTTCAAATTGACTTCACTTTTAGAAAGTGGATGATTCAATTAGTAATTGAAAGTAATTTCGTAACAATTTTCCAAAAGAATACATTTTTCAAGAATTTTTAAATTTATTTAAAATATTGGAAAAATCCCAATTAAGTTCAGAGGATTATATCTCAAGAACTAAGTGTGATGTTTTCAAATTGACTTCAGTTTTAGAAAGTAGATGCTTCAATTAGTAATTGAAAATAATTTCATAACAATTTTCCTAAGAAATCGTTTTTTAAAAAATATTTAAATTTATACAAAATATTGGAAAAATCCCAATTAAGTTCAGAGGATTATATCTCAAGAACTAAGTGAGATATCTTCAAATTGACTTCACTTTTAGAAAGTAGATGCTCTAATTAGTAATTGAAAGTAATTTCATAACAATTTTCCTAAGAAATCGTTTTTTCAAAAATATTTAAATTTATACAAAATATTGGAAAAATCCCAATTAATTTCAGCATTTAAAATCTCAAGAATTAAGTGAGATATTTTCAAATTGACTTCACTTTTAGAAAGTAGATGTTTAATTAATAATTGAAAGTAGTTTCATAGCAATTTTTCAAAAAATCGATTTTTCATGAATTTTTAAATTTATACAAATTACTGGAAAAATTCCAATTAAGCTCAGCAGTTTATATCTCAAGAACTAAGTGAAATGTTTTCAAATTGACTTCACTTATAAAAAGTAGATACTCCAATTAGTAGTTGAAGCTAATTTCATAACAATTTTTCAAAAGACCGTGTTTTCAGGAATTTTTTAATTTATGCAAAATATCAGAAGAATCCCGATTAAGTTCAGCAGTTTATATCTCACGAATTAAGTGAGATATTTTCAAATTAACTTTACTTTTAGAAAGTAGATGCTTCAATTAGTAATTGAAAGTAATTTCATAACAATTTTTCAAAAAATCGAGTTTTCAGGAATTTTTAAATTTATACAAAATATTTGAAATTCCCAATTAAGTTTAGCAGTATATATCTCAAGAACTAAGTGAGATATTTTCAAATTGACTTCATTTTCCGAAGGTAGATGCTTCAATTAATAATTGAAAGTAATCCCGTAACAATTTTTCAAAAAAAGCGATTTTTAAAGAATATTTAAATTTATACAATATATTAGAAAAATCTCAATTAAGTTCAGCGATGTCATTTGTAGTTAAAATTAGTTAGAATGTCATAATATTAGGCCTAGAGTCTTTGGATATATCGATATCTATTATATGTTATAATTAACACTAAACCAAGAACTAGAATCATTCAGATTTAGCCATGTAGCATGCTGTGCACACGACATGCATAGTGATGTTATTGCTAACTAAATTATTATTAAGAATCATAGAAAATATTTAATACTTATATAGAAGCATTTTTCCCCTCTAGTGTAACGACCAAGTTGAAAGCAGCACCGCCAAGGGGATTGTTATAAAAGTAATTTCAATAATCCCCGAAATTTGAATGCTATATAGCTTACATATTTATGTATATTTAGATTTCTACTTCTAACTTTAATTGATAAAAACCAACAATGGTTTATTAAATAAGTTTTATTTTATTTCTCTTTAAAGAACAATGATTAACAACGATTACTGGAAGAATCGTTGTCATATTCTTGGACACGCTGTCTTTATCATATGCCTCCATAGTATGTAACAAAATTTTTGCAAGCAATTCACCTCTTCGCAAATACTCGTTGATCGTTGATTGTTTATATGCACCTCCAGTTATATAATTTTTTTGATATTACCTTTCCACACTTCTATCAATTACTGTAGACATAAACGAAATAAAATAAAAGTCAATTATGACAATTAATTATTAACGGTTGCTAAAACGTAGATTGCAAATTGCTGGTGAATTGTGTAGGCAGCACCATCTAATCGATTGTAATAATAAATAAAATTCCGTCGTTATTTTATACCTATCAAGAAAGCATACCCTATTAAGAATTGTGTCATTCACAGCAAGTCATTAATGCAATTTGAATTTGAGTTTTGTTACTGGTTTGTAAAACTATATTATTAATTAACTTAAAACAAATTATTCTTTATTGTGGACAAAACCCACAATTACAAATATTTTTGAAACATAGCGAAGGTAATTATGGTCTTAGATTTTTTTCGATAGTTTTTATCGTAAAGGAGTTATGGTCCAAAGCGTCTTAAGTGCCACACCCTGTATGTTAATCAAGCAGTTTTTACTTGAACAAAAAGCCAATAGAAAGTATAGACTAACAAACAGACTTTAATTGACAAAATAAGTAAATTTACTGTACATATGTTTTATATAATATAAAACAAAATTAAAAATGGCTTCTTAGGTCTGAAGCAGACAATCGGTCGTCACGGAGATTCTGGTTTCTCGGGTCGCGTAACCTGTCGATTTCACATTTCTTTCAATTACTTTACTCGTGTTAAAAAATCGGAAAAATTTTATTTTGAAAAACTATTATCGAAATTCGACATACAGATTTATTAGTCACAGTTCAGTGCAAAATACATTATAATCCGTCCAGCCGTTTTCGAAATAACAGCATTCTCTTAAACCGCGAAAATCCGCGAAACTTTGCAGAATATGAAAAAAATAAAATGTGCCACATATGCAGAACATATTAAGCTATCAACTAATGATGGGCACTATCGAATAAAAACTATCGACTAATTCGATTGTTGTCAAGTATTCGAATACATCGATGTTATAGAATTTATGCGAATGTTTGAATAACTGTCATAATATTCGTTGATTTCTGAAACAGATTATCAAGCAAACGAATAAATAAAATCAAATTCAGCTGTTCTAGAAGAATCGCTGATCATACAATGAACAGTCGGCTGATAGTTGACTGAGACTTAAAGTAATGAGTTGAATCAAGTGAGAGAAACTATAGAATTAACATGGACATTTAAGGATATGCAAAAATGTATGACAAAAATGATAAATATATTAATTAAACAAACTTATATTACTATTTAAAAAAATAATCATGCCGAGGTTTTTCACAGAGAGTCTGTTTCGGCGTTCATTTATAATTTGTCCAGCTTTGGAAAATACTCGTTCCTTCAGAAGAGTATTTTCGAGAATCTTTTATACAGTTGATATATTTCAGAAAGTACACTTTTTTAGCGCTTCCAAAATTCAATCGGATTTTGAGTTCGTGCTACAAGTGAGATCTCTAAATATTGTGTAACCATCAATGCTGCGTGCTTGGTGTTGAAATATTTTTCAAAGTGACAATTTCTTGATCAAAGTGTGACCAATATGTTTTCTTTATCATCAGTATTGTCAGTTGTAGTTTCTATGGTCTGTTTTTCAATTGTCTCATCTTTATTTTGTAAAATAGAAGATATTTCTTCAATAATTAATTTTTGAACTATCACCATTTTCGGCAACACTAAAAGCTGCTTTTTTAAATCTAGGATCTAAAAACGTTGGTTTTGAGTAAAGTAAATTTGTTTCTAAGATTCCAACTCGTGTTCTAACATTATCTTGTAAAACAAGTTTTAGAGATTCTGCACTGATCGTTTTAGGAATGCGGTTTTTTAGCGAATGCTGTAGACATCTTATAAGAGTGAATAATTAAAGACATTGTTATATATTTTTCGCCTGATAATTCAATAGTTATTTTTTCAAATGGCTTCAAAATGGATACCACATCTATCAGCATATCCCATTCTGTTGCTGTAATAAATTCTGGAGCTTTTGAGGAGCTTCTGGAGCTTTAATCGCTAATAGTCTTTCTGCCATAATTAAAGTAGAGCTCCATCTTGTTTTACTTTTAATTCAGGGTATCACGTGCCACTGTGCTGTGCTTAAAATGAGCTACCAATGCCCTACATTTTTTATTATTAATCGCATTACTGGTTCGGTTAATTTTAGAGCATCTGTAACACATAAATTTTAAGTATGCGCAATACATGGATGGTGTTCTTTCTTAAGCTGCCCAATTATGGCGTTTTTTATATTAACACCGTTGTCACCAACAATGCTAATTATTTTATAGCCAATTTCCCAAACATTAAAAATTTCTGACAAAGCAGACGCAATGTTTACACCAGTATGGGCTTCCGGTATTTCTTTAGTTGCCAAAACAGTATTATGTATAAAGTCGTCGCAAAAAAAGTGACTAGTTACTGTCAAATACGCTTTATTGCTGTCCGAAGTCCATATATCAGTAGTTACAGCGACATGATCAACTTATGCTAACAATATTTTTACTTTTTCTGTAACTGTTTAGAATATTCCAAAAACCTAGGATTTTCTACAATTGATAAAGGCTGGTAATCAGTTACTATCATTTTAATTAAACTTTGATCTATTTGATCATTTTCAATTTCCGACAACTCGGTTTTTTTATTCGTAACTCAGAGTTTCATTTGTCGACTTCGTTTTTTGCAATTAATGGAGTCTATTGTAGATGTGGATTTATCAGAGTAATGTGAATGGTAGTTGCTGATCTGGAGTTGATGTTGACAGCTCATTATTATATCGATCTTCGAATTGTTGGAATTCATCTTGTTTATTTAATTTATCCATTTCAAAATACCCCGGGTGTTTGCGCATTAAATGGTCGCGGATGTTGGATGTGTTACCACAAAATTTGAATTGTTTTTTACAAATTTCGCAAGATACTACACTAACTGAATCTTTTACAAAATAATCTCATACCGATGACTGTTTATATATGATAAAATGAAGCTTAAAGATTCCAGATTATAATGTGATATAAAAACTATAAAGTAATATCATTAAAATTTCCAAAAAAAATTGGCAAATTTCTGAAATAATTCGAAATTTTTTGAAATATCATATCGTCCATATTTTTAAGAACTATGATATGATATTTATGTTAAATGGAAGCTTAAAGATTCTAATTTATGATTTGATATCAAAACTATATGATGATATCACCGAAATTTTTAGAAAAGAATTATTAAAGAGGAAACTGTCAAATTTACGAAATAATAATTATTATATAATTATTAGCATTATGATATGATATATGTGTTGAAATGAAGCTTAAAGATCGTAGATTACGATGTGATACAGATTTCAAAGTAATGTAATCGAAATTTCCAGAAAAAGTAGTGAAAAAGAAAACTGTCAAATTTACGAAATATGAAATTTTCAAAATATCACAAGTTCTGTATTTTTATATACTATGATGTGATGTATATGTTGAAATGAAACTTAAAGATCGTAGATTATGATGTGATATAAATTTTAAAGTAATATCATCGAAATTTCTAGAAAAAAGTAATTAAAATGAAAACTGTCAAATCTACAAAATATGAAATTTTCAAAATATCATATGTTCTGTATTTTTATGTATTATGATATGATGTAGACGTTGAAATGAAGCTTAAAGATTCTAGATTACGATGTGATATAGATTTTAAAGTAATATCATCGAAATTTCCAGAAAAAAGTAATTAAAAAGGAAACTGTCAAATTTACGAAATATGAAATTTTCAAAATATCATATGTTCTGTATTTATATGTATTATGATATGATGTAGACGTTGAAATGAAGCCTAAAAATTTTAGATTACGATGTGATATAGATTTTAAAGTAATATCATCGAAACTTCCAGAAAAAAGTAATTAAAAAGGAAACTGTCAAATTTACGAAATATGAAATTTTTAAAATATCATATGTTGTGTATTTACATATATGTATTATGATATGATGTAGACGTTGAAATGAAGCTTAAAGATTCTAGATTACGATGTGATATAGATTTTAAAGTAATATCTTCGAAATTTCCAGAAAAAAGTAATTAAAAAGGAAACTGTCAAATTTACGAAATATAAAATTTTCAAAATATCATATGTTCTGTATTTATATGTATTATGATATGATGTAGACGTTGAAATGAAGCTTAAAGATTCTAGATTACAATGTGATATAGATTTTAAAGTAATATCATCGAAATTTCCAGAAAAAAGTAATTAAAAAGGAAACTGTCAAATTTACGAAATATGAATTTTTCAAAATATCATATGTTCTGTATTTATATGTATTATGATATGATGTAGACGTTGAAATGAAGCCTAAAAATTCTAGATTACGATGTGATATAGATTTTAAAGTAATATCATCGAAATTTCCAGAAAAAAGTAATTAAAAAGGAAACTGTCAAATTTACGAAATATAAAATTTTCAAAATATCATATGTTCTGTATTTTTATGTATTATGATATGATGTAGACGTTGAAATGAAGCTTAAAGATTCTAGATTACGATGTGATATAGATTTTAAAGTAATATCATCGAAATTTCCAGAAAAAAGTAATTAAAAAGGAAACTGTCAAATTTACGAAATATGAAATTTTCAAAATATCATATGTTCTGTATTTTTATGCATTATGATATGATGTAGACGTTGAAATGAAGCTTAAAGATTCTAGATTACGATGTGATATAGATTTTAAAGTAATATCATCGAAATTTCCAGAAAAAAGTAATTAAAAAGGAAACTGTCAAATTTACCAAATTTAAAATTTTCAAAATATCATAAGTTCCGTATTTTTATGCATTATGATATGATGCATATGTTGAAATGAAGCTTAAAGATTCTAGATTATGATGCGATATAAATATTATTAAGTAATGGCATCAAAGTTTCCAGAAAGAAGGAATTAAAGAAGAAACTGTCAAATTTATCAAATTATACAAAATTTTCAATATATTATATTTTCCGTATTTTTATGAACTATGATATGATATATATGTTAAATTTAAGCTTAAAGATTCTAATCTATGACTTAATTTCAAATCTATATGATAATATCGACGAAATTTTGAGAAATATTGAGAAAAAAGGAATTATTAAAAAGGAAATGACCGTTTCTTACTAGAAGCCATTTTTATAAAACAAATAGCACAACTTCACTACAATAACAAACGAGTCCATATCCGATATTCACACGCGAGAATTACAATCCAAGATTTCGGTAATTCCCCGATTTTTGTGTATTAATAGTCAAGCAGTGGGGAGAACACTAGTTATGCTGTGTTTCTAAAGAGGATATAACTAAATTACTTAAATTTAATTTAGTTAATAATTATTTAACTTTAAAAGTTAAGCGTATTGAAACTTCATATATTGTGTATGCAATGTTGTTAAGATACATCAGTTTCATTATATTTAATTTTTAAAACTAAATCTTAAAATTTTAAATTTACAGCAAAATTCTGTATAAACACTATAAAGCCGGTATATATTGAGCATTATTGGATATCGTCACCGAATTCGAATATTCATTCGAATTTATTCGAATGAATCATTTTTTCGTGTTATACTTCTCGAGAAAAAGATTCATAAAGTGACAGTTTGTATGGAAATCTCGAAAATCGGGTGTTTTTTTATGTTTAACTCTTTATAAAAAAATAACTGAGGGGCCAAAAATTTTCAAATTTACGGTTTACTTAAAGTTTACTGCAAATTTTTTTTGTTCATCCGTTCTAAAGATATCGACCTCTAAACAGACGGGAAGGAATTTTATGCATGTATCTGCTGGATACACGCGCGCCTAACGAAGGGTTAATGTCAAGAATTCTACAAAATTAATTATTATTATTGTTTTTGTTAGAGATATCTCAAATAACCCATTAACATGCGATTGCAAATTGCTTTGGTTATTAAAATGGGCTGAAAATACATCAGTAAAATTAATGTCGAACCCAAAATGCGCATCACCCGCTGCGAATAAAGGGATATCCATCAAAAAATTAAAAATTGGGGAACACATTCATTGCAAATCCCCCGCGCAAGGAAATCGCGAAATCCCCATCGTCGAAATAACCCCAAATTATAGCCAAATCGTTTTTGAGGGAGACTCATTAAGATTAAATTGCAAAGCTCCGAGTACTTTAGAAAGTTACGACATACATTTATCGAATTTAAAAGACAACATTGAGTGGTTGTGGCTCGATTTAAATCCTCGCGCGATTTTCGACGATGTTTTAATAGAAAATAAATATTTAGAAGATGTTGGATTGATCGATAGCTCATTAATTATAACGAAACTGAGTCGGAATCATAGCGGAATGTGGAATTGCGAGTTAATCTCAAATAAGCATCGCTCGACAAGCGTTAAAATCATTGTTATATCACAAGAAACTAAGTTTTGCTCAAGCATTTTAACAAACGATAACAAAGGGAGTTATATTTGGCCTAAAACGATTGTTAATAACACGGTTTCTTTACCATGTAAACAAACCCATTTATCGGTAGATATCAATTTACAAAAAGTGACTCATTTTTGTGGGGAAAACGGAAAATGGAGGGATTTAAATACGACGATGTGCAGTTATATCTCGGATACGACCCGAATTTTAGAACAATTTTCAAAGTTTAGTTTAGTTATGGGTAAAGGGGGGATAATCGAGAGCGCTAAACGTTTTAAGAATTATATATCCGATTTAAATCAATTAAAAGACATCGAAGATTTAATTTTTATTATAAGAACGATTGAGAGTTACGCTCAATTCGTGCCGGAGGAGAACGAATTGGGGCAAATTTTGGTGGAGATCGCGAGCATGGTGATGTTTTTGAACGAGACTTTTATCGCTGAGACTTGTTCTCGGGATAATTCTTGTAATAAACTGATTAAGGCGCTCGAAAACGTCGCTCAATTCACAACGACCCTTCACAAATCGAATATAGCCTTAGAGATATTTCAAGTTAAGCAAACAACCTTCTCAGGAATGACGTGCACTTGGTATGTAGCCCATAATAATTTAAGGGAGCGATTATTTTATTGCGCAACGACGAATCAAATCGCGAAAAGCGAGAAAACCGTCGAAGCATCGATCCAGGTACCCGCGTTATTTTTTCATCAATTAAATCGGGAGATATTACAGGAAAGTTTGTCGCATAAAATTTTAATTTCTATGTTTGGGGATGCGAAATTTTTCCCAATTAGGAGTCGAAATGAAATTATTGTATCCCCCGTCGTTGGAATAAAATTAGGTAGGTTAAATTTAAATTACAGGTAACCCTCCTATAACACGGTAGATAGATTAAAGTGTCGTGTTAAGATAATAATTTTATTTGTTTCTTAAGAAAATTGATATCGAACAATGATTTATTCACATTATTTAAGAAGAATCATTTTAATTTTTTTTTGAATAAAAATTCATAATCTAGACGAGAAATGCTTCAAAATGAGTCGAAACTCGAATTAATTATCCTCAAAAACAGCTGAGATATATCAATTTAAAAAATATTTTGACAGTCGATTTTCATTTGTTTTTGATTTAATTTTGTGTCACAACTTTTTTGTTTTTTAAGATAACCCCAGCGAGTTTCGACTCATTTTAAAGCATTTTTAATTTTCTACAACGCGAAATCAACGCCAAATTAATATAACTACTTCTCAGTTTTGTCTCTTTAAAATGAGTCCAAATTCGAATTAATTACCTTCAAAAACGGCTGAGATATATTAAGTTAAAAATCACGTTGACAGTCGATTTTCATTTGTTTTTGATTTAATTTTGT
This sequence comes from Onthophagus sagittarius, assembly GCA_036711965.1. Taxonomy (NCBI): domain Eukaryota; kingdom Metazoa; phylum Arthropoda; class Insecta; order Coleoptera; family Scarabaeidae; genus Onthophagus; species Onthophagus sagittarius. Next base: position 25,778,036 of record JASERS010000010.1, on the reverse strand, counting down.
GTCGTAACTTTTTTGTTTTTTGAGATAACCCCATCGAGTTTGGGCTCATTTTAAAACATTTTTAATTTTCTACAACGCTAATCTCTATCAACGTTAAATTAAAACAACTACTTCTCAGGTTCACTTGCGGTTTTTTAAGCGAAAAATTGTTAAAAAGATATTTCTATTGTATTGATTCATTAAAAATCGAAGATATATAAGAAAGATGATCGCGAATTTGAAAATATTTTGTTGATATAAAAAAAATTGACAGTTGTTTGACAATTTTGATTATTCTAATTCATTTTTAAATAATGATTTTATTTGCTTCTTAAGAAAATTGATACCGAACAATGAATTATAATTTCACAATATTTAAGAACAATTTTTTAAAAATTGGAACAAAAGAAAAATACAAAATATGTAAATTTTTAATAAAAATTGATAATCTAGATGAAAAATGCTTTAAAATGAGTCCAAACTCGAATTAATTATCTTCAAAAACGGCTGAGATATATCAATTTCAAAATCATGTTGACAGTCGATTTTCATTTGTTTTTGATTTAATTTTGTGTCGTTCATTCGTTCGTTTTCAGGAATTTTTAAACTTATTCAAAATACTAGAAAATCCCAATTAAGCTCAGCAGTTTATATCTCAAGAACTAAGTGAGATATTTTCAAGTTGACTTCACTTTTAGAAAGTAGATGCTCCAATTAGTAATTGAAAGTAATTTCATAACAATTTTTCAAAAAATCATTTTTTTAGGAATTTTTAAATTTATACAAAATACTGGAAAAATCTAATATCTCAAGAACTAAGTCAGATATTTTGCAAATTGACTTCACTTTTAGAAAGTAGATGCTTCAATTAGTAATTGAAACTAATTTCGTAACAATTTTCCAAAAAATCAATTTTTCAAGTCTTTAACTTTTTTCATGTTTCAGAATTTTTAAATTTATTCAAAATATCGAAAGAATCCCAATTAAGTTCAGCAGTTTATATCTCAAGAACTATATGAGATATTTTCAAATTGTCTTCACTTTTAGAAAGTAGATGCTTCAATTAGTAATTTAAAGTAATTTTCTTACTATTTTCCAAAAAATCAAATTTTCAAGAATTTTTAAATTTATTCAAAATATCCAAAGAATCCCAATTAAGTTCAGCAGTTAATATGTCAAGAACTAAGTGAGATATTTTCAAAATGACCTCACTTTTAGAAAGTAGATGCTTTAATTAGTAATTGAAAGTAATTTCATAACAATTTTTCAAAAAAATCGATTTTTCATGAATTTTTAAATTTATACAAAATACTGGAAAAATCCCAATTAAGCTCAGCAGCTTATATCTCAAGAACTAAGTGAGATATTTTCAAATTGACTTCACTTTTAGAAAATAGATGCTCCAATTAGTAATTGAAAGTAATTTCATAACAATTTTCCAAAAAATCAATTTTTCAAGAATTTTTAAATTTATTCAAAATATCGAAAGAATCCCAATTAAGTTCAGCAGTTTATATCTCAAAAACCATATGAGATATTTTCAAATTGTCTTCACTTTTAGAAAGTAGATACTTCAATTAGTAATTTAAAGTAATTTCCTTACTATTTTCCAAAAAATCAATTTTTCAAGAATTTTTAAATTTATTCAAAATATCTAAAGCATCCCAATTAAATTCAGCAGTTAATATCTCAAGAACTAAGTGAGATATTTTCAAATTGACTTCACTTTTAGAAAGTAGATGCTCCAATTAGTAATTGAAGGTAATTTCATAACAATTTTCCAAAAAATCAATTTTTCAAGAGTTTTTAAATTTATTCAAAATATCGAAAGAATCCCAATTAAGTTCAGCAGTTTATATCTCAAAAACCATATGAGATATTTTCAAATTGTTTTCACTTTTAGAAAGTAGATACTTCAATTAGTAATTTAAAGTAATTTCCTTACTATTTTCCAAAAAATCAATTTTTCAAGAATTTTTAAATTTATTCAAAATATCTAAAGAATCCCAATTAAATTCAGCAGTTAATATCTCAAGAACTAAGTGAGATATTTTCAAATTGACTTCACTTTTAGAAAGTAGATGCTCCAATTAGTAATTAAAGGTAATTTCATAACAATTTTCCAAAAAATCAATTTTTCAAGAGTTTTTAAATTTATTCAAAATATCGAAAGAATCCCAATTAAGTTCAGCAGTTTATATCTCAAAAACCATATGAGATATTTTCAAATTGTCTTCACTTTTAGAAAGTAGATACTTCAATTAGTAATTTAAAGTAATTTCCTTACTATTTTCCAAAAAATCAATTTTTCAAGAATTTTTAAATTTATTCAAAATATCCAAAGAATCCCAATTAAATTCAGCAGTTAATATCTCAAGAACTAAGTGAGATATTTTCAAATTGACTTCACTTTTAGAAAGTAGATGCTTCAATTAGCAATTGAAACTAATTTCGTAACAATTTTCCAAGAAATCAATTTTTCAAGAATTTTTAAATTTATTCAAAATATTGGATAATTCCAATTATGTTCAGCAGCTAATATCTCAAGAACTAAGTGAGATATTTTCAAATTGATTTCACTTTTCGAAAGTAGATGCTCCAATTAGTAATTGAAAGTGATTTCATAACAATTTTCATAAGAAATCGTTTTTTCAAGAATACTTAAGTTTATACAAAATATTGCAAAAATCCCAATTAAGCTCAGCAGTTTATATCTCAAGAACTAAGTGAGATATTTTCAAATTGACTTCACTTTTAGAAAGTAGATGCTTCAATTAGCAATTGAAACTAATTTCGTAACAATTTTCCAAGAAATCAATTTTTCAAGAATTTTTAAATTTATTCAAAATATTGGATAATTCCAATTATGTTCAGCAGCTAATATCTCAAGAACTAAGTGAGATATTTTCAAATTGATTTCACTCTTCGAAAGTAGATGCTCCAATTAGTAATTGAAAGTGATTTCATAACAATTTTCATAAGAAATCGTTTTTTCAAGAATATTTAAGTTTATACAAAATATTGCAAAAATCCCAATTAAGCTCAGCAGTTTATATCTCAAGAACTAAGTGAGATATTTTCAAATTGACTTCTCTTTTAGAAAGTAGATGCTTCAATTAGCAATTGAAACTAATTTCGTAACAATTTTCCAAGAAATCGATTTTTCAAGAATACTTAAATTTATACAAAATATTGCAAAAATCCCAATTAAGTTCAGAAGATTATGTCTCAAGAACAAAGTGAGATATTTTCAAATTGACTTCACTTTTAGAAAGTAGATGCTCCAATTAGTAATTGAAGGTGATTTCATAACAATTTTCCTGAAAAGTCGTTTTTTCAAGAATATTTAAATTTATACAAAATATTGCAAAAATCCCAATTAAGTTCAGAAGATTATATCTCAAGAGCTAAGTGAGATATTTTCAAATTGACTTCACTTTTAGAAAGTAGATGCTTCAATTAGTAATTGAAGGTGATTTCATAACAATTTTCCTGAAAAGTCGTTTTTTCAAGAATATTTAAATTTATACAAAATATTGCAAAAATCCCAATTAAGTTCAGAAGATTATATCTCAAGAGCTAAGTGAGATATTTTCAAATTGACTTCACTTTTAGAAAGTAGATGCTTCAATTAGTAATTTAAAGTAATTTCCTTACTATTTTCCAAAAAATCAATATTTCAAGAATTTTTAAATTTATTCAAAATATTGGAAAAATCCCAATTAAGTTCAGAAGATTATATCTCAAGAGCAAAGAGAGATATTTTCCAATTGACTTCACTTTTAGAAAGTAGATGCTCCGATTAGTAATTGAAGGTGATTTCATAACAATTTTCCTGAAAAGTCGTTTTTTCAAGAATATTTAAATTTATACAAAATATTGCAAAAATCCCAATTAAGTTCAGAAGATTATATCTCAAGAACTAAGTGAGATATTTCCAAATTGACTTCACTTTTAGAAAGTAGATACTCCAATTTGTAATTGGAAGTAATTTCATAACAATTTTTCAAAAAATCATTTTTTCAGAAATTTTTAAATTTATACAGAATGGAAAAATCCCAATTAAGCTCAGCAGCTTATATCTCAAGAATTAAGTGAGATATTTTCAAATTGACTTCACTTTTAGAAAGTAGATGCTCCAATTAAAAGTAATTTTATAACAGCTTTTCAAAAAATCGATTTTTCAAGAATTTTTAAATTTATACAAAATATTGGAAAAATCCAAATTAAGTTCAACATCTTATATTTTAAGAACTAAATGAGAAATTTTAATATTAACTTCATTTTCGGAAGGTAGATGCTTCAATTAGTAATTGAAAGTAATTTTATAACAAACAACCGATTTTTAAAGAATTTTTAAATTTATACAAAATATTAGAAAAATCTCAATTAAGTTCAGCAATGGCTATTTTAGGCATTCTGATTGGCTAGTGGATGGATTTATTTATAAAATAAATTTAACTAAAAGATGATAGTAATGCCCCCTCCTTACCCTTCAAAACGCGTTTTTCAGTCTCTGTCCAACCTGGTACAATATGCTTTACGGACCTTGGTTTTCTACACATTATAGCTACTACTTTTCCAAACTGAGAAAAACGCGAGTAGTTTGCAAAATTTAATTTTTTTATATAAATTTGTATAAATACGAAATTTACTTCTTATTAAGGTAACTTAGTGTGCCATTTGAAAAAAATAAAATTTCTGTTTTTCATGGCCGTGTTAAAGGAGAGCTTCCGCAATTTTCTAATCGTGTTATAAGAGGGTTACCTGTATTATGATTTATTAATTAATTAATTAATTATAATCCTTTTAGACGATGAAAACCAAATCGAGAATTTAACAGACCCAATTAACATTATGTTACGCACCCCGAAATCGCCCCACACATCATCCGAATTAACCCCAGTGTGGTGGAACAAAAATTTGAACAACGGAACCGGATCTTGGACGTCAAATGGGTGTTATTACATCGAAGAAATTTTAGATTGCACCGTTTTCAAATGTTACAACCTCGGGTATTACGCGTTAAAACAAAATTCGTCCCAATCTGAGATCAAGTATTACGCGAAATTTAAATTTTCCCATTCGGCGATTTATATCGGGAGTTTCATTTTGTTTATGTGCTTGTTAACGTCGATTTTGACGTATTTATTTTTTTACGCCGCGATTCAGATGCCGAGGAAGGCCAAACATAGCTTATTAAATATTTGGATTTCGATCGCGTTTTTGTGTTTTATTTACGTTTTCGGGATCTATCAAACTGAGGATTTGAGGTTGTGCCAAATAATCGGGTTAATCTTGCATTATTTGACTTTGTCGTCGTTGTTGTGGATGTGCGTGGGGGTTAATGGGATGTATAAGAGGTTGAGGAAGAATGATAATCGGGTTTTGGAGTTGCAGGATGACGAGATTGGGGAGGAGCATATTAAGAAGCCAATTATTGGGTTGTATTTCGTTGGGTGGGGGATTGCTTTGATTGTTTGTGGGATCTCCTCGGCGGTTAATATGAAGGAGTATTCCTCGGTTAATTATTGTTTTTTGAGTTCGGAGCCGGCGTTGAGCGCGCTTTATGTTCCGTTTACGATTTTGATTATAACGCTTTGTATTTATTTTTCGCTAATTCGGTGCGCTATGTATAGCATAGTCGACACAGGGGGGCATTTGAGCGAGGGGACCCAAGCCACGGAGAACGTCGATTTGGATCTGTTAGAGCCGAATTTCCCGAATAATTCGATCCCGAGCATTTCGACGAAAAGCTCCTCGGAAACTGAGGACCCCGAGCACGCCCCCATCGTCCAATTAAAAGCGTACATAATCTTTTTATTCATTTATGTGTTGACTTGGATATCTTGCGCTTTTTCCACGATCCAACCGGTTAAATTAAAGAAGTTTGAGGAGGTTTTCTGCGTCGCTTATGCAATTTTAGCGATCGTTTTAGGGTCGTTTACGGTCTTTTTTTATTGCATCGCGCGGAACGACGTAAGAACCCGCTATGTTTTGCTCACAAAAAATTTGAGGAAGAAGCGGTTATTCTGCTTCTTCATCCGCTCGAGGAACATCAGCGACGCGACTACAACAACCAGAAACGTCTCGCAAATCCAAATTCAACCCCTCCCCCCAATCCCGATCATCGAGGAAGGGGCCAACTCGAACCAAACCCGCTCAAGCAGCCGCTCCTCCTCCAACAACACCAAATCAAACAACAGCCACCAAATTTTAAAAGGGGCCGACTTAAACGCGTACTCAGACTCGCAAGGAATCAAAATAAACAACGTGAATTTGGTCGTTTTGCACCGGAAACAATATAGGGGGAACTCGGTCGTCCCGAATCTCATCGAGAATCCGACTAACTCCGAGATGTTTTATAACCCCCATCAAATAACGGTTGCAAGAAAATTTTTTCGGAAGCAAAAGCGCAACATGATGAAGCACACGAATTTAGTCACCAAACGAAACGAATTTCACGATAACAGCTCGATCGCGTCATTCCCAAAAACGAACAACGACACTCAAAGCGTCGACCATCAAAGCATCTTCTCAACAAACTCGAAAGTCAACAACACCAACATTCACATCGAAAAAATTAGGAAGCACCGAAACACGAACAACCCAAATATCCTCTTAATCGATAGCTACGATGAGGAAGCGACGAAGCCGACCGATTTTAAAGACAAAAAGAGGAAACACAAAAAGAAACAAATTAACAATTATAAGCCGACCCACGATAATATGAGGTCGGTTTCGCAACAATGCACGTTAGAGTACAGCTCCGAGGCTATTTCAGATTCGATTTTGGATCAGCGGAGCCCCGAAAAAGTCCAAAACAATTTTAACCCAGAAATAGCGACCGTGACAACGGAAAAACCCGCTTTGAAAATTTCAGAAAACGATAAATTAAACACGGTTTATGAACCATCATTAGAAGATACTTCGTTCCTCCCAGGTCGAATTTACGTGAACCCATCTCACGAACCGTTATTCCCAATAAATAAGCGCGTACAAAGTCGGGCAAGTAGCGTCTCGGCCAGCGAAATCGACGAATTATACCAAGAAATTCGAGGACCGAGACACACCAAATACGATCGAATGAGACAGCCGAGTCCTTGTTATTCCGACTCTGAGGTGACATCCGGTGTGAGTGAGGTTCGATTTCGAAGTAGAAGAGGATTTTTTGGGGAAAAATTTTCAACATCAAACGTTTAATTAACGTCTATTCAGATCTGATTAAATTAACTTTTATTAATCTCGAAAAGTGTGATATTTTAAATACGATATTGCAGTGCAATTTTTATTTCATAATTTAATCGTAATTCACGCAAAAATAGATGATAATAATTAGAATCTGTGCCAAAAAGTTTATTCGAAAAAATGTTTTGTATCATTTCGAACGAAAAACGTAAATTAAGTGCTTTTAGGTTAATTTTAACCGAAATTAAAATAATGTGGCTTAAACGAAGAGTTATCTCTATCGATGTTGTAATTTAGGGAAAAAACGATATTAATTTTTATTTTAAGAGTGTGATTTTCTTTGTTTTTAAAACTTTTTCTGTGTACTTAAAATACTTTTAAGAACACACGATTAATTATACTTTGTGTTAGTAGATACATCGAATTTTTTTATGTTGTAAATAAAAAATGTGATTTTTGAACGGAGCTAAAACGAGAGTAGAGTTGATTTTAAATTGTAACTATTTGCTTTAAATGTGACGTATTCAAAGAGGAGGATTGAACTAAAAAGACGCTTTAGCTTAAGCAACGTTTAGCTTAAGTTACTCATTAATGGACTTGATGTAAATTGGAAGTAAACGAAACGAAACCACGTATATACGTACCTACGAATCACTTAAAAATCGTAATTATAAAGACTGTTGATACGGAAAAATAATAAGTATTACGAAAACTATTATTTATAAATTATAGAATATTATATAAAATTTATAAGATATTTGTGAAGAGGAAACTAACATTTTGTTAGAAAAAAAGCGTTTATAAGATGTGTATAATGAATATTCAATAAAAATAATATAAATAATTCTTTTTAGTTGATCAATTTTGTTTGAAATGTCGTCAAATTAATTAGCAACGAATTTCGACTTTAAAATTTGAAGATTTTAAAGATTTAAAAATTCTTGAATAATCGATTTTTTGGATAATTATTATGAAATTACTTTCATTTATTAATTGGAGAATCTATTTTCGAAAGATGTCAATTTAGAAATATCTCACTCAGAACTTGAGATATAAGCTGTTGAATTTAATTGGGATTTTTCCAATATTTTGTATAAATTTAAAAATTCCTGAAAACTCGATTTTTTGAAAAATTGTTATGAAATTACTTTCAATCTCTAATTGGAGCATCTAATTTCTAAAAGTGAAGTCAATTTAAAAAAATATCTCACTTAGTTCTTGAGATATAAACTGCTGAACTTAATTGGGATTATTCCAATATTCTGTATAAATTTAAATATGCTTGAAAAAACGATTTTTTGAAAAGTTGTTATAAAATTACTTTCAATTACTAATTGAAGCAACTACTTTCTAAAAGTGAAGTCAATTTGAAAATATCTCACTTAGTGCTTGAGATATCAGCTGCTGAGCTTAATTTGTATTATTTCAGTATTTTGTATAAATTTCAAAATTCCTGAAAAATCGATTTTTTGAAAAAGTGTTATGAAATTACTTTCAATCACTAATTGGAGCATCTACTTTCTAAAAGTGAAGTCAATTTGAAAATATCTCACATAGTTTTTGAGATATAATCTGCTGAACTGAATTGTAACTATTCCAATATTCTGTATAAAGTTAAATATGCTTGAAAAAACAATTTTTTGAAAAGTTGTTATAAAATTACTTTCAATTGCTAACTTTACCATCTAATTTCTAAAAGTGAAGTCGATTTGAAAATATCTCTCTTAGTTCTTGAGATATAAACTGCTGAACTTAATTGGGATTCTTCCGATATTTTGTATAAATTTCAAAATTCCTGAAAAATCGATTTGTTGAAAAATTGGTATGAAATTACTTTCAATTACTAATTGGAGCATCTACTTTCTAAAAGTGAAGTTAATTTGAAAATATCTCTCTTAGTTCTTGAGATATAAACTGCTGAACTTAATTGGGATTATATTTTGTATAAATTTAAAAATTTTAAAATTCCTGAAAAGTCGATTTTTTGAAAAAGTGTTATGAAATTACTTTCAGTCACTAATTGGAGCATCTAATTTCTAAAAGTGAAGTCAATTTGAAAATATCTCACTTAATTTTTGAGATATAATCTGCTGAACTTAATTGTGACTATTCCAATATTCTGTATAAATTTAAATATGCTTGAAAAAACGATTATTTGAAAAGTTATTATAAAATTACTTTCAATTGCTAACTTTAGCATCTAATTTCTAAAAGTGAAGTCGTTTTGAAAATATCTCACTTAGTTCTTGAGATATAAACTGCTGAACTTTATTGGGATTCTTCCAATATTTTGTATACATTTAAATATTCTTGAAAAAACCATTTTTTAGGAAAATTGTTATGAAATTAGTTTCAATTACTAATTAGTACATCTACTTTTTAAAAGTGAAGTCAATTCGAAAATATCTCACTTAGTTCTTACGATTTAATCTGCTGAATTTAATTGGGATTTTTCCAATATTTTGTATAAATTTAAATATTCTCGAAAAAACGATTTTTTAGGAAAATTGTTATGGAATTACTTTCAATTACTAATTAGAGCATCTACTTTCTAAAAGTGAAGTCAATTTGAAAATATCTCACTTAGTTCTTGAGATGTATTCCTGTGAACTTAATTTGGATTTTTCCAATATTATGTCATGTATCAGAAAAGTCTTTGAAAAAATAATAACTGACAGATTGGTATGGTGGCTGGAACATGATAAGGTACCTGAAGAGGCACAGTTTGGATTCAGAAAAGGTAAAGATTATTCATAACAAACATTCAATTGGCTATCCTTAAAAAGCACTCTTTGGCGACGATGTCCCTATGTGTCTAAAAGACACATATGGGAACGTGTTTATACCAAAACTGATAAATGTTCTATATGAATTTAAAGTACGTAATGCATTGATTAATGTAATTTATAAATTGACAGCAGTTAAGATAATGGAACTGAAGAATAATGGATTAAAACAAGGGAAAAAAATCAAGTATACAGGGTGTCTCACGTAACTGGTTCATTAGAACTTTTTTAAGTTCCACTACTCCTAGAGGCTTGAAATTTTGGTAGCATGGGTTGTTCATTCTGATCTTTTAACCTAAAATATTTTCAAGTTGGCCACCACTTCCGGTCTACCGGAAGTAGACCTCAACTTCGTTATTTTAAATGGAATGCTATAGTTTTTATTACACCATTTAATTATACGTAAAAAAATATGTTAACTTTGATAATAGTTGTTGGTACCTAGCGTTTTTTGTTTTCGAGTTATTCTGATTTGAAGTGTTTTTTGTCAAATATCACCATGCTCTTTAAAAGCCCATATCTCAGCCAATGTTAATTTAAAAACGTTTTGCATTGGCACGATAACTCTTCATATGCTGTTAAATGTAATTGTCACTTGTTGTATCAGTATATCTTATACAGGCTGGTCAAAAATTGAGTTACCGTTTCTCTGTATTCAATTGCATGAAAGTCGAAAATTTTAAATGGAATGCCCCATATTTTTATACTCTATCAGAAAGCGAATTTAATTCTCTACAAATTATCTATGAACATTCCTATACCTAATTATTATAGTTTTCATGCTATTGAGGAAATTATCAAAATCATACGTAAAATGCTAGAAACCGTTTGTGTTTTTGTTAGAAGACCATGACATTTTGACAGTTTTTTGTTTAATTTACTTAAACTATTATTAGTATTATTCCTACAATGAGCTGCGATTGAATAATCTTTTTGCTAGCTGTTATTTACCAAAAATAACCAGAAGAAAACCGAATAAATGAAACAATGAAAAACAACAATTTAATGATAAAAATTAAAATCAATAACATAAAAGAATCAAAAACTTAAAATTATAAAAAGAAATTAAGGGAATTTAATTCTCTACAACTATCTAGAAACTTTCCTGTGCCTATTTGTTCTAGTTGCCCTCATATTTGGAAATTAATGGAAGCATGCAATGCTGGAGCTTCAGGTTTTTATGTTAGAAAACCTTATTTTGACAGATTTACATCCATATTTATGTTATTGTTATCATTACTTAGTTATGCCATCACTTACTTCTGTTAATGTCTTTGAATACCATGGCGAATTATTCCAACGCCAACATTTTAAATTCGTTTTATATTCAAGGCGGGTGTAATTTTTTGATAGGATCTGTTTCTTAGTTTTGGAACGATAAAAATAACAAGATACCATAAATTTCTATCACCAGCAGCTTGAGATAAAGGAATAAATGTTTTGTCATATTTTATTGCTTTACCAAATACTTCGGTAAGAGGTGCTTCGATCGATTTAGATGAATATTTTCCAAGAAAGCACCGGTAATAAATAAAGTGAACCCTCTAGGAATATCTCGCTCATCATTTCGTCGAATATTACGCCATATTGTTGTTTTTCATTGTTTAATTTATGCGTTCTTCTCCTGGTTATTTTTGGGTAATAAAAGCTAAAAAACTGAAGTTTATTCAATCGCAGATCATTCTAGAAATAATTCCAATGATAATTTAAATAAATTAAACGATAAACTGTCAAAATGTCATGGCCTTCTAATCCAAACACGAACGGTTTCCAGCATTTTGTGTAGGATTCTGATAAAATACTCAATATGAAGAAAACTATAATAAATAGGTATAGTAATGTTTATAGATAATTTGTAGATAATTAAAATCCCGTTTTGATAGGCTAAAAAGATATGGGGCGTTCTATTTAAAATTTTCAACTTTCTCGCAGTTGAATATAGCGAAACGGTAATTCAATTTTTGAACACGCTGTATAAGGTACACTGATATAACAAGTGACAATTTATTTGCCAGCATATGAAGAGTTATCGTACCGATGCAAAACGTTTTTGAATTAACGTTGGTCGAGATATGTGCTTTTAAAGAGCATGGTGATATTTACCAAAAAACACTTAAAATCAAAATAACTCGAAAACAAAAAACGCGAGGTACTAACAACTGTTATCAAAGTCAACATATTTTCTTACGTCTAATTGAATGGTATAGTAAAAACTATAGCATTCCATTTAAAATAACGAAGTTGAGGTCTACTTCCAGTAGACCGGAAGTGGTGGCCATCTTGAAACTATTTTAGATTAATAGATCGGAATGAACAACCCATGTTACTAAAATTTCAAGCCTCTACGAATAATGGAACTTAAAAAAGTTCTAATGAACCTGTTACGTGAGACACCCTGTATAAGATTAAGATAGGGAAGTCTAATAAGTACTGTATTGTTTAATGTTTATATCAGAGAACTCGATGAGATGATATAGCAACTTAAACAAGTGCAAAAAAAATTAAAAGTGCATAAACAATCTTAATGAAGCGACTAAAGCGTTGGCAAAATTTTTAGAAGAGAGACAATGTTAAATAAATTGGCTTATTTTCTAAAGAAAGGAAAATTACCAAAGATCCAATATATTATAAAGTAGCTACAATCGAATATACAGATAATATAAGGTACCTAGGTATATATTATAACTGTATACTCTCATGGAAGAATCATATCAATGAAACTAGTAAAGGTATTACAGGAGCATCAAACATGATTAGATCATTAGCCTCGGCAAAGTGGGGTAGCGACCCGAAAATACTATCGTTGTTATATAAAAATGTGTTAAGATCGAGGTTAGAATACGGACAAAATTAAATGATAAAGTTAGAAAGAATATGTTACGGATTTTACAGATTAATTTTAGGAGCATTAAAGACTACTCCGGTAAATGTATCGACAATGGAAATAGGAGAAATGTCGTTAACATACAGAGCAGAGTTTCTGTGCACACAATTCATTCAGAATAACATGAAAGTAGAGTCGAATATAATTATTAGAGCCATTCAAGATCTGGCCAAATAGTATAATGATAATAGGAGGTGGGACAAGAGGACACCTATAACTGTGAACATATTAAAAAGAATTAAAGAAAGGACAAAAGATATAAATTCATACAGGATACTAGATGTATTTAGAGTAGATTATGACATAAGATATTTTAAACCAACTACAGAAAGATATTTACCAATACGATTCCCTAAAGAAATAATGCACCAATATAAAAATAACATAAATAAACAATTTGAGGAATTTATAAGTGAGAAATGGTCTAATGCTTCTTATATTTACACAGATGGCTCCTTGAAAGAACAATCAAGAAGCGTTGCCTGTGACATTTTCTCGGAAGATATTAACGTAAATTTTTCATGCTGTTTGCCTAGCTCAACTTCCATTTATGGAGCAGATCTGTCCGCGATTTTGACTGCTATAAGAACCATTATGTTACTGAACAATACAAAAATCGGTAATATTTGTAGACTCTTACAATTGAAGCCCTTGAACAATGTAAAGCTAATTTGAATAGTCACCATTTCCTACTCAAAATCATGGAGGAATTATAATAATAATAAAAGCACTTTATTTAGTATATACAATTTTACTCTCTATAGTACATGCACATCTTCCCGTCGTTTACCCTCCTCCTCCCTTCCTACATCTCCCCCTCCTCACCCCCATCACCTCCCTCATCCAATGTTTACCCTCGCCCCTCTTTCCCAAAACCTGCTTCCTGTCCATTGCCTTCTCCCTCAGCTCGCTACACCCTCTCAGCATGTGTTCCAGCATCTCCCAATCTTCACCACATAGCCTACACCACCTCTTAACATCGTCCGCCCAGTATCTATTTCCCCTCTCCTCATTGCCACAGCGGACTCTGGCCACCAATCTCTTCCCTTCATCATCCCCTTCCGTCAACAAATACTTTGGCCGCTCCTCTGTCACTATCTCTCTATACCTTTCGTTGTATCTCCCTTCTCGTATCTGTGACTTTCTATCCTGCCTCTGTATATCCCTGTCCCTATGTCTCAGTTTCCTCCACATTTCGACTCTTTCCGTTCTACTGTTTTCGATACCATTTAGTGAGTATCCCACCCTTCTATAATATTCTTCCCTATCTCTTTGCCCATAGATCGGCCTCCTCTCCTTAATTTCCTTCCAGCACTCTCCCAGGATCTTGCACTGCGGTCTTGCTTCTATCATTTCCTCATATTTCACCGCTCTTCTCCCCGCCTCCACCCTTACTGCATCCACCTTAACCTCCTCGCTCACTATATATCATGGGGTCTTCCTTGCCAATCCCAGTACCCATCTCCAATATCGCGTTTGTATATCCTCCAGGAGACCTTGTTCTCTCCATCCCCATACTTCTGCGCCGTACATCATTGTACTCCTTACCAAGCCATCAAACATCACCTTTCTTTTTCCCACGTCCCTTCCAAAAGTTCTTTCTCCCCATCCCCAAACCTGTCCCATCATTTGTTCGTCCTTTTTGCCATCGCCCTAACATGCGCTCCGATCTTATCACTTTCCGTGAAACCATATCCCAGGTACGTATACTCCTTCACTTGTTCTATCTCCCTTCTCTGCCACCTCCACTCCTTCCTTCTTCTCCCCCCTTTGCAGAACTTCATTATCTTTGTATTCTTGACGTTTACCTCCAACCCCTTCGCCTTAAAATATCCTTCCAGGACCCTCATCATCTCCTTCATCTCCCCCGCCTCTCTAGCCACGACCACCAAATCATCCGCATACGCGAAGGCGTGCAGCTTTATTCCTTCTATCACCACACCACCCATTTGTCCCCTCGCAAGTCTCTTTTCCAAGTCCGCCGTATATACTGCAAATTGTGTGGGACTTAAGCACGGGTCACACTAGGCTGCTGGCAGCCGCTGATTAGCAGCGTGAATATATTCAATTTTAGTAACCAAGAAACGGAACTTTGTCATGAGCGAGTATCCAAATCTGACAACTCAAGGAGCGCGTCAACGGCGAATAAAACCGCATGTTGCACACGTGGTAATTATTATTAACAATGACTGAGTTAAAGATGACTGGAAAAGAAGTCATTTCTTTTTTAAATAAATTTCAAAATTATTCGTGTTTGTGGGACACTTCATCCAAAGATTACTTAAATAGACACACACGTGAAAGACGCGGCATATAAAAATTTATTGGAAGATTTAGTATTGGAAGGAATTTATTGTACAGTGGAATCTTAAAGTTTAAGAACTTCGTAAATAGCAGCCAATACTTAAAAATAAGGAAATTGAATTATGAGGTACTCTAAACAATAACGCCAGAGATCTAAAACTTTCTCCAGTTGCGAGGTATCTTAAAGTAATTTCCAACTTCGTTCTGCTCGGAATAGCCTGTCTAAATATGGTATCTTGCTTTTTGATAAAAGGTTCAATTAATACCAATAATTCTTGAAACTGTAATGCCGTCATTCTTAAAAGTATTTTGGTATGTTTGCGGATTCTCTTCTTTCAGCTCTTGAAGAAGTCTTGACGCTCCTAATTCTTCTCGTCTTTGTATCCATGGCCTAACCCACATCGTCTTTGATTACGGTTCAGTTGGCAGTGATACTAAGTTACCCTTAACAACCGCTCATATAAATAAGCGAATTCGAATAGTAGCATGCAGTGTGACTAGGTTGCCGCTGCTTATGTGACCCGTACTTAAGCGGGCACCCCTGTCTCAAACCTTTTATCGTCCAGAATACCTCACTTAACTCTTCCCGCACTTTAACCTTGACCATCTCGTCAAGGTGTCGTCTCCCTGTACATCTCCTTCACCTTACCTATCAGTTGTTCTGTGATACCTACCCCCCTCATTACCTCCCAGAGCTTTTCTCTATCCACGTTGTCGAATGCAGCCTTCAGGTCAATAAACAATCCATATAGCTTTCCCCCCTTCTTGTTCAACTCCCTATCTATCAGGTGTTTCAGAATGTATATATTGTCAATTGCCCCTCTTCCCTTCCTGAATCCCGCCTGCCCATCCATCAACAACTCCCTCCACTCCATTTTCTCTTCCAACCTCTCCAGTACCATCTTTGCATAAATTTTGAAAGTTGTGTCCAACATAGTAATCCCTCTATAATTGCTCACCACCATTTTATTCCCTTTTTTATATAGTGGACATATCATGCCCATCCTCCACCTGTCCGGAAACCTCTTCCCTATCCATACGTCGTTTATTATCTTCCATAGCTTCTTCTTCACTGTCTCCGTCGCCTCCAACCTCGCTTCATTCTGAATCTCATCCTCTCCTGGCGCCCTTCCCCTCTTCAGTCCCCTCAACTCCGCTTCTATTTCTTCCCGTGTTATCTCTTCTCCTCCTTGCACACCTCGCTCTCCCTCTCTCATCCTTTCCTCATCCTCTTTAAGTATCTCCATACTTCATTGTCCTCTTTCTACTCCTTAACCTTCTCGGCCTCCCTTTCCTTCAACTTCCTGTTCTTTTTCCTGCATTTTTCTTTGTAGTTTCTTCTGGCCTCTATATATCTACCTATCTCTACCTCCCCTCTCTGCCACTGCCTCAGTTTCCTTCTAGCTTCTCTCTTAACCTCTCGGCATTCCCTATCCCACCATTCGTTTCATCCTAGTCTGAGCTTTTTTTTACCTTATTCAATCCCTCGGCCCCCTCCACCCTCTGACCACAGCTTGCCAACTTTCCCCTATAATGTTCTATACCCTCTTTCGACCAATCTACTCTGATATGTTTTCTACCTTCTGGAGGAATTATATGACGCACAGAAAAAAAATAAAAGTATCTGCATATGTTGGGTACAGGGTCATTGTGGTATATTGGGAAAAAGTAAACACGAATATAGAAGGAGTGAACAGTTTTTGGTGGAGAGGAAGAAAATTTGGGAAGGATGGAAGGAAGAAGCAGAAAATTCATTAAAATTGAAAGGAACATCCTACAAAGCAGTTCAAGGGGAGCTCAGTACTAGACCATGGTTTGAAACTTGTATCACGAAACTTTTTTACCTTATTTAACAAATTACGGTTTGGACATGCTATGTTCCCATCACATATGCATAGAATTGAATTGAAACCAAATCCAAATTGTGAATGTGATTCTTAATGAAACGTATCCACCATATAACTAATAATATCTTTATTAGCCTCAAACAATCTAGAAATCTATATGGTGCTGTATAACTTCGTACTCTATAATATATTTATTATAAAAAAAATCCTGAAAATCCAAATCATTCTTTTTGTTTTAATCACATTTATGCTCTGTTCAATTGTGGATTCTGTTAACTCAAACTTAACACCAGCGGGTAAAATAATAGCAAAGTAGAAACAAATATGGAGTTATTGGAAAAGTAGTGTTAAAAAAGAGACTGTAGAAGAAGAGCTAATGCTCATACAATCACCAATCAATTAACCTTAATAACTTGATAATTTTAGATTAGAAGAGGTAATACGCATTAAAAAATATAACTATAAAAAGAATTGCTTGCACAAACGAAGAGATAATGACGTCATGTTGTATTTACTTGGAAATTTCCGCTGCAAATCATCACAAAAATATCTTGTTTTGTTTACTTGGAAATTTCCTACTGAACGTCCTCGTTTATTGCCGCATAACGAGGATAGCAATCACGTGTTGATTTATTTCCATTATTTTAAGAAAGAAGGTCTCGTTAATTTCTGAATGGGTACACAACGTTATCTAATGCAAACATAATTGGAGTACATTGTTCGCTTCTTTACGAATTTTATCTAATCTATTGGTTTATTTTAAACACAAAGGAAATGGGCCGATTGCCGAAAATATGAATCGAAAAAATCGATTAATTTAATTAAAATTTAACTTGAATTGATGTAATTTAAAGAATTAACCCCGACCTAAATCCTTATTGTTTAAAACAGTTAGAACGGAAAATAACTAAAGGAAGGTTGTTAGATCAAAAAAAATAATTGCAACCTATGACCTGTATCGAAAGATAATAAAGAATTCAATGCGATTTAACTTAGGGTATAAAATACCGAGTGTACTCTCAATTCAACCATCAATTATTACATTGAAGATGTCTCAATTCATCAAAAACGGAACTCAGAAGTTCGAAAAAATCAACTCGATTCAAACCAAAGATGTTATTGAGAGGGAGAAAAAATTTGGGGCTCATAATTATGACCCAATCCCGGTTGCTTTAACGAAAGGAAAAGGTAATTAATAAAAAAATTATTAATAAAAATTGATTCTATTTGTCGTTTAGGTGTTTTTGTATGGGACGTCGAAGGAAGGAAATATTACGATTTTCTTAGCGCTTATTCCGCGGTAAATCAAGGGCATTGTCACCCAAAAATAACGGAAGCTCTTAAAAAACAAGCTGATATCTTAACTTTAACTTCAAGGGCTTTTTTTACCGACGCTTTGGGCGAATACGCCGAGTTTATAGCAAAACTTTTCGGTTATAACAAAGTCCTCCCGATAAATAGCGGGGTTGAAGCGGGCGAAACCGCTTGCAAAATAGCCAGGAAATGGGGTTACTTAAAAAAAAATATTCCAAACGATCAAGCAAAAATTGTTTTTGCCGAAGGGAATTATTGGGGGAGAACGATGTCGGCGATTTCGTCATCGACCGATCCGACTTGTCGCGATTTTTATGGCCCTTTTATGCCTGGGTTTATCGTGATTCCTTACGATGATGAGGAAGCTTTAGAAGAAACTTTAAAGAATGATCCTAATATTTGTGCTTTTATGGTTGAGCCGATTCAAGGTGAAGCGGGGATTGTTGTACCTAAATCGGGGTATTTAAAGAAGGTTAGAGAGATTTGTACGAAATACAACGTTTTATGGATTGATGATGAGGTTCAAACTGGGTTGGGGCGAACTGGGAAATTATTGGCGGTTCATCACGAAAATGCTCGCCCGGATATTGTTTGTTTAGGAAAAGCTTTATCAGGGGGAATGATGGCTGTAAAAAAACTAATTTTTAATTAATAATTTTTATTAATTTATTCATTTTTAGATTTCTGCAGTTCTTGCAGATGACGAAACCATACTTTGCATTAAACCGGGCGAGCATGGCTCAACTTACGGAGGAAATCCTTTAGCATGCAAAGTTGCTACAGCTGCTTTAAAAGTGATTTTAGAAGAAAATCTATGCGAGAACGCAAAAAAATTAGGGAAAATTTTAATGGAGGACTTAAAAGAATTACCTAAAGATCTCGTTTGCGAGGTTAGAGGGAAAGGATTGATGTGTGCCATCGTTATAAACGAAAGTAAATCATCACAACAAATTTAAAACGAAAAAATTAAAAAAATCTCCTTTTAGAACTTGGATTTACAGCCACCGATGTTTGCATTAAGCTAAGAGACAACGGCCTCTTAGCTAAACCAACTCACGGAGACATCATCAGATTGGCACCACCTTTGGTGATGACGGAATCCCAATTAAAAGTTTGTACGAATATTTTATTAAAAACGATAAATTCGTTTAGAATTTAAATGTCAAGAAAATAAAGTATCGTTTCAAAACGTTTATTCATTTCGTATTTACCAAGTAAATGATCCTAAATAATTTACACTTATTGCAAAATGTAATTTGCGTTTTCTAGTGGTGACCTATTTGACTCGAACGTTTCAAGCACTTTAAAAGTGTTTTATCCTCATTGAAAGGCTCATGTTGAATTAAAAAGAAAAAATGTTAAGAAATTCGATATTAATAAGAAATATTTATAAAAATGGGTTAAGGTGTTTAACGACGAAAGAAATTATTGCGAGGGAAGATAAATTCGCTGCAGATAATTATGAGCCATTACCCGTGGCTTTGACAAAAGGAAAAGGTAATAAATAATGATAATTAAAAAAAATAAAACAATTTTTTAAAATTGTTTTATTTCAATAATTTTTTTTTGTTGAGTTGCGATCATTTTTATTAAAAACAACGATTTGTTGATATATTGAAAATAGTGAAGAATAAATAAATTATCGTGGGATTGTTATTAAAATAACAACTAAGATGAAATTTATATATTTTATTTTTCAGTTTTTACCGGTTTCGGCCTCACTGGCCATCCTCAGGAAACCATCTAATTACAATTTATTTAAAATTAAATTCTAAATAGATATTTTATATGTTACAATGTTAGGTAAATTTTTTTGGTAACTTACGTTATATCTTAAATCTATTCATGTTCAATGGTAGTTTTAACCAAGAAAAAAAAGTATATTGAAAAGAGAACGCATTTATTAAAGAAAATAATTAAGGTTGGGCCGACTATGATTTTGGCCGACCAACGACTATCCGACTATTCGGCCTTAAAAGGGCCGATTAATCGGCCATTGCCGATCATTCCAAAGTTCGGACGTGTTCGAATACTTTTGGAAGCGCTTATATGCTACATAAGCTTGTTGTAACTAGGGCTGGGAGATACTTTAAATAAGTTATTGAGTAGCGATACCTTCGTGGTATCGATACTATCCAAAATATCGAAGTATTGAAAGTATCGAACTATCAAAAGTATCGAAAATATCGAAAGCATCGAATTATTAGAAATAATAGTGCATAATAGCATATTTCTTATGTATTTTCTTCCTAGATTTTACTTTTGGATACTATACGTTATCTTAATGACGGCCAACATGTTGGCAGTGTGAGTATTTATAGCTCCAAAATCCTGCTCATCATTTGGAAGTCTGTTAACCTGCTAGGAACATGAGTTAGAACTGTTGCAAACACTGCACATTATCTTAACAACTGCTAACTTGTTGGCAGCTTGAGCTATTATGTCTCTACAGTCATGCTCATCAATTTGAAATTTGTCAACTTATTGGCAGTATGAATTATTACTATTTCAAACACGGTACACTATGAGTGCTTGTGTCTCCATAGTTCTGCTCGTCAGCTTGAAGTCTGCCAACTTATTGGCAGCGTGAGCTATTACTATTCCACAGACTATGTATTAAATAAATAAATAAATAAATAATCATTTATTATGCAAAGCGGAAAAAGTCTTTAACAATTTAGCAACAATACATAAACTAAATACAAGTTATTAAACAAAAATAAAGAAAACTATTACTTATACGCCTCGCACAATCACCGGGCAACAATTCAGGAACAAAGACCTGATCTTCCATTGTCTCCCTGACACAAATGAAAGAGAAAAAAAAGTATACAAACAAAAAGATTTAATAATACTAAATAATAAAACTAATTCTAATTCACATTAATTCACAATCAAATAATATTAATATTTATAATATTAATCGACTATCAAATACAAATTAAAAAAAAAAAAGAAAAATGCGCATATCTAATTTATAAAAACTTAATATAATGATATAAGAACTAAATGAAGCCAAAAATAAAAAGAAATGTAAAACCAAAAATCAAAAATGAAAAATGCCAGACCGCCAAATAACCAACCAGTGCTACCACCTAAGAGCATCGCCCAACACATTCAAATATCGCCCCTGAATAATAATCAAACTTTGACTCTCGAGCAACCCTGTATAAAGTCTCCTTCGAAACCGTGCCGCATCCGCGATCCTAAGGTCAACAGGCAACTCATTGTATGATTTGTATATATGGTCGGAGATTGAACGTTTAAACATTGAAGTTCTGTGATACGGGGGGTAAATATCGTATCTTCCTCTGGTATCACGACTCCTTACCAAAGAATTGAAACGAATTTTATTAAATAAATACTCAGGAATTTCAGAGTTAATTAATTTTTTATAAAATAACAGAGTGTGAAGCTGTCTTCTATTACCCATTGACAACCACCCCGCCTCAGTTAGTTTATAAGTTATGGAATCGTATTTACGAATATTATAAATAAATCTTAAACAGTTATTTTGAACCACTTGAATGCGTTTAGCGTCGAGAGCACTAATCGCAGGATGATAGACTGGAACTAAGTAATTAAAATGTGATAACACAAGTGCTTCACAAAGTCTCGTCCTCAAGCGAGTAGGAAGACACGATCGGTGAGGATATATCATCCGCAAGCCCATGTATGCATTTTTTATATACCGGCTAATTTGAGTAACATATCTAAAGTCATTTCACAAAGAAAGACCCAAACTCTTAGCCTCGTCGACAAAGGGGAGGGTACATCCATCTATGTTAATATTTATTAGATTTTTCAACTCCGCACAGACACGCCGATTACCGAACAGCACAACCGCAGATTTGGCTGGATTTAACTTCAACTGATGCATATTTGATGTTGCCCACAGGGTGTGAAGGTCAAGATTGATTCTCTCTTGAGCAGCAATATATTCCTCAGGTTTAAAAGAATAAAACAGCTGGGTATCATCGGCATACATATGAAACTTATTGAACTTAATGCCTTTAAAAATAAGTAAAGTGTATAAGGTATACAAGAGTGGCGCGACTATTGAACCCTGTGGGACACCATGCTCTACCGGCCTAGGAGCAGACAACATATTATCAATTTGAACAGCTTGGCAACGACCAGATAGGTAACTACCAAGGAGTTGTCGTCCAGACTCACTCAGACCAAAGTATTTTAAAATTTTTAACAACGTTAAGTGGTTAACCGTATCAAACGCCTTACTGTAATCAACAGCGTCATTATTGTAATATCGCCCCTGTCTGTAGCCTCCATAATGTCGTCCGTAACAGCCAACATCGCCGTGGTACAACTGTGTCCTTCCCTGAATCCAGACTGAGTAGGTGGAAGGATATCATATAGATTGGCAAATTGTGACAGTTGAAACTGAATCACCCTCTCAAAGACCTTACAAAGAAATGGGAGGATGCTAACAGACCTGAGGTCATTAAAAGACAGAGGTTTTGAATTTTTAGGTATTGGTTTGACTATTGCAAATTTCCAACAATCTGGGACCGTGCTCTCTATCAAGCATGAGTTGATAATATGTGTAATATAGGGCAACACCGTAGGGCAACACAGCTTTATCATTTGGGAACTCAACCCGTCAGAACCTGCAGAAGATGATTTCGAATTATAGATAATATCTTTTATAGCGTCAGCGGTAACAGGTAAAAATTCATAGTTTCTGTCTGGAAAAGGAGAACAATCATACGCGTCCCCATCATACCCAACATTGCAAAAACTGTTTGCCACATCCGCTACCCCATCAACGAAAAAGTTGTTAAGCTCAGAGACCTGCTTTAGACAGCAAGGCAAGTCAACGTGCTTCCTCCGTTTTACGTTCAAAGACTCGAGACGACGCCAAACGTTTTTATTGTTAACGCCATTAGTTACAAATTCAAAGTATGCTCGCTTTTCAGCTGTTACCGTGCGGGAAGTCAAATTTCGCAAATCCTTATAATACTCCCAGGTACCGCTACTACCAGTTCGTTTGAATCTTTTTTTAGCATCGTCTCGAAGTCTCATCATTAATTTTAAATTTTCAGTTAACCAAGGAGGATTAATTTTAGAGAAACTACACTTTTTTATGGGTGCATGTTGGTCGAACAGAGATAAGATTTTACGATTAAAATAATTCACCTTTTCATTAACACAATTTATTCTCAATATGGAATCAAAAGGAATAAGATTCAGGTCACTAGTAAACCGTTCTAGATTAATATTTGCAATGCTACGGAGGTAACGGACAGTTGGCACAACACGAGTCGCACGCACTGCAAGCTCGCAGAAGACGACATCGTGGTTTGAAAAGGCACAATCAACCACACCCGAAGAGAGAACCAAGGACGCATCAAATGATATAATAAGATCTAAAAGTGTAGCGGACAATGCGGTTGTTCTGGTCGGACAATCAATCAGTTGGGTTGCTTCCCACGAGTTCAGGAAACAAAACAATCGCAGCGTATCTGAGCTTCCAGAGTTGAGCACATTAATGTTAAAGTCTCCAAAACAGAGAATTCGATCAGTCAGGAGCAGGCAGTTCGCAATCGTGTCATCCAACTCACCCAAAAACAAAGAACAATCGGCATAACCCGGTCTGTAGGCAACTCCCACCGCAATATCACCGCCACGCAGATGCAGCATTATCTTATACTGCCAACTTGCTGATAGCACGAGCTATTACTGTTCCACAGACTATATATTATTTTATCAATTATCAACTTGTTGGCAGCATGAGCTTTTATGTCTCTATAGTCCTTCTCATCAGACTTGTTGGCAGCATGAACTATCACTTATGAAATAAGAGAAACTATTCGGCTCAAGGAAAGTGCGCTTAGGAAATACAGAATGTATCGAACTGCTTACTACTTGGATAGTTTCAAGTACAACCATCAGTAAAGCCATGATAAGTGCCACAAACTGTGTACAAACTGCACTTAAATAGTTGTGAAACTGCAATCCGTAATGACCCGAAAAGTTTTTGGGGGTACGTACAGTCGAGGAAGGGTACGTCTCGCATACCTGGCGCTATGAAGTACCGGGATCTCGAGTTTACTACAGGTTCGTCGATTGTGGATATGTTTGCCGAATATTTCGGTCAAGTCTATACTGTTTCTGACCCTTGTAATGTACCTATTTCCGGTTTGTCAGTGGAACGGACACTCCGAATCGATGGTTTCACGCAGGATGATATTCGCTCAGCACTAAAGCTTTCAAAAAATAAACTTACTGCAGGTATCGACGGTATACCTAGCTTCCTTTTGAGAGACTGCGCTGCTATTTTTGATGTTCCTTTGCTCCATATTTACAACATGATTCTTAAGTACTCTGTAATGCCTGCGCAACTGTCGCGCAATTGTCCCGTTCATAAGAAAGATGATGCCAACAATATCGAAAATTATCGACCCATTTCCTTATTATGCAATTTCTCGAAGATATTTGAATCAATCTTATATAGATATATCTATACCTACGTGAAGCCTTATATAGTACCCTTTCAACATGGTTTCGTGAGAAACCGTTCTACGGTATCGAACTTGGCGTGCTTTACGCAGTATCTATGCGATGTTCTTGACGATAGAGGTCAAGTTGATGTTATCTACTTAGATTTCCAAAAGGCATTTGACCAACTTGACCATTACGCACTTTTATCCAAACTCAGTTTGATTGGCTTTAGTGATCAATTGACCGCACTTATGGAGTCTTATCTTCGCGGAAGAGAGCAGCGCGTTAGATACGCCAACTGCACATTACAGTCTATTCGACGTCGGGAGTGCATCAGGGATCGAACCTCGGACCGCTTCTCTTTCTCATTTTCATCAATGACATCACGGACGACATTCATTGTGAGAAATGCTGTTTGCAGATGACATGAAGATTTTCACTTCGGTTCAGTGTCGTTGAGTGGTGTGTGAGTAACCGTTTGAGCCTAAATGTGTCTAAGTGCGCCGTCATGTCTTACACCAGAAGTTCTTTGATATCCTGCGAATACTATATTGGCGATGTTCACTTGCGTTGAACGAGTACTATCATAGACTTAGGAGTAACCTTTGATTCTAAGCTAACATTTGTAAATCATATTTCTGATCTTTGCACTAAATGCTACCGAACGTACGGATTTATTTATCGCAATTGTAAAGAATTTTCGACCGTAGGGCTTCGTACTGTCTTGTCTCTTCTACGTCTTGAGTATGCCGCTTTGATTTAGCAACCTTAGTTTAACACTCATATTAATTCCGTAGAGCGCATAAAAAGATTATATTTAAAATTTTTGTCATATCGTATTGATGCAACTTACCCGCCTAGAGGTATTGATTACCGCTCATTACTGAACCGATTTGCTATGGTGTCTCTATCTACACGTAGAGTAATGACCGCTGTCAAATTTTATATGGATTGTTGCATGGTAGTATTGATTGCTCGCAGATTCTGTGTAACATTAATTTTAACGTGCCCAGATTAAATAATAGGTCTACGAGTGTGTTCTATTGTAATTTTAACAAAACAACGGTGGGTCAGTGTGCGCCTGTGACACTGATGTGTAACTTTTTTAATCAAATTTCTGATGAATGCGCTATTTTTTTTTGATTCTTGGTCGTTTCTGGATGATCGACTTGTCAACCAATTTGAGACTTGACAGACCAGTTTGTGGTCTATATCCATTTCTTTTTGTTTCATTTGATACCGTTCAACCTTAATTTAAGTTATTAATTTTGTTTTCCTGTAATTGGGTGTGGAACCTGTTGGAAATAAATATACATTATTATTATTACTTTACCACAGACTATATGTTATCTTAATGACTGCCGACTTGACTGAACGTGAGCTTCCACCGAGAGTTGCTATTATACGTCTTTTAAACAGTTCCCGTGCGGTTGTTAAGCAATGTGAAGAAATTTTATTAGACAAATCGTCTCAAAATAATGTGCTCTACATCGCTATATACCTCTAATCTGTAATAACCACTGTACATTATCTTAAAGACTACCTTATTGGCAGCGTGACCTATTATGTCTTCAGAATCATTTTTGGAAATTTAAGGTCTGCCAACTTGTTGGCAGCATGAGCTGTTATATTTTCAAAGTCCTGCTCATCACTTTGAAGTCTTCAAACTTGTTAACAGCATAAGCTATTACCATTCCACAGACTATATATTATTTTCACTTTTAAGCTATTATTATTCCAAACACTATACATTATCTTAAAGACTTATGTCTCCAAAGTCCTGCTTCTCAGTTTGAAGTCTACCAACTTGATGACACCATGAGTTATTCCTGTTCTAAACACTGTATACTATCTTAAAGACTGCTGAGAGCTGTTATATCTCCAAAGGCCTGTTCATCAGCTTAAAGTCTGCAAACTTGTTGATAGCATGAGTTAATTCTATTTCATAGACTATATATTATTTGAAGGACTGCCAACTTGTTGACAGGGTGAGCTATTATGTCTCCAAAATTTTGCTCATCAGTTTGAAGTCTGCTAACTTATTCATAACATGAACTATTCCAAATATTGTACATTATCTTAAAGACTTCATATATCATGAGCTATTATGCCTTGAAGCAAGACTACATGAGTGATCTTACATGAGTAAGATCATCACTTTGTAGTCTGCTAACTTGTTTACAGTTAGTTTATTCGAACAGAGGATTACGTATTAATTTATAAAAAAAATTATGATTTCTTATGGACAATTAATTGCGAACTAGCAGCGTATTTTGCCACAGCTTGAACAGAAGAATTAAAAAATAAAATGAAGGATGAGAGATGATCACATCTGATCACTATAGGATATTAATTTGTACGAAAATGTCTTTCTGCATCTCCTCTCATTGTCTCAGTACGTCTCTCTTTACTTCGTGTAATAGGTTGCTTATAAAATAAATTTTTCGTTGAATTACATGTTGTAGAGAACGTATGCTAATATTAAACCTATCAGCTGCATCTCGGAGAGAAGCAGTCCAATGCCTAGTTAATCACAGAAATGTTAGTATGTGCTGTTTTTCCATTAATTTTCCATTTCTCTTTAGTAGCTACTAGGACTGGGCGGTAGCATAAATAAGATATAGAGTATTAATCCCTTTGTGGTAGCGATACTATTCAAAGTATCGAAAGTATCAAATTATTGGAAATAATTTTTTAATAATAAAATAAAGTATATAATAAGCACATTTTTTATGTATTTTCCTTCGTAGATTTTAATTTTGGGGTTAAAGTGGTGGATATAATAAAGACAAAATAAAAGAGAAATAAATTCCGCACTTCAACTCTTATTAAGAACATATGGATTCAATATGTTCTTAATAATTTTCCTTGATTATCGTACTCATCGCGAAAAAAGAAGAATATACGTATAATTTTGAGTTATTAATTGTAACAGGAATTAAAATAATAAGGAATAACCACATATTGACTGTCATCTTCAAAGTGTATTAGTTCTCTTAAAGTACTTTAGGACAGATCTTGATCTGATGTATATCGATCTTAAATATACAGTAATCTCAATTTCCTGTATACATAAAATAAGTTGCAATACTTCCACACTTTCGATATTTCAATACTTTTCATACTTCGATACCGATACTTTGCTGGTAACGAATATCGATACTATCGCCAATATGTTACCATCGCCATTGCCGCCGATACCATCGCCATTGCCAATATTTATAAACAAATAGACCACTCTGAGAGGTGTATTTCAATTTATTTGAACAAATATTATTTTACAATATTCAACAGGTATTGTTAAATCTCAACATGTTATCAAAATTACATCAATATGTTTAAGTGAGTTCATCGCTACACTCAAATCAGTTAAGAATATCAAGATATGATCAACGTTGTGCCAATCCACATTAATTAAATTGTTAAATCACCCTAAGAGTTGTAATCCTTCCTCTCACTTTGTACTTAACGCAATTTTGTATAAACGGCATTATTTTTGTATAAAGGAATCAGTTATCTATCAAATTGATCTCATATAAAACTTAGATTAATGTGTCAGCACCGTGTCAGTTCCGTATCAATTCAGTATTAGTGTGTTTTCAGCGATGCATGTCTGCGCATTCCGTGAATATAATATACATCAGGGTATGATTTCTTGATAGGTTTAAAATGACGACGGAATTTTATTTACTATTACAATCATGCCGTATTCACTCCTGACTGAAGTGGGCAACCTGCGTTTAATTCTGGATGCTGTCACTTATAGCGGTGGTTTTCATTACAAAACTATTTTTGAAGTCAGAATTGTCAATTTGACCGATTTAATACAGCAATATTTTTGATTGTGTTGTATTGTGTAGAGTCGTGTACGGAAGAAAAGTCGGAAAGAATAAGGCTACAACCCTGGGGTGCCAACACCTGGAGCGGCGTTTGTTTTTGCAATGAAATGCATGGTGTTCCCATCATACAATGTCCCTTCGGACCTTTTCTTTGGCATTAAATTTTGTATGAAGGGGGGCACTTGTTTCGTTCACCTAACCCTGGGACGCCGGTTTGGGTTGAGTTGGGTTTAGCTGTGCATATGAAAACATTTTTTTAACACATTCCGAACCGTGTGTGCCACATGGTGTACACGAATAATGTAATACACGAATTTTTTGCATAATATTATTTATTAAATTATAATTTCTATTATATTTACTAAACAATCATGGATTTATTTATTAATTTTGTAAGAAAAAATTAATTTTATCATATAATTTATTTTTTCAAGGTTTACATATAAAAAATCAAAAAATTACAAAACTGTAGTAACGACAAAAGGTTTCTTAGCATAATTTATGCTTTGTTTGAAAACATTCCAAGCAATGGAACGCGCTGCAGTTTGAACATTTTGTATTTACTCTTTTGCATGAATTTCTTGCGTGCGCTGTGTTGTGACGTTTTACTAATGTTTTATAACATAGGACACAACGGCGGCGTGTTGTACGCTTGGGACCTAAAATAATTATAATATACATATATTATTAGAGCTGTATGTAATAATATCTAATTCTTCTACCTGGCACTTCAACAAGTTTGTGATTACCACCACATGATAATCGAGGTCGAACGCTCTTCTAATAAAAATGCTTCAATTATTTGGCATTTGAATTCGGTAATAGAAATATGACCTTTCACTTTACAATACAACTTCCACGCATTCACTAATGTTGTTTGAGTGATGAGATGGAAGAATAAGCGTAGATACCATTTTGTCGTCTTTCGCACAAATGGAGTATATGCACTCATCTGATCCGATACATCAACATACCCTTTGATTTTGTTATAATCACAAATAACTTCAGGTTTTTGTGAAGATAAAATTGCATCAGTATGCATTGTCGAAAGCATCAGTACATCTCTTTTATCTTTATATTTCATAACTGTGATACCTGACCTATTTTGGCGCGCAATTAGTTCTTTCCGACATAATTTTTTGGTAATGACTTCTTTGGGTAGTCCTACCTTATTTTTTCTCAAAGTGCCCAACAGATGAGTTCTTTTTTTGAGCAATTTGTTGGCTAATGGAAGGGATGTGTAGAAATTGTCCGTACATAATTTCCTTCCAGATTCAAGAAAATCTTTCATTAGCTCTAAAACGATTTCCATAATTGATACGCTCTTATTACGGTTCTTTCCGGCATATACAATAAATTTATATCCACACTTTCGTCTATGCAGACGTACTCTCCAGGTTTGTATACTTCCGAAAATATTTTGTTCAAAATTTTGATAACGGGATCGATTTTATATAATCTATTTGAGCGGTCTGCTGTGTTATTATCAGCAAAGTGTAAGTTGTTCAAGATTTGAACAAATCTATTTCTGCTGATGTAATTCGCAGCAAATGATTTACTAAATACAACTCGACTTGACCAATAGTCTTTGAGATGAGGTCTCTTTTCAATCCCCATGTGAAAGCAGATTCCCAAAACCTTTAGAAATTCAGTTTCATCAACTTCAATCCATGATGACTGTTTGCACCCACCATACTTGTTTGTTTCGCACAAAATTAAATTTAGCAGATCATCGCTCAAAAATTTGCAATAGAACTGCGCCGGTGTTGTAAAGGCATAGACACGATTGTCTTGTATGCCATAATTATCATCAAAAACAAAATGTTTTTGTATCGACGTCCTCCCATGGCCAGACCATTCGGATTCAGCAGTTTCTTCTAAATATGAACACATATATTTTGAAATTACGTACAAAATCACAATCAATTTTACTTTGATTACCGTTATCTTCATCGACAGAATTTTCACTCTCTGAATCTTGTACGGTTCGAACAACAGCTTCATCGTTTTCGTCCGATGAAGCTGTTGGCGGAATCGTAGATTCGTTAATGTCTAGTCTACATCATCGTCACTCTCTACTAAAAGCGTCAAACTCCATTTATCGCTAAAACAAACAATTTTGTGGTTATAAGAGTAGTTTCTATTCCCGACCTGCGGACTATAAGGAATTGTAATTGATAAAACTTACCTTTGAAAAACACTAAATCCCTTTCAAAATAAATTTATTTTAGAATTATAACAAAACATCATAAATTGTGGAAACAATCACTAAAGCGCCACCCTTACGTTTGAACAATCAAACCAAATCAAACTTATAAACTAAGGTCATCGATGTCATTTATTTCGATGTCAAACAATAATCGTAATAATAATAATAAAATAAGCAATGACATAAAAACAAAATTCTCGTCAAAATTATCGTACTCATCGCGAAAAAAACAGGAATATACGTAAAATTTCGAGTTATTAATTGTAACAGGAATTGAAATAATAAGGAATAACCACAGTATTGACCGTCATCTTCAAAGTATATTAGCTCTCTTAATGTACTTTAGGACAGATCTTGATCTTAATTATACTGTAATCTCAATTTCCTGTATACATAAAACAAGTTGCAATACTTCCACACTTTCGATATTTCAATACTTTTCATACTTCGATACCATCGCCAAGTATCGACACTTTGCATTGTATGATGTCGAGATGTACAGAGTGTTAAATAATTATGTACCCAAAATTCACAGGATTGGTATTGGACGCGACGAAAATTTCTGTTATTTAGTAGTATTATATTATTATATAAACGATAATTCTGTTTCCTAGAACTATTCGAAACATAAAGGCACTAAAAAATCACAACAATAACATTCGATTGATCAGGTATCAACATCTGGTTACAGTCTAGTTACTAATCTAGAAATACCGATTCTGCCACTAAACATTGAGATACGCACCTCAACTGAGACTCATGTGGGTCACGATAATTACATAACGGTTTTTATATTCGGTTTTTCTTTCGTAATACAGATATTTGTGGTAAAGTGTTATTTTTATGGAGCTGAGAAAGAAATTGCGTGTATGGGTACTTTAAAGTACACCCACATTCAAAAATTAATCATTTTTCACTATGTAATAAATAAATACATAACATTATTCTTATTTTATTTTTCGTTGGTATATTTTTTGCAGCATTTAAGTGGCCGAATAGTCGGCTCTTCCGATTAATCGCCGATTAATCGGTACAACCCTAAAAATAATACATATAGGTGATCAATAATAAAACTCTCTTCTCTGCGTTATTTTTAATTTAATTTACTTGGTACTAGTTTCGATTAAATAATAGTCATCCTCAGCCAAATCTATAATGGTATGTGAAAATAAAATAGAGACAAAACAACCCGTTACAAAAACTTACAGTCTAAAAATCTATTTGTATGTGTTGTAATAGTTTCATCGAAAACTCACTTAAAATTATTATCATTATTATCAAAAACAGGATAAAAACACTATTAAATAATTACCGTAACCTACATCACGTTGTAATGTTGGTTATCTATCTCAATGTGTAGTGGTAACGGCGATATTTTTAAATTAGTAACCATATTTTAACCAGATGTTGACAGCAGATCGAACCTTATTAGGTTATTATTGTCGCGATTGTCGTATGCTTTGTGTGTTTCCGGATTTTCTTTATTCTTTAACCATTTTTTAATAAATAAATAACCACTTCTTTCATATTTATTTCAACATATCACTGAATGTTTATTTTTGATTCTAGATAGCGAAATTACACAGAAATCATTCGAGCATGCAATAGAATATCGCAATCTTTTATCAAACAAGATTTCTTCGAAAACTGTGTTTTTTAAACTTTATAAATTAACAAATCTGCGAAAAGAAATAATGTTATTCAGAATGTATGTCATATTTTGTTAATTGACTGTTTAAAAAAAGATTTTAATTTTGCATTTAAACGTGAAATCAAATGACATCCATTAAAAGTGTTAATCATGTTGTGTTTACAATTTGTCCATGACAATACTACCAAATTCTTTGATTGTCGTAGTTTTTTACGACATTTGAACAAAAGAAGATCATTTTTACAGTCGTTAATTGCTATACAAAAGTCAACTTTTAATAGCATTTTCTAAAAAAATTATTTCAAATAATAGGAATATTCGTCGCGTTGCAATAGCAATACTGTGATATTGGTTGCCTAGATTTCGGGTACGATAATTAGTTAACACACTGTACACAAAAACAAGTTTCTTTATTAAACGACACAATACAATACAGGAAATTTTCGAAAGTGAGGTTAAAAATGTGGCGAATTGAACAAGTCAACTGGACGTTGGATACCTGTTTATATACGTTAAATACGAATATAGCTTCTTACCCTCAACATCTAATTGATCGTTAATAAGATTGACAAGGGGGTTGTTTTTACGTTTTTCAATTTCGTATTTCTCGATGAGATCTAGTCATTTACCTTTTTCACACATGTATGTAAGGATGCGAGAGAGTGCGCGAATAAACGCGCACCACACTTAGGCCCCATTGGGCCCCTTGTGAAGCTCCTCACTCTACCTCTGTTCACATCAACCAGCCTAAGGTTTTACCGAAGGCCAGGACATCACTTAGAGGGAGGTTCCTGATATCATTTGTGGACGGCCACTTCTCCCCGAGTAACCTCTTTTTGAGGTCGGTTAAGGAGGGGCAGTCACACAAAATGTGAATTACCGTCTCATCGTCCTGTTCACAGGCCCGACAGAGAGGAGAATTAGCAATCCTCAAGTTATGAAGATGCTGTTTACCTTACAGCGTCCCGTAAGGAGACCTGTAGCGAAATGTGAGGGTGGTTTTGCCCAACCCAATGAAATACTGAGCTGTTTTCTTAGAAGGATATTTTAACAATTCCTTGGCTTGATAACAGCCCGGATTATTTTCCACGCATTTAAAAATTTCTTGTGGGTAATGTACTTAATCATATCAATATGAGTAGTTAAGGCAGGGATGACAATCGGCTCGGGGCCCCAAAAACATCTTCCAGCTGCCCTTTTGGCTAAACTGTCTGCATTCTTGTTGCCCGCTGAGCCATTGTGTCCCTTAATCCATTGAATGGAGACTCGATTGTGGGTCGAGACCTCCTCCAGTGCTAAGTGGCAATCCATTACTAGGGCAGACGTTATCACAACGTTGCTTAGAGCTAAAATAGATTGTTTACTGTCTGTAAATATAGTGATTTACCCCGACTGTTGGTGTTAACAATGTAATCAGCGGCGAGTTTAATAGCAGTCAGTTCTGCTTGAATGACGGTGGTGAAATTACCTAAGGGTTTTGAGAAGCGAATCCTAGGGTTGTGGGAGAACACCCCCGCGCCAGACCCATACCGTCTTTTTGAACCATCAGTGTAGATTTTCAAGTTGTTGTGGAACTGATTTTGGTGAGGTACTTTCTAGAGAAGATGAATTTGGCCGGTATATTATCCGCTTTAACTCCAGTAGGGGTGAGTCCTCGACTGCTTCCCTCCAGACTTCCACCTTTTTGGTAGCTACTGATTGTAGTCTTTTCTAGGTTACCAGTGCCACCTCTTGTATGTAGAGATGTAGAGGTGGCAGGTTTAACATGACTTCGATACGCAAGTCTCTGTATTCTATCGAGTGCTACAATGGTGGTGATTTTTGATGTTCTATTCCACCACATCACAGCACCATCAGTTAGCATGGGTCGAATTACGGCAGTGTAGATCCAAAGGGCTACTCGGGGGGACAACCCCCATGTCCTCCCGACAGCCCTTGGGCATTGGCCAAATGCAACGCATGCTTTATTTACTCTATAATCTAGGTGGGTTTTCCACGTTAACCTACTATCCATAATTAAGCCTAAATACTTAACCTCGGTGGAAAGTTGAAGTGGAGTGTTCGCAAGCATTGGTAGATTAAATCCGTCTAAGCTGCGTGAGCGTGTAAAAATTACCATCTCGGTCTTCTTAGGATTGACAGAGAAAGTTTGTTTGTTACACCAGGTCTCAAATATGTTGAGTGCTACCTGTATCCTTTCAGAGAGTACATTTATGTGTTTCCCCCTGACGAGGATGGTCAGGTCGTCAGCGTAGCCAACGTTTTTAAAGCGGGCTAGTTTTAATCGTTAAGAGGCTGCCTAGTGTAAGGTTCATGTCAGGAACATTGTGCTCAACCAAGGCCTCGTATATTCCTGAGAAGAGAAGGTGGTTCGATCGAAGGCTTCTTCAACGTCGATGAATAAACTAACTTAAAAGTAACTTAAAACCCCTTTCCTCGTCTTCTCTGGAACCGCCGTTAGGCATTTCTTCAGAGTTGATCTCTTCACGCGCTCTCTTACGACCTTCACCCTCCTAACTTCTCCTTCCACTCACAGGTGCATTCAAAGAAAAAAATAAAAAACATTATATCACTTTTTGTCTAATCACTATACCAATTTCATACCTGAATGGGGGGATCGTTCCTCCCCTCGGAGGACCTCTTCCGTAGTACCATTCCCTCATACTTATGTAACCTCACATCTTATCCACTCCTTCCTTGGTTCGCATTTGCTTGATCGTTGATATAAAAAGAAATACTACTCCAACTTTTTGAAATTCACGCTTCTCTTCTTTTCTTCTCTCCTTTATTTCCTTTTCGGCCTGGTTCTTCTCCTTCATTATCTTCCTCAGGAAGCCCATCAACATCTCAGCCGTTTCTTTCTCGCTCATCAGTATTTGTGATACGGTGTTTTTGTCTATCCTAGTTCCAATCTCTGTTTCGATCATCTTTCTTTCCCTCTCGAATCTTTCACACTCAAACACGGTATGCTCCGGGGGTCTATTTCTGCACAGCCAAACCAGCACATATCGGATTCTATTTTTTTACATTTTTTTAGGTAGCTTCCAAAGCAAACGTGTCCCGTTATCGCCTGCGTTGTATAATAATCTGTTGGCGGACCTTTTTCCTGCCTCTCAGCAACGTTCTTTATGAACACACTACTCCATCCTTTGTAGCTTTCCCACCTTTTTTGACATTTCTCCATCATTTCTGAATACGTCTCTCTTCTTTTCTCCCCTTTACTCCTCCAATTGCTATCTCTTTCCTCAATCATTAAATCCAAAGGTGGGCACCACGCAAGCACCCCAACCGCTTCTGTTGCTACCGTTCTATATGCTGATGTTATAGCTATGGCATACTTGCGTTCTATATTACGGATCATTCTTCTGCATTTTTTATATCTTAATCCTATTTCAAACGCAGGAGCTGCGTAAAGAATCACCGAACTGATTGTCGATGCTAGAGTCTGCTGCATGCTGCATGCGGGCTGCCTTTTCTGAGATTGTTGTTATATGTGACGTCATTTTGAGATCTTTGTCTAATGTCACTCCAAGATATTTCGCCGATTTCTCACTGGTGATCTCTGTTACGTCTACTTTTATAGTGACTTTATTGAACTTTCTTCGTCCCTCAAGAATTACAATTTCCGTTTTAGAGTCTTCCATTTTCAGCCCCATTTCTTGTAGATATTCTGCTATTCTTTTTATTGCATATTCTGCTTTATCCTTTGTTATTTCTGGTGTTCTACCCTCCACTACCACTGCGAGGTCATCTGCATATCCATACATCTGTACCCCCTCTTCTTGTCTTAACTCAAGAATTCTATTATAATATAAATTCCACAATGTACCTCCCACGACAGAGCCTTGCGGGACTCCACAGCTCATCTATCTCCGTTCACCATTAGGCAGTAGTATCGTCCTCTGTGATAAGTATGTATTGATCAGACTTCTTATCGGTGTCGTAACTCTTACTTCTCTTAAAGTCTCTCTTACTTCTCTCCAGGGGACAGAATTATTCGCGTTTTTTACATCAATCAATATAATCACACTATATCCTCTGTGTGTTAGAGATATCTTTTTCCTCTCTCTCACCCTTTCTATCACTGCCATCACAATGTACCTCCCTCCCTCCGTCCACCGTCCCTCTTCCTTTTCTATACGCAAACTGGTAGTCACTAATCGCGCCGTTGTCTTCAAGCTGTTCCACTAATCTTTTGTTCATTAATCTCTCTAAAAGTTTTCCTACTACGCTTAGTAGGCACAACGGCCGATATGACTGCGTCTTTCCTGCTTTCATAGGTTTTTCTATTAGTAGCAATTTCGCTTCTTTCCATATCTCTGGGAAGTATCCATTCGCTAGACAGTCATTAAACACCTGTAGGAATGTATCCGCGTCTGCTGCAACGCACGCCTTTAATATTTCGTTTGTTATTTTATCACTTTCTGGGGCCTTTCTCGGCTTCAGCTGTCCGATTGCTGTCATTATCTCGTCTATATCAAATGGTTCGTCTTTTTTTAGAATTGATAACGGTTGTTCTACTTTATTTAATTCTTCTACTACTACGGGGAAAAGTGTATCATATTGTTTATTTATTGTTTCTTCATCCAGTTGTCCAATGCTTCGAGTGCCTAGTCTCTTTGTTAGAATTTGATACGCTGTGCCCCATTCGTTTAGTTCCAATTCATTACACAGATCTTTCCATTTTGTTTCTTTTGATCTCTTAATCTTCACTGATAGGTCTTTCTTTGCTTTCTTGTATCGCTCTTTTCTCTCTCTGTTTTCATCTCCGTCTGCTTTTTCTCTATTTCCCCTTTGCATCTCTCTTCTTCTTTTTACACATTCCCCTCTTGCTTCTGCTATTTCTTTCGTCCACCAGTATTTTGGTTTCCTTTCATTATTCCCTCCACTCCTACTTTTAAAAGTTTTATTACAGGCATCGCTTATATTCTTTCAATGAGAGACTCCGGTGTTAAGTCTTTATGAGGGTAATTCTTAAATTTCTCCTTTAGGGTACTTATTTTGTCGGTTGTAATCTTCCAGCCCGTATTTTCATCTTTTCCCTTTTCCATATTTTTATTATTTTTCTCAACGGAAAAGTATATCAAGACGTGATCGCTCAACATCTTCACATCCTCTCTCACTACCCAGTTCAGTACGGAATCTAGCATTTTTTCTGTTGTAATCGTTAAATCAATTACAGAGGATCCTCTTGGGCCTCTAAATGTTGTTAATCCTGTCGTATTTAATATTACCAACTTATTTTTGCTGCCCATTCCTCCAGTATTTGTCCTCTCCGGTGGCATACACACATTCACGGTCCACATAGTCGTTGATGAAATCAACCACAGTGCTGAGAGCCGTCAGCGTTGACTTACCCTGTGTGTAGGCATATTGATCAGAGTCCAGTGGTCTGATGATCAGGCAGTGGTCTCTGATATATCTGTCACACAGTCTCTCCAACGCTTTTAGAAGAAAGGAGGAGAGGTTGATAGGTCTGTAAGAAGTAGTCCTGCTTGCCCGGTTTCGGTATGAAGTTAACTGTGACATCACGCCAAATCCTTGGCAAGTAGCGTGTCGCCAGGCAACCCTAGAATATTCTCTTTAGGTGCGGTAGGATCCATTCCAGACCCATTGTAATAGGGCCGGTGCGATCCCATCCGGTCCTGGAGTTTTGAACGGAGCGAAAAAATTTACGGCCCACCTTATTTTTTCTTCCTCGCAGATGAGTTTGGCCAGACTCCAATCATCCGCTGCCGGTAGATGGTTTAACTCTGGTTGGACAGTGATGGAGTTGTCAGAACCTGAGAAATGAACAGACATTAAGAGCTGTAAACTTTCTAGAAGGTTGTCGGTGTAAGAACCGTCATCCCTCTTCAACAAGCCGATACGTTTGTCTGGTTCAGAAGCGAGTACCTTCTTCAAACGAGATACCTCGGTGAGGGAGTTAACCTCCTCTCCGCTTTCTTCAACTCTTACAGCTTACAATAACACATATGCAATAACTTAATATGATCATAATCTATAACATGTTTGGTTCTGCGTTATGTTGATAGATGCTAGAAGAGCTTCTTAATTTGTGTTTAGCTATGCGTTTTCTTAACGTCCGTCCGGTTTGGCCAACATATAAACTATTACAGTCCCTGCATGAGATCGAATATACTCCACTTTTCTCCAGTACAGAATGTTTTTGTTTGTAATTTACCAGAAGATTAAAAGTTTGATTCTTATTATTATATGACGGTGTTATTTTTATATTTGTTAAGGATATGTGTAATATTCAGGTTAAATTTATTGTATGGTAAAGAGATATATTTTGTTTCAATTTTTGTTTTTGTAAACAATGGATCCTATTTAATTACATTTTTATGTATTATGGAGTGAATGTGAGAAAGTGGATTGCCATTTGCTGTTGCAAGATCATAAAGAAAAGTGATTTCTTTAAGTTTGAAATCACAGTTTATAGGATACTTAATTAGACGATAGACATAACTTTGAAATGATAATAATTTCTGTGATAGTGGATGGTGAGACTTAAAAGGGATGATGGTATTCAAAGATGTAGGCTTTCGAAAAATGTCCATTTTTAAACGGTTTTGGATTTTGCTAATGGATACATCTAGGAAGTTTATTCTTGAGTTCTCTTCAAATTCTATTGTGAACTTCAGTTTCTTTAGGTATATTTAGGTTTAAAGTTGACATTACGAAAGATCTGCAACATAAAATGAGCCAATTTTGATGTTGGTAAGGCGTTGTGTTATTGTGTTTATGAAGTTTTATCATCGCATATAATTGTGGAATTGAGGGGTTCATAGCGATCAGGTTGTATGTTGAAAATCCCAGCTCTTTAATGGTGTCAAAACATTCTTTGATAATGTTTCTAGTTTTAGTTATTATGGAGTTCAGAGGGTTTGATTTAATGGTGATGAAGTTGTTTTCATCCATTCACTTAATGCTTGAGGGTAGCGTTATTCAGCTATCTAATACGGTTAGAAACCTTGGGGTGGTGATGGACTCCACAATGTCCTGGAAACCTCAAATTCAATCTGTTTGCAAAAAAGTCTATCATTGTTTCCATTCGTTGAAAAAACTCCGTTTCCTTCTTCCCGTGGTCCGTCGTAATCTTTGTTATTCTGTTATTTTCCTCCATATAGATTACGCTGACACCGCATATCCTGATCTTTCGGTAACACTCCGAAACAAACTGCAAAGACTTCAGAACAACTGCATACGATATATTTTTGATCTCGATAGATCTCAACACATAATACCATGTCGTAACTACTTATAGATATTAACCTGCCAAAACCGTAGATCATTTCGTA
The DNA here is from genome assembly GCA_036711965.1 of Onthophagus sagittarius. Taxonomy (NCBI): domain Eukaryota; kingdom Metazoa; phylum Arthropoda; class Insecta; order Coleoptera; family Scarabaeidae; genus Onthophagus; species Onthophagus sagittarius. The sequence continues at coordinate 25,738,269 of JASERS010000010.1, read as the reverse complement.
TATTGACTATATTACATAATGTTCTTCATATTCAAACACCAAGATCTCAGCTTGATTCTCTGCTCATGTTCCCGAATAAATTATTAAATTTAAACATTTTATTATGGGTGCAATTAAACTAATTTTGACCTTTCAGTTACGTCATTTGACTTTTAAATTTTAGGAGTTTTTGTATGGGACGCAGAGGGAAAAAGATATTACGACTTTCTAAGCGCTTATTCAGCTGTAAATCAAGGGCATTGTCACCCGAAGATAACGGAAGCTCTTAAAAAACAAGTTGATGTCTTAACATTAACATCAAGGGCCTTTTTTACCGACGCTTTGGGGGAATACGCCGAGTTTGTAACGAAACTTTTTGATTACGATAAAGTTCTTCCGATAAATACCGGTGTCGAAGCCGGAGAAACCGCTTGTAAATTAGCAAGGAAATGGGGTTACTTAAAAAAGAACATTCCCAACGACCAAGCAAAAATTGTATTCGCCGAAGGGAATTATTGGGGAAGAACTATGGCGGCGATTTCATCATCAACAGATCCGACTTGTCGAGATCGCTATGGCCCCTTTATGCCTGGATTTGTTGTTATTCCTTATGATGATGAGAAAGCTTTAGAAGAAACTTTAAAGAATGATCCCAATATTTGTGCTTTTATGGTTGAGCCGATTCAAGGTGAAGCAGGAATCGTCGTCCCTAAGCCGGGTTATTTAAAAAAAGTCAGAGAAATTTGCACGAAATACAACGTTTTATGGATTGATGATGAGGTTCAAACTGGGTTGGGGCGAACTGGGAAATTATTGGCGGTTCACCACGAAAATGTTCGCCCGGATATAATTTGTTTAGGAAAAGCTTTATCAGGGGGAATGATGGCTGTAAAAAAAACAACATTAAATTAATCATTTTTATATATCTATTTATTTTTAGATTTCTGCCGTTCTTGCAGATGATGAAATAATGCTGTGCATAAAACCGGGCGAACACGGTTCAACTTACGGTGGGAATCCTTTAGCTTGTAAAGTTGCGATAGCATCGCTAAAAACTTTAATCGAAGAAAAAATGATTGAAAACGCGGAAAAATTGGGCAAAATTCTTGTGGAGGATCTAAAAAAGCTACCGAAAGAACTAGTTCAAGAGGTGCGAGGAAAAGGAATGATGACGGCTATAGTCATTAAAGAAACTCCCACATTTACCGCTTTAGATGTTTGCAAAAAATTAAAAGATAATGGGTTATTAGCCAAAAATACTCATGGTTATATAATAAGATTAGCACCTCCTTTAGTTATTAACGAGACCCAGTTAAAAGAATGTACAAAGATTTTAATTGACACAATGAACACGTTTTTGAAAACAAAATAAAAATTGTATGATAATTTAAATTTTCAATAAACAAATTAGAACAAAAATTAATTTAAAATTATCAGTGGTATGTAAATTATCAAGGTGGGTATGTTTTTATAACAGTGTATTTTTTTTTGCTACTGCCAAATTTGAATTAAGTGTAGTCGCCGTGTTCTTCACGTCATTTTAAATATATTAAGATAAAAAAATTCTCAAAAGATGCAAATTTACAAATTTGGAGCTAACCAAATCACTTTTTATAATAGTGTAAATTTGTTTGCTACTGCCAAATTTAAAATGAGAGTACTTATCGTGTTCCTTAGCTCATTTTGAACATATTATGATAAAAAAATTGTCAAATAATGCAAATTTGCAAATTTATCGCTTATCAAGGTACTTTTGTGACAATGTAATTTTTTGCTACTGCCAAATTTAAATTAAGTGTACTCACCGTGTTCCTCACGTCATTTTAAATTTATTAAGATAAATTTCTCAAATATAAAAATATAAAAAATTCTCAAAAGATACAACTTTTCAAATTTGGAGCTAACCAAATCACCTTTTTATAATAATGTAAATTTTTTTGCTACTGCCAAATCTGAATTAAGGGTACTCATCGTGTTCCTTACCTCGTTTTGAACATATTAGGATAAAAAAATTGCCAAATAATGCAACTTTGCAAATTTAGAGCTTTCTAGTACGATACTATGACTCTCATTGAGAAGCCAAAGAAGAAAGCAACCGAAAGGCCGTCGTATAGGCCTATATGTATGTGCAATACCATGGGTAAATTGTTCGAAATACTCATAAGGGAAAGACTGCATCAGGAATCGGAAGAGAGAGAAGTATTGCATGAAGAGCAATACGGGTTTAGGAAGGGGAAATCGACGATTCAAGCCATGAAAGCGTGCAGGGCATTGTAGAGGACATTAAAAGGAAGGCGCTAGGCAACCAAGATTTTTGTATAATGATAATGTTGGACGTGCAAAATGCCTTTAATTCAGCGCCCTGGAGAGAAATTGTGAAGGCCCTAGAGGAAGGCGGTGTAAGTGAATATCTGGTCGATTTAATTAAATCGTATCTGTCGGAAAGATTCGTGTTGAGCCCGGACGGTGGAAAGTTTCAAGTTGGAATTTTTTAATAAATTTTTAAGTTTTGGAATTTATTGTATAATGCGGTATTGAGGCTAAAGATGGAGGAGGGAGTGCAACTGCTAGCATATGCAGATGATCTAGCGATTGTGGTGAGGGCTAGGGACAGAATCCAATTAGAAGACCTGACTACTTATGCCGCGAACAAGGTGATCCTAAAAGTTAAACGATATGGGGCTTTCAGTGGTCGAAGCCAAGACCGAGATGATTCTTCTACAAGGAAAGAGGAAAATCATAAAGATGTTCATGAAAATTAATGAGAATACCATCGAAACAGTGCCAAGCGTTAAATATCTGGGGGTCCATTTCGACAAAGACATGAGGTAGACGGTGCATGTAAGGGAGGTGACAAAGAAGGTGACTTACTTGACGAATCTACTAAGGAGGCTAATGCCCATTGTGAGCGGTCCGATGGCAAGCAAGAGACAGGTTATTGTCTCAGCGGCTGTGTCGGTGATACTATACGCGGCACCGATCTGGAGAAGGGCCATAAAATACAAGAAGTATGAAGGGATGATCAGGGCAGTGAACAGAAGGTTGGCGTTGGGCGTGATAGCTGCTTACCGGACGGTGTCGGGGGATGCCGCGGAAGTCATTGCTGGTTTAACAATAATAATAATAACTTTATTCAAGCTTCATCATATACAAAGAGTACTAACAGAAAATATATTGCATTATATATAAGGTTATGAACTTAACGAATTTCAGAAGAAAAAAAATATGTATATATTTGAAAATGACAAGTACATGCCTAGGTAACATAAAATACATTAAAGCCTGAATTTAGGCGGAGTTCAGGTAATACCTGTTCTAACACTCAAACCCAATCAAATACAGTAATAAACTAAAAAAAAGGTTCAATGACAACTGAGCACCATTGGCTAGTGTCGAACATGCACAATACTTAAAACACATACTATGCCATAGAGCGCTCAAAAAACATCATACTGGCATCTCAACCCCCGAGGTCACCAAGCACGAGTCCGCAGTCATCCACCCAAAACCCAGTCCCGTATAGATTTCTTAAATCGGTTCAAGGGTAGACCCACTAAATATTTAGGAAGATTATGATAAACAGATGTAATTTGGTATGAAAAGCATCTCTTAAAAAATTCCAAACGATGGGAAGGAGGAGTTAATCTACCCCTGAACCGGATATTGACATTGTGTACGTCCGTTCTGAAGTTAATTCGCTCGAATAGATAAGGGGGCTCCGCCCCGTTATAATCTTATAATAAAAGCATGTTTTATGAACATACCGACGCGACTTCATATTCATCCATTTAGTTTCCTATAAGCAAAAGAGACATGATCATACTTTTGCAAGCCAAAGATCAGCCGGACACAAGAATTCTGGAGCTTTTGAATTTTCTGCTGATGATGGTAGTCAATAAATGAACCGTAAATGCTATCACAATAATTAAAATGTGATAAGATGAGAGAGTCACACAAGAATTTTTTAACAGAATTTGTAAGGCAATGTCGATTACTGAAAATCAATCTCAGAGAGCTATAAGCTCGCTTCAAAAACACATTAACATGTTCCCTAAACTTTAACGATTCATCAATAACTAGGTCAAGGCTCCTAACAGACCCACTCAGAGGGAGTGGCACATCTCCCAACAAAATGTAATAGAATCTGTCAATAAAGATTTTTTTCAATTTAGTAGGACCAAATAGAATCATTTGAGTTTTCCTTTCATTAATTCTAAGATAGTATTCCTGAGCACCTCTGATGATATTAAAAGGATCGCGTTTAAACTCATTAAACCTTTGTTCAAAGTGGTTTTCAAGGAAGGACAGGTAGATATGAGTGTCATCAGCATAATAATGAATCTTTCAAAAATCGACAAAGCTGTTAAAATTTATACTGTTAAATCTTAAACAAGGTGGGCCCCAATACCGAACCCTGCGGCACCTCTGACTTGATCTCCAATGGACCAGAGACGTTGCCCTCAATACTGACCGATTGAGTTCTACCTTTAAGAAGAAAAAATTCAGCACGGCGGAGTCGGCACCAATATGCTTAAGAATAGACAGTAATAAATTATGGTTAAGTGTATCAAACGCCTTCGAGAAGTTCAGCAATCCTAACAGGGTCAACTTATTGGAATCAGTACCTATGACAATGTCGTCAACTATGTTATTCAGAGCAGACTCACATTCATGATCCTCCCCGAGGCCTGATTGCTTCACCGGAATGATGCGCTCGGAGTCCAGGAAGTCTATCAACTGGCTGTTAACGATCTTTTCCAAGACCTTGGACAAAGAACACAATATACTTATGGGACTTAATGAACAATAATCAGTGGGATTAGACACTTTAGGTATCGGAATGACAATCGATTTTTTCCATACTGAAGGAAAAACACCTTCCAGCAGACAAGTATTAATTATGTTTACTATATGAGATAAAATTATAGGACAAGCCATTTTAATAAAATGAATTCCGATACCATCCGCACCAATAGCATTCGACCTTACGCTCTGTAATACTTTCATGATAAAACTTTCTGAAATGAGACTAAATTTAAAGGTATTAGGGCCAAACTTAGAGTTGTTGAAAATGTATATCAGATTATCAACTTTACAATCACCAAAGCACTGGGACTTCAAAAAATAGTCGTTTAGTTCAGAACAGTTTTTTTAAGATATTTGGCAAGGAATGATCCTGAAGTTTAAGTAGATTATTTTGACGTAGCACTTTCCACGGATTAGCAGAATTTTGGATTTCATGAGTCATAAAAGCACGCTTCTCATTTTTAATAGAATTATTCACCAGATTCCTCAAATCCTTGTAATAATTCCAATCGGCCACATTCTTTGTTCTTTTATATTTGGAAAAGGCTTTATTTTTTAAGTCCTGCATAAGCCGCACATTATCAATAAGCCGCGGGCAAGGGACGTGGTTACCAGAAACCTTAATCAAATCAATCAATAGCCAAAGTTAACAAACAATTAAATAAATTTACTCATCGATATCACGTAAGTAAAATATATTATCAAAAGAAAGAGTCCGCAAGAAGGCCAAAAAAAGGGACAGGTCAAAATATTTTAGAGATCGAACATACCTAGAGGAGGCAGACGCCTCAAAAGATAAATTGAATTTGCAAGAAACGAGTTCATGATTACTCACATCGTGGACAGAAACAACGTTTGCCTCAACTGAAATGATAATTTCATGTAAGTTGCAAAAAATTGTATCAATTAAGCTACCTTTAGTGGCAGTTATCCTAGTCGGCTGATCAATAGTTAATGATAAATCAAAGTTCCCAAGCATCGTCAGAAACTCATCACAGTAAGCGTCAGCCAAATCAAGCAAGTCAATATTGAAGTCACCACACAGGACGCAGAGATCACAGCAGGGACGTACTAAGGAGAGGGATTTTTCCAGCTCATCAATATAAAATCTTTTCTTGTACAATTCTGACCTATAGCTGACACCGAAACGGATTTTTATTTTATTTATAGTAAAGAATATCCAGCATTGCTCAATAAAATCACTACTCTCCAGCAGAGTAGAGTTCAAATCGTTCTGCACGTATATTGCAACTCCTCCCCCTCTACCAACACGATCTCGTCTATAGAGAGGATAACCAGGGATGTTAACCAGATCGCTAGAGATATCTTCAACTTTCAGATAAAGCAAAGATGGAAAAGTTATTTTCCAGAATAACGTGACGTACACTGTCAAAATGAGTCACGAGTGTACGGACATTCAGGTGAGCAGCCGCCAAACCGTAAAAAGCAGCCATGGGAGAGAAACAAAAAATTAAAAAATAAAAGCAAAACAAAATAATAATTCAACAAAGCACTCTATAATAAGCACACAGCAACAACGTGCAGACGTGCAGGAGCAATCCGCGATCAATGCCTCAACGTGGCCGTTTCTATTTCGACTGAAAACGGGACAAATCTAGGTACTTTTATCGATAATCAGATGCAGTCTAAAATTATTAAAATTTGGTTTTAAGTTAGACATGATACAGCTTCTACAAAATTTGATATAGTTTCCTAAAGACTTGCAATGCTTCTAGAAGACTTGATATTGCTGCTGAAAGTCTTGATATTGCTTTCAGAAGACTTGAAATGATCTAAGACGACTTGAAATACTTTTAGAAGACTTAGAATGTTTCTAGAAAGCTTGACACTACTTCCAGAGGACTTAATGTTGCTTATACAAAATTTAATACTGCTTCAAGAAGACTTGAAAAGCTTCCATAAGACTTGAAATACTTCTAGATAACTTGATATTGCTTTCAGAAGATTTGAACTACTAGATGGCTTGTTATTACTTTCAAAAAACTTGAAATGCTCCCAGAAGTTTTGAAATGATTTTAGAAGATTTGGAATGCTTCTAGAAAACCTAATACTACTTCCAGAAGTTTTGACATTGCTTCTCGATGACTTAAAATGCTTCTAGAAGAGATGATATTACTTCCACAAGATTTGAACTGCTTCTAGATGGCTTGTTATTGCTTCCAAAAGACTTGAAATGCTTTTAGAAAACTTGATTCTACTTCCGGAAGTCTTGATATTGCTTTTAGAAGATTTAATACTACTTTCAGAAAATTTGATACTGCCCTTGGGAGACTTGAAATACTTCCAAAGGACTTGATACTACTTGTAAAACTGTTTGTAAAAACTGGATACTGTTGATAAACCAATTGACTATGCTTTGAAAATATTAAATACTATTGAACAAAATGCACAATTTTTACATAAGAAGTCCATAAACTGTTAATTAAAGACACTTTTATGGTAAAAAACCAAGGACTGTTAATAAAATTTAATTTTTCTTCCAAAATATTAAAAACTGTTGGCAAAATACAACATCATCATATCCGCTAAAAGCTAAACACTGACAAAAAAACTGAAAAAAGTTTAAAAACTACCAATTAAAGACTAGACACTGTTTGTAAAACTTTGCTTGTTTTATCAGACTTTTTTTGGAGAGTGCAAGCCAATCCCTTTTAGACATTACAACTGCATCTTATTATGTAATTACAGAAATACAGTAAAACGTTGCTAATTCGTACAATCCGAAATCCGAATTCCCTGGTAATATGAACAAAATTGAAAAACGCAAAATTTGCATTATGTCCCTTGTAATCCGAATTGGTAAGAGACTCACTAATCGGAAAAGACTATTCGTTCTATCTGCAGAGGCAGATGATTAATTCCAAAACACTGAAGAGCATTTCTATCAAAAATGCTGAGCCTATACTTTCTAAGGATTGCAAATCCTTGTAATTTATTAGCAAAATGGTAGAGATGTGTATTTCAAAAACCAGCTGAGGAAGAAGAACCTGATGGCGGCATTCCACTGTCCATTCAATAATTTATGTATCATGCTGCGGCTAATAAGGCAATTTCTCCATAAAGATGTGGGGATAACCGAATTAAAAGTGAGGAAGTTAATAAAAGTTTTATTGTATCATATATTCCAAGATAAACAGCAGATAATGTTATTATTTAATACAATCTGACTCTATAATCCGCAAGCTTCCATTATTTAAATTCAATTAATTTGCATTGATTCGGATTAGCGAAGCTTTACTGTAATTAGATACAGAAATATTTACTTATTATTTACTATATTTACTTTTATTATTATTAATTAGCTACTAATTGTAGTAGCTGTAATTATTCTATGCTTCTATTTTCGTGGAAATAGTTAGTAATTATACTCGACTACTTTTTTCAAGCTCTGCTCATCAAGCCAAGCTCTGATTTTGATCAACTTTGCTAATAAATTTCGTGTAACGTGTGGGATAAAAACTGATTTTTTTCTAAAGACAAGTTGTCTTTTAAACGGTTTGTTACATTCACATCCATTGCTGATATATTTTGTCCTTCGGTATTTAAAGCGACTTGGTGAAAACCAACTTCTTAGGCTTGCATAAAATATAACCAGCGTTCGGAGCTGGGATTGCCAACAAACAACTTCAATATATTCGGGCATTAAATGACTAATTCTTAGAAGAGGAACTATTAGAATGAATGCCTATTAGAAGACTATTTTCTTAGATTAGCAATCTAAAATTCTTTTTTTTTCTTTTATACTCTGTACCTATCAAGTTATAGAATTCTTTTTTAGTTTCAATGCGTACACTATTAACACCTTCACGCCGGGGCGAAAATCTACGTTTTTTCGCGTGTGGCGAGACCGTCTTATCTCGTTTCGCTTCGTGGGGCGGGACAACATTATTGCGAGTTCGAACGTGCTCAACGCGAGATCACAACATTTCGAGGCTTCAAACGCGCTAAATGCGAGATTGCAACAGTTCTGATATAGTGTTTTTTTGAGTGCATATTTCTTGCATCAAGTGTAAAGGTAGGTAAAATTATCTTTTCTTCTACAGAGGCGGTTAGCATTTTTTTGAATTTCTGACCATATAAATAATAGATAAAATGGATATGGAAGAAAGTGGTTCATCTGAAGAATCTATTATTGGAGAGAGAAAAAATATGCGAAGATATAGAATAGTGTCGAGCTCTTCAGATGAGGCAAGCAACGATCGCAAAATATTAGGTAATGAACTGAATGACCATTCCTTGGAGGAAGAAGATTTTGAATCCAATTTAGAGAGTGACGATGGTGATAATGAATGGAAGAAAATAACGGGAAGACAGCTAGGAATAAATGAGTATGCGGAAGAAGAGGAATTTTTAATTCACAACATGGACTGCGACGATCCTGTTTCGTTATATAAATTATTCGTTACGGATCATATACTTGAAATAATCATTGAAGAAACAAATAAATACGCTACCCAATGCATAAATAATTCTGCATGTAACAGCACAAATCACCAACGGGCCTGGAAACCTGTTACAAAAGATGAAATAAATGCTTTTTTTGGCATCTTACTAATTATGGGTATAGTACAGGTACCAGAAATTAGATTATACTGGTCAAAAAATGACATATATGCAAACGCTTGTATTAAAAATGCGATGAAACGCGACCGATTTATATCTATTCTTAAATATTTACACTTCTCCGACAACACCACGGCTAGAGCAGAAGATCGATTACATAAAATAAGAAATGTACTTGAAGCTATTGTGCACACATTTAAAACCAGTATTAAACCTGGAAAAAACATTGTTATTGACGAAAGTATGATTCCGTGGAAGGGGCGTCTTTGTTTTCGCCAGTACATTCCAGGAAAGCGTCATAAGTATGGCATAAAGACATACAAATTGTGCCTTCCTGAAGGTTATACCTATAATATCGAGATTTATACAGGGAAAAATGCAGAATCAATCACCAAGACACATTCTCATGACGTAGTCATAAAATTGATAAGAGATTTATTATTTGAAGGCCGCACACTATTTACAGATAGTTTTTATACCAGTATCCCTTTGGCCGAGGAACTAATGCAAAAAAAAACATTCATTTGTGGAACAATAAAAAAAAACAAACAATTTCTACCACCACAATCAAAGCAAAAGCAAGTTCGGGGTAGCATTATGAGTTTTGAAAATCGCAGTGGAGTGAAATTTATGAAATGGACCGACAAAAGGCCCGTATGATAACAACTTATCAGAACCATAAATGTACAATTATTCAGGGGCCAAATAATAAATCCAACCCAGATATTGTTTTTTCTTATAATAATGTGAAAAAAAGTGGCGATATATCTGATCAAATGTCATCCTACTACAGTTCTCTTCGAAGAACGGTAAAATGGTACAGAAAAATTATGATAGAAATAATATGCGGAACTTGCCTAGTAAATGCATGGTGTATCCATAAAAAATGGGGAACTAACAATATTCCAATTTTAAAATTTCGAGAACAAACTATCGATCATCTTTTGATCAAAGATCATTCCAGAGAAATCGAAGAGAAAATAAGAAAAAATATAGAAGAAAAAATAAAATCAACGTATTTCTTTTAACGACTAATTTTCTGAAAACAAGTGATATCTGTGATGCACGTCATCCCACGGAACAGTCAAGTGTGACCCACCAGTGGGTCACGCCGTCCCACGGAACATTCAAGTGTGACCCACCGGTGGGTCACGCCACCCCACGGAACATTCAAGTGTGACCCACCGGTGGGTCACCCCGGCGTGAACGTGTTAATATAAAAAAAGTAAATTTTGACAATAATGCATTCTAAATCAATTGGTAAGCAATCGGCAGTTTTAATTGCTTTGTGGACATTATGAGCTTCACAGCCAATCCCTATTAGTTCTTGTTCCAACAATGTGCTCGGTTTTGTATAAATATTGTTTACACGTTTTCTATTTACCCCCTTCAAGTTACAAAAAATGTACACTTACATTTAGGCATATTTGGTATAAGTCTCGCAAACAAAGAAACGAAATATTAGCAATAAAAAAAGCTGTGTAAATACAGCTAGATACTTAATGAGATTTATGCACTTATGTGATTATCAAAACGGGACGTTTTAGAGTTTATTCGGGACGATGGGGCTACTAACAGAAGAACGTGACAATCCCGTTCAAAACGGGACGTATGGTCACATAAGGTATGCCATCTCTCGAGTTGCTGGTCGAGGAGAGAAGTTTGTTATATGAAGGAGGTAAAGACAATGGGGTGAAGTGGACTTTTATTTAACGCAAGCGATGTCGGATCATGGCGTTTCTGGTGCGTACCTGTATAGGATCGGAAAAGCAGACACCGATGACTGTTGGTTCTGCGGGGAAGAGGACACGGTAGAGCACAATCTTTTCGTGTGTTGTCACTTTGAGGGGGCGAGAGTGGGGTGTGCGAGGAAGTGCGGCCAGAGAGTTTGTGCGAAAAACATGGAGGCGATGATGTTGAAGGGTGAAGAAGAGTGGAACGCAATAACGACAATGTGCAGGACGATAATGAAGGAGAAAGAGAGAATGAAATGGGAACAGTCGCCGTGAGGGTATGGACGAACGGAGGATGGGCGTCCCCTCCACATCCAGGTATGTATGATATTAGAATAAACTAAATTAAAAATTACCCGAGTTATTTTTCCCCCTGAGTCACTCCTGATGAGAAGCTTGGTATGCGAGAGAGAGGCCTAACGATGTGTAGTAAGTGATCGGAACATGGAGAGGGGACTCGGGGGGGTTCAAACTCCCCCAGGTATGTGTACCGTAATGCTGCCAATGGAAATGTGGTACGG